>JAQJVK010000008.1:2463103-3778103 GCA_035578135.1 Flexamia atlantica | reverse complement strand
TTCGTTAATGCTCTATAAGCGCACTAAGAAAAGATTTTAAAATATTTCTATCAAGAGGCTAGAACAGGGTAGAAAATAAATTTAAGAGTGACGGCCATTTTTAGCTTTCAAAAGGAAGGAAACCTTAAATAATGATTTCAAGGGTTAAAAAGTACTAAATACAATCCAATAAAAGAATAAAATGTACAAATCTATTATGACCATACACTACAATTTTGTCAAGTACCTACCACTAAGGCCACCGGCGTTGGCTAAGTGCCTATGGTGCCACCCGAGGTACCTTATTGTGTTTCATTTCTTATAAAATGGGTCGTCCGTCTAAAAAATAAATGTCAATTTATAAGTTCTTAAACTAGAATCTTGAAGCTCTGCATGGGCAATCCATTTCAAATGTAAGCATCCTCTAGAGACGGGAATTTCAAAATTAAAAATGACAGGAGAGTTTGCATGGGTGGTGGGGATTTCAGTTCCAAAGAATCTATGCTATTTTATACAATAAGTGTTTCCCTTTATTAACATTTTGAGTGATCTGATCTTCAATGCAATTAAGGAACTTTTTGGGCACATTCACTGTGTTTTTTGTACAGTTTTGGCTATTTTTACGAAGCAATGAATTAATATGTTAGGTCGAAAATCGGTCCTTGGCATCTTTTTTCTTATATGCCTCGTTATAATGAGTCCTAAATTGGCTGGCAGGATTAAGGTGAATGCAAGGTTCTATGCAAGTCCAAACTCCCTAAGCTGCAGTTACATATTTTTCTGTTCAAACTCTTTTATAAATTAGATTTAATAAGGTAAATTAATATATTAATTAAGAATTTTCAGCATTTGTATGACTAAATTGTAAATTAAGATATGATGGCTACTGGGAGCTAATCCACACCATTTGCTAGGGTCTAATATGAGGGAAACGTTTATAGAGAAATCGCTACATATTCTCATGTCAATCTAGGGTGGAATCACCTGCTGCCAGCTTGTACGCACATAACACATGACTCCATTTATTATTTTCTTTAAATCGCATATCCTGTTTCATAGTATAATTTCAATAAAAATAATAGGTTATTATTTTACCAGACGAAGCCGCGGGTATATCTACTACTGAAATATATAGATACATGTTTCTTCAATGACGGAACCTTACATCAACGGAAATTATAAAATGTGAAAACTTTATTAGTTTCTTATTGAATCTGAGTATAAAACCATTTACGAAGTCAACAAAACCTCAAACTTATCTGAGACATTGAGCCAAACGTGAGGGACCCTGCGACAACGGCAATAACTCTCGAGCTCTCGTTTTAATACCAAGGCAACATCATCCCTGCTTATATTTAGCTTATGATTAGCTTATAATTACTGGCTTAATATTGTATGCCATCTTCATCATTCAAATCGTTTTCAATGTGATCTGGAAACGACATGTTTATTTAATGGAGTTTTATTTCAAACTAAGCTGCGTCAAAAGTATTACACAAAAATAGTAATAACTTAAAAAAGTGAGCTTTAAATTAAAAAGGTGGCATATTTCATCTCAAAATATATTTCCTTAGGCGTCATGGGCGTTTAGTTCACAAATTCTTGATTATGTCTTCTTGATAATAATTTCTTCATAATGAACATGCACAGGGAAAGAAGAGGAAGTGAAATTAAATATACTTAGTAATTAACTGACTAAGGAAATTTATTAACTATTTCAAAGTCTTCAAGGTTAAGTAAAAGCAATCGGAAATAAAAAAACTGTATTTAAATGAACAAATGATCTTTGAAGCAATAAAAAGAATACAGCTGGTTTTGAGTTGCGATAAAGCTTTTAAAATACAATTTTTTAATTAAACCCATTTTTATTCAAGATTTGGGGCCTCTTTTAACATGGAAGTTTACCCCTTCCACATAGACTACTGATGTCTGCTTGGAAAATCAACCGCATCAAAGAAACGGCACAGTAGAAGAGTGAACATTAAGTTAACAGATACAAGTTTGGTGTGGGGTGGAGGTGCAAACCTGAACATCATCCCTCTGGTTCCAAAGTCGTTTCCGCTGTCAACTGTGCTGCTGACATTCTCAAGATTACCAAATTGTTGTTTTTAATTAATAATTGCAAACAAACTTTTTGATTTAAACTATAAAAGTACCCATTTTACTTTCCCGCCCTATACATAATATATAGAGAAAGTTGTTTTCGTCAAAATTTTTGAATTTGAGTTGTTAGTGGATGTATTTGTTCTATCCGAATCCAAAAAAGTGGTTTTCGGAGTGGTGTCTGTCCGTGTGTCCGTGTGTGTGTGTGTGTGTGTGTGTGTGTGTGTGTGTGTGTGTGTGTGTGTGTGTGTGTGTGTGTGTGTGTGTGTGTGTGTGTGTGTGTGTGTGTGTGTGTGTGTGTGTGTGTGTGTGTGTGTGTGTGTGTGTGTGTGTGTGTGTGTGTGTGTGTGTGTGTGTGTGTGTGTGTGTGTGTGTGTGTGTGTGTGTGTGTGTGTGTGTGTGTGTGTGTGTGTGTGTGTGTGTGTGTGTGTGTGTGTGTGTGTGTGTGTGTGTGTGTTGAAAATATACTAGCAACCATTGAATTTTGCTTGAACAAAATAAATAATCCAGTATTTTGAATGCTCAGTCTACCTCAACTAGTTGCGGAGATAAATTATATTTTCGTTTGGTGGTAAACGCAATACGTTTTCTAATGTTACGCTTATGGAAAATAGTTAAAAACCGATTTTAATAACATTTGGTATTTATTTATGAGACAATTTTGTATTTGTTATACAGGTATTTTATTTCATTATACAGGTTTCCTTGCCTTAAATGGGTTAAAGAGGAAAAGTACGTGCCAGTTTGATGATACCGTTTATGACTTAAGCAAAACGAAAGGGATTACACTTTCAGTATATAAAAAAAATATTTGGATGTCACTACCTCTCCTTATTGATACACGTAAACTTATAAACACTTATTTCAAAAGGTAATATTATTCGGCAGAATGTGTCACCAACCGCAGACTAGGGTGTGAACAAATAAAAACGAGAAATCAACCAAACAATTTTCTTTCATTATTTAAAATGTATATTAGTAAAAAATTCGAATTGGTTATTTTGACCATCAGGTATTTAAAAGATAATACAGTGTTAAATAGTGTAGTTTTTCATTTCAGCTAATAATAAAATTGTTAAATACAATGAGCAACTCTAAAAATCTTATGCAGTTTTAGAGTTTTTAATTTATATTATTCATTTTATGTCCCTCTATTTAATTTATTGGGTTATATTAGCTACAATTTGACTTAATATAACGGGCTTGGAAACAAAATGTAAATAAATGTATGTACGTTAATGTTAAAAACAATTTCTAAATTATACAATAAAAATATTTTCGCAATAGACTCGATTTGTAGTTAATGGAAAGAAAACAGTCACAAATATTGGTTATCAATCACATGTAAAATAAACTTTGAGTGATATGAAATCCGCGAATGAATTTATGGTTAAATAAACACTAATCCTCCATCAGCACCATTTGAAAACTGATTAGATCACAGATCTGTAAAATCGACGGTCATATTGAAAGCGGCATTTCTAGCCTTCTATTTCTCAAAGATATTTAATTTAGAATTTTTCATCAAATTTCTCTTTTTAATGGTCACTATTGATTTTGATATCTGGTAATATATTTTATTTGATGTTTGCAACATTTTTCAAGTGCTAATATAAACGGCATTTATATTTAGATGTTAAAAATTGAACCTATGTTAATGCAATTCATAAAATCTAAAGATAACATGGATAAACTAAGTTATCAAATCACAATACTGTACAATTTGTTTCACCCACAAAGGAAGGGTCACACCTTTGTTGCGAATAGAATAATTAGTTTACTAATTTTGTGAGTTAATTATATATAAAATACACGCGTGATTTCTAAAGTTATAACAAACCAATATTTTCTAGCTAAAGTTTATTTTTTCAAAGAAATTCCGTAGCATTACAACTTCTTTAAAAAAGAATTTTCAATAAATTTGATTCATATCATTTGCACACACAGCACTCCCAAAACATAATTTGTATATACAAATTACATAACGTACAGTCCGCGAACTTAACAGACAAAATCTTTATAGATTAAAGATGGAAAAAATTAGCCAAATTAAGTTGTAATTTGGGATTTAAATTTGCTTTCTTTGAATTATAATAATGGATAAGATATAACCGTAGGAATACCAATAGCAATTGGAAAGGATCATGATTCAAGATTTACATATTAGGAATAATTTTGCATTTCAAAGTTGTTTTGCTCTTTGTAGTAATGTCATAAGATATCCATGCTTACATAGCTTATTTTTTTAAAACACATTTAGACCCAAAAGCAAAAAGACTAATGCAGTTTGCAAACAATGCAATATTTTATAGATCGTTTTCATATCGTCAAATGTCGCGTAATATGACAGGAGAACATACAATCCATTAAGAAAGACAAATATGGAGAATAATTAATAAACAGTGATGATAGAGATCACATTTTGATTAATTTTAGGAACACGAGAAATCTAGGCGTACAAATGTTATTGATTATAAAATTGAGATATATATTTTGATGGACGTTCCGCTTGTGAAAGGTTTTAATAAAAAAACCTTCGTTAAATTATACACATTAAAATTATGGAAAATAATAGAGTTAAAAAATAATAAATTCGTGGAAGGAATGTTTAACAAGGTCTTCGTTTTATTATATGCAGTTAATTTTGGATAAATCACCAAAATCCAAAAGTCATAAATGGTAATATTTACAAAAAAAATGATGAAATACAAAAGTATCATGCTTATATAAAACGCTTTAATGTAGATGGAATATTGAATTTGTAATATATATCCGGTGAATGATTTCTGTATTTAAGATTATTTATTACAAGTTATAACTTATACTTTGCACATCCACTTTGAAGTAGACAACTATATTCTGTGTTACGTATCTACTCTTTGCCTCCTTTGGGTGTCAATTATAATAAAGGTAAGGACAGGTTTTTATATGCATCAAATATAAGATCTATTTCAATGGGATTCAAATTCGCAAATCTAAATGTAAACTGATGATTAAGCCAGATTTGGCAGGCGATCAACATTTTCATAAAATGTGACATTATGGAAAGAGCTAACCAAATTTCATACTTGAAATGTTAATTAGTGTTATTACTTTCAAAGTGTTAATACTTTGAAGTTGTCGCTGCGGGGATTATTTAAATGTTATAGCACCTTTAAACTGGTATTCAGCTTGACCAATATAATAATAGTTTTTGGCACAATGCTATAAACTATATTTTGAATATGGTTTGTCAAGGTTGGAAATCTAATCGGCTGCCGTTTTGGACTTGATCAACCTTTTTTGAGTCTTGGTTCACGGTATTGTGATCTGCTTTAAGTTTTAATTCTATAAGATTTTAACATATATTTTAAATCGATCCTTTATCTGCAATTTTAGAAACAAACACTTAAAATACCGTAAGTTCGGCTCGTAAGTAAATCAAATATGTGATTCATATGTTAAATATGCAAGTGGTGCGTGGCAAATTTCAACCTCATAATTACTACTGCGCCCACAGAAACACTCATTAGTAGTCTGAGACTTGACACTAGTATAGTTATATTTATTAAACTTTTTGTATTAAAAAAAATGTAATTATTGTTAACAATATTTTTTAGCCCTCCTTGGTCATCCTAAGACATTAGTCCTAGCCCAAAATTGTTTTGCATATTTCTTCGGGCTATCGCCTGAAAGGGACGAAGATGTACATGTTAATAAATCAATTCTAGCCATCATGGAAAGAAGTGATTCCCACCGAGGTGGGCACATTGGCTAGACAATTTTCGTCGAAGGCCAACGATGGTACATTCAGTTTTACCACATGATGACATCGGAGAACGAATACTAAAAGTGGGCAATTCCGGTGTTACCATAGCGAATGATGATATAACGATCGAGTAGACCAAGGAAAGGTATAACGCTCATACCTCTTAGGTCGGAGGACTGTCTTTTATACACTACTATAATTAAATCATTTAAAGAATCAATGAACATTTAGTTTCTCCTTGAATGTATAGTTTTGATAATTCTCGTTATTTACCCAAGATTTTATTGTTTTAGTTCATTGTATACTTTCAATAACATCAGCAATGCTTTTACATTTCTGGTAAAACGGCAATGCTTTCTAAACCACTAAAAACTTAAATACTAAATCAAAACCAATAACATGTTTGTTTATGCGATACTTATTTGGCATTGAGTAAGGATAAAACTTAACTAAGGCTTGGACGTTTTCTGCTGAAAATCACTTGGTCTTGAAATGACAACTGAGGCTGTCAAGAACATAGCGGCTACAAACAAGTGGAGCGTTCTTGTGGCGCAAACCCTTGTCATTAGAAGACTGGACAGAACAGGTATTATCAAGACTGTGTTCCACAGCATTTCGCTTCGGTGGTTAAGGGAAATATAACGTAAAATCATTTTCATGTTTATATTCTATCATGAAACACGTATAATACAAGTAATAATTTTTCAATGCTGTGCTTTACAACTATCGTTTGGTACTATATAGCATAAAAAATTGGTATGTGCTCAGACCCATGCCTTTCGGTAGGCCTACATAAAAGTTTCGGATGCAAACCATAGGGTAACTCTGAAGCTGTCATGGTGATTTTACTATAGCATAATTTTATTTGGAATATGAAACATAAATGCCAAGTGAAAGAATTCTTTCTCAGGTGAAGCCTGATTGATCTTTTATATGGTATTATGTTGGATTACATAACACAATTACCTTCATAAAACTGGAAGTACAGTATCTTACTAAAACTTGATGAGAGATATAGTCTTATTAAAATTGTAGCTTAGTGAATGATTGAGTATTTCATTGGTATGCAAAAATAAATAAATAAATTACATTTAAAACGCCGCGCCGTTGTATACATTAATTTCAGCGCTAATTGACAATATATCATGCACGATCGAAATGGAGATATAACTAAATTTTGCCAAAATTGTTAAACAAGATGACAGTAGGTATAAGATTGTGAACCCAGTTTTACCGGTTAGCAGCCTCCCTTTGGGACATTGTGAAGCTTACGGAAGGAGGGGTATTTGCAGGTATAGGAAAGGTATGGCACAGTCAGTCAGCCTGACCCCTGAAGGAAGAGAAAACATTCTCATCCCTCCTCTCCCCCCCCAGCCAGATGACCACCACCCCGGAGCCCATTACATTGTAGAGAGTGTCACTGAGGCCTGTTCTTGCTGATGACTGATAACTGATAGACAGTCAATTAAAATATTTTATTTGTCAGTAGAAGAAGTCCATTGTGGCTTTACAATCGGTTGTTATTTTTCGAAATCTCTAAGCTTTTTTATTAATAAATTATGAACATTGGGACGAAAAAAACATGAATACACCAATTGTTTCTTTATATTATGCGTTTACATTTTTATATATACCCAAATCCCTGATAGTATATCCTATGCTCTTATATGAGCAATGTTTGCTTGCTTGCTTATTTGTTTGTGAGTTTGCACAATTATTTCAAAAATGGTTATGAAGATTGCCTTCAAATTTTGGAAAAAGTTATTTTGACTCAAAATTATGCTGGTTACTTGACCAGGCAAAACATAATTACGTAAACATTTGATTTAAAAGCTGTAGAATGTTGATATGGGGTTATATGGGCTGCTAACATAATAAAAAAGAAACTTTAAAATAAAAACTAATTTAAACCTGCCCTGTAACAAAAAAAGACAACTTTTTTTTACGGTATTAGGAAACTGAAACATACTTTCTCCCTTAAAGTTATTGAAATCCAGAAAACTCGTGTAGTGAAATAAAACAAATTAATAAACAATTATCTCACATATACATACCAAATTTTATCAAAATCGGTTGGTAACGGAGATGTCGGTTTAAATATTTGCCTTAAGAATTTGACGAGTAAACAATGATAAACGTGTTACATTTACCGATAAACTAAAATATCAATTATCTCCTGAACCAATTGACGTAGACTAATAATTCAAAATACTGGATTATTTATTTTTTCAAGCAAAACGTAATGGTTGCAAGTTTGTTTTCATTAATTATAATATATTAGAATAATTTTAAATAATTAAGAAATTTTGACTTTGTAACACTTAAATCGTCATATTCTGAACCTGGTTTTTTACAGACATGCGGGTGGTGTTATTTTGTTTGCCTTTTTAAGCACCAGAAACTATAAAATTAATTAAAAAATCGTTACACACACACACACACACACACACACACACACACACACACACACACACGTGCGCGCACAAACTCTCACACACACACGCGCACACACCACTCCACTTTCTTGGATTTAGGGAGCTCTAAAACGAATTTTCACTAAAAATTTGGAAATTGTGACGAAAACAATACTTTCTACATATACTACGTGTAAGGGAGAAAGTAAAAATTACAAACTTTGATTTTAGCTTAAGTTCATTTAGCTTTTACGAATATAATCTGAATGGCAGACCTCCAAACAACACAAACCTTAATTTCTTGAATTTTACCTTCAGTTAAGATCTAATAATTAGATCTATAATAATTATAATAAATATATTATCTACTCTTATAATAATTCAGTTTAGTCCAATCTTCAGACAACTAAATCTCCAGTTCTACCGGGCCGATTTTATTAATTAATGTGTCATTGGAAAGCTCTCTCCCCGTAGATTGTCAAATAATTATGAAAGTTTGTTTTTGTTGAGATTTATGGTGAAGAAATAAAAAAAACATGTTTTCCATAAGAAATACATTGAAAACGGCTTTTTTCACATTTTTTATTTCGAGGCAAATTTTGGCTGTCTTTATTGAGTATTTTCAAGAAATGCCTATCAGCAATTTGTAGGAAATTTAATTCTCTTTCAGAATATCACCTTCCACTTTAGCCGATTTCTGCACCATTTAAAAGTTATTTGCAAAAAACCTAAGCAACCTCCAAATTTTTAGTGGTGAGAAAATACTGAATTAGAGATATGTTTGTTAAACTTTGTACAACTAAATCTAGAGTTCTACTGGGCAGATTTTAATAATTAACAGGTCGTTGGAAAGCTCCATCCATGTAGATTTGCAAATAATTATGAAAGTTAGATTTTTTTTAAAGATTTATGGTGGAAACGTAACAACACAAATTTTCTATAAGAAATAGATTAAAAAAACAGCTCTTTTAAAGTTTCTCTTTGTAGCCAGGTTTTGGCTGCCTATTATTAGTATTTTCAAACAATGCATAGTACCAAATTGTAGGAAATTTAATTCTCTTTCAGAATATCACCTTCCACTTTAGCCGATTTCTGCACCATTTAAAAGTTATTTGCAAAATACCTAAGCAGCCCCCGAATTTTTAGTGGTGAGAAAATACTGAATTAGAGATATGTTTGTTAAACTTTGTACAACTAAATCTAGAGTTTTACTGGGCAGATTTTAATACTTAACAGGTCGTTGGCAAGCTCCATCCATGTAGATTTGCAAATAATTATGAAAGTTAGATTTTTTTAAGGATTTATGGTAGAAACGTAACAACACAGATTTTCTATAAGAAATAGATTTAAAAAACAGCTCTTTTAAAGTTTCTTTTTGTAGCCAGGTTTTGGCTGCCTATTATTAGTATTTTCAAACAATGCATAGTACCAAATTGTAGGAAATTTAATTCTCTTTCAGAATATCACCTTCCACTTTAGCCGTTTTCTGCACCATTTAAAAGTTATTTGCAAAACACCTAAGCAGCCTCCGAATTTTTAGTGGTGAGAAAATACTGAATTAGAGATATGTTTGTTAAACTTTGTACAACTAAATCTAGAGTTCTACTGGGCAGATTTTAATACTTAACAGGTCGTTGGAAAGCTCCATCCATGTAGATTTGCAAATAATTATGACAGTTAGATTTTTTTAAAGATTTATGGTGGAAACGTAACAACACAGATTTTCTATAAGAAATAGATTTAAAAAACAGCTCTTTTAAAGTTTCTTTTTGTAGCCAGGTTTTAGCTGCCTATTATCAGTATTTTCAAACAATGCATAGTACCAAATTGTAGGAAATTTAATTCTCTTTCAGAATATCACCCTCCACTTTAGCCGATTTCTGCAACATTTAAAAGTTATTTGCAAAAAAGCTAAGCAACCTCCGAATTTAAAGCGGTGAGGAAATATTGAATTAGAGACATGTTTGTTAAACTTTGTACAACTAAATCTAGAGTTCTACCAGTCAGATTTTAATAAATAACGAGTCGATGGAAAGCTTTCTTGCTGTAGATTTGCAAATAATTATTAAAAGTTGGATTTTTTTAAAGATTCAAAGTGAAAAAGAAAAAAATACATATTTTCTATAAAAAATACTTTCAAATCAGCATTTTTAGTTTTTATTTTTGTAGCCAACTTTTGTCTGCCCGTAATCAGTATTTTCAAAAAATGCATAATATGAAGTTGTAGGAAATTTTATTCTCTTTCAGAATATCATCTTCCACTTTGGTCGATTTCCTCACCGTTTAAAAGTTATTTAAAAGTAAAGCAAACTCCGAATTTATAAAGGCAAGAAAATAACGAATACAGACATTTTTGTCAAACTTTGTACAACTAAATCTAGAGTTCTACCTGACATATTTTAATAATTCGACCTGACATATTTTAATAATTGATGGGTCATTGAAAACGAAAAGCTTTCTCACTGTATATTTGCTAATAATTATGGGAATAAGATCCATGAGTTTAAAAAATTCAAAAGTTATGTTTTCATAAGAAATATATTAACAGCTGATTTTTTGTGATCATATGGAACATGTGTCAATAACTTAACAGCTGACCGTTGTATTATTATTTCATTGATTTTTCTTTGTTTACATTTTGTTGTTTACAATTTAGATTTGTGGTTAAAGTGCGTTCCTTAGGTTTTGTGTGTGCTTCCTATGACCGTTGTATTGTTATTTCATTGATCTCTCTTTGTTTACATTTTGTTGTTTACAATTTGGATTTGTGGTTGAAGTGCATCCTTACGTTTTGTGTGTGCCTTTTATGGTGTGTGCTTAATCTGTACCAATAACTGTTAGTGGGGACTGGTGAGTAAAGTGGTGTCGAGATTTCACCACCATAAATTTTCATTTTGAACTTTTTTGATTTTTTAGTTTGAAAATGAATAATTTTACTATTCATTATATCATTGGTGACGGAAACTGTTTCTTTAGGAGTATCTCATTTTTATGCCATGCATCTCAATCTAGATACAGTGATATACGATCCAAAGTAGTTGATGAAGTTGTAAATAACTGGGACTACTATTGCCCTTTTATCATAGGGGATAACACATATAGACTACCGGTACAAAATGCAACAGAATATAGAAATCTGATGATTACAAATGGAGAATACGCTGGTAACGTTGAAATTGAGGCTACAGCAAGGCTTTTCAACTGTCAATTCCAAATATATGCTGAGAACTTGGATTCTTTTTTAACGGTTGGTGAAGGCACGTCAATATATAAACTACGTTTCTCAGGTAGTATGGACGCTGGGCATTACGATGTTTTAATGGAAAATACGAATTCTGAAAATAAAGAGGATGTAACCTTACCAAAATCCGAATGTGGCCATCCAGCAATGAATAGAAAAAGAAAAACATGCTCTGGCAGACGGGAATCAAGAGATCATAAAAATAAATTAAAGACGCAAAATTATAATATGAATAATGATTTACTCCAAGGGGTAAAAAAGTCTTTAACAAGCGATCGTAAGAATGCAGACACACAAAATGAAAAAGAAACAAAACAAAATATTTTGTCTAACACTTCACTCAAAGAGGATACTACTTCCTCAACCTGCAAACGTGGCCGTCCAGCAAAGAATAAAAAAAGAATAACATTTTCTGGAAGACATGAATCAGCAGATCATAAAAATAAATTAAAGACGCAAAATAATGGTATGAGTAATGATTTAATAAAAAGGGGAACAAAGTTTTTATCAAGCAATCACAAGGATGGAGACACGCCAAATGGAAAAAAAAACAAAACAACATAGTGTGACTATCCCTTCACTCAAAGAGGATACTACTTCCTCAACCTGCAAACGTGGCCGTCCAGAAAAAAATAGAAAAAGAAAAACATGCTCTGGAAGGCGTGAATCAATAGTGCATAAAAATAAATTAAAGAAACAAAATCATAGTATGAATAATGATTTAATCCAAGGGGGAAATAAGTGTTTAACAAGCGTAAGCAACAAGGATGGAGGGACAAAAAATGAAAAAGAAACAAAAAAAGATAGTGTGACTAACACTTCACTCAAAGAAGATGCAACTTCCTCAACCTGCAAATCTGGCCGTCCAGCAAAGAATAGAAAAAGAAAAACATGTTCTGGAAAACGTGAATCCACTGCTCATCGCGTAGTAATAAGGGGGAAAAAGGATAGTGATGTAAATCATGTGTTACAACCACCCATCACTTTTTTGCCTGAAGCCTTAAGACATATAAACGATGAAAATGAAATAAAATTACACTCATGTGGCAGTTTTAATGAAGTTTGTGAATTTTGTGGTGCTAAACACTTTGTCGGAGAAAGACCTGTTGATAAAATGTTTTCTAAATGCTGCTCAAAAGGAAAAGTTTCATTAGAACGGATTCAAACTGCATTATTACTTGAGCAGCTTATGACTAATAACCATATTTATTGAGATAACTTTATGTCCAATATTCGTTCAATCAACAGTTCCCTATCTTTCGCTTCTATGGGAGCGCAAATAGTTCCACCTTCAAGTTATGGTCCTTATTGTTTTAGAATAAATGGCTCTATCTATCATCGTGCTGGTACATTACATCCTGAAAATGGAGAACAGCGTAAATATGCTCAGTTGTACATACTTGATCCTGAGGAGGCTACAACTCAAAGAATGAAAATTAAAGAAAACTCTGGATGCAATGAACATTTATTACAAATATTAGGGTCATTCATGTCAAAGTATAATCCATTTGCAGAAGCCTGCAAAATGATGTATGAAGTAGAGCAAGAATGCATGCAAGACACATTAATGAATAATGCTGTTTCATCTGATGTGACAATGGCTATAATTCAGGACCGAAAATATGATGAAAGAAGATATAACTCTGCAAGATGTAATGAGGTTGCTGTTATTTTTGAGAATATGGATGGTGAACCACCTCTGCACCGTGATTTACTGATTCATTGTCGCGCTAACAACATGATGAATAAGAGAAAGACTCAGAGAATTAGCATTTTGGACCCAAATTTGGAACCAATGGTATATCCTCTCTTCTTCCCATATGGTGATCAAAGTTGGGGGATTAATATTCCACTGAATGATAAGCCATTATGTCTCCAAAATATTAAAAATAAAGCTTCAAATCCAAGATCAAGAGTCACTCAGATGCAATATTATCAATATCGTCTTTCAGTACGTGATGAATTCAATCCTTTATTGTGCGGAGGAAAACTCACACAACAATATATTGTTGATGCCTACACCAAAATTGAGGCAAATAGACTAAATTTCATCCGACAAAATCAATCTCAACTTAGAATTGAACAGTACAAAGGTTTAATGGACCAGATTCGGTTATCAGGAGAAAATGAATTGTTTCCCCCTGGAAAGCCTTTCATTTTGCCATCAACATTTCAAGGGAGTCCAAGAAATATGATGCAAAATTATCAAGACGCTATGTCAATAGTGAGGAATTACGGTAAACCCGATCTTTTTAT
Organism: Flexamia atlantica; assembly: GCA_035578135.1. Classification (NCBI taxonomy): domain Eukaryota; kingdom Metazoa; phylum Arthropoda; class Insecta; order Hemiptera; family Cicadellidae; genus Flexamia; species Flexamia atlantica. The sequence goes on along the minus strand of JAQJVK010000008.1, from coordinate 3,764,362 downwards.
TACAATGACCTGTAATCCAAAATGGGAAGAAATAACACAAAATTTAAATGGACAGTCGGTGGAAAATCGTCCTGATTTAGTTTCTAGAGTTTTCCGATTGAAGTTAACAGAACTTATGGATGACATAAACAAAAAACATATTTTTGGCATCCCAGTAGGCAATATACATGTAATTGAGTTTCAAAAAAGGGGGCTACCCCATGCTCACATCTTACTGATTTTGAAAGAACAAGATTCTCCTAAGTTACCAGAACATATAGACCAAATAGTATCGGCTGAATTACCAGATAAAGACAAATTTCCAACTTTACACGCAGCTGTTACAAAACACATGATTCATGGACCCTGTGGCGAGTGTAATTTAAACTCACCGTGTATGAAGGAAAATAAGTGTACTAAAAATTATCCTAAATCCTTTCAAAATGAAACCTTAGCTAACAAAGATGGATACCCTCTTTACCGCCGAAGAAATAATGGTAATAATGTATCTGTGAGAAATAAAGTAATTGACAACACATGGGTGGTCCCTTATAACCCATTTCTCCTATTAAAATACAACTGTCATATCAATGTGGAAGTTTGCGCCACGATCAAAAGTGTTAAATATCTCTTTAAATATGTATACAAAGGGCATGATTGTGCAAATGTTCGTATCATAGAGAGAAACTCAAATTTTGATGAGATAAAAAAGCACATAGATAGTAGGTATGTCAGTGCACCAGAGGCCATGTGGCGAATACTTGGAAATGACATGCACAAACAATCGCATACAATAATTCGATTGCCTGTTCACCTTCCTGATAGTCAAAGCATTGTCTTCCATGTAAATTCGATAAACAGAAATATAGACAATCTGCTACAAACTGCTGAGAAAGATACAATGTTGACAGCGTGGTTTAAGTTAAACGTGGAAGATGAAAATGCAAGATTAATTAATTACAGTAATGTACCTAAACATTATGTTTTCAATAAAAAAAGTAGGAAATGGATTCGCAGACAACAAGAAAGGCACAACGTAATTGGTAGAATGTACTTTGTAAATCTTGGTTCTGATCCTGAAAGGTATTGTTTAAGACTTCTTCTGCTTCATGCACCTGGTGCTGTAGCTTATGATGATTTAAAAACCATTGATGGTACTAAATATGATACTTTTTATGAAGCAGCAGTGCAAAAAGGGCTGATGAAAAATGATGAAATTTGGGACAAAACTTTAGCCGAAGCAGTCAATTTCAGCATGCCTCAACATTTAAGAGACTTATTCTCATATATTCTTATATTTGCTTCCCCGTCTAATGCAAAAGAATTATTTGAAAAATACCAGCCTCATCTTTCAGAAGACTTTGCACACAGCCACAAAGTAGGTCATGCAGATAACTGTGAGCAATGTAAAAATTTGACTTTGAGAGAAATTAACAAAACTTTAGAAGCAAACCATAGTTCCTGCCTTAAATACGACCTCCCGATGCCAGTACACGATGACCTACAAATCAACAACACAGCTATCTATGACTTTGACTTAGAAAAAGAAAAAAGCAAAGAAATGATCAATAATTTGAATTATGAGCAAACACAATGCTTTGACAATATAATTGCAGCAATAAATAATGAAGTCCCAGAAACATGTTTTTTTCTGGACGGGCCAGGAGGCACAGGAAAAACCTATTTGTATAAAACTATTCTGTGTACAGTGCGTGGAGAAAAAAACATTGCATTGCCTATCGCGTCTACTGGAATTGCTGCAAACTTATTGGATGGAGGTAAAACATATTTCAACCAATTCAAATTAGTACCTCCTTTGAACGAAACATCCGTATCAAATATAAGATTAAATTCTCTCGAAGCAAATACAATCAGATCAGCTAAAATCATAATCTGGGATGAAGCAACTATGGCACCAGGAATTGCTCTGACTGCTATTGACAGAATACTTAAGGAAATAATGAACAACCATAATCCTTTCGGCGGAAAAGTCATGCTATTGGGCGGTGATTTCAGGCAAACTCTGCCAGTTGTCAGACATGGAAACAGAACCAAAATAATAGAAACGAGTATAAAATTCCATCCACTGTGGGAAACTTTTAAGATCCTACGACTGACTAAAAATGTACGATCAGTGGATGATTTATTTAGCAAGTGGCTGTTAAGCGTAGGGAATGGTCTGACTGATAAAACACATAATTTATCGGAAGACCTTATAGCAATACCAGCAAATATTTTAAGCCACGGTAACATAGCCACCGATATATTTGGAGACAAGTTGGACGTAGCTCAGTCTCATGAGTTCACCCAAAAGGCTATTTTATGCTCAAAAAATTCAGATGTGGATTTCCTCAACGAAACGGTTCACGACTTACTGAAAGGAGCATCAGTAACCTATTTAAGTACGGATTGTATTGAAGCGGATGATGTTTCACAAGCAGATATTCATTATCCAATAGAATTTTTAAATCAGCTTTCACCATCGGGAATGCCAATACATAAATTAAATTTAAAGATTGGGGCTGTGATAATGTTGCTAAGAAATCTTAATACAAAACGGGGACTATGTAACGGCACACGATTGATTGTTAAAGAACTAAAGCCCAATTTAATAATTGCAGAGGTTTTAACTGGATCGTCAGTAGGTGAAATTGTGTTTGTTCCAAGGATTGATTTATCACAGACAGATACAGACTTGCCATTTGTATTGAAAAGGCGGCAATTTCCTTTAAAATTAGCATTCGCTATAACAATAAATAAGGCACAAGGTCAGACATTGGAGAAAGTTGGTGTTTACCTTCCAGCACCAGTATTTAGCCATGGACAATTGTACGTTGCACTCTCTAGGGTGAAAAGGTTTGAAGACATTAAAATTAAAATTATCCCTAGCAAAGATCAAGGGAGATTGTTGAAAAACTTAGATGAAGTATTCACAAAAAATGTCGTTTATAAAGAAATACTGTAATAAATATGTTGCATTTGATATTTTGTTTTTATTGTCTTGCTCTATTAGAAAAAGTTTTGTCATCAATTTTGTTTATGAATGTGAATCAAATTATTTTTCAGGTATTTAACAGGAAATTGAGCATATATGTACTATTTTTCTAGAGACCGTTGTATTTAACCACAACGGGCTCTGTTTCTAGTTATTAATAAATAAGTATTATTTCCAGTTTAACTCGTGATAGTAGTTGTACTAGTCTAGAAACCAAAGAATCACGTGCTTTTTTGAAAGTTTGTTGAATTTTGATAATTGCAGGATGAGCTATATATTTTCAACCAAAATATATTTCTTTGGACATTTTTGTCCTCAATTGTACACAATGGTGTTTACTGGTGCTTTGTGTGGCATTGGTGTTTAGATGTTTACATTTGCAACAGCGCTAATAATCTTCATTTACAATTATAAGTCTTTGTATGATTGTGGTTCAAAGCGACACAGAATTACCTTTGCCTTAAACATAGTTTAGTTTATTTATTAAGTAAAACTACTTAATAAATAAATGATGATCTACTTATTACACCACTAAAAAAGATAAAAATAACACTCTATATACTTAATTTAATATATCGTTATTGTTGTGCACGATTAACGTACAGGAAAAACCTTTACATAAAACAAAAAGGTATTTAAATCACTCCTTTAATCTAATCACTTTTTTTACATTTAAAGAAAGTTACTATTACATCATTTTGTGTACAATTTAAAGCATTATGCAACACATTACGAAAAATACAAACTGAGTTTACAGTTTCAAAACTGATAGCTTATGATGTACATGCAGTTTTGCAATGTGTGCTTTAGTTCAACAGCGAAGGTTCGCGGGAGACAAGTGTCGGTCTGCCCGGTGTTTCGGAGGGCTGTGGGAGGAGATTGGGGGTAATTTACAGGCCGTGGTGTCGCCGCAAAACCTCAATATGTTTTGTGCCATTCAAGACACATTGTGTCTAGTAGCCCGCCCAGTTAACTTCATTAAAGCTTACGTAAATAAACTCTTGCATGACACATTCTTAATTCCCATGACAATGTTGAATAAACTTAAATGTGGTTAAAATATCTTTAGGTGTACTAGATTCAGGTTTTAGTATTTTATTATAAATTTAAAACACATATAACCTCTTGTTATTAGAAATTCTCAATAATATCATATCTAGGTACACAAAAAGTCTTCCTAAGGTGTCTCAAACGGATTGCGAACAAATTAATACATCTAAAAGGTGAAAGAAATCTCTGTAATCGACCCCAAAAAATAAACTGTAATCAAAGTCTTAAACATTTTGAAGTACAGAATGTTCCAAAAACTTGGGGCAGAGTAATAGTGTCAGCATTTTAAACTTAATCATATACTACATTATAAATTATTATAAAGCTCCTTATTCACCAAGCATTTTCGAGAAACCCATACTTGTCTGTTTACATTTGTTAAAATGGTGAACACTTTTAAAATGAAAAAATTGATAATTACGTGGTACTCTGTTTCTCCTAACCGGCAACATGTTTTTCATTCTAGGTTCTTAATCGGGACCATTGTAAGCCTAGATTAACTATGTTACATCACGTGACCATATTAAAAAAAATGTGATTAAAATATATATTTTTGGAACACCGTACATTTCTTTTGTTATATTTTTTAGTTACTTAAAATAGTTTTTCTCGCCACATTTTTTTATGATAGGTTTCTTTATGTACAATACTATTCCTTTTTCCGTTTTCTTTTGCAATTTGAATTGTTTACTTTTACATCTGGGCATCTCCAAAACATGGAATTGAATCAAAAGTGAAACTGGTCTATTGCTTCATTTTTAAATGAATCAAATATCAAAATTAATTCTGTGTCATATTCTCAAATTTAATTCTTTAAATTTATTAAAATTGCCACTTAATTTTTTCTACATCAGTCTATCGAAAAGACAACAACGTTCAAACAACACCGTTTCTGTGTACACTCATATATGTATTGATATTTTTAACTATTTTCTTTTTACTAATCGAGAGGGCTTGAGCAGTAAATATAGAAATGTTTGATTTGTTTAACGTTTGTAATATTCTACATTATTTTATTAATACTTTTTGTGGTAATTTAAATGCGAATTATTAATTTTTAAATTATAAATACAATTTTCTTTCCGCTTGAGTTTAAAGTATTTTGGTTGAATTATTATAACAATCGTAAATAATTATATACTTACAAAGAATAAAAAAGTTTTATAATATTTTTTACAGTACCATTTTAATTTTACACGGACAGTCAAACAATTTTTGCTTCCATTATTCCTTTTCAAAGTATGCCTGCTTAACCTTTAAAGAGAATGTTTATAGCTTTTAGAGTTTTTACGTTGTGATTTTTATACTTAAATGTAGAGGATACTTAAAATGTTTTAAAAGAGATGTTTGTTTATAAAAATGACTTACAGATTTGATCGTGTAATTGAGAAATAATTGACAGGTTTTTTTTTGTTTTTCATGAGCTAACGCTGACTATCTGAAGCAATTACCAAATATAAGGTACACGATTAGAGTGGCAGGGGCGAGTGCCAACCAAAAACACAAATATCTCAGTCGCTTCTCAGAACGTGTCACATTCATGAAAATTCCATTCCTGAAAGGAACTTGGAAACTATACATTGGACTAGTCAAATATAGTATTTTATTTGACTATATCATTTAATTACATGAGTCATAATTTGTTTTACCGATATCTTATGCCCTATAATATCTAAAATATCAATACAAGTTATATTCAGAGAAATACGTCTAAAAATTCTATTCCAATTTAAAAACCCTATTTGAAACAAAAACGCCATTGAGACTACTTTTTTCATTTAATAGTACATTTCGTTACTAGTCCGGAAAGTGGGCGCCTCGTAATTGAAACACTATCTCGTACCGGTATATCACTTTCGGACGAGTCACGAACGGTACTTTTCATCATACCACCTTCTATTTAATATTTTAAAACTTGTTATTACGTAAAAAATTTTGGAGGTTATATTAGTGTTATCAGTGGTTACATTTCTGTTGTTTACTAACAAAACATATGATAATTCATTTGCTCCTTTTAATATAGATTCAGACATATTTGAATCAACCATGTTTATATTTGTATGTTTGTAAACACTCCTTAACATCACTAGTACGTTTTCCAGTTTTTGAATTACAGTTTACACAGCCCACCTGGTAACGGTTAGTTTCTATCACAGCTGAGAGTATTTGAAACAGTAGTTTAACGCGATGGTATTATGAAAAATATATTTCACCTTCTTGTTGTGCAGTATCTTAGTAGCTTTGTAACTTGAATATATTATCGGATTTTTGATTTTAATTAGGATATCATCCAAACATCCAACAGACCTTGGTGGGAAATGTTAAGCATATTCTAAGGAATTTCAATTTAAAAGTGGGCATACTAACCATTTATCCCAAGCTTGAATGAAATATTCCCACGGATCTAATTTTGTTATATGCTTCTATTGTATATGTGTTGTAATACTTGAAAACAATAAAAACTCGTAAAATGAAAAATAGTTTTTTTTGTCAAATCCTAAACTAACCAATTAGTTTTATAATATAAGAAACCTTAACGAAGTAGACGGATAACTCTGATCAATTAGATATTAGTTAGAGTTTATTTTTTATTTTTTTATAATTCGGTGACTGAGAGTTTTTTTTTTGTATATTACTTATTTTCTAGCATTTTTTTGTATTCTATTATTTATACGGCTTTCTCTCATAAATGGAACAGAGGCATATTTGCAGCAGTTGCCATGCAAAAAGGTTCAACACACGTTCACGCACCATTTACACGTAATTTATCTTACTATTTCGGTGATATTTTTTGTGCATTTCTTTGGTGATATCCATTCTTTTCAGAAAAAAATCTGTTGTATCAACATTTTTCATGCTCTTGTTTACATACTCTTTGATTTAAATCATATTTCTCTTTGAATTTAAATCGTTTTATACAGAATGATTACTTATGTTTATGGTTAGTATGTTTACAAGTCTTTTAGAAAACTATTTTTCAACATGCTGAATAAACAAAGTATAAAATATCTAGCTCAAGAGATGTAATAGGAGGGGAAGGGTGTCGACCAACTTAAATATTATTCCTTCAGATTATTCTCTTTGATTTATCTACTTTCGAAAGAGATTCTTTCAACAAAACTTCTACAGTTATTTTTACCCCGCTTTTTTTATAAAACCTACAATAGTGAAAGGTTTATTGTTTCTATATTTCATATTCGGGTCTAAAATGTACTGGACATCAAGGAACATGTCATATTATGTCACCATAACATGTCATATTATGGTGTGTTTTTAATCTATAGCACAAAAAATAATTTTCTACCTGTCTCACCATAACCGGTCACCAAAGCCGGTCTTTTTAACAATAAGACTTAGTTAGCTTAGTTCATTTTTGTGTTTAGGGTTTGTCTATGTTTATGTCTAAACTGTGTAACTCTCTTTACTCCACATTTGAAAGTAACAACAAGCTACTTTTCTGAGCCGATATACATTATAGCTGGGATAACACGGTATGAATAACTATTACACCACTGTTTGTCACGATGTACAACATTGTGACAAACTATAACAAGATGTTATGACACACTATGACAACACAGTTTGACACCCCAAGACAACCCCGTGTGACACATAACTACAATACAGTCAACGTGATCAGTGCTTCCATGAAAAACAAGCTTGAATTTGTACTACCACTTTTTTGGAGATACAATTATTAAATTTCATATAATTTTCATAATTAGTTTAACTGGTATTGTATACTACGTGGTGGACCGAGCCTAGCACGGTATTATTTTATACTGATCAGTTTTAATCATTTAGTTTAAAGACTACTTTAATATACTAGAAATTTGATTTTCAAGGCCTTAGCCAATGGGGGGGGGGATCAGGGGGTCGAAACCCCCCCCCGAAATTTTTAATGTCAATAATAAAAACAGACCAAAAAATATCTGTAGGATTTTATCATTGAACATTGTTTGAAAATTTAATGGTGGTAAGGAATGAACTTAAAAACAAAAGCCAATTGTCTTATTCATTCAAGTAATTTGGTTCATCATAGCGGATGTCGTAGTTATAGTTGAATTAATACAACTATTATGCACGAGAGGGAGGCGAATTTCACTTACCGTTCGCCAGCGCCAGGCATATCCCTCAGTAAACAAACGAAAACCAACGAAAATAATTCGCATGATCTCGTTAAGTATATCATTGGCTGGAGCATTTTTTTTGTCACGACGTCGTTTCTTATTAGATGAATCAATTTGTATTATTGTTGTTTACATCTTGCCCTTAAAAGTTTACTGATTGTCCGCTATATAGCAACACTTCGGATAAGAACAAAGTTAGCTTCAGAAGATAGCTAGACATTGGAATTTTCGGATGTTTCGTAATTCCTCGTGTGTTTTCGCCAGCCTTCGAGGGGTTGGCCTGTCGCTGGCGAATGATAAGTATATAAATTTCATCCCTCTCGGGCTTCATCGTTGTATAGTCAGCTGTGCGGACACCATGTCTGTAGGAATCGCGGGGGAGTGTGAAGGAACGTAATGAGGGGGAATTTGACATACGAGTATAATCTGTCAATCCACTTGACAGGACTTAATCGGCACTGTGCAGTTTACTGTTTTTCATGGCAGGTAGGCCTAAGTCTTCCTAAAGCTTTGTGTTGTGTTTTAATTAACTTAGTTTTAAGGCGATATAAATGCTCCGTAAGGTAAGTAAAACCAAATAAAGCAGTGAAAAGCTTTTGTATTATGCATAGGCCTACTCCTGCATCAACGGCCCTCACCCTATTTGACTAGGCTAGGCAAGCCAAATATTTCTTATTGTATTGAAAATAAATAAGTTTTATGATGTTTTATCTTGTTAGCAGTGACATTTAAGGACGTTCAATTAATTGTTCAAAGGTCTATATATTGTTTAAGTTGGCATCCTTTAAGTAAAAAGAGAAATAAGAATTAGCTTGATACGATGATTACTGCTGTGTTTTCTGGGTTATTTAATAAGATAATATATAATAAGTACTATAAAATTCCTCAAAACCTTTACAGTGACATTGACTTATACTCCGACTTGCATTAAAAAAGGCTGTAAAGTTATTTTTTTCTTTCTGTAACTTCGGGACAAACCCCCCCCCCCAAAAAAAAATCCTGGCTACGGCTTTGAATATACTAAAGACTACTTTAATATGTTGAAAGTAGTAATACTACTACTCGACAACATAATCCCTAATGATTGTAATTTATTGCAAAATGTATTGTTTAATTGATTTAAAACAACTTGAACGAAATAGTTGGTAATATTACGCTGATTTTTGCTACGGTTTCTAATTTAAGTCTACTAATGTTACCTCTAGAGTAGTTTAAAATATGAATAAAATATTATCATTAAACGAATATAGCTGTTATTGGTTTAGTAACTTCATTACAATGTAGTGTTTTAAATTCATATATTGGCTCATTTATTTGTAATTTAAGTCCCAGCGATTAACCTGGAAAATTAGTAACCACCATGTAAGAGTGAATTTTAATAATATTTCTGTAAGTATATTCACGATTTCGTTAGTAAACACTAATCTACCTGTTACCGGACAAACCCGATTTTATGCCAAACTAGTTTGGACTAGGATGAACTAGTTTGTCCTGACCGCCTTAGGATAAACTAGTTTGGCCTGATTATTTACAGGCTAAACTAGTTGGGCCTAATAGCGTTAGGATAAACTAGTTTAGCCTGGTCGATCTGTTAGGCCAAACTAGTTTTGCCGGGTAGTGTACGGATGAACTAGTTTTGCCTGGTTCAAGGTCAGGCCAAACTCTTGGCTAGTGCACCACTGCTGCAGCCGGTGGTAGTCAGGATAGGTTGGGTTGGGTTAAGTTAGGTTAGGTAAGGTTAGGTTAGGTTAGGTTTGGTTGGGTTAGGTAAGGTTAGGTTACGTTAGGTTAGGTTAAGTTAGGTTAGGTTAGGTTAGGTTGAAAAATTAGAATGAGAGATACATTTCATAACCTAAACTAGCCTAACCTTATCTAATCTAACCTAACCTAAACTAACCTAACCTTATAGGAAAGCTAACTTTTTGGGCTTGTGTTACTGTTTAAATAAGATCGATTGGAATAATTTATATAAAATGCATGATGTCAGTGAGGCAGTTGATTATTTTTACTGTAAAATATTTGATGTGGTAAGTCAGTGTGTGCCTGTTTCAGTCAAAAGAAAGTCAAAGTACCCTCCTTGGTTTGATAACAATATAATATTCTTGATAAGGCGTAAAACATTGTAAGACGTAAGTGTTTAAAGTACAATATACCTTCTGATACAAATACTTACAAGAAAATACGAAACAGAATCAAAGTTATCATTAAAGTCGCTTTTAAAAATTACGTACAGCTTGCTGAGAGTAGGATAAAATCAGATCCTAATATGTTTTGGAATATTATTAATAAGTTAAGAGTGGTTAATAGTAGCCCTTTAGTAATGTGCATGAATGGAGAGGAGGTAGAGGGGGGAGCGCAGATAGCGGACAGTTTTGCCAACTATTTCAGTTCCGTGTATGAATCGTGTCACCTGACCGGTGAGGAGTCATGTCGCCGGGCGCTCTGTTCTCCGGTGTCGCCGGGTCTGCCCACCATAGCGATAACCGCCGTCACACAGTCAGAAGTCCTTTCTGCGTTGAAAAAATTAAAACCTAAAAGATCTGTAGGACCAGATGGTTTACCCCCATACATATTTAAGGCTTGTGCTGAGTTGTTTATATTTCCCTTATGCTTCATTTTTAATCTTCCTATTAAAAATTAACATTTCCCTGATGTTTGGAAAAAATCAAAGGTTGTCCCTATTTTTAAAAAGGGCCAAAGGTCAGAGATTAGGAATCACAGGCCAGTGTCTATTTTATCAACACCTGCTAAGGTCTTTGAATCAATACTTCACACAAGGTTACTCTTTCACGTCAAAAACTACATTAGTCCTCATCAGCACGGATTTTTCCCTGGTCGTTCTATAGTTTCAAACCTTCTTAATTTTTCTGATTATTGCATTTCTTATTTAGACAAAGGTGGTAAAGTTGATGTAGTTTATACGGATTTTGAAAAAGCTTTTGATAAGGTTAATCATCTTTTGCTTCGTTCTAAATTAAATGCTTTAGGGTTTTCAGATCCCCTAATTAAGTTTTTTCGTCTTACTTGCATATCCGATCTCAATTTGTTTATTACAATGGTTTTTCTTCTTTAGAATTCCACGTAGGATCGGCGGTCCCACAGGGCTCAAATTTGGGTCCCCTGTTTTTCTTAATCTTCATAAATGGCATTGTATCATCAATTAGTAATTGTAAGTTCTTGCTTTATGCGGATGATCTAAAAATCTTTACGAATATCGAAGGTGTATCCGATTGTTTAAAACTTCAAGGTGACTTGGATAATTTATTTCATTGGAGCCAAACCAATTTGAAGTTTCATCTAGATAAATGTTTTGTAATGCGTTTTTCTAGGAAGTCTGAAGGTAATCTTGTTAATTTCAACTACAAAATGGGTGATGCATCACTAGAGTCTAAGCATACCATCAAAGATCTAGGTATAATATTCGGTAAAAAGTTTACCTTTGTGGACCATGTTTTATCACGTGTAGATCTGCTTTTGCAATCTTGGGCTTCATCCGTAGGTCAAGTAACTTCTTAAATAATATTTAGATCATCAAACTTCTTTATTGTTCCTTGGTACGATCACATTTAGAATTTGATTCAATTGTTTGGAATCCGTACTATGCCTATTCTTCTGATTTAATTGAGTGTGTTCAAAAACGATTTTTAAGATTTTTAATCTTCAAGAAGTTTGGTCACTACACAACAGATATTCCTTACTCTGAACTCTTATCTATGTTTGAGCTCGACTCACTGAGGAAGCGGCGGCGGGTCGCTGTGTTGGTTTACCTGCATCAACTGGTCGGCGACCAGCTCGACGACGCAACTCTCTTATCTAAACCTCAGTTCAATGTTCCTCGACATAATTCCCGCTGCCGTCTGATGTTCTCTCCCCTTTACTCTCGAACTAATTTAGGTCTCAATTCTCCGTTAAATGTCATGGGTAGAATTTTTAATTCTTTGCCAATGGAATTAGATATTTTTTTTTCAACTTACATACCCGAACCCGACCCGACCCGAATTTTTATTCCACTTATGATATCCGAACCCGACCCGACCCGAAAATTGATGGTAATCTTCTACCCGACCCTAACCCGACCCGGCTTGAAAAATCACTACCCGCAGACCTCTAATTTGAACTACACGTTAAATTTAGAATTTAAATTGTATTTAATCTATTGATGCATGTATTTAATTAAATGTTTTTTTTGTGAATGCAATTAAGGCTTTACAGTGCATGTATTGTGTGACTATGCATGAAGATTCTATTTTTGAATGACATGTTTCTTAGGTGAGGATTATTACTTCGTTCCTATTTTTTGGGCTTCACTCACCTTAGTAAGATTTCCTTTGGGGCTTGTCAATTGACGAAAACACACACGAATCACACGTAACACACACGACAAACATACGAACATTTAGAAGCGTCCCAAAGTCTAACCCGACGTTTCGCGTGGCCACGAATAAAAATAACGCCACGCTTTTTTCAAGGGTTTAGCCGGTTAAGCTGCTCCCGCACGCGGGCAGAACGGCGAACCACGACTCGTGAGTCTCGTGTGTGTTACGTGTGATTCGTGTGTGTTTTCGTCAATTGACAAGCCCCAAAGGAAATCTTACTAAGGTGAGTGAAGCCCAAAAAATAGGAACGAAGTATGCATGAAGATATTGAAGATGGACATAAACAATTTTTCCCAGCATGAACTGATTGTTTTTAACGCTACATTGTAATTGGGTTTTATACCTGTTTTGTAGTGTTTTGTTAATAAATAAATAAATAAATAAATAAAACCTAACCTAACCTAACCTTACCTAACCTGACTCCTACCGGCTGAAGCAGTGGAGCAGTATTGAAGAGTTTGGGCTAACCTTGAACCCGGCTAAACTAGCTTAATCGTAGGCCACCTGGCTAAACTACTTTTACCTAACGAATCAACCAGGCCAGACTATTTTATCCTAACGCTGTTAGGCCAAACTAGTTTAGCCTGTAATTAATCAGGCCAAACTAGTTTATCCTAAGGCGGTCAGGACAAACTAGTTCATTTTAGTCCAAACTAGTTTGTCCTGAAAATCGGGTTTGTCCTGTAACAGTTGTTATAGGGAATAAGCTATTACCGTTGGTCTAATGGTAAGACCTAGAGGTCTGGGACAATCATAACCTTGTGTTTTGGGGTTTCCAGGCACCAGTGACACCATTCATTAAAATTATATATGTATGTATATAGTTAAATGTCAAGGACAGAAGTACAAAAACAATCGGTCTTAACCGTAGGGTAGATGTAAAGTGTGATGAATGGGAAATAAAAAAAAAACTTAGAGAAGTAAAATTGGAAAGTTAAAAAGTTCTTTTAATCATAATTAACCAAACATGGCATGTAAAACCAGGTTTAATGCAATCACAATAAATAAAACCTAACAAAATAACAAATTCTATAACAATTTGCCTCAATCTTGGAGGCAATAAATGAATAAATTCTATAACAAAATGAAATTCAAATTTTAGTTTTTTTCAACTAGGTAGACAGGTTGTTTTGCTTTCAAATATGTTTCTCATTAATTAAATTAGGAACTGGTTTATTTTTCATAAGCACATTAAAACAGTAAGCCATATTCTATATAACTGAAAGTAAAATTTCCCTTGAAAGAGTACAAAGATACCTCTGTAGCAGTTTGTGATGCAGAAAGGTCCAACACTTTTACGCCCCATTTACACGTAATTTGCCTCCGTATTCCAGCGATGCTTTTTCTTTGGTGTTTGATGTTCGATTATCACATTCTTTAGATAGTATATATTTTATTTTAAGCATTACAGTTTTATCCGTGTTCATTTTATAGTGTACTAACGATTCAACAGCTCAATGTATTACACTCTATTAGAAGTTCATTTCGTGACTTTATCCGTTAAAAGTGTACTAAGTGAGACATATTTGAATTGTATTCAATAGGTTATAAATAATTGAATCTATATTGATATAAGCTTTTACATTGATATTATTGTCAGCACAAAACTGTAACGTTCCATAACATAAGCATTCTAGTTCGTTAAAATATATCATGATATCGTATTATATAATTTACTTTTAGTACTCGGGACACTGTCACTGAAATTTTACATTGTGTACTCATTAATTAAAATTAGTTTGCCTTTAATTTTGTCCGTATTTATGCCTATTTTATATTAAAACTTTACATAAATATAAAAAGTAATAAGAACCCACTCAATACAGAGTAAATAGACGCTTAAGAGAGAAAATCGCAATTGCATGTATGTAGCCTATCAAGGGATGCCCCTTTGGAACAAAACTGTCAAAGGGGGCTAAGGAGGGATCATTTACCAATTACTAAAACGTCGTGAAACTTGTTTTTTATTATTAGCGATGGCAAATGTCCGTAACAATCTAAATTAAACCTTTCAAGCTGCTAGGTTCTGATCTGGACACGAAATTTCAAGAGTGGACTTCGAGACCACGTCAGTCATTGACCTTGTGGTTTCATGTCTATGAAAACCTATGGATACACACACCTCTAGATTGGTATCTCATGACCATTGCACGAAATAGCATGGACAGCCTAGAAATTAGGTAATATAATTTGGATTACTAGCTTAATAAGCATTTTAAGGTGATAAAATTATGCTTTTGCAATTAAGGGATGGTGGATATTGTAATAATTTGCTGTTTCGAAAACCATTGATTTTAGATTTTCGTTTAAAGGCCAGACCACCATGTTTCCATAAACAAGACAGAGAAAAGGTAGTGGACATAAATTTACGTTTCTATTAAATACCCCCGTCGCAGCAGACCTGCGTACTCAACGAAATTCCATAGGATTTATTTTTTATATGTGAGCATTCAACTTATTTGAAGGAAGGTATTCTCTGAATACGTTAAGTAAATAATATACTAAAAACGTATATTTTATCATTAATGAGCTTTAAATATGAGGAAAATTATCACGGAGACCACATTGGTTTCATAAGTAATACGTAGACTTTTGTATTTTATATAATCCTTAGTCTTTTAATCTATATATATAAAAGACAAAACCCATTGACTGACTGACTGACTGGTCGCAGTTTCTCAAAAACTATAACTATAGCTTAGAGCCATGAAACTTGGCACAAATATTCTCTACAGGCTCTAGATGCGTGCTAAGAAAGGGTTTTGCAATATTTTATTTAATTAGGATTGAATATGGTATATAATGAAATTGAAAATGACGCCCATTTTTAGCTTTCAAAGCATACTTTCTCAAAAACTACAAGATTTTGGGCCATGAAACTTGGCACAAATATTTTTTATAGGCTCTAGATGCAAGAAAGAAAGATTTTAAAAATATTTTCTCTAAGACGGCTAAAACAGAGTGTATTATAAAATTCAAAATGGCGGCCATTTCAGCTTTTGAAACTATGGATGGGAGGCCTATGGAATATTTTCAGGGGATAGGTACAAGATCCAATCTACTAAAAGAATAATGAATGGGGATTTCAATTAAACACAAGCAAAATACTCAGATGAGTAACCTGATCTTCAATGTGATTGAGAAACGTCTGGGAAATAGTTTTTTGGCCAAGGCATTCACCGTCTATAAACTTTTTCTTACAGTTTTCAGTCTATTTTTAAAAACGCGCTAAATTCAGATTGGTGTTAAGTCGAAAACCTGCCATTAGCGTTTGTTGTTTTATATTCCGGGTTATCTCTCATTCTGTGTATTGGCAAATGGGAGTAAACTAATTCATAATAACATTTGCTAATCATGAGGAAAAAATTTTTAGAGGAAACATTACACCTTCTCATTTCAATCTTGTATGGAATTACCAGCTCCCCAGAGTTAAAGTTAGTTATCCTTTCAGCAGGCGAAGCTGCGGGCATATCCACTAGTTTTTAATAAATGTAATCTTGTTACAGTAGAGTCCCGTAAACCGGACTTCGATAACCCGGAATTCTGGATAACTCGGAAAGCCTGCCAGAGCAATAAAGTGCACTGAGATTCAAGGCCAGAGCACGGTGTGACACATATAAAACAGTTTTGGTTTTTTTAAGTTTTTTTTTGTAACTGATAATGTAGTTTTTGTATTTCTTACTATGCAATAAATAAATGATTTTTTATAGAAATAACAGGAACTATTCTTTTTTTATTTTTATTTTTACTCATTTCCCGATAACTCGGAATTTTCACAAACCCGGGCTCCGTTCGGTCCACATTAGTCCGGGTTTATGGGACTCTACTGTATAGTATACAGGGTGTTCGAAAAATGTGGGGCAATAATTTACGTAGTGATTCCTTGGGTCAAAATAAGCAAAAATGTTTATATAAACATAGGTCCTAAAGTGCTTCGTATTCCGTCTGTGTGTCTTTTTATGATTTTTACATATTTAATCATATCTCACGAACCACTTAACAACTATTTTTGTAAGAAGTGTCAAATTTCTACTTTGTACCATTTCAAAATTGCGGCTATTTTTAGTTTTCAAAGCTAAATATCTTAGAAACCGTAAATTTTATAAAAATTACACAAGAGACAAACAAGTTGCAAAATTTAATCCAATTAATGCTGATATTAAGAATATGATAATCGAACAACTAATAATGGAGAAAACTTAACTTTTCTGCATAAAAACATGGTTCCTTAGAACATTCTGTCTGAAAATTGCATGTTTTAATTCGGAAAATTAAAAGTTTCTCAATTATGAGTTGTCCTATTATTATAATCTTAATATCATCATTAATAATATTAAATTTCGCAACTTTTTTCTATCTTATATAATGTTTCTAAAATTTACGGTTTTTAAGATATTTAGCTTTGAAAACAAAAAATAGCCGCCATTTTGAAATGGCACAAAGAAGAAATTTGATACATCTTACAAAAATAGTTCTTAATAGTGGTTATGCATATGCCAAGTTTGATTTTTATATGTTAAGTGGTTCGTGAGATATGATTAAATATGTAAAAATCATAAACAGACACACAGACGGAAAACTTAGCACTTTAGGACCTATGTTTATGTAAACTTTTTTGCTTATTTTCACCCAAGGAATCACTATGTAAATTATTGCCCCACATTTCTTGAACACCCTGTATAAATGTCAACAAACATATAATCAGTGAATTAAAAATACTCAAAACAAACAAATAACTTAATCTCATGAAACAATTAAATCAATCATATCGTCAGTTTTATAATTATAGCACCCCTGTTGCTGCAGACCTGCATCTCAAGCCAATTTCAATAAAAGATATTATCAAATCTCATCGTTGTAAACATACCATATATTATGCTACATTTTCAGGCAGTTTAGACCAAGACATCCCCCCCTCCAAATGCTCATACCTTCTTTATTAAATTTTAAAATAAGTTTTATTTTTTGATATATTATATATTTTCTGCAGAATCTTGATCAAGGAACTCAAATCAAAATAAACACAGAAAGATATTCATCACCTGAAAATTTAATCATATGTTCAGAGTTGTATTTTAAATTTCTTAAATCAGGGTAACTATACTTATTGGAGGGTAAAATTAAAATAATATTGGACAACGTACTGTGTTTAGCACTTTCAATATCTCAGCAACGGATTGACATAGAATAATAATTCAAAAGGCTAAATTGATAGTTTTTTTAAGATGAATCCAATTTTGACACTTAAAATTACAAAAATTAATATAAAGATATGAAATCTTAAAAATAAATTTTATTTTATCAAAAAACCGTCCTTAGAGTTAACTTATTGCGCTGGTTTTCGAACTCGAAGTAATAAATGTCCCTCTCGACGTATGTACCAAATTTCATCGCGATTGGACCTTTTTTACTAAAGGTATCGTGCCTACGGACAAGTATGTATATATATGTATATACATATAAAAAAATGAACGAATGGTGTTTTTGGGGTCTGGGGGCATCAAAATGAAAAGTGACGGTGGTCCCGTGCTTGTCTTACCAAGCCGCCTATGGTAATAGCTACTACCCCATAGGGGGAAATTCGCTAAAATGAAAATGTTTAGTTACTAGAGGGAAAAATATTTGGGATTAATAAAATCATAATTGATCTTCTTATCATTTGTGGAAAATACCGAATATTTATATCTGCCAAAACATTGGATGCAACAACAAATAGTATATGCCAAACAATAATTAATACTAGCAACAAACTTCAAAGAGAATATACAATGATACATATCATTCCATCTTTTCACATTAATCAGGCCTAAATAAATAGTAAGCCTAAATATTTACATGAAATTATACGGGTTTACATAAACTAGTAGGGTATTAATATGGGTATATACTGAAATGTAATCTAATGCTGAATAATATTTTTGTATGATTTATATGGAACCAGCAGGATCAGAACATTTCAACTATTCTTATTGGTAATAATCTCTTGTGAAACATAATAAGCTTGTTCCTATGGTCGACCATTTTAATATATAAAAACATAATTATTACAATAAATAAATTGTTTTAAGTTGATTATAGGCTAAAATCATAAGTTTAATCTAGATTTATCTGCAAAAACATGTTAATCGTCAACAACCATCTAACACAGTAAAGAAAGATTACAAAGACCTCTTATTAGGCCATGTATTGGCATTTGAGAGGTAGTTTTATCGTACAACGTAATCGTCACTAAAAATATATATTTGGGTTATTTACTGGGAAATATACAACCAAAAATTATGTGCAGGAAATAATTCATTTCCAGTATGTTTATTAGTGATAAATCGCATTTAACGCTTTTAACGTGTTAGTCTTATTAGTTAAGCTGTATAAGTTTAACACTGTGGTTCCTGGCCCAGCAACATCCCACGGGGAGTGTCACTAAATCGTAGAGTTCAATGGGTTAGAACAAAGTTTCAACAGTTTTCGTCTCGAACGGATAGTTCCGAACACTCGAAGGATTTTTCAACCCAGACCGAGTCATTTGGCATTTTTAGAATTATATCTATATGTTCATATTTCATTTGAGTAAGAATATGAATCTTTCAACAGGTAAAAAGGGCTCGCCCATCTGTTCAATAACATACGTTTTACAAGATAAGAAACTGTTGTAATATCAGACAATGATTTTAAACATTTTGAAAATTAGGACGCATATTTAACTTATACAGAATTCAACAATATTTTTATGACTTCATGAACATGAAACCATTTCAAGAGGTAATCGATGAATCAATTTATTTTTGGAAGGCTTTGAAATAGTTACTTTAACTATTTGTTTCACAAGCTTGATATGTTTCGCCACTAAGACTTGTTTTTCCGTTTTTTTCACATCAGTTAATTCATTATGACACAAATTAGTTCAAATGATCGTTATAAAATCATTGTTCGGAATGACAAAACCAATCGTTTGAAACTGACGTAAGTTCAATTTCTTGATAATGTGAATAAAAGCAGAACATTTAGGGTGTATTTGTTCATGATTTGAAGTCGAAAAGCGGTTTCAGAATTCAGCATGAAAATCACTCCGTTTGATATATGATTGCATTATTGACAAATCCCTGCTTTACGCAATCATTGGTTGTATAATATAAGGAAAACATATAACGTTATGTATATTATAATAGTATAATATATATTTTGGAGGATTCATTTTAAAGGTTAAGGTATCAATCGCTCTGTAGTCAATAAAAAAGATAATTTTCAAAGGGATTTATAGAATTATTAAAATAACATATACGGAAGTTAATGATATTGTGAGATAGTGAGGTTTGAAAATCCAAGCTAACCAGCTCTTATCATTTTACAGATGACTAAGCCTTTTAGCCATTTATACCTATTGTACCGTGAACATTTCCCCTCATGTCAGTATCAATATTTTAATACAGTTTTACTGTAAGTCTTTTTGAAATTTACTAAATAGGCCTAATTTTAAAATATCACAAAAAATGCAAAAGTTATATTGATATTTTATTGTGTTCTTGGTGTAAAACCTAACGATCAACATGTTGTTAGTTAGGATTGTGATTTTTCTGTCCTCAGTGGAACACTATACCAAAGTGAATAAAGCTAATCGGACATTCACTGTTTGAACTAAAACTCCCCATTTAAAGACTATAAGAAAATTTGACATAAAATGTAAAATTGAGTATTCGTTTTTAAATAATAAATTTGCGTTTTACAGACTATAAGAAAATTCTATATAAAATGTAAAAGTAAAAGTGACTATTTATTTTAAAATCATTAATTAAATACATTGTTGGAGTTAAAGCAAGCTTTTGATAAATCACAATCATCATGGAGTTTAAATAAGTACGCATATACGCTTAATATATTCTTTTTTGTAGTTTTTAAAAAGGTGTAAAAATTAGCATGTGATGGTAAAAGTTGATTCACCCTGTCTACTATAAATATGATGTTCGTTAAAATTTGATGAAATTCACCCGATCATTTAACCGAGTTCAGTTTTAGTTTCAAGTCTTACTTGATCGTTGACTGCAATTAAAATTTATAATTTTCCTTCAACTTACATAAATTTGATTCATTTCTCTTTTTATGATATCGTATTCTGTTAAAATTTTCGTATACAAATAGTCCAATAACATCTTTTGCAGAAAGTTACATATCTAGGTAGAATTGAAATGTATTAAATATATAGAAATGACATGCCCAAAAAATTATTATGTACTTTAAATTATTAATAAATGTAAAACTAGGTTTTACAAATTTTAGGAAATGCAGGATTTTATGAAATACTTATCATAGTTATCAATTGTTAATATTATTACTGATCACAAAAATTATGAGAAAAATCGTTTTGCATAAACGTGAGAGCTTTTTCATATCTAATATTTGTGGAAAAGAGGCTAGAATATGATATATAAAACCAATAATTGCTTTGAATAAATATATTTCGACGTGCTGCAGCATATTAAATGATGTACAGCCGTTTCCATAGATTGCAGTTTGTCATTTAGGTTTTGGTTTTGGAAGCCTAAACAAACTTTTGATAATTACAGCTTGATTTATACAGCTGATAGATAGATTAGTTTACTCTTCAACTTATTCCTCTTAAATATATTCCATATTCCTCCTTATTACTGCAAGACCTTTTGCAATTAAATCAGAAAGGTTTTAGGAATCCAGATAAATTTTCATCCATTTTCAAGCTCTAAATATCTTGTTTTTTAGGTATGATGAAGTATGATCTAGAAGAGATAATGTGTGTATGAACAGAAATAAAATACTATTCATCGTTTCAGGTAATAATGCAGAGGACTGACTTGACGGATTCCTGAGGTATGTACCTATATCTATTACGTTCAAACTCCGAATTCGGGCATAATCAGAAATCATTCCGCAACGTCAACATAATTAAATACTCACATTGTAAAGAAAAAAATTAACTAGGACATTTGTCCGATGCAAAATACCAGGACAGTGATGTCCATAAACGTATTTGCTCGATCGCTAAAGTGAAGTCGTAATGTTCTGCGATTTTAAACAAAATAAAAAGCTCCACATTACGTGGACGTAATGGAGAATCTTTCCTGCCTTGAACCCGTCCAGATAGTCTTGGATTGACACCGAATATCCCATACCGTGTGACCTGAAAGTCCCACACGCTGATGTTAACTTTTTATTAATGAGTTTAATAAATCTGCCTGTTGGTATTCTTATGTGACTAAAAGGGAGGTTTGAGATTGTTATAAATTTAAGATGCACCCTCAAAATGGGGTAGTTTGGACGCGAGCCAAGTATTTTAAATCAAAACCTCGGTCTTGCGGTACATTGTGTTAAATAATTTTAAAAGAAAAAATATCGCAAATTAAGAGGTCTCCAAGGTAAGTAAATCCTGTAGAAAGTTAATAAATGAAAAATTGGATCGCATGTTAAACGATCGAATTACACTTATGAAAAGCTCCATATTTTAAGGAGAAATTAAGATCATGAAAAAGGCTAAATGCGAGCTTTAATTAGCAAGAAAATAAAGTTTTGAATTATGTGCCCTAACACTATTTTGTATGTAATTTTAAATCAATATTTGCATCCAATATGTTAAATCCAGTATAATGACTGAAAACATTTAAAATGTTTTCCTCTAACACAAAAGTTGGGAGTAATAGATGGAACGAAATCAATGTACAGTATTCTGCTTGAGTTTGATTGTGTTATTGTTGTAAAACTTAATGTTATATTTGTCGGAACTAAATTGTTGTGGTTTTAAATAAAATAAACAACATTATCAATAGCACCGTTTTTATTATTTATTTACGTTTTCAAATAAAAAATTTGAGTAAATTTGTTTTTACGTTACAAGAGAGAACTTTGACATAAATGTTACTAGTACTTTATTGTGATTGGGTACTTTACAAATAAACTAAGTAACGCAGTTTTTCTTGCCTTACATAAAATATGTTAAATTGTATATATTAATTTTAATATATTTATTTGGACTTTTACTTCCAACCTATAATGCATTACTTCATTACCGTTGTGAGAAAAATTGAACTAAAAAAAGAATAAAATCTAACCATCACTATTTATTCACACCAACGTGAAAAGAAAGTAAACTTAAATAACTAACGTTTTAATAGTAAAGTCCGAAACACCGCTTCTTTTTAAAATAAAGTAAAGCTTTATCTCCACACTATGCTAAAATATTGAAATCTTTGATCATTACCCTGATACATTAATCTTTTGTTTGTTTCCTTTTTCAGTAATCTAAAGGCCTACGCATGTTGTAATTCATAAAGTGGCGTAATCTGATATTTTACACAGAGCAGTAGATCTCAATGGTTTAATGGTTTAATCAACTGCAACATGATAAGAGCTTGTTAGCTTGGTTTTATAGCTCCACTACCACGCGTTCCGCTTAAATAAATATATACTTTTTTTGGTCGAAACTAAAATTAATTCCATATCAATTTGGATAATAGTGGATATTATATATTTGGAAATAATTTGATATTTCTTTTAAAATTTTGAATAAAACGCCCCTTATAGACATTGTGAAAAAATAATAATGTTGAATTGAGAAGCATAAAGAAACATAACTAAGGGTAAGAAAACAATACGGCACTTTCATTATAATTACACAGTTTAGGGATTATTAGATTGAGATATAGCAGCAAGAGGTGTATATGATTTGTCTCCACGGCACAACGTCGCATGAGTGGCACAAAACATGAGGTTTTGTGGCGACACGATGGCCTGTAAACTACCCCAATCTCCTCCCACAGCCTCGAGACTTGGCTGGACCAATATTTGCCCCCGGCAAACCGTCATAAAAAGCCGAAAATGTTTTCTTCGAAGTGACATAGCCCAAAAAATCCACCAATCATTGTTAACTATGTATACAGTTTTGATATATCCAACGACAGGCTCTTATGACATTCGACGCTAACAAGTTGAGCGAGAATCTTTCATAACGTTCTTGTGAATATTCTTTATTATTTTGGGGAATGATTTACAATATTGACAATATTTAATCTTGACATTTCCCAAGCATAGTTTTAAAACTATTACTAACCTCAAATAAAACTATTTAAAATAGAAACCTACTAAACAGGCTACTTCTCGTTATATCATTGTTATATTATTGTTCCTTTTAAAGGTTTTTTGGTCAACCTACAGCAAACCTAGTATGCATTTCTTGTTATCATTTAGACAAATTAAATATTGAAATGCAATTATTTAAAATATAAACCTAGTAAATAAGCAACTACATACCAAATTGTTTACTTACAATTTTTAAATTATGAATTCATCGTTTCAGCACTTGGAGAAAAATTGGGAAAGTTTTTTTCTAATACTTGAGGATTCCACAGTGTGTCAAAAGCAGCTGTTTAGGAATATAACATTTAATCACTAGAGAGGAAAGTGATCGTTTCCAGCCCGCGATCAAGTAACTTTGATTAATAACACGTTAGACCCGAGTCATGAACGATACTTTTCTTCCTACTTCATAATTTTATGAAAGTACAACTTTATTTCTACCGTTCAATGACAACATTGATTACGTTTACACCCAAAATTATTAAGAGCAGCCTATTTAAAATATGTTACTACCACATCCCCTTAGGAAAAGTTATTTTCAATCAGCTCATAGCGCTATTCTCAGAAATAACAACTAATTACTAGTAAAGGGAAGATTTCCAGTGGGTTTTCCTAGCTATATCCGAGAAAACGCTACTTTCCGTACTCTTAGCTGATGTTGAAAACAACTGTTTTCCCTACGATGTGATGAAATATTATGTTACGTTTCCAGCCCGGTAAGTACTGTTTACCGGGCGTGCATGATAGTTGCGAGATGGCGAGCCGAAGGCGAGTGCGTGTTTTCATGCGAGCAGGTATTTTCATGCGAGTTCGATAAAACTATCTGGCCAAGTTAAGAACGCCATTTCACATCACGATATAACATGAATCAATGATGTATGTAAATCATAACATATTGTTTTGAATAAACCACTCACTACGTTTATCAATTTTTCAATTCTGACATGCAGTATAAACACGCGTTCAACGTAGTATTGTTTGAATCAGCTGTAACTTAATAACTTATATAAGTTATATAACTTAATAACTTAAGCTTTAACTTGTTGGAACTTTTAATAATAATCAGCTGACTTTTTTTTAAACATATAAGTGCGCGATAAATTTACTTAGATATCGGCAAAGAGTAAGTTCCTCCCTAAAAATATGACAACGAAAACAGTTGTTCTGTGTAGGTTTTTTTCTGTTTAAGTATTTATTTTTGTCCTATCTTGCAATAACTGCAAAGAGATCATTCGGACTAATTCCAGTATATTCCATAACAAGTTTTTCGATATCAGTCATGAAAGTGGGCAATTATATATTCGAGACCATATGTTTGAAGTGCAAGATTTATCAGCACTTTATGTGGGTGAAATATTTAAACCACTTTCCACTCGTATTTTTAACGATAAATTTAGCTACAAAGATGATGAAACAATAATAAATATTAGTTTTATGTAAAACAATCCAATAAGATTAGATTAGAGTAGTAAACTTGACTTTCCTGTAGGGAAAATTGTTTTCGCGTAGTAAACAACGTAGTGATAAAATCTCGCAGGTGATAAAGTTTAGGTGAACACATAACGAAAACATTTAATTTCACATCAGAGTCGTGAGATTTTTTTATGTTACACCGTAACATACTTTAAATATTTTAATATAGACTCAGAGAATAATCAAGATTCTTCTCTGTGACATAGGCCTCTTTATGATTACTATAATTTTATAAGAAAAAAAAAATATATATATATATATATATATATATATATATATATATAAGAGGTTGATTGGCAAACAAAATGTTACAAAAATTCCCTTTATATTCATTATTCTCTTCTGAAAGAACGTTTCAAACTCTGAAAAATGGATTACAAATATTTTTGCGTAAGTTTTTATAATTACGTTAAGAGTTTGATGCAGAAAACGTTTTCTTGGTTTATTTGATAAGATGCTTGTTTGCAAAACAAACACTTCTTTCATCTCTAACAAGCTTCACTTGAATTTATCTTCATTTTTATTCCTTATAGAACGAAAACCTATTCGATTATTAATACAATTAAATCTACAAATGCAATGAATGATACAATGCGATACTGTTAAATCCAGTCTATTTATTCACTTTAAATTCATAATGATAGGAATTGAAGTTGTTACATTTTTGCAATTAATTTATTTGAATAATTGTAACAACACTTAATTAACAGAATTCACATCCTTTTTAAATTCATGAAATAAAATATGAGACGAAAGGGGTTGCTACTGAAAAAGTAAAAAATAAACCATAAGCCTCTTTGGAGGAGAAAAAAGATACTCAATTTAATATTGGTTTGCATATGTGAAAACAAAACACTCTTTGCGATCCCATTTGCTTCAAATTTGACAATTTTAGCGAATTTCCTTAAAGGAATAAGCTATTACGGTAGTACTCATGGTAAGACCTAAGTCCGAGACCATGTTAACTTTTCATTTTGGGGTCCCCAGAAGCAAAAAATACCATTCGTTCGAATTTATATATATATATATGTCTGTTAACACGATAGCGGCCGTAAGTATGGTCCGATTTTAATGAAATTTGGTACAGACGTGTAAAGTGGTAATCACTCGGACGAGTTCGTGAACCAGCCCAATCGGACCACCGGAAGGGGGGGTAAAGGGGGGTAAACCACCCCAAAAATGGGTTTTTTGAGTATTTCACATAGAAAAATAAAATTTGTCAAATCTTTGTTGGTACCATTGAAATCAGCTCAAAAAAACAAACAATTTAGTATTTTGAAACACTGCTCTATGTCCATTGGTTACCGAGCTATTGAAAGTGGTAAATACAGTGCGTTAACCTTATGGGAAATAAGTAAAATTCTATATTTCGCTTATTTCTCAACATATCTTGATAAAACTTGGTAAATGGCTTCTTCTAGTTCAGATCTACTAAATATTGAATTAAAACCAACCAGTTTAAGCATACCTGTAGCAGCAAACCTGCATACTCATTCCCCATGTTATTCTTAAGGAGCTTACAAAAACATGTCAGATCTCACTATGTTGGATTAAAATATGTTGTTTTGCATTTGAAATTCGCTGAGTATGCAGGTCTGCTGCAACGGGGGTATTTAAATTTTCTTTTCATTGTTTTCCTTTAAAACACCTAAATATTTCAGAACTGTTTTGCTTTAATTGTTTTAAGGGATATGATAACTTAGCTTATTAATTTTAAAATTCCACACATGTTTTAATTGTTTTCATATTCGAGAAGTATTTAGCAAAGTCTTTCCTAATTTATAAATTAATGTTCATTCATTAATATTCTTAATGTTAACTCTATCAATCTAAAACACCGACAAGCTATAGAAGAAATTTTATAAAATATTTGTAAGCAATATTTTTACTTATTAACTTTTTATTTGTATAAGAATTTGATTTTCTGAATGGCATGTAATGAATATATTTAAAAAAATTGTGATAAGCCTCGTTTATTGCATGCAGACCTCTAATAAACGGTATAGGGTTCCTAGGGTATGCCAGGTGCTATGGTTGTGTTGAGGTCTGTGGTTGGTGGAGACACGTCACTCCCCGGCCCCGGCGTGTCACTCCGCCGCAAATCTCTCCCCTTCACCGAGAAACTGTTTCCTCTTGAAAATGTGAAGCCTTAAAAAGTCACGCATTATTTGAATGGATAATCTTAATGTGATTTTTTTCTTATAAATTGTTAGCAATCATTAGTTTGTCGAGATTAATTTCAAGCCCATAAAATATTTATCAAAACACAAAGTCTGTTTAATAAACGTATAATTACTTTAACCCATATTAAAACCCAAAATTCTATTTATTATACTTAAAATATGTGATATTTAAAAAATATGTGTATGATAATGAGGGTGATTGTTATTAACAGCGGACAACTTAATTATGAAGTTTTGAGAAATGTGCAAAAACATGTTGCATTTAATATTTTATACTTTAGTGCGCATTCCCCAAAAAACAGTGGGTAGTTTGTTCTTCGTTCATAAGAACTACGGAATGACATAAAATATGCCAAATTTAAGACTTGAAAAATTCCTTTTACCCCTTGAAATAATATCATAAAATGATTGCGGTACTCTCTTGCTCTCTTGGGATTTCATTCAACGGGAAAAGGATTGATTTCAGCGATTTGTTATAAATGTCGGCCTAAATTACCTTTTAAAATAAATGCAGTTATTAAAATACCTCTAGCAATTCTCACAATAAACCTTCTCCCGTGATTCAGCATATAAATTACACATTTAAAAATCTTGATAGGGACCATGAAATACTTCAGTATTGAACGAAATTCTACATACTTTCAAGGTAAAATTTTAACCACTAGTAGCACTTTAAATTATTTGTAATGTTTAAATATAATGAAGTAAAGGCTCGTGTTCCTTCAAGGATCTATGAAAAGGCCTTTCTAATTTATCATCTTTTAAATGTCATAGCAAGCCCAGTGTCGAATGCTGATTTATATATATTTACTGACGATGATTTTTTGAATAACAGAGAAAAAAGCGAAAAGTATTGGAAATCAAAATGTTTTCATACATCTAACAATATTCTTCATTAGTTAGATGACAATAATCTTCATGGATACACATACGAAGTGTATGGTGGGGTTTTGAATGCGTACAGAAACAAATATTAGGCGATGCAGGAAAATCTGGTTTGAACCACTGGTTTCTTGGAATTTCGAAAAGTTTTGTTTTAAATATCTGAACAAGTTGTGTTGTTTAAGTTTTTTCACAAAGAAAATCGTTTTAAAATTTCTTAATTTTTAACATCTTTGGTTCATGTTGTTTTTAAACCGAAACTAGTTGGATATTATTATTATGGAACTAAATTAACCTGAATATGTTGAGAGATTATATTTTTCATTAAAATGAAGAGATAAATTGCATAAGCCTTGTTCTACCTCATAACATTATGTAGGCCTTATACAGGGTGTTTCGAAACTCTCTCCCAAAACTCCGTGGGCACGTTCCTTAGGCCAAAACAAACAAAAAATGCCTTTAAGTATAGGGTCTATCTCGCTCCGTTTTCCGTCTGTGAGTCAGTTTGTGTTTTTCAATTAAAACTCAATAACTTTGAAACGGCTTAAGATAAATTATTGAATCTTGGTACGTAAACTATAGTTAGTATGGTTTAAATCTTCACCAATTTTCAATATTTTATCTTTTGGAATTTCAAAATGGTGGCCTTTTAAAAATTTAATTCATTAATATCTAAAAACGTTGACAGGTCAACACTGATCTTTTTATAATAAAGATCATTGCAAACATAACGACACTTTATTTGTCAAAATCGGATAATAAATAAGCGAGATACAGCAATTTAAGTAAAGTATGTCTTGGCATATTCCATTCAGAGGCCAGCCCGCGAAACCGTGGCGCCCCGCGCCATGCTGCAACAGAGACGGTCTCGCGCTAGTCGCGTGGAATATGCCATGACATGCTTTAATTAAATCGCTATATCTTGCTTATTTGTTATCCGATTTTAATAAATAAAGTGTCGTTATGTTTTTAATGAAATGGCAAATAAAATGTATGATAAAAAGATTAGTGTTGAGCTATCAATTTTTTAGATATTAATGAATTTATTTTTTAAAAGGCCGCCATTTTGAAATTCCAAAAGAAAAAAAATTGAAAATCGGTGAGAATTTTGGCCATACTAACTGTAGTTTATGTACCAAGTTTCAATAATTTATCTCAAGCTGTTTCAAAGTTATAGAGTTTTAATTGAAAAACACAAACTGACTCACAGACGGAAAACGGAGCGAGATAGACCCTATACTTTTATAGACATTTTTTGTTTGTTTTGACCTAAGAAACGTGCCTATGGAGTTTCGGGAGAGAGTTTCGAAACTCCCTGTATATATATATATATATATATATATATATATATATATATATATTTAATGAAATTAAGCTTTATTCGTCACAAAACATATAAAATTTTTTACAATTTCAAACAATTCTCTTACAAGTACAAACCCGAAAAACCCAAAAATAAACAAATAATATTAAAACTTAATAACGAATTGAAAATTAAATTAACTTAAAACTGCAGTACATACAGAAGAATACAAAATGAACACAAAACATACTGTTCAACAAAAAAATATTCCTTTGCATTTAGATAATTAATATGCAAAAATAAAAATAAAAATACGATAAACAGTTTTGCAATGAACAAATCAGAAGCCTCACAGGCAGGGCCAGTTTTGAGGCTTCCATCACATGATATAAACTTAAATAAATCGCTACCAATTTGGTTATAATAAAATAACCAATTTGTTACAAATAAAATAAGTATGCATAGAGAAAAAACAAGAACCCAGTTTTAAAATTATGCAAGTATCCATCCACGTTGTTAATAACGTATTGAAAAATTAGTGGAATCGGATATAAGTTATCATATCGCGCTGTTAGAATTGTTATTCTAAGACCCAGACCTATTATACGTAACCTTTATCTTTCTAGTGACTGAGGGTGTGAGAATTTAAAATACGAGTTTTAATGACTAACCATCGTAAAGCATATCTAAGTCATCCTAATAATATAATTATTATAAACATGTCAAAAATTGAGCAATATTAAAATTTGTTAGTGAAAATACAATCTTAACATTCTCCCCCAAACATATTATTTGATAATGAACTATTGCAGTTGTAGAATCTAGTTGGACAAACCTGATTTTTCTCCTCATAGTAATTTTTCTAAAATAATTCAAACCCCCACCATTATTTTAGGGAAGGCTTGTATATTTACATTCAGGACTTGACGCTTGCCCTTAATTTTAAAGTATTTTAATAGCAATGGAGAAATCTTTGATTTGACTTGATAACCCCATAAAACAGATCGAACTGTAACAACCAAAAGCACTAATTCAAATATATTGAATATCTGTTTCCTATTTATGTTTACAGCCATTATCGCTTACCGCTGGGCCTATCAATATTACAGCACCTTTTATCGTATAATTTATGTAGAGCCAATAAATGGCAGTGGCAAACCCACAAATATAGAGTTTTTAATTATTTGGGATTGTGTTCACGTATTAATAGTGATAATTAATACAGCTTTATAAAAGTTTATCGAACATTTTTTGAGCCATAAAGTTGAAGCTTAACAAATTTATGGTTTTGGGCATGATCTACACTTATAATTAGTGTGTTGGCTTTGGATAAGATTTAGTTAAAAATCATCATTCTATCAGCTTTTCATAAGGCACAAGAAATATAAGACATACGGATACATAGGACATAAGAAATAATAACGTTATCTTTTTTTTAGTAATTTTTGTGTTTTAGCTATAGACAAACAATTCTTTGTTTCTCTATAAAACGCATGTTAATTTTGTGGTAGACTGTATTGGTAGCTGAAATGGATGTTCAATATGTAAATTAAGCCAATTAACATGCATTCAATAGGGGGAAAAGTATTTTGGTCGCCAACTAAAAGACTAAATGAGATAGAATACTTGTGTAAGGTACAGACGCTTAGAAATGTGTTTTTTAACAAATGTTGCTATTTAACTTTTTTGTGTCCGATACCTGCTGGCCAGCATGCATCTTCAATCCCAGTGCTTGTGTGTTCATTGTTTAAATGTTTATTTTATTTGTGGTAAAAGTTTTTAAAAACTGACATCTTTAAAAGAAACTAAGTCTCCGTACAAAGCATCTTATGATGGCATTTATGCCGAAATTGAAATAATCCTATGCATTTTTCATAATTGAACTTCATTGATCAGATATGTAATAAACATTTTTATGTTCGTATCCAGTTATGGGGCTGAACATAAAAAATGATGTAACATTTTTTTTTCAAGGTTAGCAAGATATTACAAAACATTTTTTGTACATTAAATATGTGAACATCTTCTCATGTTAAGTGTACAGTAAATCTGAGTTACCAAGGGCTAAGAATTTAGAATCAGAAGTGAAAAATGTTTATTGGTATAGAAAATACTGAGTTTTTTTAAACAATGACTTTATCTTATCTAAATCATTATTATGTTAATAATGACTGTTTTATATATATATATATTTGTAAAAATAATAATGAACTTGAGCACCCTTTTATCATTATTTTATTTAAAAATCACATAGTAAAAAATAAAATAAAATAATGATAAAAGGGTGCTCAAGTTCATTATTATTTTTACAAATACTTTTAGCAGCCCTAAGTTGTGCTTTAAACATAATATATATATATATATATATATATATATATATATATATATACATATATATATATATATTTATATAAAATAACGGTCATTATTAAGATCATCATATGGATTTAATCGTATTTTAAGGATAAAAACCAAGACGAATTTCGCTGAACTGTAATCAGTGCCAAGTTAACACAGCTAATGCTTCGCCATTAACTCCTTAATGGATGGCTAACTTTAGTAATTTTTCGTGTCCTATAATTATTTTAGGTAGTTCTTTTTATTGTGCTAACTGTGTTATGATGGCAAAATCATTTTTAAATTCAAACATCCGTATACAGGGTTGGGAAAGAGTGGAATACATTTTATACATATTTTAATACTAATCAAAACGTTATGAAACTTATACTATCCCTATTACTTATAACTATCCACAATTCGTGACCTCTAAGTAGCCGGATTACAGGACACGCCATCGTCCTGGTCAAGATCTCCAATCAAATCTTGAGAACCAATCGAAATATTCAAAAACTGTTTGAGGCATTGTAATCTGTTAAAAACATCTATTTTAAAATGATGGGTTGCAACCCCAACTTTGCATTTGATAAAAAATTAGTCCCATACTTCGAATCAATATGTCAATAATATATACATACCGAGTGTCCCGTGATGGTCCTCATCTCTAATCTATTTATATATTTATTAAAATATCAATCCTACAAAGCCCCCAAATATTTTATAAATATATATATATATATATATATATATATATATATATATATTCCCTATAGAAATTCGCTAAGAGATAGATGATTCATATTATGTAGTAAGCAAATATTCAATTTATTATTTGAACTGAATTAATATTTTATCAATATAAAAATAAATTTCGTCATTGAAGAAATTATTGTCCTTTTGACGAATTTCCTAAGGACAAAAGCTATCACCAAATATATATCTCTTACCAAGAATATTTTTAGTTTTATGTGTTTTGTAATATACAAAATAAAACTTCATTATTGGCGTCAACCTAGGTATTACAAAAACTGAAAAAAAAACTCAAGCACTAATTATGACAACTGTAATAAAAAAAAGAATTTTATTTTTTTAAGATGGCTATAACAAAAGGCTTATTAATAAAATATTTATTTTGTTGATAAAAAATCAAATATTTCAGGGATGATAAATAAACAATCTGATAAAATGTTTCGAGCATGACATTTAAATTTTTTCTCCTAATGAAAATGCCATTTTATGATATAAAAATTTGTATATTGGCCTAATCTGTAGACTATTGCTTTTTAAGTGAATCAAATCATGAGGAAAACGTCTAAAGATTATGGAGGGGTTAACAGCAACTCCAATAAATTGCCTCGGTTTACAAGTGTTTGGGCTAGAGCCAAGGTAGAGCACAGCATTTTTCTTGTAATAGTATGAGGGTCGTTGGCCATATTGCCAAAGGTTTAATGCTCGTATTAAACGTTATCCTCCATTAACAGGAAAAAACCTCCATAACCGCACTTCAACGCCTAAATTATTGAATAGCGTTAGA
Organism: Flexamia atlantica; assembly: GCA_035578135.1. Classification (NCBI taxonomy): domain Eukaryota; kingdom Metazoa; phylum Arthropoda; class Insecta; order Hemiptera; family Cicadellidae; genus Flexamia; species Flexamia atlantica. The sequence goes on along the minus strand of JAQJVK010000008.1, from coordinate 3,731,023 downwards.
TTTTAAGTTTTATCTCATCCACACCTTAAGGTTTGATTAAATATACATGCCTCTATGGGTGACTTAAAATCCATAAATTTAAGATGTTCCACACAATTTTATCGGCATGTTGTGTGTAATATGTACGTACATTCAAACTTTTTCAATACCGGATCACACTCTCAACACATTCGTAAGGTCATAACGATCACATTTAAAATTGTACATGATTTTTAATAGACTGGCCCATAAAGATTTTGAATTATTCAAAGATAAGAATTTTGGAGAAGAGTTCATACAGTGATAATTATTCTCTTTAATTCCAAAGTCAAATGTATGTTCAGTGTTTGCGTCAAAAATATTTTATTTTTGTTCGCTATGAAATTCTACTGTACTTAGTGCTAAAAACAATTGGTTATATTTATATTTATATTTATATTTATATTTATAACAATATTTGTTATATTTATATTACAACCAGGATATAACTTGATTATTGAGGTTTCAATAATACATATAGTCATTCGTGTTTTCTATATAAGCAAAACCATCTTTCGGCGGGAAACATTCCAAACAAGTAAGCTGAAGGTATAATCTAACAAAGTGTATTCTGTTCTGATTAACAGTTTACACCTTAAGACTTCCTGAGGTAGAAATAAAAAAAACTTTAAACTTCTATTACAATCAATTAATTTTCATAATTGCAAAAAAAAACGTTAAACTAATCTTTGACTAAAATAATGCCATGTTTCAGTACTTTGTTTGATATTTCACTGTTGATGATGGTATGTTTATGATTTGATTTTGGTTTTTTTAGGATATTTGTCATCACTGATTGTAAAAAAGGTTTTACGACGGTTCAGGATCTGGAATCTGATCCCATCTTCAGTTATAAAGAAACCTACAACATTAGATGATTGGTAACATACAGTGAGGAGTATGTGAACATTAGAGAGCTGAATAATACAACTGCAAAATAAAAAAATAAAACATAAATCAAAAACTACACTTATCTGAACTGAACATGTCCACACTCAACTAGAGCTGAGCAAAGACTGTCTTTATAGTGGAGATACCCAAATGTCTCGTTGTGAAGCTTGTTTCCACTAACCAATGATGGCCTATGTCCGAAAAATCCAAAATCCAAATATACCTAAGTAAGTTAGAGGTTCAAATACGTTATAAATATTATTAAGTATATGAGAGACTCGGTGAATGGAAATGCAGCAGGGTTCCAATTGATAAGTTAAAATAGCCACGTCAAAATTAAAAATGAATGAATATGAAGTAACACGATAAAAACATTTTCTTCATAAAACTCCATTTAAAAGGATAATCCTAACAAGATCCATTATCCTGTGCCGCAACATCAATTACCTCAGAACATGTTTTAAACTCTAATAACTTACTGTGTTACAGTTTAAATATTGATACTTACACTTTACATTATTGTTTTGATTATAAATATCACAAATAAGTAGTAGGAATTTTGTATTTTTGTATTTTTAACTCGCGGAAGTTGTATATACTATGGACACTTCTTAAATAATTACAATTAACGAGGCCTGCATGTATTTATATATTATTTAAAGTTTTCGATGCAACAATATATTTAAACTACATTAAAGTTAGGAAAATGTTACTAGCGAATTTCCCCTATCGGGAAGAAGCTATTGCACGTAGGTCTCATGTTAAGACCTAAGTGTGGGACCATCATAAATTTTCTTTTGGGGCCCCCAGAACCCGAAAACACAATTTATTCTAGTGCATGTATATATATATATATATATATATATATATGTGTGTGTGTGTGTGTGTGTGTGTGTGTGTGTGTGTGTGTGTGTGTGTGTGTGTGTGTGTGTGTGTGTGTGTGTGTGTGTGTTATTAAATTAGTTGATTGGTTAGGGCTGTTATGATAATTATTACAACAAAAACTTATAACAACTTATTATAACAAAATAAAATAATTATAATAATTATTCAATACATTTTTTTATAAAAACACCCTTATTTATTTACATTTGTTATTCAATTTTTACGACATGTTTCGGCATTTTACGCTATCTTCAAAGTCAACATAACCTCTTACTGTATTTCCAAAAATGTATAACAACATATACAGTGTGTAAAAAAGTATGGAAAAAATCTATATTTTTAAACCGAATTGAATAGAAATATTTTGTTTGAGGCATTAATTGTTGACAAATGTTCTGAAAATTTTGACATAAAACATTTTGTTTCACCCTCCTAACAGGGAGGGGGGTAGGGGGTAACTTATTTTTTTTCAAATAGCAACCCATATTGAGGGACCCCTAATTTTGAAGGGATTTTCAAAAGAAATACAATTGCACAAACCCGAGGTCGATATCTTACCCCAAAGAAGAATGACACCCATTTTAAATTTTGAAATGGCCATACGAGATTAAATATGGATACCCCAACTTACCTTTTGAACGGGTTTCATTGGGTAAGCTAAACTCTGCATTCCATTATAAGATGAAAAAGTGGATATTTTTGTCATATTCCCAATATAGCCCCGGCCCCCAAAATTAGTGTTTTGGGAACAACTCCAAAATTTTAAATGCAAAAACCCCTATTGAGTGACCCCTCATTGGAAAGAGTTTGTCAAGACTCTAGATGAAAGAGTTTGTCAAGAATCAATGGTGCAAACCTGAAGTCGATATGTCCCCTCAAGCCAAAATGGCAGTATTTCAAAAATTTGGGTGAAAAAGCCCCCGATTTCACCAATTAAAAACTTTGAATGCCTGTCATATCAACTCGTATTAAGCTCGGTAAGCTAAACACTGCATACCGTTATTAGATGGAAAAGTGGACGGAGTATTTATTTTATACTCCAGCTTGGTTGTAGACTTGGGTTTGGGATAAGTGATTTATCACATATTTGTATTAATTCATCGAACAATATATTTTTTATGAGCTCACCAAGACCTTTACTTTGGACAATTTTTATGATTGAGGTGTCAAATTACTGAAAATGTTTTCACTATTTCATGAATGTTGTTCATTTTCCTTTAGATGAAAAAGCGTTGACCCCTTGGGCTTGTAAATTACACAGAGATTTACATGCATTACTTATGGAAGGAATATTTGTTTAAAAATTAATGAAATGAAATTAGTGATTATCTTGTAAATGGTTGAACCAAAATAAACAAAAATACTTTTCTAACAGGAAACTTAACTTTCGATAGGGAACATAAAGTTGATAGTTTTAAAGGTATTTAAGGAATAGCCTAAAAATGGTACTTTTAGACCCCCCCTCCCTCCCCCCGCTCAAGGGTTATAGACGGGAACTTTTGATACGTTTAACTCCTACATAGTCCAAACAAAGCTGCTAGGTCAAAAATTGTGTTCCATGCATTTCCCCTATACTTTTGTTTAGCATTCTTGCCTGGACTTGTTATACTCATATGTGACAATTAAAACAGTTATGATCTAAATGATTTTGAACTTATTTATTATGTCTAATAACATGTTTAGCACTTAAATAAACACTTTTTTATATATGAAAGAAGAGTCACCTAAGTTTAGCATCATGGGCTTTCAGCTTGTTTGATTTATAACAGATTTCTCGGGAAAAAAATAGAGTTTGGATCGAAACCAACAGGAATTAAATGTCCAGGATTGAAAAGCTGGGAATATGAAGTAGAGTCGAGTGCTGCGACATGCACAGGAGGGTGTAATCCTTTGTTATCCACATGTCACCATGTTTCCCGCCAACTCCATCAACTCCATCATCTAACTTGTATTTATTGATAAAATACTTGAAATATACAACTGTATGATAGTTCCGTTGATACATTAAGGCAATTTCTATCTTTACATAATCATGTAACGTTTGGTTCTTTACTGATGTAAAACCTGGAGGTTTTGTATAAGAGAGTGTCATAAATAATAATGATGAACATTTTAGCGGAAGGTACGGAGGAATAACCGCAAATGTACCTAAATACCTGAGGAACCTTACCAAATTATAGATGTTGGAGTAAAAAATGGCGATGGAATGAATAAAGTCCTTTCCTTTTTCACTTTATTCCGTCCGTCGGTCTGTATGTCTTTTTCACCCAATTCATTATAACTTTCAAACCCATTAGGGCACTAAGTTACAACTAGTACATGAATGATGTACGACCTATTTTTGTGCGAAGTATTAAATTTCTACTATGTACTATTAAAAATGGCAGTCATTTTGACTTTTTAAAGATGAACACTCTTGAAGTTACAAAAACCAAACAGGCCAGATGAATACAAATTTTTATATATTAAGAAAACAGATAGTTTTATTGCATTTTTACACGAATAACAGTAAGGGCTTAAATGTTATGAAAATACAACAACTTAAACCAATTTTAGCATTTTTTTTAGTTGCATACAACTGTATGCAATATAAATATTTCTAAATTATTCTTATAAATCGAGTAAAACAATTTTTTATTTGCATTTAAGTCTTCAATTGTACTACATTACATAAAAGTTACATTACCATGTAAAACGTCAACCAGCAGTAAGGGATATTTTAAGGCGATTATGAGTGAAATGATAGTTTTAGGTGATTGTGTCGCGATCTTGTAGTGTTGTTACTTACTAAGGCCGACATGTTTTATCGACAGGACTCTTAATTAAAAGCCCAATAGCCAAAGGCAACTCAGAGACCTACAATTAAACGTGAGGTTCGAACCACAATTTCGCCATTTAATTATGAAAAGGTCGAGTAATGAGGATGACCTTAGGGAATCTGGAAGGCTTTTGAAAATTCCATATTGAATCGCGAATTACGGGGAATTGAGTAAAGTGTACGTTTTTTCCTCACGCTTAAAAGGCCGTTACTATCATGTATGTGCCATGTATGCTACCTTTACAAGCAGGCCAACAGTTTATAAACATTTGTCATGAACGTGTGTGAATATGAGATTTTTTCTCAGTATTGGTGAATATAGGATGAAATTTAATATAGATTAATATATTTTATCACTGTTTTTATACTTGCCTAAAAGGGTTCTGAACAAGAAAAAAAACACGAACATATTAAATTTTTAACCCAACAAAATGCAATATTAGTTCAATATGGATTAAGTTCATAAGTAGCCTTATGATCATATGAAGCACAATGTACATTAAGAAAAAAATTGAAACTCAGTATTGTTAATGTTAAGATAACAGGATACTAGAGCCTATAAATAAATCCTATGAACATTTAATGGTATAGATATGGTGTAAAAATCACTACCAAACCTACTAAGAACGTCAAAGGGAGACCTGATATTTTCTACATAATTTTTCACAGTTTTTGTAATTTACTGTTCATTCTTTTGAATGAGTATATAAATTAATTTTTAATTATTTGCCAATAAAAATTTTTGTCAATTGAGTATTTTTATTTCTTTTGCAGGCCCCTCTCCATTTTTAGCTATGTACTTGATTTCATGGCTTGAATATAACAATGTATTGATAAGTTTGATACCGTTCAACTGCACACCAACAGAAAGTTTTATTAAAATAAAATTTTAGTTTAAACACTCCTTAACGATACTTTTCAAAATATTAAACATAATTATAATAATACTTTTTTAAAGCTTTAAACAGGTAAAATGGAAAATAATCGTATTTACTAACGTGACGGTTAAAGTAAATGCTCCATAATCCCGTAAGACCGGAGCTGCGCAAATTGGAGATAAACCGCCGCTTCTCATAATTCACGTCATTATTACAAGCTTTGCTCCAGCCTCTCTTATTACTATTGTATTAAGCTGTTTCTTGTACCTGCAACTGTGGAAAAACATTTATTATTTACAACTTTTATGTGGTGGCAATCAAAGTATATAAAGGGCAATTTATGATTTATATTGAACTATTTTTAACATAAATTCAGCGAAAGCACAAAAACCGAATAGTTTGTTTCAAACAAGAAATATGTATCGAAGTGTCAAGATTATAAACTTAGAAAACAAAAACGTGAAAAATAGAATATTGTTATTGTAGATATTATTATTGTCTTGTATTCTGGAATACTTTGCATGATTGGTTTGTAAAAAAACATACATTAATTTCTAGACCATAAAAATAAGTTAGAGGTTCCCTAGCGTAAATAGCTTTCTAACTTGTTTTTATTAGTCCAGTACATAGGTCAACAATATAGTTAAAAAGTAAAATAAGCTAAGCTGGAATTATTTAACTATAACGCATTTTTTACCTGAAGTATTGCTTGAAATAAAGTTTGCATTGGACGCTATATTTTAGCGAGTTTTTGGAAACGCCAGTTTGACCGGAAAATCCGTTATCACGGACAAATTTAAGTCCCGAGGTGTCCAGATAAGCGGTGGCCTACAGTACCACGGAGCTAAGCGTCATGCGTTAACTGTTTCGCTCAAGCAATAAGGTACCGATTCCAGTGCAAAAAACCTAACTATTATGCCTATAAGCGGGAATCGGGACCTTATTGCTTGTGTGAAACAGTTATCTCCCTTGGACAAAAACGTCAGAGTAATCTTTTCAGCTCTCGGGAGAAAAAGAATGGCTTTAGCCCCCCACGCATGTGAAAAAATACCCTTTTTCCCACTCAGTACGACAAAAAAAATTATACCGGATAAGTTCTTTATTTTTTATGATAACATTTGTTTACTAATCCATTAAAGGTATAAATTTACCTGAGTCTGCCGAAGTGATCCTATGTATTCCTAAAAGGATTACGCGTTTCGAGGTTCAATAGGTCCTCATCTTCAGTTCGTAGTACAAGAACAATTCACTCAACAAGAACTTGAGAAAGGTCGTCAAATCGATTAAAAACATTGAAACACAGAGAATTTTACTTTTGAACATAAAAACTGTAGGCCTACACATTTAACAACAAGAACTAGCCGCGTGTGCACACTTGTTCGGGTGACGGTCATGACTGCGTAGCGGAGGTTTGTCTTGAGGTGAACTTTGTCCGCCCTGGTCTCTTATCTATCAGCTGTTCTTGGCTCTCTATGAGTGTATCAAAAAGTTAGACTGGAAAACAAGCTTGTCGTTCAAAAATGTGTTAGGATGTGTTTTAATTATTTTATATATTTCGTATTCCTCTATTGCATTCATGTAACTGCCCAAAACAACAAAATATGAAGTTACTGATCCAATATAGTGCGGTAGAGTTTGAAAAAGTTTTCTCTTCAAATATTAAAGGTATGTTTAAGTGAGTTATCATATATTTTTTAATTTCATTACAATGCTCATAGAGAATAAGGAAATAATAGCTTGGTAAATATTACTTAGATGACTTAGTTACTGGATTCACACGTTCGGAACTTTCTATAGGGTTAATTCAAAATACGTGCATCAACTCTTGTAGCCACGTCCATTAATAAAACAAGAGATTTTATATGGCAACAATGCACTAAGGCTGTTAATTGTGGACTCCATTACAGTGCACATCCATTTCAATATATCAGTGGAAATATTAAACATCATTTATCCTATTTCATACGTAGAAAAAGTCTATAAATACGGTCATAACTTACAAATTATAGTTAATAAAACAACAAAGTTGTCTTGTTATATGATTTTTTAACTAAGATTAATTTTACTTGTTAAAAGAAGCCAGCCTTACTTTAATCAAAATGGTGTCGAAATATTTTACCATAATAATGTAAATTCGAAAACGGTTTATTTTTTGTCTCTTTTCAAGTTGGAAATATGTTTTGATTTCGACGCGGCTTTTTGCAAAAACATCGCCCAAACGTAGAGTATCCGTGTGAAAATAGGTTACTCGAAATAGTTATTTGTTTATTAAAAGCGCAAAGTATGTCATTGCCGCTCGAGATTGTAGATGGCCACACGAAGTGTTAGCTGAGAGCGGCCAAACATTTCGAGAGCGGCAATGACTATTTGTGCTCGTAATACACACAATATTTTTCCTACCACCATTATTTAAACAGTTTAACTTATTAACTAACCTATACACAAAAGTCCATTGAGGTTATGTTTGCTTATTCTATTGGAACGAACCGAAAGTTGAGATATAAACGATGTCAATGAAATCAGCTGATTTAGAACAAGGCAACTAGAATTTAGAATACAATGAGTGTCATGGGATTTCTGACCAATAGAAACTGGTCTGTGGTGTTTGACGTCATAGTTATTTCTCTTGTGTGCCACCAAGAGAATAGGTTAATTCTACATTTAATATCAAGTAACCCTGATTTAGCGAGCGGTAATGAAATGAAAGTGGCAATGAACCGTTTTGGGTACTGTTTACAGGTTTGGACATGTGTGTTATTTCCATGCAGTGGTAGGAAAAAAATATATAAATTCACGGTTAAATTATTGAGATAACAACGAAAGCGTCGCCGTTAGAGAATTTCAGGGAACTATTAATCAAAATTATGATATAATTTATATGTAGTGTGTTGCAAATTAAAGTGGAGAAGCTACAATCTCCGTATCAGGAAGGTTTAAAACATAAAGAAAACTTATCAACGACAATGTATAACAAACATGACGCGTATTTTATTAAGCTTTCTGTTGCCCTTATGAAGGTATGAATGATGGACATAGCTTAATTTTAAACAAATTATACCTAACTTACCAATGATAATCTTTTATAGACTTGGATTTTCATTTATATTTACGAGTTAAGTTGATATGATTTTTTCGTAATTAAGTATTCCCACTGAAAATTTACAGACACGATTCGATTGGTGAGAACTAATCAAATATAGTTCGAGTAGATGGAACTCAAAATATCCTTTTCAGTTTAACTGAGAAATTTACGATACAAAGCTGCTGCTACTCTTGGTTTCCTTTGGTTGTAAATATATTAAGAAACAAAACAATAGATAAAATAATACAAAAATCTAAATGTTAACCGAAGCGCGACGAGCAGGGAAAAAGACTGCTTCCTCGTCCTAAGATTGGAACTTAATGGTGCAAATTGCAGGTAAACTCGCCGCTTCTCATAATTTCCACCATTATTATTAGCTTAGTCACCACCCACTGATAATTACGGCTGTTCCATGACTTACAGTGTTGGATGTTTTTTTATTTGTATCCACTAACCCCTTTGTTATTGTTTTTGTTTAAAAGAAGGTCCATTCCTCGTTATTTAGAAACTACTTTAGTAAGACATTTTATAAGTGGACCTCATTTGCAAGAAACAGCTACTATTAACATTACATGATTTATCATATCCGGCCGGATTAAACTTATAATCATGGCACTATAATCATAATCATATTCATGACATCCTTAGTTATAAAACTAATTTTAATAATTTGAGCAGTTTATGAATGAAACTCACACCCTACGTCTCTAAACCCCTACGTCTCTAAACACTTATACAAGTGATATTGTTGTGATGGCCTCATAACATAACAATATAAAATTGTGAATTCCGAGCTATCTTATGTTGCATTTTTGATATCAAATAAAGTATTTGTCACATCAGAACGTATTATGTGAGAGAACATGATTAAGGAATTGGTAGCAAAAATATAGGAATTATACTTGATCGTTACACAGTATTGAGGAAGCAAAAATGATTTAATATAAAAACTTTAGAAGGTTGCGAAGGTTGTATTACATTTTAATACTAAAGATTTTCGATAAGCACAAAGCTTTGTTGTAGATGCAACCTTATAATAGAAATTTGCATTTCAAAAGACGCTGGTATATTGTCTACATTCTGCCTTTGTCAGTGGGAGATCATCCGTTCTTCTTTCATCGTCTGCAAACTATGAAATAACATATTCCTTTTCATCCAGATATGCCAGATCAGAACTCATAATGACGGGTGTTTGTTAGGAGCATTAAAACACCTTGTGCTTGTGGAAAAGTCTTACACATGCTAGTTTCACATATACGTTTAAAAGATGACCTTACTTTCATAGTTGCTAGTGAAACTTTAGAACAACTAACTGTTAATATTATCAAAATTGTAAAATTTGCTGCTCAGTTAACTAATATCCAAAGCGTTTTTTGATTAAAAGTACGCCAATATATCATCAAAACAGTAAGCGATAATAATTTTTTTGTCGTCCCACCTTCACATTTGAGGACGCAGGACCTAGCCCAAAACTGTTTTGCAAATTAGTTCAGGCTAGGACTAGAGGAAGACGGGCTTATCCACATATCGAAAAAGCCATTTGTGATTGGCGATATTTGAACCTGGGCCTCCGCAGTATGTGTTGCTCTTGTATAAATTTACAAGATAGTAAAAATAAAGTAGATTAAATGAAAGGCATAGGGATAAAACCACTCAATAGAATAAAAAGAACTGTACGGGTCCCTTTTCTGTAGATTTTTTTAAACTCGTGATTATAACCCTGTTGGAGAAATGCCTGAAAATTGCTGCATAGGCGTCACTTCCAGGAACCTTTATAAAAGTCTATGGTGAGTTTGATTTCCGGGATACAATACCTTTTTAAGTGCTTTTAGTCACTCACTGAAGTATTAGATTCAGGAAACCACAAAAATGTTTCTATTGGAACCTCTTTCAGGATTTAAAAATAGAAAGAATTAGTTCATAGAACACCAGAAGCAACAACGAAAACAGGGTTAATAATTTCGATTCACAACTTGGAAAAATAAGCTATAACAGTTGATAGATTAACTTTTTAAAATTAAACAAATAATAGAGCATTTTAAAGAGGTATCTCTAGTTAAAAACTTCGAGAATTTATATTTTATATTTTCAGCACTTAATGAAAACCCGGTATGTCACTCATACCTCTCCTTTAGGATACCTCTACTTAAAGATAGGCGCATTTTACGGCGAATGTAGGCTAGATTAGTACGGTTTGGGTGACATGATAGCCTTGTTGTAACTGATAAATATCGGCTGTATGTTGCGGCTGTCAAAATTAAAAATAAAACCGCGTTGAACCCATAACATATATTAAAAGTAATAAGAATGGCATTTAATTTTATGACTTTTATGGTTGTTTAGTAGAATAATAAAATTGTCAACAATAGCTACTCAACTTATATTCTCTAACCTTAGTGACATGAACATAAAAAAGGTTGGAAGGTTGGTTCTCTCTCGTCCCTTAGTTTGTCACTACTCCTCATGTCCGAAGCCGCCCAAGTGTCTCCCGACCTCTTGGGTCTCGTAGATCTTGGTCTGCAATCAGCAGTAATGGTCTTCCTAACCACCGTTGTCACTTGAAAAGCATTCTTAATAAGGGAATTTTCCAGTTTGCTCAAGATGTTTTGTAAACTTTGACGTTTGGGTTTCTAAAGGCCCACGAATGGTTTTCTATTCCTATTTGGATTGTGTTAAAACATGTATCTGTTTACTTTTTTGTAGAAATCAAACTATAACATTTTAGAGGCAACACAATTTACAAATTCTTTTAAAAAACTTGTACTAAGAATATTTTCTGAAGTATTCTGTTTTATACTGTATGAATCCGAGATATCTAAATTTTTAAATCTGAAGCTCCGTAAATTACAGACAAACCTGTCTTTCTTGAACTCGACACAAAAAAAACGTTCTAAGCTGACTATGTATATAAAAATGTCATATACGATCATAGTTATTTGCTCACAGAATAAAATCTTCAACACCAAACATTTTGTTTGACTTAATTACGTAAATAAAATATTAAGCTATCGACGGTGAAATATAGGTAGTAAATTTCAGAATTTAAACTAGGGTAACTGTTAGCCAATGTTTCAGAAAAAAAGTTTAATTCTGTAATCCAACTTACTTCTTGTAACCGACGGGATATCCAGAGCACAGCATCACAAGTGGGCAAGGCTCGGCTGCATCACCAAACACGTTGCGTCAAACTACATTAAAACATTGTTCAGGTATTTTTCGCACTTTTAAGAGATGAATTCACTTGGAACAATCCACCATGTCAAAGGTTAAAAAAAACTGCAAGGACATATAGATTCAAATTACCTTTTGCCTGCACTTCTAATCAAAAAGATGTCATGGTTATGTGGAAAAATCCCTTTGTAAGAAACCATTTTCAAAACAAATTTGGACAAACTGTTTGTTATGACTGTTGTGATAGTCGAAACAAAATGCAAAACACAAACACACAAGTACGCACATTGAATGAACATTTAAATTTGACACACTAATCACACACGCAGGTCATCGCGGCTTCGTTGAACGTTGAATTCTTGCGTAGCCTGAACAAAATAGAGTAATTTATGGTTTTAAATCAATGTCTAATATACCTCAACTAAAAGTATTCATATACCAAGTTTTAAACAGATATTAAAAAATAAAAGTAGAAGATTTATAACTTCATTTGATTCAGAATTGCTGCCACAGGAAACTGCTACATACTTCCCCCCTTAAAGCCAGATAAAGCAAGAAAACAAATAATAAAATCAAACATATTTGCAATCAAATACATATGAGGTTTATCAAAATCGGTTGGTAAAAAAATGTCGGTTTTAAAAATCTTCAATAGTAATAACGTTACACAGCGAACTGCGCTTATCACCAAACGTTATTATTAATTTATTCCTAAACCAGTTAGCGTAGAATAAAACCTCGACGTCAACTATTACGTCGTGAAGTCAGTTTTAACAGTTGCAAGTTATTTTTTTCAGAGGTTAAAAAGTAAACAAAATTCATTTATATCCTGTGGCTTCTGAACCTACATTTTTACAGACATGCGGGTCGTAATTTGGTTTAGCACTTAAGCCCTACAAACCTTGAATTTAATATCTAAATCGTTAGAACCCTTTTTGGGAAAGAAGGATTTTCCAAGTTTTTATTGGTTGTTATCGGGCAAATAACCTTAAAAATCCAAAATTCAAATAAATATAAACATTTGAGATATCATGGCGTTTTTAAATTTCATGAAAATCAGACCTCTTGTTCGTCTCTATCTTTATTTAAATCAACCTGAGAGCACTAAAATTTCACTAAGAACTCAAATTCGAAAATCTTGACGAAATAATACTTCCTCCATACACGTGTAGGGGGGATAAAGTAAAATTTCGATGATTTTACAAAAGGCTGATATACAAAAGAGCTCAATTATATGACAAGTTTTACTAAGATATCATAGGGAAAATACACGTGTTTACACCGCTCTCAATAGCCTAGTAACGATGGACATAGAGCAATGATATCCAAATACTAAGGTTTTTTTTTTTTTGGAGAAAAGGTTTGTGGGGCAAACCTAAATTTTGTAATCTATTTTTTGTATGTAAAAACTACAAAAAAAGTTTTTTTAGGTTAATATCCCTTTTATTTTCACTTTCGGTGGTCCGATAGGGCTTGTTTTCGATTTCTTCCTAGTTCCAGTGATTATACCTTTACACATTTGTCCCAAATTCTTTTAAAATCAGACCATTGTTACGACTGCTATCGTGTTAACAGACATTGATGTAATGTATACAAACGGTATATCCGAAGGGTTTTACGCTTCTGAGGCCCCCAAAAGAATATTATTGTTTCCGGCTTAGGCCTTACACCTGCGGTTTTAGCATCCACCCTACAGAGTAAATTCACTGAGTGCCTACAGGGAAAATCCGCTAATAATAAATTATCACATTTCAGTTTGAATATGTTCAACACAATCCATTTTCAACTTAAGTAAATTGTTTTATTAATAACGAAAATCTGAGGTTTGCTCGGCAATTGTGATAGTTACTAATATTTATTCCGCGATAATATTCTTTTCACCATAGTTGTTTATATGCAGTTGCTTATTTATGATCAGCTTTTAATTCATTATTCATTTAAATTGTTTGATTTTGTTCCGTAACCAATACGACAACCTCTAACGCCCGATGTAAAATCATTTTTAACTTTAATTTTTTAATTGTTCTTTTACAATGTGTCCAGTGCCGTACGGATGTCTTCAGAGGACATCGCTTCAAGTTTTAACTTTCATATTAGTTGTTACATTGAGCAAAGCATCATCGAATCATAAAATGTTATTAATATCGTGAGAAATTTTTTAGAGATAAGAAAACTATATTAAGATACAAATTATATATATTAATCACTAAAAAAACTATCTGGAAAAGAAGTTTGCAAACTCACATTCAGATAAACGGTGGGACGGATTATCGGTATTATTGGCCGATTGCAGAGTTACTTGGCTTATCGGTTACTAACAACTTTGAAACTTCGATCACTAGTGGTTTATTTTCACAAAGCAAATTAGCCTTAACTAAGCAGTCGATTTGTAATAGCTTCTATTGTGACAATTTCATGTCACGCCTTAAAATGGGTGTAATCATGTTGGATGAATACAAATTTATTTCCATTTCATTTTATTAAAAACTTCTTATTTTTCATTAAAACCCGGGAGAATTTTATTTATTATTTTGGGCCTCTAAACCCTAAATATTCTTTTGACAATAGACAATCGACAATACACAATAAGCAATGATTTATTGGCGTTTTCTTTAAGAAATACACTAGCGTAAGAAAAAAGAATTGATTCTTCCTCAACTTGAAAAATGGAATAACTTCCATTTTTTGAAACTAAGTTATTAGTATGTCCTCAATCTGCATTGAAAACCAAACAAAGAGGTGACAAAATTTTCAAGATATCTTAAAAATACCTGAGTCATAAATGTTTTAGTTGAAAATATGAAAAACATTAATTTTTGGAAATCGCGGTCAAACATTTTGCAAATTTATAATTTTTTTTACTGCTTGTATGTTTTACATATCATTTTGTCAGAAATTTAAAGCTGAATATGAATCCACCACTGAATTAGTTATAATTGTTTGCATTTCTGTCGAATGTTGCTTGTTAAATAAAAAACGCGACATTTTAATGACAAAATGTCTTGTTACATGGTAAAAATTAAAGTTTATTACTAATAATCTTAAAAAAATATGGCATTATATTAGCTGGGTGAGCATTTTTTTACCCTCTAGTATTATTTTTGCCTTTGAAACTTCACTTGGACCTGGAGCTACGTTGTCAACTACTTCTTCTGGAAGATCCTGTGCATTTTCAAGTTCTGATTCCTGGATCAGGGCTTAGCAGGTATTGCATTTATTCCTCACAGAACTTTTTGCATAGCATTGGAGAATTCAAGGCCCCCTTTCTCCAGATTGCAAGGGTTTAGAACAAATTTAATTAATTTAACCACGTTGAAAGTAAATTCATGGGTAAGATGGACTAAATATTGTTCGGAAACATGTATTGAGTAAGAAACAATCAAAATCAGAATTTTTTTTACCTTAACCTCTAAAACTTGCTGTCCTGATAATTTCGTCTGGGCTCCTTTTCCCTTGGCTGTTCACATATCATTATGTTCACAAATTCACAGGTTTGTAGGTTGTTATATTATTACTAGTGGCTTGGACAAAAGCCCCTAAAAATAAAATACAAATGCTGGATATTTAATTTTTCCTTCACCCTCACAACTCGGTAACTTCACCGAGTTGTGAGGTAACTTTGACGGAATTAAACGTTTAAAGTGTATTGTTAAAGGTATTTTGACATTTGCGTACTAAAGTATCACAACTTTTAAGCAAGGGTGTGACTTCGGTATATTAAGGGGCTAAGTTTTTTTGGAACAGTGGCGCTATCCGTCGTTCTCAAAACAAACTCAGTTCATTTTGTTTACAATTAAACATAGAGGCATGGTTTTAAGAAATTCTTAGGTTAACCACAGACTGCAACACTTAATTTATTTCCATAAGGAATTCGTGACATTTAACACAAAAATGTAAACAAATATCGTGTGTAGCCTCCACCTGATTCAAAAGAACATATTGGACAGTTAAAGGGTACTTATTATGGAAATCTCCGATTGAGGCTAAATTTTACCAAATAAGCAAATAAATAAGGATGAAATCAGAAAATGGTCTCCCGTTGACGACTCCATGCTCCTCGTTGGACCCTATTTGCTACATCAAATCATTCAATATTTTAAACATTTTCTACTTCTGAAAATATATAACCAGCAAAGTCCATTTAAAACATATCTACAAGCAGTTGGATGATTCCGAATTAAAGCCAAGTCGAGTGCCTTCTATCCTCACATTCACATTAATCATCCAATGTAAAAGAAGCTTTTCAGACCTATGCAGAATACAAAAACATCCCGTACAGCAAGTCGAAAAGAGGAATACTGCATCATGTGGTTGCGTACCGCAAAGGTTCCTTGAACATGTTTCAAACCTACATGCCAGCCATTATCTCCATTTGGAATTATAATAACGTTATATAAATATACCTGAGGGTACTTCAATTGATGGTTTTCTGCAGAAAGTAAAGTCTCAATTCGATTATAAAAATAACGTGAATTGGAAAGTTATAAACACCTCCTACGATGGATTCATCTATATTTGCTTCAGAATGCACCATCGCAAATGCGGAGTTGAAGGATCTGATATTGTTTAGGTAGCTTTTATTTGTTTTTTTGTTTCCCAGTAATTGACTCCGACAATGAGATGTTTAGTACATTTTTATTGGGTGTATTCTTCTAAATTCACTTCATTTTTATGGCAACACAGATTAAATGTCCTTAACGTACCAGTTTGTTCACCTTAAAGTGTTTTCCTCTGCAATGATTACAAAGTAAGTCCATATTTTCTAGTGAGAATGGTAGTTCTTCGGCAGACATTCGCTTTCCCCAATTTCTAGGAAAGTATGTCGTGTTCTTCATTAATCAGCAAACGAAAGTTTCTCATATAGCTGAAATTATTAGTTCTTAAAAAGCGGATATTTCTTTTTCTTCTAATTGGTGGCATATATTGTGACCTTTCTAAATATCAAGTTTAATTTATCTTAAATATTTTTCCATTTAATTAGTTAGCTAGAACTTGTTTGCAGAACTAAACATTTATTTGTGACAGGTTAATAAAAACAAAACTTTAACACCAGCTGATTAATTGTGACTGGAATTGTACATATGATCAATATGTAAACAAATATTATCTGCCATAAGAATTATATGGTAACTTTAAGGGCCACTTGTGCGAAGCCCTTAACATACATTGAGCTCATTTTTAAGGGAGGCACAACTTCAGAGAGAGCTCTTTAAAATGACACCAAAAACAATAAAATCGGTTGAAAACTCTAGAAGGAGTTCTACTCACAAAATAACCCCTAGCAAATTAATTATGTATAGATAGATATAGATTCTACCAAGACAAAGCAGTATTTACTCACGGGCAACCATTAAACAGTGTTGAACGTAGAGTTAAATCCTCAATATTAACTATTTACCAAGCTCGTGGTCTCCAAACCTAACTTCCTTATGCAGTGCAGCCACTCGAATTTAGGAACTTCAAATTACGCAGAAAGGGAACTTCACTCCGAATTGGGAGCTTCACGCTGACTACCCACTCGCTTTCTAAACAAAAAATATATAGTTCCTATCTTTGAATTGTTCGTAGTTTTTGCACCAATCGATAATCTTCAAACAGCAAGCTAACCACTAAAACTGACGTATTTGAAGTAATTGGGTAATCCTTCCTTCTCCATTTATAGGATCACCACAAAATATGAACTAAAACTACCTGGACGTAATAGCTATCGTTCAACGGTTTGGGATACCTTTTTTTATTCGTAACAACGACATGTAATCTTAAGTGGTCTGAAATTTGGAACCTGGAGCTCGGCACATTTTCAACCTGTCTTTATAGCAAGAGTTTTTCACAGCAAGTTAAAGGAGCTAATACCAGGAATAAAAAAACACTTATTTGGAAATGCTAATTTATTGTGTGATGCTGATATACAAAATATAGTTTCAGAAACGTGGATTACGACATGCACGTATTTTATTAACTTTGGATGAACAAGACTGAATCCAAGAAGTCGATGGTATCGATCATGTCCATGCACAACTTCCTAATCTTGAAGCACTATCATTAACTTAATAACTGCAAATAAATATATTAATTACTAATATTGATCCCATCAGTACCTAAATATTGCTCGATTTCGAGCTAATTTGCTAGGGGTTATTTTGTGAGTAGAACTCCTCCTAGACTTTTTAACCGATTTTAATATTTTTGGTGTCATTTTAAAGAGCTCCCTCTGAAGTTGTGATTCCCTTAAAATGAGCTCAATGTATGTTAAGGGCTTCGCACAAGTGGCCCTTAAAGTTACCATATAATTCTTATGGCAGATAATATTTGTCTACATATTGATCATATGCACAATTTCAGTCACATTTAATCAGCTGGTGTTAAAGGTTTGTTTTTATTTACGTCACAAATAAATGTTTAGTTCTGCAAACAAGTTCTAGCTAACTAATTAAATGGAAAAATATTTAAAATAAATTAAACTTTATATTTAGAAAGGTCACAATATATGCCACCAATTAGAAGAAAAAGAGATATCCGCTTTTTAAGAACTAATAATTTCAACTATATGAGAAACTTTCGTTTGCTGATTAATGAGGAACACGACATAGATTCCTAGAAATTGGGGAAAGCGAATGTCTTCCGAAGAACTACCATTCTCACTAGAAAATATGGACTTACTTTGTAATCATTGCAGAGGAAAACACTTTAAGGTGAAAAAAACTGGTACGTTAATGACATTTATCTACGACCATTGCAATAAGCACCAATTATGGTATTACAATAAACATTATAATGATATACATTAAAACACCAAAAACCAAGCAGTTGCATAATGACGACTTTAGAGTACTGGAGTCACTTTAGAGTACTGGTTCTAGACCAATGAGAGCTCGGCATTTGACGGAAGTAGTGTCATAATAACAATTACGCAATTCGCACATCAGCTGATTGTTGCATTACGATTCATGTTTGAGTTTACTTATCCCATCAGCTGATTGTTCCACAACGATTCGTGGTTCAGTCTGCTTATTTGCCTAACCTCAAATTTGAGTTGACCTTTTCCATCATAAGTAAAAATCATGAGTTTTATTAGGGCCACTCGTGAGATACTTAGGACACTCGCTTCGCTCGTGTTCTAACTTACATTTCACTCGTGGCTTAAATACATTCATAATACAATCGTTGCATGATACTATTAATCTGTATTGCCATAAAAGTGAAGTGAATTTAGAAGCATATACTCAATAAAAATGTACTAAACATCTCATTGACGGAGTCAATTACTGGGAATCAAAAAACAAATAAAAACTACCTAAACAACATCAGATCCTACAACTCCGCATTTGCGATGGTGAATTCTGAAGCAAATATAAAAAATAACAAAACCACCCAAATATCGATGTTTGCCGGACGTATTCTGGAACATGATCATAAATATGGAAAACTTGAATAAAGTTTAGAAATCCTCGAATATGAAAGAAAAGGAGTACTATTGAATTCGAAAGAAGAAGAACTCCACATGTATATTGATTCCCAAGCCGATGATAATATACTAAACAAGATGCAAACACAAAAATATAATTCTCTATGAGGCCACGAAAGGCAAAGCGGACATATGTAGGATTATATTTTTGTGTTTGCATCATGTTTATAAGAACAAATCTCTTATAAGAAAAAATAAGAGAGATAAAAAATTAACAGAAACACCTCAACCATATAAGAATTTGCAATATTTCTACACTTATTTACAACATTTGTTTATTTATATAAAATTATATCATTTACATTTTAAATTTAGGTTTACTTGACTTAACTGTGATCATGGCCTTAGGTCGAAACATTTATCAGTTAAAGTAAAAAAATATTTAAAAAACAGGGTACACTGGTTTTTTTTATTTTTGAAATAGTATTAATAAATCTTATAACCTTTTCATGACGCACGCAGAGAACACTATTCTTGGATAAGAAAAAAAATGATATTTTAGGTTCTTATGATAAAAGTTTGCCAAATGTAACCCCAACTCAAAAATGTACAACGTTCCAGTTACATTATAGCAATATATTTTATGTAACATATAATTTGTTTAACGTTATCGTTGAAATACAACAAACACATCCATTCTTCAGGTAAATGGGCGAAGAAACACAAGCTGTAAAGTTACTTCCATTTACTTGTTCACCAGAAAGAAAACACTTAAGGCTCAATAAAATGTCTGAGATAATATGATTACAAAGTAGAACAGTGGTATAAGAGTCTCCAGACAAGCAATTCTGATCCATCCCTTATCATCACTGACTGAATCGTGATGGTAATATAATGCAGTCTAGAATTTGGGAAATATTGCATTGCATTATAAATGTTAGTTGTGTGATGGCTGTAGGCTCTATTTTGAATCATTCTTGATTATTTTATAGCGTCAACAGTCTTATAAATTAATCGTAAATAATTAACTGTGTTTAAATATTCATTGTCGACGGTATTACGTCTTTAAATAATTTATTTTCCCCCACCAGCGATGTTTGAAGATTTTACTGTTTGTAAAGAGGGAGTACAGTAATACTTTGTCTCCTGAAGGGGGAGGTGTGGTTGCTTTGTCTCCCTCAGGGAATAAAGTAAAGACCTAAGAATAATATTGAAATCAATAATTTAATAACTCAGCGCCATCAAATTTGCACTCATATATAAACATAATATTTTATTAAATATATGTTAAAACGTTTAATAGTTTAAATAACTTCAGGTTTGCACCATTGTTTTATGTCTTGTCAAACCCTGCAAAACGAGGGGTCACTCAATATGGGTTTGGCTCAATTGGGGCTTCCCCCAAAATCTCTATATTTTGGGGACTGAGACAAATCGAAAATATGACAAAAACGTTATTACGTAATTTATTGATCTGATAATGTTATCCAGAGTTTGGCTTATCGGCTACAATCAGTTTTAAAGATAAACTGGGTATCCATAATTATTATCGTTTGCCCATCTCAAAATTTAAAATGTCCGCCATTCTTTAGGGGTTAGGTATCGAACTCCTGTTTGCACTATTGTATTTCTTTTGACACAACCTTCAAATTGAGAGGTCATTCATAGGGTTGCTGTTTAAAAAATAAAGTTAATCCCTACCCGCCACCTTGTTAGGAGGTGTAATAACATTTTCGATGACAAAAATCCCAGAATCTTTTTTTAACAATCAATGCCACAAACAAAATATGTCTATATGTTTTGTTTCAAATACGGATTTGTTTCCAAGGATAGGTATAAAACTACCTTGATTACTTAAAAAAAATTAAAAGCGTACCTTTCTGATAGGCCATTCTATAATATAACCGAGTATATGGAGGAACATACCTACAAAAACAATAGGTCACCTTAGGTTCAAGGTAAGCAAACTAAGAGCAGGTAAAGAAGAATAAGAAATACATGGACAAGAAAATTATCACTATGAAAACGACCAATGACGACTCCCCGATCTCCAACGATTGTAGCGAGGAAGCCTACAAGTATCAAGTAAGTAACAAGTAATATAGTTCTCGAGATAAATCCAAGATGGCAGCCACTTGTTGACCACCCTCCATTGGGCCTTTTGGGTATGTTAAAATATAAACATAGGAGATCAAAAGTAATATCCAGAAACATAAGATTTTTCCTCTTTCAAAGTTTTAATGACTGAGCTATGCCATCACATTCTACAACATAGATATAAGTAAAATTCACTCGTATTCACTCCCGAATTTATGCTATTACTGATTGTCACTATCTCAAGTTGATATTGTAAAAACTGTAATGCAATGATATAAGGAGCAAAAGAAATCGTAAACCACGAGTTCCAAATAAATATGTACTCATTTTAAAATGGGAATGACTAATTAAGTACGTTTAAGGCTCGGGACAATAAATATTTATGTTATGACTTTCTTGTACAAGAATAAAAGAGGCCGAATCGATCAGTTGTAGTTCGGCTAAACTTTGACAATCGTAAATTTTACTACGGCAATAAAGTGTTACTTCGGTATTATCTGCTAGTAACGGCACTGAATATCCGAGCACAGCCGTAAGACATTTAGTAAACTGCCAAACTTCTATGATTGCGGTTGCAATCACAGTGTAGTTAGGACGAAGTAATTTTAATAACGAAACAATTTCATTAAAACACATTTTCCTTATTTCTTTTTGTAGCATTTAACTATTTTTATGTGGGTTTCATTAAGTCACTCGGATGTAATTAAGAAAAAGTATTGCCTGGAAATATCTCCAATGAAATTATAATGTACGGGTATGAAATAAGAATTCACAATTACAAATATTAAGCAAGTTATTGATTTCTTCATATTTCAAACTGTTAATAGTGTTAATGCAAAGCTTAATTCGTAGGTTTTCTTTTAATGATATAAGGGAGTTCATTAAAACTCCGGCATGGCGGTTTGAAGTTTTACATAAAGAAATGTGATTTGTTGGAGATTCCTAACATTATTAGTCTGCTCTACCACGATAACAGAGTCATAATTATAAATTACGGCGAAAAATACCTTAGGTTCAACTAATAATAATTAGTTGAAAAATGTTTACCTTAAATTTCAAATGTTTGTGTTCCGTTACTTCGTAGCTTTTTAAAACAATGGACTTATTTAATTACAGGATTTGGCGAAAGCAAAGTCCTGTTTAACGTCATGGAAACCCGCATGTATTCTGATGGCCAGTGTTGCTAACTAGGACCTGACACAAACACTGTGGCTTTAGCTTAGACATGTCGAGTCGGGTTCTCTTGCTATGTGTTACCACATATTTGCTATAGTGTATAGCAAATATGTGGTAAAACATAATTCAAAATATTCAATTTTTCAAAAACTATCTTTAGAACCTCATACAAACCTTTCAAGAAAACAATAAACAGGAGTTGAAATTCAAAGGTGGTTTACATCTTATTTCTGCAAATAATTGTACCTTAATATTATTCTTATCTTATTGACCATGATGGACATTGGAATACAGTTATTCCTTAAACAGACATCATTGGTTAGCCGTTAACATAAAATCTGAACTAGCATATAATTTCTTGATAAACGTTATACGTGTTGTTTTATTCACTGGATGAAAATAAAAAACGTCTAAACAACAGTTAAAAATATTTTTACATTCAAGACGGTTAATGTACACAAACAATAGAAAACTGTGGTCAGTTTCGATTGTTCAATTAAAATGTAAGTGTAAGTGAAAATATCTTTACAAGTATTGTAAAAAGTTTTTTTTATTTACATATCCTGATAAAATATAAGGAATTCACGGTAGTAAACCATGTTCACAAAAATCTAATAACGTAATTCTGTATAACTGTGGTACATTGTTTACGTTTGACACACATTATGTTGAAAATTTTAAGTTACAGGTACGATTAATAGGTATGATTTATATTATTCAAAATAATGTACCAGAGGGGTAAGAAACGTTTTTAATGTAATGAATTTACTTAACTAGTTAAAACTTAGTATGTATATTTCTTAGTCCCCCCCCCCCGTAGAATATATATTTCTTAGTTCAATATTTCTAAATGATTGTGTACAGTTTCACTGCCCCTAAGGTAGTAATATTTTGTGTGCTTATAATTTACAAATTCATATAATCTTTTTTATTTTAAAAATCGGTTAGTTGTCTTTTGACACGAATAAATTATGAAAAAAATAAATGTATATTTTTATAACAATAAAAACATTTCCCTGTAAATTATTAAAGGTCCACTGACTTGGATTATAGGTTTGGGCCGTTGTTACAATACCTTAATTACATTGGTTCAAAATTGAACTTGAAACTTTGAAATGGACCCCATTTTAGACAGCCGCAATTCTAATTTAGATTGGCTTTAAATTCATGCCTCATATTAACTGTTTTAATGAGCACATTATTATTATCTCATGACGAAGATGGCGAACCCGCATGTGTTATTTAAGACAAACGCTTTGCATGATTGCATAATTGCATGATTACAATTACATTTGTAAAATCAAATTTCGAATACTTCTTAGGGAAGAGCCCTGACAAGTATCCATCAAAAGATTTAAAAGACAGTTACTTTTAGGTTTAGCTATATTTCTATAGTTGAGAATGGAATGAAAACTAATTGGTCTAAATTTTAGGACCTACTATGAAAGTTTTATTTCTGAGCATGCGTTTGATGTAACATGGAAATAATAATTAAAATCTGTTACATCAAACTTATATTATACTCCTTTTACTCTAATTAATGATTTTTATTTGATTAACCTCTGATAAATTAACCAACAGTATGACGTTTAAAAGCTTTAGACAAACGAATATGGTGTGAACGTGTCTAGATTTCCAGTTGAATAGTTAATTTTAGGATTGAATGTTTCATTTTGGCTGACTAACTTCCCATCCCTCACCACAAATTAATGTAAATTGCCCCTATTCAGTGACATGTTCCATGTTTGTAAAATAAATGTATCAGTCAAAACCAAGTTCATCTTTAACAATATAGTACTTTGAATAATTGAAATAAATATTGAATTCATTGCAGAAGCTGAAGTAACCATCTCTTAGTATTCTTATTTTTAGAAATTTTCATCGCAGTTAGCCTGCATAGTAGCTTTCAAGTAACAGTAATTTCTGTATCCCTTTAAACATTCTATATCTCTATATGATTCAACGTTGTCATAGAAATTTCAACTAAGAAGCGTAATGAGTAGACAGCGTATTTCAGTAAAGACATTTGTTATTACTGGAAATGTGCATGTCATTGCAAGCGAGGTTGCATTAGCAATCTAATATAAAATATTGATGTTTGCATATTGGAGTGGTTGAAAAAAGTAATCACTGGTATTTATTTGTTTGTATTATGAAACCACTCATACCACTAAACCATAAAATTTCATATTACAACAAAAATAAAATGCTTTAGATACCTGCAAAGCCTATAGACATAGTTTATATATACGTAGCGGGAAACTTCAATCACATGTGCATCAAGGACTCTTACATAATATATAGTTTAACGAAAAACTTGAATAAATTCATTAGGTTAAAATCATTGGGTGCCTTGTATATTGTAAGGTTTTCTATCTTAGACATTATTCTCTTACCTACTCGAATTCTCAGGGTGGTAGGTAAGTTGTGGAATTAATCAAACAAAGCGTTAAGGATATTATGTAGATAGCTGAATGTGTTAAAGACGGTAAAATATAAACATAATGCTTAAGTGCACAAATTTTAAACTACTTTAAATTACAAAGGCCATAATCTCTTGCAGGTTTTGGAATTCTTACCCATTACTTTAATTATTGCAAAACGGGGTAAAACAAAATTAACTGCACACAATGCATGTTTTACTCAGTAAAAACTACATACCGTAACTAACTTGAATACAAATGTATGTTAACTTTTTTATTTCTACAGAAAAGGAAACTAATTAATTAACTATTAATTTTAACTATTAAAACAATTAAGGTAGGATTACAAACCAAAATATACCATTTTGTTCAACAAGCCAATATGAAATCAAAATGTCCTGTTGCAATAAATTTAATATCTTAAACAATCTATTGCATATAAAAATACCTGATATAAATAGCAAAATACTGTCTGTATAAAAAGCCTGCATTGTGTATAATATGCATGATTTGTATGCAGTGTAGGCACTATAAAAACCCCCGTTGTAGCAGACCTGCATACTCAGCGAATTTCAAATACAAAAGAAAATATTTCAATCCAACACAGTGAGATTTGACGTTTTTGTAATCTCCAGAAGAATAACATCGGGAATGAGTATGCAGGTTTGCTGCAACAAGTATGCTAAAACTGGCTGGAATTATTTCAATATTTAATAAATCTTAACTAGAAGAAGCCATGCACCGAGTTTTATTAAGATATGTTAAGAAATAAGGAAGCCATAGAATTTTTTTCTCCATAAGGATTACATGGGTAATGAGTATGCAGCCACGAAACTGAAAATATCGGGGAATTTAGACTAATATACATTACATCTCATCTAGAAGAAGCCATAAAACAATTTTTATTAAGAAGTGTTGAGAAATAAGCAAATTCTATAATTTTACTTATTCTCCATAAGGTTAACATGGAGAATTGGGACAACGTACTGTGTTTACCACTTTTGATTTCTCGATAACCAATAGACATAGAGCAATGATTCAAAATACGAAATTCTTTGTTTTTTGAGCTGAATTCAACGGTGCCAACAAAAATTAGATAATTTATATTTTTTTTAATGTAAAAAACTCCAAAAACACATTTTGGAGGGGTTTATTCCCCTTTACCTCCCCTTCCGGTGCGGTGGTCCGATCGGGCTGGTTTTCAAACACGCCCAATTGATTACCACTTTACATGTCTGTACCAAATTTCATTAAGATCGGACCATATTTACGGCCGTTATCGTGCTCACAGACACACACACACACACACACACACACACACACACACACACACACATATATATATATATATATAAGGTAGATAGATAGATAGATTGATAGATAGATAGATAGATAGAGGGATAGATAGATGGATAGATAAAAATTTAAATGAATGGTGTTTTTTGCTTCTGGTGGCCCCAAAACGAAAAGTTATCATGGTCTTGGGCTTAGGTCTTACAATGAGACCTACCGTAATAGCTTCTTCCCTATAGGGGAAATTTGCTAAAAAAAACAGAATAGTATTTATCTTATTTATTTTTAGTGAAGCACCTAAACGTTTTAAAAGTTGTTGTTGGGGAACTTAACTAACAACTTGTTTAATCATCAAGGGGTTTATACAAGCCACGTTTTACGTACTTAATATCGAGGCTGTGTGACCAGTAATGCCTCTGAGATAAATGCAATATTTGTATTTTGTAAGACTTACGTTGAATGTTAAACTAAAAAAATATGTTTAATGGATTTTAAATATTGTACATAGAGGCGAGGGGAGGCGCAGGCGATGTGTTTGCTGGCGCAGGCTATGTGCTTGCTAAGTGGAGGCGGAAGCTACGTATGGTCTGTGACAAATTTTACATTTATGAATGTAAATTACGAGAATGAATTTATGACATTTATGAATGTAAATAGTATATTACGAGTGTTCTAGGCTGGATATTAAAATAAAAAAAATTAGTTAATAAAATCAGTGAAACAAAAGCTATTTCCTAAACTATATTTGGCACCAGATGACGGTCTTTTGTTGTAAGCGCATGAAGATCCAGAAGTAAAACACGTCCCAAACTCGTTTCTCTTGAGTGTTTTGTTTCTTTGTTCCACTATGTTATTACTTCACCTCAGACACTCTAGATTATAAGATTTAAGGTTTTTACTGACTTTTTTTAATAAAGTGTTGTTGAGATAGATTATTTTGTTCAAAGAAATTTTGTCTTTGTAATAATCAGTTGTTTCCAGTTATTTTTTATTTTGGATATACTCTAGTGAATTATTCATATAATCTCAAAAGTTATCATAATGATAATATAGTACAAAGATTTAAAATATGTTAGTACCCCCTATCAACCCATCTTTCTTCGAGTGTATTTATAGTCCGGGAGCTGGGAGGTCAAAAATTAAGTCATAAGGTGCACATATAAAAGATGTGCCATTTTGAAGACCCCTTTTTGGGGCCCATCCTGGGGGGTTTCAAAAATGGGTTTGTGAGACCTCAATCTGGGGGCTTTCTCCAAGGTGGACAAACTTGAATGTGACTTTTTTGTATTCTCCATATGGGGATGAAGTTTTCAGGTTTGTTGCAACAGGTATGTAAAAATTGGGTGGTTTTAAGTCAATGTCCAATAAACCTGGACTAGAAGAAGCCTTTTGCCAAGTTTTATCAATATATGTTAAAAAATAAGGATTATATAGACTTTTATTTTCTCCCCATAAAATAACATGGGAAAAATGTGTGCAAGTTTACTGCCACGGAAATGCAAAAATGGGGGATTTCAGGCTAATATACAATAGTTCTTAACTAAATGAAGTCACATATCAAGTTTCATTAAGATATGTTGAGACATAAGCGAGTTATAAGATTTTATTTATTTCCCATAAGGTTAACATAGGACGCCGTTTTGAGTTCATCACCCTCAGTATCTCGGTAACCAATGAACATAGAGCAATGATTCAACATACCAAATTGTTTGTTTTCTTAAGCTGAATTCAATGGTGTGAACTAAAATTTGATCATATAAATTGTTCTACATGAAAATTGCAAAAAACCTATTTTTATGGGTTATTTTCAAGTTTGTCCACCTTGGAGAAAACCCCCAGATTGAGGGCTCAAAACCCAATTTTCGACACCCCCCAGAATGCTCCTTCAAAACGGGATAGCTTTTACATGTGCACCTTATGACGTAATTTTTGACCTCCCAGCTCCCGGTCTATTATAATATTTTCTTGTTTGTCTCTATTTAAACTATTGTAATTTAAATATAAATATAATAAGCCTTAGTCTTCATATTCATACATACCTCTTTTTACTGTAAACATTAATTTAGATGCAAGTTCTTTAGTGAAACAGTTTGATTACTGCTACGTGTTGGGCAAATTCCCCAAAACTTTAAACGTTTACAAGGGCATTTTCGAGCCACTTTTCGAGTGAGACTTGAAGATCCATCCCCCTTTGAGCAATAAATTATTCTATCAATCATCTTAGCCTCTGGATTGCTTGGATACGATCAATATCTCTTAAGGTCTCACTTTACAATCCATTGAGAAATCGTTTTCAAACCCAAAGGTTCAGAATCAGTCAGGATCTAGGTCAACCAATTTCAAAAGTTGTATCCACCCGAAGGGGTTTCGTTGGTTTTTAAAGAATAGCATTGAACATAAGTTTGACTCTAAAATTAGGAACACGAACCATGGTTTCAAGAACTGGATTAACATCACTTTCGCTGTGGGGAAACACGTTACCGGCAACTGATTCATTCAATATGTCATTTAATCAGGTTTAATATTGTACATTCCAATCTAAATCTAATAAGTGAATAGATTGTTTACAAATAAAGTATAAAATCCAACTACGTTTAAATTTACTTTTACAATGAAAATGATGAAATTTTAACTACACAAAATAAAACTTTAACACATATCTACTTATTGATTCATGTATTTAAAAACAGCTTATATTATATTTACATCTTGGCTAGGTCAGTTATAGGCTTTATTGTAAGCAATACACTAATTTTACTTAGAACATCTTTAAATTATTATTTGGAGCTTACAAAGTTGGAAATATTTGAAAAAATTTGAAACCACTAATAACAATAAAATAAAACTTTAAACTAATTATTTAATATTCAAATGTACTGTTTTTGTAATGGAGGTAAAATACGCTCATATAAACGATTTAAACTTGGTCAATAACAAAATATCAGATGAGTTGTTATTGTTACAAAAAGCCTCTTTCTTTACGGTATTTAGCCTTTAAAAACTTTAAAGAATAAAAAAAAGAATAATTAATCTTTTTTATGCAAGGACTTTTCAATTTATTTCAAAATAGACTTTGTTCCTTTTCTTTTCTTGTATTTTATTAGTTTTGCTGGAATGTAAAATAAAGGTAGCTAAGGTAAAATAATGATCCTCAATTTTGTCCCAGAGTTCAACATGATAAAACATAATTACTTGCCATTATATTTAATGGCAATTAATCAATTCAGTTAATTTTCCCTCTACATAACATATAACTAAAATATGGTGTCTGATATAAAGAACACGTAAATGCTGTATGCTATTGCAATCTTAACGGACGTATTAGCGGTGATTAAAAATGTTGACTGGTCATATTTTTTAATATGTTTACATTTGACTGTATTAAAATTAAACTGTATTAATATAAATTCACCTGTTAAGACTGTAGGCGTTTAGGAAAAGTCGATTATTGACTCAGAACCTCCGTATCTTTCAATTATCTTGTAACTGACAACATAATGGTCTTGAACGTATATGCAATTAAAGCAATTAAGCGAATGACGAACAACGGAGGTGGCCTTTAGAGCTTAATTTACACAATATTGTTCTTTTCTTTTACAAAAGGACACGTGGAATAAAACTGATATTGCCATTTATGCCTATGACCGATGTTTGGTGGAAAGTTAAGAACACCCAGGCCCGGAGACATGTCAGGTAATAAAGCAAGCTTAGACCAAACTACACAATTATGGTTTGGTCTTACTGTCCTTGAGTAATGTTAAATGTTAAAGCACACGACTTTAAAAATCTTAAATTAACTAGTCATCAAAAAAATCTTGTACAGTATTACGTTTTCAGCCACAAATAAAAGTAGTAAATCAAAGATGAGTATAAGTTTTGATTGTTTTAGAAAGTTGATGTTTCGCGAGACAAAAGTTTGTAACAAGTGTGCATAACTGTTCAGCAAACTTCAGTGCATTCGGACGCCAGGTGCGTCGCCTCACATGATGGCAAATATCAACATTTGTATAAATATATTTGATGTTTCAACTAAGTTTGAAAGTAATCCTTACTTTTGATACCAAGTTACCTATTTAGAGCTAATTTATTGTGGATTGTTTTGTTATTTAAAATTTATACATTACCTTATATTAACTTCCTACGGGTTTCTCTCGTAAAATATTAACACATTGACATAAGCTCTTACCTGAAGTATATGCATCAAAATATAAACTAATTAGTGCTTTGAATCTGAATGTCAGCTGGAAATCATGCAGAAAACTTATCAAGTAATGATAATAAAGATAGCAAAGATGGAAATGAAAGTTTTGATCATAAAAAATATGTTACAATGTGCTTTATCTAGCCTACTGACTCTCGCTTGAACAAAACTTGCTTACCAAGTAATACAAACAAGAATACTAAAACTTGAGATTTACAAAGACTTAATTAGATTCTTTCTGATTTTAAAGAATTATTTTTTACACATTGTGTTTTCTACTATATTCAACCAATGTATCAGTCTGAATTACACGATATTGCTAATGTTTCACTTTTAAAACTCCAAAATTATAAAAAAAATACTTTTAACTTCAATATAATATCATATACATATCTAAATAATTGATTAATAGGTAATCAAATAAAAAAACTTTAAGATCCATTATTAAAGTTCAACTCCGATAATTCACTCATATAAAGAAATCCCTTATTAAGAGAGCGGATGGAATATCTTAAAAGGAATATTCAGCAGAGCTGGGTGGTTTGCAGGCCAAAGGCAGTCATTAGCTTGATCCCTCTGAGGGTCGGGCCCCTCTTTGACGCGGCCGCTCAGTTTATCAGTCTCCATCGCAGCGCTGGCCACAATTAATTATTGTATAGCACAATAAAATACTCCGAACAGATGTAAATCAAATACAATTATTAATTAGATACGTCTCAAACAGGAAATAAATAAATATCTTTATTTTAAAGTGGGTAGTTTTTAACCAAAAGAGTTAAAAACTATAACCATTCGGTTTTTTCGACAATTTTAAACATTTTTAGGCTGAAACTAGTATTTTTATTAAATGAATTATTACGTACATTTGTACCACTTATAAGTAAAACAACTTTCGTGACAAGATGTTTTGACATGTTTTGGCAACTACAATCTAGAAACTAGATTTTAATGCTGGTTACGATTCTGTAATCAGCCTTTGAGAATCTTAGAATGTTCTTAAGATATAATGAATTTTTTAGCGATTTTTCAATTAAATAGTGAGCTAATTTCATGACTTGTGCCGTGGCACCGAGATATGGGACCTTGAAAAATCAAACCGTCACATGAACAAATCTAATTCAATCATGTAGTTTGTATTATAATTATAAAAATCCAATTTTTAAGGATGTTTAATGAAAAATCTGGATAGTTTTTGTCCCTTCAGGAAGAAATAAAAGACAATGTAATGAATTTACCAGATCCAATATCTCAGTAGCCGATTGATGTAAATTATGCTAATGATTAAAAATACTGAATTACCTATTTATTTTTTAAGCTGGATTAAATTCTGACCATTAAATTGATATAAAATTAATAAAAAACGTTTAAATAATGAAAATAAATTTTATTTTGTAAAAAAACCGCCTTACATTATACTAATCTTGCTGGTTTTCGAACTCGAAGTCATGAATGCCGCTTTAGACGTTTGTTCCAAATTTCATCATGTGATCGGACCTTTTTTACAAAAGTTATCGCACCTACGAACGAAATTATCCCGCTATATATATATATATATATATATATATATATATATATATATATTTATGAAAATGAACGAAAGCTGTTTTTGGGCTCCAGGTACCTCAGAATGAAAAAACAACATGGTCCCAGAATCACGTTTCACCATGCCGCCTACGGTAACAGCTACTTCCCTATAGGGAAATTTGTTAAACAGCCTTTGATAAAATCACAAATTAGGGGCACAATTTGAAAATTTACTCTTGATCAAATAACACCCCATTATGGGACAAGGGGTGAACACTTTAACACGCCAAAAACTTCCTCTTTTGATCTTTTAATCTTCCAGAAAACTGGTCTTTTTATTTTAATCAATAAAACTATAATAATTGGAATGAGACACAGAATATACCTTACTAAATTAATGTTTAATAATTTTCTAAAACAAATGAATATAATCTACATACCCTCTGAAGTTTAATTAAACTTTTCTATTGAAATAAGATATTGGAAATTTAACCAAACGATTTCAACATGTAAATGAAATTTGTATTAGGCCTATTAAAATATTATATAAAACTATCGTAAAGATAAATGCTTTTAGTACCTTGAAATCCATCCGAGTTATTTATTGAAATCTGCTTCAATAGAAGTAAACTGTTTTCGATAAATAATCAGTCAAAGGGCAAAGGACTCTCAATTCGTTTCCCTCGCCATTGTTAATTAGATTTGGTTTTTGCAACCCTGACAAGCGTCAGTCAAAAACAACCTTTTGAACATTTAATTTTAACCCTAATTTTCAAACATAACCTTTGTTAAGCAATTAGCTTTGTTTCATTTCAAAACAGTTATATTATATATCATTAAACTCCAAAGAAAAGTCTGTTGAAGTGGAATATAAAAACCATGCAATATAGGCTATATGCTGTGTCCCAAAAGTCCCGGACCGGTTTAATATGTTTTTAGGTAAGCCAGGTAACAAAACGATATTTTGCATATCTTTTAGTACTAAAAAAACCACTTGATGTATGTGTCATTTCTGCCCTGCCCCCAAAATTTAAATGTAAACCCCCACCGTGCGACTGCTTATTTTAAAGGGCTTGTTAAAAGAGAAACAATGCGGCAAACCGGAGGTCGATATCATGCTCCAGTCCAAAATGGCGGCCATTAAAAAATTAAAAAATGTCGCCCGTCAATTAAAATTGAGTATTTTCTGTGTTCGGCAATTCACATTTAAATCGAATAAGAACCACCAGAACACCTATTAACTAGTTAAATGGGGGGTGGGAGTTTGTCCAACCAACTCCAATATCAACTCACTTCGTATGACCACTTATTTTAATTTGCTAAGTAATTATATAAGCCAAAGCTCGTTTTAATGAAAATTCAAAAAAGTTACCGTAGTTGTAATAAATAAATGAATTTTATTAGTGTCAAAATTATTTAACTAACATACTAATAGATATCCGCCTTGATACGATCCGCCTTTATCTTTTTGGAAAACCCCCATTCATGAAGTACCAAATATTCGCCACAAAAATAACTAATTTTTTTTTAATTTCATCAAAAAAATCTTTGGCTTATTTTTTTACTCATTCAGCATATTAAAACTAGTAGTCATACGATGTGAGTTGATATTGAAATTGGTTGGACATACCCCCACCCCCCAAAAACAATTTTGGAGGGTTGAGCCTTGATGATAGAAGATAAAATTATTATTTTTGTATCTTTTAAGCTGTTAAAATGTGTTCTGGTGATTCTTATTCGATTCAAATGTGAATTGCCGAACACAGAAAATACTCAATTTTAATTGAAGGATGACATTTTTAATTTTTGAATGGCCGCCATTTTGGACTGGAGCATGATATCGACCTCCGGTTTGCGGCATTGTGTTTCTTTTAACAAGCCCTTTAAAATAAATAGTCGCACGATGGGGGGTTACGTTTAATATTTTGGGGCTACCTCCCCCCCAAATCCAATTTTAAGGGCAGGGGCAGAAATAATGACACACATCAAAAAGTAGTTTTTTTTAGTACTAAAAGGTATGATAAATATCGTTTTGATATCTGGCTTACTTCAAAAGATATTAAACCGGTCCAGGACTTTTGGGACACACAGTATATTAGGTAGTATAGTAGGCGCGTTTTGAAGATTCGCCCCCCCAGAACAGGTAGAAGGACAGTCCTAATCCCCTGTTGACAAACAATGCCTTAGTGCCTTTGTTACGGGCGGCCGGCCGGGACTCTCTGCATCCGCCTGAAATTCCGGTTACTGGCATAACAATATATATCGCAAAATTTGAGGTGCAAGTTACGCGGCATTTTCTTGGAATGCAGGCGGGTGACCACCCGCACAACGGTGGCCACCCCTAACAAAGGCTTTGTTTGATAACAGGGGATTAGGACAGTCCGTCTACCTGTTTTGGGGGGGCGAATCTTCAAAACGTGCCTACTATAACTAAACCTAATCGCTGATTGACAGTCAATACTTATTGAATTATAATTTATTTAATGACATTTTAACTTATTTGAACTCCTTTATTGGTCCATAGCCATTTTTCTTTGCAAATAACTTAATTGTATTTTTTCACAGAGAAGAAATAAGCAGAGGTCGCATTCATATGGCAGTAGTGTTTCGGGTAACTGCCTAACACCGGGAAGTCAAACAATAGGGAGACAATAGACTTCCGGGCGCCCCCCAACCCCCCCGCGCCCATTCACGGCACTGCTCGACACCATATTTAGCGAAACATTAGATGCGTCCTCTGTCTTTTTTCTTCTCTGTGATTTTTTTCATTATTAAAATCTTCATTGTTCATTGCAACACGTAATAATCGGTTAATTAGTGAGTGAAAGGTACTCATTTTGTGAACCCAAGGGTGATTTGAATCAGCGGGTATTATTAGACCTGTTTGAGATTCTTTCCTAAATATTTTAAATGAATGTTTACCATTTGTATTTGAATTTGTCAAATCTAAGAAATTAATATTTGAATTTTGGATTTCCATTGTGAATTTAATGGTGGCTGGAAATAGAATTTAGATATGTTAAGAAGTTGTTACACGATTTTTCATCTCCTTTAAAAGGCAAAGTATATCATCTACATATCGATACCTATATATAATTTTGTTTTTCTAAGCATTGCAGTCATTGAGTATTTTGTTTTCTTCTAGGTCTTGTATATAAATATCAGCTAAATGTACCAGACAAGGGGGATCCTATAGCTAATCCTTCCTTTTGTTTGAAAAACTTTGATCTATAGGTGAAATAGTTTTGATTGACAGTTGTTTTTGTTAGGTTTATTAAGTCTTTTATATCATTTTTGGATAAGTTATTATTTTGGTTTAAGGACCTTTCAAGTATATTTGTCGTTTCTTGGACAGGTATATTGTTGTACATACTTTTTATATCAAAAGAAACGAATACGGTTTCTTTTGGTATTATATATAAAATATGTATACATCTAAAATTTAACAGATGGTGTTTTTTTGCTTCTGGGAGCCCCAAAGTGAAAAGTAAACATGGTCTTGAGCTTAGATCTTACCATAAGAGTTACGGTAATATCTTATTTATAAAAAAAAATCGCACAAACTATATTATTCCAAGTTATTGATTCTTAACTGGCTGAGAACCAAAATATAAGTTCTACGCTACTTGACAACAGCAGCTTACAAAGCTCTTTTAATCTTTCTAGAAATGCTTTGCGGAGGTTGGTATTCCGTTACAAGAGTTTAACAAACTCTTTGACTAAATATTCTGCATAATTCCCAAATACGATTCCGACCAAACGTTTAAATATTCAACTACGTTATGTACTCGTTTGTTGTTTTTATAGCCTTCGGAAATGTTTTGATTGAGTTCAACATTACAAAATCTAGGACACAATGCCATATAATTTAAATGAATATTTGTCCCATTTATGGAGAATGCCACGTGATTGTGTTTATTTTACTGTCCCTGGATAAATTTGTATGTTGCCGTTTACATTCAATTACATATCTACCCGTTTGCCAGGTGTACAATAATTTTTAAAAGAAAAATAAAATACAAAGTGCAACCAATGATTAAGAATACATTAAAGGCAAAGCCCTCACTTACTTATTTATCACTAATTCTCCGACTTCCCATTTACCTATATAGAAAGCTGCAAAACTTACCACTCATTCTTCAGGCATAAAATCGCTCAACAAAGTGGATTTCATCCCGATTTGACCCTCTGGCTCCGGCACGGACCTGTCAAAGATCCTATATTATCTTTATACCAGACATTGATGAAATGTTTATATTTAAAATATATGTAAAAGGCAAGAAATGCAGTAGAATGACAAAACAGCTGCAAGAAATGTAACTGAAAATAAAACTCTAACTAAAGGTACTTAAATGACTTTTCTTCTTTATAACAACTCTTATTTAAAGAGGTAGAGTGTGCTACTGTAAACTATTTCTTTTATCCACTTCTAAAAACTGCCGTGACGGTTCTGTAATTAAAAAAAATATAAACCTTAAAAACTTTAGACAGCATTTTCAACAACTGCTGGAACGGCTTCGTAATTCCTTTGTCCAAGGAAGACCCTAAAAGCTTAATAAAATGGTTTTTGACAATTAATACAATTTCAAGGGATGTTATATGTTCTAGGCCTACATATACTCTCATGAACCAGAAACATGTTTTTTTTTAATTCGCTAGGTACGAAGGGGCAACATATATTCCAGCCTAACGGCAACTGTACATTATACATCCAAGCAGATTCAACGCGCCGCCAAAAAACCCCAAGGGTTTTGCTTCTCATATCGTAAGATCATCATCATCAGGCCAAAATCAGAAACCGTTCGGCGAGCATAAATGACTATAAATGCTTAACATTCGGGTAAGCCAGAGTCTGAAAACTCGCTTCTCGAGTGCGTGAGCGCAATCCGCTCCACCGCATAGCAAGATCGACTAGACGGCCGCCACAAGCAAACGGGGCTTGCAAGAGGGAGGACGCCAATGTTAGACATAAGCCTACCTAGGGTAGCGACACAGTAGGGGGTTTGACGGTGTACATTTGATAAGTTTAAAAGGAATAAGTTTTTACAAGAAGAAGAATAACTGAAAAAGCATAACTATATTATTGAAGGGTGATGTGTTGATTTTTTGACGTGAGCGACGCCGCGGGTACTGCTATTTTAAACAATTGAAAATTAAGTAGATCCGTACGTACATTGTACATGTACATCGTACATATTTAGATAATATATTGTGATGGTGACTTATAACTATCATATGACTTGTGATGACTTATACAGAAATATTCACAGAATTAGATTTTAAAAGTATATTTTGGTCCACACCTCCTATAAACTTTGATAATCAAACTCAGATCTTTTTGGTGTGAAATTTCCAAAAGCTCATTTTTGTATAGGCTCGTTTTAGCTTAAACGAGCCTATAAAAAATTCCATTCGAAGATAGAGATATAGATAGGAATATTTACAGGCCTATAAATCTATTGGATTTATTTTAAGTATATCTGGTTATTTAAATATTTTTCCATAAGTGAAAATTATTTGTCGGTGTTACAAAACAACAGCCTGGTACAAAGTCAAGTTAATTATCTTGCCTACTCCCTGGTGACACCTAAGAAATATAACCTGCAATATCAATCATCTAGCTGAATAAAAAAAAATTCTTGCGACGTTTGCCAAAAACATAACAATTAAATTTGGGAATATAGATTATTAAAAAAATTGTCCTTGTATTTTGCGATTTTACGAGGCGTTCAAATTATTTTTTTCTTATAATATAAGTCGATGCTTGACCACTTCCCTTCGCAAATTTTTAATTAAACAGCCTAGAGTCAAAAGAATCCATTTCAGAGATTTCAAAAACAATTTAAAAAGAGAGGATTAATTTATAATATTGATCTGGCATACTGACTTTGGGCAATGAAGACCTGCGTATTGGAATAAATACATTTAAAATGTATGTGTATAGCTCTGCTAAACTTAGACGATTTTCCACTTTACCAAAGGAATGTTCAATCCATGGAGTGAAACGTTTTACTTTCTAGCAAGAAATTAATTTAAATGACACAGAAATATCAGTAAAATCTTAAATGACAGTAAATTAATAATAATAATGATAAAAAAATACACATCCAATAAAAAAAATAATGACAATAAATTAATAATAATGACAGTAAAATCAATTTAAATGACACAGAAACATCAGTAAAATCTTTAGTCGACTACTGAACTTCATTGATGGCTAATCAGTATGTTTATTTTAGGTTTAATGTGTTAACCTATATGAAATACGTCAAATCATTTACGAATATGAAAAATCCACCTACAAATCGTTATTTATTTTTTTCTATTTCAAAGTAAGCAACGCTGTGATATGAGAACTGTGAAGTTTATAAGGGGATAATGAATTATTGGACACATCGGAATGATTTTGTGACTAGGTGGTTATGAAGGAATTAGTCACCCATCTCATAAATATGAAGTTTGAATAGTAGAACTGTAAATTGACCCCCATCAATTAATTTTTGAGAAAGTATAATTATTTATTGGTCGGTTTTACGAAGAGTGAAGTCCCGTTCCATGATACAGATACCCGCATGTGTCTGATGGTTAAAGTTACTAACTGACACCAACGTTGTGACTGAATTTACAGACATGGTAATTGTTAATAAATGTATTAAGTTTTATAAAGATAGAAGTTATTTTTTGAATTCTGTATTATACACATACAATATACTGTATGTATAACATACATTATTACAATCTAATGTAGAATTGAATAATTGTATAATAACATTGTTGTGTAATGTCTATATCTATTATAACCAGAATATGTCAACGACATCTTTCGTAGATTTGTTCCTCGAATCAAGGTTAACATATTTATTTTCATGTTATCATGGGTCTACATTGTAGTGTTCACTTTATATATGACCGTAATATTCATTTTGTGTCATTCGTATTTTTTAAGATATTTAAAATAGAATTAATGGATCTTTGAAGCCGGTCAGGGAGGAGTATTGTTTATTTGTGATTTATATTTCTATACGTCATGCCGCAGTGAAAACTCTATCACAGTTCATTAGATCGTTATTAATTGTTCATGATTAAAGATCAATGTGATTATCGTCATAAACAATTACTTGTTTTACCATGCCATGTGCAACACGTATAATAGTTGGCACTGTATTAGATTAAACACGGCTTCGTATTTAAACATGCAATGGAAATAATTAAACTCATCTAATTACAATATGCTTTTTTATTTTTAAATATCTAAGCACATTCTACTTGAATTACATTGAGTGAGAACACAGTTTTATCATGCAGCTGTTTTAAAATACAGCTGTAACTGTTTCATGTCATGCAAATGCATGATGTTTCCTTATAATTTATTCAGTTCATTCTTTTTGTTTTTCGTTCAAGTTCTTTTTAATCAGTGTATCTACTAAATAAGAAACCTTTAAAAACATCCTACAAGTTTTTGAATGTTATTACTCATTTTACAATAAAACGGCTCGGATATTTAATAAAGTATAGTTTCATCGTGAAAGAGGACTTTTTAACAAAATACTTGCATCATATCTAATTAATGTATACGTTAAGACATACGATGTAATTTTTATTTGATTTTTAACTCATTTATTTTAACGTTACACAATGTAAAACTAAGTCTGCAATCTCAAAATAAAGCTCAATATTGAAGGTAAAAACCATAAGCCATTGTTGAACTATTTCAACGTGCTTTTTATGGATTTAACATTTTCGGGCGTCATTTTGGATCCGTCATTTTTAAATGTTAAAATGACAATGTCTTAACAATAGTATGCTTTTTAATAAGACAATAAGATTATTTAGATTATATTTTCAACTCATTTCCACAAAGGGGTTCCTAGGTGCTTGGTCCTTTGTCATTACTATTTTGTTTTACATTAGATAATGTTAAAATGAGTTGAGAAAATAATAAAAAAAATGTTATTTTAAGAAAGAGTCAATGTTTTTAAAAACCGCTTATGGCATTGAAACCGTCGCAAAGATATAATTTAAAATTATGGGTCAAAACAACAACTTTACATGTACTATAGGAACATTCTAGTCTTAAACATGAACTTAAAAACAAAAAAGGGGTGAATAAAATAGGACAAATGGTATGTGAAATAGAGCCTTTTTAGCGAATTTCCCCATATACTGAAGTAGTTATTACCGTGGGCGGCATGGTGAAACTTAAGCCCAGGACCATGTTACATGTATAAGTATACGTGTGTGTGTGTGTGTGTCCGTAAGCACGATAACTCTCGTAAAAAAGTCTGATCTTGATGAAATTTGGAAGAAACATTTATAGCTATATTCATGACTTAAAATTCGAAAACAAGCAAGATCGGTACACTCTAAGACGGTTTTTTTACAAAATAAAATTTATTTTCAAGATTTAACATATTTCTATTAATTTAATGCAAATTTAATGGTCAGTATTGAATTCAGCTTAAAAAAATAAACGTTTTAAAATTTGAATTATTATTCTACATCGATTGGTTACTTAGATATTGGATCTGCTAAATGCAGTGCATTGTCTTTTATTTCTCTCTGAAGGGACATAAACTATCCAAAATGTAGTATAAATACCCAAATTACTTATTAAATTTCCCTAAAATGGGATATTTTAATATAATATAATGTGTCAACTAGTGTATACCCGTGAGGAACTTACACACGTTGAAGCTACTTCAAGAGAGATTATGGCTGCTGGTAAGTTTGATCTAAGAGGATGGCAAGCCTATGATTGAATTTAATTTGTTCATGTGATGGTTTGATTTGTTTTTAGGAATTTCTCCTATAGGGAAGAAGCTGTTACCGTAGGTCTCACGGCAAGACCTAAGCCAAAGACCATGATAACTTTTCGTTTCATGGCCCCCAGAAGCAAAAAACTCCATTCGTTCGAATTTGTATCCATGTGTATATATATATATTTCCGTAAACACGATAACTCTCACAAAAATTGTGCGATCGGAATGAAATTTGGTAGAGGCGTGTAAATTAATAATTATTCGGACGAGTTCGAAAACCAGCCCGATCCTACCACAGGAAGGGTACAGGGGGATAAAACCCCCCAAAGAAGGTTTTTTTCGGGTTTTCATATAGAAAAATAAAAAACATCAAATTTTGATTGCACCATTGAATTCGGCTCGAAAAAACGAACAATTTAGGATCTTGAATTATTGCTTAATATCCATTGGTTACCGAGGTATTGAAAGTGGTAAACACAGTACGTTGTCCCAATTTTCACCTTATGGTAAATAAGTAAAATTCTATATCTCGCTTATTTCTCAACATATCTTAATAAAACTTGCTTTGTGGCTTCATCTATATGAGATCTAATGTAAAATAGTCTAAAATCTACGATAGTTCTATTTTTGTGGCAGCAAACCTGCATACTCATTCCCCATGTTATCCTCATGGTAAATATAAAACATTCTATATCCACCTTATTTGTTAACATATCTTGATAAAACTTGGTATGGTATTTGACTTCTTCTAGTTCAAATCTACTGGAATTAAAACCACCTAGTTTTAAAACACCTGTTGCAGCAAACCTGCATTCTCATTCCCCATTTTATTCTTAGGGAGCTTACAAAAACTTGCCATATCTTGCCATATTGGATTCTGGATTGAAATATGTTTTAACACATTTGACATTCGCTGAGTATGCAGGTCTGCTGCATCGGGGTTATTATTTCTTGGATCTGAGTAGAATAATAACACTTTTGCTGACATTGATGTACTATAACAAGTATACATTTATAAAGCATTATTAGAATATGAATAAATATTGATAAATAAGATCATGAATGTTAAACTTTACTTTATTTAAATTAATATTTACACAAAACATTTGAATCAAAAACTTCCCTATCTTAT
This sequence comes from Flexamia atlantica, assembly GCA_035578135.1. Classification (NCBI taxonomy): domain Eukaryota; kingdom Metazoa; phylum Arthropoda; class Insecta; order Hemiptera; family Cicadellidae; genus Flexamia; species Flexamia atlantica. The sequence goes on along the minus strand of JAQJVK010000008.1, from coordinate 3,689,270 downwards.
GTAGAATATGCCTACATATAAAAAATAAATCCTTTAGAAATTAACTGAGTATGCAAGTTTACTGCAAAAAGTGTATTTACATTTTTAAATAAATCATATGTTTAGATTAAAATTGTTCATGCGATTATTCTACTTGTTTTTTATTTTGACTGATTTTAGATCATTGATTGTATGTTTGCTTACATTTTTATACTATAACAAGAATACTCTTATAAAAAATATTAGACTAATAATTATAAGAATAACAAAAAGCGTATTACTGGGATATCGTTGTGATTCCCTCGATCATTTTCTTTATATCTAAAGCTCTTGGATTATTATGTAATATACTTTTTGAATTAGATACATAAAATGTTTTGAACATTTTGCACTACATAAATTAAATAAGCTCCCATACAAAAAATATTTTTTTTAAATTCCCTGAGTACGCAGGTTTGCTACGACGGGGGTATTTGATCACAGATGTTCCGTCATATTGACGACGTCATAGCCGGAAAACGTTAAACGTGCATTCATCTTGACACCCAAGTGGAAAACGCTTCTTTAGACATCTACTACGAAATAAATCAGTATAATTCCCTTTATCTGTCTCGCACAAAGAACACTGGTTCGGCTAAGATTAGTCTGCCGCACAGAAAATTCCGTGTTTTTACAACATTAATCCAGTTTATTCACTTTATTATCCTATTAAAGTATACAATATATGATACTTTTGAAAAGGCCATAAAATTCTCTAATAAGTTCACCATAGAAAAATATTGATTAAGTTTTGATCAAGCCTGTATCTTTACAAAAAACTAAGTTCCGCCTTTCCCTCTGTTGTGGGAAGTCAGTATACAAAAACAATCAACCCAACCAATACCAAACCACAAGCCATTTAACCATGCGATGGGTAGTGTAATATTTAACATGCCTCAGCTCGGTGATTGAAGCTATTGTGTTGATTGTAAACCAACCTTTGTAAAGCATTTCAAAACTTATCTCCTGCGAGGGAAACCTATAACATATACATATAACATAACATATACATATAACATATAACATAAACTTATAATTTGTAAAATATTTCAAAACTGTTCTGAATTTTTAAGTATGAATCTGACAGATGATCGTAGTTGTTTAAACATGGTTGGTTATTGAAAACATTATGTTAAGAAATACCCCGTTGCAGCAGACTAGCATTCTCAGCGAATTTAAAATGCTTAGAGCCATATTTCATCGTAAACGAAAGCGATGTATGACCTTTGCGCTTTCCTCTATAAGAACAACACGGTGAATCAGTATTGTTACGGGCCTACGGGTTCTAAAATAACAACGCTGGCGATTTCATAAACTAACTACTATTTACTAACTAATCTTGCAGTTACAAGGAGTTAATTTCCTATCTAAACCTAGCTAAGCCTATCTAACCCATCTCGAATACAATAAACTTAAATTGCTACTTACAGCTAGTTATTCTAATAATCTTAATCGATACTATCACTAAACACTGTCACTATGCACTGTCACTTTCACTGAGCACTGTCACTGTCACTGTCACTGGTCACTGGTCACTCGCACGCAGTATCATCGGACCCAAAACTGACGGACTCATCGGCGGCGAGGGCTCCTTTTATAATATTCCGCGTCGAAGAGGCTAGGCTGGTTCGAGTACTAGAAGGTTCGGGAAGTCCCTTTGTCGGCAGGTCAAAGGGGCCGCCGACGGAACGTGCCGCGGCCCCTCCACCCCGCATCCTCGCACCTCTGGGAGCTTCCAGAGAGTTCCGCAACCGTGGGCTTCCAGTCGTTCCGTAACACCACCCCCTCCTTAAGACTGTTCTGCCCCAGAACAGATCCTGTTGCCTGGAGTCTCCGGAGATGATGTTACTGTCTCTCAAAGGGTTGAACACGCAGACCACTACGAGGATGCCGGTCCCAGTGAAGATTTCTTCCACCATGCGTCTATTCTCCAGTTTAAGCCATCGTAGCCGCATCCTATCTTGGGGATTGCCAGTTTATCAACTCTGAAATGAAGGAGCTTGTCCCGCAAGTCTACAATACTGTTTTTCAACGAGTTGTAAGAGGGTTTTGTGTTGGAAGTATTCTTAGTCACAAGATAGAATAGGCGTTGGCCATTATTTTCAAGATGGAGTGCCTTGCCAATGATGGGTCTTTGACGCTCGAGCTCTTTGATCCTTCCAAACTTTTTCCTGAAAACAGTAGCTATACCTCGGGACATTTTCAAGTCTTTGGCCACACAGTGGGCTAGGGCATACTTTGTTGGCAACGAAAAGATGTCCTTATACGCCATTCTTATCGCTCCAAAGCGTTCCTCCTTCCCATCTCCAGACATTCCATCCTGAAATCCCGTCGGTTCCGTAGAGAGGTTCCTAACTCGTTGCTTTTCTTGCTTTCCGTGGTCTCCTTTGTATGGTGTTAGGCGGTTGAAATGGACTATTTTAGGTTTACCTCTTGGGAGCTTTTTAATCCGGTAGACCACATCGTTTATTCGACTTAGAATCTCGTACTGTCCCTCCCATGAACTCTGGAGCTTGGGTGAGTATCCGCGACGCCTTCGGGGATTATGCAGCCAGACAAGATCTCCTGGTTTGAATCCACCTGTTTCGGCCTAAATGTCATACCTTTCCTTCATCCTGTCACTTGCGCCAAGGATGTTGATTAGGACCTTCTCATGTATTTCATCCATCCGCTTTCTTAAGCTCGATATGTAGTCTTCACCTACCACTTGTTCATCAGGTGTAAACCCAAACTGTAGATCACATGGCAAACGAAGTTCATGGCAAAATATCACATTGGCGGGTGTCTGTCCGGTGGTCTCATTTAAGGAGCTTCGATACGCAAGCAGGAACAAATGTAGGAGGTACTGATCCCAGTCTCTTTGATGTTCTGAGACAACTTTCGACAGGTACCTTCCTATCGTTCTATTCATGCGCTCCACCATGCCATCGGACTACGGATGAAGTGGCGTCGTTCTGGTCTTCCGGATACCTAGTACTTCACACATCCTGGAAAACACAGCTGACTCAAAGTTCCTGCCTTGGTCAGAATGAAGCTCCAAAGGAACGCCAAATCTGCAGATTAGCTCCTTAACTAATACGTCCGCTACTGTGGTAGCTTCTTGGTTGGGGAGTGCATAGGCTTCTATCCATTTGCTGAAATAGTACATCGCAACCAAGATAAATTTGTTTCCTGCATCTAAGGCAGGAAATGGTCCGGCTACATCGATGGCTGTTCGCTCAAACGGAGCCCCCACATTATATTTCCTCATCGGCGCCTTCGGTCTCTTCATTGGGCCATTTGATGCTGCGCACGTCACACACTGCCTGCACCAGTCCAACACGTCAGCCTTCTGATTGGCCCAGTAGAAGCGTTCGCGGACCTTTTCTAGAGTTTGATATACTCCTAGGTGTCCCCGAAAGATCCGTCATGGAGTTCTTTCAGCACCTCAGGCACCCTTTTCCTTGGGACTGTTATCTGAAGCCTTCGGCGACCTCCTTCCTCCGACTCAATCGTGCGCTTTAACACGCCGTTGTCGACCAAAATTGAGTCATACTGCGCCAAATTCGTCTTCACATTCATTGACAAACGGAGCAACGTCCTGCCATGATGGTCTTCCTCCTTCTGCCAGCTTCCATTTCATTAGGTGTGTCGGGTCAGGGTCTTCACGCTGATCCTTTGATAGCTCTTCGTTTTCCCATGCGTGGTTGACTGCAATTACACGATTCACTAATACACTTCTTTCTTCCTTTGACTCCGAGGAATTGGCTGTACACCTATTCCTGGAATGGCCAAATTGTCCGCAGTTCCCGCAGCGGATCTGCTTTTATCTGGTCTTAAAAGCCTCTACAACCTTTTCGACTAACTCACCAAGGTCAAGAGGGGCCGTAGGCTCAGTATCCACCGCTCGGACCCGTGCCTGCTCTCGCACTGACTGTTTGACGGCCTCAAATTCTTGAAGCGACTCACTTGGCCTCTGAATCCTGTTCCTTAGCTGTGACCGGTAGAGCTGACCCATATCCCGATGCCTGAACCGCATTTCCAGTTTGCTTACAAGCGCTTTATAACTGTGCCACTCCGACAATGGCATGGCCTGCAGGACTGCTAACGCATCACCCTCTAGAGACAAGCATAGAACAGAAGTCTTAGTCGCCTCGGACCACTGATGAAACATAGCTGCCGTCTCGGAGAGGGTCATGTAGTCCTCCCAGGGGATTTTACCATCAAAGACAGGAACGACGTTGTGTGGGTTCAAGGTTGCAACAGGCGACGGTGTCATGAAGTCTTCACCGGTGCCTGCCTGCCGAAATTCTGCAGTATGGATGGGGCTGGTCGATGACGTAGACACGAAGCTTCCCGATGTGTCCATATTTAACCTAAGCTTACTAACTAACTTATCCTCTAAGTTTTTCTCAATAGAATCTACTTTATTATCAATTTCACTAATTTTCCCCTACCAACCTACTGTCTATTTCGCTCATTTTATCTTGTAACACTGATAGATCATTTTCCAAAATAATGACTTTATTAGAATAATCTTCTAGTCTGTTTACAATGCTTTTAATTTCAACTTTTAAATTAGTTTCTAGAGTTTTATTTGAATCATCGATCTTACTTTACAATGTTAACATCATCTTATTTAAATCGGTAGTTTCAAACAAACAATTTTCAAGATCTTTGCATGCATCTAAAAAAGCCTGTCTAAGACGTTGTTGAAGTACAGTTTTTGTACCGGAAGTATCAAGATACCGTTCTTCTAATTCTTTTTTTTTAGATCAGCTACTTTTAACTCACAAAGTTTTAGTTTTCTACAAGCCATATTTTCAATACAATATAAACAATTAACAAAATAATCTCGGAACCTAATATAAATGATATAAAATGTACTAGGTCTGCCTTTATTTATTAATCTGTCGTAAAAAATAAGCTAATAAAATAAGAAATTGCTTCAATAACACTACAACGCAATATAGTAAATTATCTAATACCGCAGAAATTAATTTAAAATCTATCTCTACAATTATTTTTCAATGAAATCGCCAAATATCTACACTTCTGACACCAATTGTTACGGGCCTACGGGTTCTAAAATAACAACGCTGGCGATTTCATAAACTAACTACTATTTATTAACTAATCTTGCAGTTACAAGGAGTTAATTTCCTATCTAAACCTAGCTAAGCCTATCTAACCTATATCGAATACAATAAACTTAAATTGCTACTTACAGCTAGTTATTCTAATAATCTTATTCGATACTGTCACTAAACACTGTCACTATGCACTGTCACTTTCACTGAGCACTGTCACTGTCACTGTCACTGGTCACTGGTCACTCGCACGCAGTATCATCGGACCCAAAACTGACTGACTCATCGGCGGCGCGGGCTCCTTTTATAATATTCCGCGTCGAAGAGGCTAGGCTGGTTCGAGTACTAGAAGGTTCGGGAAGTCCCTTTGTCGGCAGGTCAAAGGGGCCGCCGACGGAACGTGCCGCGACCCCTCCACCCCGCATCCTCGCACCTCTGGGAGCTTCCAGAGAGTTCCGCAACCGCGGGCTTCCAGTCGTTCCGAAACAGTATGGAGGTGTGCTGCTACAGGTATGTTGAGTTGTTTGAAATCAATATCTAGTACAGAACTAGTAGAAACCATATACAAGTGTTGTCCAGATATTATGTCGAAAAATGAGCATACCACACGACATTTATGTTTCTTAATTTGAGTAAATCACACGTAAACGTCACGTTGTGTAAATGTCACCCAAGCTTTCCTCTTTAAATGAATGTTCATAAGCCATAACGCTGCTCGACTCGTCCAAACTCCGCTACACCAGGCAAATTAAGCAGGCGAGTAGGAACTTACCCGGCTAATCGTCCGCCAACTCGACCAGTTTAAATCCGCCCTTTATACCAAACAACGAGACTAATTATACCTGATAAACGAGTAATACAATCTTAAGTGAAAAACATTTTGAGGAATAAGGTTTCTTCAGTTTTGGCCAAAACATTCTCTTAAATTATTGTTTTAGAGTTTTTGGTCTATTTCATAAGTATACGACAATCAGTTGTTGATCTTATGTTTAGAGTCTATCCCTGGTATTATTTATTGTGATTTACATTAGCTATTTTCCATATGCCTTATATCGTGCTCGTATCCTCATGAGTCAAAATGGCAAGAGCGCGGTGCGATGAAAGTTGTTGGATCAAACCCCTGAAGTGGTAAAGCTACTTTTTTCATCCAAGCTAAGAGAAACACTATTTAAGTTTATTAGTTCAATGATGAATTAAGTAGGAAAATTAGGCAGTTTTATGACTAGACTGCTAAATTAGAATGCGTTAGCACATATTAGCCAAGTCATATAATTTAAGAGGAAAATAACAACCGAGGAAATGTTTCATTTCCTCATTTCAATCTGGGGTGGAATGACTATCTGCAACCTTAAGGGTGTAATTAAATGTTAACAAAGTTATAGTTCGGATAAATGATTAAAATCAATCAATCTATTTGGTAATTTAGTCATTGCTCTTTACGATGATGGTTATATGATTACGAATGAACTTATGATTATACTAAGCATTGCAATCCTTTCAGCGGGCGAAGCCGCGGTTGTCTGCTAGTGTATGGAGAAAGTACTGTTTTCGTTAACATGTCCGGATTTAAGTTGTCTGTGGATAGATTCGTTTATGGATTCCCTGAATCCAGGAAAGTGGTTTTAGGAGTGGCGTGGTTTTTTATTTTTAACATTATTTAAACTAAAAATTTTAGGCAAAAAAACTGCTTAAAATTCAATTATCGTGTTATTACAATTACCGTACCTTAGATCTTAGAATATAAATTTTACCCGTTGAAATGTAACCGATTGATCAATATCAGAAGGATTATGTGCTATATAAACGTGTCGCTGTTTTTCTGTCAAAAGCATCGCAGATATAATCTCAAACGTTTGGCAATTAGTGATGAACCGCCATTTACAGCCGTGATATATCACTTTAAACGCCATTAGCTAATGTGTTAAGTAGATCCAGCGCTAAGTGGTATTTTATTTATGATAAATGATTGAAATGAAAGAACTCATTATGATGGTCAACGCGTATGGTATTATGATGATGTATTAAATATTGTCCTTAACGCTTTCTTCCATCTGTATAGATAAATCCTCTAAACGAATAAGAAATTACCGTCTCATTAATGTACTCTTTCCGTAATGTAATACAAATCCACAAGAGAGTTTTATTTGAAAATTAAAATGTTTCTAAAAATCATACAAATATTTATAAAACATTAAGAATTAACAGTCTAAAATAGAATGATTTGGTTTTGGTTTTAAGAAAATGAAATGTACTCATGAACCCTACATTCGGCTGGATCCCTAACTTTGAATGTATTTATTTTGTTATTGTATCAATGACTACACAATTTTACGCTATTGTCTTAAAGTTACATAGCAAAAAGTATTTTTTACATTTGAATTTAAGAAATTAGAGTAAAAAGAGATTTGAGTGATCAGCAAGATGAATAATGATAAATTACATATAACATTGTACCATGAAAGTTATTGAAAAAATTCAAAAGCGACAATTAAAACACTCATTGACTGCAGTGAGAAGACAACGTAAGATGCAAACAAGACAGACCAGGACAACTAACAAATACCATAATAATGGGAATTTCAATCACAGTGGTAGGTAACAGTAAACTGTGCACATAGCAATGTTTACCTCTCTCCCTAGATTGATGTTTAAGATACAAAAACTATCGTGAAGCATGAATCAATTTGATAAAGTAAAGTAAACGCATGTAAGTAGTAACTAAAAGTACTTTAAGGTGCTACGCATAAGAATATTACTGTACACTGTGAGATGAATAGTTTTTTTTACTTCTCATAATACTCACTCATAATGCTACGCACAATAAATGCAATTACTGACAAATCGTAGTGGGTATTTTGGTGGTATACGGAGACCACCCTTATACAACGCACTGCGGCGGTTATAATAGGTTATGTTATCATTATGTTAATAGGACTTTCCTCGTTTCGTTAGGAATCAAACAATACCAGATGAGTCCATCTTTCGCTCGCCAAATCCCCTCCAAGTAGGCCAAGGTCAGGTTATTGACCGGAGTGTGTGCATCACTTACCTTATGGCGGGCGGAAATTATGACTCGTCCGGAATCGTTTGATTTGTATAAAAACGAGGAAAGTCATAGTAACATATTTATGATAACCTAACCTAACATAACCGCCGCAGCACAAAGGACACGCGCCGCGCCGCCGTGTCCACCGCGGAATATTCCGCTGCCAGAACTCTCGGGAGAAGTCGAGTGGAATTGTTCCGCTGGAGGCGGCGGCGCGGCGCAGCGCGGCAACGGAACCGATTTCCGACCGCGACCATGTTCGGGTGTCTTCGCACTACCTCGGTCATCCTCGGCCAGGCTAATACCAAATATTTTGTTTTCATTTTTCTCACGTTTGCCCGGTTTCAATACTTTTATAGTTAATAAAGTTTTGAGGAGTTTATTACTCATATCTTAATCAAATCTTAAATTCATTTATATATAATTTAAATATATAAGAATAAGAATATATTTATTACATCCCATTACATAGACAAAGACATAAACAAAGCCATAAAAACAAAAAAAATCTTTCATGACAAATCATTAGGTCTTCATCGATCAGTCCAAGTTAATTTGTTTAACTTCAATACTAACATTACATATTTCCAAAACAAAATCTAACTATTTTTTAACTTATGAAATAAATAAAAAGATCCTCTTTTAATTGCTGCAATTTTGTAAGACTAAGGCAAACGGTAAACTAAGTTAAATAAACAAATCAATGTTTTGAAAATATTTAGGGCCTCTGAGGTAAAGCCTGTGTAGAGGTTCCGTTCACGCTCTTCAGATAAGTTATCAGCTCTCTGGATAGCTAGGCTTCTTACATCTGATAATATCCCCTTACATTTCTGCGGAGTGGTCATAAATTAAAAGACTTATGTTTTTCCACTGTACTATTGCACTTTCAAGACATTTAAGGCACTAATAAAAAATATTTAAGGTACTATTTAAGGTATATTGAGCATTCATCTAGCTCGGCATGTAATTAATCAATGAATTTAACAATAACTATAGTCACTATTGAAATATTAATTACAAACTGTGTGTGAAAAACTGAAGAAATTATCCGTACGTTTCCCTCTCCGCTATTGGAACCCATCGTTTTTGCCTCTTCTCATCTTCTGATTCTAGAGGGCAAAATAAAAACACATCTTCTTCGTCAGAGCTCTTCCTCTTGAAAAGTAATCAGAAAAACTTGCCAAAACACAAATCACATAATGCACTTTGATGAAGAAAAGGAGGCACTGCCGGTGCGGCGAGGGAGGATGCGGCGCGGCGCGGCGTCTGGCGCGCTCAGTGTGAGCGGCCTAACCAACAGACATTTCCACAGGGCGGCTCGGCGCGTCTGAAAGTAGTGTGCGATGACCTTATGGATGACATCGCTGCCTTCTGGGAGGCAGAACATTTAAAATAAGGCTAATGCCTTTATTCCACTTAATGAAAACTAAATTGCAGCATTATGTAATATATTCATGCCATATAAAGCTAACTATGTGATTTCAATTAAAAATTGGCTAACAAAATCAAGTATGGGTACTTTGGTATTATACGGAGGCCACTATTTTTAGAGAGATTTTTTTACTGGATACCAAAAATAACTACCTAATTGGAAAGACATACTTAAATTGACTTATTGTCCAATTTTGTCATAATTATGATGACTTTATGTCACATTTGGTCAATAAGTCAATTTAAGTATGTCTTTCCAATTAAGTAGTTATTTTTGGTATCCAGTTAAAAAATCTCTCTAAAAATAGTGGCCTCCGTATACCAAAGTACCCATACTTGATTTTGTTAGCCAATTTTTTATTGAAATCACATAGTTAGCTTTATATTGCATGAAGATATTACATAATGCCGCAATTTAGTTTTCATTAAGTGGAATAACAGCATTAGCTTTATTTTAAATGTTTACTGACTGTATTAGAAAAAATTGATTATGGTGGTCAGTTGTAGAGAAATTTTAAACATCCCCACCAGGAGTTGCATTATTTTTAAATAACATTATAGCTTGTGGAAACTTTACCCTTAACCTCGAATAGATTTGGCATCTAAACTCTTATCAAATTCAGAATTTGTAAATTTTTCTTTTAACTAACCACTACCTGAAGAAACGCATTATGTGTGGTCTTTCTATCATATGATTTGGGGGTTCTTTAAGCGTCCTTTACACTGTTGGACAGTAAGAACTTTGAATGGATGGTGACTTTCACCAGCCATCTTAAATCCACATATTGGACACAAGTTTCTTTAAAAAAAATGCGGTTTAGTGACTCATTATTTTTAATAAGATTAATACTCTGATTACTATAACGTAGTCCTTATTAGAAATATTGATCCGTTTTTGAGATAAAAAGGCTTTTTTAAAGTTAAACTTTTACGTAGATTTTAACTATATGCAACGAAAGTGATGTTTCGAACTCAAAAGTCCTCAAAAGTTGAACTTTCGTTGAATTTTAAATTCTATCTGTTTTTTAAATTTTTTGCTAACTAATTCTCTGATTGTTAGACATAAAGTTTGACGAGGGATCGGCCAGTATCACCCTCCACGTTTATCCAGTGGCATTTACCATTTCTAACCTCTTCCAACCCCTAAATCCTACCAATAAAAGCATCAAATTAAGGATTTGTCAAATGTTTGACAGTGTTTTAAAACAAAATAAAACTTTTTCCTCATCCCCTGGCCCCACCGACCCTCTCCCTCTTCGAATAATAACCCCCCCCCCCTTCCACAACTGACAAACCCTTTTTCACAACCAAAAACCCCCCTACCTACAACTAACCCCCTTAAAAATTTAAAAGAAACACTGTGCTAAAAATGTATTTACAGTTTAACTAACTTTGTCTTGTGACTTTTCAACCCTTAATCAAGGGTCCCCGCCAGACAAACAGTAGGGGGTGAGCTTGTATACAACTGACTTATCTGTTGTTGAGTTAATCGTTTACTGTTAACACCATCTCCGAAGATTTTTACTCCCGCCATTGTAGGATTGCAGTGATTTATACAGTTAGTTTGCGGAATATTTTACCTCTAATTTTAATTGCAAAACATGGTGGAACATGGACGAACGTGGTCCTGAATCACAATAAAAATAAATGAATGCAGAATGAAAGTTAAATATGGCGGAATGAACGTTTTGTGTTTTCATTTTCATCTCTAAAACACTAATTTATTGTGTTTTTTTACAAAATAATTCGTAATACACTATATCCAACTTAGTATTTGGCCAATCATTTTATGTCGTAAGATTACATTATGTAGACGAAAACAAGCCCTAAACTCCCTCTTAGGAGGATTTTGTTTCCGTCTTTCTCTATGATATCCTACAAGGGCTTGCGATTAAGAAGTGCTCTTCACAGGTGATATGATTGTAAGGAATGGCATATCGATTAATCTAAATTCCCTCAACAGCCATTAGCGCAGGTTTTATATGAAGACTTAACCACAGACCATGATAACTTTTCGTTTTGACAAACTGGTCCGGCTAGTGAGGGCAAGACACAATTTTAACAGCTCAAAAAGCTCAGAACTTTTAAATCTTATCTTTTTAAGTTTATATCTAAAAATGTAAAGGTAACCGTCATTATATTAGATACATGAGACACATTAGTTGAAATGGCGACCTACCCAGGTAGGTATTTTAAGCCAATTATGAATCTCAGATGAGTGAAGGATGATTGTGGCGCGATCTTGTAGTCTTGTTACTGACTAAGGCCGACATATTCCTCAGACATATAAATAGGAGTAAAGGTTATTTTAGATAATGTCTTATGAAATAAGCTAGAAGTTAGTTCACGGTAAATTTACTTTGTACTGCATGATAAATCTACCGTGCAGTGATCGGCAAAAAGTAATTTTCCAGCCAAGAGTAAGCCACAAAAATAGTATTTTTAGTTTAGTATGATGTATATTTTCTTGACATCATTCTACAGAAAAACATATGTTTTTTTTTGTACCTTACTCCTAGCGGGAAATTTATTCTTTGCCAAAAACTGCTCGCAGTGCACAGTAAATTAACCGTTCACTAGGAAACGGAAATAACAGAAGTAAATCATCTAAACATCAGCCGATTGCAGCAAACCAACGTTTAATGCATGTTTATAGTTTGCTTCAGAGTAATGTAGTGGCAGCACTGGTAGCATTAGCAAATGTTTGTTTGTTTATTATAGGTTAGGTTTTGAGAATTGAGAAACGTAATGATTTATGCAAGGAATACGTTATGATTAAAAACGACTTGAAGCATCAACTTCAAAACCGATTCATTAGAGACTAATAAAACGTCTATGGAGTATTCGACCTAAAGTCAACTATTATGAATTTCGTACCGTTTAAAATTTACGACCATTCTACTTTTCAAAGCTAGACTGTAAAAAACACGTAATGAATCCATTAACATTTAAAAAACATGAAAATTTAATTTTCTTTATAATTATGTAAAAAATATTTAACTTTAACTTCAATTGGGAATTTTAATTTTCTAAAACTTCTAGACCTTCAATAAAACAGGCCAACATTCACTCGAGTTCACAGAAGTGCCTTAAGAAAATTTAAAATTTTTGAGGAACCGTAACTTCTGTTTGGATCAGCCTTTTCCAACCGGGCTTGCGGCGTTGTTTTTCCCTTTTAAAGATTATTACAATTATGTATACCTGGCGCCAATTCTTGGGGCCCACGCCGTCCATAAGCCCAATGCTAAAATTAACATTAGTGTTATGGACGGCGTGGGCCCCAAGAATTGGCGCCAGGGATATATATTAGGGTATGACTCTTTTTAAGGAATTCAAGACTGCCATCAAGGGCCGAACCCTTGGCATGCAAACTATTTTAGGGAGTTTTTAGTTTTAGGGAGGGCGTCCATAAATGTTTGATGTGGTAAGAAATACACAACTGTAAAGTTTTATTTCATTTATTACGCATATAAAGATGAAATTAAAAAATTTTCAAGACAACCATGTTTTTGGTCAATCCTATATTAGTACTACATACGGTGACTGAGCGTCTATATTTTTTCTACTAATTACAAAAAACGCATTAATTTTTTACGTTCTAGTAGTTTAATTAAGATATTAAACTACTAGAACGTAAAAAATGAACGTAAAAAATGTAACATTAAAAATGAAACGTTATGTAACTAATTTATTATTAGTTGGTGATATTATTGCGTGAATCCCATCAACCTCAAACCCGCAAGGGTTTTGTAATATAAATGGATTTCTTCGTGACAGCCTAATTAGTCACACATGTTAAGTAAATTAAGTTTAGAGTTATATCAGACAAATTATTTAGTAATCTAAAAATATTAAGCCCTTTATTCATTAACTCTTTGATTTCAGTTAAACATTTAGTAGGTTAATTAAAGGCCAACGTACGTTTATTTTGATTTAGAAACTTCATTCAAATTTTGTAAGACAAAAGTTTGTCAACAAGTCTGCATAACTTTGACTACATTCTGGCGTCAGGTGTACCGCTTCACATGGTGGCAAAATATCAACAGATGCATACGTAAAAAGAGATATCATTTTGTCAAACATTTTTATTGATTTCATATAACCCATTCTGCAATACAACGTCGTAATGTCGCCCTCATTTTTTACAAAACTACAGATAGCACTAGTGCTGAATGATACCGTTTAGGTAGACACTTCTAATGCAAATATCTTTAAACGCTTACTCTCTAAATGTACCACATTTTGTTATCATTTTGGTATTTTCAATAGGCCTAAAAATAAATACAATATAACTTTGTGATTTTCTAGTTTTAAACTAAACCTTTCTAGTGAGATTAAAAATAAAATGTGGGTTTTTCTAACGAATTTCATAAAGCATTCACAATGTTACCAGAACAAGTTTTTAGATAAATTTTTAAAATAAATGGACAACGCCCACCTTTAATCCAGTGCTACTTACTTCTTGTAACTATGCCATGATAAACATGTTTTTTATCCAAGCAATTTCATGTTTGGTAATAATAATAAAATTAAGTACTTTGTATATTTTTAGAAAATTGTAAATAATTTGATGCGTTAAACATTGCATACCGATTTACCATTTAATATATACTCATTAGGAATATACAGCAGAGCTGAGTGGTTTGCAGGCCAAAGCCAGTCATTAGCTTGATCCCTCTGAGGGTCGGGCCCCTCTTTGACGCGGTCTCCATCGCAGCGCTGGCCGCAATTAATTATTGTATGACACAAAACTACTCCGACAATGTATACTTCGTACTCCTTAAAGTAAATTAATATAATAGATGAACATTTTATTCATACTATCTTACTGATTTGAAATACGTATTATTTAATATACTACTTACTGATGTTATGAACTAAATATTATTAATTTTCATCCAGTAGTGACACGAACCTATCTGCCTAAAACAAACATGAATTTACAGTTAAATTACTATTTAAACATAGAACATAATTGTTCTTAATATTCTGGAAATGTAAAACAGTAAAAATGGACATGCATTATATTATTTATTAATCTGAATAAATAATACTTGAGTACCGTGAGAGTAAACCTATGGTTTTACCTTTGCTCAGAAAATTCCACACGCTGAGCAGGCTAACTTCTTGAAGACCTTCTGTCTCACAAATCAGTAGACTTTAGACAACGTAAATCTAAATGAACCTTTGAGTTAAATATTTACTAAAAAATAAATCTGAGATTTTCAAATTTAATAACAATAACGGAATAAAACTACCTTATCCAATCACTGTTTTTATATGACGACTAGCAGATATACCCGCAGCTTCGCCCGCAGAAAGGATAATTAATTTTAATTAAATCATATTATGCCTTGTGCAATTTTTAGGAATAATTAACATATGGACTGATTTATTTGGGCCATGGGCGTGCAATTTTACCCTTACTTTGCAGCTGATAATTCCAACCGAGATGGAAATGAGGTGTAAAGTCTCCTCTAAAAATTTTGCCCTCATGAGTAGTAAATGGTGTGAATTAGCCTCCTCCCAATTTCCAATACAGAGAATGAGGATAACCCAGAATATAAAACAAAAAAGACGCTAAGGATGGATTTTCAACTTAACATCGATCTGAATCTAGCACGTTTTTTAAAATATACTGAAACCATAAGAAAAAGTAGGCGGTAAACGTCTTAGCCAACAACTTAATTTTTGAAAAGTTTCTCGTTAAATAAATTTTTACATTTCATTCTTTTCGTAGATTGGTTCTCGTACATTTTCTATCCCCTGAAAATATTCTACAGGACTCCAAGCCATAGTTTAAAAAACTGATATGGCCGCCATTTTGATTTTTTTCAAATACTCTAATTTAGCCGTCTGAGCATGAATATTTTAAAAACTTTTCTTGATTCGCATCTAAAGCCTATGAAGAGTAACTGTGCCAAATTTTATGGCCCAAAGTCTGATAATTTTTGAAAAAGTAATCTTTGAAAACCTAAAAAATGGCAGCCATTTTGATTGTTATAATATTCTATATTCAGGCCTTTTGATATAAAATATCGCAAAACCCTTTCTTAGTACGCATCTAAAGCCTGTAAAGAATATTTGTGCCAAGTTTCATGGCTCTAAGCCTTATAGTTTTTTAGAAACTGTGATCAGTCAGTCAATGGTTTTTGGCTTTTATTGTATAGATATGTTTCTTCCTAATCTTTGTATCATTAGATTGTGGCAGGTCAATTGATTCAATAAAATTAGTTTTGTTAATCTATGATAGTGATAAGTGCTGGCCAGTATAGCTCGAGATTTTATGAGTTTTAACCTTTTAACGATAAGACAGTTTTTAACTCTAGGGACCATGACATTTTATTGAACCAATTGACTTGCCACAATGTAGATTCGATTGATTAATGTGGCTGCATACAATGACCTGATGAAGTTCTAAGGTATGGAATGTGTCGTCATACAAAAACAGTGATTGGATAAAATAATTTTATTTATTTCACTATTTATATGTTTCAATCCAGGGTCCAATGAATAATTTAAAAACAAGTTTTAAATCTATATTTTAAACTGCTTCGCTATTGACGTTTTCCGTTATTTTAACACGCACACGTAGAGCTTTAGGACAGAGATATCTTTTCTTCATTAGTTTGGGTATAGTCTTGTCATGTCAAGGTGCAAATCAAAATATTCTTATATTGAACAAAATTATTCTATCCATTCAACGTATTCGAATTGTTACAGTAAGTAGTTGAGGTGCTTTAGAATTTAATTGCAACATTTTATATTACATTTTATTTACAAACCATTTTATTTTGGTTGGAATAATGAATTATTCCAAATAAAACAAACGTACCTTAAACATGACCCAGTAATAATAACAGTTTTGAATATAATAAATTAATTATTTAATGAGCCATGATTTAATTAAGTACACCGATTTTGACAAGTAAGCAATGAAAGAGACAATGGGGGACGTATGTAAAAATTCGTTTTCTACGCCATATTTAATAAGCTTAAGCAGTTAATTCATCAACTGATTCAATAATAAAGTATTTGTCTCATATTAAAATAATGATAGTTTTTTCAGGAAATATAAATGAATTAAACTGTGCCAGCTGTTTTAATTTAACAATAAGTAACTGTAATTATAAGAACCTATTATGGCTCATTTCAGAAACTGTCTTGATTTCATTGAAATACCGATATACATGGTTTGTTCTAGTTAGAATTCGTCCCACATTAAAAGATGTATATTCGCAAACCAAAATTACCCCTTTTATTACTTCGTTATACTAATAATACCATCTCATATGTACAAAAACTCATACTTAAACAAAAAATTAAAACTAAATCTTAGAATATACGTTTTTAGAATCAGTAATATGTTCGTTCATAAAAGTTATTATGCTGATTGAAGTTAGTTTATTGTAGTTTTCTTTTTACTTTTTGGAAACAGTTTTAACCCTTAAGTCCGTATTTCAATGTGACAGCCAAAAATAAAA
Source organism: Flexamia atlantica (assembly GCA_035578135.1). Classification (NCBI taxonomy): domain Eukaryota; kingdom Metazoa; phylum Arthropoda; class Insecta; order Hemiptera; family Cicadellidae; genus Flexamia; species Flexamia atlantica. The sequence goes on along the minus strand of JAQJVK010000008.1, from coordinate 3,672,222 downwards.
TCAATAATTCATTTATTTTTCCTATAAATCATAAAAAATTATAATTTCAAAGCTATTTATTAAAAAAAAACAATTAAGCCTTAAAGTTTATGAAATTATTTTCGAAACCGCTGGGTTTCCTAAGCACATAGATACAAGTTAAAACATAAAACAAGCTTAAAGAATATTATGCAATAAATGTAATTTTACATTTATTGGCCTTTGACTATTACAGATACGTATATTCCTTTGATACCAATGTGTTAAAAAGTATAGTTTTATTTTTCGATCAGCCAGAAGAAAATTTTCATTCATAATTTGTTGACGCCTGAGTTAGATGATAAATTTTAAGAGACGCGGAAAAATAAAAAACACGTGGCACAACTGCAGTCTAGCACAATTACCTGGTTTGAACTTACTGCAGCAGGTGACAAACACTAATGTAGCTATCAATCATTACATAATGATATCCTAGTCCTTTCTTCTTCTAATTACAAAAAATATGGTCATAGTTGTATTCTGTACCTTCAATGTAATATAACCATAAAATATATCGTTTGATTCCAATTATTTTAAAATTTTCATCGTTAAATAATGGAATTTAAAAACATTTTAAAGATCGAGTAATTAACCGATCATAAGTTTTTTAGCTTATAATATTTTTACCCTTTCATTCAATAATCATATGTATAACTTGAAATACCTTCTTTCGCATAACCAGGTAACAATCCAAGCGAATTATTTTAAAGTATTTGCATTTTATCGTTGACGAAAATTGTAATAATAAAATAAACACAAATACAAATAACAGTTATTTAAAAAGTTAGCCTTGAGGTAAAGTACATACTTTTATTAATTAATTTTATGTGTAATTTTCATATGCTATCATACTTCATCCTACTGATCGATACTCAGGAATATCTAAAAATCGAATCAGATCCTGCGCTGTGAATAGATGAAGAACAATATCCTAGTACAGATTGAAAATTTGTTATTCATTACGTGTAGAGTACTACATAAAAATGCAGTTTGCACTTTTCATTATAGGTGAAACCTAATATGTAATTAATTGTTTGTATGGTATATATACAAATTTATTTAGAGAAATAACTACTTTTGCCATAGAATAACCATATTCGCAGTTTTTGGGGTTGTGGTCATATGAGGGAGAGGCAATAAAAATGCATTGTCGTCAGAAAAATAAAATTCGTGTGTCGCTTTGATATCAGAACATTAAAATCTTTGTGTCAGACAAATACTTGTTCAAAGGCTGCAAACAACATATTAAGACAAATATTATCTAATAAAGGGAACGATATATGTCTTCAATGAGAGAAATAAATTCTTAACAAAAACCAATGTCTAATTTAACAACCAAATAACTATGTTTTATTTTATATGTATTGCATACTAAAAATATACTTTACAATTTGTCTAACAATTCAAGAATGCTTAGGCTATACGAGCCGGTTCTTGCATTTCGCGGGCATTTCTCCTTACCTCGCCGATACTAAATCGTCTAGCCTGCAAAGCTGGAAGTTTATTTCCTTAAGCTGGGTGAGTCAGACCACCCGTCCACCAATCGTAACGGAAGAATGGTGTAACGTATATACGCCGAATTAAATTATTCCCCACGAATTTTTGTTTGAAGAATTCATAATAGTATATTTCACTACTAGTCACGAAAGTAGCCCATTTCGGGGCAAGATAGTGTTTTACATAGTGTAAAACACTATCGAGCCCCGAAAGGGTACTTTTGTGACGAGTTGTGAACAGTACTTTTCATCACGATGCAAATAAGTGACCAAACTCATAAAAAATGATCCAACATTTCATAATTTAGTAATTTTTCTATAAGTAAACACAATACGGCTGAACTGTCTATTTTAGTTTCTAAAGTCAGCTGGTTGAACTGTCAAATTAAGGAATTCGTTTGTTTGGGTACGGCAATATTTTGTTTTGGTACGGAAATGGTTTGTTTGGGTACGGGAATGAAATGTTTGGGTACCGAAAAAGCAGCTGATCATTACTTGTTTTGACGTAAGGAAATCGAGAGTTTTCGTAGATCTCAGCTGTACGGTAACGGGCAATGTTCGTATACAGAGTGATGAAAAAATATTTTCATTGCGATTTATCGGCGGGACGTTCCAGAAATGAAGGTCGGGTTTGAATCACAAAATTTTCTTTTGTGAACATAAAGAAAATTTTATATCACTTGAAAAATCTTGCTAAAAAAATATGTTGGTGAAAAAATAACGAAATTATTTCAATCAGTTTCAATTTGGCGGCCATTTTGCTCAAAATTTCGATTTTGACGGAAACCCCTGTAATATCTAAGCCACCTAACATTTCTCAGTTCTGATTCAAAATTCATAATCCTTATTAACTCTGCTTTACAAAATTTCATATGACAACATTTTCATGTTATCGAAATTTTGGAAAAAAATGTTTTTTTTTATGTTGACATCCCTGAAAATAAAATATTTAAGTAGCAGCATATGTCAAAAAGCATATCAATAATTTAAAGGCCTTCAAAATTCCTAAAATTTTGTTACTTCCACAAGTATTCCATCATTTTTAGTTTTTTTAGTCATGGACTAAAGAGCTCCATTTTCCCCTATGACTTGCATGTTAATTTTTTTTCGAATGATCTGGTTCCAAGGTTGCTTAACCAATAATATTTAGATCTACTTACAGTTTTAGCAATCCAATGAGGTTTATGATGTGACGAATTTCACCACTTATGGTAACCTCAGACATCACTCATTATACACTAACTATTTGTACATCACACGAAATTCTCCTTGCGGATCGTTAAAGTTGTAAAAATCTCAATGAAAACATTTATTTAAAACTAACAGTGTTATGACTAGCATTATACTGGGAGCTCTCGTATTTGATGTGCAGTAGTGCAGGAGTGCTTGAGTGCGAAATTAAATTCTGTTTCGCAAATTGAAACAGCAGTTTCTTTTGTACTGAAAATAATCATAATTTGTACCCCATGGATTGATGAAAGCAAATTGTTCCCAATATAAATTTGAATTTTATTCATGACACTTTCAAAATCAAGTTCCTAAAAAACGGTTCAGGGTATTTGCTTCTCAGTTGAATTGCATTTGTCACTGAGCTGTTGAGAGTTTGTAAAAATTTGGATGATAATCAGTGCATCCGTTTTTGAGCTGTTAAATTACGTACATATACATCCCTCACACACATACACGCACGCAAACACACAATATTTTTTGTGAAAAATTCGAATTATGAAATAATTTAATAAACTGTTAACAATTTAAAGTACTATCATATTATTCTCGGCACTATTCAATAGTTAACATAGAAACTATTTAATCATTTTTTTTCATTATGTAATTTATTAATGAGGATTTTAGGCAGTCAGCTATTAGGCTATTTCGAAGCTCGCAGTTATATGCCACAAAGGATTGTAAAATATTAAAATTGTGTAATATTCAAGTTCTACAAGTTATCAAGTTGTTTACTTTTATATGCTCTTGTAATGAAACAGAGTGGAGAACGAGCTTGAAATACACTAATTGAAATTATACGAAAACATGAGTTAATTAGTGGTCAACCCACCAGTGAGCACGCGGCATCTGTCATTCCAAAGGTCATATTGGTTTCTAGTTATTGCTTTCTAGAGTGTTCTCCTTAGCATAATTAATTAATTCATAGCACATTCATTTTATATGGTCGATGCTACTAGAATTGTCTTTGTCATTGTTGTTGACCTCCAACTAAATAATTTATGACCCAAAAATACTTGAATCAGATTTTTTTAACTACGTTCGAGGTTGATAATTTATTGAAATAAAAAATAACACAATAGGATTGTCATCGTTGGCTGAAGAGAAAAAGCAAACTCTTGAATTCTCAAACAAACAGTATACCGAGGGAAATATGTGAAAATACAATATTAATCAGCTCTTCTTACCCAAGTATTATAAAAAATATTTATAAAATAACTAATACATAAAAATATATACCAGCCATATATTCATAATTTGAAACTGGAAGCAGTAAAATTCAATTATCTAAGAATCTAAGAATAAGGAAAATAAATATAAAATTTGAAAACATTATTTGAATTTTTCAACTGCTGCTCCTTGAAAAAAGCTTTTATACATAAAAATAGTTTTTCTTTAATAGTGTCAATACATTTTCATTGCTTGCGTTTAGGGTATACGTAAGCAAATATACGTGTTTATAGCATTTTACCAAACTACTCTGCTATGGGGTTTCACCAGAAAATATTTCAAGAATGTTCTCTAAAACGAAAAAGTAGAGCTCGTTAGTCAAACGATGGCAAACGGTTTGCCATCGTAAACCGGTAAGAAAGCAGAAAACCGTGTTAAATAAATATTTTCGTATATACATATAATTTTTCACTGTAATTAGTCAAGAAATACTGTTTAATTCTGATACGTACATATTCAAAATTGGAGCTTCAAAATTTGAAGTTTTAATATTATTTATTGCATCAACAATATTTTAAATCCAAAACATATTTATTTTATTTAAATAATTAACTTTAACGTCTGATAAATTTGTAAACTAACGATCATTTAAGGTCCAGAATAATTAATAGCTTCATTAGCACTTATATTCTAATTATGAAAACTTATAAACATGTAGCTTAATGTAATGTAGAGATTTTATGTCCTGCCATTACGTAACACATGTTTCTGAGTTTAATTTACAGTAACAAAAAAGTAGCAATTTGTTCGGGATTGGTTGATGGCGACGACCTTTGATAAAGACGTAAGCCTTTGATAGACATTAGCCCTCATAATACTTATCATCCATGTAAAGTTTAACAGTCTTGCAGTTGAATGCACGTCTGCACGTGGCATTTCGTGGCATAGAAGTTTCTTAGAGAGAAGGTAAATAATACAAAAGTCTCTTGAAAGTTAAAGTCTCTTAAGTTAAAAGTCTCTTTGGTGAACCTTTGTCTCAAATACCTCCAAGTTGATAGGATACGTTATTGCTTAACGTAGTTTGCTGGGTATGCTTATTATATTAATAAGTTGTTTAATCATCAAGGATTTTAAGTTCTAGTCCATCTACGATAAGATAATTATTAAACCTCTATCCTCTATACTTCTAAGACGTAAGGAACGCTCATTCAAAGGTATAAGTTTCTTAGAGCTAAATTCTTACGACGCGACGATGGGCAATTATCGTGGATATCTCACAATGACCGATGTAGACTGAAAAAATAAGACGTTGTTCTCCTTTACTAGGCATGTGCTAGATTCATATGAATCTATATATAATAGAGTCTTTCATAATGATATTCAATCATACGATAAAACTTTTGACATACATATGCCATATTTTAGAAGTATAGTGAGTATAGTTTTATTGTAAACATTTAAAATGTTTTACAATCCATAAAACGTAAACTATATGGATTTCAAATTGGAATTTGTTCAATTGTTTGGACAACATATACCTAGCTCTCATGTAGTATTGGTACATGTACAAAGAACTTTCTGATTATTACGGCTACATAAACCTCCTTTTGAAAATATGACCTTATTGGTTGGCCAATTGTTGATATTTCACAGCCCCTCCCCCCCCAGGAAGGGTGGGGGACAACTAGTTTCTGTGCTACGGAGTTTGCCAAATACAAAGTTTAGAAAACTTGTCGGGCAACTTTTTTCTTTCAAATCAATATGATTTTTATTCAGTAGTAACCTTAACAAGCATTGTAAAGTTTGTTTGAATTATCATTTGTCTAAAAGGTTCCTCTATGCAAAGTAAGTTTTAGTTTATAAAAATGAACTAAGGAACAATAAATGATTTGATGAAAACAATCTTTTTTCTTGAATTTATCAGCATCCTTTGTGTTGTTAATTTTTACATATTACTTAAAAATAAAATCTATACAAATATCTACTAAATCGTCTTGGTACGCAATAGATATAGCCTAGCTGCTGTAAAATAATTCATTTTGAAGAAGAACAGTTTGAATTATCATTTGTCTAAAAAGTTCCTCGATGCAAAGTAAGTTTTAGTTTATAAAAATGAACTAAGGAACAATAAATGATTTGATGAAAACAAATTTTTTTCTTGAATTTATCAGCATCCTTTGTGTTGTTAGTTTTTACATTTTACTTAAAAATAAAATTTATACAAATATTTACTAAATCGTATTGGTACGCAATAGATATTGCCTAGCTGCTGTAAAATAATTCCTTTTGAAGAAGTACAATCCAATGTGATACTGGATGTCTTCATCCTTACAGGAAATCGTTAGTTGATTTGTTTTTTTTTATGCAACTATAAAGTTGAGCTAGTACTGTGCCCCGTTTTATTATGTCACTTGTTTAAACCTGTTCACTTGTCCAGTTAATGTTCAAAAGTCGCAACAATCACATGTACAAAATATCATTACAAAAGGCTGTAAACTAGAATCGTCTGCGCAGTGAACAAAATATAAGTTCATAAAAATAAAACAGTATGCCTTAAAGAGGAACAAAAGAAGGCCTTTAATGAGATCTGATGACGGGAAAAATTTTTATTGTGTTTTATGTAGCATTTCGAGAACGATGGGTTTGGTTTGAGATGTAACACTGTTAACACTTGTTTAACGAACTATTATATGCGTGTGTTAGGTTACTATGGCTATACTGTAGAGAATAATGGTGAAGTGAACATGTTTCCCAAAACGTGTGGAATTTTTTTATTTCGCCTTCAAAGGGTGAAGATAACCCTCGTGGAAATAATGCCTCTTAAAAGCATTAAAATTATAAAATATCAAGTAAACCGCTGTTATAGGGGGGGGGGGGGTAAATCTTTAAATAACTCATTTAAATAATTTTGTTAACGTCCATTAAAAAAAATATACATCAGCCGAAAAAATTAGATTTCCTTTTATCAGTGAGCTGTTATGGCTAGTAGCTTATCAATTTGTAAATTATACATTTTGCAGCAAATGATGGTAAACATGTCGATCAAATTATAAATAGATAAAGATACATTTTTAAGTCATCTTTCAATCAAAATGTTCCGGTTTATTTTTTGCTCTTATCTGTATAACAAAAAAAAATTATTAAAACAAGATAAAAAAGGGATTCACAAAAATGTATCTTAGTGTTAATAAAATGCTACTTTATTAAGTTTATTTAAGTTTTTAAACTGTGTTTTTTTCAGGTGCTGGCAAAGAGGATCTACAGGAAACGTTTCTGAGTGTTGTTCGAACAGGTTAGTTAACAATTAACTGATTTGTAGTGCATATTAGCTTTCGTTACAAAATTATTGTATTTTAGTAAGATGTAGTAAGATGTCAATTCTTGAAGAAATATAAACCCATATTGAATTTATTCTTTGGTTTTTTTTTGAATTTCAAGGATATTTTTCCTCAGCTGGTGACTTAAGGATATCTGGAGTATTTTCAAAAATTATACTTCCACGGAAATTAGGTTGAGTTTTAGCGAATTTCCCCGATAGGGAAGAAGCTATTACCATAAGTCTCATGGTAAGACCTAAGCCCAAGACCATGATAACTTTTTGTTTTGGGGCCCCCAGAAGCTAAAAACACCATTCGTTTGAATTTATATATAATATCTGGGGACCGAGCTTCGCTCGGGGGAAAGCAGTAAAATTTTCAAATAAATATACATTTTCATATTGCTCCCCACAATGACAATAATAGCTTTGTAATTTGATTTACTTGAGGTTTAAGTTTTGTTCATTGAATTTATTCCGGTTTTGTTTTCTAATCGATGCTCTCATTGCTCGTTTCAGTGGCCAAGCGCTGTGACGAATGGTGTATAATTCAACGGTGTCTTTATGAATTGCTCGACACTGCCATTCGTTAACAGATTACAATATCACAGAAAATTCAAATTATATGATCTTACTTCACAAATTATAATATTATTCTGTAAGCGATTTTTTAAAATCAAAATTGTGAGAGTTTTACAGCTCGCAGGATGATGGGAGATGGTTTAAATGAAAGGTCTCGGCTCCAGGGCGTCGGGAAAAATAGCAGATTATGTCCAAATATACCAGAAAATGAGAAATAACGAAAAATATCTTCCATTTAAAAGCATTGGGATTGATAAACGTCTGCTTTGTTTACATTAAACATGTGGTGCTAATGCTTGATTCAAAGCCATATGGTAGATGTTGACATGTGGGATTATTTTTAAAATGCAGCTAACTATGCACGTTCAATGTACTGTAACAAAAATATTTGAAATTTAAGATTTTATCATTTTATAATAATTAAGGGTTTGAGTTTTTTTCATAATTTAAAATTATAAAAAGTTAAGTACGTTTGTTTAGTTTCTGTTATAACGATGCAGATTTAATTCCAAATGATCAATATATATAATTACGTAAGGGAAATTTTTGCGCCGAAATTGTAGGCGTTTGGAAGGTCGCAGGATGATGGGAGGGGGCTGAAATTGAAGGTCTCCATCCCAGGGACTCGGGGAAAATACTGAAATTGCTTTAAGCTTACTATAAAATGAGAACTAACGTAAAATAGCTGCCATTTTAAAACTATTGTGATGTAAAAAGGTCTGCTTTGTTTACTTAAAAACAAATGCTAGATATACTCTTAATTTTGTGGATCTAATAGCCTATTTTCTAAGATGGTATTTTGCACTGTAGTAAAGAAGGATTATGCTTAGGGGCTATTAGCCCCTTCAAGCCTCTAGTAATAATAAATTTCACAAATGATGATACATTTTCTGAGCACCTAAATTTTGAAGTAAAAACTGAAGTTTGAGGTGGATTGAGTTGAATTATATCACGTTTTTTTCTGATATGAACCTTGTCCTCATGAAATAAACTTATTCTTTGTAGATCTTTGAGTATTTACTCATCCCTATTTTATAAATTGTATTTGCAAACTTTAAGAAACATTAAACTGATGATTTAAATTTAGTAAATCTAAATCATAAAATCTTTATGTACACAAATACATGTTGTTGCTTTGATATTATTTATTTCTAATTAACTTAAAACACAGCTGTTTACCTGATTGGGATTTTTAGATGGGGATAATACTCCATGATCAATCTGTACTCAATTGTATTATCTCTGCTATTTTATTGTACTGGCAACGTGCTATAAAAGTTTTTAGTGGCTTTGTCATGAACAGCTGGAAGATGTTTTGTGTGTGCGTGTGTGTGTGTGTGTGTGTGTGTGTGTGTGTGTGTGTGTGTGTGTGTGTGTGTGTGTGTGTGTGCACGTGCGCGTGTGTGTGTGTGCGCATGCGTGTGTGCGTGTGTGTTTGTGTGTGTGCGTGTGCGTGTGCGTGTGTGTGTCTGTTAGCACGACAGCGGCCGCAAAAATGTTCCGATCTTTATGAAATTTGGTACAGACATGTAAAGTGGTAATCAGTTGGACGAGTTCGTAAACCAGCCTGATCAGACCACCGGAAGGGGGGTAAAGGGGTACAAACCCCCCAAAAATGTTTTTTTTTGAGTTTTTCACATCGAAAAATAAAAATAATCCAATTTTTGTTACCACCATTGAATTCATCTTAAAAAAAACAATTTTGTGTTTCGAACCACTAATCTATGTCCATTGGTTACCGAGATATTGAAACTGGTAAACCCAGTACGTTGTCCCAATGTTAACCTTATGGGAAATAAGTAAAATTCTATATCTCACTTATTTCTCAACATATCTTGATAAAACTTGGTAAATGGCCTCTTCTAGTTTAGATGTATTATATATTTAATTAAAACCACCCAGTTTTAATATACCTGTAGCAGCAAACCTGCATACTCATTTACCATGTTATTATTATGGAGCTTACAAAAACATGTCAAATCTCGCTATGTTGGATTGAAATATGTTATTTTGCATTTGAAATTCGCTGAGTATGCAGGTATGCTGCAGCGGGATTTACATAATGCTATGTTGGATTTACATATTTCCAAATATGTAATTAGTTTTATGATATTTGTGTGACAAAATGATTCTTTAATTTATCATTGTTACATTAAGTATTTATTGTTTAAAATGTTTTAATTCGGCTCACGGTACCACAAATGTTAAGCCGGGTTATAAACTCTTATTAACGCTTAGGATGGTATCCTTAAAATCAATAAAACTATGGAGCATTTTATGTGTTTTGACGGTTCCTTTAAACTGAAAACTGATGAAAACACTACTTTATACACATTACATTACACTACATTACATTACAAAACATTACCCAATTAACTACTGAAATTTTACATAAAGATTTTACAGTAAATTGACAATAAACTATCATTATCAATCAGCTAACGAAACATCTCTTTTATTTAAAAAGAAACTAATGAAATCGGTAATATTACCGTTTATTGTAATAAGTGAGCATAGAAACGTCGTTAGAAGAACTCTTAAAAGAAGTTAGGAGTAATTTTCTTTGAGGGTTTTTTTCCATATAAAGTGGAAAAGTTAGTTTACCAAAAAGTTAGAAGTGTGTTCAATCTTCAAACATGAAAGCGGGATGTGAGTTTGGAGCAAGTCATAACTTTTTTATTCAACCACTCGTTTTGTCTTCAAGTGATAGAAGTATGTTGATAAATCTAACGTAGTTTAATAAAAGTGCACGCAATACATGGATTTGCTGATTTCCAATAGTTTTTATTACACTTCAAGCTGCAACGTAAAATATGTATTATAAGCTTATTATTAATCACATGAAGAGTAAAAGGTGTAATAAGAATGTGACGACAAATTCGTCACCAGGAATTTATTTATATTAAATAAATCTCGTATTGTCGCCAAACACCTAAACGTTTGTGGTGCGGATTTCAGCTACTCTCAGTCGTCAAAGGGTCCGTCATTAGCGTAATTTCGATAGATAATCATATAATTTAACCACAAGAAGCGATACTACATAATAATAAAACTGCAAAATATTAGTAGGGGTAAAATCTACGAGTTAGTAAGAAAAAGAGCAATTATAAACAATAAATAATGTTGAAAATACGACGAGCAGTTTATAAAAAAAGAAATAAAATAAAATTTGTCCTACATCAAAGAGGTATAGACGAGCTCGTAGCACGTAAAATCGTAAATAAATTACATTCATTAAATGAAATCAGAAATATATAACGGAACACAATATTAAAAGAATTAATAAGACCCACGATACTCGTAAAATATAGCAGCCTAACCAAAAAAAAAAATTGCAGTGATCGGTCTTAGGTGAACTTACATGGTCACCCAAGTGTCGAGCACAGATCCGTCTGGCGTTGTGTCACGTCGTTGCCTCCATGGCCGCCTGGGATGGTCACCCGAGTGCCGAGCGCAGATCCGTCTGGCGTTGCGTCACGTCGTTGCCTCCATGGCCGCCTCGGATGGTCACCCGAGTGCCGAGCGCAGATCCGTCTGGCGTTGTGTCACGTCGTTGCCTCCATGGCCACCTCGGATGGTCACCCGAGTGCCGAGCGCAGATCCGTCTGGCGTTGTGTCCCGTCGTTGCCTCCATGGCCGCCTCGGATGGTCACCCGAGTGCCGAGCGCAGATCCGTCTGGCGTTGTGTCACGTCATTGCCTCCATGGCCGCCTCGGATGGTCACCCGAGTGCCGAGCGCAGATCCGTCTGGCGTTGTGTCACGTCGTTGCCTCCATGGCCACCTCGGATGGTCACCCGAGTGCCGAGCGCAGATCCGTCTGGCGTTGTGTCACGTCGTCGTTGCCTCCATGGCCACCTCGGATGGTCACCCGAGTGCCGAGCGCAGATCCGTCTGGCGTTGTGTCCCGTCGTTGCCTCCATGGCCGCCTCGGATGGTCACCCGAGTGCCGAGCGCAGATCCGTCTGGCGTTGTGTCACGTCGTTGCCTCCATGGCCACCTCGGATGGTCACCCGAGTGCCGAGCGCAGATCCGTCTGGCGTTGTGTCACGTCGTCGTTGCCTCTATGGCCACCTCGGATGGTCACCCGAGTGCCGAGCGCAGATCCGTCTGGCGTTGTGTCCCGTCGTTGCCTCCATGGCCGCCTCGGATGGTCACCCGAGTGCCGAGCGCAGATCCGTCTGGCGTTGTGTCACGTCGTTGCCTCCATGGCCACCTCGGATGGTCACCCGAGTGCCGAGAGCAGATCCGTCTGGCGTTGTGTCACGTCGTTGCCTCCATGGCCACCTCGGATGGTCACCCGAGTGCCGAGCGCAGATCCGTCTGGCGTTGTGTCACGTCATTGCCTCCATGGCCGCCTCGGATGGTCACCCGAGTGCCGAGAGCAGATCCGTCTGGCGTTGTGTCACGTCGTTGCCTCCATGGCCACCTCGGATGGTCACCCGAGTGCCGAGAGCAGATCCGTCTGGCGTTGTGTCACGTCGTTGCCTCCATGGCCACCTCGGATGGTCACCCGAGTGCCGAGCGCAGATCCGTCTGGCGTTGTGTCCCGTCGTTGCCTCCATGGCCGCCTCGGATGGTCACCCGAGTGCCGAGCGCAGATCCGTCTGGCGTTGTGACACGTGGATGCCTCCATGGCCGCCTCGGATGGTTACCCGAGTGCCGAGCGCAGATCCGTCTGGCGTTGTGTCACGTCGTCGTTGCCTCCATGGCCGCCTCGGATGGTCACCCGAGTGCCGAGCGCAGATCCGTCTGGCGTTGTGTCACGTCGTCGTTGCCTCCATGGCCGCCTCGGATGGTCACCCGAGTGCCGAGCGCAGGTCCGTCTGGCGTTGTGTCACGACGTTGCCTCCATGGCCGCCTCGGATGGTCACCCGAGTGCCAAGCGCAGATCTGTCTGGCGTTGTGACGCGTGGATGCCTCCATGGCCGCCTCGGATGGTTACCCGAGTGCCGAGCGCAGATCCGTCTGGCGTTGTGTCACGTCGTCGTTGCCTCCATGGCCGCCTCGGATGGTCACTCGAGTGCCGAGCGCAGAACCACTCTAAATTAAGAATAATAAGAAACTGTTGCAAATTTAAAACTCCCGTAATAAATACACAAGAGGAATTTTCACTTGAGTATAAATCGAGTCATGTGGTACTCAATTAGAGCGGGTAAATTGATGGTTAAACTGCCCGTACATACCTTTAATTAAGACATCAGTTATTAATATTGGTTGGGTAAAACTGTCAAATGGACTGGTAAAATAAAATAAAACATTATTTGCTAATATGTATGATTAATTAAAGTCGGGGTTTTGAATGCCTATAAAAGTTTAGGTGAAGTAGGTTAAGGCCACTGGTAAAAAAGATTCGTATCGCTGGATTGTAAAACTTAAAAAAGTTGATTAGTCTTCATCATCTGATATGTCAGGTTTTATTTTTTTTAATGAACAATATTATGAACAGCGCTTAATTTTTAACATAATTAAATAGGCTATTGATTTTTTTGTACATAGCAAGGCTGCAATATTGTTTTTAAATGGGTAGCAATGTTAATATAGATGTAATATAACATTGTTAACTCTGTGTGTTAATAAAATTAAGATGAGGATTGCGTAAAAAAATCTGTTCCCTCATAATAATATAAACTTTCACTCCAAACACATTGTTTTAATTAGTTTCGTTAAAAATAGTCTAGGCAACTTCAGGAAGGTCTATGTGCTGTTAATAATGGTAGCCCAGGCCTAACTCGTGACAAATTGTTCTCTTCGGTACTTATCGGTTAACGGGAGGCCACCCTTATACAGCGCGCTGCGGCGGTTAGTTAGGTTAGGTTATCATAAATATGTTGGTAAGACTTTCCTCGTTTCTTTACGAATCGAACGATACCAAATGAGTCATAATTTTGCCTGCCAAATCCCGTTGACAGCTGATGCGAGCGCTACGGTTGAGGACCTGACCTTGGCCTACTTAAAGGAAATTTGGCGGACTAAAGTGTGACTAATCTGGTATCGTTCGACTCATAAAAAAACAAGGAAAGTCCTATTAATATATTTATGATAACCTAACCTAACATAACCGCCGCAGCGTATAAGGGTGGCGATTGGGTAAAGTCGCAAGCGGCGGCGGGTGACGCGTTCAACTCAATTCTCACCAATATCGCTGTTCAACTCAATTCTCACCAATATCGCTGCCTTCTGGGAGGCAAAAAACAATATTCAATTTGGACAGTAGGTCAATTAAAGTATGTTCTTTCCAATTATGTAGATATTTTTGGAATCCGGTAAAAACATCTCTCTAAAAATAGTGGCCTCAGTTTTGATACCAAAATACTGAAATGGCGTCTTTCTCGGTTTTGGGCAAGTCCCATATTAGCATACGATCACTCATGTTTTGAGAATCAACGCACGGCAAATATAAGATATGCTCAATGTGATTGTAGAATGAAATGACAGTAACTGGACGACTAAATCAATTAATTGCACAATATGACAAGCGGCGTAGTACGCGGAGCAATGATTTTTGCTCGACCTTGACCTAGTAACAACAATGCAGGCTGTTTTTGAGGAATACCGATAAGCAATAATCAGTTTAAAAACAGATAAAAAAACTAGAAAAATATTCTCAACAATTTTAGATCGTTTAATGGGTGGCCCCCCGTTAACCGATAAGTCCCTTTTCTTCATATCATTGATAAAACCCTTCTTAGCGCATTTAGATACATGAACATGAATCAATGAGACTATAAATTTGGAAACGTAAGAATTTTTTCATGAAAAATACAGCCAAACACAACTATCTTATAACATAATGAAATCCAAGCTATATGAGCTGTAGTATTCAGTAGTACCAACTTGATTTTCCTACCAAGTTTTATAAATTAAGTATAAAATTACATTGCATTTCAAATTTGAGGAAAGTTCAATCTCGAGTTTTAAACGTTATCAATTTAAATACTGATTTCAGTATGAAGGCTATGATATTAGCTTAATACAGGGTGTCTCTTTTTAAACGCAACCCAAATCTTTATTTTATCAGTGAAGGATTATTTCCTCCCATTTGACCCCACTATATTATATTCTTTGGGAATACATAAAAAGTAAGGCCTACGAAAAAATTCACAGGGTATTCATCACCTCAAAACAAACATAACAAAATTAATGCAAGAAATTCAAAGAGGTGCCTTGCAACACGTGTTCGGGAATTTGATTGATTTGACATTATACAAATACCAATGGCGGATTGTTTGCGCACATAATATAAACTAAATGTGATCAAACAACAGGTAGTATAAAATGTAGAGATGAATAAAACAATACTCATTCCGTATTTATTTGTGCATTATTTAATCTTAAAACTGGGTTGCGTTAAAAAAAATACCATGTATTTTGATTGTTTTAACGTTGAGTAAAAAAAAAAGTTATTACTAATTTTAGAAATAACTGATCGAAATATATCTATTCAGTAGCGCTCAGAAAAAAAGGAGCTTGGAATTTAGTTACCTTAGGTATTAGGCTTTTTGATAACAGTTTTACTGCTAAGAAAATAAAGTAAGATAAATGGAGGAGAAGAGGTGTTTATTGGCGCTGCTTGTGGTCGGGAAGGCAAACATGTCCGTGTACTTTGAGGCCCCTTGAACACACTGGAGAGTGGTGATAAAGCTTCGAGATTATATTCCTTCTAAAATATAGTTTATTTTACAAAATGGATGTTTTGTGAGATTACTGTTTAAAACAAATGTCCATAATTATTTTCATAACTACTGATAATTCATAATTATTTTTAAATCTTAGGAAAAATGTGTACAATTGTACTAAAATCCAATTTCTACCTATCCTCTTATATTAAATTATTCATACTGTGTCCTTATAATCTTAAATTCTGCAAACATGCTTACTGGGTTGACTGGGCTTTTTGGTGAGAAATGAGGGCTTTGATTCATTAGTCGCCCTTATTCATTAGTGGCCAGTGTTTCACACATCTCTAATGACAGTATTACTCGTAGAGTTATACTCCATATAAATGAATTTAAGGCATTAGATTGATGCGTTGTTGATGTTCTATTTGCGATATTGATTTTATAGTAATACTTATTATCAATATTGCTATCAAAGCAACGTATTTCGTTTACAGTAAGTTACGATATCCACATTTTTGTGATCGTTTTAAGAAAAATAACACTGTTACAAATTAACTTTACTGTCAGAAAATCAGTAAACGATGTCAAGTTCCACCCATTGTTGAAGTCCGATTGCATGTTATATTATAATATCAAGTTTATGTGATAGTTATAAGTTATAATGTGAAGTAACGCGTTGGTTAAGAAATTGATAGATAGAGCCAAGAAATTAAATTCAGATTACCGACAGTTTATTTGTATTCAAAATAGAATATTGGGAATATGTTAGTTTTTAAATTCTCAAATTTATAAGCTTGAGATATAAATGAGTTGAAAAATAACAGTAGTAGCTATGTTGTCTAGTGTTTTGTATCGTAAAAAATATTCCAAATCATAACGATACAATATCAGTTGCTTTTACTAACCAACAATGTAGTCTTTACACATTTGGTCCCCTTGGAATACTGTACCCGAAAATTTCGAAAACGAATCAAAACATATTGCCTTAATTTAATTGTAATTGCTTGGCGAAACAGTATAAGGTGGTCTCGTTGTTTTCGCCCTTGTATTACTATCCAATTTACGATTTTAACTAATTAGTTCTATTTTAACTAATTAGCCCTAACTAGCTAATTAGGCCATTTCAAACGGATTAGCTGTTAGTCCGTGGAATTAGTTCCCAGAATCAGCAAAATATTTCACTTTTTGATACTACTTTGAAATTTTTTTTGGTGATTATACATGTAAGAAGAATCAAGAAATCACCGGGAGACACTCGATCACAGGTCAGGAACTCCCTGTAATGACGTCATCAAAATGGCGGCCATAAAAAATGATATGGGTCTGTTTAATCGCATATATCTCCATGATCATGTAAATAAACCCCATAAATGTTTATATTTTCAGAAAGATAATTAAATTTTGAACAAAAAGTGTCATTTCGTTAAATTACATCAGACTAGCCGTTTACGAGATAAAGCGGCTCAAACTTTCACCGCTTGATATGTCAAAGAAACGCTTAATTCTCCTTAAATACCCAAAAAACCCCATTAATGTATATATTTTCTGAAAGGCAATATAAATCTTAATAAATGACGCCATGACATTAGTTTATGTCAGGCTAGCCGTTTCCAAGATATTTTGACTCGAATTCTTGTTGTAATTTTCACTACCCCATAACAAATTTCAAAGAATCACATATTTCTCCGTTATTACCCATAAAATCCCCATAAATATTGATATTTTTGGAAAGGTAATTAAATTTTAAACAAAATAAGTCGTTTCATTAGTTTACCCTGAACTAGCCGTTTCAGAGGTATTTCGGCTTGATTTATTTTATGTCTAATTTTAAAAGTATTTAAAATTGAAGGTTAATGTGCACACGGTGTTCCTTAAGTGCATCACTTAACTTCATAATTTGGTTCTTTGGGTCAAAATAAAGAAAAAGTTTCATGTTTACATAGGTCCTATCTCGCTTCGTTTTCCGTCTGTCGGTCTGTACGTTTTATTTACATAAAACAACGTAGCTTTGAAACGGCTTGAGATACTGGCTTGAATTTTTGTGTGGGTACTGAGACTATTGCCATCTATTTAAGTACAAGGAATCAAATTTCTACTTTGTACCGATTCAAAATGGCGGTCGATTATATTTTTCAAAGCCTAATATCTCAGAAACCTTACATTTCATCAACAATTGTTAAAGTATAAAAAAGGTGCAAAATTTAATTTTCTTTACGAAAATATATAATTTTATATGGTTTATTTTATGAATAACGGAAACAAATTAATATTTCATTTTGTTAGTACACGAAAATATGGCAAAAACACGTTAATTTTACTGTATTAATTTTTGAAAATGAAAATTCAACCGTTATTCATCATAGAAACCCTGTAAATATGTATATTTCCAAAAAGAGAAATAAATTTCAAACAAAATATACCATAACATTGGTATATCTCAGGCTCGGCGTTAAGGAGATATTTCAAATAAAAACTTAATTTTATTTCCACTACATAATATTTAACTCGATATTAAAGAAACACTTTTGTCTCTGTAATAACGCACAAAAATATATAATGCTTTTTGTGTAAGATTGAGTTGAACCATAAAACAAGAAGAGTTTTGCATATTTTTCTTGGTTATCATTATGTAAAATGTGTAATACTCTGTCAAGTGGTTAAAACAAAATATAGTGTCCTGCATCATCAATTCGTCCCGAGAACTTGAGGGAAACTCCAGTGATCAACCTAACGTTTCGTCCCTTATTGGTGCTGCATTGGTGCCCATGTTAATACCAAAATCAATTTTAACGTTCCAGCAATACTTCGAAAATGTTTTTCAAGCGCACATATCAATGAGACTGAAATTAGTTAATAGAGTTGATTTGGTATTTGACCATTACATCGAGGGAAGTTTGAAAAGTGAAGCAAGAGAGTTGAGAGGCAGTGGTCCAAGAATAAATGCAAAGGCAAGTGTAATAGTTCCCAAGTCCTTTAGAAGTTTTTTAGTCAACGACAGAAATATAGAAGACCTATTTTGTTTTTTGGCAGATAACATTACGAAAATTAGATTACCTGTAGGAAAACAGATATTCACAACATTGAAAGATAATGTCAATGGAAGTAATGGAACACAGATGGAAGTAATGTCGAACATATCTCTACCGTGTCACATGAAGAAGCAGACGGCCGTCTCTTCCTGCACGCTTGGCATGCTTCCGGGCTTTCAACATACTCAAACGTCTCAATAAAAACTGTTGGTAGCGATGTTGTGGTGATTGCTATTTATTCATTCTCTAGATTAACAAAGTTAGAGGAATTATGGATTGAGTACGGGACTGGAAAAAGTCTTCAATTCATTCCTATCCATGAGCTTCAGAAGAAGATTCCAGAGAATGTATGTGATTTGCTGCCGTTTTTTCTTGTCTTCACAGGTGCTGACACTGTGTCTAGTTTTGCCGGAATAGGCAAATCCAAGTCATAGAAAGCATGGATGACATTTAGAGATGTAGATGAGGCATTTTCACACTATACCAATGCACCAACCATCATTTCAGAAGAAGACACTCTGCAAGAATTTCTACTCATACAAAGATTTGTCAACATAAAGTATCAGCCGTCAAGTTTGTCAGAGACGGTGAATGAAGCCAGGCGAATTGTGATTACGAAACACAACAGACCGATTGAGAATATTCCTCCAACAAGTAACGCTCTACTTCATCACACTAAAAGAGCTTCTTTGCAGTCTTTTGTCTGGACGAACTGCCACAAGAGAAACTTCCAGCCTCTGGATCCTTGTAAATGGGGTTGGGAAAAAGTTGGAGATGGCTACAAACCTCTTTGGTCCTCTAACAGTGAAATCACGATGGCCTGATTACAAGAACTAATTGCATGCAAGTACAGGAAATGTGCACTCGCTGTCGATGTACCAAATCGGAACTAAAATACACTTTGCTGTGTGAATGTGAGGGCCAGAGTACCGGTTAAAATGACTTGTTTTCAAATTTTTAAATAGAGTTTTATTGATGTAGTAATTGAGTTGATCAAGTGAAATTGTAAATCTAGTTTTTTATGCGTTATAACAGAGATAAAAGTGTTTCTTTGATATCAAGCTTAATATTGTGTAATGGAAATAAAAATTAAGTTTTTATATGAAATATCTCCTTAACGCCGAGCCTGAGATATACCAATGTTTCTATGATGAATAACGGTTGAATTTTCATTTTCACAAATTAATACAGTAAAATTAACGTGTTTTTACCATATTTTCGTGTACTAACAAAATAAAATATTAATTTGTTTCCGTCATTCATAAAATAAACCATATAACATTATATATTTTCGTAAAGAAAATTAAATTTTGTACCTTTTTTACTTAACAATTGTTGATGAAATGTAAGGTTTCTGAGATATTAGGCTTTGAAAAATATAATCGACCGCCAGTTTGAATCGGTACAAAATAGAAATTTGATTCCCTGTACTTAAATAGATGGTAATAGTCTCAGTACCCACACAAAAATTCAAGCCAGTATCTCAAGCCGTTTCAAAGCTACGTTGTTTTATGTAAATAAAACGTACAGACCGACAGACGGAAAACGAAGCGAGATAGGACCTATGTAAACATGAAACTTTTTCTTTATTTTGACCCAAAGAACCAAATTATGAAGTTAAGTGATGCACTTAAGAAACACCGTGTGCACATTAACCTTCAATTTTAAATACTTTTAAAATTAGACATAAAATAAATCAAGCCGAAATACCTCTGAAACGGCTAGTTCAGGGTAAACTAATGAAACGACTTATTTTGTTTAAAATTTAATTACCTTTCCAAAAATATCAATATTTATGGGGATTTTATGGGTAATAACGGAGAAATACGTGATTCTTTGAAATTTGTTATGGGGTAGTGAAAATTACAACAAGAATTCGAGTCAAAATATCTTGGAAACGGCTAGCCTGACATTAACTAATGTCATGGCGTCATTTATTAAGATTTATATTGCCTTTCAGAAAATATATACATTAATGGGGTTTTTTGGGTTTTTAAGGAGAATTAAGCGTTTCTTTGACATATCAAGCGGTGAAAATTTATGAAAATGAAGTTTGAGCCGCTTTGTCTCGTAAACGGCTAGTCTGATGTAATTTAACGAAATGACACTTTTTGTTCAAAATTTAATTATCTTTCTGAAAATATAAACATTTATGGGGTTTATTTACATGATCATGGAGATATATGCGATTAAACAGACCCATATCATTTTTTATGGCCGCCATTTTGATGACGTCATTACAGGAAGTTCCTGACCTGTGATCGAGTGTCTCCCGGTGATTTCTTGATTCTCCTTACATGTATAATCACCAAAAAAAATTTCAAAGTGGTATCAAAAAGTGAAATATTTTTGAGCTAATTCTACGGACTATGTATAATACTAGCCATAAACTCTTTTTTTAGTAAATTACTAAAAACAATAAAAATTACTCTCAGTGAAAATAAATTACCATCCATTTACAAGAAATCAATTTAACATGGATGTATATTATGCATTGACAGTTTTACAAGACTTATTAACTGATGTTATGCTTTTGAATAATTTAAATCTAAAATCATTTAATTTTAGAGCACTTGTTAATAAAGTGGCTCCACTTACCTTGAGACACGTACCAGTTACCAATGTGTTGATTACTTTCCTTCATAGGAATTTTACGATCCAAAATAAAAGATTAAAACAGGCTTAAGTCAGTTGCTGGGTTTGTTGCTTGGTATGACGCATATTCATTTACCCATAAAAAACCCAGAACCAAGAGAAATAATGTTCCAGTAGCAGAGTTACCAACACTATAAATTTATACGGTTTGATTATTAATCTTGCTCAAAATATATATGAATGAAAAATATTATATTTGGGTTTTCCTGGTACTTTTCTTATATTTTGTGTAGTGATGTAATTGATTACTAATTACATCATCAATTACATCATCTTAACGGTTTCATTATTCGATGTGGAAATGAATATTGAATAAATCAGTAGCTTAGAACCAATTTTCTTTTACATCCAAAAAGCTATCCTAAAATTGAATGTGCTTGATGTTTATGCACATATATTTTAAGATTAATGCAATGAAACAAAAGGTTGAAAGAAAAATATAATTATAGAGGATTTACCTAAAAATGTTTTTATCTCCAGGTGTACTAAAATTAAATTTTTAGATATTCAAATGTAATTTATATTTTTATCACAGTTTTAGTGTAAACCACGAAGCAATCGATCATCTTAGGGAAACCTTCAAAAACAGTTTACAATATGTATATTGACCATGCAGGACCATTAGGTGAAAAAGGTTTCAACTGATAATCGATACTTTTATTCATGTAGCCTCTCAAGAAACCATTTGAAATAGGAGCTTTTTTTATTCCAAAACTTATGTTTCTGACAAACCTGTTAGTTCTCCTAGTTAAAATTGTTCTTGAATGAATGAAGCTGTGATTAAGGGACCTTTTTTATTTTTTTTTTCAAAGGGAAATTATAAATAGAGGATTAAGCTCTAAAACTGCCCACTAGAATATTTCCCTTCTTTGTTTGGAACAACTCATGAATGGACCAGTTTAGAAAAGGCACGAAAGGGTTTGTTTTTCACTACGTTCCGGGGTCTTAAATATTTTTCCTTCTTCAAACAACCAGTCGAGATGGAAATGAAACGTTACTCACATAGTCAAAAATTAAAAATAACAAAAAACTCTAGGGGTAAAAGCAACGACACGTGATCAAATTATGTTGAATTTTTTTTATTTATATTTTATCACTGTCTTAACAATGAGGGAATTATAAAAGGATTAAGAATTATTAAACGAATGTTTGATAAAATGCATGGGCAAGCTGTGGTATAACTGGCTGGTTGACCGCCCAGTGGCTGACGAGCGACCCGGCGCCACGCAGCCTAGCGTGGTCGCTTGTCTCGTAAACTCCGCTGGTTACTATGACGTAGTGGAGTTCTTTGTTAGTGGTTGTTGCCGCTAAAGTCTTTGTTTCCTAAAAAACGTGAAATTATTTTAAGCTCATTTTACTTGCTGTTACGAAAAATATTTTACTAAGCCTTTTATTCATTTTCTTAGACTGCCTGGAAGCTTATAATTTTAGCTATACTTATATATACATATTTTAGTTGAAATATTTCGTGGTTAGTTGAAATTAAATTACATAAATGAGCTTCATATGACTGTTTATTAATTTATTCTAAAACCACAGTAAATTTTTAAGATCTCAATTTTTATTTTAGCCACAGAGGTGTGCCAAAAAATATTTGCTGATCGTGTTTAGTAGGATCTTTCCTTAAATGTTATTAATGTTACTAATTTAAAAGTACATTTCATTTGATTTTTATCTCAGTGAGACAATTGAACTACAAAATATAAAAAATATCGTGGTATTGAATGAATTTGGATCGGTATATTTTATGTTTATATTATTTGAATTATGCATATTTTTTGTACATTTTTTTGGAGATGGACTTTGATTTAACGAACAACGTGCCTTTTTTCCCCCTAAATTTACTTATCGTCGACACCGTTTCAGTCACTGGTCACATGACATGCAGATTGATAGCGTTAATTTCATCAATTCATTGGCTTTCTATAACAAAATGTCCTCCTAACATTTCACTTCATAAATAATGGAGGATTTTTACCTGCAACACCAAACCATGAAGAAACATTTTAAGCTTCTCGTCAGAATATTATTTGATTAAGTATGAATAGTATTAAAAAGAGGGAAAGTTGATAAGAGTTGTAGTAGTATACTTTCTTCTTCACATAGTTTAGAAGATTTATCTATCTATGTTAAATGTTATTGACATTTCAAACTGGAATAGAAAGAGTAATTGGTTGTGATGAAATGGTAAAATAATCTTGCGGAAGCATGGGTTTTTATTTATATTATTCTTTATGTACAAGACAGCTTGAAAGGACAAACACTGCACGTTAAAAACGTAATTACAAAAAGATGGTTGCTCAAAATTTTAATGTGATATTTTACTTATTATGGCAACTTATTATTTTTCTTATTTTTATTCTTATTTCTTATTTTTATTCTTATTATTATTTTCACTTATTATTTTTTCTTACTCCTGGCAACTGTTCATCCCAAGGCCAACAAAATTGTCCAAATAAAAACTAAACTTATATGTCTTCTGCAAATATTAAAATTTTAAATTTCAATCAACCAAACCTGTAAATTGCAATAGGATATTATGTTGTGTAGATTGCATTAAAGAAGATAATGTATTGAGTAACAAATTACTGGAATATTGTTTATTGCAGGGCCAAAATAGTGATTTTATCTCCTCCCTTTGGTCTTTCCATTTCCTCTTAGTCTCTATTTATCCATTTACCAAACATTATGATTTTAAGGTCGTATATTCTGAGCGGTTAAAATGATTCTCGAACAAATGTTTTGTAATTTGAATAAATTCACAATGGTTCTTTGTAGAATCAACATCGTATGCAAAAATTATATTTTATTGTAAAATAAACTTAAATCTAAAACAAACTTAACGGGATGAGTACTAGCTTATTTAGGCTAAGAAAATACGTTTAAAAGGGTTTATTGAATACAAAATTCAATTATAATTAGTGCCAGTTTATGCTTATGAAAGTGAATTCCTCGATCGCCTTGCCTTGTATTTTATAATATGTATATAAATCAATGTGACCCGAGTTCTTTGTTATGCAGGATTTAATTTGAACATGATTAGCTCTAGAGAGGCTCAAACGTGTGGCCAAATTCATGAAAACGCGTTGATTTATCTTAGACACCATTCCAGCACCATATTATCGGGCGAAGAATTAATCTTAGTTTTACTAACTTGAGCTGCAACCAAATTGCAATTGTTAATTGATTATATTATAACCACTTTTAGTATGGTTCTTGTAGAGTAGGATGGCAATTCATATTCAATTTACATTTCTACCAAGAAATTGAAGGCAGATTATATTTACAATAAAAAAATATCTTCAATAAAACGTATATAAATTACCAAAATGTAAAATGTTAACTTATACGAATGTAGTTGTGTTTTAATTAGTTAGAAAAGTTAACATGTTATTTACCTCCAAGTCATGATTTAAAATCACACTTTCAATCTTACACCAAAAAAAACTTTATATCACAACCAAGATTCCATAATTTACAGTAATACCATTTTTGATCGAACATATAGCAATATCGTTACCGGAATGTAAAATTTCACATCTTCTAAATGTTTTAAATAAACTTTGATAAGTTCACAGCATATCTAAATAACCGTGGTAATACTTTTAGATAACAAAAAGTAATAATCAATAAAAAACAGATTACATTAGACCTGGTCATTTCAATTTAATTCTAAAAGAGAAACGTTGCTTTTGAGTCTTGTACTCGTGAACCAATTTGTCATATAATCGTTTTGTGTCAAAATGAAATATTCCTCAATACGCATATTAGCTTTTTGTAAATATGCTCCAATTGATTTGAAAAATTCAGATTTTATTTACCACAAAGTCATCACTTCACTTTCAATATAATACAAGACAAACTTTTATCACGACCCACTATTAGGAACAAAAGCGCAAGAAGAGTATTAAGTTAAAAAAAAAAAAACGACTCAATAGCTTTCCGTCTATTCATTATATAAAGTGCTATAAGGATTTTATTATTAATAAGCTACATGGCTTAATAATAATAATTAATAACTTTTTAAACGATATTTTTTGCTTTAAGATTTGGCCCCATTTATTACACATTAAAACACACGTCTATGTGTGTAGATGTACAAACTGGCTTTAGAGTTTTTATTAGTTAATAACACGAAAACTGCAAATTACAGTTTGTTTTGACAGAAGCGAAAATGTAAACCAAAGACCATCAAATCAGCTGTTCGGGATTCTGCACTGTTCTACTAGTAAAGGACTTATATCTTGTACAATAAACATTTTGTTGTAGTATTCACAATGTGCTACAATAAATAGTTTTATGGGTTACATAATAGAATAACCCCTTTAGATAAGAATTCGTGGAATGAAACTTGTTAACAACTAATTAAACACTTGTAAAACTGATAATAAAACTAATTATGAAAGCTGACAAACTCCATAACTCTAACTTGCAACTCTCCTCCTGGGATCCATCTTTACGCAAGCTAGTTACTTACGCTATTCATCGTTTCCATAAACAATAATTTTTTAGGTTAGTAGGACCTCAGTGGTTATCTATTGAATCAATTAGTCTTTTCATATATTCCAATATTACGGTTCATAGAGTGTGATTGTATTTTTTATCTAATACTAAGAGTGAAAAAGGATTTATGATTTTATGCATAAAAATTCTCTATTTCGATTTTATTCAATTTGTTTTAGTAGATTTTATTCAAAGAATTTCACTGAATTAATTATTATTGTCAAAAATGTAAAAACGCAATATTTAGGATTATTATAACATGAAGATTTACGGAGAATTTGCACTTTATTTATCAACCAGTTTAAACTTTATAAACTTTTCTTGCCAACACTTAAATGAATAAAGAGTGAGAATGAACAAGGCTAAGAAGATCCTCCAGACAAAAGTAAACGCAGTCACTTGCACGGTTTGTGTATCAAGATGTTGACATTGCCTCACTTGCCTAGCAAATATTGCCAAAGTGAAGTTATCTAGGTCAACCACTTCAAAGGAAATTGCTGGTTTAAAAAAATGGTTTTAAATCACTACGCGATTGAATATTATAATATATTGCTACATTTTACCTGGTCACAACACTAAAGTCAGGAATGGCTGAAGGATTACTTTCAGTGCGAATTCATAGCTGAACGATGCGCAGTGTCTTTATTATTTTGTGACAACTTATAATTTTTTATGAGAAAGATATTACATTGAGATTTATTTTAAAATGTAAATATTTAAAGAAAAAAGTCACTTTAAATTTTAAATCAAAGGTAAAATTCTGAGACGTGACTAAAAATAATTTATACTGTAACTATGTAAAAAATAGAAACCATCCTTTCCTGGGAAAAAAAATCGATATTCGTTCAAACCAAATAGGGTACATTTTCAAATCATTTCCGGTCGGTGTTTACCGGCTATTTATTGGCTTTAATCATGGCTAAAAAAAGTCATGATTAAAGCCAATGGTCAGTTAGGTAAGTTTAATGATTTTTGTATTGATTTATTAGTTTGAAAATAAATTTTTAATCCTCCAATTCTTTCAGTTTACATTTTTGTAAATAAAGAAAGATTTTTTATCTGGATAAAACTTGGTGTATGTCTTTTTCTATTTGCGTTCTATTAGATATTAGTTCAAAACAACCTATTTTAACGTTCCTGCAGCAGAAAACTTAAACACACATTATGTCACATTTCTTATGTGTGGTGAATACCATTTGTAATTCTCTGAAATATATTTTGAAGGATTTGAAATTCAATCAGAAAATACATTCTTCTGCGGGGGATAGGTTCATTTTGCTAGAGGTTACCTTTATTTCATGTTTTCCAGTTTTATTTAAACGTCGCAGTCATTGTTTGTATGAATTTTCCAAGCACTATAGTGAAAAACGTTAAATAGCAGTTTATATAGAGTTAGGATAAGTACATTGTCTCCAGAGAGCTATTGTCACGGAATTGACAAGCGTGAGTTCCGATTTGTTGCGTATTCATCAGCAATGAACCTTGCTTGACTTCCCAAACTCTCGTCTTTATCTAGGTCCAAGTTAGAGTTATACAAATGTCAGCCAATAATGTTAGAGGTTGCTTAGTACAAAAGGGTATTTTCACATATTCATAACTCAGTCAATAACATTGAGTAAAAATTCCGATTTGAAAGCGAATTACGAAGTTAAATCATTTCAATAAATGCATACCTAAGACATTGGTGAACTTCAAGGCTTTCGCATATTACTTTATTTGTGCGATCTAATAAAAAATATCAGTCTGCTAACTAATATCGCAACATTCAACAACAAACACAACAATACAAAAACAAAACCCTCCAGTTTATGTTTATGAAGTATGTTTTTGTTTGTGCAGTTATGTTTTTTGTTGCATTAAAACAATTTAAGCTTAAAAAATTACGGTAGGAATAAGAATATCACTAGAACCCGTTTTATACATTTTATATTAATAATATAAAAATAGTGTTCGGAGGCCTTGTGCTTCTCAATCCTCTTTCCAAATATCCTTAAGGGATTTTCGAATCCATTTGAATAATTTGAGTAATTTAATTGATACGTGGCCAATTCTGCGTTGGAAATTCTGCTCACAGACATATATCAATTTAATTATGAGCGTTTTGATTGTACCATGAGATCTACGGCCATACACCAAATTTTATCAAGATATATTAAGAAAGTATCAGCTAATACTATCTTCTTCTCATTTAATTAATTAGCATAGGTACAGATGAAGAACTGTACGGATTGGCAACCTAATGCATTTTTCCGTGCCCGTTTTTTCTAGCGGCGCGGCGCAGTTTTGCCATTCAAATTCCACTGTTATCAAAGAAATTATTGGCTATATCTGTTCTTTCGGACCTAAAGATTTGATATTGACGAAATTATCCTTGAGACCAATGCAATATGGGCGACAAAACAACCTTAAAAACTTGACGCCCCCCCAACAAAATGGGCGCGTAAAGTGCATTAGTTTGAAATTCTGTATAGTTCTTCATCTTTGGCATAGGGCAAATTTGCTAAAAATATGCTGTTTTCCCGTTTTTCTTAACATAGCTTGTCTACTTCTTTCCAAAAGAAGTAGAAATTTAAAACTGTGAAGAGTTAGTCCAGACTTTGAAAGACCATTCTGCACCGAAAAGACTTGTAGTAGTGGAATGTTACCAGTTTTATAGCCAACCACAAAAACCGGGAGAACTTTGCAGACTTTGTTGTTGCGATTAAACATTTTTCTCGTATATGTAATTTTGGAACTTTTTTAAAAGATGCTCTGCGTGATAAGTTAGTGTCGGGAATTAGCAATGAACATATCAGACAAAAACTTTCATCCAGAGGGGAAGGGATTTGAGGACACTTATTAGTTACCACTACGACTTGAGCAAGCTGAAAAGCAGTCAATCATCTTTGATGTACCTAATAGTGAAATTGTTCAGGTCAACGTTCCCTGAAATTCTCAACCCAAGTTTAGCAGTTCAAATAGAAATCCTGCTGCTGCTAATATCAATGGAAGATGAATTTCTCATCATAAGTAGTATTGTTAGCGTTGTGGATATGAAACCACCAGGTAAGTTCATGTACTTACGCACCATAAAAGTGTAGTTGATGTAAGAAGCAGCGACATTTAATGAAAAGGTGTTTATTTTTTGTGTATTTCAACGTCAGTGGCATTTTTTAACGTTTTGATTGGGAACGGTCCACACCCGGGTCTTGTTACTATCTAACGGCGACCTTTTGTTAGATAGCATTATTAATTCATAGGGTTCAGGTGACAGGGATTGCAGGTAACGTCTGTAACTGGATACAGGCAGTGCCTAAACGATTTATACTATTCAAATTTTTAATACGTTGTTCTCAAATTTTACACGTAAATCCGTTACGAGTAAGTTTACTGCTTACTCAGGACAAAATTTCCTGTTCTTTGACATACTGATGTTAAAGTGTCACATAACGATTAGGACTTTCAACGACCTGTTGTTACCGTTAAGCTGGAGCGGAAAAAAACAACCAGTGCTTTTAGCACGTATAATTGGTTGTAATATCTCAGGTTAGACTGGCAAAACTTTCTACATGTAAAGATTTTTGTCATAGTAGACACATCTGAACTGCCTTCTTTAGAAACGGCAGTTGCTACTAATGTGGGTTCTATTGAGGTACTAAAGAACAGGTATAATGTTGTGTTTCAACCTGGTATAGGTATAATAAAAGAGGTCAAAGCAAACATTATTTTGAAACCAGGGTCAGTCCAAAACCTTTGCAAAGACATACCTGTGAGTGCCATTTGCCTTAAAATAAAATGTGGAAGAGGAACTGGATGAATGGGTAAGGGACGGTGTTGCAAATAATGTTACCGGCTTCCAGTGGGCTTCACCGTTAAGGCCTCGGGTACAATACGAGTGATAGCGACAAACGACAACGTTCGTTTTACGGGTGGCATTAATTTTTTAGCTGTTAACTTTGAAGGCAGTAGTACAGATGAATAACTATACAGATAGGCAACGTAATGCATTTTTTCGTGGCCTTTTTTTAGCGGCGTTAAGTTTATTGGGCTGTTATGCCACCCAAATTGCACTAGTATCAAAGTTATTGTTAGCTATATCTGTTCTTTGAGACCTAAAGATTTTGTAATGACGAAATCAACCTTGAGACCAATGCAATATGGGCGAAAAACAACGTAACAAACTTGATGCCGCCCGAAAAAACGAGCACGAAAAGATCCATTAGGTTGCAAATCTGTATGGTTCTTCATCTGTGGCAGTGACTACTACTGTCCCACGTGGCGAGCGGAATTCAGTGGTGTCGCTCATGTCAATTTTTTCGCCGGGTCAGGTTGGAATAGTATGTTTCACGTCTAGGGCCAAAATTAAGGTCCTGCTGGCGAGAGCTGTAAAACCCTTTCGGCCAAGGTGCGAACGTCTTTTTTTACCACACTTCTCAATGAAATTCACCCTATAAAACATTGAAAGTCTGATTATTCATCTGACACATTTTTAAACAAAACGTTGAGATTACGAGCGATGATACAATTTCTTTGTCATGCTCACAGCTATGAAATCATATGATCGCAACCATCTTGTCTTTGGAACCTATTGAATGCCATATAAATGTGATGTCCTCTCATTAATTCAAGCAAATACATTTTCACGAGAATTTTGGCCGTAGGGCCGAAATATTTCGGCCCTCTGGCGGAAAATAGCTGGTTTTGGCCACCAAATGACGTTTGTAAAACAGTTGATTACGCCTTAGTGTAGTGAAGTAGTGTATTTCGCAACTAGGGCCGAAAATAAGGTTTTGCGGACTCGAGGGTGTTTCAAATTCGAGACGAGGTAGAGAACGCTATTTACACCACACTACACAATGAAATAAACCCTATATAACGTTTAAAATCTACTTATTTATTTGATACTTTTGAAAACAAAACTTCGATGTGCGAAAATGCAACTTACTTGTCATGGTCGCGATTGCTACTAGCCTGTCGTTGGAACGCATTGAATGTCGTATACATAACAATGTGAGCAAACAGATTGTTTTAAGTAGATAAACAATCAGCCGACTTTGGCTTTTCGGCCTACATTTTCGGTCCGCCAGAGGAAAAGAGCTGGTTTCAGCCACAAAATGATGTTTGTAAGACCGGTGATTACATCGTAGAGTGAGAAAAAATGTTTTTCGCGTCGCTTGTCTCTCACCATCTGCATTGTTGTGGACAAGATTATATCTCAATTGCGGACTTTACGCATTGAAGAGGATGTCAAGGTTATGCAATTTAGATTCTTTAAAAAGATATACTTTGCTCACATTCATTCACACATTTGTTTCGGTATATCATTATATGGTGCGACATCTAAGCAAAATTAAACAATATTTTAATAGAAAAATACCCCCGTCGCAGCAGACTTGCGTACTCAGCGGATTTCCAAAGGATTTATTTTGTATATGTGAGCATTCAACTTATTTGAAGGAAAGTATTGTTTGAATACGTTAAGTAAATAATATACTAAAAACGTATATTTAATCATTCATGAGCTTTAAACATGAGGAAAATTAACAAGGAGACCACATTGGTTTTCATTTGTAACACATACAATTTTGTATTTTATATAATTCTTAGTCTTTTAATAAAAGAAAGTAATCTTGTTATAGTATATAAATGTCAACAAACATATAATAAATGAACTCAAAACAATCAAATAACTTAATTTCATGAAAAAATTAAATTTAATCATATGGTCAGTTTTATAATTAAACACCCGTGTTATAGCAGACCTGCATCTCCAGCCAATTTCAATAAAACATATTATCAATCCTCATCATTGTAAACATACCACATTTTATACTACATTTTCGGGCAGTTTAGACCAAGACATCCCCCCCCCCCCACCAAATGCTCATACTTTCTTTACAAAATTTTAAAATAATTTGTATTTTTTGATATAGTACAATATATTTTCTGAAAAATCTTGATCAATGAACTCTAACTATTCAAAATAAACACAAATAAAACATCAATCACCTGAAAATTCAATCATATTTCAGATTTGAATTTTTTTTAATCTGTCAAATCAGGTAACTATACTTTTTGGAGGGTAAAATTAAAAATAATGTTGGACAACGTACTGTGTTTAGCACTTTCAATATCTCAGCAACGGATTGACGTAGAATAATAATTCAAAATGCTAAATTGTTAATTTTTTTGAGTTCAATCCAATTTTGACACTTACATTTACAAGAAAATAATATACAGATGTTAAATCCTAAAAATAAATTTTATTTTGTCAAATAACCTTCCTTAGAGTTAACTTATCGTGCTGGTTTTCGAACTCGAAGTAATAAATGTTACTCTAGACGTATGTACCAAATTTCATGGCGATCGGACCTTTTTTACGAAAGTTATCGCGCCTACGGACAGGTATATGACGTATATCCGTATATACGTATATGACGTATATACGTATATGACGTATATACCTACGTATATACCTGACAACCAGTACGATTGGCTAACTCTAAGGAGGGTTTTTAACAAAATAAAGTTTATATATATCTACTTATATATATATATATATATGTAAATGAACGAACGGTGTTTTTGGGGTCTAGAGACATCAAAATGAAAAGTTACGGTGGTCCCGTGCTTAAGTCTTACCATGCCGCCTACGGTAATTGCTACTTCCCTATAGGGGGGAAATTCGCTAAAAAGAGCAATTAGAATTATGTTGCAATTAAAAGTTGAAGAATCAGTAAAACTACAATTTATCTTGAAAAACAAATTAATTGGGGGTAAATTTTTATGCATCGGGGGAGAAATCCTTACCAGAGAAATTAGTTTCTATCCAACAACCAATAGTAAATTTATGATTCTACCTTACCAATTAACGGTGTGAACTCTTGCCACGACATTCCGCTAACTACTAACACTGAGGTCAACTTTCTAGGGTTCCAGTGGGAGCCGTAACTACTGATAAATCCAGTCTGTAAACTTTATTAACGGTATAACAAACTAATACCATTTATGTAGAGCGTAACATTATTAACTTCACCAAGATTAATTCAGTCATTAGACTGAAAACCATGATGTGAAAATCTGGTCACTCACTGGACAGCGTCTGATAAAACCTTATCATCAAATATGTGAATTATCCTCAGAATGAACAAACTGGTGAGAGAGAGCGAAATATCTAGACCTATTGTATATGTTTTATT
The DNA here is from genome assembly GCA_035578135.1 of Flexamia atlantica. Taxonomy (NCBI): domain Eukaryota; kingdom Metazoa; phylum Arthropoda; class Insecta; order Hemiptera; family Cicadellidae; genus Flexamia; species Flexamia atlantica. The sequence continues at coordinate 3,639,428 of JAQJVK010000008.1, read as the reverse complement.
GGATGTTGTATATGTTTTATGTTATGTTTGTATATGTTTTGTATTTTAGTGTATAAGTTTGTATATTTTTTATGTTTTATAATGTATATGTTTTAATGTATTTTTTTTTTATTGAATACGTTTTAGTCTGATCTGGCCCTTATATTAATAAGATGTTCTACTCTGAACGATAGTGTTTGGAGTTTTCCTGTTCTAAAACTAATAAATGAATTTAAGGAAAGATAACTAAAACAAGTATGATAGTAAAATCATTTTCATATTTTTAAATATATTTTAATTTAAAAAAAGGTTGTCCTAAAAATATTTGATGAATTAATTTAACTTTTTACGGGTTAGTTTTCAAAAGGTAATGAGATAAAATATAACTATGCAGACATAATAAAAAAACGATAAATTTATAATAAATATATTATTAATAAATCGTTAAATTTTCTTATGTATCTTGATTAGACTGATGCCCCCGTTGCAGTAGACCTGCATGATCTGCGAATTTCAAACGCAAAAGAATATACTTAAATCCAACGTAGATAAAATGTTTTTGTATGTTCCACAAGAATAACATAGGGAATGAATAAGCAGGTTTACTGCAATAGGTATTTAAAAACTGGGTGGTTTTAATTTAATTTTTAGTAAATCTGAACTAGAAGATGCCATATCCCGAGGTTTATCAAGCTATGTTAAGAAATAAGGAAGATATCGAATTTTTTAATTTCCCATGAGGATAGCATGGAGAATGAGTATGCAGGTTTGCCGCCACAAAAATGAAAACATTTGAGGTTTTAGACTAATATTCATTAGATCTCAACTAGATGTAGCCATAAACCCAGTTTTATTGAGAAATAAGTGACATGTAGAATTTTACTTCTCCCCCATAAGGTTAACATTGGGACAACGTACTGGTGCTTACCACTTACATCCTGGTAACCGATGGAGATAGAGCAATGATTTGAGATAGTAAATTATTGTTAATTTGTTCGCGCGGAATTTAATGGTGGTAACAAAAATTAGATAACTTTAATATTTCTATGTAAAAAACTCAAAAACCCTTTTTGGGGGGGTTTATCATGGTGTTCTCCTGAATTATTACAACTTCACATTTCCATACAAAATTTCATGAAGTTCGGACCTTTTTTACGCGAGTTATCGTGCTTGAAGGCACACGCACGCACACACGTGCACACACACACACACACACACACACACACACACACACACACACACACACACACACACACACACACACACACACACACACATACACACACACACACAAATATATATATATATATATATATATATATATATATATAAATGTTTTTTGCTTCGGGGGGCCCTAAAACGAAAATCTTTCGTAGATTTCATACATTTCAAACTTAAAATAAAAAATCATGTTATTTAAAAAAAATTATGAAACCGTGTTTTCATTTGATTTCAGTATTTCGTTCTCCCTGTTCGTACCTCTTATCAAAGAATGTATAATAGATGTATCAAGGCGATACACAAGGTCGACTGCAGGGGCTTCCGTGAGAGGGATGTTTTTCTTGGCAAACATGATTACTAACATACAGGGCTTCTTGTCTTGAAAGGCTGCGTGTAAAGCTTTCCGAGCAGTCTTCTAGGATCTCTTTTTCCACCGTTAGATTTTTTCGAGGATCGGCATTCTGTAAATATTATATGAAGTGATTCAAAGTAAAAAACAGTCATATAACAGGTTTTCTAAAAAGGTCTAAGAAAAAATTAGCAGTATTATTCATTTCGACGTATTATATTTTTATTTGATATATATCTCTAAATATATATTATTTTTGCCCCCCCCCACCCAAATATCTTTTTATTGTCAGTAGTATATGTGACATGCACAGCAAAATAAAAGGGCTCTTTGACTGGATCTCATATTTTAAATACCTTTAACTTACCTCAAATTCTTGTTTATACTTTAATGGAACGGTACGGGACTTTTGGGACACACGGTGTGTCGAGTTTTACATATGTAAAAGAATGTTTACATATATAAAAGAATGTTTTACATGTTCTAACTGTTAATTAGTGTTATTTATTGCATATAGGCCTAGACTTTTATATATATTTAATTTCTATAACTTTATAATTTTGATTACCGTAAACTAATCAACTTTATTTTGGTTTATTCACCGAAACGAATGTCTTAAAGGTAATTGATTAGGTTGAGACTCAAAGAACCATTTTCTTTTATACTTATCAGCTCTTGACAGTAAATATGTGTTCAAGTCGTAATAAAAATATATGATTTAAGAATGGCTTCAATATTTTTAGAAAACAAAGTTCCTGAATTAGAAACATTTTGCCTGGATGAATAAAACCTCCATGTCGATGCAAATTATATGAATAAACAACAGGAAAACAATATTGTTTTGTCATAACTGTTGATGGACTGAACTACTCAATAAAACACTGGCTATCGAAAGCTAGCTTTATGCATCTCTAGCTATTTGGTTATATATAAGGATATTAGGTTATATATAAATAAAAAAAATTGTTTTGCAGGTAGAAGTGTAACCCGTTTATCTTAATAGTTTTTAAGGTTGCGCGTTTTAACTAGTTTTATAGCATTCATTGAAAAAGTCCCGGAGGGTTTAATAACTTAAAACCAGATAAGATAGGTTAATGATATTTCGCACGAGAGTTCCAGGAAAAAGAACTCCTTTTTCCTGTGTATGTCAAATTTGTCTCAGCTTATAAAATGCTATTTGTGCTTACCAATAAGCCTAAATAACTTACAAAATAAACAAGAACAATCAGCATTAACGAACAAGATTTAGAGATTATACTTTTCAAAAACCAAATCTAATTCCTTTTAATTCCCTTTTCAACAACATGTGACAGAAATCGCAGTGAAATTGCCCAAACTAGAGATAGAAATTTTGTCAGCTGATGAATGTAAGGGTACTAATGAATCAAAGACTCATTATACCGTAAGCGAGCCGTTTGAATGTCAATACGTCCATTTGCACTGCAGCGGAAAGCGTGGAGCTCGTTAAATATGTTTGTGGCTCGTTATATGCTGGATTATTGCTAGGGATGGCAGTAAATTGCACATAGTTATAAATAAATCTGCTTCTTTGAAGAAATCTCAATGTTCCATTCAATTCAGAACCATTTATAAATAAATATTCAATAGCTTTTACAGTGAGTAAATCATTCAAAGCTAGAGACATCTTAGTAAGCTTTGTTGTGAAATCAAAACACAGTATTCAACAAAAGCAACCCTTTTTCAGTTTTAATAAGTTTTATGTTCGAATTGGCTTATAATAAATGTAATATTTTAGCGATTGCGCTATATAGTTTAATCTATCAGTGCTATTTGACAGATTATTAATAGCAATCAGAGTTACGATTTACTAATCTGTTATCCATATATCACCTCGAATCTATAAAAAACAGTATTGCCGAGTATTTGAGAGTTAATTGTATTATTTGATTTTAAACTGCGGTTTGATAGGTAGGTGTTTCAAACTGTAAAATACATTAATTAAAAAATAACAATTTGGTTTTTAACTATACGAATTAGCTAAACATTCATTTGAGATGTTAGAATAAGATCCAGAAGTTCTTAAAATTCAGATTATTATTACCATAATCTGTGTTTATTACCATATCTGTGTTTAAAATTCAGATTATTATTACCATAACCATGAATTAGTGTTTATTCATGAACATTTAATAGATTTTTTAATAATACTTTTGTGTAAAAAGTGTAAAAGGGAGATTTTTCCTTTAAATATTTAAATGAAATATATATCTCGGGCGAGGAATCCAAGATTTTTTGGAGGTAAAAAGAAATGTTTGGAGCGCCACTAAAATCGCCGAATTGTAAATTTGCAAATTTCTTTGAAATTTATGCTTTTAGTAGGTGCCAGATTCAAGTAACCTGTGGGGGAAGGCACTAAACGGGGACCTGGGAGCGGGGGCTCGGCGACAGAGACCCCAGCGAGCCAAAGGCAAGTTAGGGTATTATACAACAAGACCTCTATCACAACCAAAGTTCAAGTTAGACTTCTCAGCAATAGGCATAAAATTAAACTGATTGCAGTTCCGTTGGGGGTCACAGCTACTAATAATGCGAGTCAGTAAACTTTGATAACATCAAGCCAACTCGTTCTTCTGGGATTAATCACCAGTCAGGGCCTTGCAGTAAGTACGTATTTCAAAACCACTTATTAATTTAATTGAAACTTAAAACATTTAATTTTATATATTAGCTTATTTTTTCTTGGATTTTTTCATGTTTTTGATTGAAAATTGTTTAATTGAAACATTGTTAATACTTCGAAAATCGTAGATGACGATTATTGTGAATAGGTACAGAACTCATTCGTCAAAGATTCAAAGCAGTCTTGTAGACAGTTATAGCGAAATATTTCTAGACAATACGTTAATTCGAATTAATCTCTAAATTATGTTCGTGTACATTTTACTACTTTCAAAACTAGTTATCCTTACTTCAGGATAAAAAATTAAGTTGATTGGGGTGGCAGTAGTAGTCAATTATATGAATGTGACGACGGTAATTTAATTTTGGCCAGATTACTTCAAGTGCCAAAACCTGCTGAATATTCAAGAGCAATCAGTTTTGTTAGAGCTGGTACAGCCTATACTGAATGGCACTAGAAAATAAACTTCCTGCTATCTACTGAATATATAAAATGCATATATTGTCACGATACCGTGACTTTTATAAAATCAAGTATGAGTGAGCACTAGAATATTCACCAAGAGAACATGGTCAGCAAATTAAATTTCAAGTTACTCCAGAAAAGATTTATTACAAAAATAAATCTTAAAACTAACAATTCAAACTTATAATTAAAATACTCGACAACATAAAATCAAATAAATCAGAAAAATCTAATTGTGGAGTTCTGTAAATTTCCTAAATTACCAAACCTAATGGCCTACGCAAATCCCCCACCCAATGAATCAAAGTCCATCTTCGTTGACACTGGGGCCCCAAAATTATTATTTTAACAAACACTGGAGGGTACTCATCGCACTGAAGACGAAGACGAAGACCGTTGTTCCTCCATTTGCTCAGCAGTCGGAGACTCGCTCTAGGTGGCCGTGGCAGTCGCAGCATCTAAGAATGTCGACTGGCTCCCTCAGGATTGATGGTGGGCAGTCAGCAGGTCTCATAAGCGAGAATCACGCCACGTGACAAGATCGATGATTCTAGACGAAAAGGCGCAGTTGACACTCCAGATGGCCTCCAGGAATTTGCAACCCCGGAGGTGAACCCTCCTTTTTGAGGGTTTTGAATATGGTGATCCAAAATCTGCTGCTCAGTATGACAAGAACTCATGAAAAAAAGACTTCTTCCCCGGTCAAAAGATCCTTTATAATCTTGCTCTGCACACGGTACTAATGCTAGAAGCTTCCCCATAGACAATACCCCTCTCTCTCTTGCCTCCACTGTTGACCACTTTATCAGGTTCAAGCCAACATGAATTGGCAGTTTTCCTGTATATAGCTACACATACTGAAATCCTTGTAAGCCTCATTTGTTTAAATCAACTAAAATACTCTCGCCTAATATATAATTTTTTTTCCCAAAAAGTGAATTAAAATTAAATAAAAATAAAATAAAACCCTTGTAACACATAGTTGTTACAAATCTCCCCTTCTAAAATAAAATTTCGTTTTCCACCTATAAAACGATCTTTTATTTTCCTAATAATCTCACCGTCAAATAAAAACAAACTCTCTGAGTCAAAATAAACAATCTACCTTTTCACCACTGACCCAACAATATCAGGTCATATCACCACCTATGTGCCCAGAGATAAACAACCCTTGCTGATAACCAACAAAGATAAGAGAATGCCCAAATCCTTTTTCAGTTATCTGTTTCCCAGTCACTTTCCAAACATTTAATTTTTACTTGAATTTATGTAATCTACTACACACTAACCATCTTGACCTTATTACAAGACATTGATTTGTTTTACATAATCATTTCAAATTGGTATTAAATCATATCCAATATACAAAATCACAAGATTTTCCACTAAGACACACATCATATTAAAATTTCAACTGTAATCCTATATTAATATTTACAACTTATTTCCTGTATATTTAACATTATTGATTCTCAGCAACGACATATCTACTCAAGTATTTTGTCTTCAAACACAATACATACAAGGAAGGTCTTATTATTTTTTTTTACAAAATTATTCTAAAATATTTTACAGTTTAAAAAAAAGGTATAACTAAGAACCACATACTATTCTATCTGCAACTCGGAAACAGCCCCCTGGCCATGAAGCTTTCCCGTATCAGATTTATGCATTGTTTTGGAAGATTGCTGTTATTTCTTTTGCCTAAATATCCCTGCATGCTGAGAAATTTAAATAACTTTGCATATGAAACCTCGTTACACCATAAATTTGTTTCATATAAACTATTAATTTCCAGATATCATAAAAAGCTCCTTTTATTCTGCGTTCCATTACTATCCAACTGCCACGCTTCACACTCAAGTGCTAACCCCGCGTTCCATATCAGGTTTTGTCCAACCTCAGGCTTCGCTGGTAAGCTATCCACCCGGCGTTCGATAACACAGCTGATACAGGCTTCACCATCAAATAAAAGGGTTTTATCTTAAAGTAAAACCTTCCTTATATCATATCCTTTTATATATCTTACAAATAACATAAATAACAAAAACACTAATATATACAACCCGGGTACGCTTGTCTTTAAGCTTTCTTTAATTGATCGATATGAGCTCTCTGAATTACTTTATAGTCATTTACCTTTTGTAAAAGCACCGTCACAGGTGTCAGAAAATGTATTATTCTATACCTCTCTGACCATTTGTAGGCTAACTTCGCTTGAAACTTTGCTGCCTTATTGCTTAAGTGGTGGAGTTTCACATAGACGGTATCAAACATTTTAAATGGGTGTTTGGCACTTTCCCTTTGCAATCTCCGCTCCTTTGTTTTAGCATGGGCTAACCTTAAGTTCTTCATTGCGCTGTTAAATTTGGATTTAACTCCTTCTTTATCTGATGGGTCACCTAGCAAATCCTTAACCTTCCACATTGTTGACAAACTACAGTTAGGTTCAAAATTATACATCAACTGGAATGCTGTATGCTTAGTGACATCATTGACTGAGGTGTTTAACGATAGTTGTATATAATGTAGATTGCTATCCCACATATCATGAGCATCATGATGGAGCGCTACCATACTTTGTTTCACAGTTTTTATATACCTTTCGCTTTTATTGGATTTTGCATTATATGCTACTATCCTATGCAACTTGATACCATATTTGAAGCAGAAATTCTTAAAACCAGTCGCTCTGAAACAGCTACCATTATCTGTCACAATCATCTCTGCCGTTCCCATATTTTTAAAAACTTGAGATTCAAGTGCTTTTACAATACTGCATGTCTTAGCATCCCTCAATGGAACTAACCACACATACTTTGTGAAATCATCAACTGCAACTAATAACATAGAATTCCCACTTTTGGATCGAGGGAAAGAACCTGCCAAATCAACATATAATTTACTCATAGGCTTATCGCTCTGAAAATCTACAATTTCCCCATGGTAAATCCTCTGTGCTTGTTTTGAACGAGCACAAATTTCACAGTTTCTAACATATTCCCGAACATCCCCATGAAGTTTTTCCCAGTAAAAGTTGCTTCTGATTTTATTCATAGTTTTTGATATTCCCAGATGACACCCAGTCCTTGTGCTATCATGATAATAATGTAATATCATTTTCTTTAGCTGATTAGGTACGACAATTCGTCCTTTTGTCTTATTCGGGGGTTTAAACATTAATACACCTTGTTTGATTTCAAAATGTGATATTTTCTCTCCCCTTCTTATTTTATTCATTAGCTCACCAATTTCATTATCCTGTTTTTGGTGTTCTCTTATGTCCGTAAAGGCTAGCGGGTAGTCACTTAACACATTTACTTTCTCCGTTTGCATGACACTATTCAAATTGTTTACAAACTGATTCATTTCCTTTATCTTATTCTCTGATACTTCTTCCTCTACCTCGATACTAGGATATCCTTCAAACATCCTACTAAGACAATCCGCAATTTTGTTGCTTTGCCCCCGAATATGTTTGACCTTAAAAGGTAGACCTAGTATTAGTTCTGTCCAACGTCCTAATTTTCCTAATTTGTTGTGGTGCGACAAAACCCATGATAAACTTTGATTGTCCGTCTCTAGATAAAATGGCCTTACCTCCAAATAACTCCTAAACTTCTGGATGGATAAAACCACGCCTAACGCCTCCTTTTCGTAAACAGATAAGTTTAACTCTTGTTTTGTGAACTTTTTCGAGTAATAATGTATAGGATACCTTACACCATCAATTTCTTGTAGTAAAACGCTGGCGCAACCAACCTGGCTTGCATCCGTTTGCAAGATAAAGGGCAATTCATAATTAGGCAGTCGTAATACAGGAGGGTTACAAAGACATTCCTTCAATTTCTGAAAGTTTGTTTCACATTCTTCGCTCCATTTAAATTTTGCATTTTTCTTCCGTAATTCATTTAACGGAGCGCACAATATTGCATAATTCTCAATAAATCGGGAATAAAAATTTATCATACCGATAAATCGACTCAGACTCTTTGCATTTGTGGGGCTCTTGTACTCCCTTATTGCTTTAGTTCTATCACTATCTACTTTCAGTGAGTTATGAGACACTCGGTGACCGAGGAAACTTATCTCTCTTGCCGCAAACAACGCTTTAGTTGGGTTAACAGTAAGATTTGCATTGCTCAGTCGCCTAACCACCTCAGTAAGGTGTTCCATATGTTCTTCCGGATCCTTAGAGAAAACTACCACATCATCAACAAAAGATATAACACTCTTGAATTTAATATCTGAGAAAACCCGATCCAAGTAACTGGACAACAATCCGGAACCCAGATGAAGGCCATAAGGACAACGGGTATACTGATATAAGGAATATGGGGTACTAAAGGCAGTCAAATGCCTACTCTTTGGATCTAAGGGCACCTGGTAGTACGAATTGTTTAAGTCTAGGACTGTGTAAATTGATGCTCCGCTAAGGTAATTAAAAGACCCCTGCAGCTCACCTATCGGGTGTACTATTGGTTCTATCTTTGAATTTAATTCCTTATAATTAGTTACTAAACGATAACCTTTGCCCTCCCCTTTACTGACTAGGAAACTGGGGCTAGAATAAGAAGACAAACTTGGCTCAATAATTCCTTGCTTCAAAAGAGAATCCGTAATCTCCCGCATAATTTTCATGTTTGGTGGTGAAACCGGATACGGTCTTATTTTAACAGGCGTTGGGTCCTTTAATTTGATTTCACATTGAAAATCAATAGCCTTCCCAATTTCGTTTGTAAACACATTTTGATTATCTTCTACTAATTTTACTATCCGATCCTTTATCTCTTCACAGCCTACCTTGAGTTCCAAGACACCTTCCATACTGGAAATCTTCACTGGATTGATGCTAACATTCAAATTAAACACATTACAAGTATCAAAGGCAAAATAACCTTGGTTATTCCTTAAATTCAAAATCAACCCAGTTTTCTCCATAAAATTCATTCCTAATATGACATTCCAGCTTATCTTCTCTGCAATAAGAAATCTTATCACCCATGACTTATCTTGGATTTTTATCTTAGCATTACAAACACCCAATATCTCAATTGGTTCACTGGTAGCAGTTAAACAATTAACCTTATCTTCCGTAAAATTCCTTATTAATTTCTTAGCTAGTAATTCATTGAAAATCTGTCTACTTAATATATTTACTGAGCAGCCAGAATCAAGTAAGGCACATTCCTCAAAGTTTTTCCCAAATTTTATATTTACCATGGGCAAATTATAAATACCCCGCTTAGTCTTAAACCAAAGTTTACTTTTCTCCTTTTTCTCTTTCTTTCTCATTTTAATTTTCTCTAGTTTAACATGCTCCCTAATGCCTACATTCTTTGAATAACCTACCGTGTTACGCAACCTATTCTTAAACTTTTTCATATTTACAGTCCCTGTTTTTTGGAAGGCACTCTTCCAATTTAAAGGTTTCCCGAATCTTGGTTCCGTGGTGGATGGTCAGACTCCCTACTTTGAAATGCCCTAGAATTTCCACCCCGAGTAAGGTTTCCCCTAGAGCAGCGGTTCTCAAACTATTTCACCTTGCGAACCCCTAAGCCAATGTATTTTCATGAATTTTACCCCTAGGTCGCCCTAGGGCCCTAGGTCATATTCAATACTTAATACTTGAGTATTAGCTTATCTATAGCGTTTATTATAGCTCGGGGTAAATGAACTAATATTTATGTACTTTGTGAATAATTAAGTTTATTAGCAAGTTATAACTATATTTTGAATACATTTGTAATGAAATTTTAAAAAATGGCAATGCAAATCCTTACAAAAAGGTTCAAAAGTTTATGAATCAGAAAAATACTAGTTTTTCTAAAATTATATTTAAAACAAAACACTTTATTGACAATAAAGAGCTGGAATAAAGTTAAGAGTCTTAGTGTGTGCCATGAGCCTGCTTTGATGAAGTTAGTTTTTTAAAGTTGGGCTCAAAAGAAGATAAATAGATCCTCATGTCTGGAGCTGCATCGAGTTTGTTCCGGTTTATTTATTTCTTTTTTTATTCCTATTTACTTTTAATATACGCATACGAGGAAAATGCTCGCTCTACGAGCTCCGTAGTTGAAAAAGGGAGCAGAACTTTGATTGCTAAATTGAACAAATTTACATACTCGTCACTCAAGTCCAATCAAAAATTAATCAAATGTTTTCTCTTCAATTCTACATTCAAAAAAGAGTCAGTGAAAAATTCAATCAAATTTTCCTTTTCTTTGAAATTTAGATGGATGAATCAAAATCTGTTTCAGAGAAAGGGTCCTTGATCCAAAGAATGTTTCCATTGAGTTTGGGAAAATATTTCCTAATTAGACTAATTATTATGAAATAGGCCTAACGTTGATCTTGTAAACGTCTTTGACTTTTAAAATATTTCAAACTGTTAACAGCTGGGAATATTTTGACTGTTATGGTAAAATTATGATAGTTATGTCGACGTAATTTTATAAAATTAGGCTACAATTTTTGTGTCCGCCATTATTGATTTATCTCTCGCGAACCCCCGTACACCTCTCCAGGAACCCCTAGGGGTTCGTGAACCCCAGTTTGAGAACCGCTGCCCTAGAGAATCCTCCTCGACTTCCTCTAGTGCGCCTCCAGCAATCCCTTATGAGATGCCCTGGTCTTGAACAAAAATAACAAACTCTTTCATTGTTCTGGGGAGACCGATCCACAGGATCAGACACATTATTTACATGCCCCTTACCTAAAAGGCTGCCTCGTGGTTGGTCCCTCACTCCCCTTAATTCATCCCTCTCTTTATCATTGTAAACAATATTTTGCACAAACATGCACATCTTTTCCAAATCCTGAAATGTTCTGGGGATACCTTGAAAAACCAATTTACTCCTATCGTTCGGATTGATTCCCATAATTATCAAATCAATTAATTCCCCCTCGGAATAATCACACATTAATAGTTCAACGTTATTTTTTATTTCACAAACATACATAGCTAGTGGTTCATTTACCCGTTGTGTCCTATTCACCATGTCTCTTTTCAGTTTCTCATACATACCGCGGGGAATAAAATACTTCAGCAATGCAGCCTGTGCATCTCTAAGGTTCGACCCTGATTGAACAAGGAAATTGATTTTACCTAGCAGCGGCTCACTTACATAACTAGAAACTATTTCCAGTACCTGAACATCACTTACCTTTCCTTGCCCCTTAATCTTATTTATAACATTTAATAAACTTAAAAGTTTGGTGTGGTCAAGACCGTTAGTGTTTTGGGGAATTTCCTTCAAAATCCTCTCTAAGGGATTTACTAGCTTAGTAAATAATTTATTACATTGGCTAATAGACGATTGATTTGAGCATTCAGCAACAATGTTTACACTACCAGCCCCTTTATCAGCACCACTAATCTTTGTTATCATTGGCCCAGGAACCCTGTTATCACTAACCCCAGATACTGATTCGACTAAAACTTTCTCTGACATACTGGCTGGTCTAAAAACATCATCCATTAATTCACAAACATCCTCTACTCCCTCTTCCTCCATTTCATGATTCTCACTAAGTTTTCTTAAACTTTCCTGCGCTGTTACCTCATCTAACTCACTCAATTTTTTTGAAAGCAACGCCTCCCATTTTCCCACTACAACTACCCATTCATTGACCTGCTTACGTGATTCTTCCGGTAACTTAGCTTCCCCATTTAGAAGTAAATTATCTAACCTACGTTTTATGTGACAAACTCTCTCCTTTAACCTATGAACATGTACCGCCTCCTTAATTTCTCCTAGTCCCTTAATAACGTCTTTAAGCTCCCCTAACTTCTCGCGACAGTTATCAATCTCAATAGAAACCCTTAAGACAGTTAAATTATTCCAATCCGTTGGTACACCTTCCTTCAGAGCTTTCCTAAGTTGTTTCCTTAATGCAGCTACTTTATTATTTACCGTTACAGGGAACCCTCGCCATTGCAACTCATATAACAACTCATCTTTGAGCAGCAGATCTACATTGAACGCCATTTCTCTTTTCCTTACACAGTTTAGATCTTATTTTGCCATGACCATCCTCAATTGGGATACCCAATACACACTCAACTTGATCAGCAGAGTGGCGCAACTTGTCACGATACCGTGACTTTTATAAAATCAAGTATGAGTGAGCACTAGAATATTCACCAAGAGAACATGGTCAGCAAATTAAATTTCAAGTTACTCCAGAAAAGATTTATTACAAAAATAAATCTTAAAACTAACAATTCAAACTTATAATTAAAATACTCGACAACATAAAATCAAATAAATCAGAAAAATCTAATTGTGGAGTTCTGTAAATTTCCTAAATTACCAAACCTAATGGCCTACGCAAATCCCCCACCCAATGAATCAAAGTCCATCTTCGTTGACACTGGGGCCCCAAAATTATTATTTTAACAAACACTGGAGGGTACTCATCGCACTGAAGACGAAGACGAAGACCGTTGTTCCTCCATTTGCTCAGCAGTCGGAGACTCGCTCTAGGTGGCCGTGGCAGTCGCAGCATCTAAGAATGTCGACTGGCTCCCTCAGGATTGATGGTGGGCAGTCAGCAGGTCTCATAAGCGAGAATCACGCCACGTGACAAGATCGATGATTCTAGACGAAAAGGCGCAGTTGACACTCCAGATGGCCTCCAGGAATTTGCAACCCCGGAGGTGAACCCTCCTTTTTGAGGGTTTTGAATATGGTGATCCAAAATCTGCTGCTCAGTATGACAAGAACTCATGAAAAAAAGACTTCTTCCCCGGTCAAAAGATCCTTTATAACCTTGCTCTGCACACGGTACTAATGCTAGAAGCTTCCCCATAGACAATACCCCTCTCTCTCTTGCCTCCACTGTTGACCACTTTATCAGGTTCAAGCCAACATGAATTGGCAGTTTTCCTGTATATAGCTACACATACTGAAATCCTTGTAAGCCTCATTTGTTTAAATCAACTAAAATACTCTCGCCTAATATATAATTTTTTTTCCCAAAAAGTGAATTAAAATTAAATAAAAATAAAATAAAACCCTTGTAACACATAGTTGTTACAATATTCAGCAGAGCTGCATACTCAGCGAATTTAAAATGATTAAATAAATCATGTAGACGGAGCCACAAATCAAATTAAATCTACTTAAATCCTGAAATGAACATACAAATATGTTCACCATTAGAACAACATGGGAAATAAGTATGCCGGTTTTCTGCCATGGAAGTGAGAAATGTATACATTTTTTGCAATAATCTAGTAGATATTAACTAGAATAACTAGATGAAGCCATATACCAGGTTTTATTCAGATATGTTAAGAAATTAGCAAGTAATACATTTTTTTTAATTTCCCTTAGGGTTATAACATTGGGACAACGTACTGAGCTTACCACTTGCGATATCTCGCTAACCAATGGACATAGAACAAAAATTAAAAAATTTAAGTTACTTGTTTTGCAAGCTGAATGCAATGGACCAAATATGAATATTATAATTTTTATTTATGTGAAAAACTAAAAAAACATTTTGGGGGGTTTATCTCCCTTTACCTCCCCTTCCGGTGATGATCGGGCTGGTTTTCGAACTCGCCCGAATAATTACTACTTTACATGTCTGTGCCAAATTTCATTCATATCGGAGCATTTTTACGTGATTTATCGTGCTTAAAGGCACATAAAATGAACGAATGGTATTTTTGGCAACTGGGGACCTCAAAACAAAAAGTTATGTTGGTCTCGGGCATACGTCTAACCATGAGATCTACGGTAACAGCTTATTCCTTCTAGGATAAATTCGCTAAAATACCCCAGCTGCAGCATGCCTGCACACTCGCCGAGCTTCAAATTATTGAATAAAAATATTTTACATTTAGCCTCATGTTTTGATTTTAAACGTATCCACAAAATTAATAGTACCGAGAACATAGTCCAGGCAACAAAAAGATACAGAGGGAAATTTTTAACACAATCTTTGACTTTGCAGCTTGGTTTGGACTAGTTAGAAGGTGAACACATCAAAAGTACCCGTATCAGTAGCCCTTGAGCGGTGGGAGGGAGGGAGGCCTGAAGGTAAATTTTTAGTTGTAAATATTGCTAAGGATATAAATTTAACTGTAAAAGCTTTTGGTCCAACCATTTACAGGGTAAGCACTATTTTTTTTTTTTTTTTACAAATAAGAAATACGCTTTTCTTCTAAGGCAACGCTTTTTCATCTAAAGGAAACTGAAAAATATTCAGGAAATATTGACAAAATATCCAGTAATTTGACACCTAAATCATAGAAATTGGTCTAGAATAAAGGTGGGCGAGCCCACATATTTGTAATAATTCCTTTAAAAATGACTTTTCATGAGCTTGCCAAGACCTTTACTTTGGACCAATTTTCATGATTGAAGTGTAAATTTTTATGATTACTGGACATTTCTTCACTATTTCATAAATGTTGTTCAATTTCCTTTAGGGAAAAAAGCGTTGCCCTAATGTGCATGTATATTACTCACAAATTTAACTCACTTATATATCACACATCCGTTACTAACATTATATATAGACTTAAGGGATATGTGAATAACAGATTAGTAAATTACAACTCTGGTTGCTGTTAATAATCAACTGCCAAATTGCTATCATACGATAAACCATAAATCACAATCTCTAATTTATAACATTTATCATAGGCCGATTAAATGTACATTTTAACCAAAAATTAAGCATGTTTCTTTTGATGAATATGGAGTATTTAGTCCACAACCCGATAAAATGTTTCTAAAACTTTGAATAATTTAATACAAAAGCTATTGATACAATGGACAAATAAGCTATATTTTATATTGTTCAACACTGCGGCCTACCTTGGCGACGAACACCAATCAGGACAAAGTCAAACTATTCATACAGGGTGTTTATGAAAAACCCCTACTGACTTCGGGATATGGTTACTTACATCAAAAATAAGAAAAACGTTCCAATAAACATGGGTCCTACCTAAAATGCTCGGTTATCCGTCTGTCGGTCTGTATGTGTTTTAACATGATTTTGCATAACTTTGCAGCTACTAAAGATGTCAACTTCAAACTTGGTACATATATGGTGACTGCAATGACCTGTTTTGGTGCAGAGTTTCAAGTTTCTACTTTGTACCATATCAAAATGGCAGCCATTTTTATATTTAAAACTTAATATCTTAAACACCGTAAATTTTACAGACATTGTACAAGATACAACAAAGTTGCGCAATTTTATTTCCTAAAAAACATATAAAGATCATAAAGATCAAACTACAATTAATGGAGCTATTGACATTTTTCTAACAGAATAAAAGCTTGTTTATGGCAGTTATAGCAAATTTTCAGATAAAAATATCAATAACTCCGTTCATTGTATGTCGATCTTTATGTTCTTTTAATGTTTTTGTAGGAAATTAAATCAAGCAACTTTTTTGTCTCTTGTAAAATTTCTGTAAAAGTTACGGGTTTTAAGATATTAAGTTTTAAAATATAAAATGGCTGCCATTTTGAAATGGTGTAAAGTAGAGTCTTAATACTCCGCACCAAAATAGGTCCTATTAGTCAGCATATACTTACCAAGTTTGAAGTTGATACCTTTATAGTAGTTCCAAAGTTATGCGAAATCATGTTAAAAACACATACAGACGGATAACCGAGCATTTTAGGACCCATGTGTATAACAAATGGTTTCTTATTTTTGATGTAAGTAACCATATCCCGAAGTCTGTAAGGGTTTTTCTTAAACACCCTGTAATAAAAGTAGGAAAATAGTGACTTCATTTGCAACTTACACTATTTTAGTATTTTAACTTCAGGAGTGTTTTACTCCTGGATTATTGTAAATTATACCTCAATGTAGCGTTATTTACTAAACCAGTAAATTAAGGATAAATCTGCGTTAAATAATACTCCTTCCCTCTAGTATGTGTAAGTCATGGAGAAAGCAGGTTTGCATTGAATAATTATTGTCCTAACAGTATTTTGAGATTAATATCTGCAAAACTAACAGACGATACACAGAAACTAAAAAGGTATTCACAAAAATTGCAGGAGTTTAAACTAAAGAAGTATCATGTACAAAATGTTCATAAGCTCTTCAAACAAATCTACAAGAGTAAAATACTTTTTGTGTTAAATACTTCTTGACTTTCAACTATACAAGTTCCACTTATTACTGCAGTATATTTATTAATTTGGTGCTCCTCACCCTTACATTCAATATAAATTTATTTTTTTAAAGTGGAGGTAATAGCGTTAATCAAAATAAAGGTTCTTAAGATAAACCGAAATGAATAATATTTTCATGGGGTAAATTTTCAGAAAAATTCACCAACATCATCCACTTACTAATATATTGTCTGTAATCGTACAGAATGTCTATTATCGTACAGAAATAAGCAAATTTACGCTCAAGATTGTAAATATATTATAAATTACAAATTGTAAATTGGTATTATAAATTGAACACTCGTTTTGGTATAGTAATGTCATACTATAAATATTATAACTGGTTATGCATCGGGCTACCCCACAGACCACAGTCAAAGCAAAACATCAAACGAAATACATACAACGTAAAAGCTAAACCTTATCAGAATGGCCAATTACCAATTTGCCATTAGACATAAAATGTAACCAGCAGTATTTCAATCATTCAATTTTAAACACCCAATTTAAAATTAACAAATAACAAAATAAATGGAGTTTCAAGTCATTACAAAATATTATGCAATAAGACCTATACTCAGCACTGAAATTTTACAAATTAAAACGTGTTTCTTTCTACTATATCTAACTGTTTAACATATTAAGCTGACTTAACAGTGGCTTTAAGCCGTTGCTTATAGAATATTGTGTTATTGATGAACGGGAAGAGAGATATTTTATTACCTTAAATGAATATTTCACTGGCTCGGCAACAAGAGCGCGACTGATCACTCATGAATATTTAATGCTCACAGCATCACTTGAGATAATCTCGGCTAATGAAATAAACTTGCGTCACCTTGAAGCCGGCTTTGCAGCGACGTAAAATGACGTTAGTGTAGGAGTTGAGTTTACAACGTTTTATATTATCAAAACATTTCTTTAAGATAGTCTGTTTAAAAAACATTCTAAATGTTTATTACTAAAACATTTTAACTTAAAAGTCTTAATTAAATTCGTAAATTGTTAAGTTATACTAAAATTTTAATTTTTTGAGTCTACTTAAAAATATTTTTCTGAGTTATCAATCGGATTTAGTGGGTAAAGGTGGTAAACGAAAATTTAAATTTAAGAAGGAACCAAGTATTGTGCTGTGAAAGTGTCTGGTTCCCATTAATCTCATTGCGTTTTAATTCTATGTAAAACCCCGCTGATGAACTTAAGAACCACTAAGGCTTCACTTTTGTAAACTTTAGAGAACATAAACGTATTTTTAAATCAATAAATGTTTTAAATATTTAGCCTTCTTTTTGCGATTGTAATTAATATATTTTAAAAGCTTATAAAACTAAAATTAATACGATAAAACTGTTAGTTATTGTGAAAATCAATTGTACCATTATGACGAAAACCTGTATATAACCAGTGGTGATAAAACAAACATAATATTTTTATGTCCCAATGACATTCGAATGTGCTGTAGACGTGGTGATGATTCAGTGCCCATTTATCAATTTGGTAACATGCTGCAACGCCTCTTTGACTAATCGTGGTTGAATACTAATCGGGTACTATAAAGTGAACATTTGGGATGAAAATTGTCAGGATATATCAAAGTTTTGGTCTGAATGTTCTCTTACTTTTTTATTGGTAGTTTTTACAGTAAATCATGGAGATAGTTCTTAGTCACAAATTTAATTAATTTCTCTTATGTACATTCCCTTATATACAGGGTTCGGCAAAAGTCTGGGGTATATTAAATAACTTTTGTATTACGTGGCATGATGTAATAGAACTTAGCAGTTGTGTATTTGTCATAAATTGAAATATTTAGATGTATTTTACTATTTTTTCGCGTTACCAGGGAACGGCCCACAAAGAAAGTCTTGAAATCCTTAAATTGAAGTGCTTGCACTCTTTAATAGAACCTCAAGTCATGCCTCATTCTAAAGGTCTTAATTAGTAGATTATAACAGCGCAAACCGGGTCTCAAAAAAATAATCCAGTCACAATTTACAGATTCTGAAATATTTTGATATTTAAAACTAAAATGTGGGAAAAGAATGGAATAGTGGTAATAACTCCTACAGAGTAGAATATGATAAAATTTTGAATTTATGTATATTTCATGGAAACCAACAATTTTTTGTTATTTATATTTCTTCGCGTTCCTTGGGAACGGCCCTTGGTGGAAGTCGTTACATTCTTTTAGATAAGCACCTTGAGTTATACCTCATTTTAAGGGTCTTTGGAAGTAGAACGTAGATCACAATTTTGCAAATCCGGTCGCAAAAGGTTAACTCACCAAACCAAAGCTAGAGCTGGTCAAAGAAATTATCGCGTTGAATGAAACGCGATATTAAATCCTATTAAACCCTTTGATGAACCATAACTTTTGATTAAACCCACCTTTTGCAGTTTGGTTTGCTCTGTTGTTTTCTATTTTGAAATACCTTCAAAATGAGGTGTAACTCGGGATATGCTTAAAGAATATCACGACTTCCCCCTGGAGCCGTCCACTAAGAACCCTAAAATATAAATAACAAAATATTGTTTTTCCATTAAATATACATAAATTCAAAGTTCTATCACATTCTGCAAGATAATTTCGGAGTTATTACCATTAATCCAGACTTTTCCACATATTTTAGAAGTAAAATATCAAAATTTTTTAAGTAGCTCTAACTTCTGACTGGATTAACTTTTTGAGGCCCAGTTTGGATTGTTAATTATTATGATTTGCTAATTATGATCTTTTAAATAAGGTATAACTAACTCTAGGTATGCTTACATTTAAGGATATCAAGACTTCCATCGTGGGCGTCCCCGGGTCATGCAAAAAAGTAGCTAAATACATCAAAATATTCACAATGGACAGATGCAAGACTGCAAAGTTCCATTACATTCTGCTAAATAATATATAAGTTATTTAATGTATTCCACATTTTTGCCGAACACTGTATTTAATTTCTATTGATAGTTAACAAACTCTTTACTTATTCCCAGCAGCCCGTTGTACTTCGTGACTTTAAAAACACGTATTAAATTGTGCTTTAGATTTATGTTGATGGTATGGTGTTTTACGGAAATAGTATATTACGTTACTAGGCCGGAAAGTACTGTTTTGCCGGACGAGCATGATAGATTTTCATGCGAGTACGACAAAACTTCCCGGCCGTGTAACGTTCGATATTTTTATCATACTACTCAGAAAAAACATACTTTCAATCATAACGTAGTCCTTGCATAAATATACGTTTCTCAATCCTTCAAACCTAACCTGTAACAAACAGAACAAACATTTGCTACGACTCACAGTGGTCCAAATATGCATAATACCTGGCCAAAATTGATAAAATCAACTATTGTGTACGGTCTTATCTTATCGGCAGGGTCTTTCAAAAAAGAGATTAGAGGTCCTCTTTTTGCATATTTCAGCGAGCTTTTGTTTGGTGTTCATTTGGATACTGACTTTCTTTATAAGTGGTTGACAGTTTATTAGTTTATACACTTTTTATTAGTTATGAGTTATTGGTGATTTTTCATCCAATCTGAATAGAAATCAGGTGAGTGACATTATTATGTGTTAAACCAGGTAATATTGATTGTATTTTTCAAAAATGGACGTTATGTTTTGTTAGTGGCCATTTTACTGACTGCCATACAAAATATAAGAAAAATATAAATAAATTTCTTTTTGAGATAGCGTTTTAAAAACAGCCGTGCTAGTCCGCGCTTTCAAAAATATATCGTTTTAAAGCTCATTTTATATACTTTCTTGTGATATATAAATAAATTGCTCGAATTTGCTCCTTTTAGAGATATATGTATTTTTTTACGGTGATGCATAGGTATTTATATTAATGGAATGGGAATTTAACACTTTAGGATTCTAGTGAACCTATCAGCTTTAATCCAGGCACTTTTTAATGGTTTATTTCTTTAAATAACTTGTTATAGGGGGGAGCACGGCACGTTTTAATTTTGTTTTTAATTCATTAGTTCGGCGTATATTAATGGAATGGTAATTTAACACTTTAGAATACTAATGAACTTATCAGCTTTGACTCAGGCACTTGTTAATGGTTTATTTCTTTAAATAAGACAAAATATCAGTTGGTAAAATCTTTAATTGTGACTAACTAGTTTTGGCTTTTTTTAGACAACAAATAAAATAAATTTTAAAAGTTAATTTTTTTCTAGTTCCACAATGGAGTTTCGGATTTCTCGGAAGGAATTATTTGAAGTTCTTCAAACAAAAAGTAAAGAAGGGCGTGCAGAACAAAAATCGCATCTTTATGAGTATTTACTAAAGAAAACTGGGGTTGATAGTGAGGACAAAATCAAAGTTCTACAAAAAGACCTTGGCCGCTTTTGTAGTGAGCTTTATAAGAGATTGGACGATTCAAACAGAAATGTAGAAAGATTTATTTCTAATTACAATGAATGGCTGGCAAAAGACTTTGTTTCTAATGTTATAGTAGACTTACCTCAGGTTTCTACCTCTTATGCTGGGAGGCCAGAAGTCGAGTTTGGCGATTGTAGTGAAAGAACGAAAAGAAGAAAAACTGAGGGTTTGCGAAAAGATCCCAAAAATACACCTGAAATGTTAATGTACGCCTCAAAAATGAAACTAAGAGAGTCAGGAAATGTCGACGCTGCACACTTGTTGTCTGAAATGGAGATTTCCCCTTCAAGACCTACTAAAATTCGCCAAGCTTGGGAGTCTGCCACAAAAAGTCCTCAAAAATCCTATTCGTTGGAAGAAGCGTTAGCATTGTTTGTAGAGGGGAATTTCACCAAACACCAATATAATTTGATGAGAAGTGGAGCTGTCAATCTAGGGGTAAATATCTACCCTTCCTATAACAAAATATTGCAAACCAAAGCAAAATGTTACCCATCTTCTATTAATGTGACTGAATCAGTGGCAGAAGTAAAGCTTCAGGATATTTTGGACCACACTGCTACCCGACTTGTCGAAGTCCAGTCACCAGTTTTATCTGTTATAAATAATCCCCTGATTAAAAATGCAATTCTTGTATCTAAGTGGGGATTCGATGGCAGTAGTGGCCATTCAGAGTATAAGCAAAAGGCCAATGAAGAGGGATTATCAGATTCCAGTATTTTTTTTAACATCTTTCGTTCCCTTGCAGATGTTTTTTTCCGACAATGTCGGCAACAAAACCGTAATATGGCAAAACCAACATCCTTCTTCCACTAGGTTTTGTCGCCCTATAAGAGTTCAATTCAAGAAGGAATCATCCGAGTTAGCAAGAGATGAAAAGTTGTACGTAGAAGAACAGATAAAACAGCTTAAACCAACTAGCATTTCACTCGGTGGGTGTTGTATTGAAATTACACATAACCTTATCTTGACTATGGTTGATGGTAAAATTTGTAATTCTATTACAAATACAGAATCAACCCAAAAGTGTTATATATGCGGAGCTACGCCTAAGCTCATGAACAAAATAGAGGATATTAAATCTAAGCCAGTTGATGATTCGAGATTCCAGTTTGGCCTTTCTACCCTCCATGCCTGGATTAGTTTCTTTGAATGTCTCCTT
This sequence comes from Flexamia atlantica, assembly GCA_035578135.1. Lineage (NCBI taxonomy): Eukaryota > Metazoa > Arthropoda > Insecta > Hemiptera > Cicadellidae > Flexamia > Flexamia atlantica. The sequence continues at coordinate 3,617,066 of JAQJVK010000008.1, read as the reverse complement.
CACATCTCTTATCGCCTTCCAGTTAAAACATGGCAAGTTAGGGGATTGGAAGCACAAGAAGAAGTTTCGGCTCGGAAGGAAACTATTAAAAAACAGTTTAGGGAAAAACTAGGGCTGATAGTTGACCAGCCTAAACAGGGAGCTGGAACAACCAATGACGGCAATACAGCCAGGACATTTTTTTACAATGCTGATGTCTCTGCTGATATAACAGGAATAGATCGAGATTTGATTTTAAGATTTAGGACTATTTTGGGAGCCATATCTAGTGGGCTATCAGTGAACGTAAATGCATTTGATGCTTACTGTAGTGAGACTGCTAAGTTGTACGTTCAATTGTACCCTTGGTATTACATGCCTGCATCTGTACATAAAATTTTAATCCACGGCAAAGACATCATTTCGGCAGCTATTCTACCTATCGGCCAAATGTCAGAGGAAGCTCAGGAAGCTCGAAATAAACACTTAAGAAAATTCAGAGAGCACCACGCTAGGAAGGTGTCTCGGGAGGCAACAATAACTGATGTTTTTAATCGCCTGTTATTAACATCTGACCCATTGATATCGACACTTCGAAGAAGATTTATCATCCAACAGAAGAAAAAACCCTTTCCTCCTGAAGTTCTATCGCTTCTACAACCAAATGAATTGTCGTTGAAATCAAAATCTTCCGATGAGGTGTTGAATGAAAGTGGAGATGATAGTGATTAACAGTCAACCGTAAATCATAAGGTAAATGTTGTTTTATTTAGCATTTAAAACATAATAATCATATTATTAGGGCATTTTTTATCAATTTTTGATTTAATTAAAAGTAAGAACCTATTTTTATGAGTTTTACAATTATTTTATAGGTATTTATAATTTTGGCCAGGTTTAAGAGGGTTTTGGACCACTGTGCGACTGCCAGTGCTGCCACTACATTCCAATAAACGGCAAGTAACCAATAAACAAGCATTAAACGTCGGTTTGCTGCAAATCAGCTGATTGTTTACTTCCAATTATCCGGCCTAAGCCGGATAAAAGTTTTTGACGACCTAGGACGGTAATGGGTAACTTTCGAGCCAACAAAAAGGAACTGAAAACAGGTTTTTCTGAGTCTCTATGATGAAAACATATTTTATTAGGAGAGTGTGTGTATCATTTGATTTTTCAAAACTACCTGCATAATCTTAAAAGTCTGTATTATTATTGATTTATATCGATCCGACAATTTTTTTCACAACATTTAAAATGTTTAAAATTACTAAGACCGTCGAACTTGGTTTTAAGTGAAGAGCTGCCACTTTGCTGTCCATCCTGTTTTAACTGCTTTAATTTTAATCTAAAATATACGGGAAGAATTAAGATGTTAGGATCTGTTTATTGCATCGCTTCCGTTTAGCAGCCATCTCCCCTCAGGAAATTTCTAATACAAAGGGCGACAAAAAATACAAAATATCTTTGATTTATTTAATTTTACATCTGGCACCAAATTTTATCTATTATCTATTATATAATAATAATATCTATTATTTGGTGGATCGCACTCAAAATATTCAAAGCAGTGCAATTTTATGTGTTACAATTGAATGCATTACGAATCGGACCGATTTAACTCATAAGGATTTGAAACAGTGAGGATTTGTTGAAGTGATGTGAGCTCCCTTTCCTTTATTGAAATAAGTTGATTTATTTTACATTAATAGTCTTACAAAAAAATGTAAACATCAGTGGTTAAGTTGGTTATGTATGTTATCGTTTTTCACAGCTGTGCTTAGTAAAGATTACTCGTATATATATTGTTTTGATTACTTAAAATATTTTAAAGTATGTATATATTGTTATTACGTAGTATATATTTGAACAAACGGAGTTTTTGGTATCTGGAGTTCCCAAAGCATATCTTTATCATTATCGTCTTGGGTTTAGGTCTTACCATAATACCAACTGCAAAAGCTTCATCCCTTTAATGGAAGTTATAACTTCTCTAAAGTCAAAATTCGCTAAGGCACATAGTTAACTGCAAATATTTGCAATCACGTTTCGTCCATTTTGAGAATACATATAAAGTTAGCCATTAGCTGTCTATCCATCGGTAGTTACGGGCCTCACTCGAACCTTTTACCCTAAACTATGCTCTATTTTGAAGGTGGCATTAAGTTTTTTTTTGCATATTTTTGGCGTCTTAAATGATTGTCGTGATATGATTAAATATATATTTTCTTATGGTAATAAGTGCTGATCGAGTACACGTTGTTGATGTTACGATCATTATTTCAGATGCAAAGGCTAGTGGTGAGGGAGATCTTGTATAAATACTTATTCTCACCGTAAATGAAATATCCTAAATTCAAAGAATACTTATATGATTCACCCAATGAAATTAATTTATGAATTAATTATATTATGATTATCTTAATGTCATGTAAAAAAGTGTACTGTGCTCATCAAATATTCTAGTGAAAAAAATATAAATATAAAGTAGCCCTATCAAATGAATGGAATTCAAGATATACATACATAGTTTATTATTTATGCTTCATTGAATATGCCTTAAAAATTGTGGGTAATCGGTTCCCAAAATAACTTGTAAAATAATTAGACTGTAATAATACTATCTTATAAAAACAATATTGAAATTAGAATTTATTTTTCAACTAAGTATTTTACAATTTAATTGTGAATTTTTCAACGTTATTTATTTGAACTTCAGTATTAAAAAAAAAAAAACAAGTAATCCACTTATATTTTATCACCTTGGCGTTAGAAAAGGAGCCATGCCTCACTATTACGTCTTGCATTGAGGTGATGAATATTATACGCCAACAATCATACAAGCTACTAAAAGTACCCTTCAAGAGTAATACAAAGTCTTCATCAGGAATGAGAAAGAGAGGCAATGAATGGGGAATCTTTTTCGTTCTATTCTGCTATTAATAATAAAATACTTTAGTCGATAAATTTTAACCATGGCTTCGGCTTGTAAAATAAAAAACCGCGTAATCTTGTACTTATAGCCTTTATTTTAATAATAAAAACCTAACGTATTTTCTAAACCTGAAACTGTTAAATTTTGCAACGAAACGTTAAACTTTCCACTAACCGCAAACAGTAGAGTTAATTCTATTAATTCCCCTTAGTAAAGTGAGCAAGTTGTGGAAACAGCCGGTAACGGGAAAGGAAGTAGAAGTAGGGGTTGGGGTGATCAGTTGTTACGAGAGTTGTAGATGAGAGGGCAAATGGCTCGAGGCTAATCAAAGGCCCATTACCTCTGATGAATGGGCAGAGTGCAGCTGAGTCTGTTACCGACATAAGCCGATTGATCTCGTGTTGAAACTGACACAATATCATTTACAGCTGTAAAGTATTTATTGATCAGTCTTGGTAAAGTCTACATAAATGTACAGCCATATACGTAACTCATGACTCATCTATACAAACTCTAATTGACTCCCTGATGAGTTAGAACTTAACGATTTGGCACGAGATTATCTTGGGTGTCAAAAACTACAGGGAAAGCTCTCAGAACAAAAATGTCCACCCCGAATCCCACTAGAGGGGGTAAAACTTGAATTTAGATTAAATAACTTTGGATTTTTGGGCTGTAGTGGCTAAACAAGAGGTCGTATCAAAAACGAAAACACTTACTGTATTTAACATTAATTTTCCTTAATTCTGGCTCTATCTCACCTACTTAACCCCAAATATGATCTCTAAAGTAAAGACTTTAGTGAATTTTCACTTTATTTTTTAATTTTTCTGTATTTGCTAGTTTAGTTTTTCACTGAGAAACCTAATTATTGACATGGAGATAAGCGGTTTGACCGTTCAGGTTTGTCAAAGTCTGGTCAAAGGTAATTTGACAATTTTACCCCGTTTCATCCTTTAAAAGAGTCCTCTAAGTTGAAGTTTCATTGAAATTTTAATTTCCTCGTGGTTTTAAATTTTGTTGCTAATTTATTCTCTATATACATTTTTGACAAGGCATTGTAGTCAGTGTCACCAGCTACGTTTAGACGAAGTCATTTTCCATTTCTAACCCCTATCAACTTCTAAATACAACCAATAAATTAAGCAAATTAGCAGTTTTCAAATGCTACGCAATTTTTCAAACAGATATTTTACCTCTCCCCCGGCCCACCCTCCCTCTTTACCTTTAAAAAATTAACTTCCCCAAAACCAACACCCCCAGTGAGCCCCGACTCCTCAACTTTCCTAGAAATTCGGTTGTGCGGTTGGTAGTGCACTTGGCTTCGGAACTGTGTCTTCGAAGCGTCGCAGATTCGAGATTCGGGCTTATCGCATAGCCTACTTTTAGCAGTACTGTTCAGCCTTGTACTGCACCGGCTCACTTCTCACCTTTGCTTGATAATGTCCATGTATAGAAATCAATGGTCTATGTGGGCGGGTCAAACGCAAGGTAAAAAGAGGTAGCCACTCTCTAAAAAAAACCATTGTGTCAATGCTATGTAGCAACAATATACAGATTCAATACTTTTTAAAAACAAACTCCAAAACAGAGGCATTAAGATGCGCTAACCAATGAAGGTCCATGTAAACTAACCCCCAAATTAAGTAAAATTAAAAATGTTGTACTGTCAAAACAGCAAAGTGAAGAACGTATACATAGACACTTACGAGGAGGTGAAATAAACGAACTCCTTCAATTATATGAGGAAAATATTATCCGTATTGAAGTATCGAATCTAAATTAATTGGTTAATTTTAAAGGTTGCTTTTATGAGAAAAGTAGCTTCTGGTAATTTTATTCTAGCAACACAATGAATGTTTCTAGGAAAAAACTCAACAATCCACCCTCACCCTCATTTAAATTAGTTTTATGCTGCAGAGTCCCATAAACATTTAACATGAAACCAGAACCAATTTTATTATGTTATTTCAAAGTCACGAAGTGACGCAGGTTGCTAGTTGTTATGAACAAATATGATTGTAGGTAATGTTATATTCTTCGTAATTTCAATAGTGAAACCTTTGATAGCAAATTTCGTATGGAATATTGAGATATTGGCATCACTCAATAAAATATTGATGGTCTGAGACATGGAATCATAATACATTTTCGCTTTGGAAACCCAGATGCAAAAAATACCATAAATAAATAAATATATATTTATACATATATTATATGTTATAATATTTATTGATTTAATCGTAAAATTGATAGATAGCTCTATTTAAAATTGAAATTCATTAAAAACATTTTCTGTTTCATCTTTATTAGTAACGCCAGCTATAATTTGACTGTAATCGTTTTGTGTGTTTAAGTACTGTATAAAGCATAATATATGAAACCATTCATCTTTCTATATTGAAGGCACACCTGCCCTGCACTAAAGATAAACTGCGAGGCGTTCGTGTTAATAACCTGTCACTTGTTACCTTACTCATGTGAGAGGTGAACAATTCAAGTAAAACTGTAATTATAATGGAAATCAGAATAAAATAAACATTATAAAAATTTACAAAACATTGTTTTGTTTTCTACCACTAACACCCGTTAAGTTATCACTTGTGAAATGAATATTACAACGTTATTTATAATATTGTATTTAATATAATAAATTGTGGACGAAGCTAAACAAATTGTTTTCCAGAATTATGCTTTATGAGTGGTAGTAATTTTTCTTTAAAGAGTAAGAAGGTAACAGCAATAAAAAAAACTATATGATATCTGAAAATAGATTTAATTTAACTGATGCATAAATACACATCGTTAATGGCACACAGAAAGAGAATACATTTATCACCTCAGGTTATAAGCCTTATAATCGAGTGACAATATCAATTATCTCATTCCAGCAAACTATTAAATTATATGATTATTCGTTTGTCTTGAATTCGATTAATTAGTAAAATGTTTAATCGTTTTATTATTTTAGAATGTTATCTTGTAAGTGTTTTGAGGAAAACTTTAAAGCTTAGTTGTTATTTAACAACATTTCATAAGAAAAAACAATAAATAAACAGTGAATTTTTGTGTATAAATATATTTTATTCGAACTTTAAGTATAACCCACTCGATTGAAAGTAATTCAAAATCACTGTAAACGAATGATAGACAAATATATTACTGAATTTAAAAAAAATTAATGATTATTAAAATTGTTAATGGTTGTAAACTTTTAAAGAAGCTTATGCAAGATTACTTTAATGTAGATGTTGATGAAAATAAACCGCGACGCATCAACAAGGTACTTACAACATTCAAGCGTGAGAGGGAAAGAGTTGGCGTCATTGTCGTCGATCTGACAGGCGTAAAATCCAATTTGTCCAAGATTCAAGTGAAATCAACCTCCCATTATATCTGAGTCCCGATTTAAAATCGTTTTCCCTCTATAACAATCCTTTTGGTTAAAAGTTTCATGATTCGTCTATTAAATCCGGTTAAAGTATTGTGGCCTCCTAATATGTTACACGTGTTTCATTGTTGAAGTGCGTTATTTTACTTTGGAGAACAAGGAAAACGATCCATGTAAATACTGATAAGTGTTCAGTTGATTCAAGTTTTTTTTCAATTTAATAGAATATTTATTAGAATAATCTACCTTATCTATATCACCGATAACTAGCGATATAGATAAAGTGAATATATATGTATATATATTTTTTATGAATTCAGTAAATACTTTTCAAACCATTCACTCATTAATAAAGAAAATAATTAAATACAAGACTCGTTAAATCTAAGAGTAAAAACTGCTAATAAAATGTTATAAACATTTTTTATTTTTGTGTGAATTGAAAATTTTATAGCAGCAAACTTAATCTCGATACACGTTGGACATATATAAGTAACATCGTCGTATATCTTTTAGTTGAGCGCAAGTGTCTTCAATATTGAAAGATTAATGGTCCTCTATATTACGTTTTTCTTCAATGCGGTCATATACGTGAAAGTACCGGATCACATCGGACGTAGATAAAAATCCTTTGAAATTTTTCAACAATACGTTGACTTAAAATATACTCATGGGTGAAATTAAGATGATGCTAATTTTCATTAGGGGTGTGCGAGAAATTATATTTATTTCTTTAGTCGAGTTGAGTTTCAAAAAATACTTGCAAGTTTCGAAATTTTTAGAGTAGAGGATTTGGACGAGTAAAAGTTAAAAGCTATCATATTTCTAAATCAAGATCATGCTAAAATATAGTAATTATTAATAAAATGCATTGTAATAATCGAAATTTATTTAACTTGGAAGTGTTATACTTATTCAATATTCGATTAAAATCTCAGCCTGATGAGGTACATACTTAACTATACTTGCACTTGATTACTCATGACAAATTGAGTTTTTATAATATATCTGCAGAGGTTCAAAAATGGCTATAAAATCTGTTTTGCTGAGAATGAGTAACGATGTGGTGGGTAGAAGGGGTTAACTAAGTGAAAAACAATCGAAAAAACGCTATCGCGAGAACCGATTTAAGGAGATAGAGGGAGTACCTACACGTCTCGAACTTTTGAGTAGTTTGCAAAACTTCGACTCGAGTCGACTAGAGCAAACTCATTGGACATTCGAGTACTTGATATCTCCTAGTTTTTGTTCATCCTAATTAATAAAAGCCACATTATTCCCGAGGTGAGATGAAACTGAATGTAGGAGTGTATAGTTTCGTCAATGAGGGAACATTATTTTTAACTTGAACGATATAAAATGTGATCACCCCTGTAAATAACAAAGTTTTTTTTATCAAATTAAAAGTAAGCATTTTAGTTTACTACAATTTTTTATTCAAATAACTTTTAATATATGATTCGGAGATTTATATTAAATTTATCATGGAAGATATTGTTCATGTTACAGACTTATTTTCCCCTAGTTGACGGGTCTGCATTGTCGGTATGTTCTTTTACCTTGTATATAGTATAACGATCTTTATAATGCCTTATTCACGCAAAAAAAGTTAACAAAACTTATATTAAAATTGAAAAAACTAGTACATTAAGATAAACTAAGTAAATTACCAAATTAATATTACAAATTAGCTTAACAGCAACAACAAAAGCTAAGAGTTGACATAAATAGGTAAGGAACTACTCAAAAAATATAATGCATAAAAGAATGTAAATGCAAAAAATGCAAAAAATAATGTAATGTAATGTAATAATGTTTGCAAATGTAAATGCAAAAAATATAGATGCAACACGCAAGAAATTGAAGACGTATATCACTTCGTAGCTTTTTGTCCGATTCTTAAAAATATAAGGAAGTCCTATTTTGGGAAATTTTTTTAAACGAGCCTGAATTTAGGGAGTATATGAACGGGAAGGATTGGCGTACATTTGCAAAATTTATGAAAGATGCATGGCAATATAGATGGAATTTAATTAATGAATTTAATCACAATGCATAAACTGCACGTTATTATTATTTAGTTATTATTTTTATTTATATATTTTTTTTCTAGTAACCAACCGCCGTTTCCATTGCTGGGAAAAAAACTTAAAAATATAAAACATAAAAGTATGTTATTTTTCATGTAACTATGATTAATTAACAGAATACGTAGTGTATCGTATGTTTTATTGTTATTTTATTGTTTGTTACGAAATAGGCCTAATCATTTTGGTTTTTTGCAATTAATTGTAGTGTCAACCAGGCAGACGGTCCAGGAGACCATTGCTTACGGTGCAGAGTTATTGTGCGAAGTACCTTACAAAATAAATGAAGATAGTTATGGACTATTTCTGTGAATGTAATTTGTCAACTATATTGTATTAATAAAGCACGTTTTCTATTCTATTCTATTCTATTCTCTACTCAAAAATATACAAGCGATTTGAAAAAGTGCCATAAAAAGGAAATTTTTACATACCTTAGAAAAAAAAAATTATTTGTGTTTTTCTGAATTTAGGAAATATATTATTTTTATCGGGGTCATATTTGTTTTAATTCACGAAATGCATAACAGTAAAGAACACTAAAGGAGAAATATTCTATGTAAAAACAAAATACGTAACTTTGTTGACATTCCCCGTTCTTCTTTATTCAGTTATGGAACAATCTCACCCGTGAATATCCCTGTAGACTCACAACCAGTCCAAAATTGGTTCACTTCAATTGTGTAATCTGTTTATCATCCAGATAAAAAAAGCATATCCAAAGTTTTACCTATTTAAATTACTTTAACTTGGCTTTGACTAGGAATGAAAACGTTAGTGATTAAAATATATTTTATTTGGTTGTAGTTGTTTTATTAAAACAACAATTACATTTATTAATTTACATACAAATTAAAGACATATGATTAATTGGCTGTTGATGAAAAGTTCAAACCCAACTGAACATATCAGATAGCCAATTTTTCTATCTAAAAACTAAACATCGTTGTTTAGCAAAGTGCCTTCAATAAAATTCAGTAAGCAATCAAGAGAAAAAATTGATACACTACAGAATAAACCTAAGACATTTAGCTGATCAAAATAATATAAAATTATAACAAATATTATTTTTAACTTAAGACTGAAAAATAGAAAAAGAGGTAATGTAAAATGTAAATTTTGACCTAAGATGTAACATCAAAATGTTATTATAAAGGAAATCATTTGATACCACTGTATTTTTACAAGGGTTATTTGCAAATGCTCTGCGTTATTAAGAATATTCGGTTGTGACTGCGGTACGAAAAAACTGTACTTTTAAGAGCTTATAGAAACATCCAAATTCCACTTCAGTTTCATTTTCATGATTCCGCTTTTTACTTGCTCTAACTCATTAAAAGCTATAAATTCTAGTTATTGCAATTTACATTTTATTAGAAAAAACTCTTTACTGACCCTAATCATATACAAAAGTTGTGTTTACAAATAAAAAAATAATAATATTAATTTTTGTATTACAAACTATTTTGATGTAAAAGCAAAATAGGTGAAATAAATGAGAAAAAAGGGGTTTATTTTTAATTTCAAATACAATTGTAAACTGTATTCAAACACTTGAATTATAAACTTCAGGTACACGTTAATTATTGTTTATTGATCTCTTTTGTGTGCTTATTCTGCTATAAAACAATCATGCGCTTCAAAAATCCCAACAGACATAGCGAGAGAACCGAAATTAAATTGGCTTCAGGGTATGTTGTTATTTGTTTCTTCGATTCTCTTCGCCAACATATACATGGATATTTTTTCATCTCTTTTAGACCAATAATATATATATACATTTATATATATATATATATATACAAAATTATCCGCCTGTAAAACATGAAAGTACTAGGTATGTAATCCTCAATTCAAACTGAATTAAATTCTTGGCTTTACGAAGCACTGGGGAGCTAGCGAAATGTGTGTCAGTGCCACACTATACTTACGGAACACCAATAATAGATTTATTTATAGCTCGAATTTGCAGCATAATGTCTGAATATTTACTTACTTGTACTTATATATATATATATATATATATATATATATTTATTTATTTATTTAAAAGGTACATACCATTTACATTAATAAATAAAATTTATTGATAAATATTTTATTTGAATACTATAGATAAATGTATAGTATATGAAGGAATTGAGAGCTAGATGGGGATCGGCCTGGTGTAGTGGTTAGAACGCCGGATTTCGGTTTCCGGGGCCCGGATTCAAATCCCGCCAATCACCAATGGCTCTTTCGCTACATGATAATGCCGTGACCCACTGACCGTGAGTCCGAGCCTGAAGTAATGTGCAAAACAGTTCCAGGCTATGTCTAACGTCCTGGGATGTGAAGGTGGGACAGTATAAAAAAGATAGATAAATTAACATGCTTCTCACAAAAATAAATAAATCGATTAAAATAAATAAATTATTATTGTATTAATTATGTGATGAATAAATACATTTTAATAGTTTTATAGATTACTGATGTATTCAAAATTTAAGGTACCTCGAATTAACTCGTTTAATTCCAGAAATGCAAATGGATTATCAACTCCGAGCGTGATATCGGAATGTGTTCTTCATTATGGTTTCTTCTACATGGGCTTTTCTAAAATGGGTTGCATTTAAAAAAAACACCCTGCATTAACTATATTTACTCTAGTAAAACCATATTAAACAGATTTTCCTCGCTAAATTATTCAAACTACACAATTATTCTTTAACACTTTACTTCAATTGCTCAAGGTATCATTCATGTACTACAATGATTCATGTGAGTCATGTACTACTATGACAAAAATACTAGAGTGTTAAATTACATGGAAATAATTTTTATGTCACTGTATATTTAACCAACACAGCGTATTTACTATTATTAGTACATTATACATTTTAATAATATGTATAATGTGTGGTCTATCTCTTTACATGCGTGGTCTCATATTTAAGTGCACTTATAAACATGAAGTAAGTATTGTTTTATGGATCTTTACACTTTATAAAATCTATTATTTAAGTTTGATCACATTTATTTTACATTAAGTGCTCAAACAATCCGCCACTGGCATTTGTATAAAATTATGCTCTCGCCATCAAATTCCCGAACACGTGTTGCTAAGTACCTCTTTGAATTTCTTGCATTTAATTTGTTATGTTTGTTTTGAGGAGACGAATATCCTGTGAATTGTTTTCGTAGGACTTCCTTTTTATGTTTTCCTAAAGAAAATAATATATTGGGGTCAAATCCGGGGATCTTGGGGGGGGGGGGGGGGAATAATCCTTAACTGATAAAATAAAGTTTTGGGTTGCGTAAAAAAAACACCATGTATTACGATTATAGACAGAGTTTAAATTGACTTATCATGATGGAGATAAGTCCTTTATATAATGTTGCAAGGAGAACGTTCATTCCCAAACAGTGAAGAGCCACAAGAATAATTGTATTCAAGCTTTGGAATTGTAGCTTTGCCGTTTTGGCGTTCCAACTTACTAGAACTGTAAAGCCTTACATTGTTATCACAACCATGGTATCAGCCAAAATAAAATTTATAAGGTTTTGTTTTTATTTTAGGAACGTTTAAATATTGAATTACAAAATTAGCTTTCGTATTTAGGTTAAGTTATAATTTTAGCTTGATAATCTTACTGTTGTGATCTGCTTAGTCTATCACGGCAGCCATTCACCCTCAGAACTTTCATTACGTAGCCAAGTCTGCAAGCAGTGTATATTGCGCATTATTATTCATAGAGGAAGCCAGCGTTAACTTTTACTGGCAGCAAGGGAAATCTTTTAGCTGATTAAATCAGTTTGAAAGCATTTTAACATCTCTATTTGTAGGTTGCACTTCTGAATATAAATAAAATTCCTTTAAGATAAAAAAGAGTATTTAAATAAAATATTTGTGTTACCCAAATAAACGTTTCTCAATCGTTAATATCTACAAAGCTGTAAATACAACACTGGGTGTTTGATAACTGATTGAGGAAGTCACAAAAACCTTCCTCTATTAAACAATTTCTTTATTTAATAATCACAATTTACCATTAGTATACTTTGAAATTCAGCCTAATTCTTGAACGTTGAAATGAAAATGAAAATTAAATGAAAAAATTGTTTATTTATTCAGGCAAAGTTAGGGCCTCTTGGCCCTTTCTTTTTTCTTCTTTTTTTGACACTTAACGTGATACAAAAATGTCTTATAAATACTTAAATATATTAACAACACTTAAAACTATATTTACAAAAAAGGAAAAATAACGTAAATTTTACTCAATCACACAAACTTCCATCAATTAGCAACCACGCAAAAGACACACCCCCTAGGACGCACCGGCCAAGGACATCCGCTGAAAGTAAAAATCCTTCATTGCCACCACAAACCGACGACGACTTTCCAGAGACTTAATAATGGATTCTGACAAGCCATTCTAGAGACGACAAGCAGTGACAACAAAACCCCGGTCATATGCTGCTGTTCTATGATGAGGCATCCGAATTGTAAGGGAAGGAGAGCGTGAAGTCCTTATACTACCCTGAGAAACAAAATTAAAGTCATGCACAAAATAATTTGGTGAACTAGTTTTAAAATTGAAAACACACATGAAAGAATTTTAACTGATCTCTGATAATTTAATTTTAACAGTCTTGTCTCGAGGTAGTACGGAGTTATACGCTCCACGCGTCTCAGACCATAGACATATCTCAGACAATAGTTCTGAGACCGTTGGAGCCACAGTCATGTCATTGATCACAGAGTTGCAGTAAGTAAAGTGAGGTAAGACAAGTGATTTTACGAGGTGGAGTTTGATGTGTAATGGTAAGAATTTTTGCAACTTCTTTAGTGAATGTATCGAGGCAAAGACTTTCTTTCGGATGTCGACTATAGCGTCATCCCAAGTAAGAGTTGAGTTAATAGTAAGTCCGAGATTTTTCACTCTGTCGTAGTAAGGAAGGGTATTTCCATTGCCTGTTTGTGGGTTTGTATAGTTAAGTCAATTGAATCTCTTGAACGTGAATGGCAAATGATTATGGGTTTGGTCTTTTCATGATTGAGTCTAAGTCCGTGTTTTTCAGTCCATAAAGTGATTCGGCCTATGTCTTCATTTATTCTCCAGACACAAGTATTAGTATCGTTGACTGAAAAATGTGCATAAATTTGAAGATCGTCAGCATACATGTGGTATTAACAGTGAGTAAGAATTGTGTTAATATCATTCACATTCAGTACAAAAAGCAGAGGCCCAAGGATTGATCCCTGAGGCACACCGCAAGTAACAGTTTCCCAGTCAGATCTAATGTCATCAACCTCAACTGCCGCCTGTCTGACAGATAAGATCTCAGCTATTTAAGAACATCCTGTGAAAACCCTATTAATTTTTCAATGAAAAGGTCGTGATTAACGCAATCAAAGGCTTTTGAAAAAGCAAAAAGGGTTAGAATCGTGCCCTGTCGGTGTTCCATTGAGAGTCTTTTACAACGTTTGTATAACTGTGATTTCATTGGATCTAATATAATTATTCTATAGATTTTTTATATTTTACAATCAAGTTTGTTACAAAAGTGTTTAGATTACAATTCAGATTTCAACTTGAAGTTAAACATTTTAGTTCAAGAATTTTAGAGAAATCGACCTAAAAATTCCTGACGATGTTGAAACTTCACACACATATTAAGTAAACCTCCCTAATTAAAATCCCAAAATTCCACGGAAAACCCTGCTTTGCTCCCTAGAAATCCTGGAAGCCATCTTGAAAAAAAAACATTTCCTGTCCGTGTTTTCCAAAGAGTTTTTGATCAACACGAAAACCATAAGAGATACGAAAAATGTTTAAATGGCGTTTTTTGTAGAGGATACAAAATCCAATAAAATGAGTATAAATGTGTACAAGACATTTTACAAATAACCGCTGATATTATTATTTTCTAAAATGGTATGATTTCATTACCCTTCCTTAAGGAATACAAGTAAAATTTTATGTAAAATACATTCCCAAGGGGGCGAAGCTCATTGATCTCGATCCATAGAGTCCTGATGGAAATGCCAGTTGTTTGACACATCAATCATTAAAATGATTCATAATAAAGGCGTGGGATAGCTAAAAACAGTATATTCTTCAAGCAAAAATATTACCATAAAGAATTATTTTTTTGAGCTTAACCACGCTTATATTAAGAAACCAATTTTGATGATTATGGTGACAAATAACTGGCATTTCTATCAGGATTCAATTAATATAATTTATTACCTATTTAGGTCAAAGGGCTTCGCTTCATTGGGAATGTATTTTACATCAAATTTTACAAGTATTCCTTAGGGCATTGGTATTAGAATTATAAGATTTTATAAATTTGACAATATAAGCAGTTATTTGTGAAATGTCTTGTACATTTTTATACTCATTTAAATTATATCTTCCACAAAAAATACCATTTACACTTTTTTCGTATCTCTTATGGTTTTCGTGTTAGTCGAAAAAATGTTAAAAGAAACGCGGAACGTAAATGTTTTTTTCAAGCGGCTAGCATAAAAGGGATTAAAGGGGGATTTAGGAATTTTAATAAGAGAAATTTACTTAACATCTGAGCGAAGTTTCAACTTGGTCAGGATTTGTTTGGTCGATTCTCTTGTTATGCATAAAATTCCTGGACTATTCTTAATACGTTTCCGTCTAGAACGTTATATTTGAAACCTGGGTCTCTAAAACTTGGGTAGTATTTTTTTAACTTGATAAAACTGACAACTGAGGGTATTTGATTAGTTTTTCACGATCAAATCGGCTTTGGAATCTGCTTTTAGATGTAGTTATATCATATCCGCGTTAACTAAACCTCGTTCTAGGCACCAATTCAAACCTCTTCATTACGTAAAGCTGCTGAAGAGAGTGACAGTCTCGAACACTATTTTTGTCTGAGGTTTGCTTTCATAATGTTTAAAGATAACAATAGATTTAACGCGTACCAAAATGAACGAAATAAACTAAAATATTATGCAAGTTTTTTTTATAATTAATGCCAGCTGAAACTAAAAAACCCCTGCTCCTAAGGTATACTCATATAGATACTGATATTACAATGTATATTGTACATATTTGCTTTGATTGTCTTTTTAAACAGTATATTTCATTCATTTTTGAAGCCAACCAGAACTGTATTAAATAATAATATGGTACATACCAAATTTTCCGTCACAGTTCTTTCTCTCGTCCACTTTGCAGGATGACCCGGGTTTCGGCCTTTATTAGGCCATATTCATATCCAGTTAATTCAGGTTAAAATTATCCATCTGTAGATGTCGTCGAAAAAGCACAAATATAAACATTTAAACATACAGACACTGAAAAACACATAATTTAAACGTATTCCGACACAACTAGGCCTAGTTGTGTCGGAATACGTTTAAATTATGTGTTTTTCAGTGTCTATATGTTTAAATGTTTATATTTGTGCTTTTTTGACGACATCTACATATGGATAATTTTAACCTGAATTAACTGGATATGAATATGACCTAATAAAATCCGAAACCCGGGTCATCCTGCAAAGTGGACGAGAGAAAGAACTGTGACGGAAAATTTAGTATGTACCATATTATTAGTATATTTCATTACTAGGATGGAAAGTGAGTCGGTGAGTAAATGCGGAACAATTACTTTTCTATCGCAAGGTATCGTTAACATATATATCAATTTTATGTCCATAATATGTATAAGCTATCCTGTCCTGGGCTGGAATTTTTCCCACATTATAGTAACTAATTTTTCCCACATTATAATAATAATAGTGAGTCGGTGGCGCAGTTGGTAGCGCACTCGGTCCCGGTTCTGTGGCGGCAGCGTCGCAGGATCGAGTCCCGAAGATGCCGCATACTTTTAGCAGTACTGTTCATCCTTGTACTGTACCGGCTCACTCCTTGGGTTTACTTGATAACTTCCACGCACAGGCCTGAGGCCCAGGTGGGGGGGGGGGCAAATGCAAGGTAAAAAGAGGTCGCCACCCTCTTTTTTCAATAAAAAAGGGCCCATTACCCACGCCCACAAAAGCAGAACGTGGGTTTTTGATCAAGATAGAAAATAACACGTTACACCCAAGTTTAAAATATATTTTTCATCACATGGTAAATTATAATACAAATTAAATAGTATAGTTGTTCAAAATAACCTCTAACTCTTCAGATGATATCTTCAGTAAAAGTACCTGGTGGATCGAGCCTTGCTCGGTGTTATTTCATGTTTACCAGTTCATCCAGATACTATAAAATTTTTCAATGTCATACATAAGGCCAATGTTAAAGTTTTACAACTTAAAATTCGATTTATTACGTTATTAGATTTTCTCTGGGCAAGTAATCTGCATAAAAGACGTTTTTGAGTCATAAATTACTTATTTAAAGAGTTTGAAGGAAATCCTCGGAGCCGTTTTTGAGATAATTGTGCAAGCAAGCAAGCATACAAGCACGATAACATTACTCATATAAGAGTATAGGATTACAAAAACAGCTGATTAAAAACTAACGAAACCACCATCGGCCAATCCGAAGGCTGATTTCCGATCAATGACGTTTGGAGCGCTACTAGTTTCAGGAATCATAACTAGTTACTGGACAGGAGAGCTTATACATATGGACATAAAATTTATATATATGTTAAAGATACCTTGTGATATAAAAGTAATCACACTCAGCCCTCATTTACTCAGCCTATTTTTTCAATAGTGGCTATTTAAGTCTGCATTTCCACAGGCCCCCCTGTCTGACTGTTGTCCTTTGAGATGACAGACCAGTTGGGTGGAGGGAGGGGCAATATGTCAGACAATACTCCTACCTCATCAGTCAACTGTTGCTTTTGTAGTTTTGAGCATTAGCATCCCGATTGTTGATTGATAAATCTCTCTTTATTTTCATGACTATACATATATTGGTCTAATACATAAAACTTATTACTTTAATACTTGGCATAAAAAATCAATTTTTATTGAGGACGTACCAGTGCGTGGTGTACTGAAGTGTGTCGTACTCACTCATAGTGAGGCTACGTGTTGATAATAGCACAGGCCAAAATAAAACCAATATACTGGTTGATTCAAAATTTAAAACTGTGATTGTTTTCTTTCCATATAAGAAGAAAGCCTTCATAATCTATAATTATCAAAACGACTTAAAGATATAACTTAACTCGTTTGTACAAAATTGAAGGTAACAATTATTAAATAATGTTTAAATGGTCCTCATCTATATTAATGATGAGGACCAAAACAATAATAAATAACACCTCAATTTCCTTCTATAACACAAGGAAACTAGGCATACACACTTTTTTCCTGAAGGGCGATATAATTGATATTTCTTATATGTTTATTAACCTGGCATTAATTGGACGTTTCCCAACCAACATCCAATTATAAAGTCTTTACAAAAAAGGAATTTTTGGAATACGTTAGTGCAATACACTAGTGAAATATTTAACAAATGGACCCATTAAGTACGTTATAAGAATTATGATGAATACAGTTCAAAGATAATTTTGTAGAAACAAGTTAAGCCACCAAGTTAAACTACATACAAGTATCTTTTTGTAAGTGTTTTCAAGTTGAAGATTGCACAAAACTCGTTACACTGAACTGAAAATTAACTGAAAATTCGTTAAAATATATTATGTGGAGTGTATTAAATTAAGTGCATGTTGTCTGACTTTTTCACAAGTGGGATACAACATTTAGAGTCAAAAAGTTGAGAGACGATGGGAAGGTCAACAGCATCAAGGCAGGCGGTAATGGAGTGGCTGCTTAGACGGCTTAGTCAACATCGTTCCTTCAAGCTGTTTCCGAATCTCCCTTGATCCGTAACAAGTATCCAAATACAAATATAAATGCCTATGCTTAAAAACATGTTGAATTTTAAAACTAGTTGGGATATTTTGTGGCAAATGAGACAATAAAAATAATGCAATGAGTAAAAATAATGGTTGAATTTTAATATGATTATACAGAAGTCCACTATTCCTATTTCCCTGCTCCTATGTTAAAATGGGGACAAGACAAATGACCAACGCGGCATTTGACCAACTGGGTTCCCCATCACGTAGGGACGGCTTGCTCCATAGACGCCGTTTGATCACAGCTGTCAGACAGGCTCCGGCCGGCGGGGCACATGGGAGATTTGTGGATCGCTATGATGTCCGGCAGGGCACATGGGAGACTTATGGACTGAACAGCAGCAGGTGTGCCAACCTTATCAGAATATTCATGAATAATAATTATTGTATTTTCTGAACGATAATGTTATGGTTTAAGCGGTTTGATGTTAATATTTTATTCGAAAAATATACAACTAATTACAGTCATAAAAAAAACTTAGATCTTATCTGATTTTTTACTATCGTTATTTAGAGCCTAATGATTATTTTAAAATTTAAAGTTGTGTAGACAAAGGTGAAACAAGGAATTAGGCCTAAAGATCACAAAAAAAGAAGATAGCGACGGAAAGAGCAAAATATTACAAACTTTGCATTCCATATTTATTTTATAGGGGAATTATTTATTTTCCATATTTATTTTTATCGAACGTGGTGAAGTGGCAGATTTGATGTTGTCAGCTGAGGGGCAATCTTAAATGTGTTCTTATGGTCAAGGAACAAATTTGATTGCAATGTTTCACTGGAAAAAGTTACTTTTTTGGTTAAAGAGAAAATTTAATGAACAAAAGGTTACTCTACCAAGAAATACTATAAACAACATCCTATGATATGCTTTTATATTTTCCCCCAGCTCATAACACACAATGCAATGGTCCCAAAAGGGCAGTTCAATAGGCCTAAAGATAATTGGAACTATTGGAAACCCTCATAGAAGTCCCTCGGATTTGAGTTATAAAAATATATCCAGAAAGAT
This sequence comes from Flexamia atlantica, assembly GCA_035578135.1. NCBI lineage: Eukaryota > Metazoa > Arthropoda > Insecta > Hemiptera > Cicadellidae > Flexamia > Flexamia atlantica. The sequence continues at coordinate 3,597,805 of JAQJVK010000008.1, read as the reverse complement.
TTTTGTAAAGTGCTAGCTTTAAATAGGCTATTTTTTATCGCAAATAATTGCCTCTGGGTAATTAGGGGGTTAGGTACTAGGAAAAGTACTTCTGTTGCTTTTCAATAAAATTTTAAGTCTAACCAACAGTATATCAACTTATGATCACAGAAGGCCTAGTTATAAAAATACAGTGACCAGACCTCAGCAACTTTTCGATGGTTTTAATACAAACTAATTTTTGTTTCTATACGGGTAGATTAACCATACGGTAACAAATTGAAGCTGTGAAGATTCAAAAATCTTGTTCCCGCACTAAGCTTAAAATCTGTGCTTAAACATATGAACACGCGGTGGCTCAGTGGTCAACGCTCTTGGCCACTTAAGTCGAGGTCCCGGGATCAATCCCCACCTTACCACGAAATTTTTACATAGTAATCGGCACAAAGAATTTTTTGGGTGTAAGTCAATGACTCCATAATAAATTAAATTGAACTTAAATGTCAACCTTATTTAGATTCGTTGAAGCTCTATAATTTTTACTTTCCTTCTTTCAATTAATTTATCAACTAATTATCACATTAAAATACCATAAATGAATGTTCAAACCTACATTAATAAAGTCGTACGATTTCAGTAAATGAACGCTGAAAAGCCGGTAGGCCTACTTAAGAATTTAAAACTCCATTACCTTCAGGCATCAAGACAAACTGTAGGCCTTATATTATCTTATTAATTCATTAAACCCTTATACATAAAACAACTAAATATAAGTAATATTTTGGTAATTGTATTAAGAAAGAAATATTTTTCAAGAGAATATATTGATTAGGTAACCGTTAACTTAACCGAATACAGATTCCTTATTGCCTTCGAAAATATCAATTACCCTAATTCGAAACATTTATCTATTGGTTACTATTGATTATAACGTTAGGCTAATAATTATAGGCCTAAGTCAAAATGGTGTTATCATTCATCGCCAAAAACCCGGTGAGCCTAACTTAAATGGATTGATAGTGAACGCCACAAAGAAGCGGCATTAACACACTTTATTCCAGCGTTTATTCCAGCGTTCGCGCGGCCAGCGTTTTATTCTTCATGAATGGGGTTTGCATTCATTAAGATCATTCCGCAAAACCAAAGTCTACATGGCTTATTATGGTTCAGAGTGGCTTCAAATGCCTTTAAGACCGAGACGTAGCTCGGGGATGCGTATTTAAACAGAACTACTACAGCAAGATACAAAATACCAGAATTATAAATTTATAGATACGCCGACTATTTCAATAATTAGCTAACTTTTCTAACTATTCTCCGAATTTTAACACATTTTATTAAACAAAAACTTGGATTACGAAACATAACATTTTATTACAAATAAACTTGGATTTATGTAAGCCGAATCGAAGGTTTCCATCGTGTCAATTCTATTCTGGCATCGAGTTAGCAACAGCAAACGTCGTGAGTGAGTTCGTTTATCGTCTGTATGGTGATGAATGAATGAAATAAACAACAACCAATAGCGTTCGACGTTCGACGATAGTGTCGAGCGGTGTGCTCTGATTGGTCAAGCGCTGCGTCACAGTGATGGAGAGAGCCTGTCGGCCAAACGCTCTGTACTAGCGTATAAGGGCGAGAGATCACGCCGTGATGGGGAACCCCAGTCGGCCCAGTTGGTCAAACGCCGAATTGGTCAAATGCATGCATCCCGTTAAAATACTATCACCAAAACCATACCAGACACGTGTTGGTAAACACCTACTGTCAAATTAAAAATGTATATACATTTTTATTTGGAATAACAGCGTTACAATGTTGCCAATGTTTTATCGTTAACACTGCACTATTTTATATCACCTAGGAACATTCCAAAGTTATTTTTAAGCATGGATTCCCGTCGCCATGTTCAGAGATCATAGCGACAATGGTCACATGTAGGCTAGCGAGGGGCAACCGTTCATAATAAAACACGAATCACCGCCGGTTAAGATCGAACTAGCGTCTGTTAGGCCAGCGTTTGCCATTGTGCAACTGCTTCGGTAAAGTGGTATGTGATAGTATTATACTAACAACGTTTATAGCATTTTCAATAAAATTAATAACGATACTGTATCACAGTTCGTAAGCATTATTAAGATTTTAACCGTTGTTCCACATTAAAAACATTTGAAATGTCCTCAAAAATAAAATGCTTCAAGTAAAATTAATATTGTTTAAAGAATTTTATTCTAAATATTAACAGGCATTATTAGAAAACAATGTTAGTGATATTTTTCTTGAGAAGATCTTACCATAGTTCTCCTCTAAACTACGCTTTTAGGCTCAATAATAAGCCCTATTCATTTATAATTTAAAGAAAACACAGCTAATAAATCATCACCATGATTCATCTGCTCGAGTGCTGCGAGGCTTGTGTTCGACGCTCGCGGGTCCGCCCGGGGGAGCAATATGTTGCCGCCAGTCGATATCCCCACCTCATCTGTCACAGCTCTTGTATTGTTGATCCGTCAAATCCTGCCGCGTCTTGCTCATAAAAGACATATTGCTGTTGTCTCAAAGACAAACGACGATTGAGCCACGGTCCCGTAAATGCTAACTGAAGGAAAAAACTTGAATTCCTACTTACTTAGTTTGTATTCGTTATATGTTTAATATGTTGAAAATGTTTATATTCGCATTATACGTTATTACTGTATAAATAAATTTCTTAAAAAAATTACATGAAACAAATGTAGTGAGTGTGAATACAAGTGTGAATCGTACCACACTCGTATGTGTGTACGAGCGTGTTTCAGCGTGTTTGTCCTTACACTCTCTCAGCAATAAATAATTTTCTTGATTTTTTTTTATGAGATTCAACCTAAGCAATTTTTCAAACTAGAAATCTATTTAATTGAAAAAATTAACTTGTGGGCAAATCCATAGTTAAAAAAGATATTTTTTCCCGTGACAACTTGTCATTACCTTGATTCGTAAGTCTTTAACCTAAAGAAGAAAAAGCTAGTGTTGATAATATTTTAACAGTTGGTTATTCCCTTCTTCTTGTCCACCAGCCCAGAGTCATAAGTATCTCAGTAACAAGAAAGAATATAGTTAAGGCTATCAAAATTAGTCGCTTCTTTATTATTAGTGACCGACAGAGACAAGAAAATAAGAAAAGTACCAATTTGAGCACAGTATTATGTTTACGTTAGTATTTGTTAAACGTAGATCACGTTGTGTTAGGTTGGGACCCCAAGGATGAGCGGCCACTGCCGATACAAGCGGAGCCAGACTTCACGGAGCCGATGTCGAACCTGACAGTGCCTCTGGGGAAGGAGGCGGTGCTGTCCTGCCTCATCGACCGCCTGGGCAAGTACAGGGTGAGTCATAAATATCTAGGGGGCGGAAAGTAGCACATCTTGAACAAGGTGAAAGGTAATGAAATGCACCCAACCCTGATTATTTGTTTGAAATTTATTGATGGTGATGGTGATTTTATGTTTTGATCTTGATTTTTGCAGACATCTGCCATCACTGATCAGTAAAAACAAGTTTTACGACGTTTCAGGATCTGGAATTTGATCCCGTCTTGAGGTGGAAAGGAACCTAGGACATAACACGATCAGTAACACACAGCCAGGATAACCTGGACTAAACGTAGCTAAAACAGAGAACTGTAAAAACAGTCACGAAAATACTATGCTGAAAACAAAACAAAAATACATGTAAAGCACAGAAATCACCAATCAGAATAGAGCACGTCGACACCCAGTCAGAGCAGAGCTTAGACTGGTGGGAGAAGACTGGCCGCCACATTTCCTCTCTGAATGCATCAGCTGTTCAGTCCTGTTCAATATTTGTGCTCTTAGGGAAAATGATATCAGTAAATTAATGTTTGTCCTTGATTCTCTCACCGAGACCTTTTATCCAATTATGGGGTTGATGGGTATCAGACTCATGGCTTACTCAGAATCCGGGTAGTTTGGGTTTTATTAATAGATTTAGTAATCGACCGTCTACGTCAATCGTACATTTGACTTCGGAACCGAAGTCAACTTACTATTAAAGAGTCTACATGATTAGAATGTTCAACAACATATTTTTATTATTGTTTGTTTTAATAAAGAAATTTCATTTAAATTAACCATATCCAGGTCGGTTGGCTACGGGCCGAAGACCAGACGATCCTGAGCCTCCACACTCGGGTGGTCACCCACAACTCCAGGATCTCCGTGACGCACGACAATCACCGCAACTGGCAGCTGCACATCAGACAGGTGAAGGAGTCTGACCGCGGCTGCTACATGTGTCAGGTCAACACCAACGTCATGAAGAAGATGGTCGGCTGCATTGACGTCCTAGGTACACGACCCATCGTCTGTTCGGCTTAGAAACCGTCATCACAACAACAATAATCTTAAGTGGTTTTGTTTTCTTTCATTGCTACAACGTCCTAATTAAAAGTTTTATTTTTCCTGGTAACAATAATATACATACACGTTCTCATGGATTGGACCTAATATTGATAATTTTTTAACAGTTGCCTGTGTTCTATTGAGGGTATAAATCCTCCCTAGCACTGACACCAAATAACATTAATTATAAAATACGAGTATAAAAGCCGTACCATACGAGTAGAACAATGTAAATCTTAAACCTGCCTCCTGTTAATTAAGCGCATTGGCCATCCTGTAATTAATCTCGAACTAAAAATGCTCATTGGCTTCAATTTAATAACGAAAATATCACATTTGGAGGCATTTTGGCTGCGATAAATCTCATTGCCTACAGAGGACTTCCATAATAACCATAGTTTATTCACCCTCCACGCTTATTTATGTAACATTATATTAAAAAACACAATCCTTTGCAATCATTATAAATAAAACTGTAACATACTTCTGAGTTCTATCATGATAAGTAATGTTAAAAATAATAGTTTTACATTGAATACCTTTTAGTGCCTAAAGGATGTATTTAATGATTTCATTAAGACTATATATCAAACTGAGTCGTCGAATCCAACCCTTCTGAAACGGGAATTAATTGAACAGTTTGGGTCTTTACCAAGGGGTCGGGATTACGTTAACAAGGAAAACCCCTCCCGCTATTGAATACACCCTTTTTAGATTTAATAGGAACTGTTGGCATAAATGTTAATTTTCACAAACATTTTATATCCTAAAAATTAACATTTACTAACATTAAAAATATTCTTTATATTTTATTTTGAAGCAAGTCAAAATCCCTACAGATCCAAAACGTAATATTAATATGTTTAGAAGTATGATATAACATAATCTATTTAGTTCAAGCAACTAAGTAAAAGTTTAAAGCATAAAATCTTTAGATGTTAAAGCAGATGTCATCATTATAAATAAAAAATAAATTGTGATATTTTGTAGTCCGCGGTTTAAGAAACCCTATGTGATCCCAATAGGATCAGGCGTTAAGAACTTCACTTAATTGTATAAATGTTTAGCATATGGGTTGTATATATTGTGTTAGGCCACCATTAAATGAATACAAAAATAGTTTGATGATAAACTTCTCATCATAATAATGAGAAAGGATTTCCTTCTATCCTAGCCGCAGTGTAAACTCAGACAGAGTTGTTATTTTACTCCCTCTTCAACAATAACGAAAATTCTCAATTACTCCTTGCATGATAGTAAATTAATATACAACCAAACCAAAAAAAGTTGTAATCACAAAAAATTATACTAACTTCATGATAGTTATACAAATTTACTAATTTAAAAAGTCGTACTCGTTATAAGTTAAACTTGTAATCTCTTTAACACCGATATGCAATACGATTTTACAACTAGCAAGCTGCACGATTGTCGCTGTTGCTTGCAGTTCCCCCGGACATCATCAACGAGGAGTCGTCGTCGGACACGTCGGTGCAGGAGGGCGAGAACGCCACCCTGGTATGCACGGCGAGCGGCCACCCCACCCCCAGGATCTTCTGGAAGCGCGAGGACCAGGACGGCATCATCATACGGAAAGGGCCTAGAGACATCATGAAAGGTTAGTTTGCACCTTAGTTTGTCGAAAAATATGTTGACTTTCAGTTCTGATTTAAACTTCGGAATTTACTTGCAATATACAGTATAGTATGTCACAGACACTCACATTACTAAAAACAAGAAAAGGTTGTTCCCCAAATGTTGAAATTAACTAGGTTATAATCCTGTGAAATAATGCTCTTCACAGTTTATATTTTTCTATCAAACTAAGTAAATAGTCATTATAAATTATGCTGAAGTGCAGAGCAGTGACTTCTAGTAGACCAGAAGTACCATATTTAATCTTGGTAATAATATTTTTGATTTTTAAGAAATAGAACGACTTAATTTTAGCCACCGTAGCTAATAAAATTAAATTATAGCAAAGAATTACTTTTTATAGATTATAGATCAAATTACTTTTTATACATTTTTGAGAAATTCCAATGGATAAATTTTAAAGTCTTGAAACTTGATACGTTTGACTTAAAAATCATGAAATTTTTTTTAAGAGGGCGGCGGCCTCGTATATAGTTAGGTACTGCAGTACTTACTTGCGTTTCGAATTTTCAAATCAGAAAGATTACCAACAGACAAACCAAGCAAGCCAACGTCACATGTGAGTCAACACACTATCCACTATCCTTGTTTTTGTAAAGAGTGAACACACACAATGTAAACGATTGTTGATACCACTATCAACTGGTATATTAAGTAAAACCATTTAAAATTTTATGTGACATTAAAAATTAAAATGCTATGAAAGTTAAGGGTAACTACACAAATTTTAAAAATATAAATACGATTCTTATGTATAAATTAGTCAGTACGCTAGTACGAAGGAGGCCCGACTGCCACAATGAAGCCGTACTTCTGCTAACAGCAAACCCTTCCTCTTTCTTCGAGAAGTCTGAAAGATTAGCAACCTTGAGCGTAATACTATTTCGGTTTACAATACGTTATGAGTGTTTCAAAAGGTTTGTTTTGGATTTAGACCAGAAGTTAACAGTTTTACCAAAAGCAGATCCATCTAATTCGAATACATGAATAATTGATGCTAAATGTTTGTTGAACAAAGGGCTCTAGTATGTTTGATATGTATTGTATGTTCTATTGTTTTTGCAGTGGAGGCCTACAACGGAAGCGCGATGACGTTCTGGAAGGTGGACCGCAGACAAATGGGCGTCTACTTCTGCATCGCCAGCAACGACGTGCCTCCGGCTGTGAGCAAGCGAGTCACATTCAACGTCAACTGTGAGTCAACACTAGTCTACTTCCTTACATTTGTAAATCATATGAGTATTAATTGGTATTTTAAGCCAAACGGTATGAAACAAATTTACCAAATCATGTAGACTGGTATCACCTTTCAAATATTAATACACGTTTGGAGCAACTTGCGGCTCAAAAGAGTCACTACCAACCACAAGGAAGTTAAAAACATGGATTTTAGGACCAAAGTTAGGGATAAAATTACATAAATTCATTTCCTATTCCTCACTTAAATAAAAATTTTTAAATGTTTTGTAAAATTCAACAGAACATATTAAATATAAAGTTCAAGCCTTTTTATGGTTAATTATTTTAAAAGTATTTGTGTACTAGATATCGAAGGTTTCTTTGAAAGTGCAAGTAATGTTTAATTCAATATTGGCTTAACAATAACATATAATATTATTATTTTATTAGTCACCTATCACTATTTGGACAGTATGAATTTATTTCAATATTAAATTAATGAAAGTTTTCATCAAAGCAATCCAATGTTATTATGCATGGACAGCATTGTTTCGATGCTCACAGGTTCCATCAACACTGTCACAATTTACGCCAGTACAATCGTGATTTTAATATTGATATTTGTTCTTCTCTATCTTTGAAGGTAAACTTTTAAAATTAAATTTGTTTTCAAATAATTAATCAGAAGATAAAAGTGATTAAAGTGTTAATTATAGTAGTAAAAAAACGTAATCTTCAGTTGACATCACAAGACAATTAAAAATAAATATTTTAATTTTAATAAACGTTTATCCTAAAAATATAGGAGAACAAGAATTTTTATATATTTAAAAATGATTATTATTGTAGCTAATTTTTGTAACAGTGCTTTTGATCGAACTGTACCACGAACAACGTTGTCTACGAATAATAAAATGTTATTGCTTCGATTAGATTGATTCAACAGCTATTCCTAACAGGTGTGTTTGTTGCAGTCGCGCCGGTGATCAAGGTGCCGAACCAGCTGCTGGGCGCACCGCTGGGCACGGACGTGCAGCTGGAGTGCTACGTCATGTTACAGCTGGTATGTGTGTTGCAGTCGCGCCGGTGATCAAGGTGCCGAACCAGCTGCTGGGCGCACCGCTGGGCACGGACGTGCAGCTGGAGTGCTACGTCATGTTACAGCTGTATGTGTGTTGCAGTCGCGCCGGTGATCAAGGTGCCGAACCAGCTGCTGGGCGCACCGCTGGGCACGGACGTGCAGCTGGAGTGCTACGTCATGTTACAGGTGGTATGTGTGTTGCAGTCGCGCCGGTGATCAAGGTGCCGAACCAGCTGCTGGGCGCGCCGCTGGGCACAGACGTGCAGCTGGAGTGCTACGTCATGTTACAGCTGGTATGTGTGTTGCAGTCGCGCCGGTGATCAAGGTGCCGAACCAGCTGCTGGGCGCACCGCTGGGCACGGACGTGCAGCTGGAGTGCTACGTCATGTTACAGCTGGTATGTGTGTTGCAGTCGCGCCGGTGATCAAGGTGCCGAACCAGCTGCTGGGCGCACCGCTGGGCCCGGACGTGCAGCTGGAGTGCTACGTCATGTTACAGCTGGTATGTGTGTTGCAGTCGCGCCGGTGATCAAGGTGCCGAACCAGCTGCTGGGCGCGCCGCTCGGCACGGACGTGCAACTGGAGTGCTACGTCATGTTACAGCTGGTATGTGTGTTGCAGTCGCGCCGGTGATCAAGGTGCCGAACCAGCTGCTGGGCGCACCGCTGGGCACGGACGTGCAGCTGGAGTGCTACGTCATGTTACAGCTGGTATGTGTGTTGCAGTCGCGCCGGTGATCAAGGTGCCGAACCAGCTGCTGGGCGCGCCGCTGGGCACGGACGTGCAGCTGGAGTGCTACGTCATGTTACAGGTGGTATGTGTGTTGCAGTCGCGCCGGTGATCAAGGTGCCGAACCAGCTGCTGGGCGCACCGCTGGGCACGGACGTGCAGCTGGAGTGCTACGTCATGTTACAGCTGGTATGTGTGTTGCAGTCGCGCCGGTGATCAAGGTGCCGATCCAGCTGCTGGGCGCGCCGCTCGGCACGGACGTGTAGCTGGAGTGCTACGTCATGTTACAGCTGGTATGTGTGTTGCAGTCGCGCCGGTGATCAAGGTGCCGAACCAGCTGCTGGGCGCACCGCTGGGCACGGACGTGTAGCTGGAGTGCTACGTCATGTTACAGCTGGTATGTGTGTTGCAGTCGCGCCGGTGATCAAGGTGCCGAACCAGCTGCTGGGCGCGCCGCTCGGCACGGACGTGCAACTGGAGTGCTACGTCATGTTACAGCTGGTATGTGTGTTGCAGTCGCGCCGGTGATCAAGGTGCCGAACCAGCTGCTGTGCGCGCCGCTGGGCACAGACGTGCAGCTGGAGTGCTACGTCATGTTACAGCTGTATGTGTTGCAGTCGCGCCGGTGATCAAGGTGCCGAACCAGCTGCTGGGCGCGCCGCTGGGCACGGACGTGTAGCTGGAGTGCTACGTCATGTTACAGCTGGTATGTGTGTTGCAGTCGCGCCGGTGATCAAGGTGCCGAACCAGCTGCTGGGCGCACCGCTGGGCACGGACGTGCAACTGGAGTGCTACGTCGAGGCCTTCCCCAACACCATCAACTACTGGATTAAGAACAGGGGGGAAATGCTGCTGGACGGGTCGGTATACATTAATCAAATGTACATGATGAACTATTGGTTGTGAAGGATGTCAGTAACATAGCAGTTGTAATTAGATTTAGTTTTTTTCACCCTGCATGTAAGTTTACAAAAAAAATTGATAAACGTAAAACAAGTTGTATAAAGTGCTAAGAAAATTGTTTGCGAAAAGGGATTAAAAGTATTATCCTATTTCGTGTTGAGGTGATTTATCAATTACTGAAAATTGATTGCTTATCATCAGAAAATTTAATTTACTTTAATCCATATAAATGTTGTTACTTTAAAAATTAAAGCGAAGATTTAAAACTTTTTATTAAATTACAAGTAATACAATACAATTTACAATACAGACGATCTATGCTTCCAAATTTAGAACAACTCCTGTGTTAAATCAATTATACACAGTTTTAAATAAACTGTACAATAAAATGTAATCGAGTATTTCTCGGAGTAAGTTTGACAAATGCGGAGCAATTAAAGGAATATGGCAGAGTAGAACAAATGGGGTCCACTTCACCCCTTGAACGGCTATTCAGTCGAGAGACACAAATGGCAGTATTATCTTATAATGCACTCCACCATTGGCGTTACAAATTGCCTTGTTTCACAACAAATCCTACATCTGTTAAAGACTAAATGTGTTACGTACATAATTCAAAATTATTTTATGAAAATTCTCAACGTATTTTTTATTTACAGCATCTCGATAAAATTTTCTTTCGAAATTAAGTTTTTTTAAATTAATTTTGTAAATAGATTGTTTTTAATTTGCTGCGTATTTTGAAGATTATCTAATAAACACAATAAATTAATATGAACAGCATAAGCGTATAAAATGTTATAATGTGAAATATCTTCACATACAGAAAAAGAGAATTCAGGAAACCTATAATACAGTGATGGTCTTAGCCACAATAAATTTGAGAAATACTAACTTATTTCAAAACCTTTCCTAAGGATACCTTTGGTAATTTAAAGTTTTATCGTGCTTTGAAAGAAAGATCTTTCCATCCAAAATATGTTATTTAAATTTTAATTATTTTTCAAAATTACTGGGCATTAAAGCCATTAAAGGGTTTAACTACCCTTACCGATAATTAATATAGACAAGAAGTATTCCTATTGTTGACAAATATGTAAATAAAACTGAAGGTGAGCTTTTAAATATACAGAATTACCGTAGACGAAGAACTATAAGATTGATGAAGATTATCAATGTAATGCATTTTTATGGCCAATTTTGATTGTGGCATCAAGTTTTTTGGGCTGCTGGTCTCAAAGTCATTTGGGATCTTTTCCATTATACGTATACCACCATTCCAAATTTACCCTTCTAGCTTGATTTTTGACCGAGCACCATAAACTAGGTCAAATAATAGTTATTAATCGTTTTTAAGTGGAAATTCCTTGTAAGACTATTTTACCTGCGTTTTCGTTACCTTATCTACCGTTATCTTTGTTTAGACGCGATAAACCAGAGTCTGGCGATCAAGTGGTCCCAGTTGCAGTTGGTTAGGTTAGGTTAGGTAAGGTTAGGTTAGGTTAGGTTAGGTTAGTTTAGGCTATGTTACCTAACCTAACCTATCCTAGCCTAACTTACCAAAATCAAGCTTGAAAAACAAACCCGAAACAGTGGTATCCGTATATCGGAAAAGATCCGTTATTTGTAGCTATTTTGAGTTTTTTTGAGACGTTAAAAGTTGCTATCGACGAAATCTTCTTTGATACCGATCGAAATATGGGCGATAAAGCAGCCTAACAAACTTAATTTGTTATATTTGTTAACAAACTTGATTTGTATCCGCTAGAAAAAAACGGACTCGAAAAAGTGCATTGGGTTACCAATCTGTATTACTTCTTCATTTGTGGAATAACCTATGCTTTATCCTAAGTCAGACTGTATTGACATAGTTTGGCTAATGTCTAGTATAAAGAATTGTCGTTAACTTATTTTACTTATTGTAATTACTTCTTTTAAAAAAGTACTCTGGTAAATAGAAGTGGCAATTTATAAATGGCTCTGCTTGTCATCTAAGAGCTCAGTTCATAGTTGACACCAGTTGATTGTTCTATTAAATTACTATAACTAAATATTCTCATGATTATGCCTCAAGAAATTCGAGGTAACCTTTTTACTATGACAATATAATGTCGGTTATTTTTCTCTGTAATCAATGCATAACAACATTTTCTCAGAATAGATTATTATAAAAATATATTTATTTGATCATTTGTTATAATCATTTCAATTTGTTATAATCATATACCGGGTGTCTCTCCTACAGTGAACCAATAGCTAACCTTTTTACTATAAATCTGACAAACGACTTTTCATGGGAGACTTCCCTTTATTTTTCATTCTGAATTTTGGGGTGGTTTCGATTTTTTTGGCCGCTATTTTGGAAAATGGCGGCCAACTTTAATTTTTCTTGTGAAACACCCTGCATTTTATGATTTTTTTCAGAATCTTCATACAATTTTAGGGCTCATTTGTTCTAGACATGTTTCTTCTAGACCCTACGGTCTGGGAGTTATAAGCAGTTAATGTTTGATTTTTCTCCATAAGATATCCATTGGGGATTGGACAAGAATACGTTGGGAAGGCACAGCAATGCATTTCTTATGGAGAAAAATCAAATTTTAACTGCTTTTATCTCCTAGGCCGTGGGGTTTAGGAGATAAACGCTAAGAGCAAATGTGTCATAGAATTGTATTAAATTTTGAAAAACATAATAAAATACAGGGTGTTCCATAAGAAAAATCAAAGTTGTCCGCCATATTGGCAAATGGCGGACATTTAGAAAAAATTCGAAACCACCCAAAAATGCGGGATAAAAATAAAGGGAAGTCTTCCGTAATAAGTTGTTGTCAGATTTATAACAAAAAAGTTAGCTATTGGTTCACTTTAGGTGGAACACCCGGTATATTTGCAAAAATATGTCTAAACCATATATTTACACCTAAAAACAACTACACTACTATTATTATGGAATAGTTGTAGATTGCCACAACTATTATTATGGAATAGTATATTCCATGATAAGAGTAGAAAGTGAGTCACTGCGTATTCGAGTCCAAGTGTTTTGAGTACGAGATTTATCTAAAACGTCATACGGTCGTGAATATGCAAACCACTTTCACTCGTGTTTTAAACGATACTTTTTGCTCTACAGCGGATGAAACAATAAAAAAACATTTTTTTTACTACGAAATAATAAAAAAAGATAGTAAACACTACTTTTGCATACTAAAAATTGATTTTGCGTAGTAAACAATATTATGAGTTTTCGAAGGTGACAAACACGTAACAACAACAGAGGATTTCACAGAGTTTGTAGAGAAAACATATACCGTACTTTCTTATTCTTTATCTGTAATTTCTTGTGATTTACAACGTCATAACTGAGTGTGGGGCTTGGTTATCATACTTTTATAGATAACCAAATGCTCAGAGAGATTCATAAGTCATTTCATAAGACTCATGGATTCGCCCCATGAACCTTAGCATAAACTTTCAAGGTCACACTGAGATTATTACTAGATGAATAAAAATTACTGATATGGGCTCTCAGAAACCGGCCCATAACAGCAATGCCAAGGTTAACACTCTTACTTACTTTAACTAATAAGTAGCAGTTAATGAGTTAATAACAGATACAGTTAATAAGTAACAGAAGCTGATTGCAGAGTAAAGTACTCCATCCACGAGAACCGATCCAACTACAAGGTGTTCATGTGGCTGATCATCCGTCAGTTCAGCCAAGCCGACATCGGCACGTACAACTGTGTCAGCACAAACTCTCTCGGCCGTGCTGAAGGCACACTCAGACTATACGGTAATTAATCGCTCAAAGACAAATTATTTAACTATTTTTTACAGCAATTTAAAATGAATTACTCACTTATGATAGGATTTCTTGTATTTTTTGTATTTTTATTTCAGTATTCGGTTGCAATACTTTCCCTTTATAATTACCAAGTCGTGGCCCACCTCGTACTTAATAACTTGCAAAACGGAGAAACAGAGGTCACTTTTTCACAGCATTTCGACCCCTATAAATATCAACTGAAAATAAGGTTACATACCTTGTGGACTGTCATCAATTCATTTGTAGAAATAAATTCCTACTTAAGTTTCGGCATCAAAGTGCCATTTTCAAGGACTTTCTATACAAGAATGAGTTCTCATTTGTCGTCAATATATTAAAATATTAAACACAAACACTGAAACACTTAAAAACACACATAAGCTTTACACATTACCGGCCGGTATGAGGACAAGAACCAGACTGTCTATGAGCAGGTTATCACTGCTATCCTACCCCCACTTGACCTTGACCATTGTTTTCCTGTCTTCCTCTTGCAGCCAATGCCTCTATTCTATCAAATAATATGTTGTGTGAAAACTTTAATTTTTCATTTAGAAGATCGTTAGGAGAACTTTTTGTGGCTTTATAAATTTCAAAATTTTCTAATGTGTCCATCATTGGGCCTTTTTGACATAAATGTAAAACTTCCAAGTTGTTATTTATACTATTTACATTGTGATTAAAGGAGACCAGATGTTCAGCAAACTGTGATTTTTGGTTGTTTTTTGTATTTTTTGGTAAATGTTCTTTATATCTAGTTCTAAAAGAACGACCAGTTTGACCAACATATGTCTTATCGCAGTCTGAACATTTTATCTTTTAAATGCCTGTACTATTGAGCTTTTCATCAGCATTCTTCATAGTGACAATTTTGTTTTTGTTAAAAAATCTTCCTAATCTATTGGATGTTTTGCTGGCTAGAGTTACATTCTGTTTTTTCAGTTCATTTTTTAGGGTGAAATGTAGTTTTTCATCACTCTGTATACGAAAATTGCCCGTTACCGTACAGCTGAGATCTACGAAAACTCCCGATTTCCTTACGACAAAACAAGTAATGATCAGCTGCTTTTTCGGTACCCAAACATTTCATTCCCGTACCCAAACAAACCATTTCCGTACCAAAACAAAATTTTGCCGTACCCAAACAAAGGAATTCCTTAATTTGACAGTTCAACCAGCTGACGTTATAAACTAAAATAGACAGTTCAGCCTGTATTGTGTTTACTTTTCGAAAAATGACTAAATTATAAAATGTTGGGTAATTTTTTATAAGTTTGGTCACTTATTTGCATCGTGATGAAAAGTACTGTTCACAACTCGTCACAAAAGTACCATTTCGTGACTAGTAGTGAAATATACTATATCTCCATACTCTACAGAAACAAAAGATTGTTTTGGTTTAGCGTTATTGTTTGTCCCTTTGTTTTTAAACTTGGAAACAAGATTGTCGATCATTTTAGGTGTGTAGCCATTTTGTACAGCAATATATTTGATTATTTGCAATTCTTTGTTGTAATCTTCGGGGGAAAGCGGCATATTTAACAACCTATTAACCAGACTATTATAGGCAGCCATTTTGTGGGACATGGGGTGGAAAAACGAAGAGTGGATAGTGTGGTCCGTTGTTGTTGGCTTCCGATATATAGAGAAAGATAAGCTGTCGTTGTTTTTCTTGAAGGTCATGACAAGGAAATTTAGTTTATTCTCCTGTTCAAATTCAGATGTGAATTTAAGTTTCGGATGAATATTATTTAAATACTTGCAGAATAGATTTATTTGTCTGTTATTCCCTTTGAAAATAATGAATATATCGTCTACATATCGTTTATAAAACAGTAACTTATCTGCATGTTTATTTCTATTTGAAAAAATGTGTTCCGTTTCGATTTCGTTTAAATATATCTCTGCCATGATACTTGAGAGAGACGAACCCATAGCTAGTCCATCGTTCTGTACAAAAAACTTGCCATTATAAGTAAAATAGTTTTGTTTTAATACTATTTTCAATAGGTCGATCAATTCATTTATGGCTTCTGTACATAGTTGAGAGTGTTCTGCTAAGTTATCATGATGATTTTTATGGTCTTGTCTATAGGAATATTAGTCTGGTTCTTGTCCTCATACCGGCCGGTAATGTGTAAAGCTTATGTGTATTTTTAAAGGTTTCAGTGTTTGTGTTTAATATTTTAATATATTGACGACAAATGAGAACTCATTCTTGTATAGAAAGTCCTTGAAAATGGCACTTTGATGCCGAAACTTAAGTAGGAATTTATTTCTACAAATGAATTGATGACAGTCCACAAGGTATGTAACCTTATTTTCAGTTGATACAATCAATTCAGGAGGCGAAAAAATCATGAATAAATCTAGAAATATGCTTTTAATACATATTAGATATCATATTAAATATATCAATCTCTAGATTTTTTTTGTGGGCTTAGATAAAATTCCAAAAAAGCCATCGCCCAGTAGGCTTTTGAAACTTTCGTGAATGTACCATTAAAATTCAATAAATTATTTTAGCAAAGTAGTTTATATTAACGTTTAGTTTCATAAAGGCAACATTTAAATTGAAGTGTGTTTAATACAATTTATTGAACTACACTTAATCTAAAACTTAAAAAAGTACACTAATCAAATTTTTCCTTTTAACCTAATGCTTCTTTTCGGTTGAAGCTTAATTATTTTTGTTTCTTTCAGAAATAAAAAAATATTCAGTAGATCCTCAAGGTAAGCATTCAGCTTTGTTCAGAGGTGAGTTTTTATTTTTGTTGCATCATTGTCAGTTAGAGACTTCTTCAAATTCGTAGAGGGCGAAGTAAAACAAAGTTCAGGACATTTTGTAAAGACAATGATATCATTCAGCTACCCTTGTAAAGAATAACAAAATATTAGTTTGTAGAACTGTTTACAGATTGCATTAGTATAACTTGCACTTTCGATTGTGACCCACCTTTTTGAGGGTAGGCAGGGAGCAATTTAAGAGAACCCCTATAACTTTTGAAATCACTACGCAACCTAAATCAATATATATATATATATATATAAGAGTTGTGTAGGTCCTGAAAGGTAATCAAAATAAATAAATAATTGAGTTGAGGTAGGCCTAAGCAATAATATATTTAATATTTATTTAAGATTTCCATAAATACCTTCAATTACGTTGTTGATTGTTTTTAAGATATTTAACCTAATTTATGAGGATAATCAAAACATAAACATAAACAAACAAGTGAAGTTGAAAGATTTTACAGTGTTGCCAACATTCTAACCCTAACTAGTCAGCTGAGTGGTGATCAAATTATTGTTGTTTGCCGATTTGATGGGCACTGGAAAGTCAACATGGCGGCACTGTCCAACAAAAAATATTTCTTCCTTCACGATTAAAAAAAAATATTCAAATTCTAGTCTTCAAAAGATAATTTTCACCAAATTTGAGTTTGTGGACTGTATTTCAATTGGACTGTTTCAATGATCCGGAACGAGAGCGGACAAAAATATGTGTTGTAACCTTGAATGTTCATAGAAAATAATGAAACTCACCATTGGTCCATGGGAAAATGTAATACTTTACTGGTGATACGTACGGTACAAATTTAACATTACAATACTTTTGAGTTTTCAAAATAAGATACAAATAATAATAGTTTAAATCTTGATGTGGGGAGAATTTAGAAAAATACAAGTAAAGTAATTAATGTAATTATTGAGTGGGCTGAGAAATCTTGCTTCTTGATCTTGAGTCTATCCAACACCACACTGAAGAAGAACAGGAAACAGGAGATAGGAAACACAATTAAATCTTGATGTAAACCAATCACAATTCACTATTTTAATTTTGAATATTTTAAGCCTATCTCAGCTGACTTTACAAATTTAGTTTTTGGAAAGGATTTTTGAGCTAATAAAAATAAATAAAATGTAAAGGGAATCATATAAAGGCTTTAATTTGACACTTCATGGTGTCAAATTAAAGCTTGAAATCTCATGATGTGCACTATGTTGGTTTGGTTTTTTTTTATATTTAAGGACTTTGGCACAAGATCATCCGAAAAGGAACCATGTCAAGGGTTTTGGAAGTTTTTTTAATAGTTACTATGGTTACCATATTTGAAATAGCTACTAGGGCTACTAACAGAATTCAGCACTAAGAAACAACAAGAAGAAAATTATCTCCCGGGCAAAGCCGGGATTATCAGCTAGTTTAAAATTAAAATCGCATATTCTAAACTAAAATTAGAACAAAAATTTATATAGTATCATAGAATTAAAGACTACAATTCTTTTCTCTTAACTGTAACTGAAAAGTTACATTTATTTTCAGGGTAAATCAGAATTTTTATCAACTAATGAATTTTTTGGTCAGCATCATTTGGCAGTAATGAGCTATTCTTTGTTTTGAAAAAAATTGGCGGCTGTAAAAGAAGCTTGTTTACTACTATTTCTCCAATTTCTCACGAAGTTTATCAGTTGTGTCATTCAAATTATAATTAAAATATTATCTCTTGTTTACATTACCTTTGTTTATTTCTATTTTATTACGTTTAACCTGGAAGCTTGTAGATGAGAATGACACCTTATACGGCGATGAAATAGCCAGGGTAGTGGAAAGAAGAGGAGGTACGGATAACACGTGTCATATTCGAACGCCCATTTTTATCAATCAAATAATAACAAGTACTATAGCAAGAATCTATTATTCTCAATGGAAATTTAATAAGGGTGGGATTCAACCAAGGTTTTTACTGTAGAGAGCTCATACGTCTCGATTGACTAATCTATTAAAAACCAGAATACCTCGGCAACGAACTTTGCCTTTTATATTAAAAAAAAAATTACGCTTGGCAAAGTTTTAAATGCATTTTTATTAATGGAAGGCTTATTAAATAATTCCTAGCCAAGTGGGATTATACGTTTAGTAATACCAAAACAATATTTTTAGAAACAAACCCAGTAATTCATAACCATTATTGTCCCTCAACTGATATGTTCGGTCGAATTTTACTCTATGTAATGAGGGAGTAAAATAATCATTTGTCTACCACAAAGAAGAATAGCATGTTTCATGACTGGGGACCGAAGAGACACTTTACGTACGAGTCAAGAAAAATTAGCGAGTAACGAAAAACAACTTTAGACCCATGTGATGAACTATATTTTTTCGTCATACCGCTCTATACATTTCGCTAATCCAACATTTTACAATATGTTTCCTTTTAAGATTTCTCCCGAAGAAGCTTTAATCTTGTTCAAGTTTCCGCACAGACATGCAAACATTTTAAAGCTTTACATGTTACAGGTGCTAATATGTATTACTGGAGTAAAGTGCATTGTCCCCTCTCAGAAGATGTTTGCCCTCAGAAACTCTCGAGTGATAGCCATTCCCTACAGTTGCATAAAACTATCTTGCGCTCTGCTACTCCCATAATATTAGCTATTTCATTAATTAACTATCAATTAATGAAATATTAATACATTAATTAATGAAACATTAATTATTTCATATGTGCTTTTTTAAGATCATGGAACCTTTAACATTACATTATGTTTTGCAAGTTCAATTAATTTAGCCTGACCAATTTCTCTTAATTTACTTCCGTTTAAGCTATTTCCT
The DNA here is from genome assembly GCA_035578135.1 of Flexamia atlantica. NCBI lineage: Eukaryota > Metazoa > Arthropoda > Insecta > Hemiptera > Cicadellidae > Flexamia > Flexamia atlantica. The sequence goes on along the minus strand of JAQJVK010000008.1, from coordinate 3,578,433 downwards.
TTACTAAGCCATTGACATTTTTATATCTCATTTTAAGTAGTAACGTCTGTTATGAAAATTATAACCTTTCGGCTAAAGTAAAGAAAATTTGGATCAAAATTTTAAGCGACGTTTTATTAAATGGCATTTTTATTTAAAATATTGCACTAGTTGTTAGCATCCAGGGTAGGGTTTCCAGCTTTTGTATTTATTAAGCTGGTTTTGTTCTCAGAAGTTAACCACATACTCTGAGAATAAGCTGGACCTTATCAATATCAAAAGATATTGACATGTACCTTATTTAATATAAAAATTTATTTATAAACTATGAGACCGAATAACAAAAAACAAGCGGCATTTTTATTCTGTTACCTAGGCAGAATTTACGTAACGGTGCACTATTTTAAAATTTATGTTTAAGTATGGCTTTTCTTAGTTATCTGTTAAGAAATAATGCTTAAAAATCGAAATAGTTTTGTTAAATCTGGATAAGTTCGATTATCTGGTAACCTTATTGAGAAGCGTTCTTAGTTTTTATAGCACAGTTGTGTGTTCACCATTTACATTAGGCAAAAATGTATTAGTCATATATTAATGCAAAATCTACAATACAAAAGAGCTTAAAATAATTTAATACTTATGTATTAGATTATAATTTATAATTTAATGTATAATTTAATACATTCACAAAATTTTATACGTGTATGAAAAATGTAATACTTAATATGCGTATAAATACATTTTAAAATTAAATATACAATACGCCATATATTTTAGGATAAATACAATTTCTTTGTATTTCTTGTACACTTTCTACCAGTTAAAACAAGGATTCAATATTTTTTGCAATATCTATAAAATAACATGACTGCGTTTTTATAAGAATAATAAAAAAGTGTAAATGAAATTTGATCTAAATGATATAAAAATCACAACTTTATTTAGACTTTCAATACTCATATATCTTTAAAATTGGGAAAACGAGGCATTCAATATGACGAGATTCCTGGAATGGCTTATGAAATATAGTGGATATTGAGGATTTTTGTTATGTTTTCGCATTAGCCTAAGGAATTTTTCAATATGATTTGGGGCCTACCTTTTTCACTCTATGCTTATTTAACAACCAAATACACTATGTTCTAAGCTCAATTTATTTTATTAACATGACAATAATAGAAACAACATTTATTGATTGTGTCACGAGATTGTATTCAACACCCCTTGGATACTGAATTGGTTTATTTTACATAATATATTTTAATAGATTAACATTTTGAATTAAGTTACTCCCGATCTAATGAATTACTATTATTGGTTTGATAAAGTAGAATAATCTAATAGAATATCTGTATTTACCGTTATATTTGAATACCTTAAAAAGAGCTTATACCTGCGAAATATGTTTACCGTTTACCGTTTTAAACTTGACAAACATCTTGGGTTATGTTTTCTACATTAATCCAAGTGAATCTCGGGTTATCCGGATTAATGTAGTGGAACTCCGATCCGGATAGCAAAAAATCGGGTCACTATGATATTAGTCCGTCAAGATATACATCTTGTTCAGGAAAACGACATGTAAATGAACAAAAAGTTCTTAAAATTAAGCCTTAAATCCAAAACTGCTATAAAATATAGGGAGTTCCGTAAAAAAAATCAAAGTTGTCTGCCTTATTGGAAAATGACGATCATTTACAAAAAATGTAATTCATACTTTTAATTTTATTAAAATATTGACTTATTTATGTCGGAGACCCTTTGGAAAACTGGGAAAAATTCAAAATTTCTCTAAAATTGCTGTGTTGATTGTGATAAAATTTAGCATTTTGGAATAACTGTGATAATATACAAAACGAATATGCCCGCATTTCAGAAAAACGTGCATTCAGAATATAGGGCTTTACTTGTGAAAACATTCTTTTTTTGGGTATTGTGGACATAAAATTCTAGTACAGTAGCTCAAGAACTATTAGGCTATTAAAAACCTAACTTAACAAAGTTGTAGAAAATTGTTCCCTTTTTTACTTTGCTAACAACGCATCTTGCTTAACATCAGCTATTGATACATTGAGAGAAATTGATGATTGAGATAAATTGAGATATTTGGCTAAAATAAAAAAGTGCATAATTTTTGACATCTTTCTTGCTGTTACTTCGGTCGCACGAGGCTCAAACTTCTTCAAACCTGGGGTTTTACTCTCCTATTTGGTCCTAACAACAATCCAAAATCCAGACATCCCAGACCGTTTCCCATTTCCCCATTGTTATTTACCAACAAGACTATATACCTTGGATAGCTGTAACGAACCTAGCCCCGGCTATATCAAGACTGTTAATAATGGAAGTTTTACACCCATTCATTTTCAAACTTATGTCGGTTTACAAAAAACTAAAAATTTATAAAGACATCAAAGGGAAGTAGGCCTAATAAGTGGCTGTACATGTGTTGATTACAGCCAGCGACTATAACGGCAAACCAAATCACTCGTCGTACGAAAATACTGTTTGCTATACTGTACTGATCAGGTGAAGCAGCGACTTTTTTGTGATACTAAATGCGTAGAATTATGTACTGTAGTTACATGATTGTGTACAAGGCACTCTTTACACGTAAACCTCGATAAAACTACGTTTTACAATGTTTTTTATATTTTTAATTCAAGGATAGGCCGATCCGGATAATCGTGGGTGAGGTCCAGATAAACCAAGGTGTACGACTAATCTTAATCTTATCATGAAAATCATACCTTTAATTTTATGAAAAAAACATACTATAGGTATATGTCTATATACCTACTTTATTTACTGTGAAAGACCAATATACCTACTTCATTTACTGTGAAAGACCAAGTTGCTACGTCAAATATAATTTTAAGATTCATATAATACTAGCAACTTCTGTTAGTATTAAAATTAATGTTTACACTTCGTTTCAGATAAGATTGATTAAAAAAAAGTCCATGGATATTTTTACCTGACATCTGTTGCAGGTTTGGCGGAAACCACAAAGAGTCACACTTCCGCCTCAAACGGAAGTCGAGAAAACAGCGATTCTTCCGGAAGCTGTCTGTTAGCGTCCTCTCTGCTTTTAGCTTCCGCTGCAATTTTGTCATCGAGGTAACCTCTTTGAATTTAACATTTCTGTGACTTGAGAGAAGTGTTTCCTTCCTATGTTAGGTTTTCGCAGTATTGGCAAAATGTCTGTACATTTATATACTATTACAGTTTCTCTTAATCTGGTATTTGAAAGTTTTAAAGGAACTAGCCTGCTCTTGCCCTGTGTATAATTGATGATCCACGCCCATTATGTTTATGTCACATTAGTTTCTTAAAAGGTGTAATTGTTTCAAAATCGTTGTGCCTGATTTCAAACTATATTTAGGATTATTTATATTCAACAATTTGCTGTAAACACAATAAAAAATATATAAATCCAAACTACTTACAATAACAGCAAACTACAGTAATATTAAAAATTATCTACAAGTCTGTTTCATTAAAATTAACTTAGACTTTTTTCAAGAACTATAATTTTTTATAATTAATATACTGTTTGAATATAATCTTTTAAATACTTACTTTTGTTAGTGTATAAACATACATAATTAGTTTGTACAGTAGAAGTTACAAGATGTTTTGTCAATACCCTACAATGTAACTTCTTGTCCTTTGAAACTGACGGTGGACTCTTCTTGTGGCCACCTTACTTGTTCTGTGATGCTTAGCAACTTTGTTTGGATTGTTAAATGTTAGGTGTACATTTTTAAAACCGTAATGCTTAGAGCGTTGTTTGATCTGAACTGTATGTATATATATAAATATATAAAAAATGTGATAATACGTTTGTAACAGGGTGGTTTTGGTTGTAGATAAACTTTAGAAACATTCATATCATTGTACTTTTATTTTTTCAGTTTTATTCTAGCTCGATGATTGTTTTAGTGTTACATAATTTTAAATATACTCTATTTATTAGAATAAAGATAATTTAATAGAAATGAATTACAAATTTATAAGAATAAATTACACCTTCTTTCCAAATTAATAAATCTGCTATTACAAGGGATGCATAATACACAATTTTTATACTGAATTAGTTTCTAGGTTCATAGTGTACAAAGGTTTTAACAGTATTTTGTTGGAAATATTTTTAAAAAATCGAAAAAATTATAAAAATTATAATCGTATAAAAGTATTTGTAAAGCAGTTTTTCCTTTTAATTTTTAAAGATACAATTGTGAATACATTTACAACAGTATTCGAGAGAAACTATGAAATCATTCTCATTCATTTCTTAGTTATAGCAAAATTTCAGTTTGATAACTTACTTAGATTATTTCATAAGTAATTAATCTTCTATCATTTAAGAAATTACATTTGAATTAAAATAATTTACTTCATTGATATATTGCTGTATATAATTATTGAAGGCCTAACTAAACTTTAATAAAAAACCTATTACGAGTATTAGGAAGAGTATAATATGAATAAGTTCAATAATTAAGTCCCCGGCCTTAAGTAAAAGTTACTTGATTATAAATAAGGTTTAATTTCGATAATTTAACTGAGTTAGAATTAGCGGTATGAGGTGAAGAATGATAAGCATTGATATATGAAAGATACAGTGTATAATAAATATATATATTGAAAAGAACATATGTATAAAAATATGTTGCTTTCTTTCTTATAGTTTCGTGCCATTAAACGAGCATAATATGTCCTCCTAAGTTCATATACATAATCAGGTCGGTAATGTTAACTTAAGTTTTAGTCTTTATTAAAATTCTCTTAAACAAAACCATTATTTCGTTAATTTAACCATTTAAATAACAAATATAAAATTGTAGAATGTACATTTTATTCTTATATGTCAAGAGAACAGTTAATATTTAAAGAACAATAATCCAAACTGGAAACAAAACATTATTTTTTTGTATTTTTATTATTTACTAAGAAAATATATTTATTTCATACCTTAGTAGCTAAAGGGTATGGATAAAAATATGAATATTAATAAAATTAGGGCATGTTAAAATAATTTTACCAAGACATATAAAAATCTAAAAGAAACCGTTTACGGTCTGGGACTTAAGGGTTATAATATCTAATTTTAGGGAAATGATAATCATTGTTTGGTGGCTTTCATTAAAGCAAACAAATACCTTGAATACATGTTATTTATAAACTGTATTTCATATCAAACATACCAAAACTGAAAAAAGTGATAAAATTAACGACGTAGAGTTTATATTTGACTATATTCTTTAGATTTTCTTACTTTAAGTCAACATTTGTGTTTTTACTTAATTAACAATGATTTTACAATGTTGGAAATAATAGAAGTTTTTAAATGTATCATATGAAACAATTCTTCTGTTATGCTTGTCATAAATTAACACATAACATTATAGGAAAAGTTTCAGTAATAAATAACTCTATACTGGAGTATATAGTTTTTCAGTATTTGTTTAGTAGTGGTTTCAATGATTTACATAAAAAGAATAATAGATTAATTTATCGTAAAAGTGGCGTGGAGTATAAAGGACTCTAGCCATGAAAGAGTCCTTCGCGGGCAGTAGTCGTGAAAGCTTATTATGATGCAAAAAATAAATAAATTAACGAAATTGATATTTGGATCCCTATGATTTTTGCAACACATTAACATGAAATTTGTTTAATGTTTTTGAGAAACAGAAGATTTATTGTTGAAGGACATGTATTAGTTTGCGTACAACAAATTACTATATGAAGGTCCAAGATAACTATTTAAAAAAATGGTGTTCTAAAACAGTGAATACGTGTTTCAATTTATATTAAATCAGCGTTTTGATTTTTTATTGACATTTCATGTAAATACTGTAACTATCAATACAGATCCGTATTCGTACTTTATTAGAGCTAAGTATGTATAATATTAAATTGTAATATTGTAAATAGTTATATACCTTATGGCATTTCAGTTATTAAGTTAGTGTTATCCTTTCAGAGTTTTTGGACGCTTTTTTATTTTAAATTATTAAAAATGCTCAATAAATAAGAACTATTACCGCTTCCAAACTAATTGTATCAATAAATTTTTTAATTTTAATGATTGGCTGTATTATTAAAAAAAATTCTCATATTCTTTCATGTTTAGGATTGATGTTCATTATTACTGTTTAAAGTGGATGTAAATTAGTGTTCTAGCCTGTACATAAGCTTGTAAATAATATTCCTACAATGTTGGTGCTGAAATACCAATAACATTTTCTTTAAAATATTTCTAAGTGTTTTATTGTGACCTTTTATTTGATTCATCGTAATTGGACTATCAAAGAAATAAATAGAAATAAAACTAACAAAAATATAAGTTGTAATAATCCTCTTATCATAACATAAAAAATAATTCCAACCATCATATAAAAGCTTTGCTTTAGGTTTAGTATTAAACGTTATGCTACGTAAATATTTACAAATTAAAAAAATGAATAAAACGTTAACAGCAAATCATGAATATGAACACATTTTAAGATTATAGAGCTAGACTACTTGATCACTTCAAACTGACGTATATGCACTTTTGGGCATTTTTTGAAATAAAACAATTATTTATCACTCATCATTTTTCAACTTACAAAATTGATTGTTAGATGTTTACAATTACGTCTACTTGATTAATAACGTCCTCAAGCAAGCACAAAGGTGTTAGGGTTTATCAGTATGCATGGCCACGAGCGCCTGTAAGCACACAGATTATCAAATGCTCACTTCCAACTCGGTAATCCATTGCAATAATATATCATTCTGCTAAATTTTGGTATATATTGCAAGTATTTAATTTTTTGAAAGTTTGTCTTGTAATTATTATCAAAGGTTGATAATTATAAGAATCAGCGATAGTCATGCTACCGTAATGGACATTGACTTTGCTTGAAAAGTTACTTCATAACCACTAACAACAACTTTTCGATTTGAAACAAAATCTACGAAGTGAAGTAATAAATTGATGTAGAAAATGCTGACTCTGGTGCTATCTACATTGGACGCATTTTATATATTTATTTTAAAAAGGTAAAGATTCAAGGAATTCGTGAATTCCGTTTGGTTTTGGCGAATTTTCCCTATAGGGAAGAAAGTATTGCCGTAGGTCTCATGGTAAAAGCTAGGCCCGAGACTGGTTCTTTTGGGGCCAAAATAAAAAAAAAAACACAATTCTTTAAAATTTGTATACATTCCGGTTGTTTCCAAACGTTCTGAATATCTATAGTAAATCCGTTCTTTTCATCACAAAAAACTCATTATACGAATTAACCGTGGCTCTCCAAAGCCTTTTTTCCGTCTTTCTTTTTCTTATCAAATGTTTTAACCATCTTTTTTATTACTTTTGTAATAAAAAAGCCGAAATTTCAAATTTCGCACAGCTATATATTTTAGTAGTTTTTAAAAGAATTAATTCTGCCAAGTCTCATAATTCACCCTCAAATTATTTCATGATGGCGACCGTTTAAAAGATTATAGTATAATTTAATGTAAATATTAAATGTTTAGATGTAAAATTTTCTGAAAATGTATGTAGTCAGTAAAAATACAAATAAATGATAAAACCCAAAAATTTGAAGTTGACCCAAACGACGCCATATTAAATTTAACTCGGTAGTGATTAGCCAATTAATTAGATTTTAAAGCTTATTTTTAGCATGTTAGGTACCGTATAGAATAATACCAAGATCTAAGCGTTGAGATTGGCAAACATTCACTGTAATCTTACTAACTACCTAACTGGTGACCGATTCCAATTTATAAGAGTATGGGGAAGTTATAATGCAGGTTAGCTGGATACTTAAACCTTCTACGGAAATGCTTATACTTACACCAGAAAATAGCAATATTATTGCTGTTCTTCTAAAAAATGCTACCGAAAAGTTCCTACCATGCATGTCATAGTCAAATACACTAATAGAAAGAGAGAAAAAAGGAAGCATATTTCATGAACATTATCGACTCGCACCACTCTAAAATTCTATTAACTGAATAGTAATTAAAATTTTTAACAACGTTATTTCTATTTCTTACCTGTAGAAACAAGAAATGTTTGGGGTAAATTTACAAATATTTCCTGCTCATAAATATGTTAAAAAAATCAAAGGGCGGTTAACAGTGGTCGCGAAGGTGGGCGAGCCAAAAGGCAATTTAGTACTCGACCGCCGATTCGCCTTGTTTTTAGACATAGAAAAGACGAGTGCCGGGTGAGTTGACTGTCAAACAAAATTGGGAATCTCCTGAAATTCAGCTGAATCAGCTCAGAATCAGCTGGCCGAGTTGGCTGGGCCTAGTTACTTGACCGATGTAAACCGGCCGGCCTTAAGTAAAGATTTGGTAACCCGACACATTAGGTTGCAGTAAATCCATAATCAGCAATGAGGAAGTGGCAGTAAAGATAATGTATCGTGCCGTGATCATGCAATGTCCCCATTACCGTGATATACCGACCCTCGGCCCGTGTCGCGGCGGGCCTCAGTACACATGAGCCACTCATGCAGAGAGTTGATGGTTATGATTACCGCACAGACTTAATTCGGGGAGAATTAGGTAAATAAATTTGTTACACAGGAAAGGTGCAGGCTTTGCATTTTTTATATTTTATCTGTGAATAGCTTTTGGTCGAGACACCTATAGTTTTACTGTTATCACTATAAAGCATCTTTATTTTTTTGGATTGGTGTTTGGTTTGCTGTAGCTGTGATTTAATATTACAATATTCACCATTTAAGAGCGATTACTTTTAATAAACCTTTAAGACATTGAGCTTGGCAATTTTATGATAACTTTACTAAAATCTAAGGTCATTAGCGAATTTCCATGAAGGAATAAGCTATTATCGTAGGTCTCATGGTAATACCTCAGGCCGAGACCATGGTAAGTTTTCGTTTTAGGGCCGCCAGAAGCAAAGAACACCATTCGTTCGAATATATATATATATATATATATATTTCTGTCTGTCTGTCTGTTAACATGATAGCGTCCGTAAATATGGTCCGATCTGAATTAAATTTGGTACAGGTATGTTAAGTAGTACAAAATCGGACGAGTTTGTAAAATATCCCGATCGGACTACCGCACCGAAAGGGGGATAAAGGGGGATAAACCCCCAAGAAAAGGTTTTTGACAAAGAAAAATTAAAGTCATCTAATTTTTGTTTGCCCCATTGAATTAAGTTCGAAAAAACAAACAATTTACTATTTCAAATCATTGCACTATATGCATTGGTTACCAATATACAGGGTGTCCCGAAATTATGGTAAAACATTTTAGTATGTGATTGCTGAGGTAAAAATAAGAAAAAAAGTTCGTATAAACATAGGGCCTAAAGTGCTTTGTTTTCCGTCTGTGCGTCAGTTTGTGTTTTTTACATGTTTAATTATATCTCACGAACCTCTTGACGTATAAACTTCAAACTTCGTACATGGATGGTCATTATTAAGAACTATTTTTGCAAGAAGTATCAAATTTCTACTTTGTACCATTTCAAAATGGCGACTGTTTTTTGTTTTAAAAGCTAAATATCTTAAAAACCATAAATTTTAGAAAAATTATACTAGAGACAAAAAAGTTGCGAAATTTAATTCCATTAGCGCTGATATTAAGATTATGACAATCGGACCACTAATAACGGAGAAATCATAAATTTTCTTAATAAAAACATGGTCCTTTAGAACAAATTGTCAGAAATTTCCATGTTTTTATTCAGAAAATTAAATCGATCGTCATAATCTTAATATCAGCGTTAATAGAATTGAATTTCGCAACTTTTTTGTTTCTTGTATAATTTTTCTAAAATTTATGGCTTTTAAGATATTTAGTTTTTAAAACAAAAAACAGTCGCCATTTTGAAATGGTACAAAGTAGAAATTTGATACTTCTTGCAAAAATAGTTCTTAATAATGAACATCCATGTACGAAGTTTGAAGTTTATACGTCAAGAGGTTCGAGAGATATAATTAAACATGTAAAAAACACAAACTGACGCACAGACGGAAAACGAAGCACTTTAGGCCCTATGTTTATATGAACTTTTTTTCTTATTTTTACCTCAGCAATCACATACTAAAATATTTTACCATAATTTCGGGACACCCTGTATTGTAAGTGGTAAACACAGTATGTAGTCCCAAAGTTAAACTTATTGGAAATAATTAAAATTCTTCATCTTCCTTATTTCTCAACATATCTCAATAAAACTTGGTTAATGGCTTCATCTAGATAAGATCTAATGTACATTAGTCTAAAATCCTCGATATTTACATTTTACCCTTATGGGAAATAAAAAAATGCTATATCTTCCTTATTTATTAACATCAAGATATAACTTACTTAAAGGTATAAGGGTTGGCACTACTGGTGCTGTGAAGTTCAGTAGTCTTGTACATCGGCTCCCGGTTTTTATATAAAATTATTAAGTTTAAGTGAAAAGATCGCCGGAAGTGATACTGTACAATTAAAGGCAAGTCCTGCGGTTCGATAACCAATTATTTGTTTACCGCAATATTATCTGTGGCAATCGTTTTTGTCGTAAACTGGTTTCGAACCACACGAGGCTAGTCAGTTAGTCACGTAGTCAGCGGTCCGAGCGTGTCGACGTGTTGTCTGTGCCGAGGCGTGTTCTGACTGTGCGGTTAGTGCATCAGTGCATGGGTGGTTTAAAGTTCTGTGTGTCAGTGTTAGCGCTTTTCTATGACTGAAACAACAATTGATCAGTATTTTACACCTACGCATCCCCTAAAGCGACAACGGCCGCAATCATCTCCCGAGGTTGGCGAGGATAAAATAGTAATGGCGGTCGACAACGTAAGTAACCTCACCGAGTTTCGACGGCAACTCATGACTGACATAAGTAACCTGTTGGACCAGAAATTGGCTGGTCTAGAGGAGAAGGTTTCCAACTTAGCTACCAAAGAAGATTTAACTAACCTATCTGATAGAGTCGCCTCACTCGAGAAAGAAAATAACGCTCTCAGGGAAACGATAGAGACAATGAAAAACAAAGAGTGTGCTATTGTCGATAAGCTTGTGGATTTAGAGAGTAGGTCCCGTAGAAATAATCTTATATTTAGAGGGCTTAAAGGCGCAGAGACTGCTAAGGACTGTAAATATCTAGTGGAACAGTTTTGTAAGGACTACCTAGGGAGTGATGGAAGTGTGTGGGTGAACCGGGCGCATAAACTAGGAAACGATAAAAAGACCATCATCGCACATGTGCCGGAAGACTGGTGTATAGACTATATTTTGAGACATGCAAAAGATGTGAAGAATTCTGGGGTTGTCATTCATCGCGATTTTCCGCGTGAGATCCGTGAAAAGCGCGCACGCTTGTCGGCCGTGAGGCGGGAGATAGAACGTGTGGCAGGCGGGCGTCGGATGCCATTGGTGTTTGACCATCTCGTTGTGGAAGGCACTAGACTGACGTGGGAAAACGGGCGTTTACGGGCCGGGCAGCAGGACGGGGCAACTAAACTACGGGCGTTGTTTAATCATGATTTTGCGGAGTTCCTGGAAAGAATCGGCAAAGAAGACGCGACCAGAGAACGGGCAACTCAATCTACAATGGTCCATGGTGCAGCATCCACCACCGGGGGCGGTGGCCACCTCGCAGGCGATGGCGGAAAACAGTTATCAGCACCTCCACAGGGCACATCCCAGGCTAGTCTCACGTCAGGTGATCACTGATGGGGCTTCGCCAATCTTTCCACGGCTGAGGAGGAGGAACGACGGACAAGTGCAACGGACGAGAGACATGGTTCAAAGAAACAGTTAGAGATTTTATATTATAATGTTTGTGGCCTTAGAAGTAAAATTAACGATAGTGATTTTTTAGATACGTTAAACACTCATGATATTGTAGTATTAGCTGAGACGTTCGCTACAGAAAATGATATGGCTGCGATAGAGGGATACTTAAAGGTATAAGGTATAAGTTTCTTGATAAAACTTCTTCTGTTCAGATCTACTAAATATTGAATTAAAACCACTCAGTTTTAACATACACGTTGAAGCAAACCTCCATACTTATTTATCATGTTATTCTTATGGAGCTAACAATAACATATCATTTCTCGCTATGATGGATTAATTTTTTTTGGAATTTGAAATTCGCTGAGTATGCAGGTCTTCTGCAGCGGGAGAATTTTTATGGAAGCTTTATTTTTATATTATTTTGATTTGTGGATCAAAATTAGTTTAATCATCTGGATTCATCATGTAATCTACTGTTAATTTTTGAAACCCACATCAAAACATGTTTCATCATTATTTTTACTAATAAATTAGGCTTCATATTTTTTTAAATTTTTTATTTAAATATAAAATTTCAATATAAAGCGTAAAAAAGGCCCAAAAAGGAGAAAAACGTTATTTTTTCAAGAAATTGTTACAATTTTTAATAATTTCTTGAAATATAACGTTTTTTGAGCTCGTTAACACCTTTATTTTAGGCGAATTTTTATGATTGAGGTGTCAAATTGTACTTGGAATTTCGTCAATATTCCCCGAATGCTGTTCATTTTCCTTTAGGTGAAAAAAGTATTGTCCCATTGGGCATTTATGTTACCCACAAATGTACATGTATTTCTTATGGAAGGAATATTTTTTTTAATATTACTAAAATTAGTGCTTACCTTGTAAACGGCTGGATCAAAGTAGACATTTTTCTTACAGGAAATTTAATCTTCTTCAATTTTCAAATTTAATAGGGAATACAAAAAGTTAATATTTTTCAAGATATTTAGGAAAAACGAAAAAAATTACCTTTAGAGCCCCTCCCTCCTCCCGCTCAAGGGCTACGGACGGAGAGTTTTGATATGTTCACCTCCTAACTACTCTAAACAAAGCTGCAAAGTCAAAAATTGTGTTCCATGCAATTCCCTCTATACCTGTTTTTGAGCATTCATTGCCTGAACTACAAGTAGTTTAGTTTACGTTTATATATGGACTAGTGGCTTGTAGGGGTAAAAGCCCCTAAAAATAAAATACAAATGCTGAGTGTTTAATGTTTCCGTCACATTCACAACTCGGTAACATTTTGACGGATTTGAACGATCAAAGTGTGATGTTAAGGATATTTTTACATTTTCTAGTGCGTATCAGAATTTTGAGAAAGGGCGTTACTTCAGTATAGTAAAGGGCTGAAGTTTTCGGAACAGTGGCGCTATCCGTCGATATCAAATAAACTCAGTTCACTTTGCTTACAATTAAACATATGGACTTAAAGAATGATGAACTTAATGAACTTATGACTTAATGAACTTAAAGAAGTTCTTATAAGGTTAACCACAGTTTACAGCACTTAACTTATTTGCGAGGAAGACGTGACATTCAACACAAAAATGTAAACAAATATCTTGTGTAGCCTCCACGGTTCAAAACAACATACTGGGCCGAAAAAGGGTGCTTATTAAGGAAATCTCTGATTTAGGCTATATTTCAACCAATAGACGAATAGGTAAGGATGAAATCAGAAAATGGTCTCTCGTTGACAACTCCACTCTCATCTCGTTGGAGCCTCTAGCTCCACTTCAAACGGTTAAGTTTGGAGACCACAACGTTATTAAATGGTTAATATTGAGGATTTGACCCTACGTTTAACTCGTTTTTATGGTTGCCTGTGAGTAAATACTGCTTTGTCTTGGGAGATTAAAGGTGAACCTTATTGGTAAGATAAAATTTGAAGCTGATGTTGCACTCAAAACTATGACCATCTCCGACCGCACATGAAACTGGTAGAGCTGGGCCTTAAATATGATGAATGAAGTCTTCTCTGTACCTATAGTCTGCGCTTATTCGATTTTGTTAATATTACAAATCACTTGGATTTAAATTAGCACCAGCTACTTCCACATGATATAGTGTAAACAAAACAGACATATTTAATTCCTCTTGCTTTTTAAAAGGCGAGAAGATTAAAGCCCCTAAATTATAAAAAACGGAATATCTGATATAATACCCCCGTTACAGCAGACCTGCATACTCAGCGAATTTCAAGTGCAAAACAACATATTTCAATCCAACATAGCGAGATTTGACATGTTTTTGTAAGCTCCATAAGAATAACATGGGGAATGAGTATGCAGGTTTGCTGCTACAGGTATGTTTAAACTGGTTGGTTTTCATTCAATATTTTGTAGATCTGAACTAGGAGAAGCCATTTTACCAAGTTTTATCAAGATATGTTGAGAAATAAGCGAAATATAGAATTTTACTTATTTCCCATAAGGTTAACATTGAGACAACGTACTGTTTAACCACTTTCAATATCTTGGTAACCAATGGACATAGAGCAGTAATTCAATACTAAATTGTTTGTTTTTTTGAGCTGAATTCAATAGTGCCAACAAAAATTTGATAAATTTTATTTTTCTATGTGAAAAACTCAAAAAACCCATTTTTGGGGGGTTTATCCCCCTTTACCCCCCCCTTCCGGTGGTCCGATCGGGCTGGTTCACGAACTCGTCCGAGTGATTATCAAATTACACGTCTGTACCAAATTTCATTAAGATCAGACCATATTTACGGCCGCTATCGTGTTAACAGACATATATATATATATATATATAAATTCGAACGAATAGTGTTTTTTGCTTCTGGGGACCACAAAATGAAAAATTAACATGGTCTCGAACTTAGGTCTTACCATGAGTACTACCGTAATAGCTTATTCCTTTAAGGAAATTCGCTAAAAAAATACCGTCATTTATCATGGTACATTTAACCTATTTTGCTGGATTTTAAATAAACCATTCATCAACATCTAAGTTAGCATGGGGTTTTAAATTAAGTTTAATCATCATGTTTTAATGTAATCAAAGCAGACAATTTTAGATTACAATGCTTTTTTAAATAACATATATTTTACGTTATATCTCATTTTCTGAAACACTTTAAGAAATTTCAGTATTTTTCCCGAGTCCCTGGCATCAAGACCTTCAATTTAAGCCCTCTCCCATCAACTTGCGACTTACCAAACGCCCGCTATTTTGGCGCAAAAATTTAGAAATATAGATAGATCAATTGGCATTAAATTGCCATCGTTATAACATAAAAGAAACAAACGTATTTAACTCTTTATTATTTTAAATTATGAAACAGACAACAATAACTAAAAACAACGATAACTCAAACCTCTAATTATAAAATTCGGAAAATCTTAAAGTTACAATATTTATTGATTATAGTGCATTGAACGTGCATAGTTAGCTGCCTTTTGAAAAAAAACTGAACGTCAATATTTAGCATATGGCTTTGAATCAAGCATCAGCAACACACGTTTAAATGTAAACAAAGCAGACGTTTTTCAATCCCAATGCATTTTAAATGGAAGATATTTTTCGTTA
Source organism: Flexamia atlantica (assembly GCA_035578135.1). Lineage (NCBI taxonomy): Eukaryota > Metazoa > Arthropoda > Insecta > Hemiptera > Cicadellidae > Flexamia > Flexamia atlantica. The sequence continues at coordinate 3,563,089 of JAQJVK010000008.1, read as the reverse complement.
TTTCTAATTTTCTGATTGATTTTGACAAATCTGATATTTTTCCCGACCCCCTGGGATCAAGACCTTTAATTTGAGCCGTCTCCCATCATCCTGCGAGCTGTCAAACTCTCAAAATTTTGATTTTAAAAAATTGCTTACAGAATTAATAATATAGATTCAGAAATTGTAATTTGACCTACAAGTGCGAAAAATATTGATGTTACCTGGTAAATAAAATATGGCATACTCTTTGAGAAAATCTAATGTATAAAAACTTTTTGACACGATTGAATTAAAATTATAATGTAAGTAAAAGTTTGAAAGCGCACTTTGTATAGATGAAATTGGTAACTTTATTTAAAAATGTTGAAATTTACAAATAACTTATAGATTTCCTCCTTAATAAAATTTCTAAATAAGTCGATTTATGAAATCATATCTTAGTTTTCAGTGCCTTTTCAACACAAGAACATAATATCTCTAAATAGTCAACAGTGACTTGGTTGATTAATATCCTCAGGCAAACCCAGCGGTGTTATCACTTAGGCCTTATCAGTATGCGATGCCACGGGCGACTGAAGGCACACAGATTACTGAACACTCACCTCACTACGGCGATCATCCTGGGACTCTTAAATATACAGAATTGGTTTGTATTGTTAGTACCCATGATCACTTGATTACGAGTACTAAATTATTCATGTACATTAAAATGAAAAATAAGACAATTAATAATTAGGTACACAATTTAAACGAGAGTGACATTAAACGGTTTTACGGATTATTTTTGTATTGTGTGCTTATTGAGTACAAAATAAGATTTATATTTTTTAGACTAAAAACGAAAAATATGCCTAAGTTTCAATCGTGTTTTTACCTAATAAGTTACGATTACGACTGATCAATGCTGTGCATCAGGTAGATATATTTTCTAACACCTCACAAATCAAGACAAATCAACGTTTTATAGTCGGCAAATAAATACGGAATGATCTATTAGGTAAATAATAAAATTTAAAAATACATTATTAATTTAGTCATATAAGAAAACATCGTTTTCAGTAAGAAAAGGGAAGTTCTATTCATAATACTTTTGTTATTACTATATATATTTTATTTATTTTCTTAGAATTTTCACTTTATTAAAAAGCTAAGGAACAAAGACATAATAACTCTAAAAATCTTTTATATAATTTTTCTTTTGCGAACAAACTAAAACCAACTTACACAATTGTCCTTGTTAAAGGATTTTTTCAAAGTCAAATTGGTGATAAATATTTTCACTTGTAACTGCATTTTATATGTGTCTGTTGAACTAAATTAAAATTAAAATCTTTGAGAAGCTGTAATTTTCAGTTTGTATTTCTTTTTTTCAACCTTATTTGCGGCGTTGTGATCCATTTTTATAGCTCTTTAAAATGAGGTACATATCAAGGTATTGTTACTTTAACAATTTCAAGACTTTAATTGTGGATCGTCCCCTGGGCACAATGTCAGTATTTTATGTCTAAATATTTGCCGTTGCGTCAAATACTCTATTTCAGTGTTTTAATACATATTGATCAGTCTTTTAATAAATATTCAAAATATTCCAGTGTTTTGTTCAACCTGTATTTTAATGTTTTCAATGGTCAGTGATGTAAATACTTTATACATTTATATATTTCTACATTTGCCTGGGAAATAACATTTACCCTTTTTATTTACATAAATAAATAACGTTTACTTATACTAAACTTTAATACATTTAATCCTATCACTCTTGCTAAAAATATTTACCGAAAGTTACAATATTTAAATATTGATAATTTTGTACCAATAAAAACTGCTACACGATCCAAAGCTATGCAATAAGTAATACAGAATGTTTTTGTAATTTAAAAAGCACACAGTTGGTTCATTATTTTCAATGTTACAGATCATAAAAATAGAATCTATAACGCTGATAAGACATAAGAGAAGATTCAGTAGAAAGGGAATGCCATTAAGTTTAAAAGTTAATTTCGTCACAAGTAAAAGGTGATCCTAGGGAGGAATTCAAGGGGCAGAGGTCATTTCAGAAATGTTTTACTGTCAAGTTAGATAGATAATTCGTTTCGACTTCCATATCTAATTTTCTGCCGTTTGTACCTATAGCAGATGATTGAATTGTATTTCAGCATCTTGTTTTTAAGAAAAGAGTATCGAACGATCTCGGTAGTTGAACTTCGATATAAATAGTTTGTTGATCAAAACTCAATATACGACTCCATCGTATTTATCGATTATTTTGTTATTCTATTAAAGTTGATGTTTATTGGTTTATCAGTAGTATCACAGGTCAAGATGGCGGATTATGTGAAACAAGATAAGTGTGTTTAGTAACGTTATAAGGACGTAAGTGTGTTAGTAACGTTTTGATTGAGTTTTCGATTTGGTGAGTCTAGTTTGGTTTAGTTTTATAATGTTACGGTTTGTCTACTGTTTGTGAAAATATCTAATAATGAACTTGACTTTTATTTCGGTTATTGGTGGTAGTAAAAGTTTTTCTATTTCATTACTAGACCGTAGTCGGAACAGTATATGAGTTGAACAAAAATTTTTTTTATGGAATGATTACACTGGGCCAGCTTTTAGTATATGATCTTCCTTACGGCACGTGTCATTGCAAAGTACATTTACGCTTTTTCCTTATACCAATGCGTTGAGGAGTTCAGTAGCTGACCCTCAGTGAGGTTAGAACTCCAGATCAGATATGAATGTCTTATCGATAATTCTCTATCAAAAACACACCAAAACGAATTTTGGTGGTGGGAGGACAAGGCATGACACGACTCAAGCCCGTTGACCATCCCTTCCGGAAACGCGACCCTTGAAACCACAGAAATAAATTTTGACTTCTAGGCTACTAACCTGCAAGGATGGATGTGAAACCCCGGAAACAGATTATCGAATAGCTGAATAAAAAACTTAAAAGTATACTCCTATATCACAAAATGCTTAAAATCGTATTATACAGTATGAATACGATTTAAACTTATGATTCATTTGTGGACACTCGGTATAAGGCTAGCACAAAATCAAAGGTAAATTATTAATAAATATGAATAAAATATACTATAAAATAGTAAAGAATATCTCGTTAAAATCTATAATTTGCTTATTTTAACTGCACGAGGACAAAGGATTAATTGGCCTATTTGCCGATCTAAAGCCACCAAATACCACAGCATGCTCAAACCATTAAAATTATACTCATATATCATTGACTTCAATCATTGGGGTTTATAATTTAGTGCTGTTTTTAAAAGTCAAAAACTCACTCACTCATTGCCAGGGAATAGAACGGGTGCAAATACTATTCGTATGGCAGAGCGGGTTGCAGTAAATCCATATCCAGCAATGAGGAAGTGGCTGTAAAGATAATGTATCGTGCTGTGATCATGCAATGTCCCCATTACCATGATATACCGACCCTCGGCCCGTGTCGCGGCTGCGGCCTTGTGCTGCTCCAGTGGTTTTAAATATCTATAATATTAGGCCTACTTATTATTTGCGGTCCTTACCAGCACAGCATACATTAATTAATTAAGGCACGTCATATTAGGTTTTAGTTAATTTCCTAATTAAAAATACTATTATAATAAACATGTTTTTGCGTATTACGGTTCTGCATGGTTAAGAAAATTAAAAAAAAAATAAATTGGGATTGTATCTCTTGGTTATCAAAAATTTTATCAATATAGTATCGTTTTTGGTCAGAGTAAAGCAGTAAATTATTTTTTGTAATGATTCAAGAGAGTAAGAGAAATTAAGATTTAAGTACTGTTTAGACAGAACTTAAATCTTTTTTAGCTTAAATCAGTTAAAAAACTTTTTTTCAGTTAAAAAGTCTTTTTATACAGAACTTAAATCAGTTTTTTAAGTACTGTTTTTTTCATTCCTACCCTAAGCCTACGACCTCTTTGTGTCATATCAAATTAAAGACTACAAAAACAATATGTATATATATATAGCTCTCGACTAATAAGGCTGATATATAGGAAATAATTCTCTGGAATCTTTAAATTAACACGAACCCTTGGTTATAAGGTCCCTCTGAGCGATCTACGGCATTTAAACAGTGACTGAATTCTCGGGGTGGAAGAATACGCCACGTTCCTTAAATTATTTTCCCACCCCCTTAAATTGCGTCACAACCTTCCATCCTTATTTATTCGAAAACCAAAACAATAATATGTTTTTGTGCAAACGTCTTTTGAAGAATTGGGAATATCATGTGTAGTGAACTCATTATAAATCTTCTAATTTCCTCCATCCATCCCTTAAACCACGAAAATGCTTTAAATTAGACCTAAATCCAACCATGGATCAATAGGTTTAAAATTTAGTTTTTTGTTCGGAGGAAAATGATTGGTACCCAGAAAATATTATTTTTAAGTCTTCATGTCTAATGAATTTTGAATCTCAGGATTACCTTCTTACCAAACAAAGGCAACCGTGATTTGAGCTACACACTAAATGCCACACGAACAAAACGTACGACACGATAAATCTCGCCAAATAAAGAAAGGGATGGTCGTAAAGCCCTTTGCCCAACGAGAAAATTTTGTTTAATATATCCTTTAAGTAACACTATTGATAAGCATATTATACACAGTTGATTTTTGGAATAAGATGGGCTATTTTCACCAAAAATATACATTGTTGCTAGTTCGACACAAAATAAAAGTATAATATAATATATAAGGTATTATTAATATATAAGGCAAGTATTTTGAATTGTTTGTAGTTAATTTCGGACACAAACTTTTATGTAAAACGTGATTTATCAAATAAAGCAGATTACATAATGAGGCGGCAGATTCATATACATTTTTAAGTAATCATACCACAAAGGCACAAAGGGATTCGTGTACACTTCTATTTGATCGTAGCTGCTATTTAAATGGTCGTAAGTCTACAAAACTGATTCATGCCAAAGGAAGGATATTATGTTAATTAGTTTTCTCATATCAAGCAATTTTTTGGCATTTACTTTTTGTTTAGCATGTAAGTGTGGTTTTAGATTACTCCGCAGTACATTTCTGGAATAGTTCAGTTAGTTTTCAAATTGCTCAGTTCATATTTCATCTGCAATATTGCACTATTGTCACAAGACCTTGAAATTAAAGACACTCAAGTTGTACTGCAACTAAACGTTGAAAACCAAAACTCTCGCTTCCAGTTTGGTAAGGGATAATGCAACCGTTTGCAAATCATTAAGGAAGGACGTTAAATCATTACTCATTCATTACTGAAAAAACTCATTTATTTTATATGGTGTGAACTGTCTATGTCTTTAAAATAGATGATAATAAATTGCCTTGAATGATTACCACCGTGTAGTGTACACGGTGCATTAAAAGCCTTTTAAATCCTTTCTTTTTATCCAATAACAGGAGAATAGTCGTGACTTTTATTGTAAGGACTGATAAGGAATATGTAGAAGTATAACTTTCTGACGCTATCTTGGATAATGCTGAGATAGTTTGTGGCCCATCATTCTGATATAATTTTATACTGACTTCAATGTCGCAATTAGTTTTTAAGAATCTCGATGCGCTCTCGGCGTATGAACGACAAATGAAAACGAATTGAAATCAGCTTAAGAAATTAGTAGGTGCCAAAACCGAGATGGTGAAAAAAAGTTTTACATTTTTAAAATTATCTTAAAATCGATTCCAAATGGTCACTGCTGTTTAATTGGCTCTATTAGGCATCATTTTGAGTTTATGGGCATATAATATTGACTTAAAAGTATGAAAAAATCATTTAAAAAAATCATGTTTCAAAATCATTTCAATATTTAAAAAATTAATCGTGAATCGAAGTCAGTGTAAAAATATATTTCGAAATGATGGGTCACAAATCTATTTTTGCATTTAGAAAACATTATCGTATCCGAGATGGAGGCAGATAATTACCATTTTATCTTAAATGAGTGCTTGTTACATAATAATGCTTGAGAATGGCCTCGCATGGGTATTCACACAAATATATTAAAAGTAAGGGGGTGTACTCGATACTTGCGATAAAATATATTTTAAGAAAAACCGACCCTACCACTACTTAAAAAAATATAATAAAATATAAAAAACCCTACTTAATACTTACTTCTTCTTAAAATATATTTTAAGTAGAACCTACTCTACCACTACTTTGCTTGACGTGACGTGATGATATCGAATGGATTTATTTTCACTGGTATCCCCTTTAAAACTATGTTAGTTTCATCGGAATCGGGAAAATAGCAATTAAAGGCAATTAACATCTGTAATGACCGCAATATTGAAGCGACAACACCTCCGTAAATGGCAAGATGCATTTTTGAGGTGTCCAAGTAGTGATAAATAACTTTTAAAAGACAAACTACGTTGGAATAATTTCGCATAGGCCTACTCGACTCTAGAACTATGGCCTGGCCTAATTATTTTATAAAGTAAATAGAATGCGTTGACTTACCTTACGAAGATTTTGATTAACTTAACTGGAGGTGAGCTTAATGATCCAAAAGTGCTAACGTCGTTTTAACCTTAAATAAATACAGTAATAATGTTTGCATAAAAATCATAATTTTATTAAAATACTATGGATTTACAGAAAGGGAAAACCCGAGTCAAAAGAAAATTTTTAACAACAACTCTGTGTATTTTCTACACAATATAAAAAATATAGGTAAATCAATGCTCGATAATCTATCTTTGGAATCGATAAATTGAAAAAAAAACAATTTTTCCAATTTAGAACGTACCAAAGACACATTGAAAAGCTTCCGTGTTATGCAAAATATTAAAATACCTTAGCGAAAATAATGACACACTATGCTTTAAAAAAAATCATATCTACTATACAAATTTCAAAGTTGCATATGTGGTAAAGTTTAATCAAGTCCCTTCAGTCGGTAAGAGAGTCTCGCGGTCGCCGCGGCATACAGAGCTGTGTATTATGGTAATCTGTGTGTCTACAGCCACCGTGGCCTCGCATACTGATAAGGCTCTAGTGTTAACATCACTACGCTTGTTATACAATTCCTTGATATAATAGGTGAATCTATCTTCCATATAAATTTTAATTTTTATATTTTATGATAAATTAAACGTGTATAAGACGTTCAATGGACTTAACGGAATCGTCTAAGAAAGACGATGGTTATACCCTTACCGTTAAATGACACTGAATCTCAAATTACAAATAATATGTTGAAAGAAAATAATTTACAGGTAAATTCATTAAAAGAATCATAGTCCTGCTTAAATAAAATATCGTCATAGGATATTTTATCATTACGAGTCATGACACCTTTACTGTGTCACTGGCGCCGCGCCGTATGTGTCTCTCCTACGTGTTCTATTTTTTGCCAAAAAGTGTCTTTTTCGTTTCGGGGGGGGGGGGGGATACAAAGTTGCCCTTGGGAGAAGCAGGTAGTTAGTTATTTAGCCACCTCTAACTATTCTGATATAGTACAACATCGTCACACTTGCAGCCGTTCACGTTTGTGAGATTCTTACATAATTTAAAAAAGGGCGCCAAGTATATGAGGCACGTCCGTCAATCACAAAGACGTGGATGGTTCTACTTGGTGCTAACTTCGACAAGCTAAAAGAAGCGAAAGGGTTATTAAGAATATATTTTCTGCAATCTTAGTGTATCACAAGCATTTTGTGATTAACATACATGTGTCTCGTATAGACACAGAAGATCATCTACCTCCGGATATGAGGGCACTGCGCCACAGGATGCCGAGTGCCAGCTGGAGAAAGTTTTCACGTAGCAAGTAGGCCTTATGTATCTATTTTTCCAGCACTCATAATACAAACACGGAATAACAACACTGCCAAAAACCACTTAATAGATTTGGTGGAGAAACGTTCGTATTATTGGAGACTCAACTGAACGTCGTAAAACAATATATGGAAAAACTTGATTACGAATGAACATTTATTGCCCTCCTTACTTAAAATGTTTACAAAATTTTAATTTGTTATAAAAAAATTATTTGTTTAGTTTCATTCAAATATGAAAGTAAACCAATCATATTTTTTTATAGAAAGTAAACTTGCAGGAGGCAATAAATAAAGTTTATTCGAAATAATGTTCTTACATAAGCAAGTATTGTTTTAATTTGTTTGAGCGAATTTTCCCCTGCAGGAAAGTATCTATTATCGTAGGTGGCATGGTAAGACTTAAGCGCGGGACCACCTTAATTTTTCATTTGATGTCATATTTCATATATATATGAAATTTATATTTCATATATATTTCATTTGATGTATGAAATATTACATCAAATGAAAAATTAAGGTGGTCCCGCGCTTCACCATACCTATTAATATATTGCTATATTGCTATATATCCTATAACTATATATATATATATATATACATATATATATATATATATATATATGTATATATACAGACATATGTCGTAGCCACATGCTGTAATTGGCACTTCATGAAATGCCCGGCCAGCTCGTCTGGGCACATAGTGTAATGGAATGGTTTCATTCAAAATTACAGTGTGTGACCAACAAAACTGGGCACTTGCTGTAATTATTTCTTTTACTCTGTGTGTCCAGCTTAGATGCTGGGCACTTTATGTAAACACTTAAAACTGCTGTTTACGTTGCTGATGGCAGTATCTGATGTATTATTTTAACTATACAAAATAGGAACATTTTGTAGGAATTTCGTAAAACATTAAGAATAAGATTGTCCACCACTATACCAGAAAATTCTTGCCTGAACGATTTTATGACGGTTTGTTCAATTTTTTTTAGCTATTTTGGCTACACATTACTAATTATATTATTATTATTGAAACAACAAACGGTTTTAAAATAGTTTGTTGTTTAATTAATAATGATGTGTAGCCAAAAATATCTCAGAAAACATAAATCTGACAATTCAGTCAATTTAAATTGTATGCTTTAATAAAATAAAAACATCAAAAATTTTACCTAAAACATTTATATGTAACGTAGCACATAAACATTAACCTATTTTTCATGTTTTTACTGATTAACTGCTGACCTAGTCTGTACTTAATCAAACTTATAATAAATCAAAACATAGCAAGGTGAAAAAAATTTAGAGAATGTACTATAAGAGTGTTGAACAAATAAAAAAAATCCTTTAGTTTTTTGTATCAAAATTTAAAACATTCAATTTCAAGATGAAATTTTTTATTTCGTTTGTTCTTTTTACAATTTTATTAACATTAACGTCAATTTAGGTTCAAGTTTTTCTTTCATGTCAGTAAGAAATAAAATAACATAACATCATCACAAGCCTTTATGAAATAATAAAAATCGTATATGGAGAGTCCTGTTTACCTAACAGCTTTTCAGTAATATACTCAAAATATTTTTTATATTCCTGTTGACACCAGTAGCTTAAAAATTTAAGTTTATATTATTGAGTTATATATTTGGAAATTCATACGAAGAAATTTGTCTAAAGGGATAACTTATAAATGTTAAACGTTATTCAAAAGTAAGGTGCTAGAAAACGTTTCATATTTAAATATCATTATTGTATTTTTTTAATTAGCATTACTTCTTATTTTTTATTTTTGTTTAATTTTTCAACTATTTGAAAACCACAGTAATCTTTTAAAGCATTAAACCATGTATAAGTATTTATGTTTTATTCTAGATTACGTAGTGATTATTTTATTGCTAAAAATTACTACGTTAATTTTAGTCTTTTAGTCAGGATATTTTTTTTTATTTTAGTCAAAACTTACCTTTAGCATTTGAAAAATCCAAATATAACGTTAACTAAGTATATTTTCAAAAAGCTTACGTAACTTAACCAACATTAAAATTTTTAGATTTGAAAAATATTGAAAGGTTTAATAGCAAAAAATAACATTGGCTACTTTAACAAAGACATTGGGATTTAATGTAAACATTGGGATTTACTTGAACAAAAAGATCTTGTAGCGATTGCCCGACATGCCTCGATAGTTACAGCATGTGTCCAAAGAACGTTGGGCACTTCATGATGTGCCCAGTTTCATTGGGCACATGCTGTAATTTTGTATAAAATAATCGAGTTACACGTTGTGCCCAGGCGCCCTGGGCACTTCATGAAGTGCCCAATTACAGCAAGTGGCTACGACATATACATACACACGTCCTTAAGCACGATAACTTGAGCAAAAAAGGGCCGATTTTGGTAATTTGGCATAACGTGTAAAGCGACATTTAAAACTTCGATTTCGGAAACAAGCACAATTGATGTACTGTAAGGAGGAGTTCTTAACAAAATAACATTAATTTTTAAGAATAATCACTTTTTTATCAATTTTTGCAAATTTAATTGTTAAAATTGGGTCGGTAAAAAATAAACAAGTTGGCATTTATTATTATTATCCTACGTCATTCCGCTGCTTCGATATTGGATGTGGTAAACGCAGTGCGTTGTCCAATATTATATATATTTTACCTCCAAAAAAGTATAATTTACCCTGAATTGGGGGGGGGAAATCCCCAAACATTGCAAAATAATTTCTCCGAATCAATATCCTAATAAAGGGAAAATTTGAAAAATACAACTCTGAACACATTATTATATTTACATTGGCAGGTGAATATTTTATTTATATATATATATTTTTATAGTTAGAGTTCATCGGTCATGAGTTTGCTAAAAAATGAATAATTTATATATATATATATAGTGTGTTTATAGGTGGGAGGGGGTTTGGTCTAAACCTCTTGAAAATGCGGCATAATATATGGTAAGTTGTATTAAAATTGGCTGCAGATGAAGGTTTGCTGCAACAGGGGTATTTTTATTATAACCATGTGATTGAATTTTATTTGTACATGTTATATTTTTTTGGACTGATTTCATTAATTGATTATGTGTTTGCTGACATAGCTATGTATATAGTAACAAGATCAAATTACTGAAGATTATTAGACTAAGAATATAGAATACAAAAGTGTATATTAAAGTAATGAAAACCAATGTGATCTACTTGTTAATTTCCCTCTTGCTTAAAGCTTATGACTGTTTAATATACTTTTTTTGTGTATTATTCACACAACATTCAAAAAAATATTTTCCCTTGATTTGTTGAATACGCTCACATACAAAATAAATCCTTTGGAATTTGCTAAACACGCAGTTCTGCTGCGGGTATTTAGAAAATATACTCGTAAAACTTCGATATTGGATTAAATTGCCCGTTTCTTTAGCAACACTTTATGACCAATAAGGCATTACAGTCTAATGTCACAAATAAATAAATATGTCTCTGAGTCATATCTAAGATGCCTAATTATCCTGAAGTATCACAGTTGATTACTTATGCACATTTTAATGTATTTTGCCCCATGCGTGTCGCGCTCACAATATCATGGTAAATGGGAAGATTGCGTGATCAGGACACCGATATATTATTTTTCACTTACTTTCTTAATGTAAGTTTTTTTTATTTTGTACATCCTATAGATTCTTTGTTTTGTGCATATAATAAGATTATGCTTATTATTATTATTATTATTTAAATACCGTTGTGCTGTATATACAGGGTGTCTGTAAAGTCCGTCACCAAACTCCATAACTTTGTTTATTGGGTCAAAATAAGCAAAAAAGTTCTTGTGAAGGTATGTCCTAAAATGCATATTTGCCCAGATATCCGCCATTATGTATTTTTCACAAAATTTTTTTTTCTCCAAAATTTGGGAATAGATTTTTTTGAAACTTGGTATGTACCTATAGCTAGTCAAGGTTAGCTTATGAAAAAATAATCAGCATGATCGAATGGTAAATTTCAAAATGGTGGCCGTTTGAAACCTTTAATTTGAAATATCGGGAAAACTTTACGTAGTACAAAAAATATGAAGGATTAAAATTTTTATAAAATTTAATTTCCAGTCTAATGATACCAGGATTATGAAAATCGGTTAATAAATAACTGAGTTATGGTCAAATTTATCTACTGAGGCAGCGTAATTGACCTATGTCAGCGCATGACTCAATGCAACAATGGGACATTCTTCTTCCAAGTTATGCTGCCTCGTTGGATTAATTCGACCATAACTCAGTTATTTATTAACCGATTATTTGCTGTCATTAGACTGGAAATTGAATTTTCAAGAAATGTTAATTCTTCATATTTTTTTGTACTACGTAAGGTTTTTCCGGTATTTCAAACTAAACATTTTAAACGGCCGCCATTTTGAAATTAACCATTCGATCGTTTTGATTATTTTTTCATAAACTAATCTTGACTAGTTATAGGTACATACTAAGTTTCAAAAAAATCGATTAACAAACTTTGGAGATGAAAAATATTTTGTGAAAAATACAAAATGGCGGATATGTGGATAAATATGCATTTTAGGAGACACCTTCACAGGATATTTTTTGCTTATTTTGACCCAATAAATCAATTTATGTAGTTTGGTGGCGGACTTTACAGACACCCTGTATTTTAACTTCAAATACGTAATGAGAATTGATAATGAGTTTTTCAAAAGTATATTTTTAGGGGTTTAAATAAAAAACTAGATAAAAAACCTTTTCCCGGGCATGAAACGTCACATCAAATATATAATTTTTTGTCGATAAACCATAATCGTGCTAAAATAAAATATTCACTTTAACATTAACTTTGCAAGCCACTAATTTGGTCTGTTTCAACGAGGAAGGAAAAAAGTTGCTTATTTTTCATTAGGCTATATTGCACCCTGTTCCTAATTACTAGAACAAGTTATTTACGTAGTTAAATCATGCTTATTAGAAAAGCTAGATATGCTGGCTTTTTTAAGCGTAACCAAAATTTAGTTTTATCAGTACACCACAAGATCCCCGGATTGGATCCCACTACATTATTTTCTTCGGGGATACATAAAATATAAGGCCTACAAAAACCACCCACAGGATTTTCAGCAGCTAAAATCAAATATAAATTAAATATTAAGAAATTGAAAGAGGTACTTTCCAAAATCTATTCAGGAATTTTATGGAGAGATCACAACTTTGTATAAATAACAATGGTGGATTGTTTGAATACTTAATGTACGCTAAATGTGATGAAACTTAAATAATAGTAATAGGTTATGTAAAATGTAAAGATTAACAAAACAATAGTTATTGTTAATTGTTATATATATATGTGCATTATTCAATCTTGAACATGGGCTGCGTTAAAAAAAATAAACTCCCCGAGCAATTATTTATTTCCCATGATGTTTTTGGGATAACACCGTACAATCATTATCGGTAATATTCAGTCCTGTATTAAATAGTATACCTTTAATGTTTATTTTTATTTAATAGTTTAACTCAAAAGTCTTAATATGTGCCGAAGTTTGAGCTATTTTTTTTTTAGTCATATTAATAGTATTTTTATACTGTAAAGGCTAGGAGAAAATTAATGCATTTTGGTATTGATTGAAGTATTAAATTGCTCGATTGATGAATTTAGATTTATATTGTTTAATTTAAATTACTCATAACACTCATTTTTTATATATTTTAAGTAAGAAATTAAAATTTGAAGCGTTAAAAACTACTTGGTCATATTAGTTTCTTAAACCAACAATTAATTACAGCAAATCTACAATCAAAATAAAGTGTCAGTTGTGATGATGTTTCGCAACGCCCACATTTGCCATTTGCCTAGGATTAAACAGCTTGGTAAAAAAACTGAGTATCTTTCATTATTCTTTTTAGTTAAATGATATATCACATTTCTGTTTAATGTAAAACCGAGTTCTTCCACCTAAATACAGGTTATTACATCTTTTATCACATTTTCATCATGTCCCCAAAAATTTTATTGACAAAAAACCTTCTAGGCAAAACCTTTTAGCATGGCGGAAATAACTTTCTGTTAAGAAAACATTATCACCTTATTAGCGAGTTTCCTAAGGAATAATACTGAGCTGTTGTATAAAATGCTGGATATAAATAATTTTTTTATTCAAAATTTAACAAGGGTTTAAAGAAAGTTTTTATTTACATTCAGCTTTCAGAACAACACGTATCATGCTAATAAATTTGTGATTAAACAAAAACATTATTATTAATTATGTTAAAATATAAACTACGTACCTGTCTCTATTCGGTGATATTAAGCAATAGAAAAGGTGTTTTGATGTTTGTTCAAATTTGAAAATGCAGAAATAACATGCTAAGCTATATTCAGAAGCTCTATCAGAAACTCTTCATGTAATGACAAATTTCGACATTTGTTTCTGATCGTGACTCCAACACATTATCTAAACTGGCACTTTCTCACAGTTATGTACGGGTACGGCGTAATACAACGCGATATTATTGTCACTGTAAATCAGTTATCATACATGGAACCTTATTAGCATGTTTATTATTAATTTTAAACAAGTTTTCTTTTTTTCCTGTTTTTGGTTGTGCAAGAACAATGCTGCTGTTACATTAACGATTTTGTTGTTCTTAGTAAATTTAAAATTACTTAAGACACTACAGAATTGTACAGGGCGTTTTTTTACGCAACCCAAAACTTTATTTTATCAGTGAAGATCCCCCCCCCCTGACAAGATCCCGTATTTGACACCACTAGATTTTTTTCTTTGGGAATGCAAAAAAGGTAAGGCCTACGAAAACAATTCACAGGATATTCGGCACCACAAAACAAACATAACAAATTTAATACAAGACATTCAAAGAGGTACTTTGCAGGAATTTGAGAAAAAGAGCACAGATTTGTATAAATTTCAATGGCGGACTGTTTGAAAATGTAATGTAAGCTAAATGTGATAAAACTTAAATAGGTTGTATAAAATGCAAAGATTAACTAAACAATACTCATCTCATCTTTATATGTACATTGTTCATTCTTAAAAATGGGTTACGTTAAAAATAAAAAACCCTGAATTAAATTTGTTATGTTTGTTTTGAGGTGTTGAACATCCTGTGAATTGTTTTCGGAGGCCTTACTTTTTATGTATCCCCAAAGAAAATAATATAATGGGGTCAAATCCGGGGATCATGGGAGGACTAATTATTCACTGATAAAATAAAGTTTTGGGTTGCGTTAAAAAAATACCCTGTACTAAGTTTAGTGTACAGTCTGAAATGCATGAGAAGAGATATAATTTGAGAAGAGATTTGTGTACAGAGTGAGTAATATATCGCCCAAGTAAGCAACTGATTACTTTTAAATAGCACCCAGTTGGGCACACGAACTTGTGAAGATTCAGTTTTTTCCAAATTACAACTTCACATATGCTGTTTCGCGTTGAATTATTATGAGAGGTAAACTAGGCAATTTGAAAAAGTTTATAAAGAAGTAATTATTTGGGTTCATATAAATAGTCCAATAATTTAGCTCAGTGATCGGACGGGCAATAAACCACCTGCTCTCTAGCCATTTAGTTTTTATTGTATCGTTTGTTTGGTTTATTGTAGCTGTGTTTTCTAATCGACTGTCAATTGTATTTTTCTCGTTTCCATAAAACGTTGCTTACTGAAAATGCTATGCTTCGAAAAACATTTAATAATTCTTGAGGTAAACAAATAATTACATGCAAAACCTAATATATTTATGCCTCCTTTATACTCTACCAAACCGTCCCATCCGCTCGTCATGAGACTCCTACATTTCTGTTCCTGGAAAGGTTTTGTCATTTCCGTGTTTGAAATCCTTTGGGGTTCCGTCCCGTAGGCTTTCAAAGTTCCTAATGTTCAACTTTAAAGAAGAATATAAGTAAACAAATTGAAGTAGGATCAGCCAACAATGCCTTAATATGTTGCGTTTTCTTCGAAATTAATAACCACTTGCCCAGATTTCACCTAGGAAGTTGATGATATACAGACATGATGATACTGTTTTTGATTTTTCATGAAAATATTTCAAACACATGGCGCGCGATATTCCATACAAAGGACTGATATGCGTTGGTTATGTTGTATGTTTAATACCCATATTTATAGGTTCAGAGTAGGTTCCATGTGGCTTATGACTTGTCTTCGGATGCCAGAAATGTTATCGATTCTCAGTGGTAGTTATTTGTAAACCAATTTCATTTAGTCAATTATTTAACAGGTCTATCATTTACATAATTTACATTTCGAGTTACAATGTCTTTATGATGCCACCCTTTAACAACAACGAAAAAGCAAATTTACTTTTAAAATCTAAAATAAAATCAAAGAAGTCAGTAGGTCACGGTCGGCAAGGAAGCAAAATATTAGTAATTTTTATAAAGCCCAGGATCATTTAACTGCTTAAGCCACCGATGGTATTGCTTGAGCTTAAACACTAAATGTCTATAGTTATAAAAAATATTTGAGGCTTAATCTAACATAACTGCTACAAGAATTAATCTTTTTTTATTAAATTTATGATTACGCATAACGTAAACAAAAATCAATAACATTGAAAGGGTAATATTTTCTTAATATTTTAATATCAATAAGATACAATTTAAAGGCGGTGTTTTTGATAAAATAATACAAAAAAGGTTTGGTAGCTGATGAATTATGCACATTGTTGTCTCGCAAATGTGAGTCGCCGTCTCACGGTGAATGGGAACATCGCATGATAAAAACACTGACATATTATATTTCACTTACCATCTTAATGTTACTTTTTTTAGTTATCACTCACACCTCGATAGTTATCTTATGATAACAATGTTTTATTGCTTTATACTCTCGACAGCAACGTAGGTAAGAAAAAAGCTCTAGTTTCAAGTAAAGAACCGTTGAAATAAAATAATGCACTAAGAAAATAACCTGTTTATAAAATTTAGTGTTTTATAGATTGAAGAAAGGAATATTCCTATTTAAGTTTTAATCGCTATTATTAAAATTTAAACTGCATGTAATTTATTTAGGTATTCTCAAAATAAAAGTTTTTAAATAATTTTAAATAAAGTTATTTCATATCTTTATTTATGTTTTTAATCCCTGCATAGGCACTCAGTCTATAAATGTACATTAAGATTTGAATAACGCCCAATAAGTTTAAATATAACAATGACCGAAAAGCTAGGCAAAACTGCTGTAAGTAGCACTGTGAAAAGCCCAATTAAGATCCGAATGAATAGAGCTTCATTGTACATGAATTAATAGATAACCTTTTCAGACTGATTTACTGTTCAATAATTTTACACTCCCAACTCTTTTAGCTTTATAATAATAAACAATACTTTCTTTATCAAAATGAAAAAAGTGTTTACAAAAAGTGTGATTGAATAACTTAACAAATATTGGATACCGCAGAAAAATTTACAATTAGTTGATAAGATATCTGTATTTTTTATTCGATTAACAAAACAAAACGATACGATGTGTATTGTTGTTCCACTAATCACTGAGTTAAATTAGTGCATTAGTCTTCGGTCAATTTAACCCATCGGACGCGGCCTCGCAGACAACAAATTACACCACCTCGCAGCATGAACTTTTAAAGTACTTTTAAGGAGCCAATGTAGTTAATAATATGCTAAATTTCCTTAACAATAGCTTTGTAATCATTAGTAAAGTTATCGAGGATATGCAACTTCAAAGGAACTTTCAACCAACAGATTTAATGTAATAGTTATATTATGTTAATTTCAAAAGGAAATTATAGTAATCACATTTAAATACCGGGTATTTAAAAATACCTTTTCCCTCAATGCTATGTTAAGACGCCTTTTACTCTTCTTAATGCGTTAGTAAAATAATAATCTGTCTCCTAGTGGGGGTAAAGTGATTAACCCCTGAGTAAACCCATTAGAATAACAGTTAAATCAATAATTCATAACTTAGTGTTCCTTCAAATTTCCACACACACATTCCAATATCTCACAGCTCAACGCATGCAGGCGCTAACATCTAGTTTAGTGGCTGAAATATTCAAATAACAATAACATTAACTACAGTCAGCAGTGAAAACGTCTAAGAATTAAGAACGCTAAAAACCTTGCAACATTCAGCTGATCGCTGGTGCTTGAATAGTTGCAGCTCCCTGGATGCAGATGCTATTAGCAGAAGGAAACAAAATGGATTTTTTTTGCTTAGTAAGTAGATAAAATAAATATTTATGGTAAGGTATATTTATTATTGCAGGTGAGGGATCGTCAAGCTTGGGCGCCAAAATTTTCACTCGTGAGACAATGTTATAGCTGGCGCCAATTCTTGGGGCCCAGTCCGCGCATGGGGCGGGGAGTGGGTAGGCTGGGAGGAGAGGGGAGTAGTAACGGCAGCGGCGGCCGACATTGTACTAGCCTGGCTGCGTACATTCGGCAGCTCGCACATAGTTACTGCTTCTCTGTCAATCGTTGTTCAGAGTAACAAGACGCTTCAATAAATACTAATGAAATATTTTATATTATTGAATAGAATTAAAACAGATCATTAATCGCCAGTAAGATTCCATGTTCCGTCAGTCAATGTTTTTAGGACGACATGTAGTGACACGCTATTGTTGACGGCTGAGAGCAGAATGACAGTGCTGCGCTCTAGCGAGTCATTGTCGCGCATGCGCACTAGCCGTTTTTGCTACCGCGCATCCACCGCACTGGGCCCCAAGAATTGGCGTCAGTTATACTTTAATCACTCAATAACTATTTCAGCATACTACACAGAAACACCTGTGTCGGGTGCGTTATTTTTATCAGGAAAGTTACTTTTTGCCGATAACTGCAAGATACTGTGCACCTTTGAAAATAATCAGAAAGCAAAAGACAATCTTATCCATGATAATTTTGGTTACTTTAGAGGAATTAAACTAGGTAAAGACAGCTTTGGTAGCAGTAGAAACAGCCTCTTTTACTGTGTATTAAGGTAAATTTGGAGGAATATGAATACATATTGGTAGCAACTATTTGAAAATGATTTTAAGTATAAACTGAATAAGTAAACAGTGACAGTGATTGATTGCAACAGTCCAAAGATAAATATTTTACATGTTTGTTTATTATATCTTGTGTTAGAGAGATAATAATTTATTAATTTATGAAAAAATGCGTTGCGATGAAAAATGCTTTTTCGTGAATGGTAAGAAGATAAAGTGCTCGTATGGTGGGCAAACGTAACACACCCTGTAAGTTTTACCGTATTCACAAGATCATGCTCGCCCAGTAAAACAATACTTACCGGGCAAGTAACAAAATATACATACTATTAGACTCTTGAAAGATTTTAAATACTCCCACTTGCTTATTATATAGCTGTTTTTATTTAATTTTTTTTTCAAAATACATAAAATATATGTCCATATAATATTCCACAATCTGACAACACACGCTCCAGAACTAGCAGACATTCAACAATTATTGGTTTTCAACAATGATTTGAAAATTGAAAGGGAACCCAAGATTAAACAGATAAATTATTCGAGAACTCAAGAAACTAATCTTAAGACTATCGCTTAACTAAAAAAATAATCCCAGGTATTCTCATTGAAGGAAATGGAAGACTACCAGGTATTATTCAATGTCAAGCTGACTGTGATACTCCAAAAAAGCCAAGTCTATGGATCAGGACATGTCCTCTTCCCGTTGCTACGGATATTACGAAAATATACGTTAGAAAAATGTACGTAGCCCAGGATCATTTAAATCAATAACATTGAAAGGGTAATGTTTTTTTTAAATATTTTAATATTAATAAGATACAATTTAAAGGCGGTGTTTTTGATAAAATAATACAAAAAAGTTTGGTAGCTGATGAATTATGCACATTGTTGTCTCGCAAATGTGAATCGCCGTCTCACAGTAAATGGGAACATCGCATGATAAAAAGACTGACATATTATATATCACTTACCATCTTAATGTTACTTTTTTTAGTTATCACACACACCTCGATGGTTACTGCCAAAGTTACTGTAGATAGTTAACACTGCCAAGTTACTGCAAAGTTAACTTTGACCATGTCTGATTATAATTGACAACACAAGGAAGTCTGGTTATTATGACAACACAAGGCAGTCATATTGAACCTTTTTAGGCAAAAAGTATTTGATTACAAAATAATACAAAAATTAACTTTGAATGTTTAATATGTGAGTCTTTGCAAATCTTTCAATGTCTTTCAACGTGAGTCTTTTCAATGGTATTTTTAAGCACCCTGCATATTTTATTTAATGAATAAAATATAAAACACTGCTTTGTGCATGTAGGGAAAAATAATATTGTTACTTAATACCATTTAATAATACATATGTACATTGGAGAGCACATGTACATATTTACAGAAAATCCATTTCTGTTGTGAGAAAGTAAGTGCCAGTTAGGTTAATGCTTCGCAACAGGCATCACGCAACGTACCCATTTTCCATGATATATTGAGCTTAAACAGCTATGTATAGTGTGGCACGGCTATATGTAGCATCTATTGTATATATTGGCACATTATTCAATGATCGTTATGGATAAAAGATGCTTGAAAATATATTTAGAAAATTACTGGTTGTATTTTTTTATTATATTTGTTCTCTTGATGACTATTGAGGAATGATCCTTTGGGCTAAGAAAACCTAAATTATATGAAAACTTATTATCACAAATATTAGAAAATTTACGAAAAACATATACTTATTATTCATTATTCAATTTTGATTTAAGACGTGTTTAAAAGAAATTTTAAAATAATGGCCACCCAAACATTCTTTTGAGCATTCAGCATAACAGCATTGGCGTTATTAATATAATACAACAAAAAAAGGAAATTATTTATTTTTTTGCTTTGATAAGGATATAAGGTCTAGTGAATTCATTATATAGCCTTTGAAACCCTTTAACTAAAGAGACTTTTGCATTACTTGGGCCGAGGATAAAAGGTAATCTTTTTCCTTACATGTATTGGCTGGAATTAGTTTAGTTTTCTTTATGAATATAGATCACCTAATAACCTTTAATGGTAGGTAAAAAAGATAAAATGCAACCCAAAAAATCTACTAATTTCGTCAGCCAGGACCCGTGTACGAGCACATTTTGCCAATGTGTTCAAGTTTGCTATATTTTATCTCATTACAAGAGTAGTCATTAAGTAATGAGTACGCTCTTATTGGACGCTTTCTAAGCGATATCACATAATTCAGGTAATTGAACGTTATGCTGCACCCAATGATAGTCCCTTTATTTTACCTACTCTAAGCTAAACATGTTCGTTTTATTTTCGTCCGTTGGTTATAAAACGCGGATTACTTGCAAACAACATTATTTAAGCCTATAGATCTAAAGTTTTATTTAATTTATCTTTGAGTTTTCTTAAGATTGAAATGAAATTAATTAAATGAAAAATTCTTTATTTAGCCAGGCAAAGTTAGGGCCACATAGCCCTTTCCTACACTTAACCTGCCTTAACACATGGAGAGATGTAAAGCTTAATTAAACTAAACTGTTTATAATCTATACCGGGTGTCCCATAATAGTCCCCTCCCCTAACTTTTTCCTATATTTTTTCAAATATCAGTTCTCCACCACCCCCAAACATTATTGGGTAGCTAATACTTCATTTTGAGGGGGTACCCAATTTTGGCCGCCATCTTGGATCCGCCATATTGGATCAAAAATAATTTTTTCAAATGTTAAAGTGGTGTTAAGACCCATCATTTCGAATTAGATTTTTTCACTGATTACAATTCCGCAATCTGTTTTTTAATATCTCAATTGGTCCTCAAGATATGGGTACTTTTAATTAATTTATTTTCAACCAATTTAAACATTACAAATTGATAAAACAGGCTTATAACCACAAAATAATGCTAGATAGTGACGAATAACCACCATCAGTCAATGTTGAGCGATTTACACTTAACTTTTACCTGTGTAAATTTTTCGGCCGCCATCTTGGATCCTCCATTTTGAAATGAGGTAAGTTATTTCAAATATGAAGTTGGTATTGTGACCCATCAGTTCAAACTAGTTTTTTAGGCCGAATTCAATGCCGCAACCTGTTTTTAATTATAGTGTTTAGTTTTCAAGATATTGACTGTTTCTAATAAAAATCTCAAAAAATATGAATTTTTCAAAAACTAAGTTTTACAGCTAAAAACGGGTTGTGACACTGAATTCGGCGTAAAAAACTAGCTTGAAATGATGGGTCACAATACCAACTTCATATTTGAAATAACTTACCTCATTTCAAAATGGCGGATCCAAGATGGCGGCCGAAAAATTTACACAGGTAAAAGTTAAGTGTAAATCGCTCAACAATGACTGAGGGTGGTTATTCGTCACTATCTAGCATTATTTTGTGGTTATAAGCCTGTCTTATCAATTTGCAATGTTTAAATTGGTTGAAAATAGATGAATTAAAAGTACCTATATCTTGAGAATCAATTGAGATATTGAAAAACGGATTGCGGCATTGTAATCAGTGAAAAAATCTAATTCGAAATTATGGGTCACAACACCACTCTTACATTTGAAAAAATTATTTTTGATCCAATATGGCGGATCCAAGATGGCGGCCAAAATTGGGTACCCCCTCAAAATGAAGTATTAGCTACCCAATAATGTTTGGGGGTGGTGTGGAACTGATATTTGAAAAAATATAGGAAAAAGTTAGGGGGGGGACTATTATGAGACACCCATATACAACAAAGCAGGAAAAATATATTTAACTTATTCACTCAAACATGTTAAAAATGTCAAGATTGTCAATCATGTTAAGATTGTCATTACTCTGAATGCACTTTGGGTTAACAAAATTAGCCTGAGAGTACGTCTATTCACAGACGGTTTATATTTTTTCAGGTAATAATCTAAAAAATTACAACAAAACTTTATTTTCATCCAAACCCATGAGCTTAAGGTAAATCTGCAGCATGAATATTCCAGAGTTTCTTTTACTTTTAATGATATAAAAATGACCAAGTTTTAATATGTACTCTTAAGGCTACACAGTTAATTTTTGGGCTTTGCATCTCCGATATATGTATATTTCACCAACGTAATTCTAATTACCTACGTGAGATTGTCTACTCACATGTAATACTTTTAAATTATTATTATCTACGCGTTCCAATCTTCAGATCATATTTGGTATTCAATAACATGTAGTACACAAATCAAATTATTTTCTGCATCAATTCAGAACAATTTTTTACACAAAACATAAGAAACACGTTAATATTTAATACGAACATAACGGGCAAAACGAACAAACAGATAGAACGATTAAAAACGTGCGCATGTGAACGGAAGTGGGCTTGGAATTGAGGTTATCTGAGGACGTCACCCGCCACCATAACCTGAAGTAAATACTGTAAATAAATAAAAGATATATAAAACAGTTTTTTCAATACCGGTATAACGTATTATTACATTGAAAAATAACGTAATAATTTTCATACTCCAAGGTTTAATGATGTAAATGATCAATGAAACTAAAAAAGCGTTCACATCCGCTATTATAAGAATAACAACAACAATTTAATTTTGGGGCCAGGTGTTTTGATAAATGCTTCAAGATAATCTAGAGAAGTAATTGAGACTCAGACAAATAGACCAATTTAGTCCAGTGATCGGAGGGGCAGTAAACCACCTGCTCTCTAGCCGTTGAGTTTTTATTGTATCGTTTGTTTGCTTTATGTGGCTTTATGTCTTAATCGACAATCAATTTTATATATTTTTATTGCTTCCAGCTTTTAAAGAAAAATATATAATTGGACAAATACTTATATACGATAATGGTAAAATTTCGTTGTATGCTCCTAATTTTTCATTTACAGATGGTTGTAATCAATTATAATTTATTTTTAGGTTAGGTTCTGTTAGGTTATCTTGGGTAACACATCGTAACTTTGCATAAGGTAACGCAACATAATGCTACGTTACGCAATTACGGATGCGAGCATTATTGCAGAGTTAACTGTGACCATGTCTGATTATAATTCATTAGCCTGGTTTAGGTCAGTTAACATAACGTAACTCGACCCAACCTAACCTCAACCAACATTATTTGCAAATAGAAGATGTGAATTTATATAAAACACATGGAATGACATAAAAACTTCCTACTGTGGTGGCCAATAAGCCAAAATTTCTTAAAGCATAGCTTCAAAGAGCGATGCGATGCATCGCAGCCCGCTATAATCGGGATTTCCGAGAAATACAACAGCGACAAAAATAGCAATCGAAATATCCTCAATTGCTTGTTTATTGACGGAATATTAACTCTACCACTCAACTAAAACGGGAAAAATTAAAACGTTGGGGGCATACATAGGTGTTTGACCGTTAAGTTAAATAATATTTTTAAGCAGAATTCAATGGTGCAATAAACTTAGATTATTCTTATTATCCCATGAAAAAAATCAAAAACCTCAACTTTGTTGGTTTGTTCTTCTTACACCCCTTCCGATGGTCCGATTAGGCTTTTGTTTTTGGGTTCGTCTGAATAATTGCCACTTTACACTCTGAGCAAAATTTAATGAAAATCAGCCAGTTTGATGAGAGTCATTGTGCTAAATCATACACATAGCTTAATTACATATGTAAACAAATATTAATCCCATCAACAGAAAAACTTTACCCAAATAAAAACGTAAAAATATACATTACCTTTTTAAAGTAGAGGGTATTTCAAAAACAGGAGGTTATAGGTTAGAATCTCTGAACTTGTATGTATAAAACACAAAGGTTATTTTAAAGCTGGAAAGAAGACGAACAGTTTGGTGAAAACGGATTTTACTTACCTTCATTTATTTAAAAATTGCAGCCATAACTGTAAAAATATTGATATTTACAGAATGCCCTGTGCCTTTAGAAAAACAAAATATGTTTTTTTCTGTTAAAAAATTCTTACTCCTCTTAAACTCGGCTTTAATTTGATGTGTGGCATGCCAAAGTTTAGAAAATGAAATGTTTTTCATTGGATTTCAAAAGATTTTCAATGTAGATAGCCTTGAAAATCACAAGATTTATATTTTGATTAGGATTTTTGCGGATATTTGCCATCACTGATTAGTAAAAACGACGTTTCGGGATCTGGAATCTGATCCCGTCTTCAGGTGGAAGAAAACCTAGAACATAACAAGATTAGTAACACATAGCCAGGAAAACCTGGAGAAAAACACAGCTAAAACAGAGAACTGTAAAAGCAGTCACGAAAACAATAAGCTGAAAAGAAAAACAATACACAAAATGACACAGGAATCACAAGTATCAAGAATCACCAGGCAGGAGAGAGCACGTCCACACCCAATCAGAGCTGAGCTGAGACTAAGCTGGGGCACAAGATTTAAATGGCAGCATGTATCAAATAGCACATCGTTTCACATGTCTTGCAAAAAATAGCATCTTTTCAATCTACACTTACCCTCTACCTTTGGTGGTTTTAAGCTATGAACAAAAGCTCCTTTTTAAAGCCCATATTAAATGTGCAGTACTGAAGTTTAATTTATGCAAATATAAATTCCAATAGAATTTAAAAATAGATTTTAAATATATGCTGGTAAGTTGTTCTTAAAAAGCCTGTCATCTTGAATGGTCACTCGCATGAGATTGATTTTATATTAAGGGTAATTCTAATGGTCATTTTATAAGGAACACACGTAAAAGCTTATGTAAAATACATTCCCAAGGGGATGAATCCTCTATCTTAATGAATAATCAACGATATTGACAGAATTCTGATAAAACTTCCAGTTAATTGACACCTCAACCATCAAAATTGGTTCACGATGAAGTCGTTGGTAAGCTCACATTGCTTCCATATGGTAATGTTTTTATGAATTTCTTAACAATTACCTTTTTGATTCCACTGCAGGGATTTCTAGGGACTTTTGACATAGAGAGGTTTATTTACCATATGTGCAAAGTTCCGACTCGAATAGGAATTGTTGGGTGGTTTGACTTTGTTATACCTGAAATTACTGGACTGTATGTATTGAACAATTTGCCGTATGTTAAGGTGCCCGTTGCCTACTGACCTGTTATATGATTTCTTTTCAATTTGAACCTTTATAATTTAAATTTTTAAACATCTATAACTTTGGCTTGTGGCATGATACTGTTCTTGAGTTAGCGGAATTTTGATATTTTATTCCCTTCAATATAATTGGTCAGTCGTTGGGAGTTAGAATTTAATAATTCGGTACATCCCCAAAAATTTTCATTTTGGGGACAGTGTCAAATGTAATAAGCACAGGAAAACTTTGTTTTGGTCCGACCTCATGTGAAAAATATCTTGAACCTACATTATTTTAACTTTAAAGTAAATTATCAGGTTTTGGCAAGATGCGGTATAGTTATTTCTATATTTCTAAAACGTAATTAGCAAACCTTGTAGTTTCGTCTCCTAGCGGAATACACGGTATACTATTTTGTACTTTAAATCATTCATGCAGACTACAAATAGATACTGACGGTAAAGCTATTTAATTTTTTACAAAGGTTATGATAAATATTGGCAAGGAATCATAAAATATATAAAAAGTAATATATAATTATAATTACATACTAATCATAATTATTGTATATTTGAATTATATTTACTAGGGATTAAGGTTTTGAGAACAAAATGGGGTTAATGTGAGCCATAATGAGAGAATACGGTACTTTATTATCGTCCAATGTCAAAAAAATTATTAATTTAAGTCATATATGAATATTTCAGTTAGAAAAATACGATATTAACTGTTTTCTTTTTGAAAGGATTAAGGTTTTTTTACCTAAAGCTAAAAATATATTAGTAGAAGAAAAAGCCTTAGAGTGGTTTCCCCTTGGAAATACTTATAATGTATTGGAAAAATGGGAGAGCCCTGAAGACGTTGCTAAATTTATCTTTGATTTCTTCTTCAAATGTTCCTCTTCGCTAATATGTTTTGGCCTTTCATCGCTGTCACCACAACCTATGCCAATTATAAAAAACCGTCGCAGCACACCTGTGTACTTAGAAAAGTTTTAAATAATTATTTTTCATGTGTGAGCTTATTTTATTGAATTAAGTGAAAATAAATGTTTGAACATGTTATGAAAACAATACAAAATTTATATTTGATAATAATTCAAGAGAAGATAAAGAAGAAATTATCATGGAAATCACACCTGTATTCATTACAGTAATACACTTTTTGCATTTCTTATTAATTCTTATTCTCATAATTTTTTATGAGACTATTTTTATTTTACATATGTTAGAGAAATTGTGGTTTTGAAATTTCTTGTACTCTAAATAAAGTGAATTTTATCATTCATGAACTTATTTAACAATAATTAATCATTGTCTTATAATTTTTAATAAATGTATTCTTGTTCATATATGTCAGCAAATATATTATCAATCCACTCAAGTCCAAGGAATAAAATAATTAAACCATCCGATGAACAAATTACTTCCCATCATATGGTTTGTATTATAATTTTAAAAATCCCTTTTTTAAATAAATTTTATGAAAAATTAGGGTATTTATGGCTGGATTTCGAAAGCTTTTGTCCCTTTATGATACTAAAGGATACCTTCAAGATACTATATTGTTTTTTTGCTAAGCTGAATTCAATTCTTGCCATTACATTATTTGCATTAAACAAATATAAATATGTTAAATCTTGAAAATAAATTTTATTTTGTCAAAAAACCGTCTAAAGTTTACCGAACCTGCTGGTTTTCGTACTCGAAGTAATGAATGTCGCTTTACACGTTTGATCTAAACTTAATTAAGACCAGACCTCTTTTAAAAACGTTATCGTGCCTATGGGCAGGAACGCAATGTGCAAAACACAAAAACACAATGTGTTTTTTTGCACAATAGTTTTTATCATTACTAATATTAATCATCACTATTCCCTTAGGCGGCATGGTGAGACTTAAGCCCGGGATTATGTTATTTTTTCATTTTGAGGTCCCAGAGCAAAAAAACATTTCGTTCATACATGTATGTATGTGTATATATATATATATATATATATATATATTACAACCTTACCCGCAATATATAATTTTATTTTAACCTTACCCAGCTTTGTTTTGAAAACGATGTCATTAGTCGAAATGTCATCAAATTATCTGAGCTGGAAAATGTTTTTGTTTTGATTTAATTGTTTTAGTTTAAAAAAATATTGAATATATACATTGAATATATATATATATATATATATATATATATATACATTAAAAAATATATGAAAAAACAACATGGTCCCGGGCTTAAGTCTCACCATGCCTACGGAAATAGCGATGATTAATATTAGTCATGATAAAAGACTATTGTGTAACAATATTGTGTAAAAACACAATGCATTTTTGTGTTTGTCCTTCTAGCTATGTGGTACTAATCTTGTTATGTTCTGCGTTCTTTTCACCAGAATTATATATAAGTTTGAATAATTTGTTGTCATGAAACTGGTTTTTACTAATCAGTGATAGCATGTGCCCGCAAAAAATAAAAATCAAAACAAATGTGACCGATGTATGTGGGCAATGGTTTTACCGGAGATTATATAAGGTCAAAATTGTGAATATGTTTTCCATATTAAAATTGTAAATCAATTTGACATTAACGAGGATGAAATACATTGAAAATGAAGCTTCAAAATTCAATCAAAACAAACAATTTGAAATACTCGCTTTTTTAAGATACGTGAGGAATTCTCCTTACTTGCACAATTTTTGTTTGCACTAAATGTTTTAATACTTAAGCCAATTCTAAATAGACTTATCACTATCCATTTATATTTATTTCTAACATTTGGTTTTATTCACAAAATTAGCTAGGAAGGTTGATGATTTTAAATGTTATCAAACCAACAAATGAATGTAAATTGAATGCCAATTTATGTTGATATAACTCTTATACCAGGGATAACACTATAGCACTTTTCCCCCTTATCAGTTGCACCTGTAAGTGATTTAGCAATCATAAAGTAAAAGGCTATTGATGATTTCTCATTGTATCAATAATGTAATACGTCTAGCAAACTTTTATTCATTTAATATATGATATTTTGGTTAGTTTATTATTGTTTTTTCTCCCATCCATTGAAGGGGATACTGTAACTAGGAGTACGCTCCGATGTCGCGTATGAGGTCGATCGATATCGAAATGTCATGGCCAAATAGGTTAAACCTCTATTCATTTCCAAATTTAAAGAAAACTCAAAATCCATTAAAATAATTATTTTTTTACCCTAGCAAATAATAATTTTTATCAAATAATTAAAAATATAAATAGGAAAACTTTCAACTCCTATAATTTGAGGAATTGTTGTAGCACTGACATAAAAATGTGTAATAAGGTACTAAAAAAAATGTTATAACATTTAGACGGATTTAAAGTAAAATAAAAAACTTCTTGAATCGGCATGATCCTAACTTTTCATGAGAAAAATAAAAATATGCAAGAAATTTGCTCTTAACATAAAAATATTAATTGATTGCATTAAATTGGTGAGAATCTATTGTTTATCCTAACTTTTTTTTCCATGTGCCAATATTGCAGAAGAGCCTATGTTTCAAATCCCATTTTGGAAGTTTAATGAGTTTTAGTCTATATAAACTAAACAGAAAAATCATCCGTAATCAAATATAACTTTATGTATGGGTACATATTTTCTTCATCTTAATCATAAAAAATGTTATAACAAAAGGCCGCCGTTAGATAGTAAGAAGACCAGGGTTAGGTCCGTTCCTGATCAAAACGTTAAAAAATTACACAAAATTAAAATTATAAGTTTTGAAGTTAAAAAGTTGGTTATAAAGTGTTGAAATGTAAATACCTGTTTAACAATTGATTACATAGAAATGCTAACAGTTCAATGGAACAAAAGTCAAATTTAAATACCCCCGTTGCAGCAGACCTGCATACTCAGCGAATTTCAAGTGCAAAACAACATGTTTCGCTCAAACATAGCGAGATTTGACATGTTTTTGTAAGCTCCATAAGAATAACATGGGGAATGAGTATGCAGGTTTGCTGCTACAGTTATATTAAAACTGGGTGGTTTTAATTCAATATTTAGTAGATCTGAACTAGAAGAAGCCATTTACCGAGTTTTATCAATATATGTTGAGAAATAAGCGAGATATAGAATTTTACTTATTTCCCATAAGGTTAACATTGGGACAACGTACTGTGTTTACCACTTTCAATATCTCGGTAACCAATGGACATAGAGCTATGATTCAACATACTAAATTGTTTGTTTTTTTGGGCTGAATTTAATGGTGCCAATAAAAATTCGAAAAAGTTTATTTTTCTATGTAAAAAACTCAAAATCCCATTTTTGGGGGGGGGTTTAACCCCCTTAACCCCCCCTTCCGGTGGTCCGATCGGGCTGGTTTACGAACTCGTCCGAATAATTACTACTTTACACGTCTATGCCAAATTTCATTCCGATTGGACCATTTTTGCGCAAGTTATCGTGCTTAAAGACACATATATATATATATATATATATATATATATATATATAGATATATATATATATATATTTATGAAAGTGAACGAATGGTGTTTTTGGCATCTGAGGACCTCAAAAAGAAAAGTTATGATGGTTTTAGGCTTAGGTCTTACCATGAGACCTACGGTAACAGCTTCTTCCCTATAGGGGAAATTCGCTAAAAAACAAAAGTGAAATGTTGAAACAAAAGATCAAACATTTTTGATTGAATATTTTTGTTATTGACTGCCATTACTTTTGAGAAAATTGCAAGGAAGATCCAAATTATTTATAATTTCTGTTCAATCCCATATTTACTATTGGATTATGTTTTCAAGATTGTGTAGACATTAAGAAAATAGTTTACACAAGGCAGATGAATAAAACTGAGTAAAATAAAGCAGCCATATTCATTTATTCCAACAAAATTAATTAATAAAATCATATCAACATAGAAGAAAAACAAAAACATAAATTATAAGTAAATATGTTATAAAAACAAAAACATGATGTAAGATGACAACTGTTATGAGCACAATTGCAGCACAGACCAGAGAAGCACCCAGCACAAGATAACAATCGCTGAAGTTCAACGCACATTGGATAGAATTCCTCACAAAGCAAAAATCCTCCTGAAAAAAATACAACTGCATAAATATATTATGTTAAAAATGTTTAATAAAATTTAAAATTGAAATAAATGGGGAATGATTAACTCTACGATGTGTGATAACGAATCCAGCCCATTTTGATTCAGTTTAGTAATGCTTTGGTGCATGTGCACTTGTGTCAAACCATGCATTATGATGCATGCGCTTAGCACAATAAAAAAAAGGACAAGTGAGGACATAGAAAAGCCAACTTAACAGTTTGGGCAAGATATCTCTAACTATGCTGTGATGCTTACTGAAATCATCAACAGGATCGCGACAGAAATATAAGATTATAGTAGACGCTTGTAATGCATTGTTATTGCTGAGCCAGCTTGTAGCAAGGTGTGGGGGAGAGAGGAGGTACTTTTGTGGAAACATTGCCAAACATTATGTTTACCAAGGTCATAGGTTGAATATATCATATAATTCGGTTAGTAGCTTAATATCCATATCCGAAGGTATACTGTGCAAACTGTAGATAAAATCATCAGAAAGACTTAGTTACTATAATCTATTATCAAGAGCACACAATGAGGCGGGTGAGTGTGTGCTGCTTGTAGAATTAGCGTTTATTATTTATTATACCAGGGCTGCTGTAAGGGAATACTGTTGGGTACAGCTGTTCTAAGCCCGGGCCCCCAAGGGGCCCGGTCCGGGCAAGTATATTGGTATAGTATTTTATAATTTGACAATGAAAAAGGATGTAACAAAATTTACGGGCCCTGTACATGCTATATTTATTGACATCAGATCTCTAAACAATTACCAATCATACATCTTATACGGATTTCTCATATACCCCATGTTATTCTTATGGAGTTACCAAAACATGTCAAATCTCGCTATGTTGGATTGAAATATGATGTTTTTCACTTGAAATTCGCTGAGTATGCAGGTCTGCTGCAACAGGAGTATTTTGTATTAGTATTGAGTAAACCTAGCTCTACAAAACTATGAGCGACTACTTACAGTTACATGCAAAAGCAGCTGTTTGCAAAGGACATCGGGGGCTTTGCCCCCCCACACACCCCCCGATTTACTATGTCCATTATTAACATGCCATAATGGTTTGAATGCTTTTTTGTTAGTATTGAGTAAACCTAGCTCTACATAACTGTGAGCGACCAATAACAGTTACAAGCCGAGGCAGTTGTTTGCAAAAAGACATGGGGGGCTTTGCCCCCCCACACCCCCCCCTTTAAGCTGCCCATGATTCAGAAGCCATGATGGTTTAAATGCTTTTTTCTACTGTGTAAACCTAGCTCTACAAGATTATGAGCGAATAATAACAGTTACACGCCAAAGCAGTTATTTGAAAAAGGACAGGGGGGCTAAGCCCCCCCACCAAATTACTCTGTGCATTATTAATGTGCCATGAAGGTTTGAATGCTTTTTTTATTAGTATTGGGTAAACCTAGCTCTACATAACTATGAGCGACTAATAACAGTTACATGCCAAAGCAGTTGTTTGCAAAAGGACATGGGGGGCTTTGCCCCCCATACCCCCCATTACTGTGCCCATGATTAAGAAGCCATGATAGTTTGAATGCTTTTTTTCTAATGTATAAACCTCTAGCTCTACAAGATTATGAGTGAATAACAACAGTTACACAACAAAGCAGTTTAGTCATTGACTTCGGATAAATCCACAGTAAACCTGGATCTGCCACGGGTATATTTTCCGTCTCCCAAGTATAACACCCCCTTATGGAATGGTATAAGAAACAATCCGGTATACGACGACAAGATTAGTTTGCCCGTGTCACATCGGCGTCGTGTGACGGACGACAAGACGTTTATCGCAACGCGCAGACGATAGTCAACCGAAAATCCATGTTGATTTGTTTACAGTTACGTGGCGAGTCTTTACATTAACAGTGCGCAATTTCGAGTTAAAATACCGCGTCGCGACTTCGAGTTTGTTTGAGACAGGGAAAGTTTTTAATCAAATTACACGGGACTGTAGCGCAATAACCTCAACAAAATCGGTCTCCAGCGTAAAAAGTGGACAACGAGAGGCAAATGTCACAGCCATGGATACGTGATACCAATCCAATGCAAAGCATTTGACATTGGACGCTGTCTAGGCAAACCGGCCTTTACCGCGATGCAACGAAGGGTTCGTGTTTTCCGCGATGCTAAGACAAGTTCGTTACCGCAACGCCACCGCAACAACGATTTAATTCAAATTGATGTGACGAAATTATGCCATAATGAAAAGTACCAAGTTCATACAATGGCGCTTTTCAATCCGTTTTCAGGCTGCGCTGGACAAAGCCGCAGCGGAGCGCGGCTCCGGCTCCAAAAGCCGTGGCGGAGCGCCACTCCAGACCGCTCTGGCCCCACTACACCACTGGGCGTAGGGGGTAAATAGAAGTAACAAGAGGCTGGTACCCTCTTTACAAAATTATGCTATTTCTCATCCGCTAAAACCTCTATGGCTGGAAAACCCAAAACTTTTTTTTCAAAAAGGCTGTGTGAGTACTACTCTTAATAAAACCTAAACAAGAATACCCAATAGGAAATTACAATGATTAATGTAAACATAGATAATGCTGGAAAAGTTTATGAAAAGACGGAGAAAATCTTGTCAAAAATATATCGAAAACCCATGGATATCATGTGGGTAGGCCAATTGAAATTAACGGAAATTGAAATAGGAATAACAATAAGTAAGAATTATTATGATCTAACTTATAACAACAAAAGTATAAAACATAATTCCAGATCCCAAAATGTTGTTTTAAGTAGCCTAAGTTAATCAATAACAAAAAATTTCCAAAAGATCGAAAAATTGATAGACATACCACCACAAAACAATAAATTTCAAAACAAAAAAATCAACCAACAACTCTTAAAAAATCCTTCACTTATTACAATATACAGTCCAATCCAGTCTGTTCTAATGTAACCCTTCTTCATTGTTGATATATGACCTGTTTGATAGTGCCAGTAGTACAACATAAGTTATCACAAAACAATAGATTTACAAATTTACTTAGCGGCTCGTTATAAGCCTAAAGTTTGCACATTATATGTCCTAATATCAGCAATGGCATATCCAGGCGAGGGTTTAGGGATTTGAACCCTCTTCACCTTTAAGTATATGAAGAAAACTATAGAAGACAGGTTATTGAGTGGACACAAATGATTGTGACAAAATTGGTAACGCCGACTAAAAAGCTACGTGAGTATTCAATGCGTTAATAGCTTAGGCCTATTGCACCTGGTCGGTACCGTACTCCAGTTAGGAAGAGTGGATGGATGTACTTCAATCCTAGTGTTGCCAGAGAGGACCTGGCATTTCATCCGCAAACTTCATTCCAAACTCCCCACTTTTACCCGGTTTTTTAGGAATAATCCCCACAAAATCCCCGCAAGTACCAAAAACTGGGTGCTTACCTAAAAAACCACTGCACGACTTAAAAAATACGCAAAACTGGGAATTTTTCTAAAACTGCTTAGTGCCAAAAACTGGGTGGTTGCCTAAAAAACCACTGCACGACTTTAAAAATACGCAAAACTGGGAATTTTCCTAAAACTGATTTGATAAAACGGAAAGTTTTAGGCCCCTACATCAATAACTTGCAAACTACATATCAAAAGTTTTTTTTTTTAATTTCAAGTATTGGTCTTGTACCATGAAAACAATTTTTTTTGCCATCTTGTATAAATATTGTGATTTTGTAAGCCAAATCACACTTTAAAAATCCTAGACTTTACCCTGTTTTGATGTATTCAGGATCTCAGTAAATCCCCACAGCCCAAGCCTAAAATTCCCGGTTACACTTGGTTTTTATTAACATCCTCAAAATTCCCAAACTTCCTTCAAAATAACCAAAAACCTAGTAGATAGGCAGCTTCTAGTAACACTGCAGCAACCAATACAATCATGCTAAGTTAAATACACAAGGCCTAACTATTTTTGTTTGAAAATAATATACCTGTAATTTCGACAAATCCTTGCAGTTGGTCCAAAATCCCTGTCTTTGCCCATTTTTTTAACCTTATTGTTGGAAGAATCCTTGCAGCGCAAAAATATAAAATTCCCGGCTTTTTTCTTATCACCGCAAAATCCCCGGACATCCTCCAAAATAACCGAAAACCAGGTAATACCAGGTTTTTTGCAGCACTGTTCAGTCCACACCTGCTGGACTGCACTCCTACCCCCTAACAAGCCCCCCCCCCCCCACACAAGCAATTGGAGTTTATAGGCCTAGTTATAATTTTCTAAAATTTTCTGGGGACCAGACTCTCTAGTGTAAACCCCCTCTTTGGGTCATCCTAGTTTCGCCTGCGGTGTGCTACTAACCATATTCTATGATATGATATTTTGAACGTATAATATTGCACTTCAGTTGCGCGTATTCAATTGCGATTTACGAGCACTGAAGTTTTGGAACAATGTTTTCAGAAAAGTAACCCCTCTCCAACTTATTCGACCATAGTGTGGATAAAAAGTGTGAACTGAATATATTTTGCTAGCATCAAACATGTACAACAGCGATTCAAATTAAAATTCATGTTTTTAGCCCCTGAACTGCAAATTTCAATAAAACGAGGTTAAAATTATCTTAATCTGTCTGCAGATCAAATCCTTGATCTTCACCGTTGAATCATGCTGACATGTTTCGGTATAAATGCCATGATGTTAAAAAAAATAACTTGTTCCTGTGGTCGTCATAAAGTTAAAATAAAATAAATAACACAAACACAACATGTACGTACGATATA
Source organism: Flexamia atlantica (assembly GCA_035578135.1). Taxonomy (NCBI): domain Eukaryota; kingdom Metazoa; phylum Arthropoda; class Insecta; order Hemiptera; family Cicadellidae; genus Flexamia; species Flexamia atlantica. The sequence goes on along the minus strand of JAQJVK010000008.1, from coordinate 3,527,380 downwards.
TTAAAAATGAAATTTGATAGGCCTATCACATGAGGAGACAGCGATTCACAACTTTTTTACATTGTGGCACTCTAACTTTCATCCTAATTCAGTTACGGCACAGCTATATATATATCGGTATTTAAATAAGCTACATTGTTTTATTATAATAATTTGTATAATTTAGGCTGTTATAAATAGCTCAATTTACCAGGAAAGGGACCAATGAAAACTGCATTTTAGTATGAATAAACATGTACTTCAAATCAAAGTGATATTAATCAAGTGTTACAAAAATTTCGCGGCATACCTACGAAAGCCTCGTGGCACACTGGTTGATGAACATTGTACAAACTATGCCACTCTAATCTTAACTAAGTTATCACTATCTTACCTAAAACACCAAAACCTAACCTTAAATAATGAATAATTTAAAAAGGAATTGACATGTCATAGCATCAGAGTACTTTAATTGCAGGTACTGATTTTGGTTTTAAAAAATCAAGAAGCTTATTCCGAAACAACATTCCGAAACAAACATGCATACAAACATTCCGAGTTGGTTTTATGGTTTACGTTAATTTTTTTAATGAAACTTAAAAAATATGACTTTCCATTGCAATAACCAGAATTTTTAGAAATGACAACATGCATGAAGGCTCTTTCTCCATTCCCCAGTTAAAAATGTAAAAAATTGTTAGATTTTTGTGAAAAATAGCTGAATTTTGGTGGTAAAAGGTTCAAAGCTATAAGAACATTATCCATGGTTGTTTTGGTTACTGAATACCACTGTAATGAGCTATTCGGTAAAATATATAAAAGAATTGACATGTCATAACATCAAGAGTACTTTAATTGCAGGTACTGATTTTGGTTTTAAAAAATCAAGAAGCTTATTCCGAAACAAACATACAAACAAACAAACAAACATTCCGACTTGGTTTTATGGTTTACGTTAATTTTTTTAATGAAACTTAATTAGTCTCTATAAATTCTGATCTTATGGAACCACCATATAGAGAAAAAAATTGTTTTTTTTCTAGCTAACATTAGAAAAAGCTACAAGTCCTTAGACATACATTTTTTAATCAAGGTTGTGTTAAATGTTGATTGAGTTGGCCTCTAACCCACAATATAGGCTAATGACCAAATCTGTTTACTTTATAAATTTGTTATGATTTTTTGCAGCTAAAACAAACCAACACATTTTTGTTTAAATACCAGCAGAAATTTGGGTAGAATAAAATGTAATTTGCAAGAATTATCGCTAAATGTTAAAAAATAATTAATTGTTTATCTCAAAACATGTTTAAGTGAGTATAATGAAATTGTTTAGTATACCTCCTTTCACCCTGCAGCAACCCCAGCAACCAACCTATACAACCAAAAGAAAAACAAACTTAGTGGTAAGTTATCTAAGGACCTACCATGATAATATTTGTTGGTATGCTGGTGGTGACAAAATTAAAAGACGAAGAATCAGGTGCTTTTCGTTCATTTGCAGTATATATGTGACCATGAAATAGCTATGCTCACAACATCACTTATGACAATTCACCAACTACAGGTAGGCCAACCCTACAGCAAACACACATAAATTTACAGTAAAATAAGGATTAATTAAACAATAAACATTTCATTTGTGCATAGGTACTGCAATTTGGACAGGCTAAAATTTTCAGGTTAGATTAGGTTACAAGTTATGGTAGGTTCGGCATTGGAATTTGACCAAATGCAACCTACGTTTTCCACATTAATTAATACAGCTACAAATTTCCCATCTAAAAATGTTCGTTTGTCGCCAAAGGTTTCAGCTGCAGTTGCGCCAAAGCGCGAGCAGGTGTTACCCATTTTGACTTTCGATTAGATGGCAGGTTAGTAACCTTATTACAGGTTAAATTATCCCAAACCCAAACCTGGGTTCCCACTCCCTCCACTACTCATAAAGATCCTCCATGAAATGGCTAATATCAAAAAACGATTAAACTCCACCTCATGCAACTTTTAAATTTGCGATCAGCAATTAAAAAATTAATCTATGATACAATGTTTGTATACTGAATTAAGCTGTACGTCAAACTGTTAAATTTAATGATTTAACTTGTAACAGATATAAAAAAATAAGGCCAAATAATATTACATGATTCCAGAACGTGAAAGGTCAATAACTTGTTTTAACAGATCAGAAAGGGCAAATAAATATAAATAAAAATAACTAAGAGTAAATAACACACCATTACTCCAATGAATTTGTAAATTTCAAACTGGAAAAAATTTACAAAATATCACTACCTTACCTCATAAATAGGGATGACAACAAAATATCGCTATATATCAGAAATATCAATATTTTAATTTCGACATATCGGATAAGGTATGTCGATATTTTGGCTCTGATACTATCGAATTCGATATATTTTTTTCAATACATATCGACTTCGAAGATGGTTAATGAAGACAAATTTAAAAGAGGTTAGGAACTTAACATTGAGCTGTTTTCTGACAGTAACAATGTGTAGGCCTACAAAATAATATTTTGTGTATTCAAAGTCAAAAATCTTCCGTAGGAAAATTTAAAAAAAATCTTTAGTTGTATTGTGACGACTGTTTCTAAAATTAGGTTTCTAAATTCAATTGAATCCCTCTTTGAACTTGCAAAATTGTGTTATTTTTCTCTAGAAATCACACTTTTTTCTGTAGGTATAATAGCTGTTTTCAGATGGTAAAAAATATGTACAGCATAATATTTTGCATTTTGAAAGCAAAGAAATCTGCCATACTACGATTTTGAAAATATTATTAAGTTAGTTCCACGGCAACAAACCGTGTTTCAAATAAAGTTTAATCCCTCATTGCACTTGCGAAATTGTGTACTTTTTGTCCAGAAATATAGTTTTTTATATATTTCTGAAATATCAATATTTTATTCCCGATATATCGTTGTATCGATAATGTGGTCCCGATAAATCAAAAAAGAGATATAGCCTATGTATATTTCTCTAGTAATAACCATCCCTACTTATAAAACCTAATTTCATTCCAATCTGTTCTAACCTGTAAACTACTTCTTTATTCCGGCCAAATCAGTTCTAACCTAACTTATAAACAATCTCAGCATAACCATAACTCTTATAACCTGACTTAAAATACCAATACCTTACCTTAAGTAGGCCTGAGTACATTTCATGATTCATCGTAACAAATAATTAGTAAAACGGTACCCATTAAATCATGTGGCTTTCACTATGGTACCAAAATTAATTGTTATGATGCACTATGATATGGACCTCCGTTTTTCACACTGTTGGTCAGAAAAGAAGCAGCTAGGTCTACTTATTTGGTAGGGCATCAACAATCTAGCCTATTGACATTAAAATAATAGCCTATAGGCCTAGGCAATATTTTTCTCTTGTTGATATTTCTACAGCGTTACTTTTATTCATAATGATATAAGCACAGAAGAGTCTAACCGAACATCTGTTCAACCAGACTCCACTCCATGAAATTTCATATTTTCAACCAAGAAATTTTTATAAACATGTTAACTTCACCTGTTGTGACCAGCAGGAGATTGATAGTACTGTGTCAACGATTCTCATGGGAAAGATTAGAGGCCAGTGGTCACATGTCCAAATCAAAATTCCAAAATGTTCAATGTTCCAAAGTTCAATGTTCAAAGTTCAAAGTTCAATGTTCAAAGTTCCAAAAAATCAATGTTCCAAAATTTGTTGAGACAATTTAATATGAAATGTATTAACTATAAGCCTACTCGAGGCCAAGCTTGTGTAGATAATATTTTTATCAATTTTCTTTCTGATTCTGAATCTACTGAGGTAACTCATTTTATTTTCTCTGATCATGAGTCAGTTTCTTTCAATTTCAACACTGATATAACATGCAACGCAGATATCAATCATGGCTCAAAGATTGTGGTTACTAGGCCTATAAATAAAAATAAAATTTCTAACTTAAAAGAATCACTTGACTCCGTAGACTGGATAAGATTACTTAATAGGCCCGATCACTTAGGTAACTTAACTTCTGCTACTGTATTTAACAATTTCTTTCAAGTATTCTTGAAAACTTTTGAGTATTGTATTCCAATGAGTAAATGTAAAGTCAATAATTCCAAATTTAAAAGGGGCGCGCGGTAGGAATACAAAAAACCATTGGTATACTCCTCAGCTAGCTGATATGAAAAATAATGTTTTATCAATGCTAGATATACACAAAAGACTTAAGACACACATCTCTAAGACAGCCTATGTTAAATGTAGAAATACATATAAAACAGCAGTTTCAGAAGCAAAAAAATCAGATAATTCCATAACTATTGAAAAATCAAATAATAAATGCAAAACTGCCTGGGAAATGATTAATACAATTGCCAGAACCAGTAAGAATAACAACATTTCTCTTCATCCTGATGATTTTAATGATTATTTTATAAGTTCAGTGAATGAAATTAATAACTCTATAGTCAGGCCTCCAGTCAAGGCATGTGATTTACTTAATGTCCGCACTGCACCTGCCATATACATTCATCAAAATTTCATGTTTACTGAAGTAACACAAACCCAAGTCATAAATATTGTAAAAAAGTTTAAGGTATCAGACTGTGTTGATGTATATGACATATCTTGTAACTTAGTAAAGGAAATTATTCATAGTATAGTATAGTATACCCTTTGACTTTTTGTATAAATAAATGTTTACTTGAAGGTTTTTTTCCTGCTGAGCTTAAAATATCTAGGGTAGTCCCTGTATATAAAAAAGGAGAAAAAGAATCCCCATCTGGGTATAGGCCAATCTCCATCATCCCTGTTTTTGCAAAGATTTTTGAAGCTGTCATATATTCCCAATTGTACATGTATTTTGAAAACCACAACATGCTATGTACCTCACAATATGGATTTAGGAAGAACAGATCCACTGTTGATGCCATTGATGATTTAATTAGAATCATTCATAAAGTATTTGAAGATAGGGGCTTTGCTCAGGCCACTTTTTGTGATCTGAGTAAAGCATTTGACTGTGTTGACCATGAAGTGCTGTTAAGTAAATTAGATTTTTATGGTATAAGAAGTAATAACTTGAATCTCATGAGGTCATATCTATCAAATCGCCAGCAGATAGTCACTGTTAATAAATTAAAATCCAGAACTGCTCAAATTAAAACTGGTGTTCCACAAGGTTCTGTCCTCGGGCCCTTTTTATTTCTTGTCATGATCAATGACTTACCAGGAGTTGTAGGAACACAAGTTGTGCTCTATGCTGATGACACAACTTTTATAAATATCAGTAAGGACTTGGACAGCCTTAAAACTGTTACCGATAATACACTTGCAGAAGCATCTAATTGGTTTAGGGCAAATGGTTTTTTACTTAATGAAAGTAAAACCGTAGATTTACATTTCAGCCTTAGGGATAGGGATCCTCTGTATTCAAATGGTTCAACTTGTGTTAAGTTTCTTGATGTTTTCATTGATTCTAAGTTGACATGGGAAAAACATGTAACATATATTAGTACTAAGCTCTCCAGGGTAATTTATTTGTTAAGAAATCTAAAAAAAAGTGTACCAGATACTTATGTCCGTTCCTCATATTTTGCCTTTTTTCAAAGCATTATTATGTATGGAATCATATTATGGGGCAATTCTTGTCATGTACAAAATATTTTGTTACTGCAAAAAAAGGCTATCAGGGTTATCACTGGATCTTCTCATAGAGCTCACTGTAAACCTTTGTTTTCACAAGAGAAAGTATTGACAGTAATCAATTTATATATTTATACTGTCTTAATTTACACAAAAAAGAAGTTGCCAGAGCTACAACAGATAAATAGTATCCATTCACACAATACAAGAAACAGTAGCAACATTAATATTCCTTACCACCGATTATCTAAATCTCTGGGTAGTTACGAAATTGTAGGACAAAAGCTATACAATAAGCTACCAGTATCTTTTAAAAATCTTCCAATAAACATATTTAAAACAAAGTTACATGACTGGCTAGCTTGTAATCCTTTCTATGATTTAAATGAATACTTTTGCTGTGATATTGTAATTTAGGCTGCTGTCACTCTGATATGATGAAATGTGATGTAAATATTGTTGAAATTAATTGATACAATTAATTCATCTTGCATTAGTATAACATTTTGTATATAGTAGGATTATTGTTATGTTTTATATGAAATACTATTGTTTTATATGGTCTGTGGTGTAATTTTTTGTTGAAAGGTATGTAATTCTTGATGTACGGTAACTTAGTAATACATTTTGTATATATTAGGATTATTGCTATAAACATAATGTAAGATACCATTGACTTTGTCTATTGCTTTGTATGGGCTGAATGACAATAAAATTTTATTTATTTATTTATTTATTTATTTATTTATTTATTAGAGTTTTAGCATATAAAGCAGACCTTCCATCTCTCCCGCAATCTGACGTCCACTCCCGCTCTCCCGCTTTCAGTAGAAAAACTCCCGCATATCAGATATCATACTATTTATACATACACATTAGGGAATTTTTTATGAAATAGGGAATTTTTTTCCGCAATAACGTTATTTTGGTATAGCTCTGCCGACTGGGAGTCTGCAACGACATGAAAACATATAATTTAATGTCACTTTCCTGATGTGCTTAAAAATTTGCAATTTTCAATAGTTTTTGTATTTTGTTTTTGGTTGATATGAAATGAAAAAATATATTTTTAAAACCCTTAACATGTTGGTAAAAATGCTTAAAAACTAATTTTTTAGGTTTGACTTTTCAAAAATTTTCTGGGGGGCCCAGACCCCCCTTTCTACTGGGGGAGTCGTCGGGCCCCCCAGACTCCCAGGGCGGTCACCCCCACCTGAATTGCCTTCCAGGTTGACAGGTCTGGATAAAGTATGCATTAGAGTCATAATATTCTACATGTTTCAGGGAACGTCAGCTTAACCCAGAAAACCCGTTATCCAGACAGATCTGGGACACGAGGTGTCTAGATAAGAGAGAGTCTTCTGTATGTTAATCAAGTAAACAAAATAAGCTGACCCAAAATAAAGGCAAAATTTCCAAAAGGAAAAAGGAGGCCTAGGCCTTATGGCAAAAAGTTGATGACCTACCTATATCGGATCACCACCAAGGATTTGGTTTATTAATCTGATCTTTCTTTCTTGCAAAACTTATCTTGGCCGAAGTTACATTATAGGCCTGTGCCTCTTGAAAACATGTTTACTACACAAGTATAGCTCGAACACTTGACCCAACCGCTAACATAACCTGTAAAAAGACAATAACCTAGTCATAAGTTAAGGTCCTTACATAGGCATAGAGCTTTAATTAATTATGAATTGAAAACGGTATTAAAAACGATATTCACACTTTAAAGTAATCTATGCAAACCATTTAATTAGTATGGAAATCCCGATTTTTGACTCAAAAGGATAAAAACCTATAGCAGGATAACCCTATGATAAGTACTATGATGAAAATAGTCTTACGTTGCTTACCTTTATCCGTATGTGCCTGAAGGCAAAACAATTAATTTCTGTTTAAAATACATGGTCCTATTGAAATACGTAAGCCCTTAATTTATAATAATAAGCAAATAAACACAAACTGGGGCAAATTTCATTCCCATTTCCTTTAGGTTAGTGAAAGGGACCCGAGCCTCAGACCCTCTGAGGCATTTCGTAAGAAAGAACAAGAAGTAAGTGACATCACGTAACGAATAATTAATTTCAGAAACCGCCAGAAAGACTACTCAACAACAATAATAATACCTTAGGTAGTAAGATTCTAATTTAAAATGATTCCCTTAAGGTAGGATTATTCTTCATTTTAAATAAACTTGGCATTCAAGCCATATCACCAACTTAGCATGAATGAAGGTTAAATTAAACGCTAGTTGTCACGTTTGCCTGTCAAAATTAAATTCATAGAAATAAAAGTTGTAAAATCTACATAATAGAAACAATAGTTATCAGCTTCAATAACGATACAACTGAAACGAAGTCAAATATGCAAACCCAATCATTTGCCATTATGGCGTTTCAAGTGGACCTTACACAGTCAGTATTAATGAGAGTATTTTTCTGTATTTATAGTAAATACTGATGAAAATTGTGGGTTTTAACTTACTGTTGGAAAATACGGATAAAAAATATAACAAATAGGAATGATGAAAAGTTTGTGGATTGATGATCCAGTATTGCTAGTCTTACTGTAAGTTAATACAATCGATGAGTTCTTCGCCGACTCACTCACCTCTTTGCTCGCCATTTGTGTTTAATTTTAACTTGTTGAAAGTATGTGTTGAAATGTTTTTTTAAAGTAACTATAGGTGAAGTTTTGACATGAACAATCCAAATTTTTGGCAAAAGTTCACGACAGAAGGTGGAGATGGAAGTGGAGGTAATATTACTCGTGTCGGCTTTCGGCTTGACAGTTCAAGAGGCAAGTCGACTGACGACGACGACTGCCGATGTCAAATCTGTTTTCAAATCAGCAACCAAACGAACGATGTAAACAAAAAAATAAAATATTGAATCACAAAATTAACAACTTACTTATCGATTAGATCATTCCTCGAGATATAAAATTGATGCCGTTTAAGTTTCATAATTTCTAATCTAATAATAAAAGAGGAGTTAAACTACAAAAGTGAATCTTTAGTTGAGTATCCAGTCTCTCTTCGATCAACGATCAAGAATATAACCATCTCAAGGGATTATTATTTATGTGATTCCATTGCCTTTTGGTTCAAATTGACATTTAAAATTTTTAGCACCTTATATATACTTGTACATTTTTCTTCTTTAGAAAGATTACAAAAAGGCTGTAAAAGCCCTTTACTGCGTGTGGTTGTGCCGCAATAAATGTTTATTGATTCACATATCAATAAACTTCTGTGTGAGATTGTACACACACGTGATATTTAAAGCAGGCAAAATTTCTAAGCAGATTGACACTCGTTTGCTAAGTATCTGGGAATTTTCGGGGATACACATATTTCAGTCTTCATATTCTTCCTTCAATTCGTTATTACGTTTTTGAGTTAATCGAATGCTTGTTTACATCTGAGAGCTAAATTTACATCGTAAAAATCCTTTTTTCTACGAAAATGCGAGTTAAATTCCTATAAACCTAAATATAAAGTCTTTGACGTATTCCAGGGGAAGAAGGGAATACTACACAAAATAGAATTAAACCTATGCATATATCTTTGACTGATAAGAAAAAAACCTACAAAATCAAATAATTTCTTTGCAACTTAATGAATTTGTTGTTTTTGTTTATAGATATTGGTTTCATGTTTAATACACAGAGTTGTAGACTTCCAAATATTTGTAAGTTACATTTTTAACTCGCATTCTTTTTCATACCAATTAAAAAGTAACGATGCTGAAATTTTCTACAAGAGAGTTCAAAGTATCTACATTTCATCCAAAATATTTAAGGCAAAAATTGTTTCTGAGGATTTGAAATTTGTATGAATGATATACTTAATAATGATCTGCAGTTGTGCATCGACCTTTAGATATTACATCATAAACTCGTTAGGCCAACAGGAAACCCTTCACAGGTCATACATATCCGTCGGATTCGCTCCTCCTACCCCTCGGCCCTCCCTTGCCTCGTCCTATCCTCGTCCTTTTGTAGCTCTTATATAAACCTTCTTTACCACATTCTCTTTTAAATAACTTGTACTCTCAAATTTAAAATAAACTAAATAACTAGTATTTATACTGTGTTAATTGTCTAAAGAGGAAGATTTAATTCGAAGGTAATACTACCCAGATTTTATGAACTAGGGTTCAGGGCTGCATTTTGCTTTAACGTCAAGAAAATAACTGCAAGAAAAAATAAATTACGTTTTTAACGGTCAACAAATGCTGACCTTTTTCACCAACCATATTAATTCAGTCACTATTCTAATACTTAGCAAAACGAGGAAAAACAAAACAATTTCCTAAAAGCATAAAGACTCCTAAATTGAAACATAAACAAACATTTGCTTAGAATAACTTATTCCAAAAATATAGTACTTAATGGCTCTCAATGAAGAATTCTTTACCAAATTTCCATGATCTAATACAATGTTTTAGTCTATATTTGTTTTGATAATAGATTAACAAATTATAGGAAACTGGTTCGTAAGCTAGTAATTATTTTCAGGAGTTAGATTGATAGAAAACTTTATTTTACATTATGATAACAAACAAAACAGAGTCAAAACAAAACAAAATTTAAGATCAGTAGTTTTAGATCAGCTGATTTGTTTCATACAGTCTAAAGAAAACACTTTAAACATTCTCCGTCCCCAAAATTTCAGTCTGTTATGGGAAGAATACACAGTTTAGTAATTGGCCTTTTTAAAGTTCCAGTAGCTGTTTTTAGTGTAACAACACGAATCAGATTGTCAGGTCCGGGATGAACCTCAACAACTTTTGTCAAAGGCCACTTTGATGGAGAATATTTTTCATCGGTGATAAGAACGATTGTTTACTTGACTTACTAATAGGCTTCTGATTATTGAGCAGTTTAAAATCCTCGCTGAAAGTTTCTCATTGCACAATACCTGTCCAGAATAGTAAAGTCATTTAATTCTTTGGAAGTTAGATAGGGAGTGTTTTCTACGTTACTGACATTTTTGATGATTGATCAATCTTTTGCACATGCTGTGATGCGAAGAAGCTTGTTGAGTTCAGAGTAGTACCCACAAAGTAAATCAGATTCTGATTTAGGTTGAACTAGGTTAGTTGATTTATGACTGCGCTGCTCAGACAGCGCTTCCTCTGTAGGTTCGTAGGAACTGATGGACCATTTGGAATCATCTCCCGACAGCCAAGATGGACCTGACCACCACAACTTTTGATCCTTCAGAGCTTTAGGAAGCGCAATCCTCAATCCACGAGAAGCGCAATCGGCTGGATTCTGCTTACCAGGAACATATCGCCAACGAGCCATTGATTCCGCTTCTTGTATGTCACTAAATCGAATAGAAACGAAATCCTTCCACTTGGATGGATATATAATTCAGAATACAGGTGAGGGTTACACGAGAGTCAGTCCACAACCATTAAAGAACGGATTTTTTGACTTAAACCTCTCGGACATATTTGGCGAGCCGTACTAACATCAAAGCTTTGTTACTAAGGAATTTTGTTTTTCAACGGTAAAATAGGGGTGATCGGTTAGTTTCTTGTAATTTAAAGTTTAGTTTGGATAAAAATTACATTTTGTTTAAAGTTAACAATTTAATTGATTGTTATCTCCATAAATATATTAAAAGTACATATAGCGCTCTAGGTTTATTAAAACGTATTTTTAATTTAATTCACATATAATTACTTCATTTAAAACTTAAACACTTTACTTTACTTAAATTATTACTTAAATAATATAAAACCAAGCTGCCCAGAGCATTGGTAATAATGTATAGAACTGATAAGAATCCTGTAACAGGACCCCAGTGGCCCAAAAAGTACCAAAACATAGTTCGTGGTTGTTGATAGTGTCAATAATGGTTATAACCTGTGTGCAATAAGATAATTTATAAATGTTCAACTTTTTGGGTTCAATAAAGAAGGTGTAATGGTTATGTTAACTATTTATTTATACGACTAAAATTAATCCGTTAAGGATATTTGGACAAAATTAACACGTACTATTTCAGCACATTAGGAATATTGTGTTTATTAAAATATTTGTAAATTTGAAACTGCTCAGGATTTGGCCTATTATTTTTCTGATGTTTTATATATTGTTCTGAACTATTAATGCATATAAAAATTTTGTTTATATTAACACCTCCAATTATTAACAATCACATACAGCAATACCAGTACATAACACGCAACGCTGGCAAACATACACAAACTCCTGGGAAAAATGCATTTATTCATGCACACATGTGACCACGCTTAAGGACACTCAGACCACCTTCGCCATTATACACTCACGTCCACGCACGTGTTACCAAAAACATACTCCCAATCACCCACAAACAATGCAAGCATGCACCCACAAAAGCATAGTCTTCACACAGTCACACTCACTCATAAACCTCCAAACAAATTTAATTTTTTTGTTTTGCTTTATTTATTAGCTTTTTTCATCATACAAAAGTATAAGGAAACTGGTAGAGTTTCGTTTATTTTTTAAGTTTGTAAGTACTGTACTACGTAATTTTATTGGTATCTTGTACTCCTAAAAAATCACAAAGATAGTTTTTAACAGCTTAACTATCAAGGCCCTTTCTCCTTTTGAAACACTTTCTTGTTTCCCACTTACATCAAATTCTTCATCAGACGCGATAGCACAGTTTTAATAACAAGAACACCAAACTCACGACTGAGAAAACCACTTGCACAGGAATTAATGACAGATAACCACTAGAATTGTTGTTTCATAATATATGAATCGCCCTAGTAGGCCTAACTACTAGGGGGGTAGTACGTGCTAGGCTAGTAGATACTACATCATTAAATGATGTTTTCCTAAATTTTAGGAAAACCGGTAGTAGTTACTATCTAGTTCTTGCCAATTTTAATCACCTCGATTTGAGAAAGTGCTAGAACTAAGTAGTACATACTACATAGTAAGTGCTAGGTTTTATTCACTTCACCCAATAATTCAAAAACTAAAACTTATTTTTTCGAGCTTATTTTTATTGTTTAATTTTTCTCGGTCATATTAACTGTCAACTACAATTATATTACAACAACAATGAACCATACAAAAAAACGACAAAAATAGAATACAGTACACTCCTCATGCACACAAATCTTAAAATGTATGTACAAATGGGTCACAAATGTATAGTTACAAAATCCAGATTCAAATCCCAGTAATTTCACACCTCAATCGTTGAAATTCTTTTTACAATAAAGGCGTAGATGAGCTCATATAAACGATCCCTTATGGTAATATATTTGCCGATTTCATAAGGAATACCGTTTTTTTAAGCTCATCCAGGCCTTTATTGTGAACCAATTTTAATGATTAGGTATCTAAATTACTAAAATTTGTATCAACATTTTGTTACTATTGTTTTTAAGATTGAAATGCTTTTCCCCATCGAGATGGCATTTTGCAAAACAATTAAATGTGTCCCTTAAGGCAGGAGAACTAGAATTACAACATCATGGAAAATTAATCATATCCGCATTATTTTTTATCATACACGTTTATACCCACTTTATCATAAATAAATATTGTCCTCTCCAAAATGGCCTATTATGCTTTTTATCGTATCTCTTATGGTTTTTATAAATACAAACAACTTAGAAAAACGGACCGGAAAACGTTCCACCAAGATGATGCTGGAAGTAGGAATTTCCGGGGACATTTTATATGTTAATTACGGAGGTTTACTTTAATATCTGCGTAATGTTTCACTTGACAACGATTTGTTATATAGATTTCCCCTAAATTCCTAGACAATATATCCTAAAACTAGATATATTTTCTTACAGATTTCAATCATATATTGCTCTCACAAATTCCGTCTCAAAAAAGTGAACAATGCTTTTACAAATAAACTGTTTAGTTTCATCCTTGCTTCTGACAGAGGGAACGTAGGATGTCCGGTATTGGAAAACAATGAAGGTTCAGCGCTAAAGACAACGGCTAAGTACGTGCAATGAATCTGCTGAGGCGGAGGGTGTTAGCCCCTGCCGATAACAGTTTGAAGATTCGTCCACTTTGACTTGTATTTTTGATGGTTATCCCTGTTCACTGTCATGACAAATTTAAATTTAGTATTTTTATCGTTAATTAGTGTAAAATAAAATCAGAATACGGCATTATACCTTGGAAAGTGATTTTTTTATTATTAAAAAATGTTCTATAAGATCCACAACAGTAGGTTCTATAAGCTACCTAGTTCATTAGAAACGATTCTCAAATGTTTAATTTATTTCAAAGCATATACACCTATATATAAAATATAAAACTATAATAACCATAATATAGTTTTATACTATACATACGTTTGAAATTACTAAATATAGGAGAATCCTCAACAAATACAATAGCCAATTAACTTAACTCAAATAATTCATTTAAATTTATTTTGTAATACACATTCAAAAACATTTAGCTTAAATCGTAATCTTGTATTTTTTTAGTAAAAGCACTATTACTATTTTACTAAAGAAGTAACAAATGACATATTTTACTTACTATTTAATAACATCGTATTAAAGAATACGATGTCATTAAAAACGTTTTGTCCATAAAAATAGATAAATAAAATAAATGTACATTATGACGTATAATGTTATTTATTGCTGGTACAAATAATATCGTTAAACTTGATGATAACAAAATTAAACGTGGAGAAATAGATTTCTATATCATTGAGACAAGTATTATAACTGTGGTGTTATTAAGAGAAAATCATATTTTAGTTAATTTAAAACGTTTGTGTAATAATTCGGTTTGATTTAACTTTTTAAGCACAATGATAAAATGAACAATGAGAAGAAATATGGTCATCGATACTACTGATATTTAAGTTTGGGTTGAGACAGATGACGAGGAATAAATCCATATTAGAATACTTAATAAACAAAGAGGGGGGGGGGGGGGGGGGTTACTTTAAATTCAATGGACGTTGAGTCCATGAAGGTTTTTTGACCTTACAACAAGAGGTAAGTTCTTAAATTTCTTTTATTGAGATCCTTGTTCTTAGTAATATTAATTTTGTAGATAAATACGTACACCGTTGCTAGTCCTTGCAAGACCTGTACAACCATGTCCTGTTTGACATATGCTGACATTTATTGTTTTTATTTTCAAGGTTAACTGCATTCAGAAAATAAAATGTGTTAAAAACTTCAATTTTGCTGCAAGTGGAATATCAAATAATGCAGGAAATAAGTTTACAAGGATTAAGAATCTTTAAACAGAAAAAAACAGGTTAATTGAGATACAGGGTATAACGTATACATCAATATTTTTCACGAAAACAGCCGCCATTTTAACATTAAATAACCCCGTTGCAGCAGACCTGCATACTCAGCGAATTTCAAATGCAAAACAATATATTTTAATCTAACATAGCGAGATTTGACATGTTTTTGTAAGCTCCTTAGATTAACATGGGGAATGAGTGTGCAGGTTTGCTGCTACAGGTATGTTGAAACTGGTTGGTTTTAATTCAGTATTTAGTAGATCTGAACTAGCAGAAGCCATTTACCAAGTTTTATCAAAATATGTTGAGAAATAAACGAGATATAGAATTTTACTTATTTCCCATAAGGTTAACATTGGGGCAGCGTACTGTGTTTACCACTTTCAATATCTCGGTAACCACTGGACATAGAGCAGTGATTCAATATACTAATTTGTTTGTGTTTTTGAGCTGAATTCAATGGTTCCAACAAAAATTTGATAACTTTTATTTTTCTATGTACAAAGCTCAAAAACCCATTTTTGAGGTGGTTTATCCCCCTTTACTCCCCCTTCCGGTGGTCCAATCAGGCTGGTTCACGAACTCGTCCAATCGATTACCACTTTACACGTCTGTACCAGATTTCATCAAGATCGGACCATTTTTACGGCCGTTATCGTGCTAACAGACACACATATATATAGATATATATATATATATCTAAAAATTCGCACGAATGGTGTTTTTTGCTTCTGGGGTCTGCAAAACGAAAATTGATCATGGTCTGGGGCTTAGGTCTTACCATGAGACCTACGGTAATAGCTTCTTCCCTATAGGGGAAATTCGCTAAAAGGTAAGTGAATTCAGTTTCCTTTAACATTTCTGAATTATTTAGAGAACTGTATATAGCATGTAACTATGCTTATAAATAAAATTAATGAGATTCGAACTCATGCCCTCCGGTTGTTCAGATACCCGGTATTTTAAAAAGGTTATAATTTTTTTTACGTAATTGCTTGAATATAAGTTTGTAGTGAAATGTTTTCTTTTGTCCTTTTATATCAAGCCGTTTTCCTACAATCTGTTGCGGACTGCTTAGAAGACTTAACCTGTTTAAATGAAATGAATAGCAACATTTGATGCAAAGCACTGAAGACGTAAAAGAAGGTTAATCAGGCACAGCGAAAGGTTATTTAATCATCGTAGTTGGGAATTTACATTAGCTAGCAGGAATTAACATTTCATACACATTCACATACGTTTAAATCACGTCAATGAAGTGTTTATACATTTACATAAACACAACATAAATTTAAACTCTAAAATAATTAAAAACGTCTATGTTCTGAAAACAATTATTTCTATGAAATACCTCCCGTTGCAGCAGACCTGCATACTCAGCGAATTTAAAATGCAAAACAACATATTTCAATCCAACATACCGAGATTCATCATGTTTTTGTAAGCTCCATAAGAATAACATGGGGAATAGGTATGCAGGTTTGCTGCTACGGGTATATTAAAACTGGGTAGTTTTAATTCAATATTTAGTAGATCTGAACTAGAAGAAGCCATTTACCAAGCGTTATCAAGATATGTTGAGAAATAAGCGAGTTAAAGAATTTTCTTTATTTCCCATAAGGTTAACATTGGGACGACGTACTGTGTTTGCCACTTTCAATATCTTGGAAACCAATGGACATAGAGCAGTGATTCAAAATATTAAATTGGTTGTTTTTTTGAGCTGAATTCAATGGTGCCCACAAAAAGTCGATAAAATTTTTTTTCCTACAACCGCGCGTAAAGTGTCAGTTTACGCGCCGAAAACCAATCGTAAAACAGCTGTTTCCTGAGGAGCGATCGATAATGTCTTTGAAAGTCTTTGGAGCGAGCGCAAAAGTCTTTCGCGCTCGCCACGTGATTACTTTCACGCTCGCCAGCTGATTTTGCATTGTTACTCGATGCGCTACAGCGCTCTCATCCGCTTCCGTATGGGCTTGACTTGTTTATAACCTCAAACTGACGCATTCAGCTACAATGGACGTGAGTAATTGTGATTGTATTTATTGTTCGGGAAATTAAAACTGCAATTGTAGGAAAAATTTAGTATGTATTTCGCGTGTAAAGCGTCTTTCTCGCTTTCGATAAAAATACCGCGCTCCGCTACGCGTCGCGGTATTTACCCCCCCTCCCCTTCCAATGGTCCGATCGGGTTCGAACTCGTCCGAATAATGACTACTTTACACGTCTATGCCAAATTTAATTCCAATCGGACCATTTTTGCGACCGCTATCGTTCTTACAGACACACACACACACACACACACACACACACACACACACACATATATATATATATATATATATATATATATATATATATATATATATATATATCTATATATATATATATATATATGTATAAATTTTGAACGAATAGTGTTTTTTGCTTCTGGGGGCCCCAAAACGAAAAGTTATAGTGGTCCCGGGCTTAGTTCTTACCATGATACCTACGGTAATAGCTTCTTCCCTATAGGGGAAATTCGCTAAAAATACTAAACTTGCAATTTTGTGTTGCAGGTTTGAAGTTTACTAATCAGCACACTTTAAATATACCTATTACGAATTTGAAATGGAATGAAAAAAGAACAAGTTGAAAACAAGGGAAATCAAGTTTTAGAATATAAAGAGTTTATTAGAAACGATATGCAACTAATTATTCAACACACTCAAGGAAATCATTCATTCTGTCTTTAAAAACTTACTTAAAGCTGGGGTCTTTAAATATACAAACGTCTTACCTTTAATCTTATATGATAAAAGGTAGTAGTACCAAGAATCACAAGAAGATCTTTTGACTAACCAAAGATGTAGGGTGTCGAAGTAAACGCTCTTTGTCTTTGTACCTTCACTAATGAATGTCTACCGCAAGCCAATTCTCTCCCTTATACGCATGACAGACTAAGCCCGTTTAGCTCTATTATCACTTTAATTGCATTTTCAAACCGAATATTAAGAGCACTCTGTTACAGGATGATATTTCAAAATATGTTCATGTAAGTACCCCTGGCAAACTTCGTACTTTTAAAGAGCCACTTATCAATTTTGTTTTTTATAATACTAAATAAATGGATGAAAAAGCAATTTACGATTGAATTTTACAGTTCATTATTTTATCTTGTTACCTTATTTAAACAGATTTCAGAACTTTTGACTATTGGTAGGTTAAGAATTACAGCCACAGAAATATAAACTGAAATATAAAGTAACATTGACATTTTGGTCATTTACTTCAACAAAACGTGCAACGTTCGGTAACGTTTACATTTCTTTTATATCTAGGAAAATGATGCTGACTCCAAGAGAAACTGAATTAAAATATAATCGTAAAGTGTTTGAAGTACTGTTTTAGCAAACTGAGCCTTGATTAGCAATAGTCAATAACAGCGGATTTCTTATTAAATAAGCAAGAAAGTAATCTAGTACATAATATTGTTTAAAGTATTTTCTCTAGACTGGGCGAAACAAATCAGCTGATCTAAAACTACCTATCTTAAGTTTTGTTTTGTTTTGACTCTGTTTTGTTTGTTATCAAAATGTAAAATAAAGCTTTCTATCAATCTAACTTTTGAAAATAATTACTAGCTTATGAACCAGTTTCCTATAATTTATTAATCTATTATCAAAACATTAGTGGTCCTTTTTCGAATCCGGATCATTTAGTTGAAGCTACAAGTAATTATTTTCACTCATCTTACAATATGAATTTATCAATATCTACTCTGATTATCGTCATTTCTGAATTTGAACATAACATCGATTACTTTTCTATTCTATCTCGAAAATGACTTAGGAATCAAAACTTAATCTTCAGAAAGTAAGGCTTCAACTTTTAGAAAATGCCATGGACTTCTTCAGAGCAAAAGAATTGTCTTTAATCACAAAGGCTCAAATACAGACTAGACTTGAAGTTTTGGAAACGAACTGGAACAAATTCGACAAAGACCATGAGCGAACATGGTAGTAACAAAGCTAACATCCTAGCGTGGAAAGTTAGCTGCAAATGATGGGTCACAACACCACCTTCCTATTTAAAATAACTTAACTCATTTAAAAATTGTGGATCCAAAATGGCGGTTGAAAAAATTTAATCCGTAAAAACCATATGGACATGACTAGAAAATGAATGGTGGTGGTTACTTGTAATATCTATCAATATTTTGAGATAATGTTTTATATCTATACATCACCAAATGTTACATTCTGTTAAAAACCAGTTTGTAATAACTTTTGATAATATGAGAATGAATTAATTGAGTTTTTAACAGATTACGGCATTGTTATCCTTGTAAAAATGTTGTTTGAAATCATGGGTAACAACATCACCTTTAGATAAAAACAGTTATTTAATATGGGTGATCCATGATGGCGGCCGAGTGGTAGTACTGTATATTGTCAAAATGAAATATATACTACTTAACAATCTTGGTGGTGGTCCAAGATTGTTGTATTTGAACAAAATGTAGGAAATCAAGTATGGTGACTCTTAAAACACTTGTGCCATATGAAACAAATAGTTATAAAAAATTAATAATTAATTTACATGTAAAACGATTGTAATTAATTTCCCAAAAGTTGTAGTCCATATAAATAAAGCTAAACATAGTCTTTTTTTTCTTATGACTCAATATTAAAGTAAAATAAAGGTGAAAATATGAGGGTGTCCAACTTAACTGTACCATCGTTTGTATTTCAGAAACAATTGGATTTAGAGAAACTTTAAATGGGGGACTTCACCTACTTTTTGAGAAATTTAAAAATATGAAATCAATTTTCTTCTAAATGGCCGCCACTTTCCAATATGGCGGACAACTTTGATTTTTCTTTTGGAACACCCATATCGTTTTCAAGGTGTATTTGGATTCTACGCTTAACTTTAAGAACTTATTACTCTTGAAAATTTTTCTTAAACCCAATGCACATATCTCCTTATATCTCCTTATCTGCTTATATATCCTTTTTTAAGGAGATATAAGCAGTTAAAGTTTGATTTTTACCCATAAGAAATGCGTTGCGTTATCGTCGATACTGGGTATATCGATAACGGTTGGGTTAAATAAAAAATACCAAAGAACAAAATGGCCTTAAAATGTGATTTAGTTTGGATTCAACCAAAGAAATAAATTTTAGTCGAGATACTCCATGAGGATTGCATTGGGTGGAATACTATTTTGAATCTTTTTTACGTCGCGTCGGTTTGCTGCAACCCAGTCATTGTTTACTTCCGTTTCCTGTAATCGCATTCCAGAAAAAGTTTTCTGGACTGTACGGCAATGGGTACCTTTCGAGCCAACAAAAAGGAACAGAAAACAGATTTTTCTGCGTCAGTATGGTGGAAATATATTTATACTCTTAATTATTACATTTATGGTATTATGAGATGATGTATATCGTATTAATAGAAATTACTCAGCACCTAAATTAAAACAATGGGCATTGTGTGAACATTAAGGCTATCATTAAGTTTATATACACATTTATTTATGCGTAAACGTATTCATGAATTAAAAATAATAAAGTAGCAACCGATGATAAGTATTGATACTGCAATTCATGCCTACAGTTGTTATTAATAATAATCAATCCAAGATAGTTACACATTTTGAAACTGATCTGCAAGGTCCAGTTCCAAAGTCGTTACCAACTGATAACTCAAGAATGGGTTTAGGGTAGCAGGTCGGATTGCACACAACTTCTTGTAGCCCTAAAGGGCTAACAGGGGTGTCAGTCATCTCAAGTAGTTTAACCAGACCACTTGGAAGAAAAACGTTTAATATAAACTGAAATTTAAATATACGACATAGGAGCAAACATCTTGGGTTAAATCAATAATTTTTTAAAAATACAATATCCCAAAAGTGATATTTTTTATATACTCATGGCTTTTCCATGATGATTAGATAATCATAAGCTAGCCTCCCACCTAATTTCTAAAAAGGGATTACCCATAATAATCACGGTACAAATTATTTTCTATTTTAGGGATTTGTTCTGTTGTATGATAAACATATCAATTAAACTCTAAATTACAAGCTATGAAACGACTATTATTATTCTTACTACTAGACATCACCCCGTCGATTCGACTACATATATACTTAGAGAAAAAGCCGTATGAATCCTACTGCAATACGTATGAATCCTACTGAAAGGGTGCTAAAACGAGGACAGGCTGCCATCCGTATGTTTCACCATGCCAAGACATGGTAAAACACCAGTTTAGAAGCAGTGTGTTTTAATCGTACAGCAGTACATGTGCGCGTGACGTAACAAACAATGACGTCACGGATAAACAGCATTTACGTGTGAAACACATGCCGGGCTGGACTCCACACACTGCTTGCAGTATGAAACATCGTGCTTGGCTGGACCCCACATACTCCTTGCAGTATGAAAAACTATGCCTGTCTGGTCTGGACTCAACATACTGCTTGCAGTATGAAATACCATGCCTGGCTAGACTCCACTAACTGCTTGCAGTATGAAACACCATGCCTGGCTGGACTCTTCTCACTGCTTGCAGTATGAAACACCATGCCTTGCTGGACTCTACACACTGATTGCAGTTTGAATCACCATGCCCGGCTGGACTGTTTGGTTGGTTGAAAAAATACAAGAAGTTAGAATAAGTTCTTTATTTCTACCTCTTCACCAAACCTAAGTTCAGGGTTTCAGTCCGGCCAGGATTGGTTTATATGCTTGATAAGCAGTGTATTAAGTACACATTAGGCATATGTGGTCCTCTAAAAGATTCCTTTAGTCTACAGTTTTGAAGTCAGTGCAGTAAAGGAGCTTACTATTTTTATAGAAATAGTAATGAAAATGGTACCTTGGATTTGATTCCAAAAACATTTTTCAACAAATGTTGTCAAGTTTAAGCTGTCAGGTTGTAGTGAGCACAGCTGAATACTTATTGATTTCAATGTACACATCCCCCTACAAGATGAACTTGTACACTAAAGTCATCGTACGATTGCAAGCTTTGAAATTAAAAGTACTTAAAAAGCTGGTTTCGAAAGTTGAAAGATACTGAATGTAGAGTGAAGTTATTGATTTGCATTCTATGAAACGTTGACTGATACCACTGTTTGCAGTTTCATTAACAGCTAATTTAGAAGGCAAGAAATACAGTAAGCAGTTAATATGGCCATGTTTAATTCATATTTCACACATACAAATAAAATTGCTACGTTGTATTTTATCGTCCAGTCAAGTTTATGCCAGAATTATTTCTTCAAAGCAAAAAGATGAATTAAGATTGGCATTTTTTTAACTACTACATTGTTTTATGTAACGCATAGTAATAAAATAAAAATCTTCTATTTGCATCTCTTTTTATTAAAGCAAGTTGTGTATCTTAAGAATGAAAAAACTGACAAAATTTACGTTTGCTCTGCAATGTCCATTGTTGTTTGAAACTACAATTTGTTGCAGTTTATAGAGACCGCCATCGTAATACAAACCATTAGAATAATTGAATCACTTAAAATAATGCAAGTGATTTCATGGTATTTGTACTTGGTCTAATTTAATAGAGTAAATATTTGTACACTATATATTTCATCAGTTTATAAATTTTAAAAATCATCAGTAATTTGTTTAGCGGAACTAAGAAGAATAATTAATATTAAATCAATCAGATTTTCATGCTTGTGTAGAAAAGACTTATACATAATTTATAAATTTATTAATACTAATAAAATTAATTTTAAAGCTTATGTAGAAAACAATTTATAGAATAAATTATTTTTACTTTATTTCAACTGAACTCAGAAAAAAATAATGTTTATAACATAATATACAATAAATCATTGTTACAGTATTTGGTTAAGACGCAAAAATAATGACAGACATTTTTAGACCATTCCTTGATTAAAACAATACTTATAACAACATAAGTCCAAAGTAATTATGTTCTAAAAATCAGAGGTTAACATTATTTGTATAGTATGGTTTAATCAAAAGCAGGAAATTAATTTGTGATAAAGTTCATCATACCAATTCTACCATCGCTTGATACAATGATAAAAAAACCAGTAATAATAAAAGCAATTATGTATGAAAAACTTACACTCTTCAACAAATATCCACATTTCTTTCAATTTAACATTACCACAACAATAATATCACTACGAACAGTTTTAAGACCCGATCAAAAAGATAAAAGTGCTTCAGCCGTAGAAGAAAAAAATCAATGATAGTTAAATAATAACATCACTTTCAGAAATTAACACAAGAAACACAACACTTCATAACTCTTCTACTTCAAAACAAACATAAGAAAAGTTGCTCTCATTCTCCAAAATAACCATAACGAAAGCGTGTTTCGACTGAGACATTCTGGCGATTCGCTGTTTTGTACTGTAAGCATGGTAAAACACCATTATTTACGTAAGATTCGTACGTACTGGTTAGATAGCTCTGAAATACCGTGCTGTGCAGTCAGATTTATATGACGTCACGGACTAGTCTAGAACACGAATGGTAATTCATACGTCCCGAATGTAGAGGCAGTATGTAACACCGTACGTAGGTTTTACCATTATCCTGTTATTTCTGTAATCCCATGCCGCTTATTTGCTATCATGGTATTTCCTACGTACTAACGGTGAAACAGACATATTTACGTATGTAAAGTATAGCAGCATGGTAATTTTGATTTACCATGCCGACTAGACTAAAAATTTTTCTCAGTGTAGCGAAATTAGAAAAGTTGGATTAAGGTGTTGCAGTTTACGTTTTTATTACATTTTTTCGCCATTAGAATAGGGTGTGTCGTAATCCCTTATGACTTCAGAAAATTAGGTGTTAATATATCTTAAGTGTTCATTTTATTACTATCTGCTTTTGTAATGATATTATGCATTATTAAAATGCAAAATAAGGCCTATAAAATTATTTCATTTCTCTTAATCTGATTGGCCAAATAAACCTTTCAAGTTACTGGTAATGTGTAATGTGCTGATGATATTAATTAGTATTTCATATTAGGCTTAAAATACCTACCTCGCTAGGTCCACATTTCACTTAAAAGTAATAAAATAATGTGTAATATTATACATAATTACACAATAATTAAAATAGTTGCTTTTAGCTTTAATGTTTTAAGAATAGCAATTACAAGTATGCGTGTTTTTTTTTTTTTTTTTTTTTTTTGGTTGATGTGAGTCAACACCTTAATTAACTACTGTAGTTGAAGTATAAATAAATAGTACATAAAATTTTAGATAATATTGTCAATATAATGAACAACCCTTGTAAGTATTTTGGGTGATGTTCCTTTTTTAATTTATTACAATGACCTCTTTGCATACAATTATGAATAGAAAATTCACTAAATATACAATGCTTTTATTGTATGAAATCATTAAAAAAAACATTTTTGTGCTTTTTTATATTTACCTTAGAGGAAACAACGAAGATGTTTGAGCAGACAGGGCCCAGGTGCCCCAGGTTAGGCCGGATTATAGTTGACAATTTACTGTGCTTGGTTTATGGGTCTCTTACTGATCACACGTAAAATCTAAGGTAAAAATATCGTAATATATTTTTAGACAGAGCGTAAATCGCATCTAGTAAAACTGTAGGACCGTTATGTTGTAGTGATTATTATGGAAGCATTTCTATTCATTTAAAATAAGGGATAATATGAAATTATGTTTCTTTTTTATTGGTATTCTCATCATGGAAGTGTGGCTTGATAATGATAGCTAAGTATTTTCCATGGATTTGAATTAATCTACGACACGTCACCTTACAAGTTCATTCAAGTGATTCAGCCAAAACCGTTATCTTTTATTACTAAAGCTTTTTAAATACTCGCCCTGATATAGAAGGTTGTCGTAAAAATCCAAATATTTATATTGCTAGTCAAATAGCTGCGGTTGCATTTATCATTAATAGATTAAATTAAATATCCAAAATATGGGTTTATTCATACCCAAATCGAATGTTTCTGATGTGCATTAAAGTAATGCCTTTAAACGCATTACGAAAGAACCATAGTTAAACCGCAAATCACCAGGGGACGAAATCGGAACACAGTTACCGTTCAGTGAGAAAACGTGCAGGGAATGTGTCTACAGCAGACACCTCGAGGGACTTGTGGTAACTAACTTTTAGAAAAAAAATCACTTTTTCTGCCTATAAACGTCAATATAGATTTAAATGAAAAAAGTCAATCATTAATTTACCAACAAAAGTGTTATATCATTATTATTTATTCTCAGTCTTCACCATAATAGTTATGTTCAGATAATTTTGCGTGGAATTTTTCTCATAAGATAAATAAACAAACAAAATTAGCTAAGAGTAGGTAATTTTACTTAAATAACTCCTTTTACGTCTGAATAAAAATATTTAAGAGCTAAAACTATTGTTACTCTTGCAATTGCTAATTCAAGTTATAGGGGCAATAGTTGTTTATTTTAATTTGGTCGGGTTCAATCTCACTGGTTACTAAATGTTTATTTAAATGGATTACTGTTTGATCCAAAAAGTAATGCAAGTAAACAAATAAACTCATATATTTCCAAAATTGTTGTATTTTTTAGAAAGCATTCGTTACTATTCTTTTATTTGCCCTGGATATTTGCAAAAAGTATGCATACGATCATCTAATTCTGTCTAAAAACGCTTATGTAAACTTGCAAAATCTTTAGAATTTTATTTTATTTTAACACAACTAATTGCTTATGTAGAAAAGACTATTTACATAATAAAAGTATTTGTCCGGACTTAAACTGACCTTCACTTAATACTAATTATCCATTGCTTTATCAACTACACTATACAATCAACATGTAACGGGACATCTTCTAAACATTTCCTACATGACATAGCTATTTCTGCTGTATGACGATTATTATAGGCAATTTCGTCAACATTTTTTTAACTTTGTTATTTATTATGCTAAAACAAATAATGAGGCTAGAAATGCAATCTCTATGGGAAACCCAGTCGGGGAACGATTTATTACTGAAAAAAACTTTATTTATTTAGTATCAAATTAACACCACGTATTTTAAATGCTAATAATTTTGTGGAATTTCTAGATTTATTGAGTTTTTTGTATTTACTTATTTATTTTCTTTGTAGATGTATTTCTTGTCGTGTATTTCTTGGAACCTATCTTGCCGTAACATTAAGAAACAACGACTTTGTAGCTGTGAAGTACAGGTGAGCTAAGAGCTCTTCGTTCCAACCACACACTCTCCCTTTTAACTGCAATTATGGGTAGTGTCGCTTAATAAACCGCCAAATTGCTAATGCAGCTTTTATGACGAAAGCTATGAGGTTGAAATCTACATGGAAAACATTTGAATGTCAAGTTCTTTTCACGTTTTTCCCCATTATTTCACACCTTTTGTGGTTTCTTATAGAAAAGCAGATCAAACGCGGGTCTTTTTGCTGTCTTACGGTAGCCCTTTGATGGATTAAGAAATCATTCATAATCGAATGAAGTGATGAACGATTTCAATATTATATTATTTTCCCGTGTTGGGCCGGGACAGAATGTCCAACAGTATCCCCTGCTTGTCGTAAGAGCCGACTAAAAGGGGAGGGGGGCGCACTGGTCCTTTTTCGCGTCTCCTTTTCACAACTCCATTTTCCGTTTAATTTCAATAGCCCGGTTGTTTTTTCTAAATCATTCCGGCCTATTCGCCGGGGTGACTCTGTGTTCTTCAGCCTCCATTGCGCTGGAGGTCTAGGACGAGCAGAGGGTACAGCTTAAAAACTGGGTTCTGCACCTCCCAGGCTGCCGGATAGTACAGGGGCCCGGGTCAGCTCAGCCAACTGACCTGGCTGCCCTATCAGCCGGCGAAAATCCCCTTGGCCGTGGCGGTGCCGGTTGGCGACCGGGTAGGGCCCTGCTGCGGTCACGGGGGGGCTCTGCCGAGGCCACTGCTCGTCTAGGACCGCCGGTGTTTTGGAGGCGGTCGAACGCGGATATAGTTGCTCTGGCGACGGGTCGGTTTTGACAATCACATTAGGGTACTGTTTTGGGGGGTAACAAACGCCTAGTCTTGGGGGCTAATCCAGACATCATGAGCGGTTCAAAAGGAAAAAAATTCAAAAGGTGCAGGAATCTTCCCGGGGTACCCTAACCCCACAAAGCAACCAACAACGCTCTTCTCTGAGCGGGCTCGACGACGGGGTGGCAAGCCCCTTCGAAAGAAGGTCGCGCGTCGAAAGATCGCCGCCGAGCCGTGTCGTGACACCTGCCTCATCGGTTACCAGAACATCAGTGGCCACCGATGAGACACCCACTCTAAACGAGCTGATGGACGATGGAATGTTTCCTTTCGAGGCAGTCATCGCGCTCGCCAAGCAGCAGGAGGACGAGCACATCAAAAAGTGCTTTGACATCCTCGCTGTGATGAAGGCCGCGACCAACCGGCAGAAGATCAGCCAGGATGTGAAGGATGGCATCGTCCAATTGGAGGTCAGCCTTCACCACATCATCCAGTTGAGGAGGTCGTGGCAGTCATGTGAGTCGGTGACTGCTTCGACGCAGACGACCCCGTCACTGCGGGTAAAGGCTCAGCCGGCCGGTGGGAAGCGGCCTACCTCCTGCGTATGATAGATGCGTATTTGTCAGACCGCGTTCTGTTGTACGACACGACCGAAGGTCAGCGGCGCATTCCCATCACTTCCGGGGCTGCGCAGGGGTCCATTCTCGGACCAGATCTCTGGAACGTGTCCTACGACAGCTTGCTGAGGCTAGACATGCCCGATGAGACCCGCCTCGTTGGCTATGCTGACGACGTCGCCGCCTTGATCGCTGCGAGGAACGTCGAGCAGGCAAAACTGAGGATCAGCGTAGTAATGGCCAAGGTCAACGGGTGGATGCGAGACCATGGCTTGACCCTGGCTATCAGTAAGACGAAGATCGTCGTCCTCACCAAAAAGAGGATAAGCACCGTGTTCCTGGTGCAGATAGGTGACGTCACACTCGAGACTAAGCCTGCTGCAAAGTACCTGGGAGTCATGGTCGACAGCAGACTGTCTTTCGGCGAGCAGATCCAGCGCGCCGCCGACAAAGCCGCTAAGGGTGTCGCTGCCCTTGGTAGGCTTATGCCCAATGTTGGCGGTCCTCGCTCCTGCAAGCGCCGTCTGCTCATGACTGCCGTCCAGTCAGTCTTGCTGTACGGGGTGGAGGTATGGGCTCAAGCACTCGAGAAGCGAGTCTTTCGAGACCGGCTTGCCCGAGTCCAGCGCCGAGGAGCTCTGTGGGTCGCTTAGTCTCCGAGCCTGCTGTGATGGTGATCGCCGGAGTCATCCCCGTCCTCTTCCTCGCGAGGGAGAGGCAGGCGATTTACCGGAGGAGGCCTGAAGCGGGCCGGGAAGCAGCTGCCAGGGAAGAGCGCGATCGCAACTTCGACTCTTGGCAGCGCGACTGGGAAGCCGAGCCGAGGGGACGTTGGACCTTCCAGCTCATACCTTCCGTCCGATCATGGGTGGAACGGCAGCACGGCGAGGTCGATTACTACGTGACCCAGTTTCTTTCTGGCCACGGGTACTTCCGAGCCTGTCTGCACCGGATGGGCAAAGTCGCCAGCCCGGACTGTCTGTACTGCCCCGGCATCCCAGACACGTCCGAGCACACCTTCTTTCAGTGCGACCGTTGGCACGTCCGCCGAGCCACGCTTTCATCTGAGATCGGCGTGGTCGTCAGCCCAAACAACATCGTCGGAGCTATGCTCTGCTCCAGGGAGAGGGCACCTGGAACTGTGTCCAGCACTACGTCCAGGCCATTCTTCGGGCGAAAAAGGTCGACCTCGATCGGCCTTAATCCTCAGCTTTTCCCCACGGAGGTTGCCCTTGTGGCGTAATATCAAAGGCCTAGCCCGAAGTAATGTGTGAAACAGTTCCAGGCTAGTGTCCTCGGTGCCGAGGGAGGTGGTTTAGTCGGTAGTTCACGGGACATCGAGCTAGTGGGAGTCCGACACTACTGAGGGGACAACGAGCCCCTCAGTGTGCGTAAACGCATTCCACCTCCTACAAAAAAAATTATATTATTATTATATTATTATTATTATTATTATTATTAATATTATATCATTTTATTTTTATTTTATTTTAATATTATTATTATTTTGCAAAGGTTCGAACGAGCATAGTCTCTAAGTTGTGAACGCGTTACCATTGTGACTTAAAGTAGGGACAGTCATCATGATGCCCCAGATACAGGATTCTATGATTATAAAGCTGTAGTTTAGTTATGAAATTATTTTATTTTGAATAACATAAAATTTATAATCTTAGAACTGATTTTTATTTGTATATAAATATCCTTGTATTTTGAGGGGCAACTGCAATGTCTACCAGCCGTCTCTCCTAAATCTTAACACAGTTGCTTTATCAGTTCGAAACCACTTTAGAAATGGACTTTGTAGTTTAGTTTCTGAATCGAAGCTGAGCCAAGATTATTGTTTTTGACTACTAAGCTTGATAGTTAATTTTGCTGTGATCCAGTGCGATTACTAAACTATTGATTTTAGTAAGTTTTCTTAAAAAAAATTTACTATTGATATTTAATATATGTTCACGTGCACATCAGCAACGATTGACGCTGCCATCGGTGCTTTGTTACTGTCAATATTTAAAAAAAAATTGTAGGTCTTATTTTACCATTCTAGTATTGTATTTAATTAAAAAATTTAGATGGCTTGAGAAAACGTTATATGTAGCGGAAAAAAGATTAGATGCTAACATTACAAAAATGAACTATTTTAATATATTAAATATTGAAGGTAATGTAAAAAATATGTTTTACAGGGTTTGGCCAGTTAAAGGAATTCCGCAATAGAGAGCAATGTATGTTTCGCGTTCGAGAACCACATAAATATAAATTCGAAAATATACCAATTAATATTAAAAATATTAATTTTCTACACTGTAAGACTAAAGATATTATTTATTTTTGTCAAACATTTCTATTATTACACTGATTGTAATTTTGAAATATTCTCGTCAAACAGTAATAACCATAATACATGATTTAAATTGTTTTCCAAGAAAATGCAAAATCCCCTAATAGAGTTCTATATCCATACACTTTGCTTGACGAGCACCATAAACCACTACTAGCCAATGCAACGGAATCACTCTATCGACAGGTAAAGTTAACGTAAATCAGGATCATTGAGCATTATCATTATTTTTAAAGTTGAATATAATAGGTCTTTCGATAAGGATAAAAAAATCTTAATTAGGTTGCTGTTACATTTATACTTATGCTGTATGAATAAACACTTGATCCATCATTGTGCATTCATTATAAACGCATATCTTCATCAACATCCCAATATTAGGTGTTTTTAGCGAATTTCCCCTATAGGGAAGAAGCTATTACCGTAGGTCTCATGGTAAGACCTAAGCTTGAGACCATGATAACTTTTCGTTTTGGGGCCCCCAGAAGCGAAAAACACCATTCGTTGGAATTTATATATATATATCTATGTGTCTGTTAGCACGATAGCGACCGTAAAAATGGTCCGATCTTTATGAAATTTGGTACAATCGTGTAAAGTGGTAATCAATTTGACGACTTCGTAAACCAGCCTGATCGGGCCATCAGAAGGGGGGGGTAAAGGGGGATAAACCCCCCAAAAATGGGTTTTTTGCGTATTTCACATAGAAAAAAATCAAGTGATCCAATTTTGGATTACACCATTGAATTCAGCTTGAAAAAACAAACAATTTAGTATTTTGAATCATAGAATCATAGCTCTATGTTCATTGGTTACCGAGATATTTAAAGTAGTAAATACAGTACGTTGCCCCGATTTTAACCTTATGGGAAATGAGTAAAATTATATATCTCGTTTATTTATAAACATATATTGATAAAACTTGGTAAATGGCTTCTTCTACTTCAGATCTAATAAATATTGAATTAAAACCACCCAGTTTTAATTCAATATGCTGCTAATATACCTGTAGCAGCAAACCTGCATACTCATTCCCCACGTTAATCTTATGGAGCTTACGAAAACATGTAAAATCTCGCTATGTTGAATTGAAATATGTTGTT
Organism: Flexamia atlantica; assembly: GCA_035578135.1. Classification (NCBI taxonomy): domain Eukaryota; kingdom Metazoa; phylum Arthropoda; class Insecta; order Hemiptera; family Cicadellidae; genus Flexamia; species Flexamia atlantica. The sequence goes on along the minus strand of JAQJVK010000008.1, from coordinate 3,496,402 downwards.
TTGCATTTGAAATTCGCTGAGTGTGCAGGTCTGCTGCAACGGGGGTATTTTTATAAACAATGGTAAGACCAATAACACAATATATATTGAGATGATATGTATATATGTGTGTGTGTATATATGTCTATGATGTATGTATGTGTTGTGGATATTATGTATATATATTGATGATATGTATATATGTCGTGGCCATGCTGGGCACTTCATGAAGTGTCCAGCTCTAACCGGGTACTTCATGAATTGCCCAGCTCGCCTGGGCACATAGTGTAAATGAACGGTTTCATTAAAAATTTCAGTATGTGACCAACAAAACTGGGCACTTCATGAAGTGCCTAACGCTTGCTGGGCATATGCTGTAATTATTACTTTTTTAACTATATGTCCAGCTGTGAAGCCGGACAATTCATGTAAAACTGCTCTTAACGTTGCTTCTGGTAGTAACCGATGTAATATTTTAAATAAAACGAAATAGGAACATGTTTTAAGAATTGTGTAAAACATTAAGAATAAGATTGTCGGCCTCTAAAGCAAACAATTCTTTTCTGTGTGTTTTTTATCACGGTTTCTTCCATGTTTTCTGAGTTATTTTGGCTACTTATAATTATTAATACTATTATTATTAAAAAAAAAAACAAACGGTTTTAAAATTGTTTATTGTGTGAATAGTAATATTAATAGTGATATGTAACCCAAAATAACTCAGAAAACATAAACCAGACAATTCAGGCAATATAAATTTTATGCTTTAATGAAATAAAATACATGGAACATTTTACCTAACACATTAATACGTAACATAATACATAAACATTAACATTAACCTATTTTTTATGTTTTAATTTATTAACTTCTTACTTAGTCACCCTTAATAAAAATTATATTAAGTTAAAATATAGCAAGGTAAAACAAATTTATAGAAAGTGCCATAAGTCTTGAAAAAATAATAATAAAAGCAATTCTTTAGTTTTTTGTATCAAAATCAAAAACATTTATTTAATTATTTTACTACTTCATTTTTTCTTATTACAATGTTATTAGCATTAACGACAGTTTAGGTTTTAGTTTATCTTTTTTCTCTGTTTGAATGAATGAACATAGCATCATTACATCAAGCCTTTTCATTGTAATTGTTTTTATTTGTTTATAGAATATAAAAAAATGTATATGAGGTGTCTTGTATACTTAACCTCTTCACGCATGCTATATGAAGTACTCTTTAAAAAAATTTGTTCAACAACATTTTTGAATTCAGGAGGCTCAATTTAGTGGGTGTAAACGTTCTTGTTATGATTTTTAAGTTTATTAAAAATAAATAGCTGGCCACAAATGTGTCATGTATGCAAATATAGAGGTATTGTAGATAGTATATGGTGTTATCTTATTTGCATATAAGCCACATATGTTCCCACTTGTAGGTAACAGCATTACTTCCGCAAATGCATACTGTCCACATATGTTGCCAGCAAGGTAAGTCAAGGTAACCTCTTGATCCACATTTGCATGGTGGCCACAAACGAGTCTGGCTATACGTGTCCAAGTATGTGGCCTCCATGCAAAATCGGTAAAAAGGGAACAAAATTAATTTTCCCCATCTGCATGGAAGCCATACATGTGGACGGATGTATTTTCACTCAGTTAATCATAAATATAAAATCAATCCCTATATTTGATATACCAAACTGTAGCCTAGGAGCATATTTTTCTTATCTTCATAACTATCACGCAGTCGTCTGTAGATAAAACGCAATCTGCGAATTTTGGCACAGCTGATGTTCACTAACCTGTGATTAGAAAATGGAGAATGAGATGAAAGGAATGAACTGCGATCTAGTGGCGACTGCTTGAACTAGTGCACCCGGCCTTATGTGAGGCCTCCATGCAGATAATAGCCTAAGTTCATTCATCCTTAAGTATTTATATGGCTTTAAATAGCCGTCCACAAATGATGCCGTCAGGCATGAAGAGGTTAACAGCTTTTCAAAAATATGCTTTGAATCTTTTATTATATTCCTACTGACATCAGTAGCCTAAAATCTAAGTTTATATTGTTAAGTCAAATATTTGGAAATTCACATGAAGAAATTGTCTGAAGGGAAACCCTATGCATGTTAAACCTTATTTAAAGGAAGCGGTTACTAGAAAATTCTAGCTATTCAATTTTAATTTTTTATAATAGCGCGTTATTACCTATAATTTTAGTATACTACTCTTTAATTTTGTAGCTATTTGAAAACCAAAACATTTGTATTCAACTTTTAATCAATTGTAAGTGTTTATGTTTTACCTAGGTTAAGTAGTTACGTTTTATTTTGAAAATTAACTACGTTATTGTTAACAGTTTATTTTAGTCAGAACTTCAACTCATACAGCAACAAATTTACCATCCAAACATAACGTAGACTAATTATATTTTCAAAATGCGCATGCAACTAAAACCAGGTTTAAAATTTGAAAATGTGAAAAATATTAAAAGAATTAGTAGCAAACAGTAAGATTGGCTACTTTAATACAGACATTGGGATTTAATGTATACATTAGGATTGAATTTCACAAAGTTTTAAAATCGACTGCCCAACATGCCTCGATAGTTATACAGCATGTGTCCAATGAGCGTTTGGCACTTCATGAAGTGTCCAGTTTCGTCGGGCAGATGCTATAATTTTGGTTGAAATAATCGAGTTACACTATGTGTCCAACCGCGCTGGGCACTTCATGAAGTGCCCAGGCTGAGTTGGGCACTTCATGAAGTGCACAATTACAGCAAGTGGCTACGACATATATATATATATATATATATTAATATATATATGGCCCACGGCTTCGCCCACTGAAAGGATACCAAATTTTTTATGAGAGCTGCAATTAGACTCTTAAGGTGTAGGTGGTGATTCCACGCAGAACTGCAATTATAAGGTGTAACGTTTTCTCTTAGGTTGAGTACTGGACTTTACATCAAATCTGAATTCAGCACATTTTAATAATAGATCGAAATCGGTAAGAAACATTAGACAGTGAATGTATTGCCGAAAAAATAGAGGCGAAAATATAATGCATATAAGTAGTGAGATGTATGCTGTTGCGATCTGAGGCGGCGAGAACTCTAGAACCCTCTTTCTTTTTAGGCAGCAGAAAAAAGCTATCCGCCTCATTTTTGGCCTTGCTAGTAGACAGACCTGCAAAGAGTCCTTCGTTTCGTCAAGAATTCTGACTTTTCCCTCAATTTACATCTTGGAAGCACTGAATTTTCTCAAATTAAATTCATCTCAGTTTCAAAGCAGCACCGCCCATACCTATCCACTACGTAATAGTTCTTGCTTGAGAATAACCACACAGTCAACAACTTTCTTTCAAAAACATCTCTCTTTCAATGCCGTTAAACTTTTTAACGCCTTAGCAAACGATCTCAAATCCTTAAGCGACCCAAAAAGCTTTAAAAGGCATCTTAAGTCTATTCTTGTGCAAAGGTGTTACTACAGTGTCTGTGAGTTTCTCGCTGACGGATCTTCTTAGCTTGTAACGTTGCAGTCGTTTAACTTTAAGGGTTTATTTTGAGAGGTGTTTTTCTTTAGTTTTAATGTGCATTATGACTTGGCTAATGCAATGGAATTTGGCAATTTTTGGCTGAATAAACGAGTTATTGAGTTATTGAGTTATTGAGTTACAGTATATTTTATAGAATTTAAATCGTCAATTCACAAACAAACCCCCCGTTTCTAGTGGACACATATACTCGAAATGGGATATCTAGCGAATTTCAAGATTCTAGTCTGAGTAATTATTTATTTATTTGTTTATTAGGTGGACAACCAATTTTACAAAAGTGGGACTGTAATACTGCACTTAGGGTGGTCCCTACAACGCAAGTTGTTCAAGTGGTATTTGACAAAAATATATAGTAGGTGGCTGCTGGTGGTGGTGGTGATATAGTGGATGGCCGTAATAGATTTGTACATTTTATTTAATTTTATTGTTTTGCAGATTGGATCTCACCATTTTGTATCCTTTGAAAGTATCCTATAGGCCTTCCATCTATCGTTTTAAAAAATGGAATAGCCGTCATTTTGAATCTCATAATCTACCCTCCTTTAGCAAAACGAGAGAAAATTTTTAAAATAATTTCTTAGTATGTATCTAGAGCCTATAAAGAATATTTCTGTCAAGTAGTATGGCCATAGAAACCTTCATAACCGTTTAAAATTTATTAATGGCCGCCAATTTGAATTCAGTTAGTCAACCAATTTGGACTTTATACAGTTATAAACTTATTTAATTGCATAGCTTATTTAATTGTCATGCAGTTATTAATGATATACATTAAAAATATATATATTATATGACGAGATAGCTAACTAGCAATTTTTGATACTAGTGGTTATTTTAATAATTAACATACCAATGATAAAAAAGCGGTAAATGAAGGCAGGAAATAGGTATGAATTGAAAACAATTTACGGAAAAACAGTAACAGGGTAATAACAAACAATAAATAATAAAAAACCGGCACAATGACAAAACAAAGCGGCAAAACAGTTACATAATCTTCGATAGTAACTAGCTAAGCAGAGTGAAAATATATGTTTAAACAAAAAGATATATGGGAAATCCTATATATAAGAGGAAATGTCATAAATAAAAGCCATATTTGACGAAGCCAATGTAATCTGTCCTGAGACTAACCCAGACGCTTACCATGTCGGGTAATTGGATTTGAGTTTAACAATGAGAAATTGCATTTGCTAAACGGTGACACCTGGCGATTAAATTTATGTGTAATTTAAAATGAAGACCTAATTACAGCTCCCGGATCCACTCAAAAATAAAAAAAAATTGCCATCAACTGGTCAAGGCGATTGTTGATCTTATACATCGAAACAGGGACAATTGTATTTGCATAAATGTATCGTTTTACACAAGATTAAACGATTTATATTTATCAATGTTTCAATAATACTTAAAAATCGGTGTCAAGTGTTTTCTTCCAACCTTATTACAAATGAGGCGAGTCACAATAATTATGTATTATTACTATACTAATCCATGTGGGTGCTCTTAAAGGGCTTCTAAAGATAACTTGTTCAAAAACTTTCTTTACCCTAATCCTTGTTATCGAAGTATATACCACAGAATATATTCTCCAGATATTGAAAAATCCATATCAAAATTTATGAATGTTTTAAGAAGTGTTGATAGCCAATATCCATCCCCTCTATATTACTCATGTAAGATTGTAATTATGAAAACGAAGGAGAACCACATATAGGTTCTCAGAATTGAAACCTCGGATGTTAGAATATCTCCGCAGTCCAAGGATGGTTTACTTAAAAATTACTTTGATAAACAATTATTCATTATTTAGTTAAAGTTAAAGGTGATATCTAACACCGCCATTTTACGGAGCCTTTATTATTAAACAAATGAAAAAGGGGATATAGTTTATCTATCCATACATTTATAGTTTTTTTATTATTATTATTACAGACTTATTTAATTCTCTAGAGGCTAATTATCTAAACCAGTAATATTGCCCTCTTACGGGGATGACTAACTCCTCTTTTCTTATAACTATTTTGAACGAAAGCCTAGTCAGGTGGAGATGTGAGAGGTTTTATTTTCTGTGTGAGGAATGACGTCCGGACCGGATGCTACTGATATCCTCTTGCGTTAAAGTGGTTGTTGACATGTCAAAAATTTGCTTAAGCTATTTGGTAAATTGTGTTTGGTATTGTGTGGTAAATGTTTATAATATTAGAATCACCGATTCATTAAAAATATTATATATATATATTTGATATATTATGTAAATTATTTTTATATTTTATATATTATATATTATATCAGTATATATATATATATATATACATATATATATGTATGTATATGTATTTATATGTACTGATAAAAAATTAATATTACTAATATCTTCCTATTTTAAAAATATTTTATTTGAAATAATATATAATTTCAAATATCTCTGAACCGAATTTAATTTTTGTTTGCAAATATCTATGATAGTTAATATTTTTAGTGAACAAGAGTTTAAAAATAAGGTAATACTGAATATATTGAAATTTTGAATAATAATTCCGTATAGAGCAAGGCAAGAGCCCATGGATGCCCAGCTTTCGTCACTTCAATTTTCACTCATATGTAAAAAAACTCAGCGACTTTAAACCTTGGATGATGGTTACTTTGTCATTTACAAGCTTCGACATTACTTTAACAGCTGGCTATTGTACTTCCATTTTAAATTAAGGGAAGGGATCAGGTGGTTAAGCAATGTTAACTAGTAAACCCGTTGCTCGAAATCGGGCAATTGTTATTTATTGATTTAGAAATAAAAATAAATATGGTACAGTCTTCTAGAATTATTTCATTAATGATATGGTTGAACTTCCTTTTATACTGAGATTTTTTACAAAACCTTTTTTAAAACTATATTTCTTGTGAGTACTCAATCATCTTCAAGGAGATAACAGTGTTGTTTAGTGTTTTCTACGAATATTATGAGCCTCTCAAAGGCGTTGACTCGACCTGACGCCACATATACAGAAGTCCATGAGTACTGGGTAAATTCGAACTTTTGCAATGGACTAACCCTGAGCTATACCTAGTCATAGCGAGTGCTGGAATTACTGGAAACTGGGTTCTTTATATTACAGAACATTACTTAACTCAAAAAGAATTGTTAAAATTATATTATTTTCAAGTTCACATCATTCATGTTTAGCACTTCATAGTTGAACTAAACTAAAGTAATTTACATTTTCATGTAATTTTCTTTTAAATGATTGCTCACAAACACTTCACATTAACATTCACCATAAACTCCAATCAAATTGTACACTCAACCAAGTTCATCAAGATGAATTTGTTATACATAAATTAATTATTAGTTGAAATAATCATCCCATGCGCAAAATGAAGAAAATGGACCAAAACAAATAGTCATTTGAAAATCGACTGAAAATTTGTTTAGACAACACCCATGTTTTTAAATGGATTGTTTTAAATAGGTAAGGAAAAATGAATTTATGTTTTGTACAAAATAAAGTTAGGCTAGTTAGTTTTGTGGGATTTACGTTATTTTTGTAAAACCTTCTGAAATTCAGTATATGTGACTAAGTAGCGTATCACCCGTCTTAATTTCAAACCGAACTAAAATGGTTCAATAAATCTACTCATGATGAATCTAGTCTGCTTCAGTATATGCAATGGTTTCAATTCCATCAACAACATATTGCTTTGCTGGAAAATTTGTTTGCTCCAATCAGCTGCTTTATTTGCAATTCTTTTCTATTCCCATGTTAAATCTTATGGAAAAATTGAAACTTTAAGAGCGACTAGGGCTTTTCCTTTTGGTATAATCTTTATACATTTTATTTCCTGCAAAACTTCACGCCAAGCTCTTTCCAATGATATCTAAATTATTAAAATCGGCCCAAAACTTTAGGAGGAGTAATGATCAGAAAAAGCCCTGGCGTATTAAATAAGTATAGATTAGCCAATGAAATATAAAGACATTTAAGTTTAAATGTATCGGACAAAGAAGGAAAGAAACTTGAATAAGTCTCTGACATTAAATAACTTGATTTTTAATATTATTCCAAAGAAGATAATAAAATAAACTGAGCATTTTTGTAAAATGTTACTTAAAAAGCTCCAATATTACTTAAACAGCTGTTCACATCCCTCTATTCCAAATGGAAGTGATGAGCTCTTAAGAATTCTCGACACTTGTAATGGAATGACGCCGAGCATTACCGCCAAAGTAACCGCTATTAAAACTTCATAGTCGCTGATTATTCTTATCTGTATTGTGAACATGGCGCAAAAACTTTGACCTTTTATAACATGACGAATATCTGGAGAAAGTGAGTTATTAGACTAGTAGACGTTAAAGTTAATTTAACCTGCATTTATGTAACGTCAGTAATTTCTAATTTAAAGATATGAGCACGTTTAACAGTATGGCATATCACATCACATGACATCCCGAATTGTTTTTTTTTTGACCGATGATCAATACTTTCCTCTTTAAAAAGTAACATTTTAAAATAATGTTTTAGGTATTCAACATATTAGTACCTAATAACTACAGTGAAAACATCGTTAAAGGTCAAAATATATTATTATGTGTTTCATTATATCAGAGTGAGATTGCTTATATAAACAATATATATAAAGTTAACTTTAAATGGGGTTTTACGGTATTTTTACTTTTTAAGAGACATGTGTCCTGTTTATGAATTGCGTTCCCTGTATTTTGCCTTAGTTGAAAGTAGACTGGGGTATGGTCTCATTTGTTGGGGAGGAAATAATAACACAAATCTCAATGTAATTTATGTGCATCAAAAATACTTTATTAGGTTAATAACTAGAAGCAATTTGACTGATCATTCCAAACCTCTTCTTGCAGTAGTGAAAATTTTACCTTTAAAATATTTGTTTATTTATAAAGTTTTAAAAACCTTTATGATAAAAGTGAAAACCGTCTCCAAAATGCTGAGTCTTATAGAACCAAACTAAGAACCCCACACGTATGTCCTGTTCCAAGACCGAATAATACTTTTTTTACAAAATCCTTTCTTTTTGTAGGCCCAAGGGTTTTTAATTTGATTCCAGACTGTATAAAGAAAGCCGAAAGTAAAAATATTTTAATGAGAAAACTTAAGAAATAGTTGTTTGAGTTAGATAATATTGAGGCTTTATTTAATATAGTAGTATAAAATGTTGTAAGATAAAATGTAAGTGTCTGTTTCTTTTTTATCCACAAATAAGAATGTTTTACCTATAAGCATGCGCTTCAAAGCTGTAAGTTTTAAAATTAATTCCATAGCGTTAAGTAATTACTCAGTTTCTCTAAGTGTTTGTATTTTATTTTCTAAAATAATTTGATGGAACCTCTAATACAGGCTTAGCCTTTAGAGGTCCTATTTTTCTCCGGAAGAAATTATATTATTTTATTTAGTTGTAATTTTTATCTATTTTTCTCGAAAAATTATTATAATTTTAAAAGGTCAGTCCTGGCAGAACCAAGTGTTAATTTTCAAGTTATGGACTATATGTATTGGAAGGAAAATTATTTGTTGATTTGCATAATTTTTAACTATGTTTGAAATATTGTATTCTTTCTGAGAAAATAAATATATTCTATTCTATTCTATTATATATTAATATAAAGCTCATTGATTTATATCAACTATCAACATATGATATTTCAATGGAAACAAATCAGAGGGATTAAAATACGCTTTGATTAGCTGAAGGTTCCTTCCTTCGTGCACACCATGCAGAAATGGTCGGTATCTTAAACATATATTACATATATTAACCTGATATTATGAACTTGATTATAAAACTCTATAGATTTATTCATAACTTACACTTTAAGTAAACTAGGTTAACTAAGTCAACCAAGTTAAAAAATAAGTTGTATAAGCACGTAAGAAGTTCTACTGGCATATGAATAAAACTTGTCTGATGGTGTTATGCCTCATATTCTCATGAGCCCTATATTGGCTGACTGGATTAAGGCAGAGTGCGAAGCAAGTTTGGAGTTCAACCCTCTAAAGTGGCAATACAAATTTTTCTATTAACATTACTAGAAATCCTATTTAATAAGTTTAATAATTTATGTTTTAGGATATTCCAGTATTTTCATCATCAAGGATATATTGACAACTGCCTTTAAATACTAAAAAATTCTTATTTATACCTTACGTGTCGTTAATAAAATAATGAAACAGTAGCTGATTTAGCTTTAGATACGGCATAAACCACGATTATGCATCATATATTCCAGTTCGAGTTAAGATGTTTTAATTTTATTCTCTTTAAAGAATGATAACTCCTAACTGATTAATAATTGCATAGACATTTTAAAAGTAGTGATTGTTACCATTGCCCTGGATTGATACAATCACAGAATACTCTCTGTGAGAACGAGGTATAAAACTAGGCTAACATTCACTATGAAGCTTGTACATTTTGTTTCAATATGCTAGCAGACTGAACATGTTTTCCCGACCTACGGAGGCGCCTCGCCCTCGAGACTGGACGGGGACAGGAACTAGCCCAGTACGTGTGCCGAGAACAACTACGCTGCCAATCTTTAATTTGTATTGACACAATACAATTCATTTATCACCTCATTACTACCTCATCGCTAGCCCCAAGCAGATTATAGATTTCAAATATAATTGTTTAATTTCCCTTTCTTAAAACACTACTTATCTTTATAAACAGAGAAATATATACCATGCCTCGGAACATCACATCAGGATGTCACTACATCCGGACAGGAAATTATTCGTCTTGTACCGGAAACGTGAGGTATTGCTGTAGAAGATTAAACATAAGTGTAGTACATTTACCTTTCAAGCTAACAGACGCTTCTGTTAATCAACCAATGCATAGATATATTATTAAACTGTTACTTCAGTAATGAATGTTTATTACAATTGGGGGTAAGAAAATATATACTTATAAAACAGGTTGAATCGTGCCTTTTTAAAAGCATACTAACATTACAGGCTCCGAAGAGCTTAATAACAACTGGGAAAATATAAACCTAATTGAAATAGTATTATATTGTTGTACCATATGGTATTATAGAGCAATATTGTATCATATCAATAAGTTAAAAAGGGTTGAAACCTTCTTTAGGTTTCAGCAATATTAATCTTCAAACTAAATTAATATGGAATCAGAATCAATAAGCAAACAAGGATTAAAAAGATTTTTGACAGTTCGATAATGGAGTATCAAAAATAGTTAGAAATGACTGAGCTTGATGAATGTTTTCTCTTTGATCTGAAAACGTCCCAGGAGGCAACTTTCTTGAGACACGTTTTCATACATTAGGCCCGAGATGAATTTATTATGCCGGATCATAATTTAACGACATTGCCTACTAACAACATTAAGTGGATACTACCCTCATAAATTTAGGTAGTTTTTTTTACCTAAAACAGTAAAAAAAAACTAACATGTTTCTTCATATCTCAACACAACTATTGTAATTCACATTTATCATTGAAACTAAATGAAGGGATGCAAATTGTTCCCTGGCTGGATGCAATTACACAGTTTACGGTTAAGCTGACTGTTCTCCCCTGATGAGGCAGCTAGCATCTTGATACCTACTTTGTCTATATTCCAGATATTAATATCTTAGGTTAATATCGTCCGAAATACAGATGAATGTAATCGTTCTGTGCATAATAATAAGCAATTTTTATTCAACTTATATTTGTTTTTGTTATATAACTAGAAGATATACCCACAGCTTCACCCGCTGATATGATAACTAATTTTAATTAAATCATATTATGCCATGAGCAATTTGTAGGAATAATTTACAAATTGACTGATTTGGGTTATGGGCCATCGGGCGTGCAATTACACCCTTCAGGTGCAGCTGGTAATTCCACCCTAGATTGAAATGAGAAGGTGTAACGTTTCCTGTATTAGAAAGTGTTATGAATTACCCTCCTCCTATTTACCATAATATATACAATGAGTGATAACCTGGAATAAAGAATAAAACAATTCGCCAAGGGCGAGTGTTCGACTTAACATCAACCATAACCTCAAATTATTATCCTAACATCAATAATTAACCCGCTATAGCATTAATAATAACATTAATAATAACCCGACTATAGCACGTATTTGAAAATAGACCGAAAACTGTAAGAATAAGTCATAGACGGTAAATGCCTTGCAAGGCCACACTACACTACAGGCCAGAGTCCTTTTGTGGTGACGTCACATTATCAGACGGAATCGCAGACGATTTTATAATGTACTCTTATGTTAATTCACTGTCACACTCTTAAAACGATCGTGCCCTAAGTAATTCGTTTACGTTTTCGTTTAGAAACCATTATTTTTTCGAATCTGCATTAATTAATGAATAACTAAATGCAGTCGAAAATAATTTTAAAGAAAACAAGACTTTATTTCATAAACTTAAAAACCGGGAAACATTACAGGCAAGTAATTTGTTTACTTTTCATCAGATGATTTATTGGAAATTTGACAGTTTTGTTTCTAATTGTTTTCATTTTGATGTTCAAAAGTCATAATGTGTTGGTAAATGTTTACAATTTTCATATGATTTTAGTTGTTATTTCCAATACAGCGCTAGGAGTTCGGCCGGTGTTGTGACGTGGCATCAGGGAGGAGGGGGGGAGACTCCGGCCTGTAGTGTAGTGTGGCCTTGTGCCTTGGCCAAAAACCTATTTTCCAAACTTTACTCATTCATATTGAAGATCGCGTCACTCAACTATCGATAGAGAAACGTTATCGTAGAATTAGTTTTTATTATTATTATTGAAATCCCCATGATCTAAGCAAACACTCCTAAAATTTTAATTTTGGATACTCCGTTTCTCGTGGGTATACATATACTTGAAATGAAATGCCCATATTGAGTTTTAAGATTATAGTTTAAGTAGTTATTTATTTATTTATCTATTTACTTATTGGACGGACAACCAATTTTACTAAAGTGTGAATACGATATACTAATTCGGGCGGGTCATACAATGCAATTAGCTTAAGTGGCGTTTGAAAAATATAGTAGATATATTGCATTTGATAAACATATAGTAGGTGGCCGTAATGAATTTGTACAGTTCATTCTTTATTAGACTGGATCTCGTACCTTTTCTATTCCCTGAAAATATTCTATAGCCTTCCGATTCATAGTTAGTTTTTAAAGCTGAAATGGCCGCCATTTTTAATTTCTTAATATTCTCTTTTTCAGCCGTCTGAGAGGGAATATTTTAAAAACCTTTCTTTGTTCGCATCTAAAGCCCATATGGAACTTTGGACCATGAAACTTGGTACAAAGCCCATTAAGAATAGTTGTACCAAGTTTCATGGTCCAATGTCTTGCAGTCTTTGAGAAAGTAAGCCTCAAAAGTCAAAATGCCGCTATTTTGAATGTTATAATATGCCTTATTTAAGCCTTTTAAGAGAAAATCTTGCAGCATCCCTTCTTAGTACGTATCTAGAGGTTGTAAAGAATATTTGTGCCAAGTTTTATTGCTCTAAGCCCTATGGTTTTTGAAAACGGTGATCAGTCAGTCAATGGTTTTTGCTTTCATATGTAGAAGAAGATACCGTACATTACGTGTGATGTGAGATTGCTTTTATAACCATTATATAATTACTGTTGCATTATGAATTTAGCTTAGAGCATGTAGAAAAAAATGATCTAATCGATGTATAGTTAATAATATTCTTTTCTTATAGTCTTAATTCTTTCTTACACCGGTAGTTTGTTTGTAACAGAACAACGTTCGTTTACTTTAAATTTTGATGTAAACAAGAAAAAGAAAATATTAAAAGTCGTTTTATATTATTATAAATAAATAAATAAAAGAAAATTATAATGAACGTTACCAGTATAATTGCGGTGTAAGCTGGTATCATGAACTAAATTATATTTTCAAAGATTAAAGTGTAGAATAAAGATAAAAAATGTTTCTGTTTGAAGACAATATCCTGTGCTTTTTCAACATATGAGTTCAAATCTTCCTCTCTTTGCTAATTTGAGATATGGAAAAGGGGAATAATCATTAACTTTCAAAGTTTGAGCTTAAAAATCAAAGTAATATTTATGTTTACGATTAAAAATAAATAAAACAATCTGTAGATTTGATATTTTTATACACAGACTGTGTATAAAAATAAAAATGTAAAAAAAGTACAAGTGTCATTACAAGGAACCGAGGTTGGCTAAAGAACCTCCTTGAAATATCAAAGGTGTTTTTGAAGCAATATTAATCTTTTATATTGCTTCTTTAAGCAATATTAATCTTTGGGCAAAGAAAATCCCATTTCTCTTGAACTTTTTCAAGATAGTTTTAAATAATTGTTTTATGGCAATGTACAAACTACTTTGTCAATTTAATTTGTAAGATTTCGATGGTTGAAATGCTTGCTAATAACAACAAACAAGTACGTGAAAGTAATTGGATTTCTTATAGTTATACAAATTACAGTCTCTCAATTACATGATATCAAAACCTGTTATGTTAATTTCGTTTTATTAAGCTAAGAAGATTTTAACATAGGCTAAATATGTTTTGAAGTACACATGATACAAACGACCAGTCTATAGATCATTGATATAATATTTATACATATATTTACTGAAGTACCTATGCATGATCCAAGTAAGAAAAATTAACAGTTAGATAAAACATCTTAGTTATAAATAGCTGCCAGCTAATGAAAAGACATGAAATGAATAATTAGAGATGTAAAAGTAAATGAAAATAATTTGATCCATTACCGGAAAATTATAGTAGATCACAGTAAGCTTGTTATTTTCTTGATTTTGTTTGTAGATTAAAAACAAAATATTGATAATGAACGTATTGAAGTTTGATATACGCCATACAAAACAATTAAACCAACGTTAAAGTATTAACAGACCATTTAAAAATGATAATTATATCTTTAAAATCCTACATTGAATTTCCAATTATAATTTTAATTAACACATACATATAATACTTACAGTCATGTTTTTGTAGGCATCTAGAAGAAGATAGTCATAGTCATAGTCATAGTCACTTTATTGAGCATTTAGACAAGTACATGCATATGCCAAGTCAATAGATAGATTGAGTTTTCCCTCAATTATTAATTGAAAGCTGAATTTTTTCATTAAGCACTTTCAGAAGTAAAAAATAAATTGAAAATTAAATAAAGCATGTCTATACTCACTCATGGTTTTCAAAAATTTTTTCAAAAAATTTCAAGAAAACCATGGTTACATGGTTTTCTTTGAAATTCTACGTTTTTCCCAATCAAGCAATGTGATTTCCAGACAAATACTACTACTATAGAACGTTTTTACGGTTAAAAAGGGTGGCATAGGCGTTTAGGGAACTAAGCATCAAGCATTAAGGGAACTAAATATTGAATAAAATCTCAATGGTGTATTTCTATTTTGGTAATTTTGGATGACATGAGTTTCCTTGATAGCCATTTTCCAATTGTACCTATTGGCTGGGATAAAAGAGCACCAAACATTATCCACAAAACATGATTTGTTCTGGGTTTTCATAATCAGGATAAGTATGATCCCTTGTTGCCTTCTCTTCCTTAGCTCAGCAATATCAGGAATCACTGTAGTAGTTGAGCAAATAATTTTTGTCGTAGATCATATTAAAAAAGAACATATGAAACATGGAAATTATAATTTCGAATCTCCTTAGCCCTTCGAATTTCCTTATGTCGTAGAGCATATGAAACATGGAAGTCATCATTTCGAATTTCCTTAGCCTACTTTATCACTTATGATCGTGTCATTCCTTTGAATTTTGGAGTAGGGAATCCCTCGAATGATTTAAATTCTGTTATCATCCCTGAGAGTGAAACATTCCTCGCACGTACTTGGTCACTGTCCTTAACGCTACGAGCACTTTGTTTCCCAATACTAGGCTCCAGTGAAATGTATTGCAGGAAGACTAGTAGATTATAACATAATACAAAATATACTACGATAAAAATATTAGTAATAACAACAACGTTTATAAAGCCAGGGGCCTTTCCCAGTTGGAGAGAGTAAAAGACAAATGTTGAGGTAAAATATAAGAGCATTCTATATCTTGGTAATTTTACGAGTCTTAGATCTACTGTATTATTGCTCAACGTGATCATACTTTTTCAACATGGCACAAAACCTGCTTCCTAACTTCTTACGATGAAATAAAATTATACATCTCACTTACTCTCTAGTAGAGGGAATCTCTGTATTTAAAGATATAGGCCTATAAATACTTCCATTCAGAATTTTAATTATAAATTGATGAATCGTAAACTTGACAAATGTTTTGATTGCTTAATGTAAAACACTGCATGCTGCAGCAGGGGCTCTTCAAATTTTCGTACTATTTGTACTAACAGAGTCACTGCTTGTAATTTGTATTAAGCCTGCATAGTATGTGTATGAAATTATTACAAAAAATAATAACATAATTTTGAATTTGTTATATAAAATTCTTCCGCCGTAGAATATATATACAGGGTTAGGCAAAAGTGTGGTACCCCCACCTAACTTTTTAATGCGTCATAGTTGCAAAACCAAACTCAAAATACCTTCACAGAATTAAAAACTGCACTTTTTAACGAGATTCTCATTTTCACCCCCACCCCCAAAATGGGGCACCTTGGGAGCAACCCCAAATTTTTAAAAGCAAACCCCTATCGAGTGACCCCTCATTTTAAAGGGATTGTCAAAAGAAATACAATGGCGCAAACCGGAGGTCGATATCACCCCCCTAACCAAAATGGCGGCCATTTCGATATTTGAGATGGGTAACAAGCTAAAGTGTGGATACCCCATCTTAACTATTAAACGGGTTACATTAGGTAAACTCAACTCAGCTCAACTTTAAACGACATAAAACTGTACTTTTTTGTAGCCAAAAAAAGTCTATCTCAGCCCCCGAAATGGGGCCCTTTGGGGGCAGCCCCAAATTTTTAAATTCAAATACCTATCGAGTGACCCCTCATTTTAAAGGGTTTGTCAAAAGAAATACAATGGCGCAAACCGGAGGTCGATATCACCCCCATAACCTGAATGGCGGCCATTTCAAAATTTTGGATGGGTAAACAAGGTAAAGTATGGATACGGATACCCCCCTTTAAGTATTAAATAGGATACAGTAGATAAACTAAACTCTGCTAACCACTTTACACTACATAAAACCGAACTTTTTTTAACAAAAACAACTTTGCCTCGGCCCCCAAAATAGGGCCCTTTGGAGGCAGCCCCAAATTTTTAAAAGTAGACCCCTATCAGGTGACCCCTCATTTTGAAGGGTTTGTCAATAGAAATAAAATGGTGCAAACCGGGGGTAAATATCACACCCCCAGACGAAATGGCGGCAATTTCCAAATTTGGAAGGGAAGAGAAGGCCTGATAATAGTGCTTCTCTTGTAAACTTTCAAAATTTTGAAATGCATGTCTTTCAGGTTAGGGGCTGTAATACTGACCTCCGGATTGCACCATTTTATTTCTATTAACAAACCCTTCAAAATGAGGGGTCACTTGATAGGGGTCTAAATTGAAAAATTTGGGGCTGCCCCCAAAGGGCCCCAATTTGGAGGTCGAGGCAAAGTTGTTTTTGTTACAAAAAAGTTCGGTTTTATGTCGTTTAAAGTTGAGCTGAGTTTAGTTTACCTAATGTAACCAATTTAAGAGTTAAGATGGGGTATTCACACTTTAGCTGGTTATCCATCTCAAATTTTGAAATGGCCGCCATTTTGGTTAGGGGGGTGATATCGACCTCCGGTTTGCGCCATTGTATTTCTTTTGTCAACCCCTTTAAAATGAGGGATAGGGGTTTGCATTTAAAAATTTGCCTCATTTTGGGGGTGGGGGCGAAAATGGGAATGTTGTTAAAAAGTGCAGTTTTTAATTCTGTGAAGGTATGCTGAGTTTGGTTTTCCTACTATGATGCATTAAAAAGTTAGGTGGGGGTATCCACACTTTTGCCTAACCCTATATACATATATATATATATATATACTAATTGACTATAGTTATTTGGAGATATACCCCTGGCCCCACTAATCACTGATAATTGTCTTGGCAGGTTACAAGCCTCTAGTAATCCATGATTGGGTCACCGCTTTAATGGGTACGTGCTCAGGGTTAGTTAGCGAGATAAAATATGTTTTAAAATTGAAATCAAATTTAGTTTTTATTTTAATAACCAATCAGGTAATTCATAAAACTTTGCAAATTATGCAAAATAAAAATCGTATTAATATTTCTCATTGACTAAGTATAGTAACGGATTGTTACTAACTAAAAATAATTTTAATGGAGTTTAATATTTAAGATTTGTGTCACTAGATCTCATTAGTGAACTGCTCTTCACTCTTCCATGTCCATGGAACTTGATTTTCCCTCATTCACTCCTAATATTCTATTATAATTGAACTCTTAATATTTTTTTATTTATATTTCAACTACCATACCTTACGAAGGTTTTCAAATCTTTTTCAGCTCAAAAATAATGGTAATAAAGTGCTACTCTCCGATCATGGTCGTTTCCTTCCTGGACATAATGGACAACTGGCCTAACCGTATTGGGAATACTACTCACAATTTTTTTGTACTGCACGTATAAAAAGTCGTTTACTTCTTCGTACTAGCCTGCCACAGACATTTGTGCATTTCAAACAGACTGAATGCTGGAAGTCTTCTTTGCAGCATCGACCTTAATCCTATAATGCTGACTCTTAAATGTCTCAAAACATGTATCAAAGGCACTATGCTCCTTGTTTAATGTTATTTTAAGTCCACTTTTATAACTTCGATTAAATTCATAGTGTAATCGTATAAGCCATTATTAACTGTCCTTTAATAGGATATGTTGCCCCTAAGACTATGTAATGATTAGTCATCTTTGTAATGATGACATCACATCACATCACATCTATATTTTAGTTAAATTTTGGTAATTAACTCATACATTACTTATTACTATGTGAACCTCGTTTGACACGTGGTACAAGGTACGGGAACAGCAAAACGCTGGTTTTCTGCACTAGTGGAGTAAATTGAACAATTCAGAATAAAAAAGTTAAAGTTACAAATATAAAAATTGGAATTAAATGTTGTTACAATATGAAATACAATAAATGTAGAATGACGAGTTACCAGCAAAGAACAAGGGGGGGGGACGTTTACTTCACCTAATATATTCTGAATGAAATCCTTTTATAAAAAAAAAATTAAATTAAAACATATTAGTCTCTCAGCCAGATAAATATCTAAGGAGATTGAGAATATTTAACGAATTCAACATTAAGGAATTAAAATAATAATAATAATTATAATATACAAAAAAAGGAATGTTAATGTAATGAACAAGTTCTTCCGAGTGAGAACTAAAATTTTTAACTGCCAAAGCAATTCTCAAATTTGGAAAGAAATTCATCCGATTTATTTATAATTAATTTTTTGAGTGAGCGAACATATGAATGACAAGAAATTATACTAGTAAATTAACACAAATTTAAAAATACATTATAAAAGATATAAACACTATTTAAATACGAAAAATCATCGCACTTCACTGCCACTTATTAATTCCACCACAAGGGTGACAGGCCATGATTACTTAAAAATTGCACATTTACAAACGCGCGCGCACGCGCGATCGCCCCTCCGAGTTTGACGACTTGGAGAACGGTTGAATTTGATGTTTCGTCGATTACCTGGAAACTGCCTCCACTTCGGTCCGCTGGTTCGAAGGGCCGCAAACATTGCTAGAATCCGTCAACCAATAAGGTGGTAATACGTCACGCGGCAATGTTCTAGTTTCGCCTGATTGGATTTGGCAAGTGCACTTGAGGTATCCGCGTGGTCGATTTTTCTGGAAGCACACTGACTGTTTTCTGTCTTTCTTTTTAAAATGCAGATGATAATATGCAATTAAGTTTGGAGACCGAGTGAATCGTCCATTAAGGAGTTACAAAGTTCAAAGAGTTGAAGAAACGTTGATTAGGTCTTGCTTTCGGGTTTATAAACTGAGAGAAAAAATAAATTGTATATTAAGCTTGTAGTTCTACGAAAAATCAAAACATTTATAATAACATTAAATATTTAATTAAAGTAGTATATATTGACTGAAATTCGTAATATTAATCAGCCCTAAGCTATGGGCCAAAACCAAGGCTGGCCGGTCTGGTTCAAGTGTGCTAGGAGCTGAAGAAGGAAGGAAAACCATTTACGACATCTTAGAGTTCCTCCACAAAAAAAAAAACTTCCCATTGTGAAATATAATAGGTAATTAAACTGGCCAAAATTTTCCTAACCCTTTTTAGAGTATAATCGTAGAGTTTTATTGATGTAAATGAACTTACAAGAAAATACGTGGTACAGTCAAAAAGTTCCCGGAATGAATTTTTGTAGACATTTAGCTCGATCGCCAATGGGAAATTCGTCTTGCAGTAGTTGGTACGACTCCTGGGGAGGGCATATAGGTAATGTGGGTATAGCTGACTTGCCGTAGTGCAGCGCTGGAAAGCGCTTTTTGTGTGCCTTCAAGTCTAAGTTGTGGATTTTGTTTGTTGAGCAAACAAATTCGATTCATGTTCAAATGACCATGAAGTATGGTGTGAACACTTCCATATGATAAATTTACCTGAAATGCAATTTTATCGATCGTTCATTTCCGAGTTTCACGTACAACTTGTCGTACTCGCTCAATGTTTTCGTCATTGACTGATGTTGAAGGTCGTCCACTACGAGGGTCATCCCCAATGCTTTCACGGCCTTCACGGAACCGTTTGTGACACTCATAAACTTGACTTTTCTACATAAGCTTGAATTAACGACTCAAGAGGCTCACTATGAGATTTTTAAGTACCGTAAAATACAGTAGTTAATGTTCGCGTGCTGGTCATGAAATGCCATTTTTCAAAAATCGACAATTCAGACTTGCAGGATCACGAAAAGGGCTTTCCAGTGCAGCACTACGGAAAGTTAGCTATACCCCCACTACCGATATGCCCTCCCCAGGAGTCGTACCAACTACTGCAAGACAAATTTCCTGCTGAGGATCACGCTAAATGTCTACAAATATTCATTCCGGGAACTTTTTGACTGTACATAAGATGAAACAATGTAATCAATTCCTCAAGATATAAAACTAGGTATAATTAAGTTTGTAAAGAAGGTGGCTTCTTGCAGGAAGACTTGTAGTAAAAAGTATTCTTCTGTGTTAATAATTTACGCTTGGAATTGGATGTGTACCGTTCGCAATTGAACTTTCAAACGAAGCATTTTAAACAGTTGCTTCATAAGTCTTTGAACGCACGTTGTTCAACAATCTTAAGAGGTATTTACTCTGCTAACTAATGAAAGTCTACCGGATTATATTGCCAGACCTCAACAAACTATTTTATCTACAGACGATTTGTTGATAAAGTTAAATTTAATTACATGTTCCCTTTTCGTTTCCATTTGAGACTCTGCTGCCGTCATTGTGGTTAAAGTTTTCCTGTTACCCTCCGAAGAGGATCGCAACTAACCTGTTCCCTCTATCTTATCTCATCCTGCTCTAAATCGCCGGCTTAAATCTTTTTTTATTGATCAGTCTGTAATTTAATATACGACTTACATTTCTGCTAGTTCATTATATGACTTTGTAGTTGTAATATATACTTATTTAGTACGCTAGGGGATTTTTTGTGATCATTACTCCTCCAAAGGTTCTGGGCCTATTTCAATAATTTAGCTGAAGTTTTGCAGGAAATAAAATTTATGAAGGATAGACTAAAGAGAAGAGCCCTAGACGCCCTTAAATTTTCATATTTGTCCATAAGATTTAACATGGGAATATAAATTTCAAACAAAGCAGCAGAGTAGAATAAACAAAGATTTTCAGCAAAGCCAGGTGTTTTGAATTAAGTTGACACCAATGACTATATATATTGAAGCAAACTTTAAACATTTATTTATGAGTAGATTTAGAAAACCATTTTAGTTCGGTTCAAGATTAAGACGGGATATACTAAGTCTAAATTCTGAATTACAGAAAGTTTTGTTATAATAATGTAAAACCTACGAAACAAAGTGTAGTTCTTTTGAAAACATATTAAATCTACAATACCGGCACCTATTGAAAAAAAACCTATTCAAAAACGTGTGTTTTATAAACAAATTTACTGTATATTTTCAAATAAATATTTGTTTTGGTTTATTTCTTTTATTATCATCCCAATAATAATTATTTTTACTAATAATTTATGTATGGCAAAGACACCTTGCGGAACTCGATTGAATATACAATTTACTTGGAGGTGATGGTGAATGTTCATGTGAAGTGTTTGTGAGTAATAACCTAAAAATTAAAATGTAAATCTTTCCTAAAACTATTTTAATTGTGTTCAATGTGAAGTGCTGACCAAGAATGATGTAAACATTAAACAATATTTTACCAGTTCTTTTTGCATTTAGTGATGTTCTGTGGTTGTAGTAATGATGCCCTATAAACTTAATTGATCTATAACTTAACCTAAATCACATTTTTTACATGTAACAACAAATCGTAACAACAATCATGCTACGAATCCGAAGAGGGCATTCACGCAGAACTCATGAGTATCAACGAAACGTCATTAAAACGGAGCGCGAACAAAATCGTATTGATACGAACATTGACTCATATAAGAGGTTGAGTCCTTTACTTTCGGGCCCTTGGGAAAAAAGGTGTTTCTTGCGAAGTAGCTTTTAATTTTAAGACTTAAGCAAATGGAAACAATAACACTTCATATAAATTGAGCCGTCACAAATGGAAGATAATTGTGCAAAATTACACGTTATTCTTATTGAGAAGCACACTTTCACTCGATAGACAGACAAACAAAACATCTCCAAACTACTTCGAAAATTTAAAAAAATTAAATTCAGCATTTGTTATAGTCAGCTCAGAGTCGCACCTCGACGAGTCTGTTGGGTGGTCTATATAATTTTCATATAGATAAACATTTTTATCACAGAAGAGTTACCTTAACACCGGAAGACAGCACTATTCCAAAGTAGGGCCTATGCATAAGTGTACAGTTTGTCGTAAAAACTTCAACTGAACATAGACGGATGGACATATGAATCAAAAACTATGAAATACATTTAATGCTGGAAACTGGACTTTTTTTAAAGGTAAATGTTGAAATCCGTTCGTTTAGAACTTTAAAACAATGGCAGACATATGCCTTCAGTCATGGGAGAATGATGTATGTCTAAAGTTTTTGCAGAGTGCAGACAAAAATTTGAATGAAACACGAAAAAATATTGCAATTACCACAGATGATGCTGCCATTTTCCGTTCAAGAGATGGATAATCTTCAGGAGAAAGAAATTTGGTTTTTTTGCTCGATTTCGAGCAACGGGTTTAGTAGTAAATATTTATTCTTGGACTAGCTGTTGGTAACCCGCTTCGCTGGGTTGAAAAATCTTATGAAGGCCTAGACGTAATTTGGAAGCAAGCATTATAACGTCTAATGTAATGCATAAATTCAATATACTTTGATGTTTCTCCATACATATATTTGTGAAAGCCGGGGGTCACATATTTGGTGGTAGCAGTTTTATTTCCCCTTTCAATTAGCACATAATTTGCGTTTCCACTTTGAATTAATTTCTTTGCTATGCAATAACTACAAATTCTGTCCATCTTGCAAATTATTATTTCGGGTGTTTAAAAACTCTAAATTTGACTGGAATAATGAGTCCTTCATGGTCCAAATCATAGTTCCCCTGTCCTTTTGCAAACATCTTGTAAAGTTGATTAATTTAAATCAGCTTCTTCTCTTGGTCCCTTTTTTGAAGGTTCTCCGTTATCTCTGTCCTGATTGTTTCTTTCATCACCTTGTGCGACTGTCTCCCATTCTGTTCCAATCTGTTGCGATAGTGTTTCTTGATGTCGCAGTGAATTTTCCCGTGATACCCTTAGATGTGTTTCTTTTTCTTCGTTGTTTCATTTTTTTGTGCAACCTATATCGTCTATGTGATAAGATACGGAATTGCAAACATTTTCTCCTAAGTTTTGACATTTTCTCATCTTATTTTTACTACTAACTTTGAATTTAAAACCAAAAAATGTATAACTCTAAATTTTAGTGTACTATGTTTTTAATAACATAACCTAATAGTAAATAACTGAAAACGTAAATAATAACACATTTGCTAAATAAGATGGTATTCATCTGTTGTGCAAAAACAATTGTATGTGCTGCATTCTGTTGGCAACCACTGTAACCACGGTAACTATTTAAAATCAAACCATATGTATTGACATAAACAAATAAAATTCAAAGTACTCACAAAATCCTTGACATAGGTCCCTTTGGGATGATCCTGTGCCTAAACCCTATAAGATATCGAAACTCAACCATCTTTAATTTGATACCAAGATCAAGAGTCTACGACGTGTATTTTTGGCTGCAGCACTAAATATACCAACACACAACTCTCTTTATAAACATATACTAGCAGTTCCCGTGGCTTCGCTCAGGATAAAAATTATAGTCTAACCTTGTTTTGACAAATGTGAAGGAGCTGAATGAAAAAACGTTATATCAAGGAATATTTAATGTAGAGGTCTGTTTACGAGCTATGGCGTTGTGTAAGTTAAAAAAACAGTTATACTCGTATTACAGTAGATAGAGTAGGTTTTGTTTTCTCAGCCATGACTCAAAAACGGCAGGACCGATTTTAAAGTGAAATGTGTTTAAAATTTAAGGTATTTCTATGCATATTTGCCAACACGGCTCAGAATTTTCATAATTAGTTAAACGAAGACCTGAGTGTTCGGAACAGTAGTGCTATCCGTCGACAGTGTAACAAACTTGAGTCACTTGGTTTATAACTTAACATTTGGAAAATTTTCAATAACAACTACTGACTGAAAGGTCAACTACTGACTGAAGCACTTATTTTTTCCATGCAAAGCCAGGCCACCCTCGGATTAGATGAAAAAGGAATTCGCCAAACTACTGTAAGGGATGAATGCATTAAGGATGCTCTAAGGGAAAAACTATAACTCCCGTTGCCTAAATAAAGACTGAGCCACATTTTATGATTAAACAGATAAGGTACAGTATTTGATGTTGAATTAAACCTTAGCTAAATTTAAATTTTATATAGTGCGTATGACCTAAATAAATTGACAAAACAAACATAAGACAATGATGGAAAGAATCAAATTATAGATCAGACGAAACAACGTATACGTTTGTGAAGCTAATTACCCTCTGTTTGACTGAATTGAATTGGAAATGTAAACAAAGATCAACCATTACATTTATACGGGCACATTTCAATCCTTTGACTCACAACAAAAATAAAAAATCCTATGTCAGAGATTTTTATAATTTAAGGATTTCTATATAAAAAGATCAAAGAATTAGATAAGGCTATTACAGCACGGTCTCTCGGCAAATAAAAAAATACCGTACCCCCTTCCAATGTCTGTATACATTGCCCCCTCTTTCAGTCTTGCCGGATTTAGTTTAAAGACTCAACCACAAAAGGCAGCACGTTCTTCAGGCTTTAAACTATAGATGTCGATTTTTTTTTTAAGGGCCATGGCTTCACTTGGCCATGGTGTTGCAACGCAGAAGAATTAGCTTATTGTGCACCCTCAGTCAACAGGGCTTCACTCTCCGTCAAATCTCTAGGTCCTTAACGAACCTTGAGTCTTCTTGACGAAGGTACCTCTGTTCGTCACAGCGCTTCCGTATGAAAATTGCTTAGAGCCGCGGCCGGGAGTTGAACCCGGGCCGGCTGAGTGAGAACTCATAACGCTACCAACTAAGCTACGGCGCCGTCCGATGTCGAATTAGTATAAACGCCAAATCATTGTATCAGGCATAATTACAACTCCCGCTTCCGGAATAAAGATGGAGCCATATACTGAATTTATGATTGAACAGATACCGGTAAGGTATTAAAATTAAACTAAATGTAACTTTTATATAGTATACATAATTATGTCCCGTTAAATAAGTCAACAAAAAAAATCATAAAACTGTGATGAAAGGAAGCAAATTATAATCAGCTGTAACAGCGTATTTTTTTATACATTTGTGAAGCTAACTCCCAGCTGCTTGATTGAATAAACATTGAAAATCTAAACAAAAGTTCGCACATAACACTTTTATATGGGAAAATTTGAAAATTTCGACCTCGCCAAAAACCCCTTTATACTACGAATCATGTAAAATCCTTTCTTAGCAGATGCCTACGCCCTAAAAGGAACGTCCACGCAAAATTTCAAGGTTCTAGGTCGTATAGTTTGAGCTGTGCGATGATAGGTGGGTCGTATTTGACAAATATATAATATATATATATATATATATATATATATATATATATATATATTGAATATTGATTTATAAATTTTTTTAATCTCCCCCCTCAAAACAATCTGCGTTAGCAATTTACAATATTTGGCGAAATTAAGTGTCAAAAACCTATGAATAAGTTAGTTCATATTCTTAAACTTTGAATTTGAACTAGCGTATTTCAGTATTCTTCTTCTCAATAAAAATGTAATTATATTAAGGTTTTCCTTAGTAAAGATTCATTTCCTTAATTAGTCCAAACGTTTCTTTACCTTAAAATGTACAAAGAGAAAGACACTAATTGAAAAGGATTGATATTGTTTAGGCTGGAAAAAAGATTATATCTTGGAAAAACACTTTATTTATATTTTTTTTAACTTTAAATGCTTTCTTATCAATGTAAAACTAATGATTATGAGGGGAAAAATACAAATGATTCAGATGCAATAAGTCTCAAGACACATAAGTTCAATGAAGATTTTACTAATTAATAAGTGACTTAATTCAATTTAAAATGTTTTAACTTGAAAAGTTTTATTTAAAAAAACTGTATACTCAAAGATATTTCCAAAAATATAACTTTTTTTGTTAACAATGTTTGTTACCTTTTCTAAGCTTGTCATTTTACTAATGTATATCAATCACCATTAGGGTTCTTAGTCTTGACTGCAGATTGGCTGCCCCTGAGATAATTATCAATGATTAAAGGCCAGACGGTAATGCCCCGCATAATCATAGTTACGTTGTTGTAATTACGTCTGTCATGTATACATGCATGCCTTCAAGTTATTCAGGTTAGTTAAACTGTAATATAATAAAACTTTCAGGGATTTCTTATGAAGATATTTAAAAAAAAGCCTAATGGTTCGATCGGGTTTTGCAGCTATAGCAACCGGGCATCATCTTACACTAGGAAAACTGGACACGCTTCACCAACTAGCAAAACCATAACAATTCCTTCAGATGGCTCTCTGGGAATGATGATAACAAATACTCCAGTACTATCTTAACGCTACTTCAAACATTTGCCAATATTATTTGTAAAGTATCCAACACCTCGGAGGCAACTCGACGCCTTTAACCGGCTCTTATAACGTAGTACAGTATAAAATCTCTTTTATCTTCAAAGCTAAACTATGTAGAGTAAACCATAGTATTTGAATTAAAAATTTCTGTAGAGCAGATTATTTAAGAAACAACAATTAAAAAAGCTGTTGACCAATAGTTATGAATTTGAAACTACTTACACAGAAATAAACGCCTCTCCCTTTTGCGTAAATGTTCCGCTTCATACTCTTTTTAATCCTGTTGGATGGACTGATCGTCATATTACATGACACATAACGCCATATTATAGGCCTTTTATATTAGCGGTACAAATGTATACGTTGCGTTGTATAGATTAGTAATAAAACATTTGTGTTATTCATAATCTAGAGAGTCATTAAATAACAGCAAAAATATATTTCTTACATAATACATTCATCTCAGGTCTAATGAAAGAAAACGTGTCTCGTGAAAGGCGCCTCCTGGGAAATTTTCAGCTCAAAGAGAAAACATTTATCAAGCTCAGTCTTTTCCTACTATTTTTTGAGACCGGAGATTTAAAATATCGGAAATTTTTGCTACTCACAATCTTCATTGTATATCTATATACAATTGAAACTTAATTTTTTCAATTCTCAAGGATTCGAAAGTATGCTAAAGATTTAAATTCGCAACTCAAAAATAAGGGTTAAACAAATTAAATTGCTTTACAAAATTAAACATTGCTGAACAACTTACTTTATTTGTGATAGCTTTATTATTAGTTGAACAATAGTACCCACCCGTGTTATGCAGATCCGATCAGTAGCTCATTAGATTTCATAAGTGCCTCGTAATAAAAGATATTTGCTTGAGTAGCAACAGCTTATGACTCGTGATGTTAAATTATTTGGAAGGCCAAAAAGGTTATACATGAACTCATCGTCCAGCAGTTATCTTTTTAGCGAGTTTCCCCTACAGGGAAGAAGCTGTTACCGTAGTACTCATGGTAAGACCTAAGCCCGAGACCATGATAACTTTTCTTTTTGGGGCCCCCAGAAGCAAAAAACCTATTTGTTCATTTTCATACATATATATATATATATGTATATATATATATATATATATATATATATATATATATATATATATACTAGCAGTTACCCGTGGCTTTGCTCACGATAAAAACTGTAACTCCCGCTGCCTAAATGAAGATAGGGCCACATACTGAGTTTATGATTAAACAGATGAGGTACAAAAACGAATAACGACTTTAAGGTAACTAACTAAACTAAATTTAATTTAACTTTTATATATTTAACATAGTACATATCACCTAAAAAATCAACAAACAACTATAAAACCATTATGAAAGTAATTATAAATCAGCTGTAAAATCGTATCCATATGTGAAGCTGAACTACCTGCTTGTTAAATGAACATTGAAAACTCAACAAAAGATCATCCATTCCACTTGCGTAGGAAAATTTATAAACTTCAACCCCGCCAAAACCCTTAAAACTTTGAATTAAAAAACCCGTTCTTAGGGGATGCTTACGCCCTTAAGATCGTCCATGCAAAGGTCCAAGGTTCTAAGTCTTGTAGTTTGGGCTGAGCAATGATAGTTAAGTGGTATTGGACAAATATAAAGAAGATGGACTTTCATTAACCAGAAAGATGTTTTCAGGAATCCTCAAAGTCCGCAGGTCTGCTGCGACTGGAGTTATTCTATTGCTGCTCCCCGCAGGAGGTATTTCTATTTGGCCTTCCTGTACAATACATATGAGCAGATTCAGCGCCCCACCGATAAAGGCCTCAAGGGTGCAACTGCCCTGGGAAGGCTTATGCCCAATATCGTTGAATCTGCTCACACGCATGGTATACTGTATAGTGGCCCTTAAGCAGGAATATAAAATCTCGGTCGCAGCAGACCTTGCGTACTTAGAGAATCCTAAAGCAGTTTTCTGTTTCATGAAAGTTTATGTACGTAAAACGTAGAATTTGCCTTGATTTAATGTAAAAAAAGTCTAAGGTTTTTAGGGTCTATCTTAAACATAAAAATACCCCCGTTGCAGCAGAACTCCAGACTACGTGCATGACCTTATTTAATTTCTTCCATAACAATAAAATGGGGAATGAGTATGCAGGTCTATTGCAACAGTGATTCAAAAATTTGGTGGTTTTAAAACAATATCAGGTGAATCTGAACCAAAAATAAAAAAAATCACATATCAAGTTTTATCAAGATGTGTTGAGTAATAACCGAGATATATTTTTCTATAGGGACAATGTACTGTGTTTTCAGCTTTGAATATAGTTTGAATAGTGTTTTTTGCTTCTGGGAGCTCCAAAATGAAAAGTTATCATGGTCTTGCGCTTAGGTCTTGCCGTGAGACCTATAGTAATAATTCCATCAATGAAATTTTCTAAAAGGCAAAGGCAAAGTATTTTTTTCTATTGATGTAGATAAAATAAATGGTTTAAATTGGCTCTTCATTAACAGCTGTTACGGGGAAGAAAGGTCTTATAAGTATCTCCAGTCAGTGATTTATTTTATGTTCTATTCCTGACAGCTGGCTTGACATTCCACTAAACTTCTTGCATTTTGCATCTGTTTGAATATAAACATTTCACCAATTTGTATTCTGCCATAAGGATAATATGGGATCTTTGAGAGGGTCCATGGCGGAGTCCGAGGGTCAGATCAGAATGTAAACTACTTAGTTTTCCTATTTAATGCCTAAAGAAACAGTGTACCAAATTTCAGCCTTCTGGGTTATTGGGAAGTTGGAGAATAAGTGATGAGTGAGTCAGTGAGTCAGTGAGGGCTTTGCCTTTTATAGGTATATATATATATATATATATATATATATATATATATATATATATATATATATATATATATATATATATATATATATATATATACATACATATATATATACAGGGTGCGGCAAAAGTCAGCGGACCGAAAATGCAGTTAAACTATAGCTAGTATTAACAGTATTATTTTAATGTACCTGTTAGAGAAGCTGCTCACAGTGACCACCATCATTGTCTATACACTTGTAGAACCTTTTTGACACTAATTTACAGATTTTGTTGCATAGTTGTGGTGTGAATAAAACATCAAAATGTTTCGTTATAAATTCTTTCAAATGTTCTAAACTTTGAGGTTTGTCCGAAAACACGTGTTATTTTAACAAACCCCGCATACTAAAATGGCACGGAGTTACGACTGGGGACCTAGCAGGCCAATCAATAGTTCCTCTTCTTCCTATCCATTCATCGAAGTTATCATTTAAAAAGGTTCAAACATTAAGATCGTAGTGGGAACATTAAAACCATTAATAATAAAAGTTAATAAAACAAGCACTACACTCACCAACTTAACTTTACTGTCACAAGTGGTATACTAACAAAACAAAGATTAATAAATAAAGAATAAACGAAGGCAAAATAAACCACAACTAGATGATAATATAAAAAAAGGAGTGACACTATATTAGCGCGAGAGATAAACAATGACGTTCACCGGCCTGCAGCGGTACGCTGACTTTTGCCGCACCCTGTATATATATATATATATATATATATATATATATGTATATATATATATATATATATGTATATATATATATATATGTATATATATATATATATATATATATATATATTTCTATGTGTCTTTAAGCCCAATGGATGCCGTAAAAATGGTCCAATCTGAATGAAATTTGGCACAGCTATGTAAAGTAGTAATTATTCGGACGAGTTCGAAAACCAGCCCGATCGGACTACCGGAACGGGGGGTAAAGGGGGGTAAACCCCGCCAAAAATGGGTTTTTTGAGTTTTTTACATAGAAAAATAAAAATAATCGAATTTTTGTTGGCACCATTGAATTCAGCTCAAAAAAAAAAACAATTTAGTATTTGAATTACTGCTCTATATCCATTGGTTACCGAGATATTGAAAGTGGTAAACACAGTACGTTGTCCCAATGTTAACCTTATGGGGAATAAGAAAAATTCTATATCTCGCTTATTTCTCAACATATCTTGATAAATCTTGGTAAATGGCTTCTTCTAGTTCAGATCTACTAAATATTGAATTAAAACCACCCAGTTTTAATATACCCGTAGCAGCAAACCTGCTTACTCATTCCCCATGTTATTCTTATGGAGCTTTCAAAAACATGTAAAATCTCGCTATTTTGGATTGAAATATGTTGTTTTGCATTTGAAATTCGCTGAGTATGCAGGTCTGCTGCAACGGGGGTATTTTCATTCTCCAGGGCCTACAAATTACATTGCAAAAAATGAGTTCCAATAGTAAACAAACAATTCAATATTCTGTTAGACATTAAATGCCTTTCTCTAGTATGATATGAAAGTTAAATTATTCTTGTATGAAACGTAAGCATAACAGTTATTTTTTAGTTTTGTTGAAGAAAAACCACAGCTTCGTAGAAGAAGAATGATTTAACATTGGCTGCCCTCGGGATCGGTCGGTTAAACTACCTCGGAGGACAGCCTATAATGAAAGGGTCGAGCACAGTCCCACGGGCCATCAATTGCCTCGCTAGGGAACGTTTAGCGATCATATTATTACATGGTTTTGCTATCCTCTCATAATTTATCAAATTTATGATAATTAAAACATATGCTTGATTACCAATTTTTATCACGTGCATTATTTGCCGATCACGATAAAATGAAGGTTCTAACTTAACGTCAGTCGCGAACTGCCATGAAGCCTATAATTCTATAAATAAATATTCTTCCTCGTTTCATTCAAACATTCATAAAGATTAAAATAATAATCGGAAACAGCATGTCTAAACTGTGTAAAAATATAAATGATGTATTGCTTACTT
Organism: Flexamia atlantica; assembly: GCA_035578135.1. Taxonomy (NCBI): domain Eukaryota; kingdom Metazoa; phylum Arthropoda; class Insecta; order Hemiptera; family Cicadellidae; genus Flexamia; species Flexamia atlantica. The sequence continues at coordinate 3,464,612 of JAQJVK010000008.1, read as the reverse complement.
TGGAGAGCTAATTTCATGATTAATGGATAACTACATTTTACACTCTGCGTTTGATTACTCACGGGGAATCTTTCTATATTTAACATTTGTAACAAGATTTGCCTTTTTGTAATTAGTGTTTGAATCGGGATGGAGCGATGTAATTTTAAAACTCTTCAAAAACTTTATTTTTGGTCCTAATTTGTTTTTTTATGTTGATAGTCTCTTTATTCAAACTTCATTAGTAGTTCTTTAATACATTGATTTACACCTTTACCAAAACTTTGAAACAATAACATTATAGGCCATTTGATAGAAGTTCAAAACAGGCGGTTGGCTGCAAATGATTTGGGGGAGGGGGGAGAATTAGATTTATAGATCTTGTCCATCTGTCATGTATTAGGAAGATATTATAAAAAGTTTGGAAGAGCTTCTTACAAGCCAGTAAATTTCCAAAAAAAATTCATAAAAGGGTCGGATACACGCTAAATTACATTCACTACATTATTATTAAAATAATGCATAACAATCGAAGCATATAATAAAAACTTAATTTTTGTCCTCCCACAAAGCAAAATGTGTATTGCTAAGCACATTAAGTTTTCTCATCTTGATTTAATGGTTTTTACTGTAAACGTTTTCGTATTTATTGTCGTATTTCTTTTCTCACATTTCCAAGGGACTTTCCTATTCGAAAAATAGCTGTAGCATGATGTAACAGTAATGAATTTACTTCATTAATCAGTTAATTTACTTTGACTGGTCCTTTGATTGGGATCTGAATTTTAATTAATGTATAAGGTTCGGAAATAATGATCGACAATTATATTGAAATACTGTATCAATGAAACTAATTATTTTTATAACTATATGCTCTTAGCTTATTCATATTTTATAGATTTCATTTATTTTTGCGCTCATAAGCTCTATGAATTACTACTGACTATTTTTTATTTATATATGTTGAACAGATATTTAATTTATTTTTAAAAGATTATTCTTATATATTATAATTGATTAATGTCCTTACAGAATTGTATCCTTGTACCGTCCAGTAAAAAATAATTATCTCTAAATTCGCATAGACAGTATAAGAAAGAAACATTATGACAGCACTATACAATTGAAGTAATTTCAAAATTACGACCTTCAAGATATCTTATAGAATAAAAATGCTTAGATCATTCATGAAGCCATTTATTTTATTTAGTTCAATAAATGTCTATTTACAATATCCATACCGAAACAACACTAAAATCAGATTACTAATTTCAACACCTGTTTTCAAACTCTACCAAATTTATGTCACGTTTGGTTTAAATTAAAACAGTAACATAATACATTCAAAAGGTTAAATAATTCTTTTGTGTATGCAATAAGTTTTTATGAGGCATTTTCAAAACTTTGAATGGCTTAGAAAGAGCAAGAGCGAGCCGCAGCTCCGTGGTGGGTGGATGATTTAACATTTCCGCCCTCGGGATTGGTTGGTTAAACGACCTCAGAGGACAGCCTATAATCAAAGTGTCGAAAACACTCCCTAGGGCCATCATAACATCCACGACCTCTGACAATGGCTTATCTCATATCAGAATAAAGAACTAACCAAATTAAATCATGTAGGACTCCAAAAACAATAAAAAATGTATTTACACTTAAGGATGAATTGAATGCTAAACTGCGAATTACTATCAGCTGACAATTAATTACATTAGCCAATAATATGTCGTAAACGATTTTTATCGCATAGAGAATACAAGTTGGTCAACAAACCATGTAGGATATTACAGTGTATTGTATTGAAACGATTTTTATACTTAGCCATCCTAACATCCACCGTATTTTATACCATATCCTGTTGAGTTTAAGGTCTCGGAAAACCTAATAACCTTTGAATTAAATTAACCTTTAATTTGAATAAATTAACTTTTATTAACTTTTTTATATAAATATGAGGAGTACTTGGTTTAAGCATATAACTTAACCTTCTGTCTTTTATTGTAAGATAAAATTGGATAGTTATTTATAATATTTCCCTTTTAAACAAGTTTTTTATTCGTATTTAAATACCATCTTCACACCTTATAGAACCTCTGGAACCTAGCATAACCGAGACAAATAATCTTTGTCTCTTGTATATTCTACAATGTTACTGTTGATAACGAGCTTATGTGTAATTTAGTTTATTCGTCCCATTTTGTTTCGCTTAGGCCCTAAAGTGTTATGCCCCAAACAATTTATCACGATAGTTACATTTATATATTGCAGCCTCAAGAGGCAGTAAAAATTATTATTTGGGAGTATATGAGACTCTGTGTTCCTCCTTCTAATATAGATCCTGTCGGTGTAGTAAATTAATGAAGTAAATATATTATGTTTGTAAAGTTTCAATAATTTTTTGCTGGTTATTTGATGGTCATAAATTTTTGTTTATTTTATTGCCAATGAAATAAAAAAGCGTTTTACCGAACTTATAGGTATGCAAACTTTACAATGTATTATTTATCAAGCAACGTGTTGCCTGCGACGTTGATTCTTAATTGCTGTGGGACCGAGAGACCAGCCTGTCCGCCATCCGGAGTGGCAGATGAAATTCAGATTTAACAAAGTCGGGCTTACAATACTTAGGAATGGTAGAATTTAAATTATTAAATCCAAATTATAGTTTCTTGGAGGATAAATATTATTGTTCTTTTGTGAATATATCAAGTAAAGTACTTTTTTAAATAAAAACAGTGATAATATGGTCAAACGTTAAAATTAACAAATGACATATATAAATGTGTATACTATATCCTTTCAACCTCTACGAGTGAACACGGGAAATGAGTTGATTACTATGGTCAATTTAAAAGACGTATTAACACAAAAAAGCTGTTAAAACAAGACACACATGACATATTTGAATTTGAATGTGAAAGGAACCGAAAAGCTTTACGATAGAATTTTGTTATTGATATCTGCTACGCCTCGGCTCTATCAGTTTACCGCTAGGATAAGAGTGTGAATATTCTTAAAATCTTCTGGACAGTATCAACATTTTGTTATGTAATACATAATTTAAAAAAATAATAGTAATCATTTACCATTATTTTGCATGGTTAATTGATTGTCATAATGGAATTCTTACAATTAAAGTAAAACGACTTTGATTGTTTCACAAATATAAAGAAGCGGACGTCTTTATTAAAAGCCTTAAGTAAAAAAGTATTAAAGCATACAGCACAATAAGTAGAACCCCTATCGCAAAATTGAGAAAATCCAAAGAAAAACTAAATATTTTAAAATTTAAAGGATTTTAATATCACATTATACATTAAACAATAAACACTGTTGTTTCACTAAAATAATCAAGTGAGCGTATTTTTTTAATTAAAACACATGATTAAAAAATACTGACTTTATTACGTTGAACATGTGACACCGTTATTTTACTTTGTTTTCGAGCTAAATATCAACATTTGGATAATCAATAATAGAGTTTAATCTCTACTACGTTCACTATTTGAAAACTTTAAAATGAATATAAATAAAATATAAAAATAAATATTTTTATCATAAAATTTGTATATATTATAAAAAATTACTATATAATACTTTATATAGTAATATATATTTTTATATTTTGTGGTATTAAATTATAAAATAAAATACCCCCGTTGCAGCAGACCTGCATACTCAGCGAATTTCCAGTACAAAACAACATATTTCAATCCAACATAGCGAGATTTTACAGGTTTTTGAAAGCTCCCTAAGAATAACATGGGGAATGAGTATGCAGGTTTGCTGCTACGGGTATATTAAAACTGGGTGGTTTTAATTCAATATTTAATAGATCTGAACTAGAAGAAGCCACTTACCAAGTTTTATCAAGATGTGTTGAGAAATAAGCGAGATATAGAATTTTACTTATTTCCCATAAGGTTAACATTGGGACAACGTACTGTGTTTACCACTTTCAATATCTCGGTAACCAATGGACATAGAGCAGTGATTCAAAATACTAAATTGTTTGTTTTTTTGAGCTGAATTCAATGGTGCCAACAAAAATTTGATTATTTTTATTTTTCTATGTAAAAAACTCCAAAAACCCATTTTTGGGGGGGTTTACCCCCCTTTACCCCCCTCTTCCGGTTGTCGAATTGGGCTGGATTACGAACTCGTCCGAATAATTACTACTTTACACATCCATGCCAAATTTCATTAAGATTGGATCATTTTTACGCGAGTTATCGTGCTTAAAGACACATATATATATATATATAGATATATATATATATAGATATATATATATTTATGAAAATGAACGAATAGTGTTTTTTGCTTCTGGGGGCCCCAAAACGAAAAGTTATCATGATCTCGGGCTTAGGTCTTACCATGAGTACTACGGTAACAGCTTCTTCCCTATAGGGGAAATTCGCTAAAATTAATCCCTAATAAATGATTTTTTCAATATTATTACTAGTATTAATCATGCGAGCAAAAGTCTAGAATGTAAAATGTAATCAGATTGCAAATGTAGATTATTATCAGAACAATATTCAAGTTAATTTGTATTTGAATAATTATCAAAACTTTCCTTTTAAACCAGGATTGTTTTGTCTAAAGGAAACCGGTTTTTAACAGTTTTAATCGAGGAAGTATTAACTCCTTTAAAAACTGGTAAGCGTACTAATTTAGAGAGTGCCTTCGATAAAAAAATTGTAGCAAAGTTATTTTTTTTTTTATCTTTTCATAATAAATAAGATTATCAAACATTTACCGTACTGTTGCCCACAGTATAACCCGCTGCTGGGAAACAATAAGATTATGTGAACTATGCCAGTGGCACAAAGGACTAGCAAGCAAAGAGTTTTAAAAGAATTAACTGAAAATAAAAACAGTTTAAGAGATAAATAGTAGAACAAAGATTGAGCTTGATAAATGTTTTCTCTTTGTGATGTTAATTTCCCAGGCGGCAACTTTTATTGAGACACGTTTTCTTTCATTAACAATAGGACCATTTTGTATAAACTATTTAATACATCTTTCGATTTGCATTTAGTATATTTAACTAATAGCCAATTAAGTTTGTTTGACTCAATAAGTAGGCCAAAAAACCAATAATGACATGATACCTATGCAACGTTCTTTCCTGTTAAAAAAATGTTCTCTTATTTATGTTAAGGATATTTGCATTGATAAAAACTAAATAATGGGTTTAGTCCGATCTTGTTCACGAGAAGCAATAATGCCTTCAAAAGGCACACCTAAAACTTTATCATTCTTATAATAGTTTTCCAGGTGTTTTATTTATTTTCCCTAAATTTTAACTGAACGTTGATTTTTAATCTACCAATCCACATTTATATTTGTTTTCAATAATTAATAGAATTACTTCAATAAATCAGTAATTTAAAATAATACATTTTGGATCAGCGTTAATATTACCTTTATAATAAGTAGAATACAATAATATCAAACCGCTTGAGTTTATTTACAGCAATGTAGTGAACGAAAGGTGACCGCACATTTACATTTGTTTCCAATAATTAATAGAATTACTTGAATAAATCAGTAATTTAAAATAATACATTTTAGATCAGCGTTGATATTACCTTTATAATAAGTAAAATCCAATATTAAACCGCTAGAGTTTAATTACAGTAATGTAGTGAACGACAGGTGACCGCAGGCGCTGAGGGCCACAGTTGACCGCAGCCCAGACCGCAGCCGCACTCCGGGGACCAGGGCCTCCTCTTCTATTATTGACCGCCCCATTGAGGGTCTCCAAACCAAACAATCCGCGGGGACATCAAAGATACATAGACCCTTCAGTGCTTACCATATGCAGTGATGTATTATATTCCATTGATGAACTATATTGCACTGATATACTGTAGAAAAGATTATGAAAGAGTAGTAAGGAGAAAAATATGTATTGAATAGGAGCAGTTATCATTTTAGATTGGTTTACTGGTTATAACTTGTAAGACTAAATAATACGTCTTACGCCATACGTATGACTTCCTAACCTATTTATTAACTGATTTATTTTAGCGTAAATAATTCTGTTAATTTCTAATCACAGTGAGGAGGGAAATGAGATAAATGTATGTTTTAGAAATACACGCTCTCCAAGTTTTAATTGAGAGAGATTTCTCCTGTGAATACTTCTGGAACACTTTCCAAAATACATTTCGTAAGGCCTATAATTATGTAGTGTGGTGCTACATTTTCATCTACAGAATTTTTCATCGTAATTATTCTTCATGCCTAAGGACCGCGAATGATAAGTTATTATAGAGCCTGACACATGGTTTAGGCCTGCAGAAGCTGAATTTATTTATTCATTATTTAGGTAATATATCAGCAATCTTTTTCTTAATATCTTCTCCAGATCCCTAATTAATATAACAATTTGCTGTGAATCCTCTAATAATATTGTTGTGGCTAACGTTCTAATAGGTGAACACTAAATACACTTATGCATTTCAAGTATATAAATATTATAACCAAGTCCTAAAATTGTTTTTACTATCCTTTTTCTTATAATTTTAACTTTAGATATTTGATCACAGTTCAGAAACAATAGAAACAAAATTTAACATCACATAGCTGCTAATATGAAGGTAACTTTTTGTGCCCTATTGTACGTTTCAATGTTTCTCTAACGAACGTTCTAAAACCCTAACGTTCTTTCTCCAACATTCTATATGAAGAAAACATAGTTTGAGAAGGTCATCATTGTCATTACAAAGGCCACAGGTGACATTTTACGTGTTTGGGACAAGACTCACATTCGACAAATTGGCCAATAGGAGAAGTGACACACTGTAAGCTTGCCCATTTTTCAAGCAAGATCTGATATGAATGTAAGGAAACCATTTCAATTTTCTCTTAGTGTTAAATAACATATTACAGATTTGGGACGGTTATGATGCGTTTCGCTATTTAAAACAAATTTCAACCTTTGTAAGAAAGATCATTTATAAATATTTCATTCATAGGATTACAAAGAGACTTATTTTAAATTAGATATATGTAATACAATTGAGACACGTTTTCTTTAATTAAAAATAAGACCATTTTGTATACTTTTCAATCAATCTTTCGATTTGCATTTAGTACTACATTAGTACTATATTTATAACGAATAGCCAATTCAGTTTGATCATAGCTTAATCACTATGATCAACCCCAATCATTTCACATAAATTAAGTTTACACTTTCTTCTTAGACAACTTTTTTCAACAGCAAATTTCCTCTTTTTACTTATGTTTTTAATTAAACTTTACTAAAGGAACGATGGTGTATTACGATTATGGCGCAATACCATGTGTAGTTTAAAGGTAAAAGAAAATTATTCATTTCCGTTTTTAAGATACACAAGCCTCTTGTCATATGGTTAGATACCAAGATTCATTACTTTTTTACAGATTTTGTATTAGTAGTTGGAGATCAAGGAAACTTGTGAAGTATAGAATCGACCAAGGTTATAACATTGTAAGGATCTACGTATCAAAGCAGTCAGGCGTGAGATTCAATTTGTCGCGATTGAAAGGAAATCCAACTCCTTAGCTAAACTTTATATATTTTTCTTCAAAGTATTCTTCATTGTTTAAATAAATATAGTGATTAGGTTTCGATAAACTAAATATTAATTTTTGTGGATATTACAAATATAATTAAGACGCTAGTGAACACAGGTATTTATAAAAATCTCATCAGTGAATCGAATGTATACAAACACAAATTCGCCAATAAACTGTATCAACAACAAAAAATGCTTTACATTTAAATTCTCAAATAGCTGCAGCACAAACCTAAAGGGAATGAATATTTCCCCCTCCGTCCCTTAATATTTTCTTAATGAAGTGCTGCAAGCATATGTCATGGATGTCAGTAGTCGATTTACTGACTTTACTTCTTTAAATTTATGCCCCGAACATACATTGGAGAGTTTCTTAAGGAATTGCCAGCTAGTGACATGACCCGCACGGTGAATCTGAGACATGGGCAATTAAATTTTCATTTCGGGACCTCCAGATGCCGAAATCACTATTCGCTCATAATGATTGCACATATAATATGCATTCTCCAATCTGACGGCTGCAATTTTCGTTTGAATTCTTTTTTAATTTTGGTAAGGACGTTCCTATTATTGAGATGCTGGTCAAGTTCGTTAAGCAAAATAATCGGAGCACCCTTCACCCAAAATGCTTGGAGATAGATTTCCCATTTCGATTTCACCTAAAAGGTTTGTCCATGCTCTAGAGACAATGGTAATATATTTCTTCATAAAATAAAATAAAAATACCAAAACTTGAAGGTTTTCCCAAATTGAAATGTGAAAACTCGATTTCTAAATGAAAATGTGAGTTTACTTCATGGTGGCTACTTACCATTATCTGTCTTTATTTTGAGATATGGGCTTGTTTGTACAATACATAATGTTAACATGCAAGATTATAACAAGAATAACCTAAATACAACTTATTTAGGTTATTAGAAATACACGCTCTCCAAGTTTTAATTACCACTTCAACTTCTTGTTTCGTTGCTGTTGCGTTTTTTTGTGTTGATTTCATCAGATCTATCTTATTCATTTTTTTTGTTTTACCTAGCTAAAAATAAAATTTTAAAAATCCCTTACATCTTAAGAACGAGTCAATACTTAAAAAAAGGGGGATTATGGCATTGAAACCAGTTTAAATATCTAGTTTAGAATGATGGGTCACAACATGAAGGTACGTCTAATGGAGGTTTTGCACTCTGGCGGCGTCAATCATAATCCGATTTCTTTTAAATTAGGTAGAGATATTATTTTCTACGATCTTAACGGCAAGTTATTTGGGGTAATAAATGCCTCTATTCTCATTTTAGGAAGGTACCTCTTTGGGCAAATCGTGGGCAAACCTAAAATTTTGGGCTTTTGGGGTAAAACTGGCTTTATAAACCCTGAGGTTTACATAACGTAATCCTATTGAGAATTTATCATGAAGCATAAATAAAAATCCTGGAAATTAAGAGCATCCTGAAAATTAAGATTGGCAGCAAACCGTGGTTGTGGCGATTTGGCAATGTAAAGACTGAAGTGGAATCTACCTAGGACTTAAGAAGAGTTAGAATTACTTAACTGGTGTTTGTATATCCCTATAGAACTTATACAGGATAAGTTTTAAATACCCACCATTTAATTTGTTTTTTAATATATATCCCAGACTATCCCCAAACATTGTTGGTTCGTACATACTTCACCTTGAGTGGGTGGCCATTTCCGGCCACTATCTTGGATCCGCCATATTGGATAAAAAATGTTTTTTTTCAAATGTAAAGGTGGTGTTGTGACCAATAACTCGATTTTTAAACTGGTTTCAATGCCACAATCCGTTTTTTTAAGTATTGACTCATTCTCAAGAAATGAGGTTTTTACTAATTTTCTTTAGCTACGTTTAAAATTATGCATAGTACAAATAAACCCGTATCTTAAAATAAAGCCAGATAATGATAAGTAGCCACCATTGTGAGTCATTGTCAAACCATTTGAATGCCGTGATCCGTTTTGAATTTTTAATTTTGTTTTTAAGATATCGCCTTTTGTTTATATTAATATAAAAAATTGCTATATCTCAAAAACGAATAATTATCATTCAAAACGGATCATGGAAATCAATTATGCATAAAAGATTGTTGGAAATGAAGGGTCACAACACCACCTTTTCATTTGAAATAATTTAGCTCATTTAAAAATGGCGAATCCAAGATGGCGGCCAAAAGTATTAAATCTTTTAAAATCACGCAAATATGGTTTCAAAATGACTAGTGGTGTTTACTTATTATTTTTAAAAATCGCTAATATCTTGAGAATGAGTCATTATTTTAAAAAAGGATTGGGGCATTGAAGCGAGTTAAAAAAATCTAGTTTAATATGATGGGTCACATCACCACCTTTACATTTGACGAAATATTTTGTATTCAATATGGCAGATCCAAGATGGCGGCCGAAAATGCTACCCACTCCAAGTGAAATACTTATACTTAAACATGTTTGGGGGTAATCTGGGATTGAAATTTAAAAAAATGTGGAAACAAGTTTGGGTGGCACACATTCAAAACTCACCCTGTAAGAGTTTTACACGTATTTTAAATAGAACTACTTTCATTGAAGCTACAACATTTTTACGATAGTTCTTTTTACAACACCCCATTTTAAAATTTAAAACTAAAATGCTCGGAATCGAATAAAACATTCAATTGTGCTGTTTCGTATTGCTAAATATTCATAATTAAAAATATATCGTATTCAATGTAATATTTTTTATTGTTTGTTTTTTACAATTTTCCTCAAAATAAAAATGCATAAATATTCTTTTCTATTTAATATTACTACACTAATTATTGTGTTTAACCCAAAGGAATCATATGTTAAAAGTGATTCGTAACATTCCAGAAATATATGAATCATAGTTTTTAAGGAAATACTAGAAGATCTATACACCCTTTTTGCTCTCTCAACAATAATTTAAGACGTTTGTGTCATAAATTAAATGTATTGAAATTCGGCCCATTTCACCATTGAGGAAAAATGCGAAAACAATAATAAAATTCACGTTTAATGAGGTTTTCACTGAGCGCAAACAAGAGTCAATCGATATCAGGCTGGATATTCAGGCTCTTTTTTTTTACTTCATCAGATCTTTGTGAATACAAACATTATAATAACGCCAAACAATCCATTACTTTTATCTTTCCCTTATCTCCTCAATTAAAACTTTGCGCAGCCACGAACACAGAACACGAAGAATCTCGACAACATTCTTTTGTCAAATTAGTTAGGTTTATTCTTAACCTGCATTGTAGAGATTATTTTATGTTCGGTTGGAAGATTTAAAAATAAATATTGTTTTAAAATCGTCTTTATGTTATGATTAGGATTTTACACGCCTGCCAATAAACTGCAGGCCACCAGCCCAAGACTCAATAATCACAAGGCTCAATATTAGGCCATATTTTTATTTTATGTTGTATCAAAGATATGCCCAAAATAATTATTAACCCAGAAAACAGTAAGTTATATTTGAAGGGGTCCCCCGTAAAACGTTCTAAGCGACAAAATTTCAAAATCGGAGATATTCAGTGAAAAAGGTTCTCCAGGACATGAGCTACACCGTGGTATATTTTGTTTTGAAGATATTTGAGTGTGTAGCCCTGATTTCGTCTGTCAAAGTTTGTGTGCTTCGCGAGACTGCACGGACAAACGTTCTATTCGCCGAAAGATGGAATCCCCGCCGGTCGTTTTGCTGTCACCCAAGGACCAAAATCGCATAAATAAAAATAAAAGGCGTGAAGTAAATATTGGAAAGTGGAAGGATAAGACCAGGATTGAATAAATAAAAACTGGATTACCCTATATTTTAAAAAAATAAGAAGCCAAGGCCTGGAAATTACCCCCAAAAGAGGTGGGTAGAATAACGTTTTAAGCGCCACATGTGGATAACTTTTAGCAAAATGACGTATCACGTTTTATTAACAACATTAAGTTTTTGTACTTTTACATCACTAAAATTGTTTTATATTCAGTTTTATTTTTGTTTCTGTTGGTATTCCTACCCTCCCTCATGTTTTCTTCCAAAGTAGAAGAGCAGTCCGTCAGAAAACGTTCCAAGCGCCAGTCATTTAGAACGTTATAACCCCTAAAAAAACACGTAAAATGTTTTAAAATGCTTGATAGCAAGTACAAATTCAATATAATGCTACATTATGATGTTATAAATAGGGTGTTAAAAGATTATACATGATTATAAGTTCTAACCTTAAAAAACCCGTTAATTTTAGAATTCAACTTTCAACCCTTGATTACTCAAAACTAGGTTTTTGTCGTTTAGAACGTTTTACGGGGGACCCCTTCATTTGTATGCAGACGACTCAAATTTAAAAGTGTCAGGTAGAAACGTTGACGAATTAGAAATTACCGCATTTCTAGAATTAGATAACATAAATCAATTCTTGCAAAAAAATCTTATTCTAAATTCATCAAAGACAAATTTTATAACATCCTCAACAAGAACAATAAAAATAAATTTCAACCTAATTTAATAACTGATTCAAAATCATTAGAGCAAATTTCTTACACAAAATTTGTAGGACTTTGTAGGATTTGTAAAGAAAATTTTAATAGTACAAAAAAGAGCAATTAGAATTATGTTTCAATTAAAAGTTGAAGAAACAGTAAAACTACGATTTAAAGAGATAACATTTTAACAGTATACGGTATGTACATCTAAGAAACAATATGTTAAGCAAGAAAAGCAATAGGATTAGAGCCTTTGAATTCTCATAATTATAATTCTAGGCATAAAAGAGATATTGTAACCTCAACCCACAATCTTGAATCTTTTTTAGAAAAAAAACATATGCTGGTTCATTGTTTATGAGAAAATTACCAGAAGCTATAAATACCCCCGTTGCAGCAGACCTGCATACTCAGCGAATTTCAAATGCAAAACAATGTATTTCAATCCAACATAGCGAGATTTGACATGTTTTGGTTAGCTCCATAAGAATAACATGGGGAATGAGTATGCAGGTCTGCTGCTACAGGTATATTAAAACTGGATGGTTTTGATTCAATAATTACTAGATCTGAACTAGAAGAAGCTATTTACCAAGTTTTATCAAGATATGTTGAGAAATACCCAAGATATAGAATTTTACTTATTTCCCATAAGGTTAACATTGGGACAACGTACTGTGTTTACCACTTTCAATATCTCGGTAACCAATGGACATAGAGCAGTGATTCAAAATACTAAATTGTTTGTTTTTTTGAGCTGAATTCAATGGTGCCAACAAAAATTCGATAAATTTTATTTTTCTATGTAAAAAACTCAAAAAACCTATTTTCGAGGGGGTTTATCCCCCTTTACCCCCCCTTCCGATGGTCCGATCGGGCTGGTTCACGAACTCATCCGAATAATTACTACTTTACACGCCTGTGCCAAATTTCATTCCGATTGGACCATTTTTGCGAGCGCTATCGTGCTTACAGACACATATATATATAGATATATATATAGATATATATATAGATATATATATATATATATATCTAGAAATTTGAACGAATGGTGTTTTTTGCTTCTGGGGGCCCCAAAACGAAAAGTTATCATGGTCTCGGGCTTAGGTCTTACCATGAGACCTACGGTAATAGCCTCTTCCCTATAGGGGAAATTCGCTAAAAACGAAATAAATACAGAATTGTTTAAGCGGAATCTAAAGAAATATTTAAAAGAAAAATCACCATATACAATTGAGGAATATTATATTCAAGCTATAGTAATAATTTAATAGATTGCCTTATTTCTTAGGTCAAATTGGATAATTTATGGATACTGTATTGATGATAATATTTTGTTTATTTTTTAGTTAGGTTAGTAACTGACACTATTTATTTTACAGGTGTACAACATGTATAAATAAAGGTTTTTGACTGATTTATAAGAAGACTCACAAGAGATAAGATTTATATTTTATTAAACTAACCGTTCAAAAAGGTACATACATTCCATGATTTTTGTTTCCATTAGCTATGGGGAGTTTTTTTTCAACGCAACCCATTTTTAAGATTGAATAATGCACGTATAAATATGAAATGAGTATTGTTTTGTTAATCTTTACATTTCATACAGCCTATTATTTAAGTTTGATAACATATAGTTTACAATATATGCTCAAACAATCTGCCATTGGCATTTGTATAAAGTTGTGTTTTCTCCATCAAACGTGTTACAATCCCTTGCATTAAATTTGTTATAATTGTTTTCAGGTGCTGAATACCCTGTGAATCATTTTCGTTGGCCTTGCATTTTATGTATCTCCAAAGAAAATAATATAGTGGGGTCTAGTCCGGTGATCATGGGGGGAAATAATCCTTCACTGATAAAATAAAGTTTTGGGTTGCGTTAAAAAAAAACACCCTGTATAATTTAGAGACTTGAAAATTGAGGATGTGAAGTAACATTTGACAGTATACATTTCTCAGGTATACAAAAGCCAAATTAATAAGTACTGCAATTCTTTCGATCCCGTGAAAAACATTAATTTCTATAAAACCCTGAAAAAAGAGACTTTAAAAAGTTGTATTCATAAAGTTCGTAAAATTATTGAAGAGTTATATTCATAAATTTTGTAACGATAGTTTTTTTCATCATTTACATATCTATGCTTTGTTTTTCGTATCTTGTATACTTCATATTATGTATTCTTAAGTATGAGTTGGTCTCACATAACAGTATGAGAGGAACCGCAGGTTCGGACATTTGATTCATGCACTCTTATTAAGTAAGTGTAGGTGTAGGTAAGTGATAACAAAAGTTTAAATGAAATTGGAGATGATTAAATTTTAAATCAACTAAACAGTGTAAGTAAAGTGTACAAAACAAGTCTATTATTAAAACAATAACAAAAAATAATTGTTATAGTGTAAGCTCTTATTCTTGTTTTATTAGATTATTTTGAACTATCCTAAGAAAGAAAGGAAATGTAAGATTTGCTTGTCTTATTGTTGGATTTATTTGTCAGTTAGTTATAGTTGATGATTTTTATAATCTTTAATTTGGACAGTGTTAAGGCTTGTTTGATCTGCTGGCTAGAAAATAAGACCATCTGGGTCGCATGTACCCCAGGTGGATCGGAAGGAGGCTGCCGAGCTGGCCGGTGGCTAAACATTGGTCACCTGGCAGCGTCACTGGGACGAAGATACGTTGGACATGGCGCCTCATCAGGAACCTGGAGTCCGTGAGTTTGCCGCTACCACGAGGAGGTGATTTTATCCTCACACAGTTCCTTTCAGGTCAAGGCTACATCCATTGTATCTTCCACGAAATGGCAAGGTTGACTCGCACAGGTGCAGGTCCTGTGAACACGACGGAGATGAAATGAAATTAAAGAAATTAAATAAAAACTAGTTTATTTCCAGTAATATTAAAAAAAATCTTCCATGACTGCATATTACAATACAATAGTTGGAAACTATAAAGAAAAATACAAAGTAAATAGAATGATTAGGCTACATTTTTATTACAAAACACTGTCCATGAAAGATATTCATAACCAGGGAAATAAGCCTTCATGGACAGGTTGCTTGTGCGGAGGCATAGCCGATATTACAGTCAGCGTAGATTATTTATTGTGAAATAAACTTTTAGGAAAAAAATTACTTGTAATTTTTTAATGCGGAAATGAGTGTTTTTTAACATAGACTTGCTAAAAACAAAAACAAATAAATTAGAGAATAAACAACGGAGTATGGGAGTGGCAGAGAGGGGAAGATGGCAAGAGGCAGTGTAAAAAGGTACTCAAATGTGAGATTCGGTTAAGTCAGGTCCTAGAGGGTGCAAGTAGGATGATGCCCCAAACTTTTTACTGCCATCGCTTCAATTACAAATAGACTACCCTTGCCACTGAACGACACTCCATGGCTATATACTTGGACAACATCGTGGGAAAGATACTGCACGGTGGCACAAGAACAGCTGCAACGCCCAAGTTTACTTCGTTCCTTCCGTAGTGAGAGGAGACACAAAAGCCTGGGACACTGGAACAGAGGCCCCACATGGCACCTCGTAACGAGCAGGCGGTTGGATTAATTGATTGCTTTGGATGTGGTGACAGCAAGCGTGGATATTTTGATTTCAGTAGGTATGCATATTCATGATGAGGTATAATGTCACTGCTGTCAGGTGTCGTAAGTCTTGACGTTGTTTTAAGCAAGTACCTGAAGTTATGCATCGAGTATGCCTCATTTAGTAGAACGTAGAAAGTAGAAATTAGAAAACAACAGTGCAAACTCGCTCGGAAAAGGTGGGTTCAATCAAAATTTACAGGAAGCCGTAGATTTTAATAGGACATTTCAATATGATAATGTTTTTGACCAGCTATTGCTTTGGATGGGATCAACCTTTTGCGACCCTTTTTGCACGGTAGTATTCTACTTTCAAAGACCTTCAAAATAGTATATAACTCGATTTATGCTTATCGCAAAGAATTCTAAGACTTCCACGTAGGTCCATCCCCTAGGAATTAAAAAAATATATAAATAACGAAATAGTGTTAATTTTTATGAGATATACATAAATGCAAACTTGTAATATGTTCTACCATATACTTTCAGAGCTGCTCACAGCATCCCAAATGTTTTCCCACATCTTTGTAATTAAATATTAGAAATAGCTGATTAATAGCTAGCTGTATTCACGGGTTTCACCCGTGGAAAAACAGAAAAACTTCCTAGGATTCATGATTTAATGTTTAGGTTGCCATGACAACTTTATGAGCTTCCCTACAGGGTCGAATTCAAATAAAATTCTCTTTTTACAAGCTTGCTGATTAATTTAAAAAAGAATTACGCTAGTTTTTAATTCGTCTTAAACCTTCTCATATGTGCATACAATACAGAAAATAAGTTTCAGCCATACCAGTACTCTAGGTTTTGCGTGAAAAGCGGTCTAACGTCTGATGTTGAGCGTTACCAACACACAGAAAGAAATTGACATAAGGCTTGGTTAGGGTTCTCTAACCTTCAAAACGCAAAAATAACCAATAAATTTCATAATCCATAAACCAGAATAATTTCATAATTCTAAGCAATGTACAGACAAAACTCTAATTTTATTTATATAGATATTTAAGGAGCCGCAACTTATGTTCGGATTATCGTTTCGCAGCCCGGTCTACGGCGTTATATTCCAGTTTTAAACTTCTCGGAAATGAGGTATGTCTCAAGGTGTGCTTTCTTTTAAGAATTTCAAGTTGAACCATCCCTTAGACCTGCAAAAAGTCGATAATTTTTTGTTTGGATATTTGTTATTGAGTCATATTATACGCATCATCAGATTTCCATTACATTTTGATTAGTATCTAAAGAAATATTACAAATATTCATGACTTTTTTCCGTCTTTATATAAAAATTGTAATATATAATTATATAAAACATGCCAATATACTAAAATTGACTGATAGTATTTTTGAGATCTAGAGACCACAAAATGAAAAAAATAACATGATCCCGAGCTTCAATTTCACCTTTGTATATATGGTAAATCCTACTTCCCTATAGGGGAAAATTCGCTAAAAATATGTCTCTAGGCATTAATAACAGTTATTATTAATAGAATGGTTCGATAAAAATTTGCAACAGATTTGTGGTTCACCAAATGTTTTACAAAGTCCTTATATTACGGGTTTAATCATTAGTTATCATATATGTTATGAAATATTTTTATCTCACAGTTATTTATAGTATCAAATATAGAAAGGAAGAAAAGAAAATGTAAAAAGTATAACCAACATGGACAACCATTACTGAATAAACAAGATCATACACAAGGAGTGCATTTATATGATCTATTGCGAAACGTGGAATGTGTGAAGATGCTTGGGATATACACTTTAACAAGTGATTTATTTGTGCTGCATTTCATATCGCTTCGCATAAATTGTCTGAAAAAGTAATTTACCCAAATAGATAATGAGCTCAAATAATTCAGTTGTTTACAATGTATCAATGTATATATTTCTAAAGACCTGTATAAAATTATAACTGCTTTCCATGACACCCTATAAAACTATTTGGATATTAAATTAGTATATTATACCGGGTGTTCAAAAAGTCCCGGATCGGCTTCGTAATTTTTTTACTATTTAATATTGACCTACGAAACTTAGAACATGTCTCTTGGACACAAAATATTATTTTAGCAAGTATTCAGTGACCCCCTACCTCCTCAGGGGGACGGCCTATGAGGAGTCAGAAGAAAATCTTAAATGTAAGCATAGGTTGATATGTACATCAAACTAAAGCTATTTTTGAGTAGAATACAGTGCCGCAAATCCGATCTCAATCGGATCATCGAATCCAAAATGGCGGCAGTTTAAACTTTTCTCAACTGCAATTTTTAACACCCTTTAAAATTCGATTTCAGACATTCTAAGCTCCTTTCGTGATGCGGTTTGCGGCATTCTGTTGAAAATTCCATGCCCTTTAAAATTATGTACAGCAATACCCATGCTGGTCATCATCCATGCAAGACATCCTTTAAGGTACCGTCCCTCATGGAAGTGGGTTATGCCGTAGGCTCTGCATAGGTCGATATGTATATCAATTTAAAGGTGTAATAAAGCAAACTTTGATGCCGCAAACCGCCTCTCGAACGGACGCTTAGAACGTCTGAAATCGGATATTTAAGGATGTTAAAAATTGCAGTTGAGAAAAGTTTAAACGGCCGCCATTTTGGATTCGGTGATCCGATTGCGATCGGATTTGCGGCATTGTATTCTACTCAAAAATAGCTTTAATTTGATGTACATATCAACCTATGCTTACATTTAAGATTTTCTTCTGACTCCTCATAGGCCGTCCCCCTGAGGAGGTAGGGGGTCACTGAATACTTGCTAAAATAATATTTTGTGTCCAAGAGACATGTTCTAATTTTCGTAGGTCAATATTAAATAGTAAAAAAATTACGAAGCCGATCCGGGACTTTTTGAACACCCGGTATAATAGTGCATATTAGCGTATATTATATACGCTAGTACAATTAGTGTATTGGTGCATGTAAGTGTATATTTATAGAAGTCCATGTATTTCTTGAATATTTAATATTTTTATTTTATAGGTGTTCTAAACAGGTTTTACTTATTTAAAATGATGATAAACTGGATGTAAATAAAAAAAGTCTTATAGCAATCAAAAATATATTTACACCTATACTGTACTTACAATGTAAGTCTTACATACAATGAATTGGGTGTGACCAATCTAAATCGATCGCCATTTTCCACCATTTTTTTATATTTACCATATTGTATGTAAGAACATTGTAAGTGTAAATATATGTTATGTGCTGCAAGACGATTTCATTTACATCCACTGAACACAACACGTATCATGCTAATCAATAAATTATTTAATGTTAATATAGATAAAAAATACGTCAACTTATTTGTGTACTTTAACTGTACCATAAACTTTAGTGGTCTTTCTTCATAAAGGACAATTTTACCTTTTCATAAAAGACACCATAAGTTATACAGGAACTTACATTGTATAAAAGCAATATAATTAGATAGCCAGAGTTGCAGCTCTGGTCTCTAGCTTGTACTAAACTAACGAGGGCGCCGCGCAGAGTCCGGATGTAGTTTTGATTGGTGGCTTTGAGGTGGCCCAATGTTTCGGTGATTATTTCCACAGTAAACATAGCAGCCTTGTGAAGTACTTTGAAACAAATCAGTCTTGTTCATTTCAAGAGGCTAGAGTTGTATGTCCTTTATATTGGTAGTTCAGTTAATGTTGTGTGATTTGTCGTTACGTCCAGGAATCGATCTTTATTTTGTTATAATATCGTTTCCTTCGTTATATTTTTTTCATCGTAAGAAATTTATAGTGTTTATTTAATGCAACATAGTACTTGATACAGTGATAGAATTTTCTAAAAAGCATAATTTAAAATATAATAAAGCTATTCGTGCTAGTTGGTCTTCAAATAACATCAATTGTTAAAGTTACCTAATGGATTTGTTTGCGTTATTTTAAAATCAGAAGCTACATTAAGTTTAAATCAGTTTTCTTTAGAGATTCAAAAATAAAGAAAACTGCAATCCATCTTTAATAAGGCCTTAAATATAAACAATATCTTATAAATAAAAATAATAAATAAATAAATAAATAAAAACTTTTGTAAAACTAATAGTAGTGACTCTGTCCGTTTTTTCTAGATCGAAAACCAGCAACCAGCAGCATGTGTTTGGTTGCATGCGGGTTGTACCAAAACCAGTTGACGTAGATCATGCAATAATTAAAGATACTGGATTGTTTATTTTTTCAAGCCCAATTTAATGGTTGCAAGTATATGTTTATTAATTATTATAATTTTTAGTAAATTTGAAAAATTATGATATTTTAACACTTACATTCACATAACTTCGATTCATTTCTACAGATTGGTGTCATTTACTTTTAATTTTATGCACTAAAAACCATGAAATTTGTATCAAGAACGTAAGAACAGTTTTTGAGATGTTTGGATTTTTGTCGTTTTTTGATGGTTTTTTTCGGAAAATACCCTCAAAAATATATCCAGTTCTAAAAATAGGAACGAAAATCTTGGAGATATCACGGCTTCATACATAGACCCTACAGGCCAACATCCATACGGACGGACAGACACCACTCCGAAAACCACTTTTTTGGTTGCAGGGAGCACTAAAACAAATACTGTACCTCTACAAACAACTCAAATTCGAAATTTTTGACCGAAGCAATAGTTTCTCCATATACTGTGTATACAGGGGAGAAAGGAAAAATTGAATTAAAAATTTTTCTATTCATCAATATTGTTTTACTGATCCAAAAATCTATAATTAAAGCCGCTTTCAATAAACATAGACGCTATCCTACAAGTCAGTTATTCCGTGAGACAAAATTGCTTTCGATTAGACAGTTATATATCAAAACTTTGTTGATTTATACTTATACTCATAGAGAAAACATCATCACTCCTGTAGTTCACAATTATAGAACAAGAAACTCAGTGAATATAGGTGCGCAAGTACCTAGGGCGGTAAAATCCATTTGCCATTCAAATTCATACTTCATAGCGAACTTTGTCTATAGAAACATACCACCTGCCATTAGAAACCTTCAGGTCTCTACTACAATTTTTAAAAGGGCTGTCTCTGATTGGTTGTTGGAGATCGGTCCTGAACATGCCGAGACCCTCATCCGCTCTGAGTACAACGCCTGACCACTCTACCGACAGTTCACATTACGAGCATCGCCAACATACAACTCCTTTACTACTACTTGTCTTCGTCGTCGCCTATGCCTCAAATATAATCGTGCATCGGTTAAAAAAAATTTTGTTATTTTATTTGGTTTTTTCTTTATTTTTTATTTTTTGAACGTGAACAATTTTTTATTATTTTTTTTGCAGCAAACGTTTCTTTTTATGTTGTTTGTTTGTAGTTAATAATAAAAAACGTTTTTGTTTCCATCTAAGGATTTCCCATTTTTCTAACTATAAGAATGTATTTTTATTATCTAGGTACTATTAATTTCAGATAATAACTCATTCCCGCGCACAGGCCCAATGTAGGCCCATGCGGGAATATTTTTATTCCAAATGCCAATTTCTTTTGTAAAATGTAATATTTTATTGTATTTCTTGGAAATAAACTGATTTCATTTCATTTCATTTTGTTTTACTGATCAGATGATTATAAAACAGCATATAGATTAGCTGACACGTTTTATTAACTTAACATGGTTTGTTTTTGTCAAGGAGGATAGAGTCTATCCTAGAGGTACCACACAGTGCTTTAGTTGATAAAAAAGCTGCATTTTATTTTTTCAGGGTGGTAAACGACAAATTAAAACGATTTAAATCTTAGAAGAATGACTAAAGATTCAAATCATTTCTTTAAATATGTCATAATAATTGCTAGTGAATGAATTAATCTCAACAATTGTTTACGTTTTTATAAACCAACGCAAGGTAAAACAACTACCGTAAATAAATTTGATATTTTCGAATCTTTGCAAACCTTTTTTATGTTCGATCAATCAACGGTTTGACCCCTATTACTGAGTTGTTGGATTTTGTGTTGGCAATGCGAAGTACGAAATGAATCCCCCCCCATGTTCCTAACCTGAAACTGACAATATTAGGGGGGCGGAAATACTTTTTCGCGTTACCCTTAGTATCATGTGGCGTAAAACCTCCTTTATGGTTTATGTTTTAATATACTTAATTTCTAAGTTCAGTACGAGACAATTTATTTAATGAACTAAAAAAATTTGTCATCTAATTCAATAAAATTAAATCAAACAAGTAAAATTTTCATAAACATATAAATTTTCTTTGGAAAAAGTCAATGTTAATTTGGTTCTCCACGGGATACGCCACACCGCTACATGTTACCCTGGATTTGCAAAAATCTCTTACTATATTTTTAAATAGAATATATTTTCAAATAGATCAATGTAGAACACATTTCTAAGCACATTACACCAAGGTATTTTGTTATCATTCATTATGTTCATTTCATACAGGGCATGTAAACGATCCGTATCGGACTCTAATAAATGGAGTTATAAAATTGAAGCAACTAAGATTAATCATACACGTTTTGTAATGTTATTGATACGTACAAATTATGTGACATATTTACAAGGTTTTCGTGCTTAAATTATCGTCGAAAGTTTACTTCCACATTGATGATATTATAGACTTTTGAAATAGGGGCAGTTTATCCCAAATTTGGCCATAATAATGTTTATTTTTTGGGCTTCAATTAGAAGACAAAACCCACTCAGCGTGAAACTTTTTTCGTTGTGTTCAGTAGTCTGACTGATTCATAATGTTTTAACTAAAAATAAGAACAATAAAAAGCATATCCTATTCCAATCTTTTAATTCTCAAACAGATATATTTTTGAATGGCTGTATTAATTTTAATTGTTTTTTTATTGAATATTCCACCATAACATCTGGTAATAAAGGTAAGCAACAGTTTAACCTCTTGCACAAGCATAAACATACTTTTTTTAATAAATGACACGTTCAGACTATTGAGTTTCGAAATTTCTATTTTTTTGCCTAAAATTACTGTTATATAATAAAGGGAGGAGAATAAGTAATATGTTTATTGTAATAGCTTAAGGAGCTTAGATGCAACTTTAAAGCAGAGTTTTGCTTGTGTCAAAAACGAAACTTTAAGATGAGAAGTCCACGTTAACTTTACTACTATATGAGGATGCCAGGAGCTTCCGGAGTAAGAAGTTGCGTACCTCGAACCGGAAGTAAGAAATATTGCAAAAAAATTTTGTTGTTTCTGAGGTTACGGGAAAACAAAAATAATTCACATAAAATTATTTCATTGCAGTGTTACTAAGAAATACTAATAAATATTAAATTAAATGTTCCTTTACTTAAAATAATTTAAAATTAAATCAACATATCGATTTAAAGTGTTATATTATTAAGTACAGAATATGACACTAATAATATACAACTTTATATAATACTCTAAGGAGTTTTCTCGTAGAAGCGTACATTTTTCTGAAGATTGTTATGAAAGTGTGAAACTAGATACACGACAAAAGTTGTAACATTCTGTAACATTCAGCCCCTTTGGGAGAGCTTGGTCTGAACACTCTCTGGGGGCAATCTATAATGTAAGAAGCGGTAACATTGTCATGATATCTCGGCCCCTAATCGACCTTCAGGGTGGGTCTTCAATGAAAAGAACAACCGTAGGTAGTGAAAATTAATAGGTTATTTAGTTGATACCTGCTCTGCTTGGATTGAGTTTACTGTATACTCTTTTAATTGTAAACACAAACTTTTTAAACAAAATTCGTAATGAGAAATAAATTATTATTCACATACATATATATATTGTTATATAAATAAATATAAATATAGAGTAAATAAATATAAATATAAATAAAAAATTTTACAAATCTATAATTACAATAACTTTTGAGTTTTTCTACTGTTACTAGCTTTTACCGATTGTTCTTAACCTTCAGCTGTATATTATTATAATTAATATAATTTTTACAAGTATCCATAATTTGATCAGTTAGCCTCGTCCTCGATGTAAGAAAGGTACATTTTCAACCCATTCTCTGGCTATTCCGGGGACGACTCACCCTAAAACACAAGACCTCCCAAGCATTCCCAAACAAGGCCTTTCACTTAGGAGCTCTTCTTGTTAAGAAGAGTCTCACCCAGGTCGGTTCATCTTCCAAACTAGCAATTGCTCAGAAGTTTGTCGGGTAAGTGTTCATCCACTTTCAGATGGACAAGTCAGGACGATCCACAACTCTGTCCATGGCTCAAAACTGAGCCAGGAATCAAAATTTCTAGGGAGACAAGGAGGTGTCCAAGAAACTGGTCAATCCGGACAGCTATCAGACCTACCAGTTCAACGCCAGCTTCTAACTACTGTACCCTTGTCGACCTCTGTACTGGTATAGACCAGTCAAAGAGCCATCTAGGGCCAATGCGAGAGTAAGTGAAGCCCAACCTCCTGCACCAGCTGTAATACTGGCAGGCTGTCACATAGGTACCTGATGTTATTGCTACAGAACTCCCAAGAGCTTTAAAATAAACTGAACCTGGACTAAATGTCTAATTTCAAAGCAAATTATGGCTATGTTTGTTTGCACGTGAGCTTTCAAAAGTAAAAACAATTTTACTAAAGATAAATAAAAGCTTTAACACATGCTTACATAGCTTGTACTTTTTCATTTCAAATCACTAAGTGGAATAGCTGTGAACCATTCCTGGGTACTTGTGAACAACATATTTACTGATTGGTTCTTTCTTATATAAAATTTTATTTAAAAGGAGGGGCTTCACCTTACTCACTTACTAAAATAAGTTCTCCTGTCATGTAGGCAAAAGATAATATATTTATAAAGCAAAAAGCAAAATCTGTCTATCTATATGTCGTAAACATTTGCTATGATTGGGTATTTCATGAAGTGCACTATCCGGGCTCTTGATACAACGGGGTATTTTTTGCTAATTAACGCAATAGCTGGTATTAATGCTTGATCTGTGAATTTCCTACCACTGTGCGATTGCTTTTATAGATTATTGTACTGAAGTGGAGTACAATTCTCGAAAGGTTTGGAGTAAATGAGGGGTGGGGGTAAAATATAGAGTTGGACGATTTATTTGGGTCATTTCCTGATGGTTTGAATATTCGTGCTTATCGTAAACCAAATAACTTTCTGTTTCACACTTATCACTGGCGTATATTATTCTAGAGTGTATTAAAAGTGTCTTCAATTATTTTCTTTCGTCTTGAACTTTCCAGATGACTGGACTTTTCATGAAAAAACATCATTAACATACTAAACACTAAACATTTAAAAAGTAAATATGCAAATTTTGAATATAAATAAATTTTCTGCTCAAATGAGAAGCTGTAAGGTGAGTGTGACGGCAAACAAACGTCTATGTAAAAAACTATTTTAGCCACTACACTAAAATACGTTTAAAGCGGGTTTTCTCCAGTGTACACTTGGGAGTTAATTGAACCTCTCACTACCAGATCGGGGTAGCGCTTTGGATGACGGTCGTAACCAGCCTCCATCTCGGGATGTCCAGGTTCGTTTTGCCTCTTATGTTATGGTCTCATATTGAGCAAACAACCAATAACAACCAACAAACAATCAATAACAAATAATTACGCTAGTTTTTACTTTCTCCCCCTATACATAGTATATGGATAAAGTATTGTTTTCGTCAAAATTTTGGAATTTGAGTTGTTAGTGGATATATTCGTTTTAGTGCTCCCTGAATCCAAAAAAGTGGTTTTCGGCGTGGTGTCTGTCTTTCTGTGTGTGTGTGTGTGTGTGTGTGTGTGTGTGTGTGTGTGTGTGTGTGTGTGTGTGTGTGTGTGTGTGTGTGTGTGTGTGTGTGTGTGTGTGTGTGTGTGTGTGTGTGTGTGTGTGGATGTGTGTGTCTGTGTGGATGTAAACAAAGCTAGAGACGACGACACCAGTGGTCCGATTTAAATGAAATTTGGCATGTAAATCCGTGGTATCTCCAGGCGTATTTTCCTTTTTTTTGAATGTTTGATTTTTAACGGTATTTACCCCATAAAAACCCATAAAAAATGACAAAAATCCCAATTTCTCAAAAACGGCTCTAACGATTTTGATAAAAATTTCATGGTTTTTAGTGCTTAAGATGACAAACAAAATGACACCACCAGCATGTCTGTAAAATTCAGGTTCAGAAGTTATGGGGCTGCGAATATTTTGAACGACTATTGTCGATCTTTAAAAAGTAAAGATAGACACAAATCATTTAAGATATTCATATATGAACAAGTTTACTGTATGAATGAAATTGCGTACTAAATAACGCTTATTAAAAAAACTGATTTATATTGTTTAAATATTCAACAATTTATAAAAGATTTCTTAATGGTTAATCATTGGATAAGAAATAAGAAACATAAGAAATAAGTAAAACTTGGGATATTTTCTAACTATTGTATATAAATATTCAAACATATCCACTAACCAGAATACTTATTTACACCAACAGAACTAAAGATTTTTACAAAGCTGTTTATGATACCCATTATTATCTCATTATACACCACTGATTAGTTTGTATGTTCCCAAAATAGTATAGATACCATTCCTGTAACCTGTAACAAATTTCTGTTCAAAACGTGTAAACAAACTCAAACTAAATTTACAATATACGTTTACTTTAAATATATATTTTAGAATTAATTATTAAATTCTTGCCAAAAATACTATCGCACATCATAACATCACTTTGTTTTCATAGAAAACGTCAACTGATCAATAATGATAATTTTAACTGCAAATCAACATGTGTTTGCGCTCTGGAAATCGGAAACAGGGTGTCCGTGCTAAGAATGAACAGGGGTACCAATCTGTAAGATCATAAAACCGAAATAAAAATCTGCGCACTAATGGAATTTATTTTATTGTACGTGTATTTAATTTTATAAAATAAAGTAACCTTTTTGTGTTAACCTTCTTAGCTATCCTTAAATTGTTAACAAGCAACATAATCACGTAGAGGATGCAAGGTCGAAAAAATTCAAGTTCCTGTGATTGGAATATTAATTAGGCGTAGGTTGTCACGGCAATACTAACTGACATAAAAAAGAAATAAAATATCGCAGTGGTTTTTACAATATTTTTGTTGAAAAAATGTATTAAAAAACTGTCTACCAAGAAAGGTCCCATTCCTCAAAATCGCTTTAAACCACTTTAAATGGTCAAATTGTTCATAAGTCGCAACATGGTATGGCTGGGCTGAAATGGCGCAGTGACTGAGTGTCGAAGTTGTTTTATTATGAACTACCTGGGTTTGATTCTCTAAGAGAAACGTTAAGATTTTTATTGCCTTCAAAATTAACCTTAATGCAGATGAAATCACTTGCATTATAGGCTATTAAGATTTTAGCTAGTTTTTTTTCGTAGCCACGACATTGTCATATTTGACCTAATTTTTTTATAAAATCAAACAGTTTAATCTGTTATAAAATATGAATTTATAGTCACAGAGAATTTAGAATACTCATAAGTAATTCAACTGAATTTTATGGCTATCAAATATTGTGACTACTTTGGACTTATCGAACTGCAATAAGTTTTCCTGATTAAGATTCCTTTTATAAACTGTCGTCAATTTAAGTAATATAGTCACCTTAACATTTTCTCCCAAATGGAACATCTTGAAAGTAATAAAAACTCTTTAAAGTAAAATTATGGTTTCAAAATTTTTTTTATTGGCAAGTGAGAGTAAAACTGATAATAACGGCAAATTATAACCTTTACTAAGTTTAATGTAAGTAAATAACAACCAATCTGGTACACTTTGCTGAAATATGATTCTAACTATACGTTTTAATAAAATGAAGACCATTTTGAAGGTAGATTTAACGTATTAATTTTATCTTGATAAAGAGATAAAATTAGTATTTATTTATATTTATGATGCAATAAAAATATTCGGTCGTCTACATTGAAAATGGTCTCGACAAAGTTCGAAACATAAAGATAGAACAAATATTCTGGCATGGTGCACAGTATGGTTTTTATATACTTACGTTAATAAAAAAATTGCCATTCTTAAATTATGGGTTACATAAATATACAATATTCTTATAAAAATCCATACATCTCTTAAGAAAGACGCAATCAGGAATAAATCATTATGCTTAACATGATTTCTAATAGAGGCAAACATACTGGCAGGCATATGATTGAATGCCAATTATTATTATAATATTATTATTTATAAATTACTCTTTTGGTATCGGTATTAATCTGATGTCAATGTTAAAAATGTTGCCCGCAAACAACGAGCATAACGATTGCGCGATGTCTGAGCTTTCCCATGGACTCCGCTAGCCATTGATAGGTTCGGCGTGGTAGCGAGAGGAGCGCGCTCTGTGAGAGTTTGATGGAACTACGTCTACGCGCCGGCCACAGCAGCATGTTGTTTTAAACGAAAATCATAAAAAGCGCATTATATATGGTTTCTCGATGATTTTTTTATAATTTTTTTGGTATACTGTAGTAATGATTTAATTGGACATTTCCAAAAAGTTTTCCTCAATTCTACCGACGGGTAGTAATTTTATCGCTGAAAATGTACCCGTGATTTCCCCCGCCATATACTTACTATGGGACGTCAATGACACCTTCAAATCCTCATAATAGGTTAAATGATTGGATTTTCTTGTTTTGAGCGATAGCATTTGATTTTTGAATATATTTCCTATAATTTAATGTACTTTTGGGCTGGATAAAAAATTTTTTTCAATAAAATAATGGAAAAATAAAATAAAATGTAAAAAATGTCCTGTTAAAAAATCTGTAAAAGACCATTATTACTAAAATAATTTATTAATATTCATAAAATCATAGTATGCATAAGTCTTTAGCCTACTCAAGATATTCCACCCGGAATTAGCCTTCTTAAATCAATTAAAATGCATTTTATTGAGAAATCTGTCTTTCCCATGGAATTATATGGGAAAATGCGTTTTTTTCGTATATACAAAGAAAACTATTAAGTTTATAAAAAAAGTTAAATACAAAAAAGTTGAGTTTATAAAAGACCTTTCAAACAAAAAAAGGTTTATCACGATCGGATTACTCTTTCACGAGTTATGGGGCAATTTATGCGTTTTGTGGCGGCCATCTTTAATGGCTGATATGGTGGTGTTCTACACGAATTCAAGGTTGGTTCTTCGGACAAAAATACTTCTACTGGTATCTTGTATACACTCACCAAGTGGCTAAGCTGTATCAAAAAGTGCAAGGTTTTGGTGGAAATCAACGCTAACCTCACGTACTATAAGGCACCCCCCTCAACACCTGTTGATGTGCAAAATGGACACTAGGAGACCCAGCACTGAGACTTGCGACATCATGTAGTACCGCTTGAGCAGTCGATGTCGAGCCATTGATGGTAATACACTGCTGCCTATCATGTAAGGATGACAGTGAATAGTGTGCCACAAAGACCGTACCGGTAGCAACGAAGTTAAAACAGCAGAAGACTATGCAACACACAATAAAATGCCTTTGGTCGGTCACAAAGTGTTGGAAAAACAGAGTCTTTATTTTCAAAGACATCAGAAACCTGCATGACGAGGTCTATAACTCCTGAGTTATTGTAGATTTTCCTAAAATGAAACAAAGTTGTGTGGTGGATAAAAGGCCATATCTTTCGAAAGACTTCACTAATAGTTTCATCATTACTTTAATTATCCTGTTTAGGACAGGGAGTATCTACATAGACCTAGAAGTACTTATTTGTTCAGGGTCAGCCTTTTTATGGGGGGAAGGGGGGAGTGTGGATCAAATCACCTTCTAAAACGCCATTTAGGATATGTATGTATTCAAAGAATTTAATTGCTTGCAAAAGGAGGGGAAATTCACAAACTTATTAAATTTGCCAAACCTCTGCAATTACAAAACTAGAAGAGCTTGAAATAGAACATCTTCAGTAAATAGTAATTAAGTACGTTTTTTTAAAAATAAATATATTTCAATCCACGAACTTCAGTAAGCCATTATACGTGTTACCAGTAAATATTTATATCGTTAGTCAGATATCTACACCTGCATACCAAGAAAAATCAAAAAATATATAACGATATAAATATGAACTCGGAGGGTGTGGAGTGCAGCATTTAGCTTTATCACAGGAACGCTTCAAAAGTACCTGGAATCGATGCATTTGTTGACGATAAGCGTGGTGATATTCTTTAGCACCCTTTTTATTGAGCATTATTACGTTCTTACATCTAAATAAGAGCCACTTTCAGAAATTGTAATGATTTAAAAAGATTTTTTATAACTGTACTATGAAGTAGCAATTGATCTGCATCGCATATGTAAGTTAAAGAGAAAGGAAGTAAAGCTTTTATTAATATATAAAAATACTCTATGGGAATGAGAACGTTCACAGTGTTAATATACATAACTAGCTGCTATACCCGTGCTTCGCAACGGGGTGAAAATTAAGTTTGGAAGAACGTTGTACCCTAAGTATAAAAAAATCATCATTGGTACTTAAAACTATCCCATACATTATCACAGGAACGCTTCAAAAGTACCTGCAATCGATGCATGTGTTGACGATAAGCGTGGTGATATTCTTTAACACCCTTTTTAATGAGCATTATTACGTTCTTAGGTCTAAATAAGAGCCACATGCAGAAACTGTAACGATTTAAAAAGATTTTTTATAACTGTACTATGAACTAGCAATTGATCTACATCGCATATTATGTAAGTTAAAGAGAAAGGAAGTAAATGTTTTATTAATATATAAAAATACTCTATGGGAATGAGAACGTTC
The DNA here is from genome assembly GCA_035578135.1 of Flexamia atlantica. Classification (NCBI taxonomy): domain Eukaryota; kingdom Metazoa; phylum Arthropoda; class Insecta; order Hemiptera; family Cicadellidae; genus Flexamia; species Flexamia atlantica. The sequence goes on along the minus strand of JAQJVK010000008.1, from coordinate 3,434,210 downwards.
ACAGTGTTAATATACATAATAACTACATCCTTATTTAAGTAAAAATATCAAATCGAATGGCTTGAAGTATAAATCTAGTAAAAGAGAGTTTGCAAAGCCCAACGAAGCTTAAGAATCTAACCCAGCTCTGCAACTTTAAAAATAAATCTATTTAGTTTCAGTCTCTAACAGTCTCCTTTAGAATTAGTCAATTTGAAATCCAGAAAGTCCAATTTCAATGTTCAATCTTTTAGACTTGATTTTTTCACGTATCCAAAGCAAACACATCCGTCTCAACCAATAAAATATTTAATATTTAAAGTACAAACATGCTCACAACTGAGGTCTGTGTGACAATAAATGTTCAAATTGTGTTATCTATAAAATATAAATTTATCTCTACCAACCGTACAAAAGTATGGGTTAGGCAACATATTTAATGTTTTGTTTCCGCAGTTTACGAGAACGTGTTATTCATAGCCTAAATTAAATGTATTGTTATGAACAATAAACGAATTCGTTTTTATTTGTTTGTAAATGTTTAATAATGAAACAATGGGAAACCATGTCTAACATAATCGCTGTCACGATACGGACCATAATACGTAATCACTCCCTTCTTTAATGCAGTTTAATACAATCACAATCAGCACAGCAGGATTCCAACTTTACATTCCAACCTATACAACAAGCCAAAATCAGTATACATTCATTTGGTTTTTAATTATCCAACAAACTGTAGAGACCCCCCCCCCCCCCCTCCTTACCATTTTAACGCGTCGTAGCAAGAAAACCAAATTCAGCACAACTTGATAACATAGCAAACGCGCATTTTATGAAAAGTGCTTCGACTCCCCTCCCGCCCCCCCATGGGGTATTTTGGGATCGAGAGAAAGTCCTAATAACATATTTATGATAACCTAACCTAACATAGCCGCCGCAGCGCGCTGTATAAGGGTGGCCTCCGTATAATACCAAAAATACCGTCGTGACTTTACAAAACAGTTCACTTTTCTGTCTTGTAATGAGAATCTGAGTTTGGTTATCTATTTTTAACCCACTTACAAGGCAAATTAGTATCCTAACTTAAGCTAGTTTGTTCATCTCAAATTTTAAATGGCCATCATTTTGGTATGATATCGACCTACGGTTTCCGTCATTGTATTTCTTTTGACATATCCTTTTAGGGAGCCATCGGATAAGTGTTTAGTTTCAAAATTTGGGGCTACCCAAAATTACCCAATTTTGAGGGTGAGGAAAGGTTGTGAAGTTATGCCGAGTTCGGTTTTCCTACTGTAACGCAGCAAAAGTTTAGGTGGGGGAATCCACAATTTTTACTGATCTTACTTAATCCGTGGGGGAGTCGTTTTAAATTTGAACTTAATTGTTCTGTATGGTAATTATATGAAAATTATTCCTTACTTTCCTAAATAATTGACTGCCGTTATTATCCTCTTTTATATCAATGACAACCGTATTGTATTAACTAACATTGGAAGTCCGAGTAAGGTAGTCATGGTAAGAAAACTGAAAAAGTCCATTTACTAATTCATTATCCTTTCCATTGGTGTAGGAATTATTTTCTTCAGGGTAATAATCGTTTCTTGGTGTTATCAAAACACCAACAGCAGAGTTTTTAAATGACTTCCTTTGTTAATTGTTGATTAAACAATTTACTATCCTATTTTAGCTCAACTTTTTGTTTTTATTATTGCAATTCTAATTTGTTAGTTTAAGAATTATTATTATTCATCACATGACAAATAGAGTAAGATTTTCTGCGATAAATTGTTTAGTTTTATTTTTAGACACCACGAAAAGCGGCAAAATGTGTAATTTCAAGAAGGACTGGGCTCAAATCTTGTTTCTTTTCTTAATTTAATGTATTGCCACATTTACTGGATACTGTAGCAGCGAAGTTCCATGGTAACTTTTATTTTTTTGCAAATTTGAAATTTTTTTGTGGAATAAAGTCATTATTTCATTTTGTAAAGCAGAAATCATTCATTTCCGTTACCTATTGGAATGGGCAAATTAGAGTAAAAACAGAATTCAGCACGGTATTCTTCTGCTGGATATTTGCCAGTTGTCATGTTAAATAAAGAAACTAAAACAAGAAATTGAATTTTTTTCAGAATTTTAAGACAGAATGTTTATGAGTCAACCATTCTTTTAGCGAATTTCCCCTATAGGGAAGAAGCTATTACCGTAGGTCTCATGGTAAGACCTAAGCGCGGGACCATCATAACTTTTCGTTTTGGTGCCCCCAGATACCAAAAACACCATTCGTTCAAATTTGTGTATATATATATATATATATTTGTGTCTGTAAGCACGATAGCGCTCGCAAAAATGATCCGATCGGAATTAAATTTGGCATAGGCGTGTAAAGTAGTAATTATTCGGATGAGTTCGAAAACCAGCCCGATCGGACCACTGAAGGGGGGGTAAAGGGGGATAAACCCCCCCAAAAATGGGTTTTTTGGGGTTTTCACATATAAAAATAAAAATACCCCCGTTGCAGCAGACCTGCATACTCAGCGAATTTCAAATGCAAAACAACGTATTTCAAGCAAACATAGCAAGATTTGACATGTTTTGTTAAGCTCCATAAGAATAACATGGGAAATGAGTATGCAGGTTTGCTGCTACAGGTATATTAAAACTGGATGGTTTTAGTGTAATTCAATATTTAGTAGATCTGAGCTAGAAGAAGCCATTTACCAAGTTTTATCAAGATATGTTGAGAAATAAACGAGACATAGAATTTTACTTATTTCCCATAAGGTTAACATTGGGACAACGTACTGTGTTTACCACTTTCAATATCTCGGTAACCAATGGGCATAGAGCAGTGATTCAAAATACTAAATTGTTTGTTTTTTTGAGCTGAATTCAATGGTGCCCACAAAAATTTGATAAATTTTATTTTTCTATGTAAAAAACTCAAAAAACCCATTTTTGGGGGCGTTTATCCCCCTTTACCCCCCCTTCCGGTGGTCCGATCGGGCTGGTTCACGAACTCGTCCAATTGATTACCACTTTACATGTCCGTACCAAATTTCAAAAAGATCGGACCATTTTTGCGGCCGCTATCGTGCTAACAGACACATAGATATATATATATATATATATAGATATATATATATATATATATATATATATATATAAATTCGAACGAATAGTGTTTTTTGCTTCTGGGGGCCCCAAAACGAAAAGTTATAGTGGTCCCGAGTTTAGGTCTTACCATGAGACCTACGGTAATAGCTTCTTCCCTATAGGGGAAATTCGCTAATAATCCTATTTTAGTTAGCACCATTGAATTCAGCTAAAAAAAACAACAAATTTAGTATTTTGAATCATTGCTCTATGTCCATTGGTTACCGAGATATTCTAAGTGGTAAACACAGTACGTTGTCCTAATGTTAACCTTATGGGATATAGATAAAATTCTATACCTCGCTTATTTATCAATATATCTTAATAAAACTTGGTTTGTGGCTTCATCTAGATAAGATCTAATGCATTTTAGTCTAAAGCCCCCGCAATTTCCATTTTTATGGCAGCAAACCTGCATACTCATTCCCCATGTTATCCTTATGGGGAATAAAAAAATGCAATATCTTCCTTATTTCTTAACAAATCTTGATAAAACTTGGTGTATGGCTTCTTTTAGTTCAGATCTACTAAACATTGAATTAAAACCACCCAGTTTTAACAGACCTGTTGCAGCAAACCTGCAGCATTCTCCCTTATGGAGCTTACAAAAACATATTAAATTTCAATACCTTGAATTGAAATATGTTCTTCTGCATTTGAAATTCGCTGAGTATGCAGGTCTGCTGCAACGAGGGTATTTACTTTTAAATAGATAACAAGGCTGAACCTACTATGAAAAGTTATTCCTTCTGGATCGAATAATTATTGAGGTTTTAATTATGAGCCACGGTCACTTTGAACGTGCTGTGTTAATGCTAGTAGTACGGTACGTGATGGGAATGTGCTGACAGTGTGGGAATCGCTGCTGTAAAATCAGCCAGTGATTGTTAAATCAGATGATGAAGTTAAAATATAATAATAGTTGCATTCAATGCTCTACAAAAGCCGTAATACAGATTTTGTTCGACAAAACCTGCTCGGTAAAATTGATTTATACTAACCATTTAAATGGATTTATTATTCGGCTATTGAAACACATGGGTTTACATTTTTAAGATCGAAACATATGGTCAACAAGAGGCAAGCAACACATTTATTTTTAAGTTAAAGAGTTGACAAATAGTGATGTAAAATTCTGAAAACTGTAGTTTTTGCAATCCCAATTCTGACGTAAAGTAAATTATATATATGTCTAATAACAATAATTCAACTATCAGCATTAATAATCCATTTATTAATGAAGGAAACATTGTTCTTGAAATATCAAAATAAAGGATATACAGATAAATTCTGAAATGATGTATTGGGATATGAATATGAAAATTGATGTGATTGGTGGTGGTGAGGTGGTTTCTTGGGATAATTGGTGATGTTGGACTGCTCAGAATTAAGGTTGTGGCTATGTTGAGGAATAGGAATAGTTCAACAGAGCGTTTATTATTTATTCAGGGTAATTCGGTCGAGGGTATGCAAGGTATTACTGGATATTTGAGTGTTGGAATCAACAGGTTGGACTGAAACAACTGGGAGGTTGTTACTGAATGGACCAGGAAAACTAAAACTAGGAGCTAACGGATTTACCCAAAGGAAAAGGATCGTCTGCCAGATATACTTAGCCATTGCCAGCTTTGATAAACCCTACCTACATTGATTTATCTAAAGAGAAATAACCTCAGATATCTTAACCACACGACTTGGTGAATTTCATAGGCTACATAACCCAAAATTCAAACCGTTTCAATAAGGGTATATTCCTAATAAAATTATTTTAGGCGTGCCAAACTCAAATAAACTGAACTATTGCAACTAGTAGCTGGTAATAACTATTGGAAATTCCTGTAAAGGGTAGAAGGCATAACTATTGGAAATTCCTGTAAAGGGCAGAAGGCCAAACGGCGTGGGCCGAGGCCCACGCCCCAATTATTAGTCGGAATCTACATATTTATTAACTATTGAAATTCCCATCCTTGCTTGTCCTAGCTACCCCCTTAATACTAGGACTTATCTAGCCATAATTAATCGCCGCTGCTGGATGAACATGGATGATATTTTCTGGCGTACCAAGTGTACTGGATGCAACCTGGACGGCGACCGGGGCATGACAAGATCGAGAAAGAGGCTCGCGGAAAACGTTTAAGTGACGCAACGGTCAAAACATGAAAGCTTCCGGTTGTGGCCTCTGATCAATATTGTCGAGCAAAGGAATTATTGGACATGTCTATATAATTTGTAGGGAATCGTGGCGTTGCACGGCAAAATTCTACGTATATATTTTCTACTTTTAATAGTATACTACATTACTAGACCGATAAGTACTGTTTTACCGGACGAGCATGATAGTTCCCGCGTGAGCCAGAGGCGTGTGCAAGATTTTCATACGAGTACAGTAAAACTTACCAGGCGTGTGACGTACGATACTTTATATCATACTACATCATACTACTGATGATCGAAATTTTGGGATCATATCATATTCCTTGCATAAACCATTATGTTTCTCAATTATTCAAACCAAATCTAAAACGAACATAAAAACAATTGCTATTGCTGCCAGTGCTGCCAGTGCTACCACTACTTTCCTCTGAAGTAACCAATAAACATGCATTAAACGTCAGTTTGCTGCAATCATCTGATTGTTTTGATGTTTACATCTATTATTTTCGTTTCCTAGTGCACGGTAAATGTACTGTGCACTACACGGTAAATTTATCGTGCATTTATCGACAAAGAGTAAATTTCCAGCCAAGAGTAAGTCACATACTCTTAGTAACAAGATTTACTGTGTAGTCTGATGTAATAAATTTTACAAGCAATAACCAATGGACCTCATTATGACATTAGTCGTAATATCGTTCTTGGTGATTATTGCAATGGCCCTAGATAAAAACTAATATGGGTTTATTAATACTGAAAACGTAAATATAAACAACATTCTTTAGGTTCTAAAACCCCTTAGACCTTTGCCACGTAACTTTAAAAAATTAACAAAACGAATAAAATTGCAAAAGTCATTTAATTTAACATATACTTTTCAATGCAAAAACTAATCTAGGAATTTAATATTCAAAATCAAAACTGAGATATTTCCAGTTGTATAACATTTCCTTGGGTATCTTGATCGAAAATAATTAGTTTACCCTATTAACTAGCTTTTTGACGAGATAAGATAACAAAATAAAAGACATTTTATTTTCAATAAGGTTTGTAACACGTTTTAGTAAAATGATTTTAGGCAAAATGGGATTCCTAAAAGCTTGGTTGTCCTCTTAATGTACGATTTGATTTGTACAAGTCCGTTTATACTATTTAACTTGTTTCAAAGATGTTAGATAGGAAGTCTAAGTGTAGGTATAATAATTATTTAACAGGTAGGTTTATTCGATTCAACAATTTGCGATGACAAAAGGAACATCTTCACAATATAAATGAACATTAATATAATTACTAATTTATTTATTGTGATTAGTGAAACTAGTCTTGCATAGTTATGTATATATTTAGTCATGCCATTAAATGTGTAAAAGTATAGATTTCTGTCTTGTGAATTATTGATGTTTTGCGTTATAGCAGTGCTATTTTATTATGAAAGCATGTTACCATTTTTTATCTTCTTGTCTTGTTTGCCACACTTGCCGTACGCTAGTTTTTTTTATATTATTCATTCAATAATTTATCACATTATTGTATTTTTCTTACAATAAATATTTACATTAGAGTAATACTTGTTATTCATACGTCTTATTTTTTGCGCTTATACGTATTTTACTATTTAAACGTTGAATGTTGTACCTATTTATTGTAACTGCCTAAATTTTACTGGAATTGTATTGTATTTGAAATGGTTATCCGTTGGAAATGAATAAATAAATAGAATCCGATTATTTACGTTTGAGAGGTACATCATTTTTTTGAAAGTTTGTAGTTTATTTTTATAGTGTGATTTGTTGTTTGGGTTTATGTAAGGTGCATATCCATACACCACAACCTTTTCTGGGTATTCCAGTTGTTATAGGCGTTCAAAACAGCCTTTTGGAATGTTAAATAGTTGACAAGGGTCGTGTAATACAAGGGTTTACTCATTTTATATTTAGGTTTTTAATTCAAACTGTTTTGAAAATTAATTTTAATTTATTGTTGACAACTAATGAAAAAACTAAACCAATATTTTAAGTGGTAGCCAATTGTTACGATTGCAGGATACATAAGTTTTACCAACTTTATCATGTCAGTACCCTTGAAACATCTTGTTCATTCTTGAGATATCTACATTCCTATGGCCTCATCAAATTTGTATCATTCTCTTGTATAGTTATTCAACTCAAACTACGGAGAGACTACACATACTCAGTGAACACTGGTCATATTCTTACTCGGGGAATGCTCACCGATTACACGAAGCAAGGATCGGCTACGTTGGATAAGAATAAAGCCGAATTACAATAGACGAGTTTGCAGAATCGGCTGGGATGATTATTTGGCATTGTTATACCACAAGTATGTGTAGCCGCATCAGCCAAACATTACATTTAAACAATTTATTTTGATATGCCGGGTGAGAGACTGAGTTTACGTAATATGAGGTTAGTACGACACATGGTGAAGGTTTTCGAAGGAAATTTGGTTTTGTGAATTCAACATAGTGCATCTAATTCTGTGGAGCAATAAATAAATAAATAAATAAATATTGCTATTATAAGCTAATTGTTTTATAATGTTATTGATTCATTATTACAAATGAATTAATGGCATTTATGAAACGTCATTCATTATTACAAAAAAATCATAATCATTATTATAATTACTATCCTAAAATATCATAAATATATGTAAATGGCCTGCTCAGTAAAGCATGCATTCATCATTAAGGAGAAGTGATACTCTATATTTGCTCAACTTGCAATAATAAAATCAAGTGAAAGGGTTATGGGTTAAAAAACTTTTACAGCTATTTCTAGATATCCGAAACCCATTAGTGCGGGCTGGTATGTGTATTTCGTTCGACTGACTTGTTAAAATTGAAATAACTTTTAAAAGTTGTTAATGAGAAAAAAGTTTTTACTTTTTTAACCTTTGGATGAAAAAAGTGACTTGTTGAAATTTGTTCATCAATATATACACCCCAATCTAAGATGGCTACCAAAATAGAGAAAAAACGAGGTAATCTGCTTTATCACTCAGAATTGCAAAGTGTATATAGTGAATTTGTTGTCTTAAGACCACTGCCAATAATTGAAGGGAGGTAGCACCGTCACTTTGGCAGAAAAAACATTTTTTAGCCGTCATCTTGGATCCGCCATATTGGATGTGATATATTTTTTCAAATGCAAACATTGTGTTGTGCCAAACTAGATTTTCACGCTGATTGCAATATCGAAATCCGTTTTTTTTCTTTATTCGTTTTCAAGATACACCCCCTCTTAATCCATTCAAGAGTCATAAAGAGAAAAAGTAATGCTTAAAGAATGTCAATTAATTGCCAAATTAAATAAATTCCTACATTTCAAATAAAAGATTGCATTTTAATTTTTTTTGTAAATAAGTAATTTATTTTAAACAATTTCGTTATGAAAGATTCTAAACGAGGTATTTTTGTTAATCGTTTAAGTAATATACATTTTTACTTTACTTCATAGTAAAAAATATGAAAATGTATAGTTGACTCTTTTTTAGCAACGTCAGGGATTTTTTTAAATTTCAAGGTTCGGATGAAGTCCACACTACGAAACTCCAGATACATTGGTGTAGATTGTGACGATCCGATTATAAGCACATGTGATTTGATTTTTACAGGCTTGAAGTCGACTGGCGTAAAATGGTGTTTTTACTTACGTCCCTTTTGACTTAAATGTTTTTACTTTTCCGGAAGTAAAATTATTTTTACTCACGCCCTCAAAAAGGAAGCCTGTTTTCGGTGTGAGGCACAGAACATATGGGGATTGCTGAATGTTTAACTCAAACAAACCAAAGTTACACTCCTCAAGCCGAGGTCTAATGAGTCAAAGGACGAGGGTGGCCTTGAGTTTCAAAGATTTAGCTTCACGTTTACATATTATGAACATGTTATGCTAAATAAACATTTTAAATACATTATACTCAAAATTTTGATTTGAACTTATAAACTAGTTGAGTCAGATTTGATTTTTTGCATTAAATATTTAAAATTAAAATTCTAAATTTTTATAAAAAGCAAAAATAATAAAAAAAAATTTTTGTTGTTACAATTAAAAATATGACGAAAAACTGGCACAAAAGTGTTAACGCAACTGTGCTTTGGAAATTTGCTAGTGTCTGTATTGTACCAGAAATGTTTATTAAGTTAGTTGACCAAATGGCGACTTGACAATAGTTAATTCGTCACTAAAATAGTCACTAAAATTCCAGAGGTTAAAAATCTACTTGAATGGCAATCACTGACGGAATAAGGTATATTGACCTCTAGAATTGATTCAAATAATGATCGGAGGCAAAAAACGACAAATATGAAACTAAAATTCCATTTGATTGAAACATCACATTTTGTCATCCAATCTTATTTTTTTATGAAATCTATGTATTTTTAATCCAACAAAAACTAATAATAAAAGAATCTAGGGATAACGCAACAAAATAATTATTTTTACTGTCTCCCCTTATATATTTTAAACGGAGGTAGTATTGCTTCCATAAAAATTTTAGAATTCGATTTGTATGTGTGTACGTGCGTGAGTGTGTGTCTAAACAGAACTAGTCGCGACACCTATGGCCCGATTTTCATGAAGTTTGGCATATGAGGGTATATAGCAGTGATATCACCAGGCGTTTATTTTTACCCATAAAAATGACAAAAATCCTAATTCCTCAAAAACGGCTCAAGTACGGTTTTGATAAAAGTGGCATATTTTTAGTGCTTAAGATGTCAAAGAAAATAACACCACCTAAGTATGCGTAAAAATTCAGGTTTAAAGTTAATGGTGATTTGAGTTTCAAGGGAATTAAGATTTTTCAAATACTCTTAAAATTATTAAATTAATCCAAATATACTCGCAACCATTGAATTTAAGTTGAAAAATAATTAATCTACTGAATTGTTAGTCTACATCAACCTGTTGCGGAGATAATTGATATTTTATTTAATGATAAATTAGTGTTAAGTTGTGCAATATTGTCTTGTGTCAAGTATTTGAAACCGATATCTCCGTTGATTGCAAAAGATTTTGATAATATTTTCTATGCTCTGGTAAGATAATTGAAATTTGTTTTTTTCTTGTTTTTTTTCTTGCTTTAAATAGCCTCAAGGGAAAATTTATGTGGCAGTTTCTTATACCGTTTATTTTTAGAATGCGGCGTAATTCGTTTAGTTGAAAAAGGTGTAGTCTGTAAAATTGTTCGGGTTTGTAACTCGTGAAACAAATTTAAATTAATTACATTTTATGAGTATTGTAATTATAATTTTTACTGTCAATTTCCCAAAATAAATTTACTTTTTATTAATTTTGTATCAATGAATATGAAATCGCGAGAATAAAAAAAAATTAAACACTATAAGAGCTGTTCATACCATACTAGTTTAAACAAGGTTTATGATATCTAAAAAAACTTCATTTAAAAGTTCAATCAACTAACTGACTTCAATGATATAATTTGTTTTAAACTGTTTAGCTCATTTATAGTTTAAGTCGAAGATTAAAATAATGCTTGTTTACATTAGAATGGTGTAAAAGGTTTCAAATTGTATCACAAGTTCCCTCAACAGATATATTCAAGTGAATAGGTTATCAAACACTCACATGGAATTCTTGATTCATAAACGTATAGGCCTATCTCAAAATTAACACTCCGATTAACCCATTATAATTAGTTTCATGATTGATCCAGCACATCATAACCTCATAATGCTATAAAGATATTGGCAAAACTTTAGAATACGTCTTCACGGTTAAAATCGAAGTTAAAAATCGATATTTTTTCGATAATTACAATTGCGATTATGCTAACTAAAATAACATTTCAATATTATCATTGAAACTGTAATTGAAAGCGTAGATTTTTATTTGCATGATAGTTTGGTAAATAAACAATAATTCTAAAAACATTAAAGATCACAATAACATGGTTACAATTACTGTGTAAGTACCGTACATAAACTTTAGCTGCATCTTATAAACATTGAGAAAGTACAATTTGCACGACACTCCAGTAATACTAAAACATAAAATTGCTCTAGTAGGCTACGAGTTGAACATGTCCTTCCCTTTATTATGTCGTAGAAAAAAATTAAAAACTGGAATTTTTGAACCAGGTAACACATGTTGTTGATGAAATTCTAGGTTTGTGATCTACCTAAAATTGAGTAAACTTTAAGGCTCCACATATACTTAAAATACACCTCCTCAATACTTACAATATATCCTCAATGTTACTTGTCGACATACTGGAATTTTCGAACCGTTTACCCTACATCCATGTTGGTTGTACTGACAAATATTTCCGTCCCTTCTATCACGTTTCATTCCTAGAATCATTGTATTACCACATAAAACTGAATCAGCTAACAAAACTAATTTTCGCAGCCCATGACTGACTGACTCTAGGTTTGTCAGTTTCTCTAATTGTAATAGGTTAGTAGGTGACCTAACTGAAACAGACATGTTGATAAACGGTTATAACAGAAACCTAAATGTTTTATTTCAAATAAGTTTCACATTAATAACAATACAGTAGAGCGCCGATTATCCGAACGTCGGTCATCCGAACCGTCGGTTAACCGAACGCCGTAATAATTCATATTTTGAACATGATTCTTAAAAAATTAAAATTCGTGCGCCAACCGAAACTCCCGTCGCGCCAGGATATCCATGTATTCTGATACATTTCATAATAAAATTACATGTTAATGTTTTACCAAAATATTTCTTTCAGCAATAAAGCCCGTTTTAAATGATGCGCATTTTATTAAAGGTTTACATGACATTCTCTAGATATTCCAACCCATAACCTTCAGTTTAAAACACCCTGCATTTTAAAGACAACTAATTGTAAGCAACGTACCTCCGATTCAATCTCACATCAATGACAATCTAAAGAAGGAGCTAAAATTGTTTCCTCAGATCCAAGTTGGATCTTGCCTAAGAAAATGAGCAAGCTTACCGTGTGTCACTTCTGTTATTGGCCAATTTGTTGAATGTAGTTCTTGTGTCGAGCAGTTAAAATGTGATTCGTTCATTTTTTTTCAAGCAAATTCGACTTTAAATTTCTATATTAATAGGTACTGAAATGTTATTTCTTTCAATATTGTTATATTTTCAAATGACCCTTACTACAATGAAAGAAGTAATATTGGTATTAATGTGAACTACTGCTGAATATTGATAAATAACAAAGTTTCATTTGCATTTTAAAATGTTGTTTTAAATGTGTAACTAATGTTATAATGTTATAAATCAAACACGTTAATAACATTCATTAGGTTCTGACATTCTCACATTTTACTCCTTCTCATATTTGACATCTCTTAAACATTCATTAGAGGTTTCAATGAAACATTACGACGAAGCAGATAACGATTCATACGGAGAAAATGTTTTCTTTGTTATGAATTGTTTGAAACCAATACTTTCTTTTTTTACAGCTACGAATACTTTTAACCATCCCAGCATTCGATGTTATTGATAAGCTTTTTGTAAACACATTTTTTTGGAGATTACCTCTTTTTTTGTAGAAATGATCTCAATTTTATATTTTATTTCGATTTTTTAAATGAAGAATTTAAGTTTCGTTATAGTGTTAGTCGTAACATTAATAGAATTCGAAAGTCAGTGGTAAATTAATTTTAATGATATCGACTTTAAAATTTATGAGTTGGTGCCACAGTTGGTAGCGCACTGAGCTTCGAGTCTTTGATAGCGATACCTTACGTTCGGGTCTCCCCGTGGGCGCGTACTCGGTAGTACTGTTCACTCTGGTAATGCACTGGATCAATCCTCGCTCTCTTCCTTGCACACGCCACAGGTCTAAAGGGGGGGGGGGTCCATGCAAGGTAAAAAGAGGCCGCCAGCTACTTAAATCAAGTCAGTGATCATTTATATTATAATTTGATTGGTAATATGATATTATAATTGATTTACGTTTTATTAGCATGTTTGTTTAGCTCTTGTTTAATGTATGAAGTTTTTTTTAACGTTTATCCTAAATGTCATAGATATATATGTATTCTTTTAATAACATAGGCTTGAAGAATCTAAAAGCTCCTAATCATATAAAATTTAAATCAAAACAATCCTCTTTTAATATAATACAGAATACCTTCATAGTAAACTGGCTTTTAGATCAGCTAGGTAATATCTAGCACATTGTTTCGAATTAAGCAACATTAGACGTTGCAAGTAATTAAAGCAGACATTTGGAGATTCTCATGATTTTAAATGGCATATTTCTCTTTTAAAATAATTTTTAAGAAATTTCAAACTTTTGTCCGGATCCCTTGCTTAAAAATATTAAATTTGAGTCCTCTCCTATCATCCTGCGACTTACCAAAGGCATAAGATTTATTTTTTGTAAATTCGCTTGGGTAAATAGGCTATATATATATGTTGTGTAGTTTATATAGGCTTAGGTATCAGTTAGCATAAAAACAACTTTAAAATGAAGCTTGTAGGTATAACTCGCATTCAATAACATCACAACAAGCGTAGTGATGTTATCACTAGAGCCTTATCAGTATGCGAGGCCACGGTGCCTGTAGACACACAGATTACCATAATACACAGCTCTGTATGCCGCGGCGACCGCGAGACTCTCTTACCAAGTGAAAGCGCTTGATTTGGCTTAGTAGAGATTGGTTAATCAATGCCAAAGACACACACGTTTAGCACAACTCACGCACATGCATAGCTGTAAATTAACAAAAGGGAAAAATTAAGATATTACATTTTTCATACGTAATTCTGTTTACCGAAGCAAATTTAATACCACATATTTTTCAATACAACATGAATATCTTACAATCAGTAATTCTCTTACTTTTTTTACCACCGGTAACGTCTAAACACTCTATTCAATTTAGCCATTTATTGCTTTTTATTAATTTTTTTTGTAAGTTGTATTATGAAATAAGTTTTTATTTAAATATACTTGGCTTAAAATACCCACCTGGGTAGATCGCCATTTCAAGTAATATATCTCATGTATCTAATATTTGTAAAACAATAATAACCTACCGAATGCAAGTGCACGAATATTCACTGTCGAACCGAGATATGTATCACAAAGGTAGTATCTCATAAAACAAGAAATTCGATTAAATAGATGTAAATGTTAAATTAATATACAACAAATATAACATTCTCTTTATTTTTGGGCACTTACATATCCAACAAAATAAAACATGACATGGCAGTAAATTATACACTAAGGTGAGCGCACACATAGATTACACCGAAATATAATTAAAGAAGGGGGAAAAAACAAAGGTGATAGGAGAGGAACAGACAATCGCTACCTACGACCAGAGCGATTGACGTTATGCAGTCCGAAACAATTATCAACAGTTGTCAGAACAGTGGGACTTAATTGGGTTCTAAGTTGTTGCTAAGCCCGTTAGACCCTCTTAACTTCAATGCGTATAATAACTACTGAAGGACCCCAATCATCTGAATCAATTGGGTACGAGACAGTTCAAATTAAAGGTTAGTTAAATGTTTTAAAATATAATTCACATGGGCCAGTTAGGTTTGATAATAGTTCTATGCATTCACTTCCTCAATGCGCCAAATAAACACTGCCGGTTTCCAATCGTATGCATCAATTGTGTGAGACAGTTAATTTCAAATTAATTTAGATGTTTGAATACATAATTAATATGGTCATTTCCGTTAGTTTTAGTTCTATTCAATGTCTTACTTTCTTCTAAAGTTAAAGTTTATCATCCTGCAAAACATCATTAAGTTCATAACGCATTACAATAACATCAGACTTTAGTTACCTAAGAATGTTCTCAGTAGTGGGCACTTGGGGCTGCTGGCCCAATCAAACTTTGACAGGCAGTCAATTTTTTGACAGCTACTTCCGGTCACGTGACCGGAAGTGACGTCATCAGCTGTGACGTAGCTGTGACGTGTTGTTGGTGGGTATTTAAAGTTTAAATGCCCTGCTGTGCTGGGTATTTAAATTTTAAATGGCCGGAAGTGTGTCAAGGTCGTTTGGGGATGTTTTTAAAAAAGATCTTGCATTTTCGGAAAATCCGAAAATGCAAGATATTTTCTTTTTTTATTTATTTGTTTTTTTTTACAAAAGTATTATTTTACAAGTTAGTAAAGTTTGCTCCCAAATTTGAAAAGTAAGTTGTTGTCGGTGCTGAAATTTCTTGTTTATTTTCATTCTTCTTGTTGTTGTAAGTTGGCAAAAACACATTTTTTTCGTTTTGATTGTTTGTTGCATAAAGTTCTAAAGATAAACCAAACCCAGTGGTTATAAGTTGTTTTAGTTCTTCACTAAAAATTTCCAAATCCTTGTAGGTTGTAAGATTGATAGTGTTGTAGTGAATCCCGCGAATGTTGAGAGACATGACTAGAGTTGTTTACTCGACGAGAGGTGTAGCAGGAATGACTATTGCAAAGCCGGTGCTGCAGGTACCTCCGATGGTAGTGGGGGTAGTGGTGGGGGTAATGGCAGGTGTTTGTTTAATCACTTTGAATTTAATCGTTGCCACAATAGACCGAGTCGATGTTGCAATTCTTCTAGTTTATCCAACCGGTTCTTTTGATATGTTTTGCAACTACATTTACAATAGCTGAAAGAATTACATTTTGTACAAGCTTTTCCGTCAACTTGATCTTCAGGTATTCTAAAACATTTTTCTTTGCAACAATAAGTTAAAAGTGTTAGATTATTTCTTTTGGATGACATGTTGGTTGTAGCTTGTCTTAAACAGAACTGAGCCTCTCAACGTTAAAGTTTCGTATTTATGTAAAGTATTCGAATAAAACTATCGAATAAAATAATCGAATAATACTATCGAATAAAATAATCGAATAATACTATCGATTAAAAGTTCAAGGTCATCCGTTTGAGGTTTTAAAAAAATACAACATATCAGTATATAAAAACATATACTGATATGTTGTTTTTTATCTTTTTATTTAAAACATTTTTTTTACAATGTTATTTTTGTGCGATGTGCAGAGTTAGTTCCGTAGAGTTGTTTCCGCTCATTCCGTGTGACACCAAATATAATGATCCTGGTTGAATTTCCCGCAGATCTTCATTTTGCAGCAACTGGACGAATCGTTTTGGAAGATATACTTGAAACTTTGGTTCATCACCCGGTGTATAAGGTGCATCGGATAAAGATGCGACGACTGCGTCTCCATGCGTTGTATCAATTTTCTTCATTTCATGAACAATATAATGTTTCTGTTCTTTTAATTCTGAACATTTCTTGATAATTAGAGTATTTGATTTTGAATGCAAGTTGAATTGTTCAACTAAACATTGGAGAAACTGTTGTGATGCCATCCTTCACAGGAGATGTTGTCTGTTCGGAGTATGGAGATAGACTGATACTCGGGGTGTGTTGCCTCTTCGTTTATATAACCTTCGGAACCCCCACTACATTCTTCCGTTTGTTGTTGTAAGTAAGCAGCCAAGTGATACGCGTTTTGTAATGCGCATTGAGATTGGTTGTGTTTCGGATTTATTGTAGAAACACAAATATTTCTAGCATCAAAGTGAAATGTTTTGTCCACTTTTATGTTTAAAACTTCTTTGTTTGTGTACTGTCGTATCCAATTCTTTTTTTCCAATCCTCTGGTATATATGTGTGTAAATTGTTTGCAAAAATGAAACATAATTTTGTGTACATTGTTGTACGGTAGGAAACCTTCATACCAATGTATATGATGAAAAGTATTTGTTAGCCATCTGTTTGTTATTTTAGCGTTTGACTTTAGTTCATGGACAGAACACGGTGCTTCAAATAAAAACGGGTATGCTACTTGTGTAAGCAAATCCAAAATTACCAATTATTTTATGATAAATCTATCATCGTTTCCGCGAAATGCTTGAAATTCAATTACACAAGGTTTTGCTGCCATTTCTTCATCCTGTCTGCTCATCATGGTGTCTGCTGATCAACTGTTTTCCACACCACCGGTAGGTTAGATATATATATATAAACTAGGCCGTACAGTTGTAGGCGCGTTGGTGTATGTTTAACGTGGGCACCATCCCCAGTAGGCCTGCCCCACGGTTTATTCTTTTGTTAAATTACATTGTAGTTTTAACCTAGCAAAGTTTCTTCTTCTGTATTATTGTTGTTGGTGGTTTCTTCTTCTGTACTGTTGTTGTTGTTGTTGGTTTCTTCTTCTGTAGCCTCCGTTGCAACTTCGGTAAAGGGTTCAAAGTTTCTTAACTGCCTCCACATTTCCACTTCGTGAGGTATTCTATTAAAGATGGATGTATCTATTGGTCCGTATTGTAAAGTGCTTTCTGGTTGTTTTTCGCATGCATCTACCAGATATTCCTTAATAACAGAGCTTGAAAATACTAGTTGTTTCATATACCTGGTAATAGGTGATGTTGCATAGTTTAAAATGTAAAATTCTTCACGTGTTAGAAGAATTTTATTTTCAAATTGTGTCGAGTCTCTAATTCTTACTTGTTGTTGACCACGATGTTTAATAATGTCAATTTCATTGTCACAATCCAAAAGTCGAATGTTAGTTTTTCTTCCAAAGAAACTGTTGGCTAAATAACATTCAATAAGATGTAGATGTTTTAAAAAGGAATCCCAAGCATTTTCTGAAAATAAAACCATCTTTGTTCCATGGCTTAGTATTACTGCGGGAGAGTAGTCTAATGATTTTACCAATCCTATCGACACACTTTTACTCATGCAAGATGAAATAGGATAAAAGATGCGAAGGAAAACTTCAGTTAAAATGTTTGGTGGAATATTTTCTTCAAGTTTTCTTTTCTTTCTTACGTTTGTTTTATTATTTTCCAACTTTTTATTTTGTTTTCCAAACTTTAAAAAGTCATCAATTTCCTTTACAATATTTTCTTCAAAATTTTTATCATCATTTTCCAATAAAGGTGCTGTTTCGGAAACGTCTTGTACAACTGATAAAGAACTCATTTTGTTTATAATGCTGTAGACGATGTTACCCATACAACTGTAGACAGTAAACTAAACAATTTTTGTTCCCGCTCCTGCTTTTATAACCGAGTGGTGGGGGTATTTTTTTTTCCTTTTCATTTTACAAAACTGCTTTTACAATTCCTGTTAAAGGTGTATATTTAACAATTTTATCATGTAAAATTAAACAATAAGCAGATGTATCTTTGGGTACATTTTGTTCAAATTCCATTTCTATTTTTATATCTACACTGGAAGATTTTACAGATTCGTTTTGTTTTGAACACTCAACTACAACAATCGGATAGTTAGATTTAAATTGGTTTGACGTTAATAAAGGTGTGTTTGTTTTTCCATAATATGAATTTTGGAATCTTGCGTACATATCGTACAAAACGCTAAACCTGTCCTTTGTAAAGTTTATGTTGAAGTTGTCGTATGGAAAGAATTGAGAGTTTAGAAACACCTTAAAATTTGTAAGTTTGCAATGATCAAATTCACCAGCATGTTTAGTTATTTCGTTTCTTCTTTTTGTTTGTAATCCAAATATTACATATCTTGCCTTTTCCAAATGAGTAGAAGCTTTTACAGTCCATGTATGACGTTGTGTTTCCGGTAAAACCGGATATTCATGAAACTCCCAACTTCTAAATGGTATTACGATATCACGATCTGATTTTAAAGTTCTTAATAATGAAATTCTATTCTGATCGTTTAACCGTACATGCGGTACTCTCCAAACCATTTTGTCTAATTGCATTTTCCATTCTAAAGTAGCTTCCGTTGTTCCATCAGTTGCTTGAATAATATCTTTGTCGTTTGATGATCTTAACAAAACTAATTCTTGTTTTACGTTTATTATTATTTTTCGGTAATCTTCGGCAAAGCCTAAAAGTAATCTTAAAGGAATGTAAAAGTCAAAATTGCCTGAAGTGTTTGGAGTGATTGTACTGGAATCGGGTGCTACCCATCCTGCGGCGGCCAGCATATTTTTTTCACTCGGTGTTAAAGATGCTAATCCTTTTAATGTACTTGTAATTCCCACCTTTTTTGTTGAATCTACTGTAACTCCGGAAGTTTCATATCTTATTTCATCAAACAAATATGCCATGGGGTTATTTATGAACGGAACAGTACTTGCAGTGGTTCCATCCCTTTTTGTTACTCTTCCTTCGATATACAAATAACTTTCACATGGAAGTGTATAAATATCCTGTTGTTGTATGGGAATTCTAATTTCATCATTATTATTTAATTTTGATGAAGCGTAAGGGTTGTGCGTATGATATTCCTTTTCCCATAAGGTTTCGTCGAATGTCGGACCCTGCGCTATATCCAATATTTCCATTATTAATAAGTTTTAATCCAATTTCTTCTAGAAAACGAATGTTATCACTTGTTAATCCTTCTATAGCTGAAGTGCTACTGACTTGTTTACCAGTCAGCTCTTTCTTTTTAAATGATAACCCCATTGTTATACGGTTGATTTTATATGTATTCGTATAGTTATAGGTTCGTCTCTAAAATCAATATGATTTCCGTCTTGATCTAGTATGTTCACCACAATGTCTGAAATAAAACTGGTGTTTAACGGTAGGTACACCAAGTTTTGTGGCTTTTCCACAATTTTAAAACCCGGAGCGACCGTTGGATAGAATGTGTGCAATATATGAGTATTTTCACCATCTCTATAAGAACCATGTATAATATTACATGTAATATCTATACTGTTAACTTTCATTATTGTTACAGTTCTAGCACCTGAATGGTTAATATTAGGTTCTAAAATTTTTGTTGTTTTAGGAAATCCTAATAAACTACCAATTGAATGTTCTTTGCTGAAATCTATATAATATTTAGATTTAATTTCAGCTTTCATAGTATTGTTATTTCCTTTTATTGTTATATTATCTTTTCCCATATGATTTTGTATCGCTTCATTTATATCATCAATTTCATATGCTCCAGTGGGTAAACTAAATACTTGTATATCTGAATATTTGTTTGTATTTTTATCTTTTGTTTTGTAATAATGTATTTTGTCATTAACATTTTCAGTAACGTTGGGAATAGAATTATAAGTTGTTATATCTAATAATGCGGCTTCCCATAATTTATCTTTTTCCAAACGTAACGCAGGGAAAAGAACACTTCGCAAAGTAGATGAAGTTCCAGTTAATGATACTGTATAGGAAGACATCTTAAAGTTGACTAACGCTTTTTGTTAAAAAATCTAAACATAAATGTCCACAGATTACCGTATCATCAGGTTGCTCTCTTTTATAAATGTATAGTACATTTTTAGCTGTTTTAAAGTAATATTGTAGTTCTTTTGGTGGTGGGAGATTACCAAAACTATCAAAGTAGTAAATAGTTGATCCTAGTTTCTTATAACATACCCAATGAGTGCCTGATCCTTTACTATTATCTAAATTTACTATTCCGGTTTCATTTTTCCATATTTTAACAGGTAATGCATCTTTCATAAACACTCCTCTAAAAAATGGAATTTTTAAACAAGAAACATAAGTAATTAATTCTTTATCTGTTAATTCTTTATTTGGAATTAGTAATTGTTTTTTTTCTGTTTAATACACACGATACGGTCTTAGGTATAATCCTCCTCCTTTTTTTATCATTGACCATATTGTTTGTTTCTTTTTATTTTTACCTGCGGTGGATCGTCGTTTTCTTCTTATATTTCCTCCACGTTTCTTTGCAGGTTTTCTTCTCCTTTTTCCACCTCCTTTCTTCTTTCCACCTCCAAACATCGTTTTACCCTTCATTGCTGCTGATACCGCTAAAGCTGCTGCTTTTTCACCGATACTAGCGTCACTGGATGTTACTCTTTGCCAAGCTTTTTCAGCAAGTGCTCTATCCGCTATTGATCTATTTTTAGTATCTGCAAACTTTGAATATGCTATATCGTGTTGTTTGCAGGCTTGATCAAGTTTATTTATTCCAAGATCTCCTCTAGCAAGTCTTTTTTTCAATTTTGTTCCAGGACCACAATATTGATAACCTCCTGGTAAATGTAGTTCTACAGGTAATAAATCGATAGCTTTATTAACTATAGCTCCAACCGGCTTAGTAATAAGAGAAAGTGCTGTTGATGCTATTCCTCTTCCTCTCTTTATAACGTGTCGATTATGACTGATGCGTTGAACTTTCAACATGGTCTTTTATAGTGAAAGGAAATGTCGATACTTGTTTATTTTATAAATGCTTTATAATGAATGATGCACTTATCCTTTGACATTGTTTATTTATAAGTATGTTTGTTTATGGGTAAATAATTTTTTTCCAGTTTTGTGGAAGGATTGTATCTTCTTCATCATCATCATCTTTAGAAGTTCTTAAAGAATCAGTTTCCTTATTTAAAAAATATTTTTCCATAACATTCTTTTTAACCCAATTTAATTTTTGATCAGATTTTATGGGCTTTATTGTGTTATAAATATCATATAATACTACACTTAAGAGTCTTACAATGTAATTTACATTAACAGCATCAGTAAAATTAATAGGGTCTTTTAAGCTAGTCAATCGCAAGTCTTCACAAAAGAAAGACTGCTTATTTAAATCTTTTCTTAGAAAAAGATTATAGTATATGTGTCCCTTCTTATGCATTTGTGCTACTGTAACTACATCATTGTCTCTTATTCCTTCTGCAACATTGACTAGTGGTTTCCCTTTGCAATCAAAGCCTTGTTGACCAGTTCTTGATGAAATTTCTTTTAATGCAGGAACTTGTCCAACTGTTGCTACATCAGTTTCATCCAACCCTTTTTTAACATTAGTAATTATTTTTGCATCCGCATTCCATTTGTTATCTTTTAATTTCATTATTTGACTTATTGTAGCTGCATCTGATTTTGCAGTTCCTACCTTAACGTTAGTTAACACTTTATTTTTGCAATCAATTGACTTAATATCATGTGTAATACAATGATCTGTAACATATTGAAGGTTTACCGCATCTTTCATATCTTTAGGGTCTCCAATATCGTGTATTACAAAGTTGTAAAAGGAAAGTTTATCTGTTTTTTCAGGTATGACTGAATGTAAATACTTTTTGGTAACTGAATCTTGATCATTAACAGGATCTGCTATATTGGCTATTCTAAGATCTTTTGCATCATATGCTTTATTATTACTTTTAGGATCATATCTTAAGGTTTGGTTTATGTACCACATTAAATATTCTTTATTTACCGAATCATTCTTATCTATTGGTTTTGGAAGATTTGCAATTCTATAAAAATTAGCGTTATACACTTCATTTTGAAGCTTTAAGCTAGGTAATGTTTCACTTCTTAAAGTTTTAAAATTTACCGCATCATTATCATCTTTTGGATCATTTACAAACTTTAAACGTTTGTTATTTATATCATAATCTCCATCGGATGTTAGTGGTAAACCACCTCTTTTTCCATAAGATCCTGATTTGCTTCCAGTTTCGGAATACCGTCCAAACTTATCCACACTCATGGTTATACTAAATATTTAATCAGTTATACTTGTATTATATATATATATATATATACTCATATTTTTTTATGCAATTACTCCTCGATTTCGCAGTTCGCCGACCAAAGCTACCCATTCATTTTCTAAACCACTATGTCCGGCTTGTTTAGCTTCATATATCAACTTCATTCTGTCAACCAATTTGTTTATATCGTTGTAGTATATTATATTAGTGTCATACAAGTTTTTTAATAATCCTTTTCCTGATAAACTTGATTGATTTGTTTTTCTTCTTTTATGTAAAATATTTATTTCAGCAGAAGATAATGATTTTCTTTTTATGGGTTCCCTTCTTTTTGGTGGGAAAAGTTTAGCAATAATAGTTTTATATTTTTCTGATGCATTTCTATGAACATTGAAATTTTTAGAATAATTTTTCCTATGCGCATTTGTATCCTCCAATATTTGTTTAAAAATGTTTAAATCCTTTTTAGTATATTTATTAGGTTTCGGCTTAAAAATAAGTTCAAACAATCCTTTTGTACCCTTGTATTGTTTATTATTTATAATAATATTGTCATGTTCGTCTACATCAAGTTTGCTATCTCCAATCATTAGCCCATTTTCTTCTATTCTAGCACCAAAAGTATGATATTTTCGAGTTGGTTGTGCAGAATGTAACATTTTTAATACAAATTGTCTTGCAAGCGGCAATATCCGAGCCCAATTTGCTCAAGTTGGATGGATTAATAGGCTCTTCTTCTTCTTGTTGTTCTTCGCTTGTAGAAAGACCTTCTTTTTCTGTTAAAACATCCGTTTCTTCACCTAGTTCGCTTTCTTCTTCAGTTGTTTCTCCTTGTTGTGTAAAACTTGTATCACTTTCATATTCTTCTTTTTGTTCAAATTTTGAAATGGGTAAAATAGCATCTCCGGAAAAATTAAATGTTGAATGTTTAACATTTTGTCCTAATTGTTTTAATGGCTCAGTAATAGGTTTAAATGTTGATTCCAGAAATTTCTCTCTTTCACTTATTCCTAATCTTAACGCTCTGTTTTTATGTCTAATAGAATCACTAAGTGATTTTATTTCTTTTAATAGCTTTTCCTGATTAACCATGTTTACACCATGAAGACTTGTACGATAATGTTGTTAATTAATGTATTAAAACAAATTTATCAAAACCTATGCGGTAACGACCATCTGTTATAGCTTTATCTTTCATAATTACCAAAAATCCATATTTTTCCGCCCAAGCTTTTCCACAAAGCTCTTTGAATTTATCAAATGACATATCAGCATTTACATGATCGTTGTATATATGTTTTAGGTTTGTATCGTCTTGTTTGAATAAAACTAAAATATTTGCATTGTCTCTAATTAGTTGTTTTGGAATTTTGCTATATGTTTGTCCGATATATATGCTATCAATATTATTATGTCTTCCCATGGCAAAATAGTTTCTAATAGTATCATGATTTTCACTAGATACATCATCAAATACAAATACAGAATACGGCTTAGCCTGGTCTGGTTGCATAACACTGTCACTAGCATTAAATTTGTAATAGTTAACATCGGGCACATCAGTCAGGATCTTTTCCAACAATTGATACTTTGGTTGATGTAAGGACTTTGAAAAAATATATAGGTTATTAAATCGCAATCCTTTTGTGTTTGTAATTAAGTTAAACACAACGTTAGTTTTGCCACAGTTTGAAGGACCGCTGACTATACATCGTACAGTGTTTGGAAATAAACTGCCGTGTTTACCATTGTTGATTTTAACGTTATCTACGGTTAAATCATCAATGTTATTAATATTAAATTTATCTTTATGGTGAACAATCTCCATCTTATTCAAAGGCAAAAGAGTAAATAAGTTGATTTAAAACTAAATCAAATCTTTTATAGGTATCCACGAATCTTCAGTTTTATCAAACCCCAACCAACGTACTTTAACTTGGTCTTTTTTCCTTTGCAACACCTTTTCAACAAGATAAACATCGCCTACTGTTGACTTTAACAATTCATGTCCGTAAAAACCGCCTTGTAACAAATTTCCTTTGTTATCTTTTAAAATATAAGTTTCCGGTACAGTAGGTTGTACTTTATACACTGTAAAAACTTCGTTTGTCCAATTGGGCAGGTATTTTTTAGTAAACACTCCTTTGTATTTACTAATTCGAACTTTATCATTTACATTAAATTTTCTTGGTTTTCTTTGTTCCGCTTTTGGCTGTGTATTTTTTTAATTCGTTGTAAAACTAGTTTAGCGTTTTTCTTATTCACTTTGTTAGGTGCCATACCGATAGTTCTATGAAACTTGTTGTTGTAATCGCTTATTAATTTTGGTAAGATATCAACCCATACGTAAGAACCTCTTTTCGAAAACATTTTATACATTGCACCTTTTAAGGTTCTATTAAATCTTTCAATTATAGCTGCCTTTTTCTCAGAATTTGTGGAATAATGATTTATGTTATATTTTTTCATTAACAAGGCAAAAGGTTTATTAAAAAATTCTTTCCCATCATCAGTTTGTAAATGTTTAATTTTATTTTTATCTCTTTTTATAGCTACTTCCATAGCTTTTGTTATGCTGTTACCAGTTTTGTCTTTCAATGGCAAAGCATCTGCAACTTTAGTAAAACAATTAATAATCGTAAGTATGTATTTAAATCCTTTATTTATTTTACTATGCGGTTGCATTTCAATTAAATCTGCTTGATATAAATCATTTATTCCTTTTACAACAGTATTTCGTCGTGGAAACTTTATTCTTACAGGTTTATGAAGTTCATTAACAATCTTTTCCTTTAAGTCTGTCATGATGATTTTACTAACAAAGTCAAGTTAGTATTGAGTGTTTCTTTTTCTGCATCCGCTTTTATAGTTCAAGGTCATTTCAACATATTTTAAAAAAAGGGGAAATCACAACGAGCATGCTGTGATTTCCCCTTTTTTTCTTTTTTCGTTTTTATTTTTTTCTTTTTTTCTTTTTTTATTTTTTTTCTTTTTTTCTTTTTATTTTTACTCATTGATAGGATTGAGAGAGTAGTGGCCGAATGGTAGAGTGTGAATTTTGTCTGGAAGAATGTGTCGTTTGTCATCATTGGAGCAGAGTGCTTTTTTCACTTCTGTTACGCTGTACAGTTGATGGTTGAAACTTCTGATGGTGTTGAATTTTGCAGTTATAGTCGTTTCTTCAAATAAGCATTGCTTGTAGTGTTCAAAATTTACATTCTTCTTAAGATACAAACTTTTTACTCCCTTAGCTTTTTTAATAATATTGTTTTCTTCTTTATGCAATTGTAGTGAATACAATTTTGACATTAGTGCAATAAGTTCTTTCAGTAAAATTCCATTTGCTTCGTCTTTAAATTTTCCAAGTTTCTTTTTGTTCCGATCATTGTCATAATTTAAATGATCTTTTGGATAGTCACTAGAATCAAATTCATTTTTGTGAACAAATGTTCGAAGATCCAAATACATATCTTCAGTAAGAATCCAGTAGATGAAAGCGTCCGTGTCCATGTAGGCGATTCCGATGTTATCTCTACCGTAGAAGGCGACCATTTTGTTGTAGAGGAAATCATACATGTGGGTTTTGGAAATATCCAAGATTGACATTCCAACGTACAACGGACGATCCATTTTCACGCTTGTCTTCTTCATAGATACTGCCACAAGGTTTTCATTGATGATAACGGATGTTCCAAAGTTTGGTTTTTGTACAAGTTTTTCTAGTTTTATAGGATCTGTAATTAATTTAACATTTTTGTGTTTTCTTTTGTTTTCCAATGTTTTTCCAAATATCGCATTATTCATTAATTTAAAAAAGTCCTTTTGAAATGTTGATGTTGCAGCTGCTCTTCTTCTGGTGTTTGAATCAATGTACGGTTTTAACCAGCAAGATTGGGAAAATTTTAAAACTCTATTAATTTTGGTTATACGTAAACCCAATTGGAGTGCTTGTTGAACAACCCAAAAGTGAGCTACGTATCTTTGTTTATTTTCAAGAGTCATCATTAATTTTGGATGTTTGCCAATTGGTGAAACTTCTGTTTTTGCAAGGAGTGGAAGATCGTAATGAAGATCATGCAAGTGTTCTGGATATTCAAAGTCACAGTCCAATATGTATCCGGTGTCTCCGTCTTTTGAAATTTGCGAAATATCACCAAGAGAGTCTGGATTAACCCATTCAAAGTTTCCAAAAGGAAGTGGATTAGACATGGCCCATCCGTATAAATTGTTGGCATCGAAATATCCTAAGAACACTGATGGTTTTTCTTTATCGTAGTTTGGAAGATATTTGTTGTTAGCTTTAACATGTCTAGTAACACTTTGGGTCAATCCACCTCTAACGCCCGATTCGATCATCAACACCATGTCAATATCTGTTAATAATTGAAGGTTGCACTTTGTTTCTTTTAGCATAGCTTGCCAAGCTAGTCCTGGAGAAGTATAAGAATGAAGAGGGTCTAATCCGTAAGCTTCAAAGCAGGTGTTTCTAAATTCTTCCATCACATCGCAGAGAAGGGTCACATCAAGTTTTACATAAAAGTCAGAATAATCTCACAGAGTGTTCATTTCCAATTCGTCCCAAACTCTGCATGCGTGTTGATAGTCTTCAGGTGAAATGTCCAAATCGGTAAGTTTACTTTTGAAAGCTTCTGGTGGAGGAAGTGACGTTTCTTGAAATTTATGTAGTCCATCGATGTAATCATACGGGAAAACTCCTTTCCGAAGAACCAAATCCATTTTTTCTGCAGGTACAATTTTGCTTGTTTCTATTAAATTTTGTCTTCTTAAATTTTCAGAAAGTTTCATAAGACTGGAAGGCATAAATCGAAAAGAATCAACAAATCTAAGTTTAATTTTGCCCACCTTTTTTGAAAAGCTTATAAATTTTTCCATAGTTTGTGCTATAACGTCTATTTCACCGTTGTCTCTTGCTAATTCGGGAATGATAAAATGTCCATCGTATCCGCTAAGATTGTGAAAAACCACGGGAATAAAAGATGGTAGTTTGTAGTTGATGTTACATCCGTTGCAAGCTGCACCTCTGTAGGCTCCTGTCAGATGGTCATGGTCGCGAACTTTAACTTTAGTTTCTGTAAATTGATTGTTACACAAATAGCATGTTGTTGTCGAATCATAAAGATAAATTTCTTCCGGTGTCATAGGTGACATAGGAACCACATTGCTATACATTGCTTCCACTTTCCCAGCGATGTCGTATAAATCATCAACAAAGTATCGAGCTGCTTCTTCTCCACGATAAATCTTTGGTGTAGATGTCAAACCATATTCTTGAAGATGTTCTTCAGGCAGAGTGGATTTTACTATTAAACAGTAGCTGTTTGGTTTGTGAAGTTGATACTTTGTTCTGCTTGTAATTTCCTCTCCTTCTTCTTGTTCAAGTGGAAGCAATGAAGATTCAAAATCTGCATACACTACAACGGGAATTCTGTATTGTTGGATAACTTTATCAAATTTTACTTGTGATCTGCTAGGGTGTGGTAATTTAATTCTTACTTCATAGTTTCCATTGCATAACTTTTGATGTTCCATCAACCATTCTGAACCACCTCTTCTTAATGGTTTGTTTACAAAACAAAAACATCTTTTACAAGTGGTTTTTTCTTCTTTATGTTTTGATAACTGTTTGCAAACTAGAGCTTCGAAATCTTTAATATATACATAATGTGAAATATCACCTTTTGTTATTAATAATAAATCGGTATGATCTCTGCGTTCGGTGGGTGTTATACGTAAGGGATAGACATTGTTGGATGAATCTAAGCCAAAGATGTTTACAGATGCAAAAGGATTTTTCTTTTCAAATTTTGATATGTCTTGAATTGAAACAGGATAAGTCATGCCTTGAAAGTTATACATATAGGAAACCTCATCGTATGCTCTACTCGGTCGTTCCACATGATCTTCTACATATTTTGCAAGCATTGCATACTTGAAACATTCAGCATTTTCATTTTGTACATTAACACAAGATTTGGTACTCGAATCTTCCTTGGCAAAGCAATATAACTACTACCTCTCATTCCATATCCATGTTTATGAACTCTCACATCTAAGCTTGTTATACTTAACAAACTCCATCCAGAACCTCTTCCTTCATGATCTTGTAATTTTGTTAAAAGTTCTTCAAAACAATCATCCACAATTGAGCTTATATCCGATGCAAACATGATGGTTTTGTTTTTAGTTAAAAATCCTCTTGGTGATGTTTCATTCTGAACATTTGTAAATACAGTATCTAATAATATTCCAAACTTTATAAAATTTAATCTTCTTAGTTCATTCTTCAATGTTTCTGTTACTAATGTTTTTGCTTTCAATATAAATTGTGCTAGTTGCAATTGAGCATTGTCAATCTTAAAATGAGTTACTACACTGCCTGGTAAAGCTCGGGCGTATAATTCCACATCCAAAGATGGTCCGGGTGCGTATTGAATAACACTTGGTCTTGAATTTAGTTGTTGTTGATGGGTAGCCAGCATTTGATCTAATTCTTCTAAATCTTCTTCTTCTGCATTGT
The DNA here is from genome assembly GCA_035578135.1 of Flexamia atlantica. Lineage (NCBI taxonomy): Eukaryota > Metazoa > Arthropoda > Insecta > Hemiptera > Cicadellidae > Flexamia > Flexamia atlantica. Next base: position 3,404,927 of record JAQJVK010000008.1, on the reverse strand, counting down.
TTCTTGTTTCGTTGTTATGGTACACTTCTTTGTGTATTTGTAGTAAGTTTTCATTTTCAAAAGATTCTTCACAACTGATGCAGTAATACATGACGTAGGTGTGCTCTCCACAAAAGTTGCAGTAATAATAAAAACCACTCTTAAACTACCGCTATTTATAGACTACCCCGACCACTTTTTCTGTATTAAACACAAAAAGTGTTAATAACAGTTAAATTTCTTATATTTCAAAACTCCTAAGTGTCAAGGTCAAATAATGCAAGTTTAAAAAAACATCTAAGTGTCAAATAATGCAGGTATTAAAAAAATCTGAGTGTCAAGGTCAAATAATGGAAGTTTTAGAAAAAATCTAAGTCTCAAGGTCAAATAATGGAAGTTTTAAAAACATTCTAAGTCTCAAGGTCAAATAATGGAAGTTTTAAAAAAATCTAAGTGCCAAGGTCAAATAATTTAAGTTCAAAATAATACATATATTATGCGTCGTAAGTGTGATCATCATTGCTGTTATTTAAATATGTTATTTCCAAATCGTTATCGCTTTCATCTTCCTCCATGTCCGATGCCGGAAACAAACGTCGCCGAACAAGAGCATGTATATATTGTACTGGATCATAGTTAATTGTTACAACATGTGTTAACGGTGTTTCTTCGCCTATTGCTACTGGTACTTCCAAAATATTTTCTTCATCACTTGTAGCATCAGACGTAGCATCGGATGTAGCATCGGATGTAGCATCATATGTATCTTCTACTGAAATCAAACTATTTTCAAAAATACTTTCGTCATCCGTTAAATCTACAGGTTCAACCATTTTATATATTTTTTCACAAATTGTACATCCAAAAGGAAAATTGTTGTCTGTTGGAGGCATTATAAAAGAAACTTGATATTGTAAAATAAATGTTGAAGCAAATGTTTGAAAATTTTTCTAAGAAAAGTATTAATTATTAGGAAGTTTTACAAGTCCAATGTAAAGTAAAAATAAAGAAAGAAGTGTTGTTGCCTATTTAAACAGTTGCAAAAGAATGATAGGTTTGAAAATTTTTCAAAGTCCTAAAATATTAAATATTGAGAAGTTTTAACACTTAAAATTTTTACAAATCCAATGTAAAGTAAAGAAAGAAATGTTGTTGCCTGTTGGAACAATGGCAAAAGAATGATGGAAACCAAACCCGCAGTAAGGGTCCTGTGGTTTGGGAGGGGGTAAGCGAGGAGGGGGGATGACCTCAAGCCGAGTTGGGGTCCGGGATCTGCGCGTGTGGTTCGGCATCAGTTGCTCGCTAGACAGTGAGGTGGTAACATGTTCAGAAGGCGCCCTGAACATTTTATCATTTTTGCTGTTTGGTGAAAATATCTTGGTGTTATTTGTATAATAACATCTTGACGTAGGACTGATTAATTTTAAGGCATGGTAGTTGTTTGTGCTTGTAGATACCCTAGGGTTTGTAGTTTGTTTTTAATTTGCTGGTTTGGTAGTTAGTATTAATTTAAAATCTTTCTTTTACTTACACTATATTTCTGCCTGGAATGTTTAAATTTAAAGTAAAATTTTTGTTTTTAGGAATGTTATATGATATGTTTTTAATACCTTTCTATTCCAATTTCCTTTTTCCAACAAGCTTGTTGAGGGCATTCCCTCTCTTGTCTTGTACTCCTTTTTAGTTAGGGACACCTTTCAATTCCAATTTCCTTTCCTTTTTTCCTTCCATCTTTTGCATGGTAAAACCGGCTACCGCTTTTGTAGTGATTACGCTCACCAAAGCGGGTCACTTACAACCTCTATACGTGCTGGATGGGTAGTTCGCCTACCTCCGGAGTTCGCTAGACCTCAGTTGTTCTGCGTCGCTAATGGCGAGACACTGGCTCCTTTAGTGTTAGGAAATAAAAAACATATTTGTATAACATTTTTTCCTAAATTTAATTAAGCAACTTGCTATTTCAAAATAACATTTTTGTTTTAGCTTAGCGTTGTGCGCTTATGGTGATGTGTGTGAGTTCGCTTACGTGATGATCACACTGTAATCATGATGTGCAGCGCTGAGTTGTCTAGCTATTTTTTTTTAAACTAAATTTTATTTCTTTATTTTTTTATTTTTATTAATTCTTAAACTCTAGGCAGATAGTATTGTAAATTAGCTTTTCTTCTTTTAGGTTTCCGGGGGTGTACGGTTCTGTAAAACCGTACACCCCCATTTTCTTTTTAGTTATCGAATGACCTTGACCTACTTATTTTCAAGGTCAACAAAAAGACTTAGCGAAAATTTCTAAGTCTCAAGGTCATTTATATATAGGTAGATTTAGCTTTTCTTCTGTTAGGTTTCTGAGGTGTACGGTTCTGTAAAACCGTACACCTCCATTTTCTTTTTAATTATTGAATGACCTTGACCTATTTATTTTCAAGGTCAATAGCAGTTAGCGAAAATTTATAAGTGTAAAAAGTAGGTCAAGGTCACCAAAAAATACCCTATGAACGGGGGAATAGACCGCTAAGTAATTCTTTTAGAATTACAAAGTGGTCTATTCCCCCGCTCCTATTTTTTTTTATTTCATTTTTACACTATCCTCTCAGTTTTAACAAAAGGAGGTATTTGTTGTGCGCACTGCATAATGTTTGATTTACACAACACATCTTTTACCCTTTTTTAATAATATACGAACATTGTTCTTTTTAGGACTAGATTGTAAAAAGTAAAAAGTCATTTTGTTATCCCGCTTTTATAAGAAATTAACCCTCCATTGTAAACTTTGAAAATAGGTCAAGGTCATTCAAAAATATCCTATGAGCGGGGGAATAGACCGCTAAGTAATTCTCTTGGAATTACAAAGTGGTCTATTCCCCCGCTCCATTTTTTTTTGTCTTGTGTTTAATTTGACCATTTAACTTTATCAGATGGAGATTTTCTTACTAAATAATAATGAACATTACTGATATTTGGAATTTGAAGATTTACTGGTAATTTGAGCAAGTAGAGTTCATCACAACATCTAAGAACAACATCCCTGTTACTGATCTTTTTTACAAAAACATATTTGTGGTTTAATTTCAATCTGTTGATTTTAATTCTTTTATAGTTTTCAATTTTTTCTGGCAATTCACTTTTGGAAGGTTCAATTTTGACTTTTTTAGAAGGTTGAATTTTGACTTTTTCGGAAGGTTCACGTTTGTTATGCAAATTACACAATTTTTCACCTACACTACACAACTTCACACACCTTTCACCTTTGTTCGCTCCTTTTTTTAAAATATGAGCACATTGTTCTTTCTTAAAACAGGATTTTCTTAATTTTTGAAGTTTTTGAAGTTTTTCAGAAATTTTGTTAGGAGATTTTTTTGGTGAAGATTTTTTTGGAGAAGGAGATTTTTTCGGTGAAGATTTTTTGGAGAAGGAGATTTTTGTTTCACAATAGAAACAACAGATGATGATGATGATGATGATGATGTTCTTGATGACGAGGAAGAAGACCTGGACGAAGACGAAGTGCCTGCCATAGCGCTGGATCCGAAGAAATTAAAGATTACTCTGTTTACCCTGCCTTTATAACAGCTCCCCACACATTTACCCCCTCTACTTTTCGACGTCAAAAAAATATTCATCCAAGCTTTCTAACACTGACAAGGAAACAGTTTCAAAAGGTTGATACAAAATTTCATAAATGTCTTGGTTTAAATTTTGCGAAGTTTGAAGATATTCTTCTATTTCCTGTACAAATTTCTGTTCGAATTGTTGGAATTCTTCTATATCCTGTAAAAATGTCTGTTCGGATTGTTCAAATTCTTGTTGTTCTAAGTTAAATGTTGGTGATTTCAAGTCTTCTTCCAATTTTTTAATGTAATCTATTGTATTTTGAACTATAGATTGTCTGTTAATTTTTTTTGTTTTTGACTTTCCGGTACAACTAATTTTAATTTTTCAAAAGCTTTTTTTAATCTGTGTTGTCTTCTTTGTTCCCTTCGGTTTCTACTTAATCTTTGATCAATCAGGTATTTTTGGAAAGATTCCATAACGTTTTGTTGATTCAAAATGTAGCAAACTATTAATTCTATAAAGCTTCTATCCGCTCAATATATAGTGGAAACCCGGGGGAGGGGGAATCACCGTCACCATCAAGGTGATTGGTACGTATTTAAAGCTTTGAGGTTTGCATAGCCAGACCATAACTATGAGCTCCTTGTACGAGTTGTGTCTGCAGCGTATCTGCACCGATAACCCTATGCTCCGGCATATCAGAAGGGTGTCAGAGCCGCTGCCGCCAATTTTGCAAGGAGAGCTCATTTATGAGCATAAAAGACGATGCGTCTACAAAACCAAAATTTGGTTTGAAGGGCCAAATGTTGGCAGAATATGTGCCGTATGTCACATGGTACGTTTTTTCATTAACTGCATTGTTTATTTTGTTAACAATATATTTTTTTTTAAATTTCTTTAAATTAATAATTTTTTTTTCAGGCGCTTCCTCTTGCCGGCCCGGGGGAAGAGCTTTATCGAACTATTGCTTATAGAAGCGGAGTAATTGGGTATAAACTACAAATGCCGGCACCTCAAGAAAAATGTCATCTCTGCAATTTCTGCCCCCTGGCAAAATATGAAATTAATTGTATGTGTTTATAAACACATATAATTATGAGAAATTAAATAGGGACGGGGAGCAGAGCAGTTTGTGGTCTAACCACTTACTGCTCTGTTCCCCGTTCATAGGGTATCTTCAGATGACCTTGACCCACTTTTAAAACTTTATGGTGGGGAAAATGTATATATAAACCGTGGATTATATGAAGAGGCATCACTTCCCTCACCGATAATCATGGAAAGTTTCCGTATGTTTTACAATGTTTTTTGCACTCCTCAACAACATATTCAATTTATGTTAAATTTAATCCATGTCCTCCAGAATATTAATTTTCTTACGATTAATGTTACTGGAGAAAGAATGGTAAATTTAACATATCAACGTTTATTAGTTACCATCAACCCTTTGGTAGATCCGAATTGGTTTTCAACACTTGAAACATACATTGATACTATGGCTTTTGAACAAGGATTCCATTATCTTTGGGTTGATGTAGATTACATCAACTTTCAAAATGAATCAGATGATGATGGATATGATTCTGCCACATAAAAGTAGACATTAACGGAACTTCTCCCCCTGCCTTTTAGGAAAAAAGAGAGGAACAGTGTTAATTAATAACACTGTTCCTCTCTTTTTTCCGCTTAAAGTTAAATGACCTTGACCTACTTATTTTGAAGGTCAATTGTAACTTAGTGAAAATTTTCTAAGTCCTAAGTAGGTCAAGGTCATTTAAATCTTAGCGGAAGAATGAAAAGAATAGCTACCAACATGCACTGTTGGTATCTATTCTTTTCTTTCCTCCTGAAAAACCCCTTTAGTCCGTGTCAACTTTGATGTGAATTTTTGTACAAAATTGTACATAATAAAGGACCCATGTTTCGAGTCCTTCGTAATCCATAGAATCCGAAGTGCAACAGATTTTCGTACCGTCTGCTTTAACAGCTTCAAGTACTCCACTAATACACTTCAGATTGCTATGATACGTTCTTATGTACCATAGTACTTTTTTGGCTTCGACAAAGTTGTGCACAGCACCAAAGATCATGAGGGATTCCATGGCAAATGTAAGCACAAGACTACAGCACACCTTATATATATACTGTGAGCCCAAGGCTATAGCCTCGATTTTTAAGTTTTTGCGTCATAACTTTTATACCGTTGGTTTAATCAAAAAATGTTACCGGACCTTTTTTGTTTGTCTTTTAATTCCGCTTAATTTGACTACCCGCACGATATATTTGGAGCATTTTTGTTATATCCACTGCCTATAGCCTCGATTTTTGAGTTTTTGCGTCATAACTTTTATACCGTTGGTTCAATCAAAAAATGTTACTGGACCTTTTTTGTTTGTCTTTTAATTCCGCTTAATTTAACTACCCGCACGATAGATTTGGAGCATTTTTGTTATATCCACTGCCATCGTGTTCGGCGACGCAGTTCTAAAGTTGAACGGCAACGAAATCAAGTAACCGGTTTTGCCGGGGGGATGCGGGGGGATGCGGGGGGGGGTTCCGCGGGGGGGGGGTTTCGCGGGGGGAAGGGGGGGGGTGTTTAAAAAAAACCGACCACCCAACCCCTTTGGAAGTGGTTGGGGGGTCGGTTAGGTTAGGTTAGATAGTGACCAAGTTGACGCTTTAACAAACACCTAAATATTAATAACCAACGCGAAAACTAAACTCACCATCAACAGAAATTAAAACATTTACAAAAACCCAAATGTTAAAAATAATAATTATTTAATAAAAGATACAACACAAAACTAAAATCTTAGGTTATTTAAAACTTTAACAAAAATATTTAAGTCTCAAAAGTAGAGTTTTAAAATCAATCAATATATAAGTCAAACAAGTAAGTCTTTTGAAATTAAAATATCTAAGTCTAAAAAATAGGTCATTTAAAATAATTCTAAGTCCGAAAGTAGAACAATCAAAACTAGGTCAAGGTCATTTAAAAATTATAAAAAAGGGGGGTGGGGAAGCGTGGGGTCCCTACCTTATTCTACTACTTTATTTCTATACTACTTTATTATAACTTATGCTACCCCTTAAATGCTATCATGCATGCGGTTACGGTGTGATCATCACGTAAGCGAACTCACACACCTCACCGCCCTATCATATCTTAACCCCTACCTAACGTTCCCCCTATTCTATCTTATACTATGTAATATTACAGTTACGGTGTGATCATCACGTAAGCGAACTCACACACCTCCCTATAATATTACACCTAACTTAATATTACAGTTACGGTGTGATCATCACGTAAGCGAACTCACACACCTCACCGTAATATTAACCCTGACAATTAAACCACGCAGGAAATGGAAAGGTAGGTGGATTGCCTTTGCGACCGACTATTATAGGAGGGCACAATAGCCGAACGCAGTGTGTGCTTGGCATAAGCCATCCCACACACCATGGCGAACATTACGTTACAGCATAACCCTCCACGTAAGCGGACCAGTTACACCTTCACCGTAATGCCAAAGAGAAACGTTGCGCGCTTGCTTATATCAGCGAGCTCGAGACTCGACCTCGCTAGCGAGCCTTGACTAGTAGGTCAACGTGTCGCTCTGCCGGGGCCGGTAGCCTTGGCCGGGTCGCTAGCCACCGCTCTCACAACTTCGTCTGGCCTACTTGGACCTGGTCGCTAGCCTCAGCTTTCACTACCTTGACTACAAGGTTGTTGTGTCTGCTGCCTATAAGAACCCCATTCGCCCGCCTTGTGTTATTCTGCCACTCGCCACCATCGCTGTTACTATCCATTCCCACGTTTTTCTATTTCATTATATCCATTTTATTATTTCCTTTATCTAATTATGGACTCCTCATCTGCCTCTTCATCCTGCCCTATTCTTCTGGGTCTGCTCAAGAAACCTCTGATGAAGCAACATTCCATCCCGGTATCGATCAGCCTTTCTGCAATCAACGATTTTATTCCGCAAAAATCTTCTACTCCCGTCCTCTCCTCCTCCATTAACGAAATAATAGCTGATGCTGTTAATGAAGATCAACCCCAATTATTTCAGAATCCCACACCAGTTACAGAAACATCAACGCCGCAAATTGAAGAGATTCCCATCGCTCCAATTTGTGACGACATTTTAACTGAAGACTGGATGGAGTTGTGCGGACTGCACCCTTCTTCTACCCCCCAACAAATTCAACCCGCACCAATCAAAGAAACCCCCACCCCCCAAACAATTCATCCCGCACCAGTAAAGAACATTAGACTGAAACAATTCAAGAAAAACCAAAAATATACAATCTACAAAATTGAAGAAAACAAAATTTATGTTTACAATGAGGAGAGGACGAAAATTTATGTACTTACTACACCAAAAACAAAAAGAATAAACATCCCATTAAATCCAAAATTCCTGATTGTAACAGCGCAGGGTGAACGATTAAAAATAAACATCACAAATTAAACCCTTTTCTTCCTTCCCCTCCTCATACAAAGTCCACCCTGGTGGCAAAATCGGCCCTTCTAAGGGCCACCCTAAGACTTTCAAATTTAGGCTTAAGTTAGGGCCTCAACCCTTGGTGACTACAAGCGGTTCATATACCTCTAAGTCCCAAAGGTTGAGTCAATAGCGGGGGGCTTTCGCTAAAGCCTCAACCCTTGGTGACTAACAAGTGGTCTGTGTACCACTAAGTCACAAAGGGTTGGACGCTAAAGCCTCAACCCTTGGTGACTAACAAGCGGTTCACATACCTCTAAGTCCCAAAGGTTGAGTCAATAGCGGGGAGCTTTCGCTAAAGCCTTAACCTTTGGTGACTAACAAGAGGTCCGTGTACCTCTAAGTCCCATAGGGGCTTTCGCAAACCACCCCTTGTTAGTCACCAAGGGTTGAGGCTTAAACTTAAGCCTAAATTTGAAAGTCTTAGGTCGGCCCTTAGAAGGGCCTTTTTTTGCCACCAGGGTGGACTTTGGAGGTGGGAAAAGGTTTTACTCGGTAATATTTATGTTTAACTTGGCACCTTTTTTATTTATTATCAAGTGTCGAGGGTTAAGGGGAATAGGAATTTTTTGGGTATGTCAATGACATAAATTTTGGTTTTTTCAGAATTAAAAATGAAAATAGAAGAAGATAAATGTCTTAAGATTTCATATTTTCGGTTAAGTTTCAGTTTTTTTAGATGAAATTTTTGCTGGGGTACGTTTGAAGATACAGGTGATAGAGGTGGTTTGGTGCGAATTTTGGGTGGTTCGGTGCGAATTTTGGTGCCGGTAAGAATGTTTTTCCAAACTTGCTGAAAAGGTTTTCGAGCAATAGTGGTTGTAACATCATACCAATCACGACTGTTGTTCGATTGAATAATTCGTACCCCAAGCAGTTGAAGATAGGAAAACCAGTTATACCAAATCTCGGTATACTCGGAGCGGTTCATTGTGAAATTGAAGTAGGTGTTGTTAGGACGGTGGCAAAGGAAAGAATAACTTGTCGAGTGTAGAGTGTAGAGTGTGTTAAGCAATCAAGGACAGGTGTGCCGGGTGATGCAACAAGGACGACGACCTGTATTCGCCGGCCGGCCGCAAGCGAAAGTGCGGCGCAAGGTCAACCAGTTGTATTGCTAACTGGTCGGCAACAAGCGAAAGCATGCGAGGTCAAACCCGGCCCACTCGGTCTCGTTTATCTTTTAAAACTCGCATGATAGGGTTTGCAAACATATTAATTCAAATATGTTGTAAAAATTTTCTTACGATATTTTGTTACAAATATTTTTAAGGCAAATGTTAAGAAACCATGTTTCTATTTTAATCGCAACTACAGTTTCGATTTCTTTAACTAAATATTATAACTAAGTATTAAGGTAATATAATAAAGTAGCATCTTTAAAAATATTGTAACTTGTACAAAGTTAAATAAGTATTTTAAGCCAAATGTTAAAAACAATTGTTTAGTACTGAGATGTTCACCCTACAACACCTACGTTAGAACTAACACTACAAATCCAAAAATTGCGAGGAGTCTCTCATGGTGGTGGGGGGAGGGCAGATGTTCCGAGCTGCACATGTCAAGGGAGGTTGCAGCGCTACTACTGACACATCAGTTTGCCAGTAGAACTGGCAGAGTAAACATCTAAATAAACATGAGTTCTGTTTTATATGTTTCTTTTATTAAAGATGGACTTTGCATTGAAACGCAAAGTTTTCCTATTGATGCAGATCCTATACAACAAATTTTAGTACATCCTCCAGAAAGTTATGATTCCATCTACATTTCAGTGCAAGAAACAAACGACCCCCCACCACCAACAACTCCTGATGCACAGTAGGACACGGCTACCACACGTCATTAAAGCTTCAGCTCTTTACCCGAGCACACATGGACTCTGAGCTTCAAGATAATACTGTTTCTTCTACATCTACACCAACCTCCGAACAATTACCTACTACAAATGAAACTACTACAAGTCTACAAGTAAATGAAATTTCATCAACTGTTAGTTCTGATGCGCAAGCAATAATGTTATCATTAATTGGTTTCGACTAAAAATTCAACAATGGAAGAAGAAAGAAATTCGCTACTTTACAACTTGGTTTTTGTGAACCCGTCGAAATTTATTATTTGCCTACTTTCATTTTTATGTGGTTACAATTTTGGTTACCTTGTTCAGGAAATGCTAACAGATAAAAAGGAAGAACATTCGCTATATTTTAAAGTTTATGTTTATGTAATTGCATCTATATTTGGATACTTTGTAGCAGGATATTTTCTTGTTAATTTGTCAATTCCATTTTTTACATGGTATTTTAACAGACGTGAAAATCAACAAAACAACAGTTTGTAAAAAGAAACAAAAATTATCTTGCATTTTTGGATTTTCCGAGGGCATTTAAACTTTAAATACCCACCAACAACACGTCACAGCTACGTCACAGCTGATGACGTCACTTCCGGTCACGTGACCGGAAGTAGCTGTCAAAAATTGACTGCCTGTCAAAGTTTGATTGGGCCAGCAGCCCCAAGTGCCCACTACTGTTCTCATGCATAACTGTAATTCCTCGCTTAGACACAGGTTCTCATTGTGATTACGTTTAATTCAAGAAAATTACTCAAACGGAAAAATTTCTTGAAAAGAGTTCCTTGTAGTAGCAAGTTAGCGACACAGAAAGTAAACTGCCTTATGTGAATGTGAATCTTCATCACTATCATGTAAAGAGAGCAAAATTTATTTTATTTAAATTGAAACACTATATTTATTGTTTTAAACCTGTTTTTATTTTTCTAGTATCACCTAGTAAATAAATCCATTAACAGAACAAGAGAAAACTGTCAACATCAGCATTGAATGTATCCAAATTTAAATAAATCCATACCAATCTATCCTCCGAATCTAATGGATACCCAGTCCAGAGTCTTTAATTCAAGCTTTCAGGTACCTACTTACCAATAAAGCTATTCTCGCTGACCCTATTTAGAAAAAGAGGACCCGTCAAGAATCTTCTTCAAAAGATAGCCACCGAGACAGACATTGAACCATAAGGTGTTGAATAGAGATAGAAAAATATAATATTTAGTCTATTGGGTTTAGGATGGAAAGTTAGACATACTTATTAAAGCATACTAAATTTATATGTTAGGCCAGAGTCCCGTCCTTTGCTGTATTTACTGTCGTTTACATCAGTTATATATCATGTTTCTTATTCTGGTACTTATACGGAGGCCACCCTTATAAAGCGCGCTGCGGCGGTTATGTTAGGTTAGATTATCATAAAAATGTTAGTAGGACTTTCCTCATTTCGTTACGAATCGAACGATACCAGATTAGTCATACCTTCAACCGCCAAATCCCCTCCAAGTAGGCCTAGGTCAGGTTGTTGACCGGAGTGTGTGCATCACTTGCCTACAGGATTTGGCGGGCGAAAGTATGACTCATCTGGTATCGTTTGATCTGCAGCGAAACGAGGAAAGTCCTACTAACATATATATGATAACCTAACCTAACATAACCGCCGCAGCGCGCTGTATAAGGGTGGCCATCGGGTGTTGCCGCTAGCGGCGGTGACGCTTTACCTCGCCGACATCGCTGCCTTCTAAGAGGCAGAATATAAAGACCGCTCATAATAATTATGTCACATTTGGACAGTGAGTCAATAAAGTATGTTTTCTCCAATTATGCAGTTATTTTTGGTATCCAGTTAAACAAAAACTCTCTAAAAATAGTGGCCTCCGTATAATACCAAAGTACCCTTATTCTCATGAGTCAAACTGGCCGATATTTTAGGGGACAGCGTAGTACAATGAAAGTTCTGAATCCAACCCCCTGAAGAAGATACTTTTTCATTCAATATTAGAACTATTAGAAACCCAATGTGATAAGATAAATAATAGATTAACTAGGAACAATGAATGGAATCTAATCAGAAATGTAATGTTTGTACTGTTTTTTGAATGAATAAAGATTTTTTGAATTTGAATTTGAATTTGAAATTTCAGCATTCTTAAGACTAAACTGAAAAATTAGAATGTGTTTGCAGATGAGAGCAAACTAATACAATTTGAAAGAAAAAGGAAGTTAAAAAGGAAAAGGAAAACTTATAGAAATTTAAGCTATTTTGAAATTTGTAAAAGTTTCATACTACAAATAACGTAGAATTGAACTAAAGATTTGTTGTTATCCTTTCATCGAGCGAAGCCGCGGGTTATCTGCTTGTGTATATATATGTAAAATTTATATCTTTCGACAGCTGATCAAGGGCAAAACATTAAAAAAAACCTTTTGTCGTGGCAATGTGCAGCCGGCCTAATTAATTTTTTAAGTATTTCATTCTAAGTTTTGAAACAAAATACAAACACATGTTGCTCTTATATTAACATAAGTAATGTTTTTGTAATATATGTGTTCACTCATCCCATTACGCGCAGAATAAGCGTACTCTTAGTAAAAAAAAGTATTTAGTTTGTGTATTATATGGTTGTATTTCGAATATTTGAGCTATGTTGACTATTACTCACAGCAGTATTATTACTCACTGCCTAATTTTCAGTCCTATCGAAAAACATGCTGTCACACGTTTCACCGATTAAGGTATCTTTAGTCAGCTTTTTCCATTGGATTATAATAATGTGGTTTTTTTGTAGGAGGTGTAATGCATTTACGCACACTGAGGGGCTCGTTGTCCCCTCTGTAGTGTCGGACTCCCACGTGAACTACCGACTAAACACCCCCCTCTACACCGAGGACACTAGCCTGGAAGTGTTTCGCACATTACTTCGGGCTAGGCCTTTGATATTACGCCACTAGGACAACCTCTTTAGGAAAAAGCTGATAATTAAGGCCGATAGAGACCGACTTTTTTGCCCGAAGAATGGCCTGGGCAAATTGCCAGACTTAATTCCAGTTGCCCTCTCCCTAGAGCACAGCTCCAGCGATGTTGTGTGGGTTGACGACCACGTCGATCTCAGATGAAAGCGAGACTTGGCGGGAGTGCAAACGGTCGCACTGAAAGAACGTGTGCTCGGACGTGTCTGGGATGCCGGGGCAATACAGACAGACCGGGCTGGCGACTTTACCCATTCGGTGCAGATAGGCTCGGAAGTACCCGTGGCCATAAAGGAACTGGGTCACGTAGTAGTGGACCTCGCCGTGCTGCCGTTCCACACTTATTCTTTGACTGACGAGACATTTACGCTTAACATGGACAATTAACATTTTGTTTGATCAATGACCCCCAAAATTAAAATTAAAATTACAAAATAAAACTAATAGCGAATTTTCTTTTCTTTCTTTTCTCTAAATTCAAATCTTGATGCTGTGCTGTGGCATGTATTTATTTCACCATCGTAATGCAGTATTTTTGTTTTAATAATCTACTAATCTTGAATTTCCCGTTTTATCTAAGTTTGTAATTAACGTATATTTTTATGACTAGGGTTTTTTATATTAGATAAGAACTCGTACCGCACACAGGCCCTTCGTGGCCTATGCGGTACTATTTTTCGTCGGTCGGAAGGTATGAGATCGAAGGTCCTGCATCCCCTTGGTTCGACTTCCCAAGCGCGCTGCCAGCAGGCGAAGCTGCGGTCGCGCCCTTCTTTTGGCAGCTGTTTTCCGGGCTGTTTTCCGGCCACTTCAGGCCGGTAGATCGCCTCTCTCCCTTGTGAAGAAGAGGACGGGGATGTAATAATGCAGTAAGTAATTTCAACATATTATTGATACATGCAATCTTGGTTGCAGATGATTCAAAAACCTATGTTGAATAAATAGATGAAATATTTTTTTAGGTGAACGTGTTTCCCGATTAAATTTTATGAGCTGTATTAATAGTCAATTCCTCAAATATTTTCTGATAAAAATTTCTTTTCAACTTTTTAGTGAGACGGACGTCAAAGCAATTTGAATAGTTTAGGTGAATTGCAATTTAACTGAACCCGTTCATTATGTTTTATCCCTAAGAGATATCCGTTACATCAAGACCGTCTCCTGAAGACAGACTCTGGTTTATGTTCGCTGCCTAACGAACAATCTTAACTAATAAACGAAATTTACATGATACTATTAGCTAAAATATATTACTCTGATGAAAGTAATTACTACTGTCTTTAATACTTTATTAGATGCAAATGTTTATTACACGAAATCCTTATAATATAAGGATTATTATATTACTTGAAATCCTAAAAATGTTAAGTAAATTTCACGACGTGCGTTATTTAGTCTAATAACTTTTTGTTCAAAACTTTTCCTCAAAATAATTACTCCCTTTATTATTTAAAGCATGTAGATACCGAGTGTCAATAAAGCGAATGAAAATAAAATATTACCATTTATTTACTCTTTTTAATCATTTATATGTTTCTTTGACGTTTGTCAGAAAATACAAACAATATCAAAACCACTTATCGAGAAACGCTGATAGCATTACTTGTTGTCACGAGCAGATTGAATTGTTAAAACAAACACATTAGTTGCAGTATCTCCGATTTGTACAGTTGACAGCTTTCTTATCAAAGCATTGTTATTAAATGCAAAACTAACATTTGATTGAGGTTACTAAAAATAGCCCTCATAATTTTAGTCTTTATTTGCTTCTGTACCGAGTGAAAAATCTTCCTTTGCGATTTTAATGAGCGTAAAAGTAAGTTTACAGAACAGCAGTAAACCTACTTTACTCTACAGATTTGTGATACAATTAAAAAGTAAGTCCAATAATTATTAAAATAATCACAAATAACTTGGCAATTTACATACAATTGAATTATGGTTATCATTTATTCCGGTTTATATATCCGTAGTAATCATTGTATGGATGTATTTCAATAAATCCTAATGTTACATGTGTAAGTCGATTTCATTTTAAGCGATTTGTCACAGCACAGCAAGTATAGTGATTACTCGTCACAGCAACTTATTGCCGGATAATTAACAGTATGCGAGGCTACAGGTGCTTGTAGACACACGCACTACCATAAAAGCCTCTATTCTCGTTCGAATAGTTAGTTCAACTGCTTGGCTGGGTGTTGGGAAGCACATTGGGATCAAGCAGCTCGACCAACTGTACCCCACCTATAAACATAAGCAGCCGATAGTTAAAGCTATAGCACCGTCTAGCCACCCAATCCCAACGAATTGGCGAACAGGATAAAAAGAGTCAATATCTGAATTAACATTTAGTCGAGTACCCCACAATTCGACCAACTGTTTGAACTTATATAAAGACCTATTCTATTCGATAATAAGCTCCTTCCCAACAAGCTCGACAATATGTATACCAAAGTTTGGGTGGTGGATTAAGGTTTACTTTACTTTACTTTTTGAGGCAACGTTAGAATGATTAATTTATAAATTTGAGATACACTGAGTATACAGATCTGCTGCTACGGGGAATTTTGCCATTTAGGTATCTTTGCAATAGGTATTTTGCTATCAAGTCACTCAATCGCAATGTGCTCGAACGTATGCAGAGGCCTTATTGTGTAGCACTGTTTTCCGCACCTCCTGCGAGTTTCTACGGCTGGATGGACTTGATTTGACAGAAGAGAAAATTTCTCACTTTTACTGAAAGTCATAACTTCACTAGAGGCCTTATAAAACGGCACAGGAATCATTACATCCTTAGCAATTCATTATGCTAACCACTGGTCAGTATTAAGAATGGAATATAATTAATGGGTTAGGAATGAAAAGAAATATAGCAGGACAACTCGCACTCATTAGTACATTGAATAGTCAAATTATTAACCTTAATTTTAATGGATTTTTTGGTAATATTATAGTGACCTCCTTCGTCAAAGCCAATGAACAAACTTTAAATCAGAATCATGTATTAGCAACAGTTTACTTAAACATAATTTTAACTCACGTTAGATTATAATCACGTTCTGAGCATTGTATGAACCTAAAGGGGACATCATTGTAAGCATTTTATTTGGCATAAAACTACCTAAATGCAATACTTTACGTGTGTGACTTCGAAGTACAAAAGATTATTGTGTTTCTTATAGAGATATTTAATCAAATGTTAATTTGTATTTTTCAACAACATGCTAAACGAATAATACATTTAAATCTAACTACTTTTTCACATTAAAACAGTTGATAAAATATTTAAACTGAATTATAACAATTACATTATCAGACAAATATTTAAAAACTAATAAAGTTGCAAAATTTTATTGTTTTCAAAATTCATTTTGGGAATTCTAAATCTTGAAAAACTAAACACCCACTGATCAGAGAAAAGTATAATTGAGCTGAATGTGTTGATAAGAGAACAATAAACTGTTCAAATAAGGCATATTGAACCTCATCATTTCGCTTCAACAGTTTCAATCTGCTAGTGACAACATGTGACTCTATCAGGGTAACAATGGAGATTGAGGTTTGTTGTTATTTGTGTTTGTTGGCATATAAATGTTCGTTGACGTTTGGTTAGTATTCCAAATATATGAGTTAAAAAAATAAAGTAGGCGTAAGTGAAAGTCTGAGATGGATGTTCAAAATTAATGATTGTTTAAAACTTATATTGCAGACCGTTTCCAGTGAAACGGCTCTGCAACAGTAATTTTCATTGCGTCACCGCCAAGGTAAGGATCCTTTATATTATTATACTAAAATGTAATTTTTTTGAAATATATATTAAGATAAACACCATTCTCCATGAACACATTAATTCGGGATTGAAACAACATTCTGTACAGGCTTTGAAAAAGATACATTGCATGATTTCTTCGAGTAATGTTTGATATATATTAATAACAATGTCAAGATCAACGTCGTTTGTATCTGTATTTTCCACTGACTTTTTGACACTCAAGTTACAAAACCTAACCCAGACAGCTATGGTGAGTTGTCCGAGGAACTAAAGTGTACAATTCCAAACAGAAAAGTGTATATAAAGTCATTTAAACATTGTAATATTTTTTATCGTAGAAGTGGTTTGGATGTACAGTGAATTTCCTCCTATATTGAAGTAGATATCACCGTAGGCGTCATGGTAAGACTTAAGCGCGGGACCCCCAAATTCACCGTTTGTTATTTTCACATATATATATATATATATATATATATATATATATATTGTAATAGTAAAATAAAAACAAAGCACCTTTTAACTTTCTTTGATGATCGACTGACTAGTTTCAGCTCTAAGGCCATTTTCAAAGTCTAGTACCCTTCATAACCTTGTTTTAGAAATTATTTTAATCTAAGTAAAAAATGATAATCGTTTGTAACTAAGATGCTATATTAGCACGTGGAAAGCGACATTTATTACTTCGAGTTCGAAAACCAGCATGATTGGTTAACTCTAAGGAAGGTTTTACACAAAATAAAATCTATTTTTTAGATTTAACACTATTTTAAGAATTTTATGTAAATTTCATTGTCAAAATTAGTTTCAGCTTACAAAATAAATACTGTAATTTTGCATTTTGGGTTATCATTCTACGTCAATCCGTTACTTTGATGTTGAATGTCTTAAAACAAGTACGTTGTACAATATTATTTTTTTATTTTACCCTCAAAAAAGTATATTTACCCTACTTCTAGGAAAAATACCCAATTACATAAATTAATTAATAGTAATAATTACTCCAACGTATATTGGACCCTAATGTAGGGATTTTAAACAACTCTAAACAAGTTATGGTGATTAAGCTACCACGTGAATATTTTATTTGTCTTTATTTTCAAAAGATAGACATCATTGATTTTGTTTAACAAATTTATTATGTTAAAAACCATTTAGGTATATTTTTAATGCGCATAGGAGGGGGTTTGTCTTTATCAAGAAAACCTGAAAAGTATAATGTTTGTATGTTGTGTTAAATATGTTTCATTGAATTGTTTGATTGTTTTTGTTGAAATTCAGTTTATTGAAGAAATTGGCTGGGGATGCAGGTCTGATACAACGGTGATATTTTAACTTCAAAACTAACCATTTGATTATATATAATTTCTTTACATGATTATTTTATTTGTTGTTTATACTGATTTGAATATATTGATTATATGTTCGCTAACTTTTACATACTGTAACAAGATTATATTTATTGAAAATTAGACTGAGAATTATATAAAATGCAAAAAGGTTGTATTTTACTGTAATGCATACCAATGTGATCCCTTTATTAATTTTCCTTACGTTTGAGGCTCATGAATGATTAATTATACTATTTTGTGTATTATTTATAATAAAATATTCAAAACGTACTTTCCCTAACAAATCCTTCGGAAATCGGCCGAGTACGCAGAACTGCTAAGACGAGGGTATTATATATTATGTAATTGCAAAGCCTAATTTACTAAGTTTAGTCAGTATCTTTTGTTTTCAATGTTGCTTGCAATGCTGGAGTCAAATTTGAGCGTGTTGATGGTTTAAAATAAAATGCATCTAAATATGATTAAATCACTTCCCTTCAATTTGTTACACGGATTTATCGCTACCTCTTATCATTTATTCAAAAACTCAGTCATCGTAATCGAAGGACGGGTGAAAGGCCTAGGTAAAGGCTGCAGTAGGCGATAAATCAGCTGTACTCCTTTTACGATCTTAAAATTGGATTTTTCCTTGCATACAGCATTGTGTGTGAAGTTTTCTACAAAAAAAAAAACCATAATTTAAACTCTGCTGAGACATTGTAAGCATCAACAAAACATAAAAATTAATGAAATAAACTTGTGTAATTAACACATCCATACCTAGGCCACTTCCACGAGAAAATATCTATTAAAATTTGTCTAGGATTTAAAGAATGCCCGGTATAAAACAGAATTTTTAACCAATTCATACAAATTATCAGTTTTATAATGTCTATGAACATCATACTACATCATATCTGTAAATACACTAAGTGATAATGCTTCATTGTTATACTACAGTCAACATTGAGCTTGGAAAATGTTTTGTTTGTGCCGAAGATATCCCATGCGACATCTTTCATAATGACACATTTTCTTTTATTAATATTCATATTAATATTTTCCTTCTGTATAATTTTCATGACAAGACACATATTTCAGTATTTGATAGGATTCATACTATAATGAACAATACTGATGAACCAATTAAAAAGTGAACTAAAATATTTAGTAACATCAATACAATTAATTATGATTTTATGCGTTTAACCAAGATAAAATGACACTACATTACGGGTTATATCATAGCTAGTGTTTACTTATAATAATTTTGAATGCTGTTTGAAAATGGCAGTGGACCTCGTATAAGTTTTGTTACAATAATCGTAAAAAATTATATTGATAAATGTGATTGAGATAAAAGGGGTACTTCTTTGTAAGTTGTGTGTCTTTCTTATCCGTTTCCTTTAAACAGTTTTCGAAGAAAAAATGTAAATGTACAATTACATTCAATATTTCTCTTCAAGTTCTTTATGTTGAATTTAAGAAACATAAGCAAAAATATACTAATGCAGAGTTATACGTGTTATTTGCCTACGTACAATCGATACTTGAGAATGTGTATACTTCTTATTGTATCGTGCACTTTAATCCGGAATTATTGTTTCAATAACCAGAAAAATACTGACATCAAAATGATTATTATACATTAATGTTTAATTTAAACATTAAAACTTTTTACATTGTTTTATTAACAGTTTATTTGTAGTTGTCGGTAAGAAAACAGAACAAAAGCTGTAATAGTAACTCTGACTATTATAAAACACTTTTTGAGTAAATGTTTGTTAGACTTTAAACATTATTGTTTGTTGTTTTTTTTTTAATACTTAACGAAAGCGGTTTGAAGAGAAGTCATTACTTGTTTGATTCAAAAATTGTGTATAGTATTTTATTTTGTGTGAATCTAGACACAATACAATATTATTACTAGATAAGCTTGATAATTACAGTAATATAGTGAACGACAGGTGACCGCAGGCGCTGAGGGCCACAGGTGACCGCAGCCCAGACCGCAGCCGCACTCCGGGGACCAGGGCCTCCTCTTCTATTATTGACCGCCCCATTGAGGGTCTCCAAACCAAACAATCCGCGGGGACATCAAAGATACATAGACCCTTCAGTGTTTACCATATAAAGTACATGTAACCACGTGAAATAATACATATACATGTTAGTTATGAAGTATTAAAACGTTAGCCTAAACACTTGAAAGCTAAATATTTACACTTACATTACTAATGTAGAATATGTTTTAAAAACATATTCTACTTATACAAATTCTAAGAATAGAAATATCAACATATTATATTTCTTAACCACCTTTAGGCTTACTTTAAAATATGTTATAACAGAATAAATATATTTAACTAAATAGAAACAACCGAAGACACTGTGCACGGATTAGAAGCAGGAACAGCTGCTTCTTATAATCTAATTTATTTTAGTGGTTAAAAATATAATGCGATTCAAACCAATAACCCATACTCATAATAAATACAGCAGCTAGTGAATCATACGAGCTCCATAAAAATTGAATCCTCCAGTCGAAGGTTATTTACGGGGGTTGGTATTCAAATGAAGAGCTTACAAACGGTTTTGTTCAGCCCAAATTTCATCTGCCACTTCGGTCAGTGGACAGGCAGGTCTCTAGGCCCCACAGCAATTAAGAATCAACGTCGCAGGCGATACAATTGTGGTCTGATAAATAATACCATTGCCAAAGTTTGCATATCCACTTAAACTCGACGATGGATCTAAATTTTGAAATTTCGACGCCTACCGTGCTGAATGTAGGTATTGAATTATATATGATCTTCAAGAGTTTAATTTTAATCTGCGCTACATGGCTCTCTACCTTTTGTGATAATAACTTGTAGGATGTCGAAAAAGCAAACAAGGCAAAAATACATGGTAGATATGGTAGAAATAACGGGAATAAAAAGAGGTTCGAGGTTCGAGGTTAATTCATCAAATAATACTTATTGAATACTTTTTTAATACAATATCTTTAATTCTAAAGATTTTTATGACATAACTTTTTTAATTATCTTTACTCTAATTTTTTGTTTCTAACATAAGTCACTTGGGTTTTTTGTTTGTATGTTCAACCATCACGCTTCAACCAGAACTTATTAATTTGATATTAGATAGGGAGATATCTAATATCTATAATTAGTCCAGTAAATGAAGGTAAAAAACGGTGAAACTGGAGAATTTTCTCGGTCAACACCGATTTGCATGAAAATTTGGATTTAGGTTCTACTTACCATCTACTTCAAAGTTAAAAATGTCTTAAGGGTTGTTTTTTTCCCAGGGGTGCGTACCATCCCTTCTAGGGGGTGAAAATTGTTACATTGAAAATAAGCCCGGAAATGGATATATTGACCAATTCTGAGCAAATTTTGTTCTATAAAGTTTTTTCTTAAAGTCAATACTTTTCGAGATATTCACGATTGCAATTGGCAATTTCCCCCCCCCCCCCCCCAAAAAAAATGGTTTTCCACAAATAACTCAAAAACTAAGAGGTTTGGCGAAAAAGTTATAATGAAATAAATTGTAGCGTATAAAAAAACAAAGAAAATGGTGGGCTTGTGTAGTCTGTAAACCCAGTTGGAGCCAAGTTATGGCTTGTTTAAGAGTGGTTTTGATTCGTCGAACGACGAGAGTGGTTTTTTCAATTTCAATGTGAAATAACTAAAAAACTAAAAGTTTTTTGAGAAAACTTACTGAACATTTTTTAAAGGTCATTAAGAGACCTTTAATTTTGTTTTTGGAAAAGTTATTATCGTAAAAATTAAGCGAGTTGTGATCAAAATAAAGTTGGTTTATATTTTTCGGCGATAAAAATCTTGAAATACAGTATCTTGAAGGTGAACGTTTGAAAGTTATTAGCCTTTAACGATAGTCAACGATGAAAGTCGCGCACTCTTTCCCTTTCCGCCTGTGTTGGGAAACAGCTGAACCGGTAGCAGTGCTGCCAACGTAGTTAAAAAAATAGATGCCCAAAGATTTACATACTACAAAAAGTAGGTGGTAGGTGAACATTGGAAGTTATTAGTATTTAGAGTAATATAAACAGTTGACACACTATTAACTATTTTTAAATTTTTAGGTTTTCAGGGCTACCAACCTATAAAACATTTTTGTTATTGAAAAAAGCATCATTATTTGCGATGATTGTTAAAATATGTACTTGGTTTATCAGCCATAACTCGGTAAATTTTTAAGTTACAAAGGTTTTCTACATACCACTTTGTACGTTTTTTTAGGAGCTATAAGCTCACAGAGTAGTGTTTGTTTTTCAACCCTTAAGAAAAAACGGGGTGAGCTGAAAGGGTTTGAAAATATCAGTAATTATCAAAAATTGAAGACTTTGAACGCCTGTGTCATCGATAATTATTGTCAAAAAAACAAAAAAAGTATCAAAATTTTTATCAAATCAGTCGATACAATCTTTTACTCAACAAAATGTTCCGTATCACCTATAGATTTGGAGTTATCATGAAAAAAGGTATTTTGTTGTTATTGCTAAAATTCCTTTTTTATTTTAAATTCACATTTTTTCTAAAAATAAGCTCTTAAGAGTTCAAACTTCTTGAGCCAATTGAAAACACGTGATTGAAGGGGATTGCAGAGCGGTAAGGATTAATTTCAATTTGAGTCCTAATTGGGGGTTGATATTTCAATATTTGTATCACCGAAAAAATATAAACCAACTTTATTTTGATCATAACTCGCTTAATTTTTACGATAATAACTTTTCCAAAAACAAAATTAAAGGTCTTTTAATGATCTTTAAGAAATGTTCAGTAAGTTTTCCTCGAACAATTTTGAGTTTTTTAGTTATTTCACATTGAAATTGTGCGTTTTGGCGTTCGACGAATCAAAACCACTCTTAAACAACTTGGCTCCAACTGAGTTTACAGACTTCACAAGCCCACCATTTTCTTTGTTTTTTATACGCTACAATTTATTTCATTATAACTTTTTCGCTAAACCTCTTAGTTTTTGAGCTATTTGTGGAAGATCATTTGAAATAGTGGTTTTTTTTTGGGGGGGGGGGGGAAATCGCCAATTTCAATTGTGAATATCTCGTAAAGTATTGACTTAAAGAAAAAACTTTATAGAACAAAATTTGCTTAGAATTGGTCAATATATCCATTTCCGGGCTTAGTTTCAATGTAACAATTTTCACCCTGTGGGAAAAAGCAACCCTTAAAACATTTTTAACTTTGAAGTAGGGGTAAGTAGAACCTAAATCAAAATTTTCATGCAAATCGGTGCTGACCGAGAAAATTCACCAGGGAAGTGGTCAGTTACTGGACTAAATGTAGATATCTAAACCTTGGATAGCACTGTTGTTTTTTGGGCAACGCCCATGGGATGTATGGATGTAAATTTACTAACGGTTCAGTTTAAATTTGCAGTCAGTACCGCGTCTTGGCCTTTAACAGGTGTTACAGGCAAAGGTATTTAAAAAATAAAAAATAAATCCTAATTAGGCTGTTATACTCCTTTTTAAATAACCACTTGGCTGTTTGGGGGGTTTAATGTTTTTGATTGTCTCAACTACTTTTTATGTCAATTTGTCTATCTTTCAAAGAAAAAGTTTATTTCCAGTTAGTTACTGACTTACTTTTTTATCTCGTTCTAAGTAAGTAATATATTAATGATTGTAACGAATGAAAAAAACTAATTAAAAATGTTAAGTGAATGGGTGAATGCAGAAAGGGCTTCAGTCCCAAACAATGAACTTTCGGCAAATTAAAAAAAACCTTCTAATTTCACTATTATTTGCTTGAATCATCTGAAAAATTTAGGCCTAGTAAAGTAAACAAACAGAAACATTGGCACATCACTGTTCTTGGGAAATAAATTATAACAACTTAAAAAATATATAAAAACTTACCTGGACTGAAGACCTTTTTGCTCGAAATGTCTTCACATGACCATTTTGAACATTGTTTGGTGTCAAAACAGTTAAAATTTCTCATTATAAATATTGTTTTAATGTCAAAGGCTGTAAATAAAAACTCATAGAATAAAAATCAGGGATGTATTAAAAAACAAAATGTGACTGAAGCCCTTTCTGTATTCACCCATTCAGAATGGGTGAATGCAGAAAGGGCTTCAGTCCCAAACAATGAACTTTCGGCAAATTAAAAAAAACCTTCTAATTTCACTATTTGCTTGAATCATCTGAAAAATTTAGGTCTAGTAAAGTAAACAAGCGTGTAGCGCGTCAGTGATTCAGCTACACAGAGTAAAAATTCCCAAAAACTGATAGAGAGTAAAAATTAAATTCCCTGCAAAAAGGACTTCAGTCCGGGACTGAAGACCTTTTTACACACAATGTTCAACCTTCATTTTAAATATTTTATCATTGTGAGCATGGGACTGACGTCTTTCTTGCACAGTTGAATAAAGCTATGTTTGGAGATAATGTTACTATGTATAACTCAATTTGGCCAAAAATGTGACTGAAGCCCTTTTTGCATTCACCCATTCAAGTATTTTAAAACCTATTGAACTAACGATGAATTAAGTTTTTCTTTAGCAGAATTGTTGATATTATGATGGGCCGAGGGAGTGTTTTTAAACCTTCTTATATCCTCCGAGGTCGTTAAACCAACCAATCCCAAGGGCAGTAAAAAATGCTCAATCATCCTCTCTTCAGAGCTATCATTATTTCGCGGTTCGATTATTGCATATTTATTAAAAAAATCTTTCTATACATGTCAAGTACACAATCTATGCTCTTAAACAGTGCAAATCGTAACGCATACATAAAAAAGTTCTTAAATTATTTTTGTGATTTTTTTCTTTAAAATATAGTTTTACAGCTTTCTAAAATTAGTTAAATGTAATCAGGTTTGTATACGGAGAAAATACTCTAGCAACATCCTTTTAAAATGAGGAAATCACTTTATTTCCGTAATCACATTTTTAAAGAATAACACATCACATTTTTTAAGGTTCTGCTGGTTATCCTGAAATGATTAGTTGCTTCCCTATTCTTTAACAAAAACTAACTACTTATTTTTTCATATCGAATTAACATTCTATATATGAAACTGTAATCACGTATCTATGTTTTGCTCTTGATTTTTGCGGGCATTTGCCATCACTAATCGCCAGTATTTACAGGAGCCAAGAACGCAAAATAAATTCAATATCAGTTACTTATTTCTAATATAATAAAAAATAAATAAAAATAACTTTCTTTACTACAACTTATACAACTTCTCTTTATTAGATAGGGAAGACTAGGGCTTTTATTATTTTATCTTACAAATACATTAATAGTTTTGTTGAAATAAATAAATGTATAATGTGTAAGCTATGCACCGACAAAAACCAGGCACTAAAGCTATAATTAACATGTTACGCGTATATATGTGTCTTAAGTGAGTTCAAAATTTCGAATTTCAAGTTATTATTTTGGAGGAGTTTAAACTAAGTAGTTAAAAAACATAAAACAAGAAAAATATTTCTCCTGAAAAGTGTTCTAAGGAATAAAAATTCAAATGTTCCCGCGTGGAAGGGAACTCAGGGGAAATTCTCGGCGAAGCGCTATTTATCAAACTCAATCTCTGCACTCCAGTTCATTTTTTACCTTTTATTCGTTTGCTCTCCTGTCCTCCTGATAATGGTAGTCAAGAAGCTTGAAGTGCTTTTGTTTTTAACTCTTCTCACTAAGTAGAATAAGTCTATTCTTCGAATATTTTAGTTTCTATTCATCAAATATTCTGTGTTGCCTTAAATGAAAAAATATTGAATACCATTTTTAATATTCACGCAAAAAAAGCACTTTATGGTAAAACTGATCAATTTATAACACAAAATCTGTTACTATTAGTTTAGCTATTTATCACTAGTAGCAAAAGATGTATTCATCTCGAAAG
This sequence comes from Flexamia atlantica, assembly GCA_035578135.1. Taxonomy (NCBI): domain Eukaryota; kingdom Metazoa; phylum Arthropoda; class Insecta; order Hemiptera; family Cicadellidae; genus Flexamia; species Flexamia atlantica. Next base: position 3,379,074 of record JAQJVK010000008.1, on the reverse strand, counting down.
TAAAATGACAAATTTTAAATAAAAGCTAAGCCTGTGTTTGATAAACCATTATAGCACCATACGGTACGTTGTCAGTATTTTCATGATAGTAAACATAACAGATTAAGATTTTTAATTTTTTTTTACGAGAGTTCAAGTTAGGCCTAAAGGTATAATCAGACAGTGACATGTAGGAAAAACAAAAAGCAAATACCAAAACATATAATAACAAAATAACTACGAAATGTTGTGTACCGAAAAGCTAAGTATTGGTGCCAAGATCCAAATGTTATTTAACTGTAAGACTTAACATTTTAATTGTATATACATACAGTAGTTTGTTGTAATGATAACACAGGTTTATTATCGAACGGGGGATATATAAGTGAATTACGCTTTCAAAGCAGAACGGTTTGTATATAATTGATGAATAGAAGACTCCGTCTGGTATTAGTTAATAATTTGTATGAGTTTCAAAACCAGCAATTCAGTAACATCCTAAACCGTTTATTTCTCGTTATTTATAATTGGAACAATTTACATTCCCTTTGATAATGCGATAACAACAAAATCTGTCAATATCTTCCTACATCAATGAATGGTTCCCAATATTAGAAAACAATGTAGGCGTAAAGCTAAGGACAGTAGCCAAGAACGTGCAAAGAATGTTTTTCTGTATGTGATGTTAACAGAATTCAAAACATGTAACGGAAGTTTTTCTATCGCAACCTTTTACAATGATAATACAAACAGTATTAAAGTACACCTTTTCATGATTTTTTTATTTGATAGATGAGGTGTACGTGGTAGAGTATATAGATGACAATATCATATGTATTAAGTTTGCATCGGGTGGATCCAACAGAAACGTCATATTCATTTAAATGCGTATATAGGCTTAAGTATGTATAGGATTCAAGTGCAAACAGTAATCCTTTACCATACAAGATATAACACCAGAACTCATAAAAAACACATACATTTCTATAAAAACGTACAAATGCATAAATCTGGCTTGGGTTGTTCTCAGCATCGAATATTATTGGAGTTACTGTGTTCTTATACATTTTGTCAAAAACGTATTTCTGCATTTTGAAAATGACTAATTTGAATACTTTAAAACAAACATAAAATTTAAACAATTTTAACTAACCTATTACAATTTTTACTCTTAGGTAATAAAATAAAATATACCCGCAAGAAAAATGTTTTGTTCCTGCAGAAACATTGCTATTGTATTTGTATTTAAAGATTCAATATGTTAGATATTTGAATATACGAACCAACGATATATTACGTAACAAATCTGTAACCAAATAACAATAATGCCTGTGTCAGAAGAGGTAATATAGCAGTAAAATTGCTTATATAGATGTGTTTTTTGTTGTTGTTTTAAGAGCGTCAAATTAACTATCTTTGCCATAACAATAATATAACTAATTGAATCAATTTTTAAGTAGTTATATAATTTGTTATTTTAAGTGCATAAGAAATGATAAGCAAGATGTAAAAATATAAACATTTATTGAGTGCACACTCCATAATTTTATACTGAATGAAAGAAAACATGGACTACAGCAAATACTTAGACCTTAATATTTAAAGACATAAAGTTTATTAATTATTTCTATGTTACTTAGTGGTAAGTTATTATTTGATTTTTCGCTACTCATATAATACAAAAAACAAATAGTTTTTAAGAGGATATATTTCAGTCTTGTTTCAAAGACTATTAGTTTTTTTTGTATTATTTTAGTGAATCATACCGTCAAGTGGTAAGTTGATGATGATTGACTATTTGATATATGCTAACAGACAAATTTGTAATCTAAATCTGAAGTTTAATGTATAGTTACTTGTTCTATTTCCTTAGAACAAAGTCCTCAGGTAATATTTTTCACGCATCTGAGGCAACTCTCACATCCAACAAATCGGCCAATAAGAGAAGTGACACACGGTAAGCTTGCCCATTTTTCAAGTGAGATCCAATATGAATGTAAGGAAACCATTTCAGCTCCCTGATGAGAAAGTGATTGATACATGAATATGTGATGCGTTAAAACAAATTGCTGTCAAATAAATCTATTTTATTGTGTAAATGTTTGATATACACATAACCCTTAAACAAGCTCATAAAGGACTGTTTAGATTACATTTTTATAGTTACTGGGTTTAACTCATCGTAATAAGATTTTTTATCCCCAAAGATTTGCAAGGATACAGTTTTGAGTACATTGGCATTTTCAATAACTGACATACTTGAAAGAACAATTATATCTGAGAACAATGAAGTTCTCCTAAATCTGCTAGCAAATTTTCTTTAGTATACAAAACAGTTTCAAAAAAGAAAAGAGATGAAACTGTTAATATTTATGAATTTCTAAAGTTTTTTAAACGGCATTTTGTCGGTTTAAGACCAATAATAATTCTGATAGCGTTTTTGGGTGACAAAATGCACTGGAAATTTTGTTTGCTCGAGTAACCCCAGAGCACTATAGAGTACCTAATATGACTTTAAATTAAACTATGATATAATGTTTTAGAGAGCTTAGAATTAATTGCCTAGCCTTACAACATTTCTAAGTACAAAATAGTTTTTGACAAATGATAAGAGAGCCGTTCCAGGTGCTCATTCCACCTCAGACCACCGTCCAACCTCACCCCTAAACAAGCTACTGTATTTTATTTTGGAATTTAACCAAAAACATCATCAAGAACAACAGAGGGAAAGGAAAATTATCTCTTACCGACTGTGCAGTTATTTGAGTTGTTGACAAATGAAAAATATCTGTTTTGTCAGGATTGATTCTAAGGCTGATGTCAGAAAAAAAATGGGAACAAGCTACTGAGCTAAGAAAAGTGACTAGTTTCAAATATAAAATTACTTTGTTTTACGTAAAGAGAGTGGTATCATCATCAAAGATTGAGAGATTATTTTCAGAAAGCAAAGAAGAGGTACAATTGATGTAGTACAGTAAATAAATTGTGAACATTGAAACTTTGCACGTCCACGGGTCAAAGACCGAGAGAGTTTCAAAACATAAACTGGGCCCTTGTGTTTTTTACCTTGATAGACACCTAGGCCTTCGTATCAAATCACAGTGTAACGGTTTAATGGTTTTGGCATTATGGAGCATCGAATAAACAAGCAGTCACACTAACTTTCAGACCTATAATATTTTTAGGTTTGGAAAGATAAATAACTTATTTTCATTCGTGGTTGTATGACTAACAATGAAAGTTCCTTGGATGTCCACAGTTCTCATGGCAAAAAGAGGCTAATGACACGTGTTTTAAAAATAACAATCGTTATGAAATAACAATTTAATGGCGATCAAGTTTGTCAAACATGCATGCAGAGAACAATCTTGAAAATACATGATTTTACTCAGAGTTAACTAATGTTCTTTTTGTAAAGCTTTTTTATGATCGGGTGTAGCTTGAGCATAATTTGTAACAGATATTATCCATTATAGGACCTAGAGATTGTAAGAATCTGTTCGCCAAAGCTGTCAGGCGTGAAATTCAATTTGTCGTGATTGAGGAGAAATCCAACTCCTCAGCTCTTTATAACTCTTTATAACTAAAAAGTAATTTACAGTGAGAAAATAATTCTTTATATGTTGACATGTTATTTGTATTAGTCTTTATTCTGATACAGAGAGATAATTAAACACTTTTTTACTTAATAATTCTAGCTTTCTGGCATTACCTAAATAATAACCAATGAATTGCCAATAATCTAGATACGCGGTATAGTTATACGCCCTCGAAATTCTTTTTTCGAGAGTACCTGAAACTTAACCAAGTATTATTTTTTACGTTATCTTAAAATACGATTATATTCTTAGAGTTTTACAACTTTACCACAAGGTTTCAATCCATGTACTTTGGGATGCAGAGTAATCAGTAAAATATATTGTGCCCTGAAAATTTAATTCATAATAACAATAAATATTGAGAAATATCTAAAGATATTTAAATTTACAACCATAAAAAGATTATGTGGTAAACAACAAACGATACAACTAAATTTAAATTGTTTGGTTTTTCATTTTTAGTGAATTATACTAAATAAAGAAGAACAATTTAATATTTAACAAACATATACCATATGTTTGAATAAAAATAAACCGTCAGGATGAACAGTGATGTAAGGATGTACGACACTCACTGGAAGAAGACCAACAATATGAGAGACGTTCTGTCGCCCTTTCTAATGGAAATTCAATTAAATATTAATACAATTTAAACGGAGCTCCAGTGAAATGCGTTTAAATATCTCATGCCTTAAGCCATTTATGACTTGCGTTAATCGTGTTTCTTTCTTGTAAAGGTCAGATAAATCCACTCAATTAATGTTATGAATTAAATGGGTAACATTTTAACCAACGCAATTGTTTTTATTTTTGTAATACTTCACATACATATAAATCTTCTGGAACGTCCACTAGTAATTTAGAAGAACAGCTTGACACTTAAGAACGAAACAAAATCTTTTCTCACCAACACATACACAAGGAATAACGTAAAAATATGTTTTCCTTTTTAAAAATACAGGGTATTCCAAAGCCTGCAGTTTTGGATCTTTATCAAAGATTTTATAAAAGAACATCATAAAAGATAAATGGATCGAATTTCAGAATTTTAAAATTTACTATATGTCAATTGGTCACCGTTAGTGGTCAGCGCAGTGCTTTGTCCCAATGTGAACTTTATGGGAAATAAATGAAACTCTATGTCTTGGTCATTTACCAACATATCTAATTAAAACCTGGTATGTGGCTTCATTTATTTAAGATGTAGTGGATTATTTTAAAAATCTCTCAGTTTCATATTGTGATGGCAGCAACCCTGCATACTCATTTTTCAAGTTGTCCTTATGGGAAAATAAAACAATATGCTCACGGATCTAATCTCAATACAAACGGTTTGCTCATTTTGGATCTAAGTTTATTTTACATGATTTAAGGCTCCATCTAAATAATTTATTTAAGCACTTGAAATTTACCAAGTATAAAGGTCTGCTGCAACGGGTGTATTTGGCCATAAGCCGATATACAAAATATTTCATTGTTTTGGGATCCCCTTTATTTTTAATTTGATATTTCTGAGTTGTATCTAATTTTAAACAATATGGCCCCGTTTTTCAACATGAGGTCCAAACTTTTATATGTTCATAGAACACCCTGAATTGCATGATGTTTGCTTGAGATATAAGAAACTTTCTATACTGGTGATAGATATTCCATTAACCATTAATGAATGGTTTAATTAGAATGATTTTTAATTCAGTACTCTAAATATTCTCCTGGTTTATTCTTTTTCTCCTTATAATCTTTCCCTATTTTTTATAACAGATTTAGATTTTTAGTATTGTCTGATAGTTTTCTATCAATACCATCCAAATATTAACACAAAGAAACTTTAAACTTATTGTAGTTTTTAACATGAGACGGTTTGACACAAGAGAAGATTATTAATCGCCTTTGTCGTATATTTCATTGTGTAACGCAGGTTGAGGTATTGAAACATAATTAATAGATGCAAAAGACGGTCTAACTAATTACATTCTCTCCCCTCTCGCTTTCCTAGAATGTGCATGCAACGAAACGAATCGTGTAAAATTATTATCCAAAATTAGTGTAAAAAATGTGGGAAAATTAGTTAATATGTCTTATTTAATATTAAGACCTCGTATTTTTTAAGTTCCAATAATTCACAGGAGTACTTGTAGAGTGATTAGTAAAATATTTCGAAAATAATTATTTTAGCAATATGTAGTGTACAGTATATGGTTTTATAACTTTCTAGCAATAAAAATCATTCTACCCTTTTAAGGACGCTGAGGTAAACGAACAAAATTTCTATATGAAATTACGGACGTCCTTTAACGAAATTTTTATCACGAATAAGAAGTGTAACTAATAGAAATAGGGCGATCTACTGGAATATGTTTATCATCTAGGGTTAGTAAGTTAAACTGCATAATTTCAGGCGACACCCACACACATATTCTTCTTTACTAAAAATGTAATAACCATGACAAAATTGTACTATGTATCTCGATACTCGCATTGAAGGGGCTAGGAGGTTTAACTTAAATTATTGTTGGATATTACAAACAATGGGAAGATTTTTGTATTGATCGGAGTATATAATTTACCAGTTTCCTATCAAATGTATGACAATGGAATACAGTAAATATAGTTCATAGGTACAACGCAATCTCAATTTAACTATAAAGAGCAAATTGAACAGAGTATTGATTCTTTGACCATTAGGGAATACACAGTTATGAAAACAGCTAAAATAGCTCATTGTGTTTCAAGCTTGTGAAACGTAAATGGGAAAATGAATTCTTTTCCTAGAAAAAGGACTTTCTTTCATAAGTTTTCAGGAAATAATTAGCAAATTAAATAATTTTTCATGAGGAAACGATCTATTATTTATTTTAATTTTTTTAATGTGACTGCACTGAAAACACAATAATAGATTATTGTTGTTGGCTGAAAACCAATAAATGTAATATTTATATAATTGATTTTTGTATACAAAAATGTCATCTAATTATAATTTTTGTATTATACAACAAAATAATTTTGCAATATTTTGTAATTTTTACAAAATAAGTTTGTAAAAAACATTACTCCAATTCATCAATATATCTTTTGAAAACATAGTATAATAACTGGATAGATTCAAACTATTAAACAAGAAGATATCAAAATCTTTGTATGTTTTACACAAACCATAAACATAAATGTGACATAAATGTACTTAATGAAATAAAATATTAAAATACATAAGCGGTGTACATTGAAAAGGAGGTGAAATCGAGTATGTAATTCGGAGATCCATGATATAAACTGATGTACAGTATATTTCTTTATAGACAGTATTTTTTATTCTTTCTTAAATAATGTTTTTTTTTTAATTTCTTTATTTGAGTTTAAATAGTTGTAAATAACCGGATAAACAACAAAAAATAATTAAAATATTTAATTGATACAATCACTTTGAATTATTAATTTTGAGAATAAATTCACTTCGTAATCAATAGAAGAATGAGGATTAGCTGATCAGTGGAGTTAAAAGAAATCAACTTAAAGAAAATTTTTTGCCAGTTTTTGCATGTAACCAAAAGTTGTCTAACTGAGTTTAGTCTTCTTAATGTTAATAATAGTTTCATATCATTTCCCTATGAGAATTTTAAGGCAAGCTTTAAATGTAAACAAATTTAAATTTCAAATTGCCAAAAGACAATTTTCCTACTCTATAATGTCATTAGCTTTTGTTTTTCTAGGAAGCTGGTATAATTTAAAACATTTTTACAATTGTCTCTCTTATAGCTAAGTTAGTTGTTGAGTAGTAATTTGATTCCTTTTGCAATAATGTAGATTAGCTTTCTCTCTTTACATTGTCCATACTTAGCTATCAATTTAATTTAAACTTTTTCCCCCTCTTGTCCAATTTTAATGTCATATAATAACCTACACTTCTTAGTTATTTCTAAATCTTTGATTGAAAAAACGTCCAGCTCGTCGAACGTCTCCATCAATCCAGTCATTGTGGACAGATCAACGTTGTGACACTTAATCTCAGTCTTTTTTATTACAAACTTTCACTACAATGTGGAGAACACCGAGAAAAGAAGGTGGCCTTTGTTTAGCTAAGTTGTACGGATTGGCACAATGAAGGGAGGACAGTCGGTCCCAGAGCCCCACAACAATAATGTAACGCCGCCGCGTCGGTCCCTTGCAACCTGCTGTTGTATTGTCTGCGCCCCCAGTAATCAACAACTGCACGCTTGATTTAGAGAAGCAAAATGCCATATTGAAAATTTATGAAAAATAAAATATGCCATTTTAATTTTTGTTAATCATATCATATTTTGGAAGACGATGCAATTTTCGTTCGGTCCAGTATTGCTTATTAGCATTATAATAGCTATTTTACGTAACCATATGACAGCTATTTCAGTTAACAGACTAAACATGGTCCGTGTTGACTATTAGACACTCTAAAAAGATAAATACTAAATTACACGTTTTTGTGATTTTGTTATCACATGGGGACAACTCGTAGTTCCCTAAAAATCTCAAAACATCTACAGTTACTTTTTACTTGCAATAATAAAACTTTAAGAGAAATATATTTGTTTAATGCAACGTTTAAATGAGTTATTTTGAGTTTTAATTCTACCAAAAATAAATTAACTATATTCTAAGAATAACTATGGCTTTTTCCGGCACTTACTAAGAAAAATATTCTTCTGTCACTTTTGAAAGAAAATTAAAGTATATCAACAATTTAAAAGTCATTTCTTGGTAGACAATTAAAATGAAGCTTTTTTGAAGTTTTGGTTCGTAGAAAATTCGTGTTCTCTCTCATAATCCTTAAACTCCTGGTTGATATTCATTTTATATACAATCAAAGAGGAGAAGAAGTTTAGAATTAGAAGTTGAAGAAGGATAAACAACTACAAAAACAAAGAAAATAACCAAACCATCAAGCTGTCATTTTATGTGTCTACTTTTAAAGAACAAAATTTAACGTTATTTTTAAAATGTTTAACTTTAACTATTTTAACGGTTGCCTTATTCTGTGTTCCCCACCCCATGTTATTTTTTTACATAAGGAGATTTTTTAACATACACAATTACTTGACTTATAAAACATAAAAAAGAGAGGGAACAGTTAAAATTTTACCGGAATAATACTTTGGAATAACTAAGATTATTTTCAATAAAACTTAAATGAACTAATTTACATATTATTGAAAACAGTCACACTTCTTAAGGGTATTTTGCCGAAAATTTTCTTTATAATTTTTAACCTTCTATTTGTTTGTTGTGTGGAGACAACAACAGGGATTTTTTAAAATATTTCTAGTGTAAACTAGTATGAGAACTACAAAGTGTCAAAATGCTTGGTATTTGGTATTGGTATTCGATACAGATCTCTGGGTTGCCCCAACTAATGTATCATTGAAGGGGAAAGGGGGAATGTAGGAAAGAGTGGTGAAAGACCTAGAAAACATTTGTCTTTGATTATACACAAAAATGAGATTCTACAGCTTCAAGGACGGCCTTTGACTCATTACACCATCGGCTTGCGGACCGCAGCCTTGGTTTGTTTGAGTTGAACATTCAGCTGTTCCCTTGTGTCTGGTTCACACGCCACCAACCATAAATGTTTATTCACATTTTTGACACACATTCGATTGGATATTGCAGCACAGTAAGTAAGAATGGGTAAAGGTAGAAGCTTAGAGCTTTTCTGTGTTGCCCGAGTTAACACATTACGAGAAGCTTTAATCTTAATCAACAAAAATGCTTCTATGCTTCCTTTAATCATATTAATTTACGCCCGGTCCCGTTTTAAGGGTAAATTGTAGAGATAAACAACAATCTAAGTTATCTCGCACTTAAAAACGTGTAATATATAGCTATTTAGCTATAAAGCTTTTAAAGCTTGTTTTCTATTACGAGTAAATTAATATTCTGATTTAATAAACATCAATATAAAACTTTGAATACCCACGCAAATATTCAATTTCCAGCGTTGAAACTAAATGTGATTGGCTGCCCAGCCAATTACTCTCTCCTACAATCTGACTGCGTGGAATGAACTCACCGCTCTCGTGTTTGGTATTAAATATTGTGTAGGAGGAATGTTATCGGCTAATTTAGCTACACATATGCACGAGAACAATGTATAACTTCACATTGCTGATAAAACAACCCCGCTCAAGAGGCGTAGTTTCAATATCATCCACAGATAGCCGCCGCATACCTATACTGAAGGCTTGGGAAAATCCAACCCATTTCTCAGTCAAGAATCTTAATAGTTTCAACCAGTCTGAAGCGTGTCTCAACGTCGTGTAATCATCGTCATTGCCATAGAAATTGTATACCCCCGTCGCAGCAAACTTGCGTACTCAGCGAATTTCCAATTACAAAATACGCGTTATTATTAATCCATTATTACGAAAAAAGAAAAATAAACAAGTGCTATATGTATATATTGAAATATTATATTATAGCTTGTTTTACAAAGCCTTTGTAAAAAAAAACATTGGTAAATGACTTAGATGAAAAAACACAAAGATTTCATATAATGAAGTAGGCAAGAATGTTTATTTTTTAAATTATATTAACATAAAATTGTAATTACATTTTAGATATCATCTATTAAATATTGAAGTAAAACCAACCAGTTTTAATATACCTGTTGCGGCAAACCTGCATACTCATTCCCAATGTTGTTATTATTATGGAGATTACAAAAACATGTCAAATATCGCTGTTAGATTGAAATATGTTCTTTTGTATTTGTAATTCGCTGAGTATGCAGGTCTGCTGCAACGGGGTTGTTTAGACGTTGTGTTACTGTAAAATCTGTCTTAAGAGTCCTAAGATGAAATAAAATGTATTGATATCATTACGACAATGTTAAGACTGTCTAAGTCTTAATAGTGGACACTTGAGTGTCAAGTGTCACTTGAGGACTCTTGATTAACGTATATTATAGTAGGCTATATCACCAACAGTTAATGGATAATATAGTGTGCCACTTTATACAGCACTATAGCTTTATCGGCCATAAAATGATACGTAATAACATTGGTATATCGCAGGGGTAGGATAATCAGATCGCAGATCACTATCTTGCAATGGTAAGAGAGTCAGAATCTTTTTTTCAAAACGTTTTTTGTATTGGGTAGTAATCAATAATAAGGCCTTACGTTGGATGCTCTTTTTAAAAATAATAAAATATAAAAATAAAATTTCGGAAAATCAGAGCAATCCAATCTGCAAGAACCAGTGCGATTATTGTTTCTCGAATTAGAATGATTTCTCTTTGGGTTTAAGATTTTTCCAATTTGTTTTTGAAGTTTTATAGGCTTATATGATTTGATGAGGTTTAGTTCACTTTGAAGGCTCATTTGTTGGCTGTATTCGACTGGCACATACTTATATGGCCCACTTCCTTGTCATCTTGTTTAATCGAGGGAGTTTTGCTTTTTTGTTTGGAAACAATTTTGTCATCAATTGTGCTTTGGTAGCCGTTTGCTACGGCAATATATTTTATGATGATAATAAGATCTTTTCACAATCTTCTTTGTTCAAGGGTAAGGCCAACAATCTACGAACAAAACTATTGTAAGCTGATATATTTTGTGATTAAGGGTGATAGGATGTATTATGGATTGTACTGTCAGTGGTTGTAGGTTTCCTGTAAATACTGTACTTTAATTTGTCCTCCTGCTTGGTAACTGTGTTATCTAAAAAAGTTTATAAAGAGTTGTTATTTTCTAACTCCAAAGTAAATTTCCAGTTCGTGTTTATACTATTCAAATAGTTCCTTAGGATTTCCAGTTGTCTTTTATTTCCATTGTAGATAATAAAGGTGTCATCAACGTATCGAAGATAGCATTCAATTATTGTGGCATGTTTATTTTTGTCACAGAATATGTAATTGTCCTCAAAATAATTTAAGTAGATTTCTGATAGTACCCATGATAATGAAGAGCCCATTGCAAGGCCATCAGTTTGACAGCCGTACTTTCCATGAAAAAAAAGTAATTCTGATTTAAAACCAGTTCAAGCAAGGTCCTCTCAAACTTGGGTTAGGTTAAGTGTAGAGTTTTTTGTAACAGGAACGTTAGTGAACAGATTTAATATATCTAATGATGCAAGAGTCTTCTGATTCTCACAGTTAAATCTTTTGTTATATTTACAAAATTAAGACTATTTTTAGGCTATAGTTGAAAATTATGAAAAAAACTTATCATAATAAAATATATTGCCGTATCAAACGGTTACCAAGGCACAATCGTTGACATAATTGTTTCTAAACAAAAAAGTAAAATTCCCTCGATTAGACGAAATAACAAGGAAGTAGGCCTTAAGTATGTGTCATTCGAATACAGCCACCACATGAGCTACAGCCTTCAAAGTGAATTACTCATAAAATCAGATTAGCCTACAAAACTTCAAACAAAATTGGAAAAAACTTAAACCCAAAGAGAAATCTTCCTAATTCGAGAAAATAATAATCAGTCTGGTGTTTACAGATTGAATTGCTCCGATTGTCCGAAATTTTATATCGGTGAAACTGGGAGATCTTTTGAAACAAGGTACAAGGAAAATCGACCTAAATCCCAGTTACAGCGACAAAAATCAACGTTCGCTGAGCACTTAGTCGATTCCAATCACAGCGTAAATAGTATGTGTGTGAGAATCTAAAAATATTACAAACATGTAAAAAGGAGCCTATACTTTAGGACTCTTTAGAAGAGCTATAAATATATAAAGCATACAAGACAGACCCAAACAACACAGTAAATGACAAGTTGAACCACGAAGCAAATGTTCTTTTTAATAGTATTGTTGTCCTTAACAGCTGTAAAAATAAAGAAAACTCTCTGATCGATAGTGTTCAACCTGTGGAAAGGGGAGGGGGAGGGCAGACTGATAACACGCCTGCTAGATAATCAGCTCGACAGTGCACGGCCGGCCGGAACAAGTGTTTAAATGTTGAGTATTTTAATTTATGAGTTAAATGTAAAATTTTAAAAGTTTGACGACTCCCATATGAAGGAAAACTTTTGATGTTTTGGTTTGAAAATGGCTACATGTAGCCGAAACTCAGGGTAACCAAATAAGGACTAATGTGAATCGTTGACAAATCAAAGTTAGTAACGTGTTGTGTTATATAAAAATATAAGAATTTTTATAATAAATGTAACAGTATTTAGAATATATATTTACTAACTTATGTATTATTTAACTTATTTATTAATTCTTGTACGGACACAAATGCATTGAATGTGATCGTGGTCAATATATAAAATATAAAATCATCTTAGAAGTATTTGTCTCGAACAAGATACCATTATTAGGTTGCATTTAGTAGATTGCTTGAAAAATGAAAAACCCAAAATAAAGCTTAGAAATAATTTCAGGTCGATGAATAACAATCTTTGAGAAACCCAAGCAGAAGCGGTGAATGGACGTCTAATGGAGCCAATCATCCTCGATCCCTGATAAATTACATTTCACACCTGTTTGTTCCGCTACATTTGTCGGCTTCCTGCTTCTTATCTCTTTAAACTTCAGGATCCTTTAACTTGACAATCTTCCCCCTTAACTTATTAATGTCCTGAACTTATAACCAAAACAAATCATCTTTTAATCACGTCACCTACTGCCATTTTTGCATTTGAATCAAATAACATAAGCTAAGACTATAAGCAGTAAATCAAAACCATTAAGGGATCGATGTTTACCGTTTTAAATGGAAATAATAATTTAAATTCCAAAAAGCTACTTTTTTCCAAGTAATTACACTGTGCTGTTTTCAACAAAAGCCAAGACTTAAAACAAAACAGTTTTTAGGGCTTTTTGTCAGTTGTGCTTTAAGTCAAACTTATACAACGGTCTAATCTTAAAACTTACATGCATTATTAAAAAACGGACGGATTACAAATGTATGGATTTTTTTCCATTGTCGCAATGAAGTCGGTCGATGTCGGGTCTACCTCCTTGATCGGGTACGTTTTTACCACATGTGCCCAAATGGCTGCTTTCTCCGTCAGCTATCTGAGGCGGACCCAGTCATAATTGCGGAGTCGTCACTCTGGGTGTCGTCGTCATTGGCCAAAGGATAGTGTAGAGTAACTGTACTTTTGGAAAAAATATGTTACCAAAAGTACTATTTTCTCCCTTAATAGTTTGTCTTCTGCTCAGACATACTATTAAGGGGGACAAACAAAATTACCTACTGCGTTTGACTACTTATAGTCCAATGATGACAACATTGTTACCTGGCAACTCTTCCATTAAAATTAATTACCGTAAAAATTTCCAATGAATCGGTATTATATGTATGAATGGTTTCATGATCCGCTAAATTGAAAATACCTTTTGAAACTACAAGAATCCTGAACATCCTAACAATTTACATTTCCAATTAAAACGCTTAAGATCCAAACAGCTTAATTAAATTTCTTAGCAGTGACCTTCCTAAAGCCTATTCAATAGGTTTTACAACTATTCCGAGTCGATATTGTTAATTTATTTCATTTAAATTATTGGAAATTAAATTTTGTAACCAATTTAAAATGAGGATTCTGCCGTACAAGGAAGTGTATTTTAATTTACTCTAAAAATCAAGGCAGTCCGCAAAATTTGATATGTTGAACGCAAAAATTACAGATTGTTATGTAGTATCTTTCACAATATGGACAAAAGAATATTTTTAGGGTACTAATTTAAAATTCAATTATCTTATCTAATTATAATTAAATCTCAATACCTAGGAATAAGGAAGTAAGACAGTAATACCGTAGTACTACCGAATTCAGAGTGAAGTGTTAGTGAAAATTAATTTATGTCATACTTCACAGAAACATCTGTTTTCTGTGCCCTACTCTTGGCTAGAAAGTTACTCTTTTTTTAGATAACCGTACAGTAAATTTATCGTGTATTGCACAATGTAAATATCACTCAATTTTAACCAAGGTGAAATGAAAACTACAAGAGTCTTAGGTATACCAGGGTTCAAGAACGTGTTGAATTCAAAACTTTGATAAGTTGCCAATTTGGATACAATCACGCCACACGGAAAGTTTGGATCAAACCTCCACTATTCGTCTATTTTTTAAGCTCTTTAAAATGAGGGGTCAATCAAAAGGGGGTTTCTTTTGAAAATTTTGAGTGGCCCCTAAATCCCTATTTTTGGGGGACACTAAAAATGTTCGGTAACGCCAACAAATAATTTGGGTTAAGTTATATATATGTCCGTAGGCACAATAACTTTTTCAAAAAAAGTTTGACCTTCATTAAATTTGGTATATACGTGTAAAGCGACATTTATTACTTCAAAAGCCGATTCACAGTTGGTCATTGGTTGACTGTAAGAAGGGGTTTTTAATAACATCCCCAAATGTTGCATAGTAAATAATCCAAATCAATACATTTTATCCCAATGTAGGGATTTTTACCATATAATATCAGTTCTGAACGGTTTGTTCACAACTTTGAACATATTGAATTTTTTTGATTTAAATTTCAAGTGAACATTTTATTTGTCTTTATTTTGAGTAGTTAGAGTTCATTGATCATGAATTATAAACCTACTATATTAAAAAGGCTTAAAAAAATCATCTTAAATTATCTTTAAATTTACAAAGAAAGTATCTGCATGGGGGGTGTGTCTTGGCCTAAACCCCCAAAAATGTCTCATAATATACATACAGTGCTAAGGTATGATATGTGTTATTGGAATTGGCTGTAGGTTCAGGTCGGCTGCGAGAGGAGTATTTTTATGTATACCTCGAGTAATCAATTAAGGAGTCCCTGAATAAAATGTTTAAATATCTAAGTATTAAGTATAATTTATCAGAAAATTAAAATAAATGTTTTCTATTAAAATATACAATACTGATTGATTTGAGATCTTTTGATAATCAGCAAGAATGTGCATAAAAAGAAAATATTAGCTCGGAATTTCTGGAATTGAAACAAATGTGTCATATGGTTTATTTTCTCATGCTAAAATGAAACGTAATTATTTTCAGACCAATTACAGGTAAACTATCTAGTTTGATAATTAAATATGAATATGATACGGTAAAGTTAAGTGGACTTATTTTATTAACAGAAACTAAATCGTTCTAAATAACTACTTAATAGTTACTCGGTAGTTTTTACATATTTAATCAATAGTTCTATTTCTATTATTAAATTATATATCAAGTTACTTTAAATAATAGCACCCAGTGATAGGGACATTGGGTAACTAATATCATAAATACTTGTTGTATGCCCTTGTTGTAATGTGGTTGTATAAAGATAACGCATAACCGCATTAATTAGAATGTTGTCGGGGCGAGCTATAAATGTTGTTGGTCTGCCACACATGTTTCATTTTGATGACAATCGAGAGAAGCGTATTATAAATGTTATTACAGACTAAGTGTGTCTTCCTTTGGCTCTTTCATTGCTCTTAGAGTTAATTATTCGTAATGAACACAAATGTTAAACGGGTCACCTTGTTGATTGGAAGAGAATATTTCTTCATCACTCTGAATACGAAAATAGCCCGTTGCCGTACAGCTGAGATCTACGAAAACCCTTGATTTCCTAACATCAAAGCAAAGATCAGCTGACTTTTTCTGATCTAAACTTTACTCTCGCTTCCAACATTGTTTTTCCGTAGCCAAATAAAGTTTCCATACCCAAACAAACGCAGTTCCTACTTGGAAAGTTGTATAATTCATAACTATCTAATCACTCATCGACTAGTGTATAAGATAAAAGTATTATGACATAGAATATATTTTTAAACTTGGTTTGTGTAAAGCCATTCGTAAAAGCCATAATACAGGGTGTTTTTATTAAACGCAACCCATTTTTAAGATTGAATAACGCACTTATGAATGAGTAATGAGTATTGTTTTATTGATCTTTACATTTTATACAACCTATTTTTTAAGATTGTTAAAATTTAGTTTACATTATATGCTCAAACAGGCCACCATTGACATTTGTATAAAGTTATGCACTCTCCATCAAATTCCCGAATACGTGTTGCGACGTACCTCTTTAAATTTCTTGCATTAAATTTGTTATGATGTTTTGAGGTGCTGAATATCTTGTGAATTGTTTTCGTAGGATAATTACTACTTTACATGTCTGTGGAAAATTTCATTCTGATCGGACCACTTTTACGCGAGTTATCGTGCTTAAAGATACACACATTAAAAACGCAACCAAAACTTGATTTTAACGGTGAAGTATTATTTCCCCCCAATATCCCCGGATTTAACCCCACTATATCATTTTATTTGGGGATACATAAAAAGTAAGGCCTACGAAAACAATTCATAGGATATTCAGCACCTCAAAACAAACATAACAAATTTAACGCAAGACATTCAATGAGGCTCCTTGCAACACGTGTTCGGGAATTTGGTGGAGAGAGCATAACTTGACACAAATGCCAATGGCGGACTGTTTGAGCACATAATTTAAACTAAATGTGATCAAACTTAAATAATAGGTTGTATAAAATGTAAAGATAAATAAAACAATACTAATTTAATATTTATATGTGCGTTATTCAATCTTAAAAATGGGTTGCGTTTCAAAAAAAACACCCTGTACCTATATCAAAGGTTTTACGTAAAAGTGAACATTTCCTGTTACGATTAAAAAAAAAATTGTAAATGTTAAATATCCGGTGATGAGGATATGACTCCGAGATTGCAGGCACGAGTGTATGTGAGACACTCAGACATAAACATTCTCGTCAATCAAAAGTTTAAAAATTATAAAATATTTTCCATACTAAAATATTTAAAGTTTTATAAATAAAAATTAGTGGGTGATATAACAAAGATTTACCAAGGTAATGTTATAAAATTGTTTATTTTTACTGGAGGTTAACAGGTTCACGATAATAGTTATTCAACTACTGTATTTTCCATTGCGTATAAGCTTTTCAATAAATGAATTTGAAATAACACTAAAAACTCAATTGAGCTTTTTTAATCGCATCCCATTAATTTTGTCAAAAATACTGATAACGAATAGAGTATTACATGAAAATCAATTATCATTGCAATTGCATACACCTCTTTCAAATTAATCTTTTCATATCCGTTTTAGTGAAATTTCATTTTATGATACTGTTGTGTACGGAATTAATAAAAACATTTTCACCCGATTTGACATTTATTGGCTGTTTCTACCGCAGCGATCCCCACGCAGTCAGCACATTCCCATCACGTATCTGGCTGCTGGCATTAACACCGCACGTTCACAGTGGTCAAATGCCAGACTTCTCGTAGCTACGACCCAATCTTTTTAACTCTAATTAATATGTATTAGTTTTCAGTGAGTGATTTGGCAATCGTTTTTAAAACATTAAGAACCTGATACATTTTTCAGGTTTAAATTAACTTTTTAGACATCTTAACAATTTGGTATTTGGATATTGTTAACTGCTCTGTTTATATTTGGGTTGTTTACCTTGGCAACCAGATATGTTAGTGTTGGTTTTGATGTTATGAATGATTTAATAAAGGTTTAATTTGTAATTCAGTTTAAGTTTTCTTTACGTGGTGTCAGAAGTGGGATGAATATAATTTAGGAGAAGGATTTGACACCATAATTACTAAAATAAATTATAAGTGCTGCAATAGCAGCCACTAATGAAAATGAAAGTAAACAAATGGAAACCAATTTCCAAGTACAACCACCTGAGGCATTCAGCTTCCAAGATCAATCAGCTTGGGGTAGTTGAATCAAGAGATTCAAGATGTTTCGATGTGCTACAGGGTTACAGGAAAAAACAGAGGACCAGCAGATTAGTATCCTTATATATGCTATGGGGAAAGAAGCTGATGAGTTACTGACTTCAATTGGGTGCCTGAAGAAAAAAGGACTTCATTTGAAGCTGTGGTAAAACAGTTTGAAAACTATTTTTCCACTAAAAAGAATATTTTCTACCACCAAACTCTATTCTTACAAAGAATCCAAGGTTGTGAAGAAAGAATTGATCCTTACATTAATGACCTGCAGAAAATGTCAGAGAGGTGTGAATGAATATGTAAGAACTGTGAAAGTAAAAGCTTCAACGATGAGATGATATTGCTCAAACTTGTCACGAGCATTAAGGACAAAAGTTTGTCAAAACATCTTCAGCTCCAGGAATCACTGACTTTAAATAAAGCAGTACAGATTGTACGTCAAGCTGAAGCTATGGATGAACAAAAAAAACATTATTCAAGATGGATGAACAAAAAAACATTATTCAAGATACAAACGACTTAGATGTCTTGGAAACTAGGAGGGGTTTCCCACAGAGATCAAGGCAGCCAGTTGAACAACAAGTGACGAGTGAAGCAGCAGGTAATCCGTTTAGATTCGGTGATCCAAAGCGAGGATGTGGTCGTTGTGGTTCAATCCAGAACCATTCTAAAGATAGGTGCCCTGCAAGTGACAAGGTATGTTATAGATGTGGTATAAAAGGTCACGTTGGTCGGTTTTGTAGAATTAACAGTAGAGCTGCAGTTGACGAAGTAGATTATAAAAATAGTGATGCTAATTTAAAACTTGTTTCAGAAGAAAGAAAATCTGAATCTTTTTATGTTAAATTACAGGCAAATAATAAAGAGTTTCTGAATTTCAAAATTGATACGGCGCTGATGTAAGTTGTTGGACTCGTCGATGCAAGGCGCATTGGTGTAGAAATAGAAAGAACGGATGTTCAATTAAAGGGTCCAGGTGATATAGTTTTGAAGGTTTTGGGAGAGTCACAAGTAAAAACTCAAAAAAGGTGATTTAATACATACCTATAAGAAATATTCATTCTTAATAACCAAAGAAAACCCCTTTTAGTTAGATTAGGAATTTCAGCATTTGGGTTGTTGAAAGGGATTAATGAGGTCATGTAAGCACAGGATTGAATTAACAAGCATCCAACACTCTTTTCTGGCCTCGGTAGATTCAGTGAGCCTTATTCCCTTAAACTTAAGCATAATTACATACGATATCGATGCTCCCCGTATAATTCCAATTCATTAAGGGAAAAGTTCAAAATTGAATTGGAATAAATGGTTGGCTCTGGTGTTAATTGAACCTAAGTGAAGCTACAGAGTGGTGTTCGCCCTTAGAGAGTAGTACCTAAGAAATCCGGGGCTATTAGACTGTGTGTTGATTTTACTGCTCTTAATCAATACGTGGAGAGGGAAAGACTAATCTTACCTTCCGTTGATGAGCCATTGGCTCAAATGTCAGTTGCTAGGGTGATTTCTAAATTAGACACTAACAGCGGGTTCTGGCAGGTAGCCTTGGATGAAAGAAGCGCCAAGCTGACAACTTTCATGACACCTTCCGGGAGGTTTAATTTTAAACGTCTTCCTTTCCGAATACATTCAGCACCGGAACACTTTCAGAGGAAGATGTTCTTGTGTTTGGAGGGACTTAATGGTGTAGCAAATTTACCTGACGATATTTGTGTGTACGGTCGCACAAAAGAAAAACATTATACAAGACTAATTAACGTGTTATCTCGTTTGGCGGAAGTGGTTGTAACGCCTAATTGAGAAAAGTGTGAGTTATCTAAATACAAAATAAAGCTTTTGGGTCAAATTATTGAGAAAGGACATCTCCGACCGGATCCCAAAAAAACCGCAGCTGTCGAAGCGTTCCCTTCTCCAAAAAAGCAGACTGAGTTAATAATATATTTTACTATTAGTCACGAAAGTAGCCCATTTCGGGGCAAGATAGTGTTTTACTTGTGAGGCGTAAGCCGAGCAAGTAAAACAATATCGATTCCCGAAATAGTACCTTTGTGACGAGTTGTGAACAGTACTTTTCATCACGATGCAAATAAGTGACCAAACTTATAAAAAATGATCCAACATTTCATAATTTAGTTATTTTTCTATAAGTAAACACAATACGGCTGAACTCTCTATTTTAGTTTATAAAGTCAGCTGGTTGAACTGTCAAATTAAGGAATTCGTTTGTTTGGGTACGGCAAAATTTTGTTTTGGTACGGAAATGGTTTGTTTGGGTACGGGAATGAAATTTGGGTATACCGAAAAAGCAGCTGGATCATTACTTGTTTTGACTTAAGGAAATCGAGAGTTTTCGTAGATCTCAGCTGTACGGTAACGGGCAATTTTTGCGTATACAGAGTGATGAAAACCGTGTTTCAGGGATGGTGAATTATCTCATGAAGTTTTTGTCAAATCTTTCCAGTCATGTCAAACCTTTAAATAGCCTTCTTTCAACCAAGAATACTGGCACTAGACTGATGTTCATGAACAATTTTTTAAAGAGGTGAAGAAGATGATTGTTAATCCTCCTGTTCTGCGGTTATACGATCCCTGTTTGAAGACAAGGGTGTGTGCAGATGCATCTAAATTTGGTCTTGAGGCCGTATTGGAACAGAAATTCAATTGCCAATGGAGGCCAGTGCAGTATGCATCCAGGAAAATGTCTGACACCGAAATGAGGTATGCACGGATTGAAAAGGAAGTACTTTCACTAACTAGGGCATATGAGAAGTTTTATTCGTTTATTTTAGGAAAGCATTTTAAACTCGTAACAGACCATAAACCCTTACTGTAAATTTCGGGTCTGAAGCCCCTAAGCAACCTTACTCCTAAACTTCAAAGATTTCGAATGAGGTTAATGATGTTCGACTACCAAATTAAGTATGAAACAGGAAAATCCTTTTTCTTACCAGATGCTCTATCGAGGGCGCCAGTGTTACTGAAAGTCAACGAAAAGGATGTCCTCGATGAAGATACCGAATTTTATATAAACTCAGTTGTCTCCTCTCTACCTTGTACAGACAGTAAACTTGAACTTATTCGTCAAGCTGTCAAAGAAGATGAACTGTGTAAATTAATATGTAAGGCAATAGAAAGTGGAGACTGGTCTAAATTTAAAAGTACGGAGTATTCTAGAGAACAAAGAAATTTACGTTTGTTGATGGACTAATATTGAGAGGACTAAGAATATTTGTCCCTTAAAAATTGCGAGTTGATATTCTTGGCCAAATCCATAGCGGACATTTTGGCATGAGTTCCAACAGGCTGGCTCGATCGAGATAAAGTGTTTGGTGGCCAGGCATATCAGTGGAAATAAGACGGTTAATGCAAAGTTGTCCCAGTAGCCTAGAAAACCGTGAGAATCCAGCGGAGCCTTTGCTACCCTCAGGTCAACCTACCAGACCATGGGAAGTAGTTGGAATTGATTTATTAGAACATAATAAGAAGATGTATCTTTGTATGCAGGGTTATTTTTCTAAATACATGGAACTAATGTCTCTGAGTAGTGTGAACACAAATGCAATTAAACAAGCATATCTGTCTATATTTTCACGACATGGCATTCCAAATAAATATAGTTAGATCCGACAACGGCACGGCTGTTGTATCTAATGAGATGAGGAAGTTTGTATCCGAGTTAGGTTTTACAATAGTTACATCTAGCCCTCGCTTTCCTCAATCAAATGGGCAGGCCGAAAGGGCTGCAGAAATTTGTAAAGGGATACTTAGAAAGAATAAAGATCCCTACCTTGGAGTGTTGGCTCATCGAGCCTCACCTTTGGACTGTGGTTTCTCCTGCTGAATTATTGTTTGGAAGAAAGGTAAGAACTACGCTTCCTTCTATTGCAGAGAAACTGAACCCAGGTTGGCCAAATTCGAGTAAATACCGAGCTGATTGTACTGAAAAAGGAAGGAGAAATAAAATGTACCATGATCGTCGCCATAGGGCAAGAGACCTCAGCATACTACAGAAAGGCGATACAGTATGGGTTACGGATCTCAAGCGCTATGGTACTGTAGTTGGCCAAGGTCCTAATGCACGGAGTACATTATAACATCTGAAGGTGCTCAACTGAGACGTAACAGAAGATTTTTAGTACCTACTAACAACAAATCAGATCACAAAACTACTCCCCTGGCAGTATGCTTCAGTAGTCACGCATCATGGAAATAACACAGGCACTGCAAGAAGAGAACATCTAAAAGAGAAGAATCCGAATCCGATTTAAGTGAGAGAAGAATCACAATCATACGAAACCCGCTCTTATGGCCGCTTGGCAGATGGACGGTACGTAATTGTCAGGAAGACAGGTTAAACCGTCAAGACTTTATGAATGCTAAACTTCCAAAGGAAAGAGGATGTAAAGGAGCATGTGTTAATTGCTCTGTTTATATTTGGGTTGTTTACCTTGGCAACCATATTTGTTAGTGTTTGTTTTTATGCTATGAATGATTTAATAAAGGTTTTATTTGGAATTCAGTTTTAGTTTTCTTTGCAGATATCAAGCTATCTTTTGGGAGCACTTAACAGATGTTAGCTTCGACCTATTCAAATATACTCTTAAAATTAAAGACGGAAGATTTACCGGCATACGGTAATTCTTATCAACCTGCAATATTACTAAAAAGACATTACACATGATATCCAACTAATCATGGAATTCTGATTACCTTATGGAGTAGTGGCAATTTTAAGAACTAAAAGTCCCATTTTGTAAGAACCTAAAGCCACCTCATGTCGTCTACCAACACAAACATTTTCAAAAAGAGATGTACGGATATTTATTAGTCAGGAAAATTGTTTTCTGGAACTCTTTGTGTGGGACACTATCAAATTAAGTGAAAGTGAAAATTAGGTCAAGTATGACTATTAATAACGATTTCAAAGAGACAAAACTGTAAATGAGACTAGCACATAGTCTTATAGTTTCACTTTCGAATTGTTGGTTGTATTATTTGTTGCGCACTGAGAACAGGTCATTGATTACCACCTTATTTTTTCCTGTGACGCCGGAAACGGAAAACTGTTGCCATAATATTTCAAACTTCCGGTGCAAGATGCATAGTTTCCTCCTCCGGATGCACGTGACATTCTTACATGTTGGCGAATGGTTCTGTGGGGTTTAAGTTTATGTTCCCAAGAAATATTTTTTACAATATGTTTGCCCGCAACAGGATTGTGTGTGAGTAAAATATTTTTACTGTTAAATATGACCTCCCCATAACAAAAATATTTTGAGAAATAACCGGAAATAATCACCCAACGGTGAAGTGCTTGTACATACTTGGTAATACATAGGCTTAATTTATGCTTCTAGGTATTAAATTACGAATGCCTAAAACATAAAATTACAATAAGTTACATAAATAATCTTTCGTATCATCTCTAAATCTATTCTGGTGTAGTTTATTTTTTTAACTTATACATAATACAAAGTAGGAACATATCTTGTACCTTGGAAAATATTTTAATGTAGAATGGTGCATGAACTTTACTTTAATGGTAACAATATCTTTTATAATGGGGTTTGAGAATTAAATTTTTTAATGTTGGGTATGGGTTAGAGGTTCCTGAAAAAAATAAAGTTTCTACGTATGAATTTTGTACCTGGCGCCCAAACAAATAATCCGATGTTCAGTACGATTAAAAGGCTTTGTTCTCTACAATTTTTCCTATAATATTCTATTTATTCTCTGATATGAAACAATTAGTTTTAGACCCCAGAAGACTCAAATAATAGTGAGTCGAATATCAAGAATTGAATTGAGTTGTAAGAATTGAATTGAGTTGTAAGAATTGAATTGAATTGAATTGAATTTAATTTAATTTAATGTGATGATTTCAAAAATTTCTCAACCCTAAGTATACTTACTTATATTCATATTACGCAAAGCCTTATAACTATTTAATTGTGTAGGCTTTCTATGTGACCGTTCGGATGACATTCAAACTTTGTTAGCAATGCCAAGTTCTAATGTTGTGTTTGATAGTGGCAAACTCAATAAGCAATTGGTTTTATATGTTCATTTGCTAAACTGTTATTCAAATTTGCTTCCTCTGGAATGGGTTGTCACAGAGCACACTCACCATTTATACAAATGAAGCTTTTATACACCTGATTAGGTTGCATTGAAAATTAACTACAAATATTTCGCCTACAATCTAAGTATGAAAGCCAACCCTGGAGTATTGTATTCAACTTAGGACTTAGGTAATAAAGGCAAACAAAGGTAAGCTTTTACGAACTATTTCGAAACATTTCTCTTGCAATTTTCCATTACATTCAGTTTAATCCATTACCTTGTTAAGCAACAATACAAATCCAACTATGACACAATGTATTAAATTTTATAAGAAAATTCTATATAAGAAATGACGTAATAATTATCAATGAGTACTTGATAATAAATCAGTACGAGTCAGTACTTGTGGACTGGCTTTATATTTCAGATAATTAAGGCTCTGGTGGGTGTGATTGAGTCGGTCGTTTCGATTTCAAAAGATGTAATGGAGTTGTTATTGAGAGAAAACAATTGTTTTTATATGGTTTACAAGTGCATATCGTTAACCAATAATAAATAATCTATAAATTATTATAAAAATCTAAAAGTTTTATATTTTTAAAATAATTATTAATTTTTGTATGTCAAGCACAATGACTTTTGACTATCAAGAGTAGTTTTTATTTATTTATGTTATAACCTTATCAAAAATTTTCCTTTTACAAGAATGAAAATACTACCGGTATTTTAGTATTTTATGGCATTATAATGCTAAAGCACTTACGTAGCCTGAAAACTTTTCATAATGAAATCAAAATTAAATTTTTAAATGTAGGCCTAATAGAAAATTTTAAGTTTTAATTTATTTTGAACTAAAATTAGTCTTCAACATTATTTGATGAAATGTTGCCAATTGTGTGCATAAGGTCTTACAACAGTTTATAGGCGGCAGTTTATTAACCACTTGAATATTTTATGGTTATGGTTAGGCTTAAAGTGTATTCCCAACTACCATTATGTTATGAAACTTTGACTGGAACCCCTTTAACTACATGGGAACAAACCATTTTTTATATTTTAGGGACATAAAAATTTGAGAGCAGAACTTTTGTAACATTCAATGTTTTACTGATGTAATGACAAAGTTTTCTACCCATTTTTAGTACAATTGTAAATTGTGGCCGCAAATTAGACGTGCGTAAATAATTCGTTATTCTTGTAAGCACAGTTATACTGCTAAAACTCATTCGCACTAAGCGCTCAAAACGTATTTTACTACCAAGTGCACAACTGATCAAAAAATAATCTGTTGTTAGCTCGTTTCACACGGGGATGCACACTTTTGTTGATCAATATTTTCATTTACCTATCAATTCATATAAAAGAACTGATTGTTATTATTTGATTACGTAGTCATAACCTAGCGAAGTTTTCTTTAACATCTCGGTGAGGTCCACTTGCAAATGGAGAGAAAAACGAACAATAAGTTACGTTTATTTTTGTAAATATATGTATAACAACAAGAAGCATTATTCCTAAAAATAATATCCTAATTTCAATAGTTTAACATGTACAGCCACAATTTCAATTGGAATTCATTGCTTAGTTTGATTCTTTGTGCCTCCCTACAAAATCAAAAGCTTGGTATATTTTTTAAATATCTCTGAGAAGCCATAGAATAACTTCTCATTAGAAATCAAACGACTAACATTGCAACATTACTTTGCGCAGTTTGTACCATAGTTTGGTTTTGATGCTGTGAAAACAAGTCCTTAAAACTAAAAAATTAGACATTTTTTATGTTACTTGTTTAATCCAGCAGTTCTATGAAGGTTAAAATGTTTTAATATCCTCGAAACAATTTAAATGTAAAAACTAATTTAATAGAGATGCTCATTCACCTTACGTGTAGCGATGAGTTAGCGGGCAGTAAGCGATAGTATTTCATTATCATTCCAGATTAAAGTGTAGTTAGAATATAAAACCTGTATGTAAGTTTTAAAGTCCTGTTTGTTAAAGTAATTCCTTAAATTTTCAATAAATAAAATGGAGTTACAATTAAGGGTTGACTTACGTTTCCCGATTTATTATATTAGCTCAAATAATTATCTGCTATTGCATTCAATAATTGTAGGAACATAAAGATTGTAATCTTACTGGAAGATTACTCAGAAAACTGTCGTTTATTATTAATAAAATAGTATAGTCAGTTTTATAAAGTTTTCAGCTTTTTCGATAGAAGAAAAGAATAAAGAAACAAAATACTTAAGTTGATTATAGACTTTTTAGAACTTTTTTTAGAGAATTCTAAAGTTATAAAAAAGTAATAGTAATAATAAAGTTAACGAAAACTGTGAGAGTTACAGATGAATTACCACGTTGCATTATTCAACTGCTCAACTATTTTGCCAAGATCTCCGATAACTGAAATTTCATCAAGCAAGTTATAAGTTTCAAAACTTTCTTTTATTGATCACAATCTCAATAGACTAGATTTATTTTTCTATGTTACTTTTTCCTCTATTTAAGAAGGATTATTAAGGTGCTGCTATACATGCACGTCACGTCACGTCGCGTCCACTTACGGCCAATTCGACGATGCCGGAGGGGGGGCTATACATATTCGCATCGATTCACACCGATTCGCATCCATTCGCATCGATTCGCATTTTCTAGTTTCTAAGAGCCAAATGGCCGAGTGGACGTTGATGTAGGCTGTACACACACACGTCACGTCACGTCGCGTCGCGTCCCAATTCGGCCGATTCGGCCGTGTATGCTCATCAGAGCATTCGAGTCGGGCCGTGCCGTGACGTGACGTGACGTGACGTGACGTGTATGTATAGCCGGTTCCATTTGATTACACAGGTTTCATTCACTTTGAAAATGGACGCGACGTGACGTGACGTGTATGTATAGCAGCACCTTTATGTTGCTTTCCCTTAAAAACTATCAGGAGCTACTATAATATAAATTCAGTATCCAGTAACTCTTATTACTTTTTAGAAAAGTATACGGATCATTTTGTTAAGTAAATTTAATCGCTTCTTGGTTATTATTCCAAGAGAACAATAATTTCTCTGATAGGCATTTTGGATAAGATTTTTTATTTATATTAAAACACTCGAAGATAAAAAATAACTGCACGGATGAGTTAGAGAGAATATTTTATAATAATGATATGAGTATATACAGGGTGTCCGAAATTATGGTGAAATATTAGTATATGATAGTACAGGTAAAAATAAGAAAAAAAGTTCATATAAACATAGGTCCAAAAGTGTTTCGTTTTCCGTCTGTGTGTCTGTTTGTGATTTTTACATATTTAATCATATCTCATGAACCTTGTAACGTACAAATTTCAAACTTGGTACATGGATGACCACTATTAAGACCTATTATTGTAAGAAGTATCAAATGTCTACTTTGTACCATTTTAAAATGGCGACTGATTTTTGTTTTCAAAGCTAAATATCTTAAAAACCGTAAATTTTAGAAAAATTATACAAGAGACAAAAAGTTGTGAAACTTAATCCAATTAACGCTAAAATTAAGATTATGATGATCGAACTACTAACAACGGAGAAATATTAACTTTTCTAAATAAAAACATGGTCCTTTAGAACAAACTGTCAGAAATTTCCGGTTAAGACCATTAAAATTAGGTACAAAGCGAGGCATGCTTACATTTAAGAATTTCAAGACTTCCAGTGTGGGACGTCCCTTGGACATGTAAAAAAATAATAAAACATGTGAAAATATTTCTATTTATAACTGATACACAACTGTAAAGCTTCATTACATTGAGCAAAATAATATAGAAGTTATTTCTTATATTCCAGACTTTTTTCCAGCCCTGTAGAATACGTATAGGTATAAAATCACAGATTAGTATCAAGCCTGTTGTTTGTTGGCTGATTCTACTCTGATATTAAACCAAAAAAATATAATTTTTCACTGAAATATCACATATGTCTTATAAAAACTGTCCATTTAACGCATCATTTCCCTTTAAAACGCCATGTCACTGTCAAAGCGTTGACAGCTCTGATATTGGGAAAGTGATTTACCAAAGCTCATTGATGCCATAAACAAATTCAAATAAAAAGAAACCGCATTCCACTCTAACAGAATGTGATTTTCAAACATACTATGATATTAATGGGGCTATTGTGCCTCTGACACACATTATTTTTCATAAAATAACACTGTCAATTATTCAAAACGGTATAATTTATTGTCTATTTTTAGTGATCAATCTATTTTCGCAGATTTTTCTATTGATAACAATAGGTTATAGTTGAAAAGGCTTTTGCAGCAGCAATACACCAAAAAAATTAAACTTATCGACCACAAAACGAGTTAATAGTTGGGGAAACGTTCCGTTCATAATCCCCCAAAGTGAACGATACTACGCTTTGAACGATACTTACGACTGATTATTGTGTTTTTGCTTTATTTAATCATTCCACAAGTTCTTTTTTAAGCTTTTTGGGGGTTTTCAGAGCAAGCATAAAAACTCGGTAAACTCTGTAAAGTAAGTTGGTCTGTGAAGACTTTTTCTACATTTTAAAATTATTTTTTGAGTCTTTGTGTTATATCTACGTAGCTGTTGCACTATGATTGTGGCTGCTGCTTACTGCTCAGGAACTGCTGCTTGCTGCTAACGTCTCCTGTGGTGATGACTCGACGCACCGCGCTTGTAGTAGAGAGCGCACCGATCTGTCCCCGTGCATTCGCTGCGAAGGTGGTCATACCTACCCCAAGGACTTGAAGCACCTTGACCACGGATCACAGACGCACCCTCATAGGACGGTGCTAGCCACTCTAACGGGAACAGAAGATGGACCCGCGCTCGCCTTCGGCCTGGCTTTCGACTTTACAGTCACCGCAGGATCCGGTTACCGTGATAGCAGGCACTTCCCCCGCTTTCACCCTTTATGTTTTCTTCTTTGTTTTCTCCTTATCCTTCGCTAAAACCCTAGGCTCGTGCTCGTCAGGGCTCTCGCTAGGGCTGTGCACCCGCTTGTATTGAGCTGAGGCACTGGACGTGAGGACGGCAGCCTTGAGGAGCCGCCCTTGGATCCATGACCTAGTCCTCTCCCGTGCGTCTCTCACCATCAGAAGTTGGTATCTGTCTTAGAAGTCTTCCGCCGATGACCGCAGGATATTCAACTAATCAAACAATACGGATAGGGAGAGGATTCCCTCCTTTAATTAACTAGTTGTTGACGTTCTTCTGGATCCTGCATGCTCCACGCATATCAGTCAATAACGTCTCGACTTTAGCTTTTCGTCCTCACGGATTTTGTGGGAGTTCGCCTATTGTATCTCGCAGTCATCACAGACATGCATGGTAGTATGACTGAAGTCACTCCCATATACTGCTCTTGCTCGCTAAGCTGTTTTGACGGGAGAATGGCACACAGAAAAATGTGTGGCTGCCCTCCCCAGATTCCTTAGAGAGAGCAGAATGCATAAGATGTGATTACGAACCGGAGTCCTGATTCACCTGGGGTACGTGAAAATTGTGAGTTGAACTTCAATAATACCAGATAGAAATTGCGGAAAATTTTAAGTTAACAATAAAAACCACCCGTTCCTAAGTAATTGTCGGACATGTTTTGTTCCAAACGCTAAAAAAGTTTAACTTTATAAAACTATTTTAGTTCAAAAATGTTACCGAAAATATTTAAACTAAATCAAATTGAATTAAAACTAAAGATATTCCAAGGAAACTAGTATTTTAAGTATTTTGCGATGCACATTTCCTTTTTATGACTGGCGTGAAGAGAGGTCTAATATAAATGCTAATGTTAAAAGCTCTTAAGCATGTCTTAGACTCTTAAGTCTACTCATCACAACCACCTAGGCATTGATTTGCAATGTCCTTTAAACGAGTGCCTCCAATTCGATTAGTTTAAAAATACCCAGCCAAAAATTAAGTACAAGCAACTTCATTTTGTGGTAATTATATTTTCGACCAAGATTTTATCGGTTATATTAAAACGAGATTGTGACCACAGTTTATAAAATAAAAAAAATAATAAAAAAACAATCATTTGCTTAGAAAGGTAGTTGACAAGACAAAGTCGTCGACATTTTGGTAAATTATTTATTAGAATTTCCTGATATATTTTTATAAAAGTAATTGCTTGCCTGTTGAATAAGCCGAAGGTGGAATGTTTACATTAATGTTAATATTTAATGAGGCAAAAACACTTGTTTATTTACTGATGAATCATATTTTTAATATTTTCAATTAACCCCCTGTGTTAAGTTAATAAATCAATACTTCAGACCAAACTTTATATGCAATGTATTTATTTTGTTATGTACCAGATTGTGATCTCGTCAACTAAAACAGATGCAAGAAATGTTGAATTAGCAAAGTAATGCGTAATTGTAAAACGATAAAAATCGCGTTGACCGATTAAAATATATTCAGATTCAGATTTATTCAGATTTATTTATTTCCATTACAATAAATACATACATTACAGTATAAGTACATAATACTAATGGAAATTTCCCCACAAAGACTATTTATGTCTGCGTGTGGGGAGAGAACTTTGCACTGTCACAATTAATTACTAGTACCTTACGCTAAAAAATCAATATTTTCCGAAAAACTGAGATTGCACATAACTCGCTTACTTTATAGATACGAGGTTGGGGTGAAATACATGTAAAGTTTGGCGTAAAATCTATATATGTACTATTTTTGGGGTTTTCGAGAAAAATTCCCAAGTGTGTATTTTTTATTACCAACATTTAACATACCTAACATGGTGTGCATAACAAATAAATCCACTATTTAATCATTCTCAGGAACTATCTGTAGCTTGTTGCAATACTATTTTTACTTCTGATTGCTAGCAAACCCTTCTTTACTTTTCACCTACATGTAGAAAGTGTGGTATTAGGTGAAATACCACCTTACAATCATACTACTTTCATTAGAGTTTTTATTACTAGAAAATTACATTTAGTTATTTTAACATTCATAACCGCTGAAAAGAAAAAAGACAGTGTAATATTTATAAAAAATCGTTTAACAAAGTGAATTGTAGAGAAGGCCAAACATTTTAGTGACATTAGGTACCACTAATAGAAAGTAAAACTGCTTGCAACTGCCAATCTAGTTTTGGTCCAATACATTTTACCCGGATCTCCTTGGAGAGGATATTTGAAATAGATATTATTTGAGAAATAATTTTCACGGTAGTATTAGATTTTGTGTGTACTGCCCAACGTAACTGTTAAATCATTGGGACGGCCCAAGCCACCCATCATAACCTCATCTGAGCCCTGAAGCGAGTCAGTTCCTCACCATTTCAAGGGGAAGCTTTAAATTCTTAGGTGTGTGTTGGACAGCTCTTTCCCCTTATTGTACTCTATTACCTTAATAATCACACACTAATAATACTATAATAATTTCTAATATACGTTTTTTCACTCTACTATACACTAATTAACTAATTCAAAAATTGTTGAAAAACAGTTCATCAGAAAAATGTTAAAATAATAATAATAATAATATAATCTTTATTATCTCAAAACATAAACATATAAATACATAAATACTATGTTGTGTAACACATATATCCATATTCATTACAAAATTAACAATATGTATACCCAGGCTGTCCTTTTTTTTAAATTAAAACATAAGATTTAGTTTGTTTTGAGAAAATTCCTCCAAGGCTACGATTTTTAAAGGTGATCAGTTACTAATATTTTATAAATTGTAGTTAGGCAGTTTCAAATATCTGTAAACAAGTAATAAGTCACAAACTCCTGAGCTTAATAAAAAGTACATAACATATTGATAAAAATAACATACAATATAAAATACATACATGTTATAAGCAAGAACCTTAACAATCACACCAACTACCCTAATTACATACATAAAAGTACCTAACTCATGAGTTCATGAGTTTTTAAAACTTGTTCAATAAATATTAAAATAGAATGGATTTTTTTTATACAATTGTAAAGTTGTGTAGGAAGATCAAAGGTTATAAATCGCGTCTTAATCTTTCAAATTGTGTGTTATGTGAAGTGCTCATTAAAACTAGATTGGATAATTTTACGAGATTTGATTAAAGGGCATTAGAGTATGAAGAGGTAAAATATGTAAAATACTGTCATACTGTACACAAATATTGTACTACATATAGGTAATTTACTGGTATTTTCGGGTAATTTGTGTTATAAATTGGATATTATTTTCTCCCGTTAAAAATTCTAGTAGAAACACTAAGTATTTTACTTGTTCACTGTAATTTTCAATGGGAGATATGATTTACGTAAAGCAGAACATGTTAGTAAGTTGACGATAAGCACAAATAATCTACTTCACAATCAGGAAATAACCCTAATAAATTGCGTTATTCTGATTTCCCTTCCCCTCTACTACACCACACCTGTACGAAAATTTCTTTTCTAGCACTATTAACTACATCCAGCTTTACAAATTATTACAATAACATTTGTAAATTTTAGGTCATTTGTATTTATATATGTTTTTAAATTTGACAAATGATAATCTGCGATCGGAAGTAGCTGATGGCTATAGTTTTTTTTTTGTGATTTATGGGTTCTGGAAATAGGTTTTTAATCTTGTATTAGTAAGTACCCCTATTGCAGCAGACCTGCATACTCAGCGAATTTCAAATGCAAAAAATATATTTCCATCCAACGTAGCGAGATATGACATGATTTTGTAATCGCCATAAGAATAACAAGGGAAATGAGTATGCAGGCTTGTGGCAACAGGTGTGTCAAAACTGCGTGGTTGAAATTTAATATTCAGTAGATCTGAACTAGAAGAAGTCATACAGTGTGTAAAAAACGTCCGTCCACCCCTCCTTAATTTTTTTGTTTGTTAAGATAAACAATTAACCTTTGGGGAATGATACTAATTCAACCCAAATTATTTTTTGACGTTACCAAACATTTTGAGTGTCCCCCAAAAATGGGGAATTTTGGGGACAACTCAAAATTTTCAAATGCAAACTCCTTTCGTGTGACCCCTCATTTTAAAGAGCATTCAAAATGTAGATTAATGGTGAAAATTGGAGGTCTCTAACGTGTTTCTATCAAAATTGACAGCTTGTCAAAGTTTTGAATACAACACATCCTTGAAACCTGGAGTCTAGGACATTTGGAGTTTTAATTCAGTTTTGGTGACGTAAAAATAAAACGAGCCAGGGAAAAATGTTATTAAATGAAAAAGTAGTCTCTTTTTGTGATATTTAAAATTTTGAGTGTCCCCCAAAAATGGGGGATTTTGGGGGCTACTCAAAATTTTCAAATTAAAACCCCTTTTGAGTGACCCCTCATTTGAAAGAGCTTTAAAAAAATAGGCGATTGATGGAGGTTGGAGGTCGCTAACGTGTTTCTATCAAAATTGGCAGCTTGTCAAAGTTTTGAATACAACACATCCTTGAAACCTGGAGTCTAGGACATTTGGAGTTTTAATTCAGCTTTGGTGACGTAAAAATGAAACAAGCCTGGGAAAAATGTTATTGAATGAAAAAGTAGTCTCTTTTTGTGATATTTAAAATTTTGAGTGTCCCCCAAAAATGGGGGATTTTGGGGGCAACTCAAAATTTTCAAATTCAAACCCCTTTTGAGTGACCCCTCATTTGAAAGAGCTTCAAAAAAATAGGCGATTGATGGAGGTTGGAGGTCGCTAACGTGTTTCTATCAAAATTGGCAGCTTGTCAAAGTGTCCAGGAGTCGTATTAAAAGTGTTGACAAGCTGCCAATTTTGATAGAAACATGTTAGCGACCTCCAACCTCTACCAATCGCCTTTTTTTTATAGCTCTTTCAAATGAGGGGTCACTCGAAAAGGGTTTGAATTTGAAAATTTTGAGTTGCCTCCAAAATCCCCCATTTTTGTGGGACACTCAAAATTTGAAATAACACCAAAAGAGACTACTTTTTCATTCAATAACATTTTTCCCAGGCTTGTTTCATTTTTACGTCACCAAAGCTGAATTAAAACTTCAAATGTCCTAGACTCCAGGTTTCAAGGACATGTTGTATTCAAAACTTTGACAAGCTGTCAATTTTGATAGAAACACGTTAGAGACCTCCAATTTTCACCATTCATCTACATTTTGAATGCTCTTTAAAATGAGAGGTCACACAAAAGGGGTTTGCATTTGAAAATTTTGAGTTGCCCCCAAAATCCCCCATTTTTGGGGGACACTCAAAATGTTTGGGAACGTCAAAAAATAATTTGGGTTGAATTAGTATCAATCCCCAAAGGTTAATTGTTTATCTTAACAAACAAAAAAATTAAGGAGGGGGGGACGGACGTTTTTTACACACTGTATATCAAGTCTTATCAAGATATGTTAAGAAATAATGAAAATATAGAATTTGTTTATTTCCCATAAGGATAACATCGG
Source organism: Flexamia atlantica (assembly GCA_035578135.1). Classification (NCBI taxonomy): domain Eukaryota; kingdom Metazoa; phylum Arthropoda; class Insecta; order Hemiptera; family Cicadellidae; genus Flexamia; species Flexamia atlantica. The sequence continues at coordinate 3,344,303 of JAQJVK010000008.1, read as the reverse complement.
GAATGAGTCCGCAGTTTCGAGGATTTTAGACTAAAATATATTAGATCTCATCTAGATGAAGCCACTAACTAAGTTTTATTAAGATATGTTGAGAATTAAGCGAGATATAGAATTTTACTTATTTCCCATAAGGTTAACATTGGGACAACGTACTGTGTTTACCACTATCAATATCTCGGTAACCAATGGACATAGAGCTATTATTCAAAATACTAAAAATTGTTTTTTTTCGAGCTGAATTCAGTTGTGCAAACCAAAATAATATTACTTGTATAATTATTATATTATTTTTATTTTTCTATGTGAAAACCCCAAAAAACCCATTTTGGGGGGATTATCCCTCTTTACCCCCCTTCAGATGGTCCGATCGGCTGGTTTACGAACTCGTCGAATTCATTACCACTTTACATGTCTGGACCAAATTTCATATAGATCGGACTATTTTTACGGCCACAATCGCGGTAACAGACACAAACAAACATATATTGATATATGCTTTTATAACATATGTGTGTGAGTGTGTGTGTGTGTGTGTGTGTGTGTGTGTGTGTGTGTGTGTGTGTGTGTTTATTTATTTATTTGTTTATTTATATTCAAACGAATGGTGTTTTTTGCTTCAGGGGGCCCCTAAACGAAAAGTTATCATGGTCTTGGGCTTAGGTCACACCATGAGACTACGGTAATTGCTTCTTCCCTATTTTCAAAATAAATTTACAAAGAAGAAAATAAAAATATTTTTTTCGTCTGAATATTGTTTTTACAACACTCTTACTAGGGGAACAGCAAACATATTATTGCCTTGTATCTAAGTCAAATAATACCCAGCTTGCATTGTTTAGATTGGCCTTGGGACCGAACTACGGTCTCGTGACAGCCAATGTATGCAGTCAGTTATAATAGTCCTACTGCCAATAGATAAAATAACAACACCATGAATTGTTGATTGTATACAGCATATTGTGGTTTTATTTTATAAATTAAGCTTGAAATTTGAAAATAAAACTGCTAGAAACTGACGTACTCCTCAATAGTTATTTATGAAATTCATAATTTACGTTTATACGGAAAGAATTATAATATATAAATTTTTCATTTGCGGAAACTCACGCAGACAGGTAGACACTATATTTGGAAAGAAAAGGGAGTTCCTAAAAAGAGTTAAGAGGTTCTGCGAATAATAAATAGAAAATAAAAACAACACATGTTCATATATTATAAATCAACTCAGTTGTAAACTCAAACAATATAGTTAACAAACTCCTAGCTTTCATTCCCTACCTTTAGGTTGATCCGTCTATTGAAGACCCACCCTGAAGGTCGATTAGGGGCCCAGATATCATGACAATGTTACCGCTTCTTACACTGAAAATTGCCCCTAGTGAGTGTTCAAAACAAGCTCTCCCAAAGGAGTTGAATGTTACAGCATTTGTCGCTTATCTACTTTCATGGTATAAAGTCATTACTTTTTTCTTGAGTTCAATATCTGTTTTTGATACCTAGTAAATTTATTTACAGAATTGTTAAATATGTTTCACAATGATACTACATGATGAATATTCAAAAATATTTTCGTAAGTCTGATCGGATTAAGAGAATGTATAAAATCTTTCAGCTAATTAAAACTTATTTGTTGTACGTTGGATTGCAATAGAATATCGGTTCCGGATTGAACATTGATATTCATTTTATATTAACTTCATGATATTTCTTACATTCGTTGAAATAACTTCTTTACTTCATAGCTTGTCAGTAGAGGCAATACATCAATACTACCAAAACAAACATAAACGTCTTGTAACTATTTTTAATCAAATTTTTGTACGTTTCGAATAATTTCAGTACATTACACAAAAAGCTACAAATAATCAGGTTTACATTGGTTTGAAAAATATATAATTTGTTAATATATTTATGCCATTTCATAGAAAATCGACAACCATTATTTTTTACCATACATAGAGCGAGATATCGTAATATAGCTCAATAATACATCATACAACTTCTCACTCTATGCTGCCACTACTTTTACTAGTGTAACGATCTTATGCGTTAAGGTAAGAAGAAATCCATGGGGATTACTCTTAAGTCTCATAGCTCTCCACTATACAAACATGTTTTATGATTTCATTCTGTATTATATTTTCTTTTCTAACATTTAGTAAAGTGACAGTATAATATCAAAATCTTCCTCATAAGAGTAGGACAAGATGTTTTTACAGAACTATTATAGAGATGCTACGTTTCGTGGCTGAACAATAATTATATTAGTGTTTTTATATCGAATTTCATTCGTACTTATTTTCTCTAAATAAGCTTAACATGAATAAAAGTTTAGTCTAAATCTATAAATCCATGAGTACCTCTGTTAACTATTCAAATTCAGACAATAACTCACTTATGCAAGTTATTAGTGTGTAATGGGTTGTTTTGCAGTTTTGATGGGTCTAGTTGAATCGTTGTTTCAAACTGTGTGAATATTTTATGGTTATAGCGCAGGTTTAAAGAGTATTATCAACTACCATTAAATAATAAAACTTTGAGTGGGACTTTGATAACGGTTCCAACGTAACTAACTTTTTTAAACGATTTATTACTTTTTGCAGCGCTTGAAAATATGTAACAGGCAAAATATTCTGCAGGCTAACGATATAACATTTGCATTTTAATATTTTTATTTTGATAATCGTGTGTTTTGCAGGAAGTCATTCCCAACGAATCCACACTTTCAAAACAGTATTGGAACATTTAAGTTAATATTCACCTCAAATGTAATGTTTAATTGTCAAAAAATAGGGTATTTTTTAGGAGAGTGACGCTAATAATGTGAATAAATCGGTTAATTTAGATTAGGTTGGTAAAAAGGCCCATGCCGCATAGTTCCGGCTGCTGAAGGTAACGGCGACACAAATAAGATAAAGACTAGAAGACTGAGCCTGACTTTCAATATACGCAATGTGGATATTTTTAGCGGTTTTTACCATTAGGGATGAAGCTATTACTGTAGTTCTCATGGTAAGACTTAAGCCCCAGACCATGATAACTTTTCGTTTTTTAGCCCCCAGAAGCACGTTAATATATATATATATTATATACAACCGCTGGTGTAACTCAGGTATACGAACTCTACAGACTTGAAATTTTGCACGCACTTCCCTTATTTCCTGAACATATGGGGAAAATTATCAGAACTCACAATTTTTAATTTCAACCCCCTCAAAAAAATTATTAAAAAATCGCTAAAAAAGCTTTTTGAAATAAAGTTATTTGAAGCTCTAGTGGTCGAACGGATGGTCCTATCGAAAAACAGACTGCACCATGTGCCACGGATTTTCACGATCTACAACTTTGGTCCTATGAATTTCTGCCCTATCTCGTCCCCTTCACCCTTAGATAACTCTAGAATTTGAAATTTTTGAAGATTTCCCTTCGTTTTTCCAGCTCCAGTTGGCTTGATATTAAATGTAGAGGCGTGAAATGTGCTACACATCATCTCTACAGCATATATCTTACAGATCACCAATAAAATAACTAGTTCTTAGCATGAAAATGCATATAAAGTTAAAAATCTTCGAAATTTTCCTATGTCTCCAATTTTGATTTTTTAATCCAGCCATAATATAGGTTCTCGCTAATCTTCCTTACCATCATACTGTATCTTATAGTAGAATCTATAACTTCTGAATCTTCGAACTAAGTCGGTAAAGTAGTATTAGCAGTTTAGCAATATAGGCATTGTTATTAAATTAAATACTTTATTATTATACTTTTTGAATTATCCTGCTATATTTTTATAAAATATATAACCGAAATAATTTAGAACCACAATTCTTTTCATTCTTGCCTTAAAGTGTAGTTTATTCTTATGGAGCTTACTAAAACATGTAAAATCTCGTTTTGTTAGATTGAATATGTTGTTTTGCATTTGAAATTCGCCGAGTATGCAGGTCTGCTGCAACGGGGGCATTTCGAAATCGAATTGCTCAATGTCTTACTACCTAATATAAAAATGTAGACTTGTATAAACCCTGAAAAAAACAGGGAAGACGTTCAGCGGTACTCGCAGCGTAATCCTGACGCATCCCTTGAGAGGGTTAAGATTTTTCGTTTGAAAAACCCGAAACTGACTGGAGTTAAGCATTTGCCAAATTCGCTTAACAGGAAATATATAACAATAAATCATAAACAAAATATGAATGTTTTGGGTTTCTCCAAATCGGACCGAACAATACTACCTTCGTGTCCTACTTATGTTTGTTCCTTGTCGTGGTTATCTCGATCTTCTGTCACTTGGTGGACCCAACTGTCCGCACATTCCAGGAACTCACACGGAAACTCGGTTTGGTCGAAGACGAAGATGAGTACGACTACGCGTTGCAAGATGCTGCGCAATTCATGACAGGCCGAGACTCCGCTCTTTCTTTGTTCTCCTTTGTAACATGGGGGCTCCTGGAGCAATCTTGTGGGACAAGTTCAGAGACCTCGTTTGCGAGGATCACATTGAAAGGAATACCCATGATCCAGAGCTGGCCTACCATCTTGCCCTCGTCGAAATTGATCGTAGTTTACGCCGTCAGGGTTCCTGTTTATCCAATCACGGTCTCCCTGATATGGAAGAAGACATTACTGAGTTGGGTAGGGAACTGCTCGTCTATGGTGAAAATTAACAAAGAGCGTTGGTTGAGAAGTGGGTAGTCAAACTGTCTGATGATCAGAGGTAGGTTTTTGATTACATTCGTTCACTTCTTTATAGCCGCGGGGTTTGTAGGTCATACAAAATTATCTTTCTGGATAGGCCACTGATGTTGGCCTATAGTATGACCGGTTACAATCTGTATTACAATCTGTATTATCTGTATGACCGGTAATTGTATTACCGGTCTGACCTTAAGAGCCAAGGTCAGACGATAGAATCAGTTGGCGTTGATCTACGCACGGATTGTTTCACGCATGGTCAGCTCTACGTTTTGCTGAGTAGAGTTAGGCACCGAAATTGCGCCGCAAACCAATCTGACAAGAAAGCTTCACTAATCCCTGACCGATATTGCGTCGTGAGGGTGGCAGGTACCTGTAGACTGCAACACCACACAATGATTTAGGAATGTTACCCTCGTCCCCCCCCACGCCTGACCAGTTGACGAACCACAAAATATTTGTACTCCACAAATGTTTTGTCGGTTTTGCATAAGACACCTAAGCGATAGGTAGCTCCATTCACGAGCAAGTGATCCATTATCGTTGTTTAGAATTAGTTGTTTTTTTTGCGATCTTCATTACAAAAATTATAAATCAATGATATCAATACAGAAATAGCCCTTCAGAAAAAATGTTATGAGTTGCTATATTCCAGCACCATATAAAATAAATCGAACGTATAGTTGATAAATTAATTAGTTACCGGAAATAGATATCAATCAGTACGGCGGTTAATCAAGTGAAATCAAGTGTTAGTACGTTGGGTTAACGTAAAAACTTGCACGTTTTGATACAGCTTATATCCACTTGGCAGGTGTAAAGAAGGTACCAGTTGAAGTATTTTTGTCCGAAGAACCAATCTTGAATTCTTGTACAACACCTCCATATCAGCCATTAAAGTAAACCATCTGTATGAATTTTCAAATTTAGCCTGACTCCGTTGCTCACTCGCCACTTCCCTCCAAGGGGCGATAACGAAGGGTTTTTAAGGAATTCCTGTGTTCCGACTTCGAAGGTGAGGCGAGGAGTCAGTGCTTGCCTCCCTCATGTGATTCTAGGTTGGGCTGCGGTGCAATATCAGTCTACCCCTGGGACAAGATTTAGAGTCACAGCGCAATTTCGGTGTCTACCTGGATTTTTCGGCGCAATTTCGGTGCGCCCATTTGAAGAACATAGTCTTTAACGACCTCCTTCTTTAATACTAATAAATACGTCCTCAGTAGGCTAGGGGATCTGCGAGATGATGAAAACTCCTCGTTGTAATTAGACTATTCACGCAGTAGGATAGGGGGGTCTGCTTAAAAAAAGTCCCCGGTGTTGTACATAGCTGTTTAAAATTATGTTAATGTTTGTGTTTTAATTGTTTACGGCAGAGGCAAGGGAGCCTGCTTCGTCAAACTCCCCATTAATTAGTTTTTTCGTTGGTGTAAATAGATCTGATTTTTAACCTTTTCACAGGCAGAGGCAAGGGGGCCTGCCTTAAAACAAACTCCCCATTTATTTGATATCTATTTTGTTTTTATAGTGTTGTAAATACATGGTTTCTACGTTTCCTGACCTCCCCGTTTGGCGGAACTGGATACGCCTACTATAAACTATTGTTAGGTAAACTGACAAGGAAATAAAACTGCATTAATTATTCCTTAATACAAAAGTTATTCGTTATTGAAATCCAACTTTCTTTAATCATTTCATCTAAACAATATATTTCAAAAATAATTTCAAAACCCCATCTGCATTCCTCTAAATTCATCCCAGTAAAAACATAATCTTTAATCACCGACAGCATTATTTAAAACACATACGTAGGCTCTCTTCTCACATTCAACTTAACTAATTCTCATCGATAACATTCGAATATAGATATACCTTCATAAACATAATTTTGACCAACCCTTACAATATCCGTTGAAAATTCATATCTTTATAAGTTCTTCGTCAGTTTTCTTTGAAGAACGTACACAAAATTTTCAGCTTAAAATTATCTCAATACTGGCAATTAACGCCCTATTGGGGTCCTTCAATATTGGGTATTGTTCAAATGCAGGGAACACAAACGGGGGCCTGGAAGCGGAGCCCCCAGCGAGCGAAGCGAGTATATATATATATACGCGTTGTGTGTGTGTGTGTGTGTGTGTGTGTGTGTGTGTGTGTGTGTGTGTGTTACCACGATAGTGGACGTAAAACCGGCCCGATCTTTATGAAATTCGTTACAGACATATAAAGTGGTAATCAATTGGGCTAGTTCGTAAACCAGCCCGATCGGACCACCGGAAGGGGGGTAAAGGGGGATAAACTCCCCAAAAGTTTTGGCGGGTTTTCACGTAGAAAAAAAAATCATACATTTTTGGTTAATACTATTGAATTCATCTAAAATAAACAACCAATTTAGTATCTTAGATCGTTGCTCTATGTCCATTAACAAGTTACCGAGTTACTGAAAGTGGCAAACACAGTACGTTGTCCCAAACCCTTTATGAGAAATCAATAAAATTCTATATCTCGCTTATGTCTCAACATATCTTAATAAAACCTGGTTTTTGGCTTAACCTAGATGAGACCTAATGTAGATTAGTCTAAAATCCCCAATAATTGCATTTTGTGGCAGCAAACCCGCACACTCAATCCCCATGTATCCTTGTAGGGATTAAAAAAATTCTATATATTCCTTATTTCATAACATATCTTGATAAAACTTCGTATCAAGATCTACAAAAAAACCACAGAAGAAATAGGGATCTGTGTTAGTTGTGATCTTCTTCCACTTCAGATCTACTTAAAATTACCCAGTTGTAATATAACTGTTGCAGCAAACCTGCATTCTCACCCCCCATGTTATTCTTATGGAGATGACAAAAACCTGCTTTATCTCGCTGTGTTGGATTGAAAGTTTTTTTATGAAATTCACTGAGTATGCAGATCTGCTGAAACGGGGGTATTTATTCATCTATGACTTCCTCAATACCAGTATCTCATTTGTGAACAATTTATTCGTGATGAGAAAATTGAAATAGAGGTGACCCCCTTCTTAAAATAACTCCAAAAGATATCCTTTTCACTGTTTTTTTCACTTTTATGAATTAAATTTATTTTACCAAAAATATTTTTTTGTGTGTCCAAAATCAAACTTTAGGAAACAATTAATTGTAACTTTAAACAAATTTCCTCTCGATTTTAGAAACTAAAATCAATTTGATGTATTTATTGATCATTTGTAAATTTGCTTGGACAGTTGAAGGTAATTTTAAGGAAATTCACGTCAATTTCCTTATTATTCCTCAGGTGTGCCAACTAGGAAATAATTAATGTTGACGAGTTAAAACCGTTAGCCGTGTTGTACATAGCTGTGCTTGAGATCTTAAAATGTAATTCCTCTGTTAATTATTATTTCACCACTTGCTATTGCATGGATTCCAGAAACAATAACCATCTGTAATATCTCTAACAACGTTTTAATGATGTTTTTTTATAGTACGGATTACAACAATAAACAAAGAGGTATTTAAATTTAAAATTTTGAATTAGGTTAAGTTACCGAAAGCTAAAATCAACTTCCTACGGAAAGTAAAACATTATTTTAAGTTAAAAACTATCGTCTTAATAAGAAGTTTTTTAGCCCTATTTAATTTATTTACCTCACAACATAAACCAAGATCACGGAACCAGTTTGTTTTTAAATACTCAATACAACTGCTCTAACTTTCAGTTGCAATACGAAATTGCTACATTGTCAAGCATCACCTCAGAATGTCTGTCTGGCAAACACTTTTTTAGCATTGATTTACTTTAAAAATCATATTTCAATAGTTAACAAATTCATATTCAATGGTTTAAATTTTACGAGTTTAGATTTTTTCCTGTGTCTCTAACAAAAGCATTCTTCATTCGTTATCAGTTGTCGAGGCTTGCAATGTGGCCCACTTAAAGGTTCTTCGTACTTTTATGATTTCAGTGTGGTTTTTATATAATCCCCAATATGTACATCAGTTTAACTTCATTTATGTACTGAAAATTTTTAATGCCAAATTTTATACTCTGGTTAGAGTAACGTGTTCAATTTTCCAACAAACATATTTGGCATTGGTGGATACTCAGTACAATTCTATATTTTCAAAAACTATTATGAAATAATAAAAACTCAAATAAAAAACATCGCCCAGATTATTTTTGTTTCACTTATAAAAGTTTAATTTCCAATTACTTAACATTTGAATAAAACTTTGAATAAAACATTTGAATAAAAAATGTATTGGTTTTATTAATCCCTACCAAAATAAATATAAAAACAAAAAACAAACTGTATATATGTATGTACATATATATATATAAAATATAATTTCTTATTTAACGTCTACAAATACTTAATATATTGATAATCAATTCATGTTATTTAAATATTAAAGCAAATTGCCGTTTTACAAATTAACAACTGCATTTTCATTTAGATTAATCCATTTATATGACCTTTGAACGATAATGTAATTAGTGTGTATGAAAATTGATAAATGTGATTTCATACATTCGGATGATCATCAAACAAAATTAATTAAATCAACTTCTCCTTTTTTAGGCGAAGGCTATTTTTTACCTTATTTCGTAAAAGTACGGCACTTAATTTTTCTCTTACCTATAATAGTTATTTTATAATATACTAGCAGAGGCCGGCGGTTTTGCTCGGTGAAAGGATAAAACAATTTGAGGTTAACTATATCTTGTTTTTAATTGCAATTTTTACAAATTACGAAATAAAATAATTTATTTTTATTATTTATCTCATCTTAAAGATTTTAAATATTTATTTAAAACCTAAAGGTTGAATAGATAGTGATTCCATGCCAGATTGAAACGAAAAGGTGAAACGTTTTTCCTCGAAAGAATTTTCTTTTTCCCTCAAATGGTATGAATTGGTATAAATGGTATGGATTGAGTTTCTATTAGTTTAGATAAGGAGTATCATTACCATGGGTGTGTACCTCGAACTTTCATAGCACCGTGCTCTCACCTGAATACTGTCTGGCTATTTGACTTATGAGAATATGAGGCATATGAAATTTAACCTATGTAAACTACAATAAAGAGCGCAAGGGGCGACTCTAGACCTGACATCTGAATAGTACAGAACGTTTATAAAATATACCAAAATTGTAAATGTAAAATAAAGGTTTGGTCAAAAAATTAGGAAACCTAATTCCCCCATTTTTTTCAATCATATGGAAGATATGATTACTCGTTTAGCAGAAAGAGGCAGAATTTGTTTATAAAAATAGTAGAAAGATTTTTTGATCTTCATACTTGGAAGCCTGAATCGCCTTCAGCCAGCACGTCTACTCTCCTAAAATTTGTAATTCTGAAAACCGTGATTCTAGTGGAACATTTTTTTAAACAACTGAATAATGGGATGGAATATCGATGCAGAGTTTCAAAATTTTAGTTTCATTATTGCTGGTGATCTGTAAAACACAAGTAGCCTAAGGTCTAAGTGGTATCTGACAAACAAATATTTAGAATATAGCCGTAATAGCTTTGTACACTTTTTTCTTTTAAAGATGATGTTTCTACCTTTTTGTCTCTTTAAAATATTCAATAGACCTTCCATTCGTATTATTTAATCATAGCTTTTAAAAAAGGCTGCAATTTTGAATTTTATAATTTACGTTATTTTAGCCTTTTTAGAGGAAATATTTTAAAATCCTTCTTTATTACGCATGAAGAGCCTTTAGAGCATAGAGCCTTTTAGGACTTTTTTAAACCCTAATTTTTTAAAGAAATAAGCTTTAAGGCCTAAAAATTTCCACCATTTTAGATTTTATAATACACCCTGTTTTAGCCGATTGAGAGAATTTTTTTTATCCTTTCTTAGTACGCATCTAGTGCCTTTAGAGAATATGTGTGCCAAGATCCATGGCCAAGTTTCAGAGCCTTATAGTTTTTGAGAAACCGTGGTCAGTGACTCAGTCAGTCAGTATGTCAGTCACTCACTAGACCGTTCTTGGCTTTTATATATATGTTAAGATTTTGTAATATTTGTTTTACATAAGTCAGAACTGCAAATCCAATAATGTTATCATGGATAATTCAAGTTTAAAATTATTAATAACATAATCAATAATTTTATTTTTCATAAGTTGTAGCTCGAAAGATCTTTCCTTGCAGTTTCTTTGGATGAACTGCTGTATGAACTGTTTTAGCAAGTATAGTTTATTTTCTATTTTGTATTTGTAACAAATGATTAATGAGGTCGGGCCTTTATTTCAGGTTCGAGGAAGTAGGTTCTAACTATAATTCTATATCTTAGAGGAGCGACTTATATTTAAATTAATGAAGATTAATTAAATTCAAACATTTAATCAAAAATGACCTCCGTCATACATGATATTTTTCGTGTCGTTGATAGAACGCTACTCACCCAGAGATCTGCCTCGAGACAGATAAAACATTGCTCCCGCTTAGTCTCCTACATTAATGTCCCTCCATTTTCGATACAAATGAACATTTAAATTAGGAATACTTTAGCTGACGTTATTTTAAGGTAACTGGCAACCGCAGTTTATTTCATCAGAGAAACTGGTTTGATTCGGAAGAAAGAGTAAACTGAAAACTGATACACAAATAGATTTCTTGCTTGCAATTTACGTGACGATTCGGTTCTCTTATAACTAAGTAATAATTCACTTGATTAGCTTGATGAGTGGTGAACTACTCGGCCGCTAAGGACGCTGTGGGGTACTGAGACATACTGGAGACTTCGCCACACGCGTTGAGCTCGGTGTCGTGACACCTCTGCCTTGAGACATGTCTCGCAACTGACATCAGCATGTGTGGGTATATTCCGTCCTGGGTGGAACATGAAGCATATGTTTTTAGATTTGACTTTTTATTGGGCAAAACTCACCATTTTTGTTCAGCTTGAAGTTTTTATTAATCTTGTTTTCACGCCACATTCACAACACTATTACACTAAACACAAAGCACACGCTTGGTGGACTTCACTTTAAGAATACGTTTTGCGAGACGAAAAAATTATCACGTTATCAAGTTTTTTATTACTTACCGCGACGAGGAGGTCGGTCACGGATCCGGCTCAAATGTCTAACTCGGATTGCAGTCCGCCTTCATTGGGAAAATTGATATATATATTGTATTAATTCGATATTTTAATTCATAGCATAGCACTTGGAGCAAAATACAAAAAGTAAAAAGACAATATTTTAATTTTTGTGTACTCTTAGGAAAAACGCATTCTTCAGTGTTCTTTTCCATCATTTTGTAAAGTGTTAAAAATGTCATTTCCGTGAAACATCTCGTTTTTCTCATTTTCTTATCTCCACAAATAAAACTTTGCGCAGCCACAAGGAAGAAAATCTCTGGGGTTTCCTTTGTTTTAGGTTTTTGTACCAACAAAAAGTAGGCTATAATAATTTGTTTATGCATATATGTTGAACAGTTAAACAGACTAACTAATATGACTGAGGTAATTTCCTGAAATTTCTATTCACTTACATACATTTTTTTGTTATTGGCTACATACTTTCGAGAAATATCATCTGTATTATATGAAAAGTTATATTTATAAAACATTTAATAAAAATTAAAAAACAAAACTAATAAAAGTATTTTACATAGTTTAAAACCTAAAAATTTTAATTTTAATAAAATACTAAATTATACTGTAAAATAGGTGAAGAATAACAAAAACATCGTAAAGAAATAAAAGTAATCAACACTTACAAACATAAGTAAATAACCAAGCTAATATACAGGGTAAGTTTTAAAAATGACCCCTCCCTTTCTTTTTCCATATTAAAAAAAATAATAATAATAATCCCAGACTACCCCCAAACATTGTTGGATGGGAAATACTTCAGTTTGAGTGGATGGCCATTTTGGCCGCCACCTTGGATCCGCTATATTAGATATAAGATTTTTTCAAATGTAAAGGTGAAGTTAGGGCCCATAATTTTAAACTAGATGTTTACAATAGTTTCAATGCTGCTATTAGTTTTTTTTTAATACTGACCCATTTTTATAGCTCTTTCAAATGAGGGGTCACTCGAAAAGGGTTTGAATTTGAAAATTTTGAGTTGCCTCCAAAATCCCCCATTTTTGTGGGACACTCAAAATTTTAAATAACACCAAAAGAGACTACTTTTTCATTCAATAACATTTTTCCCAGGCTTGTTTCATTTTTACGTCACCAAAGCTGAATTAAAACTTCAAATGTCCTAGACTCCAGGTTTCAAGGATATGTTGTATTCAAAACTTTGACAAGCTGTCAATTTTGATAGAAACACGTTAGAGACCTCCAATTTTCACCATTCATCTACATTTTGAATGCTCTTTAAAATGAGGGGTCACACAAAAGGGGTTTGCATTTGAAAATTTTGAGTTTCCCCCAAAATCCCCCATTTTTGGGGGACACTCAAAATGTTTGGTAACGTCAAAAAATAATTTGGGTTGAATTAGTATCAATCCCCAAAGGTTAATTGTTTATCTTAACAAACAAAAAAATTAAGGAGGGGGGGACGGACTTTTTTTTACACACTGTATATCAAGTCTTATCAAGATATGTTAAGAAATAATGAAAATATAGAATTTGTTTATTTCCCATAAGGATAACATCGGGAATGAGTCCGCAGTTTCGAGGATTTTAGACTAAAATATATTAGATCTCATCTAGATGAAGCCACTAACTAAGTTTTATTAAGATATGTTGAGAATTAAGCGAGATATAGAATTTTACTTATTTCCCATAAGGTTAACATTGGGACAACGTACTGTGTTATCTCAGTAACCAATGGACATAGAGCTATTATTCAAAATACTAAAAATTGTTTTTTTTTTCGAGCTGAATTCAGTTGTGCAAACCAAAATAATATTACTTGTATAATTATTATATTATTTTTATTTTTCTATGTGAAAACCCCAAAAACCCCATTTTGGGGGGATTATCCCTCTTTAGCCCCCTTCAGATGGTCCGATCGGCTGGTTTACGAACTCGTCGAATTCATTACCACTTTACATGTCTGGACCAAATTTCATATAGATCGGACTATTTTTACGGCCACAATCGCGGTAACAGACACAAACAAATATATATTGATATATGCTTTTATAACATATGTGTGTGAGTGTGTGTGTGTGTGTGTGTGTGTGTGTGTTTATTTAATTATTTGTTTATTTATATTCAAACGAATGGTGTTTTTTGCTTCAGGGGGCCCCTAAACGAAAAGTTATCATGGTCTTGGGCTTAGGTCACACCATGAGACTACGGTAATTGCTTCTTCCCTATTTTCAAAATAAATTTACAAAGAAGAAAATAAAAATATTTTTTTCGTCTGAATATTGTTTTTACAACACTCTTACTAGGGGAACAGCAAACATATTATTGCCTTGTATCTAAGTCAAATAATACCCAGCTTGCATTGTTTAGATTGGCCTTGGGACCGAACTACGGTCTCGTGACAGCCAATGTATGCAGTCAGTTATAATAGTCCTACTGCCAATAGATAAAATAACAACACCATGAATTGTTGATTGTATACAGCATATTTGCAGTTTGTTTTTAAATACTCAATACAACTGCTCTAACTTTCAGTTGCATTACGAAATTGCTACATTGTCAAGCATCACCTCAGAATGTCTGTCTGGCAAACACTTTTTTAGCATTGATTTACTTTAAAAATCATATTTCAATAGTTAACGAATTCATATTCAATGGTTTAAATTTTACGAGTTTAGATTTTTTCCTGTGTCTCTAACAAAAGCATTCTTCATTCGTTATCAGTTGTCGAGGCTTGCAATGTGGCCCACTTAAAGGTTCTTCGTACTTTTATGATTTCAGTGTGGTTTTTATATAATCCCCAATATGTACATCAGTTTAACTTCATTTATGTACTGACAATTTTTAATGCCAAATTTTATACTCTGGTTAGAGTAACGTGTTCAATTTTCCAACAAACATATTTGGCATTGGTGGATACTCAGCACAATTCTATATTTTCAAAAACTATTATGAAATAATAAAAACTCAAATAAAAAACATCGCCCAGAACATTATTTTGTTTCACTTATAAAAGTTTAATTTCCAATTACTTAACATTTGAATAAAACTTTGAATAAAACATTTGAATAAAAAATGTATTGGTTTTATTAATCCCTACCAAAATAAATATAAAAACAAAAAACAAACGGTATATATGTATGTACATATATATATATATATATATATATAATATAATTTCTTATTTAACGTCTACAAATACTTAATATATTGATAATCAATTCATGTTATTTAAATATTAAAGCAAATTGCCGTTTTACAAATTAACAACTGCATTTTCATTTAGATTAATCCATTTATATGACCTTTGAACGATAATGTAATTAGTGTGTATGAAAATTGATAAATGTGATTTTATACATTCGGATGATCATCAAACAAAATTAATTAAATCAACTTCTCCTTTTTTAGGCGAAGGCTATTTTTTACCTTATTTCGTAAAAGTACGGGACTTAATTTTTCTCTTACCTATAATAGTTATTTTATAATATACTAGCAGAGGCCGGCGGTTTTGCCCGGTGAAAGGATAAAACAATTTGAGGTTAACTATATCTTGTTTTTAATTGCAATTTTTACAAATTACGAAATAAAATAATTTATTTTTATTATTTATCTCATTTTAAAGATTTTAAATATTTATTTAAAACCTAAAGGTTGTATAGATAGTGATTCCATGCCAGATTGAAACGAAAAGGTGAAACGTTTTTCCTCGAAAGAATTTTCTTTTTCCCTCAAATGGTATGAATTGGTATAAATGGTATGGATTGAGTTTCTATTAGTTTAGATAAGGAGTATCATTACCACTTCATGGGTGTGTACCTCGAACTTTCATAGCACCGTGGTCTCACCTGAATACTGTCTGGCTATTTGACTTATGAGAATATGAGGCATATGAAATTTAACCTATGTAAACTACAATAAAGAGCGCAAGGGGCGACTCTAGACCTGACATCTGAATAGTACAGAACGTTTATAAAATATACCAAAATTGTAAATGTAAAATAAAGGTTTGGTCAGAAAATAAGGAAACCTAACTCCCCCATTTTTTTCAATCATATGGAAGATATGATTACTCGTTTAGCAGAAAGAGGCAGAATTTGTTTATAAAAATAGTAGAAAGATTTTTTGATCTTCATACTTGGAAGCCTGAATCGCCTTCAGCCAGCACCTCCTCTCCTCTCCTAAAAATTGTAATCCTGAAAACCGTGATTCTAGTGGAACATTTTTTTTAAACAACTGAATAATGGGATGGAATATCGATGCAGAGTTTCAAAGTTTTAGTTTAATTATTGCTGGTGATCTGTAAAACACAAGTAGCCTAAGGTCTAAGTGGTATCTGACAAACAAATATTTAGAATATAGCCGTAATAGTTTTGTACACTTTTTTTCTTTTAAAGATGATGTTTCTACCTTTTTGTCTCTTTAAAATATTCAATAGACCTTCCATTCGTATTATTTAATCATAGCTTTTGAAAAAAGCTGCAATTTTGAATTTTATAATTTACGTTATTTTAGCCTTTTTAGAGGAAATATTTTAAAATCCTTCTTTATTACGCATAAAGAGCCTTTAGAGCATAGAGCCTTTTAGGACTTTTTTAAACCCTAATTTTTTAAAGAAATAAGCTTTAAGGCCTAAAAATTTCCACCATTTTAGATTTTATAATACACCCTGTTTTAGCCGATTGAGAGAATTTTTTTTATCCTTTCTTAGTACGCATCTAGTGCCTTTAGAGAATATGTGTGCCAAGATCCATGGCCAAGTTTCAGAGTCTTATAGTTTTTGAGAAACCGTGGTCAGTGACTCAGTCAGTCAGTATGTCAGTCAGTCACTTGACCGTTCTTGGCTTTTATATATATGTTAAGATTTTGTAATATTTGTTTTACATAAGTCAGAACTGCAAATCCAATAATGTTATCATGGATAATTCAAGTTTAAAATTATTAATAACATAATCAATAATTTTATTTTTCATAAGTTGTAGCTCGAAAGATCTTTCCTCGCAGTTTCTTTGGATGAACTGCTGTATGAACTGTTTTAGCAAGTATAGTTTATTTTCTATTTTGTATTTGTAACAAATGATTAATGAGGTCGGGCCTTTGTTTCAGGTTCGAGGAAGTAGGTTCTAACTATAATTCTATATCTTAGAGGAGCGACTTATATTTAAATTAATGAAGATTAATTAAATTCAAACATTTAATCAAAAATGACCTCCGTCATACATGATATTTTTCGTGTCGTTGATAGAACGCTACTCACCCAGAGATCTGCCTCGAGACAGATAAAACATTGCTCCCGCTTAGTCTCCTACATTAATGTCCCTCCGTTTTCGATACAAATGAACATTTAAATTAGGAACACTTTAGCTGACGTTATTTTAAGGTAACTGGCAACCGTAGTTTATTTCATCAGAGAAACTGGTTTGATTCGGGAGAAAGAGTAAACTGAAAACTGATACACAAATAGATTTCTTGCTTGCAATTTACGTGACGATTCGGTTCTCTTATAACTAAGTAATAATTCACTTGATTAGCTTGATGAGTGGTGAACTACTCGGCCGCTAAGGACGCTGTGGGGTACTGAGACATACTGGAGACTTCGCCACACGCGTTGAGCTCGGTGTCGTGACACCTCTGCCTTGAGACATGTCTCGCAACTGACATCAGCATGTGTGGGTATATTCCGTCCTGGGTGGAACATGAAGCATATGTTTTTAGATTTGACTTTTTATTGGGCAAAACTCACCATTTTTGTTCAGCTTGAAGTTTTTATTAATCTTGTTTTCACGCCACATTCACAACACTATTACACTAAACACAAAGCACACGCTTGGTGGACTTCACTTTAAGAATACGTTTTGCGAGACGAAAAAATTATCACGTTATCAAGTTTTTTATTACTTACCGCGACGAGGAGGTCGGTCACGGATCCGGCTCAAATGTCTAACTCGGATTGCAGTCCGCCTTTATTGGGAAAATTTATATATATATATTGTATTAATTCGATATTTTAATTCATAGCATAGCACTTGGGGCAAAATACAAAAAGTAAAAAGATGCTTATTTTAATTTTTGTGTACTTTTAGGAAAAATGCCATCTTCTGTGTTCTTTTTCATCATTTTGTATAGTGTTAAAAATGTCATTTCCGTGATACAACTCGTTTTTCTCATTTTCTTATCTCCACAAATAAAACTTTCCGCAGCCACAAGGCAGAAAATCTCTGTGGTTTCCTTTGTTTTAGGTTTTTGTACCAACAAAAAGTAGGCTATAATAATTTGTTTATGCATATATGTTGAACAGTTAAACAGACTAACTAATATGAGAGGTAATTTCCTGAAATTTCTATTCACTTACATACATTTTTTGTTATTGGTTACATACTTTCGAGCAATATCATCTGTATTATATAAAAAGTTATATTTATAAAACATTCAATAAAAATTAAGAAACAAAACTAATAAAAGTATTTTACATAGTTTAAAACCTAAAAATTTTTATTTTAATAAAATACTAAATTATACTGTAAAATAGGTGAAGAATAACAAAAACATCGTAAAGAAATAAAAGTAATCAACACTTACAAACATAAGTAAATAACCAAGCTAATATACAGGGTAAGTTTTAAATGTCCCCTCCCTTTCTTTTTCCATATTAAAAAAAAATAATAATAATCCCAGACTACCCCCAAACATTTTTGGGTGGGAAATACTTCAGTTTGAGTGGATGGCCATTTTCGGCCACCATCTTGGATCCGCTATAGTAGATATAAGATTTTTTCAAATGTAAAGGTGAAGTTAGGACCTATAATTTTAAACTAGATGTTTACAATAGTTTCAATGCTGCGATTCGTTTTTTTTTCTTAATATTGACCCATTCTTAAGATATCAAGTTTAAACAACGTTTATTTTTAACTCATTTTAACATCATGCATTGTAGAAATAAGCCCAATCTCAGAATAAAGTTAGATATCGACAAGTAACCACCCGCAGTCATTGTCGAGCCATATTAAATTAATTCTGCCGGACTTAGCATTTTTGGGCGCCATCTAGGATCCGTCATTCTGAAATGAGCTAAGTTATTTAAAATGTAAAAGTGGTGATGTGATCTACCATTTTCAACTAATTTTTCATGCTAACTTGAATGCCACAATCCATTTTTAATATCATTTTTCATTTTTGAGATACCATTTTTTGATATTACGAATGAAGAGAGACAGACGAGCTGCAGTAATTGTAGCCTCAGGTTTAACGATGACGCCGCAAAGTCCGAATGTCGCTTTGATCGTGGGTTTTGAGGTGGCTCCAATGTTTTGGTGATTACTTCACCAACAAAGCTACTGCAGCCGTGTCACAGTTGTGAGGATCTTTAATTCTAAATAAAGAAGAATTGCATCTTAAAATTATCAATACGGCCGGAGTGACAACTCTTCTTAAAACCTATTGCGTGCAGTTACTGCTATAAACCTTATAACCGATTATTACTCCAGTACCGTATGCATAAACCTGATATTTGTTGCAAAAGAGTGTTGTAAATGAGGAAGCTTTTTCAGGCTCATAAAATCTGCAGTCCTAATTAAAGTTTAACGGCCACACCGAGGCCATTATGAAATACATTTAACCTCAGAACGCTGTTAAAAAGAAGGCAAGGCTAGTTCTATCATTGCAGACAACATTCTTTCGTTTAAATGTCTCATTTATCCTACTTTCTCTATCTTGGTTACCTAATTATGATTACTGATAAATTAATATGGATTATGTTTCATGAAAGTATGGAAACAATTTTTTAATCGTGCATAATATTAATATCTACAAACCCATTTATATATGATTTCAGATAATTTTCGTTTCAGGGAAAAGCTACTCGTAGGTCTCATGTTAAAATCAAAGCACGGGACCATCATAGGTTACCACTTTCGGTCCCAGATGTCCAAAAAACATTCGTTCGTTTTCATATTCCGGGTTTTACATCTTAAAAGTATCATTTTATAACATCTTATTGTGCTTTAGTTGCTTTTCTTGGAATGCCCTGCTATCTTCTAAACACTGCGGGTAAATGGAACAGTACGGATATTGAGTTAATTCCTATGTTAAGGTATACTTTTATTACAGTACTTTGGGCTGAAGGCGTAAAAACTGTATTTTGTACTTGCAGTAATAGATTACACGATGTATTATGAAAAAATCCAATATTAATGGTATAATTTGATTTTAATATGCTCTTATTGGTCCCAGGTTGTCAAACAGATCCAATTGTTATCGTTATATATAAAAGTAGTGTCGAAGGTCCGTAGAATGTTTTGAGTTTTTACTTTTTTCTGCACTAAATCAACTAGAAACTATCTTAACAAGGTGAAAAAACAAATATTAACAACTCAGTGAAATTTCGAGCAGTTCTTGACCAGATAATGGGGAAAGTAAGTCTCAATTAAAGCTTCTAATTAAACTTATTTTATATTTTATCACTCGAAAGTGGCATCTAAAGCTCGATTGTAACACATCAAACGGAAGTAGACATTTCAAAATGGTTTGCAATTGTGAATTCACACTTGTTCTACGTTTAGCTTACTGTTGTTTTTTTGCTTCCAACTTTGCTGTGGTTTTAAATGTTTCCTTGAATTGTTTATTTTAATATTTTTTCTCGTAGTTTTCAGTATTTAAGAACCTTAAACAAATGTTTTTGAATGAATACTCCAGACAAAAATGATTTTAATCATAGTAAAGTTGTAATACTTAATCAAAATATTAGAAGCTTGCGTAGTAATTTTAATACAGGGTGTTTTTTTTTAAACGCAACCCATTTTTAAGATTGAATAATGCACATATAGGTATGAAATAAGTATTGTGTTATGGATCTTTACGTTTAATACAATCTATTATTTAAGTCTGATCACATTTAGTTTACCTTATGTGCTCAAAAATTCCGCCAGAAGCGTTTGTATGAAGTTATGCTCTCGCCATCAAATTCCCGAACTTGTGTTGCTAGGTGCCTCTATACATTTTTTCATTAAATGTTTTTTTGTTTTTTGAGGTTCTGAATATCTTGTGAATTGTTTTCGTAGGATAATTACTACTTTACATGTCTGTGGCAAATTTCATTCAGATCTGACTATTTTTACCCGAGTTATTGTGCTTAAAGACACACACATTACAAACGCAACCCAAAACTTGATTTTATCGGTGAAGGATTATTTCCTCCCAAGATCCCCGGATTTGACCCCACTATATTATTTTATTTGGGGATACATAAAAAGTAAGGTCCACGAAAACAGTTTACAGGATATTCAGCAGCTTGAAACAAACATAACAAATTTAATGCAAGAAATTCAAAGAGGCACCTTGCAACACGTGTTCGGGAATTTGATTGAATGAGCATAACTTTATACAAATGCCAATGGCGGACTGTTTGAGCAAATAATATAATCCAAATGTGATAAAACTTAAATAATAGGTTCTATCAAATGTAAAGATTAATAAAACAATACTCATTTCATATTCATATGTTCATATTCATGTGTCCATTATTCATTATTAAAAATGGGTTGCGTTTAAAAAAGAAACACCCTGTATTTTCATAAGTGAATTAGATGGATTAGATAGTACTCCTGATATAATGGTGTTAACGGAAACTTGGATAACAAACGTAGAAAGTGATAATTTATAATATCCCGGGCTACAATTTGTTTTGTAAACGAGAGTCACAGAGCGTGAGGCGTAGCGGTGTACTGTAGGGACAGCTGACCAGTATTTATTTATTTATTTATTTATTCCAACGGATACACCATTTTAGTATGACATAGGTTACATATATCTTTAAAAGACTGTTGAAAAACATTAAGACAGAGAATGAAAAAAGCTTAGTGTAGCGACAATACAACATCAACAAAGTGATGAAAACAATAACAGTTACTACAACTATACCAACAACAATAACAATGACAGTATTCATACAATAACAGTGACATAAATGTATTAAAAAATAATAGTAAACTTAACATTAACATAATGGGGTCATAACAATGGGAATAAACAAAGTGTACACATTTAGAAATTCAATCAATCAACATGCTAGAGAAAGTATATAACAATTAATAACTTACTATTTAATTTGTTGGACTTTTCCTATCGCTTCTAGTGTTTAAACTACACTACGTTTCGAGAGGTATTGAAACTCCTCTCGTTTTCAAGTGACCCTACTTAAACTTTAAGTATGGTCACTTGAAAACGAGAGGAGTTTCAATACCTCTCGAAACGTAGTGTAGTTTAAACACTAGAAGCGATAGGAAAAGTCCAACAAATTAAATAATAATTACAAATCCTTCGCAATTATGAATTTTAAAAATACAATTAATAACTAATAGAATAAGTAATATATAAAATTAAGAAAGGTGGGTGAATGATTTCAAGTGACAAAAACATGCATAATTGAGTTTAAACACTTGTGTTACTTATTCACATTTACTAGTGTGGCCCTCTAAAGGCACCACATAAAGCCACCCACTAAAAGGCACTGAATCAGTAGTATTTGACGTCACACCTGTTATTGATATAAAATCAGCTGATTGTTTGTTTTTAACCTGCATTTTAGGAGATGCACGGCTCTCTGTTCTCGCTGTGTATCGTTTTCATAGCTTTATTGAAGATCGGTTTACACACGATTTAGAAAATTTTCTTTTAACTTGTAGGTCATTAAATAACTTTATTATTGCTGCGGATGCTAATATAAATATTCTCCAAGATCAAATTAGGTCAATAATTATTTGAGTTGTTTAGCGAGTTTTTGTTTCAAATCTGACATAAACTAGCCAACTAGAATTATTGTTGGTAATAGTATTTCTTGCATAGATCATATTTTTATTAGATGTGCCCATGATTTTTTGGTTAGGTATTTCAGTAGAGTTTTACACTTAAGAATTTCTGATCATTCCTTGTTATTTCTTGAGTTAGAAGTTATTTCTAATTCTAATGCTTGTAATAAGGATTCAAATGAAACATTAATTGATCATAGGCTTTCATTCGAAATTTATCTTCTATAGACTAGAATCCTGTTTTTTTTTGTTTTTTTTTTAAGAAACAGTTTCGTCTGCTTTCGATATATTTTTAATAATTTTGAATTAGTGTCTAGATGAGTACCGTTTTCAATTTGATCATTCCTGTAAAACCACAAAACGCAATCCTCGGATGAATTCAATTTTGCTTAGACAAGTACAAAGGAGGAAAAAACTTTTTGAATTATCAGTTCGCCATCCGGGTAATATTGCTTTAAAAATTACTGTGTACGTTTTAAGAACAGGCTGAAGGGCGATTTATCGTCAGCTAAGGAACTGTACTACTCCTCAAAGCTTAATGAGTGTAACGGAAACTCTAGAGCGCAATGGAATTTAATAAATTCTTTTATTGGTAAAACAAGAAAACTACTATTACAGAGATTGAGGTCGACGGTGACTTGTTATATCAACCCAAGGAAATAGCCCTGGCGTTCAACAATTATTTTTTGAATATCTCTAATAGCTTACGAAATAATATCCCAACACCAGTTTATGACGAAGAAATGCAATCAAACTTCCCTTTTACTATGGAGCAAAAATTTATATTCTTTGTACCCACTGATCAAGCTGAAGTTTTAAATATAATATCTAGTCTCAAAGTTGCTTCGGGTTCAGATAGCATTACATCGACTGTTGTTAAAAAAATATCAGTCTTTATTACTGATATTCTAGTTTATTTATTCAATTACAGCTTTCAGAAAGGGATTTTCCCGATTGTTTGAAACTAGTCGTTGTCATTCCTCTTCATAAGTAAGCCTGTGCAAGAAGCCTAAACAATTTCCGCCCAATTTCATTGCTTTCTACTTTTTCAAGATTTTTGAAAAAAATAGTTAAGAAACGGTTGATATGATTTCTGAATTCAAATAGCTTTTTCAGTCATCACCAGTTTGGGTTTAGAAGTGGTCGTTACACTGAAGATGCGTTGATAAATTTTCTTCAGGATATCTATGAGAACTTAAACAATGGGGGGATAATGCAGCGCTATACATTGACATAACCTATGCTTTTGATACGGTTGATCACTGTATCGTTCTAGATAAATCAGGAATTAGGGGTGTATCGTACAGTTGGTTTGTCAGTTACCTTTCACAAAGAAAACAGTGTGTAAAAATTGAAAATTATCTCAGTAAAGAAGGGGTTTTAAACTATGGGGTTCCTCAGGGTTCGGTTCTGGGCCCTATTTTATTCTTGATTTACATCAACGACTTGTGTAAAGGGAACCTTTTAGGTAATGTAACAGCATTCGCTGATGATTTGGCTCTAACTTGTTTTGATTCTTCTATTGCTTGTCTTCAAAACAAAATTCAACGAGATTTAAAATTAATTCGGTACTGGTTAGATCAAAATTATATGGTTTTAAGCAATAAAACTAAATATCAAATGTTTTCCTTAAAAGACTACTTAATTTTTCAAAGCCCTTTATATTTCCATGAGTTTAACTGCCCAAGAAGTAATTGTTGTTGCTTAAAAATAGAAAATGCCCATAACATGAAATATCTTGGGTTAGTTATTGACTCGAAACTGTCATGGAAGGATCACGTTTTTAAGTTAAAAAAATACATGTTTGGAGTTCTTCGTAAGTTTTATTTTCTTAAGGAGGTTTGCCCAGTAAAGGTGTTAACAAGTATTCATCACGCTCTTGTTGGTTCCAAGTTAGGCTATGGACTAGGTTGCTTTAGAGGAACCTATATCTCCACACTTTATCCTTATCTTGCAAAAAGCGGTAGTAAGAGTTATAACTAGAAAAAATCAAACCAATCATTCATGGTCAACTTCAAAAAATTAAAAATCCTACCGTTGCGACATATGTACATTTTTAAGGTTTTGCGTCTTTTTTATAATAGAAGAAATAACAATTTTGGCAACTTTGACAAACAATATAATCCTAGGCAAAATTTAACAGTTCCCGTGTCGTGATCAAAATTAACAATACATCAACAATTCTTTTCCAGTAATGCACCACATTTATATAATATTTTTTCTTTAAAGATTTCACAAAAACATAACCTAAATTCATTTTTGTCTGAGTTTAAAAAAGTATTGATGTCAATTCAAAATATTGAAGACTTTTTTATATATGTAGTTTAACCTGCTAAGGAAATATTCTAAATCGTGTGATCAGACATTGTTCAGAATTTTTGTGTTAATATTGTTCTCTCGATTGTTTGTTGTAAAAAACTTAATTTAATCCCGTGGTTGTATTGTTTTTTGGTTTATTTTCAATATTGTTAAATTTGATAAATTTTGAGAGTGTTCGGTACTGTCATTACTTGATAATTCTTTTGCCATTTATTGTTTTTAGTTACTAAATCTTGTTTATTTTTGTAGATTTTTTATTGTAGTAAGCTTTATTCTTATGATTTTTAGTAGTATTTTGTCTTTCTTTTTCTTGTTATAGTTAGCCCAATAATATTCTTTGTTAGATTAGCTTATAAAAAATAGTGTTTGTGTTTTTAATATTCTCATAAGTATAAATGTCTGGCTCTTACTCTTTTTTCGTCATTGTTAACTATGTACTAGGTGACGGAGGTCCCGCCTCGGAATTTTTCTATGGGATTCCTATTATTTCTCAATAATGTATTTAAAGTTATTGACTTTTGTAATTTCTGATTTACATGTATAAGGATTAATGCTTTGTAATATTGTAAAACGTTGTATTGTTTTTATTGAGAAATAAACGATTTATTCATTTATTTATTGATTTAATCAAATATGAGTAGGCCCTATGGTGAAACCTAGGCCCAAAGGCTACTATAACTTTTCGTTTTTACGTCCCCATACTCCAAAAACACCATCAGTTCAAGTTCTTCTACAGAAGCATATACATATACAGTTGTTGACCAAAAATGTATAATTTTTTCTTTTACAGAAGATAATTCTAGTAAAAATAGTTCGTTTACATTCAAAGTTGGTGAATATATTGAACATATAATTTAATTAGACCAGTTAAAAAATTAGTCACGTCGCGTCGGCCAGTTGTAATTGCATCAAGGGGGATTTTGTGGTTCATCGATGATTATCCCATAAAAACAATAGAAACTAATATATCACTATTACTCAGTGACTGTGTGACATACGGTTATGATTAAAAAACCGAATTGATCATTTTTTGAAGCTAAACTCAACGAAACTTAGAATTCTAGTATTCTAGTTTTTTTAATGTCAAAATTTCCATTTTTGAGGCACAACATCTCTAAAAGAAATAACTTTAAATAATTAATTTTTCAAGCCCTTTTGGATCGAACGATCTGGTAAAGTTTTTAACTGCTGTAAGCAGTTAAACATTATATGTTTAATGTATTCACCAGGTATGAATGCAATCGGACTATTTTTACAAGCAGCGACCACATAGTAGAAATAGACGGAGCATAGCTATCTTACTTGCATTACAGCAAGTGAGGCCTGAGCCGCCATATTGTCTGGGGATAGAAACATAAAACGGCGCTTAAAACCGCGTAATCTGACAGTGCTCATGTTTCAAATAACTCGTAGTTTATACCATTTAGCGTTGAGGCTTAAGGTTGAAATTTTGCATGTGAAGAGTCCTTTAGTTTGGAACCATAATAGTATCATTCATACTTCCAAAGTTTTTTTTATTATATAAAATCACAAGTTTTTAGTCAACTTTAAAACATGACATGAATAAAGTAGCCGGCTACTACTTTTTTTATTTTTTTGTCAGGCAAAATAAAAAACGGTGGAAATTGTTGCTAAAGAGTTGAATTTTTTAAATCATATTTTTTTTTTAATTAGCTGACGTAGTTTGGTTGATAACTTAGTTACTGCGGGAGAGTTTATCCGTGCGGCGCCTGCATAAAAACAAAGTCAATCCTAAACTGTTATTTACAAAAATGTAGTCGACTAAAAAAATACAAATTTGTTATCCACCTAAAGGTCTGAATCTCACAATTACTATGGTACCAATTATAAATGGTTTAGAAGCAGTTTACACATCACAGGAACGTTACAGGTGTATTCTGTGGCGGCAGCTTCTTTCAAAAAATTTCAGGACAAGCTTCGAGGTTATCAGTGTTTACGATGTGTAAACTTCCTGAAAGCCATTTATATTTGGTACTATAGTGATTCTGAGATTCAGACGTACAATTTGATACCATATTTGTAATTTTTTACGTACTTTGTTTTTTCCACGCATAGGGTCTAGAAGCAAATTTAGGCTTCACTTCGCGGTTTCTATTGCTCCGTCTATTGTACTATGTGGTCGATGTTTACAAGAGTTATCTTCTATAAAAGAAAAAAGTGTAAATTTACATGTAAACCATTAGTATATGTAAGCATATTAGAATATGCTTGTGTAGAAGAACTTGAACTGATGGTGTTTTTGGGCTCTGGGGACATCAACAAGAAAAGTTATAGTTGCGTTGGGGCCTAGATTTCACTATACTCATACTGGATTAGCTTATTCTTACAGGGGATTTAGCTCATATGGAAGAAAAATTGACAATTTTCAATTCGCAGTGCTGGCCATACACTTTGTCATAGAATAAAAAATTGTGTATCTGATAGAAAAGTTTATGTACTTTCTTTATGCAAATTAATGTTTATCAAATAAAATTTACGGATTTTGAGTTATAAGCAAAAATACGTAAAAAATTAGAATTTTCGAATTTTTTTGAAACTTTTACTATGTTCCGTCACGAAATTTTGTTAACAAACATCGGATTTTGATTCAGCGCCCCAAGAAGCGAAAGAAACAAAAAAATCAAACGTTACCCAAATTTTCCCGCGAAAACTACATTTTGACTAGACTATTTATAATTAATGCAAAAGCTGTATTTATATTGAATCAGGGCGATATATTTGGAAAACAATATGCCAATTTTTTTAAATATGGGGCCTAATGGATATGTGATTAACATTAACAATAATGGTGTCATGAGTTATTAGTAGATCTCGTGAGAACCCAACATTTATTTATTCCAGGTTAGGTTTCACAACTTTACTTTTGTTTCGCGTGACAAACATTATATTTTCAAACATAATATAAAAGAAAAAGTTAGGATATCATAGTTTACCTTCCGCAAATTAAATTCGATGATTAATTTATATATCTATACTTTATATAAATAAGAAGGGGTTTTCTAAAGGAATACGAATCTACAAAACCAAAAGTTCTACAGAGCTGAAATTTTGATTACACTCCCCTTGGGTCATAGGTGCACATTGTAAGAAACGGCTTCCCCGAGGGCTATGCACTATAGTACTCCAAAGTTTCAGAGTTAAACTACAGGGAAACTTATGCAGTTGTCGTGGTGACCTTATCATAGAATGAACGGAATAAATTCTTCGGAAGTTTCCCCACGGGTGGAACCAAGTTGATCAGCAAGTTATATAATAAAGTAGTTAAATTTTATTTCAAAACAAAGAATAGGTCAATTTTCAAGTATGTGATAGCCAATGTCCATTATATTAAAATTGCCATAAAATTATTTTTCTTTAATTTTGCGAAAGTAAAAAATCATTTGGTGACATTGGATGCCATTAGATGTTACTTTCCTTTTTTTACTCTAGGAGAACAAGAAAAGTTTTTGCTTGTAAATGCATGTTTCAAAGAGAAACAACGCAGTAAGTTATAATGAGAAACTCATTAAAATCCTGATAAAACTCAATAATGTTACTGAACCAATAAAATTACTTTTTTAATTTTAACCTTTTCACTGTTTTTTTTTGTTTCTTTTTGCTCTCGTAAAAGATAGTTTTTGCTCCCTAAAAGTAACATTGATTTATTTTTTATTTCAACTGGTTGAGTTAACATGTTTTACTTTTTTCTTTTCTATTGAATGTTTATTTTACATTTAACACCTTTTTACCAAAAAACACATTTAACATTTTGAACACATTGTCAGGGCTCTTTATTTTGTGTTACTTATTCATTTAAATTTATTTATAATTTTTCAATCAATTTTTAGTGGTAAAAATTATGTTAACCGGATCTTTTCTAACATAATTTTCAAAATATTACATTGTTTAGGTTTATTACGTTTTTCTAGAAAGCTTCATATAAAAAATTCAATTTATAATCATCAGCTATCAATATTAATGACCAATTCAACATTTCGACTGATTAATGTTATCTCATTGATTATAACAAAGTTGAGTCTTTAAATTTAATCATAAACGAAAAATAATAATAGCACCAAAATTAAAGCGGTTGTGGAATGAAATTGATATGGATATAGAACGAAGTTTTGTTTTGCCTCATTTTTCTTTCATTTCTGTGCAAAACCCAAAACGTATCTATAATTTAGTTGTTTGGCTTTTAGGAGGAGTTTAAGTTTATCCAACTCCACTTAGTTTTTTTTTTTAATTGAGAGCCGTGTCATTTAACAAAA
Organism: Flexamia atlantica; assembly: GCA_035578135.1. Classification (NCBI taxonomy): domain Eukaryota; kingdom Metazoa; phylum Arthropoda; class Insecta; order Hemiptera; family Cicadellidae; genus Flexamia; species Flexamia atlantica. The sequence goes on along the minus strand of JAQJVK010000008.1, from coordinate 3,315,159 downwards.
CTAAATAAAAACTGAATTAATTATTATGAAATAATATGCAGGAAAAACAAGATTTTACTCTTCTTAGCATATTCAAGATGATTAAACAAATCAGATAAGCTGCTTTATGAAATGTTTGTTATGTTGATAAAAATCAATAAACACCCATTAAACCAAAGAATAATTTTAGAATTTCTTCAGGATACTGGTTGAGAAATGAGGGGACTAAGAAACGTCAGTTCTTCTATTGATACATTTATCTTCAAAATCTCATGAATAACAGATGTCTTACAAGGGATGGGTTAGTAGCTTAGCTTAATCTGAAATTGTAATTTAGAGTTTGAATTTCATTGTACATTAAGTTATACTTTTTTTAATATACTATATTAGCCCAGTCATTTTATATCTAAAACATGCCTAAAAATCGAAAAATCTTTTCGCTTAGAATATTTTTTGAAATGTCTTTCTAGGTGGACATTTTAACGTAGCAAAAAGCCCTGATGGCATGAGTCTAACTTTTTAATTTTTTGTGCCGCTTTTAGGATATTCCTGAATGTTTTAAAAACTGTAAGCTAAACAGTAATATTACACTTAAAATAGTAGTTTTGTGTACAGTTTATGTTGATTTTCATAATTTGAAATTCATGGAATCCATTTTAAGAGTGCCACCCCATGTATTACTATAGAATAGAGAAATGTACGAAATAGTACGCTTCCATGAGAGAACATCGACTAAATCAGCTTTTTTTATGATTTAATCTCAACAAATATAACATTTTAAAACACAAGTCCATTGGGAGTAAGAAAAATTATTAAATAATAAATCGTTCTTAAAGTTTAGCGTTGACCACGCAAGCATATTGGGGGAAGCCACGCACGTGAAAGAGCTAGTATAGCTGTACTTTTACTGCAGGCCTAACTTATTTTACTAAGCAAAACACTACTATTGACTGTTAACACTTAATGAGAACGTCTTCTAAACAGATGGTTGAAATTTAGCAGTCGAAGCAAGGTTCACATAATAATTGTGTGCATATATTTTTTCTGTTTCCTCCATTGGTTTTCACAATTAACAGTTTGGAAAAAAATAAAATACTTATCATCAATTCACTGTAGGATTATTTATTTTTACTCTAAGTTTTCTTACTTTTTGATTGTAATGCAAACAAATAATTTGACAGTTTATCCAAATAATAGATTAAACACTAAAAAGTCACATGTTTATATTAAAAGATCAACAATTTAAAATCATATGTTTTACAATTTTTTAATGTTTACAATTTAAAATCTATTTTAATTTCAATTTAATTTAAATTTTATTTGATTTTTGTAAACAAATCACGCTTTTTTAGGAATTTATTTAAATTACATTTTATTCAATTAAACGCCCATTATACAAAATTAGAATAGAATTGTTAAATTGAATACATACAACATAAAAGATAAATTATTGCTTTGTATGACTTTTCATTCCTTACAACAGTTTCCATTCAACACTGTCTTAAGAACTACAACTACGAGTATTAACTGCAGCTAGCCATGTAATACAGTGTTTATTCAGCCATCTGGATTAATTAAAAACTATTAAAACCAAAAGTCATAAGATTTGCATTGAATCTCTTGAGTCTTCTAGAGCGGAAACATCCGGGAATTTTGGAAAACCGTTTCTTTGTACTCATCTATGGCCCAATGGGAGTATAAATACCAAATTTCAGCTCTGTAGGTCATGTAGTTTTGGAGAAATGCTGTCCGTTAGAAAACCCCTTCTCCTTTTACATATATATGTGTGTGTGTGTGTGTGTGTGCGTGTGTGTGTGTGTGTGTGTGTGTGTGTGTGTGTGTGTGTGTGTGTGTGTGTGTGTGTGTGTGTGTGTGTGTATGTGTGTATATATATAGCGAAATGCTGTCCATTAGAAAACCCCTTCTCCTTTTACATATATATATGTGTGTGTGTGTGTGTGTGTGTGTGTGTGTGTGTGTGTGTGTGTGTGTGTGTGTGTGTATATACATATATATATATATGTATAGTTATTATATATATATGTATATATATATATATATATATATATACATTTTGTGAGAAATTTAATGAATTTTTAATTTATTATATCAGACGGTGGTAGTTATCAAGAAACTTAGGAAAACCCTAAAAATGTCACTTAAAATCCAAGAAATTGCCATTCGCCGACAGCCCACTGCCGGGGCTTTTTTGCGTCTTTTAATGGACACCTGGAAGGGTTTCTAAAGCAATATCTAGAACTATAATATTAATTTCTATTGTAAGTCCTTTGTATGACTGGGCTATTTATATCTTGAATGATATACTGCTTTTTAGATTACGCTTAATTAGTTACTTTGTTTTAAAAGCAGGGTCTCAGAAAAAGAATGTCGGGATTTTGGACGGCTGCTTCGCAAAAATTTTAAATATAAGGCAAAGATTAAAACAGCAAAGTTAAATAGGAAATAACAAAGCCTTTTCACACCTTAATACGTTTCTACGTGAGCTCCATTTCTTGCTCTACAGGTTTCGATGAGAAAATCGGATGTCTCGATAAGTGTTGCATAGCAACTCTAGCGTCACAGTTGCGATCGGTTCCGAAACTGGTTAAGCCAGCGACGCGCGCTTCTGACCCCTCTACGTATCTTGAAACCTACGCTGCCCACTAACGATAGATTTAAATTGAGCGTACCACAGAACACCCTTCTGCTGCACAGCAATCATCGCATTAGCGGCCGGCCACCGCGCAGCTATTCTGCACATGGAAATGACAACGTTTCCTCCCTTCCCACACTATGAACAAAATTTAGTCATTTCAACTTCAGTTTACGTTTTTGTAAATGTTGTTAAGCCTTAATAGTTTTTTCGTAGCAGCAGTTCAAAATTCCGACATTCTTTTCGTAGACACTGCATTTTTGTTTTATTTCACTTAATTTCATTCTATTTGATTACCATTCATCAAGGAGTAAGTTTATCATCAAAGAATAATTTAATGCTACTAGATTTAATTGTATTAGATTGTGAGATCTTTTAATAAAAAAATTAACTTAAGAAACCATTTAATGTTTTTAGCGTATACAAGCTGTTGAAAAAATCTTACTAAGGGACGTCTCAGAAACAAAAAATATATGCTATTCCTATGTAGTCCCCCATAAATGAACTACAGCGAACTAAAACCCTAGAACCCCTTTTTGTTTTCTCCAAGTATAAACTTATTTGAATTTATTACACCTTCCTAGGGTAAAACCAGTCTAATAGCATTGGTGACCTAGAGGATATTACTTAAAGAATCAAGGAGATCACTTCATTGTATTTCTATAAATTTAATTTAATTTTAAGTTGTTTTTATATATTCAAAAAAATCTGCCTGTCAAATGAAAATTACATTACTTTTTGTGCAGTGGATGTGATAACAAAATAGGATTAAAGGACTTAAAATTGAAATGATTATGTACAATGAATGTAGAAAATAAATTCTAAGAAAAAATAAAAATATTCTATTCTAGATATAATAATCTGAAGCTTTCCTCATGAAATCCTATTTAAAAAATGGAATAAGTATAAAGTGTTGAGGAAAGCTCGCTGTGTTGCTCCCACGAGACTCACACTCCGATGCCAACTCAGAATCAAGGACACACTACCTGTGTTGCTCTGACGTGACATCCTCGCCGATGACGACACAGAATCAAGGACACGCTACCTGTGTTGCTCCCACGTGACATCCTCGCCGATGACGAGACAGAATCAAGGACACGCCACCTGTGTTGCTCCCACGTGACATCCTCGCAGATGACGATACAGAATCAAGGACACGCTACCTGTGTTGCTCCCACGTGACATCCTCGCAGATGACGATACAGAATCAAGGACACGCTATCTGTGTTGCTCCCACGTGACATCCTCGCTGATGTCCACACAGAACCAAGGACACAGTACCTTGTTGATCCCACGTCACAGTCTTGCCAATGCAAACACAGAATCAAGGACGCACTACCTGTGTTTCTCCCACGTGATTTTCTCACCAATGCTGACACAGAACCAAGAACACTACATAGCTATATGCTCCAACGTGATCTGCTTACCGATGCTGACACAGAACCCTGAGGAAACAATAAAATTTTAAATCATTAACTACGGAATACAAATCAGCAAATCAGTAAATTACCAAAAGTCAGACTGATCATCAAATTGTACGATTTGAGAGGTACATACGATTTTATGGCTAATGTAAAAATATGATTGTCACGCATAACCGTTCCTCAAACTGTTTCTCAAAAAACTTTAAGTCTTTGGGCCATGACACTTGGCCCAAATATAGGTTATGTAGGTTATAGGTTCTAGGTGCTAACTATGAAAGGATTTAAAGTATTTCTCACGAAAGCATTAAATATAGGACATTATAAAATTCAAAATTGCGGCCATTTTTATTTTTCAATGCTTAGATTGTCAGAAAACGTATGGCTTTAGCCCTACACAAATATTCTCTATAGGCTGTAATTGATCATGTAGTCATTTTGGTAATGTGTAAAAATTGCACATTGCAATCGACGTATAATTTGACTTAAAATGCATTTGGTCTTTCCTTTTTTTAAGTTCACGAAAGCGCATATTGAATTATATTACCTACAGAATTTTACATTTATGATTACTTTTAATAAACCCTAGGAAATAAAATGCAATGTGATTCCTCAAAATAAAGAGGGGTGTTTTAAGCTGAGCTTTAAGCTCTTAATTCAAATCATATCACTACATCATAGTATGTTTTCGTGGGATTTGAAATAACCCAATGTTTTTGGATATGTAGTCATATTACTAACTAGAAATATACTTCAGTGGTGAGAAATACCACTTTATTATGACTTTATTACTCGATCAATTTATTTAGATACGTGTTCTTTCAGCTATCTTCACTGCGTTTTAAAAAACTAAAATATAAAATAGCCTGGTAAAAAATCATTGTTGCTGTTATGTTTCAGTTTTACTTCAAAATTAGAAAATTACAATTTACCACCAACGGTGTTTAAAGGTGATAAAGTATTCCCTCCAGTGAACTTTAACCCACAGACGATTTAACAGTTAGTTAGATTGACTTTATGACTCAATAACTTTCGTATTGCTAATCTTATTCGACTTTTGAATTACTTTTGGCATTAGAAAAGTTGGTGCCTTACTGAAAGCCTGGGATAAGGTAGACTTTACACTCTGCCTTTTTTTACGCTATGCTGATTTTATGAACTTCTTAATATATTCTGAGAGGATTAATTTTAAAATTATTATTTTATCAAAGTACAGTAGTATAATAGCACAGAAGGAATAATAGCCTCACAGAAACAACTTATAACAACATGAGTAAAATGTATTCTAATTTTAAGTCTTTATTTTCACAACTTAAATCTGTAAAATTGATTAATCGTTTGTTGTAAGTATCAAATTAATTAATTTTCATGGAGATTTTAATTTGTTTGTGTTCAGGGTTCGTCCAATATATTGAGTACACTATAAACAGAAATTGAGGTTAAGTTGAAAGAAATGTGAGGGTAGCAAAGCAACAAACCAGATTGCAAGGAAACAACAAAACTACTTGCCTAGCGGGAATTTGCTAGGTAATTCAAAAAAGTTAAAATTGTGAAACGTAAACTCTTGAAAATCATTACTTAAAACTACCCAAAATTTTACACCGTAGAGTCACGAAGAATATCTCAAATTTAAAACAAATTCAGCTTATTTTAAGAATTAGCATCTACTAACATGTATTACTTACTCATAAATATGCAATAGGACGGCCATAAACTACGATGGAATAATATAAATAGCTTAAAATAATCGTACAAAAAGTGATAACATTTATAATGTTTTTGTGTTTACCATTTCAAAGAGTATGACCTAAAAATGATTATTACATTATAAGGTGATCTAAAACTAATACCAAACATATACTAGACAAAAAACCTAAAATCTATAAAAAATTGTTAGATAGTTATGCACACTGGATCATGGATTTTTATAATATAATAAATGTAATCAGATTAAAAACTATTTTATTTTTTAGTTTGTACTTCTTTCATACTTAAGAACAATAAACCAAAACTTAAATTATATCGTGGTAAATTTGAATTTTCGTCTAGATATGTATAAGAAACCACGTAGGAATAAGGAATAGACGTTTTATATTTATACATAAGTACAAAGCAACCGTTAGTCTTAAAAGTAATTCTAATTTGGAAAACTTACATATAAAGGCAAACACCTCAATGGTTATTGATGATTCTAAAAACAATCAAATACATAGATTAGTTTCATATTATCTAAATGTTTATGTGGTCTCATAATTTATGATATTTTACCTCCTTATTTTTAGGAAACCGCATATACATTAGGCCTAAATATGTGAGTAATAGTAAAATAATAATAATTAATCAATTTTATGTATTTATTATTTTATCAGTACCATCATCATAAACTGTTATTTATACAATAATAGGCAAGGATGATTTTTCTCAGCCTGTGAGCGTCATAGGAAAAAACTAAGCACACCGTAAGAATTGTATTTTCCTGTAGATGTGCACCATTCCATAATAATTTACTGAAGTTTTTTTTATAATTGTATAGAAAATTTAAATTATACAAAAATAATAAGGCTTCGTGAGTTGCCATGTTAGTTATGGGATAAAAACAAAATGTAAACAAATGCAGTCACATATTTTACTGGAGTAATAAGCAAAAAGCTCTATATTCAGGTTTAATTCCCAGCTCTATATTCAGGTTTTTCCTCACATAAAATAAAAGGGAACTCCACCTTAATCTCCTTTTCCATCGAAAATCCATTGATTTAATGAACTATCTAATTGTTGATAAACTTCATCCTACTTTATAAATTAATTTAAACGGCATGAAGGTTTAATACATTAACATTGTAATAACTAATATGTCAGTAGTGTAATTCATGTAGTAAATGTAGTGTATTTTGTGTTAAAATATTATTTTCTCAGAATTGTTTTAATGTTTGTGTAAACTAAATATTTTACGGGATTTCTAGAATTATATGTTACCTCAATATTGCTGTTTTTTAAGTAAAAATGCTGGATAGAATGTAGATTTTTTTATTAGACGTTTCAGTTGTATCGTCGAGTATGAATGTAAATACATTTATTATCGTTACAAAATTTGTTTTTCTCGATATACCTTCCATATAAGATATATGTACATGGCTTTCATTACATTCTACACAAATTATAGAAGGAAATATTATAGGCTAAATTATTATTAAACTTTTGTAACGTCTCTTCTAATCAAAGGGTGGTTACAGTTCAAAAAATAAATTCCACGTTTAAAGACCGAGGAGGATGCAAGCCTTATAGAATAAGCTTATTTACAAATTCAATAAGTATAAAGTGTTGGGATGGCTCGCCGTGTTCCTGGCACGTGACCTGCTCGCTGATGGCGGCAGAGTCAGGTGAGAGGATTCTTTCCGTCTGTGACATGTACCCTGAGGGCAGTTTGTTAATTATATTAATAAAATTTAGTTCCACAAATAAGATTCATCTTGTTTTAATGTTTTAAAAATACAGTTTATTTCTCATTTTTAAACTTGTATGTTTTTTTAACTTGTTGTGTTTTGTAAAAAGAAAATTGATCAAAAATATTTCAATTAAAAGTTACATTAACTAAATGTAATTTTATGTATCCCAGCAAGGTTGTTTCCGTATCTAATAAAGTAATTTCTTAGGTTACATTTGACGAATAAATAGCCGGTGTCAATTAAAATGCACTTTATCTAACACTTTAATAGTAGTTTTCATCACTAGGAGCGAAAGTGGCTCTTTTTGATATGAGGTCGTAATTTACAGGCGAGGCGCAGCCGCGCTTGGAAATGCGATCGAGTACCAAGGAGACACTTTGGCTCCGTGTGATGAATAACAATTTTTATCATTATGTATAAATAACTATTTAATCGTTAAAAAATTAGACTACATAATTTTGAGGTTATCCAAAATAGTCATCGTCATTTACACATCTGTTAGTTGTTTACAAACACAAGTTAAGAAATCGTTCAATCTTTCAAACGTAACATAAACAAATTTTGACATTAGACTACGGCAAAATTTACCATTTGTTTTTTCAGTAGTCCTATTCGAAGTGATCCAAAAACTATCATTTTGCGTACGATTTAGAGAACTAAAAAAGGCTGTTTTCCGGACAGTATGATGAAAAATGTATTTCCCTTTCATAAATATGTTGAACTACCAAAAGGAATTGTATGGCAAAAGTTTTATGGATAAAAATTTCCTAAAACATATTTGAAAACCAGTAATAGTATACAAAAGGTTTATCTCAAGGGTATAAAAATATAGTACTTTTACAAGGTTTTTTAGTGCTTTCACAAGGTACCAAAAGCTGACTCGCAACTTAGACAAGGAACCATAACCTGACACTTTTATATTTTTGTTTAATAAATCATGTTAGTGAGATGTTTTAGTATTTTATCTTTAAAAATGTAATTTTTCTTCTAAGATCCAAAAAAATGAAATTACGATTAATCGTTAATTAATTAATTAAGTGTAACTAAAATTATTTTCTTCAATATGTTACTGTGTTACTGGAGCTGTTACTGTGTTAACCTTAAGGAAAATATATTAAATGTTTATTCCACTCATCTCTCAAAATAGCTTAATAAAACTTGGAAAATGGCTTCTTCTACAGAAGATCAAAGGGTCATGGGTGAAAATAAGCAATTTTTTCTGTGACAAGAGACCAGCATATTCAAATTCCATTTCATTGTTATGAAGAATGTTTTTAACTAGTTGAAGAACATATGTTGATGAAAAAAGCCAAACTATACTTCATGCAAGAGTTCAACTTATGATGAAATATCATCACAGGCCTAAATTCCCGGCGTGTCATCCATGGCAAAGACGTCAGGATAAGTAGCTGCCATCGTGAAGGTGGACCCTTTGTAGTCGGCTGTGCCAACGCAACCCCCAATGATTGGCCGGCCAAGCAGGTTCAGGAGTTGAGCCGCTTTGGGGTTGTGGCACTCCAGCTTGCCCCAGCTGAAATCATGGTGAAAGTCTCAACCTTCATCCCCAGCTTAACGGGGGCCACGACCAAACGTCATACCGGGAATGGAGAGTCAGAAAAACTCCGATTAAGAGTGAAACTTTAATGAGTCGTAATGGCTTTATCTCTTATATTAAACTACTGCAGCCATTGTTGTAGTTAAAATCATGGTACTTTTCTTAATAAATTATACAATAACTGTAAAACAAAGTATATTTAAATATGTTTCCATTCAAAATGCATGTATGATAAATTTAAAGACTACTTAAGCTCTGAACAAAGCGGCATCGTGAATTCCTTTTACAATTTTACATTTTTAATCCGATAATGAATCTCATCCTCACTATTGTAAATAACATCGAAGTGTATTCAAATATTTATTGAAAATATTGTTAAGTTTATCTCTTCAATACAGAGAAGTATACTCTTGAAATAGTATTTTAAATTACAAATTCAAAGGTGAGAATTGGAAATCGTCTGTGAACAAACACGACGTAAGGACGATAAATATTGGTTTTTAACTACTTTCAGTACAAATAAAGCTAGTAAAAATTTTCTGATATAACATTAAAGTGTATCGTATTTTCAAATCAAATTTAGTCACTGCTATCTTTGGTTTCGTGGATCACTTCGAAATCATTAAGTGAATAAATTATAAGTTTCATAAAATCTAATCGAAAGGATTTTATGTTCTCTTCCGTCTCTTTTTGATTAACATTGTGGATTATAAATCTTTATCAATCAAATTTTAAGTTGGAATTTATATTTAGCATCCATTTAGTGGATATGAATAGAGTATAAAGCTTTCAGACTTTTCAGACCAATTAAAAAATTATTTTAGATTTCAAGTTCTTTTGCCTCTATTAGACTCACATGCATACTAAATGTTCAAACATGTGTAACTTATGTGTAACATGTGTAACATCGTTAAATAGTCGATTGATAAATCTTTGTGATAGAAACACATATTTTGATTTGGTGTAGGTCCTGATGAAATTTATTGAAACCCGTTTTTAATTAACATCAAACCTTCCAAACTCTTCAGGTAAACATTCCACTTCGGTTGTTATAGTGCGCCACCATAATTCACTACTTACCTCAATTTCAAGGATCCCGCTTTTTTAATTAAAAGTTTTCCCATCTCTCCTGAGCTAGAGTTTATCTCTAGCATCTTATCGTGGTATTTATACGTTTGTATATTAAATTCTTAAAAATACTACCAATTACATTTTTTATCAATAACTAAACAAATTTCGAGTTTTTAAATAAAAATATGATATACTTAAAGAAGTACTCGTATCAAGTTAGTCTTTTTTTAGTTACTCTTCGGATAAAAGCATGATATGACGAACTATGTCACAAAAAAACCCACCTAAGTTGTTTTAAATGCTGTGAAATATATTTTATGATATTTCGTGTCTACTTTGTTCTGTACTTAAGTTAAATTTGCAAAACAAATGATATAATTTTTAAGGTTGACAACGTGTGTTTACCTTAAGTCCGTTTCTAAATTACTAAGGGTAAAAAGTAAGGGTTCTAAAATATGATTCGAAAACCAATCCGATTGGTTTATTGGAAAGGGAGGTAAAGGAAGATAACCCCCAATATTTCTTAAATTTTTTAACACAAAAAAAATATCATTGATTATAGTCTCAGCCATAGAATTCAGATCGAAAAATATAATTTAATGACTTGAGGTATTACTTTATGTCTATTGATTACCAGGAACAATGTATTGTTAGTGGGAAACGCAGGACTTTGACCCAATTTTAATCTAATGGGAACAATAAAATGTTATATCTCAATTATTTTTCAGTTTATCTGAATTAAACTTGGTAGCTTCAACAGTTGGGATGTCTAAGGAATATTACAGTGTTCAGGATTACCTTTCGGAGAAATTTATTTTAATGTTATAAGTAAGAAATTATTACAAATATGTACAATTCCTTTAAAAATAACGTTTTTGTAAGCTCCAACACCCTTATTTTAAACCATTTTTGATGATTGAGGTGTCAAATTACTGGAAAGTTTGTCAATATTTCCTGAATGCTGTTCATTTTCCTTTAGGTGAAAAAACGTTGCCCCATTGAGCATGTATGTTACCCGCAAATTTACATGTATTTCTTATGGAAGGGATATTTGTTTAGATATTAATAAAATTAGTGCTTACTTTGTAAATGGTTGGATCAAAATAGACATATCATATACTATACTTTTCTCACAGGAAATTTAATTTTCTTTAATTTTCAAATTTAATAGGGAATACCAAAAGTTTATCGTTTTCAAGATGTTTAGGAAAAATCTAAAAATGTCCTAAAAACCCTTCAGACCCCCCTCCCTCCCCCCGCTCAAGGGCTACGGACGGGGACTTTTGATATGTTCACCTCCTAACTAGTCCCAACAAAGCTGCAAAGTCAAAAATTGTGTTCCAAAAAATTCCCTCTATACCTTTTTGTTGCCTGGACTATGATTCTTGTACTGCACTATTGCTTAATCATTCCGTATCGGATATTTCAGTGGTAGCAAAACCTACATACTTCCTTACCTAAGTTAACCTTATGGGAAAATAATTAAGTTTCATGGCATAATATTATAGCCTGTTTCTCTACGTTTCTCAATAAAACCTGGTAAGTGGTTTCATCTAGTTAATATTTATTAAAAGATGGTCTACGATCTTCCATTTTCACATTTGCATGAAGCAAAACTAAATACTCACATCACGTGTTATTCTTATGATGACTATTTTTGCAAGCTTATTGATGTACTAATTTACTTACGTTGAATTTACTTCATGTGAGACTTCATTTAATAATTTATTCAAGTATGTCATATTCGTTGAGTATGCAGGTATGCTACAGTAATGAAGATCGTGAAAGAAAAACTTTCACTTTGACCAACAATATCCATCCAACACTCGTACAACATGGCGAGACGAACTCCCCTAAGCAGCAATAAGTATAACAATAGTAAACATAACGCTTTTAGCGTGGGTTTTAATGACTGATTTGGTCGTTATTGTTATTTTTAAGATTAATTTTAACATCGATTGAAAAGTAGATTTTATAATTTAAAACATTGTTCTTTAACTTTTATTAAATTAATGTCAAATCTAAATATTAGGTGCATTGTATATATGTATAGAAGCATCACAAACTAAACTGTGCTCCTATTTAGTTCTGCTGTAAAATAAGATTCTACTCACGACTCAAGAACCATAAGTATAACTCTTGTTGGTGTAAACAATACCAATATCAATTAATGTTTTTGGATTATGTTAAATCTTTAATTTGTTTTCTTACTTAGAAATGTGAAAAAATATGAAATATGAACATTTGTAATTAATGTTATGTAATAAAGTAAGCAATCAGTGCTAGAGAAATAAATTTCAGATTTCATCATAAAAATATGTTTCCGCGGTTCTCATGTGGCCATCTTAGGCCTTTGTTTCGCCACAATAGGTGACGTTATACACTTAAAAGTCAGTTTTATTAAGTAGCCTCTTCAGTCTAAATTTGACATTAAAAATAGTAAAGTAGTTTCTTGATTATGCTCTAAATAAATGACCTAAGTTTAATAACGAATCACAATATTTTAAATAATCCTTTTTATTATTTTGTCTGAGCTTACTCTTTTGATGTTGAGGTAATCAACCAACTAATACTTGGATAAGTAATCAATTGAAACCCATTTCTGCCTAAGCCAAGGTTATAAAAACGTTGATGTAATACGTATTACTTTCAATTTTATGTAAAGTAATTTAGGAATGTTTATTTATTTAACGACAAATTACATTTAATTACGGTACTTGTTAACTGTTAAGTGAAAAAAAATTATAAAAAAGATAATTCTAAAAAGCAATTATAAATTATAAAAAGTGCAGTATTTTATCTTCATAAACAAGACCAAAATTGAGGTTAATAATTTTGCAATAGTCAACTATGAAAATCACTCGATGATAACGCGTTTGCTTTCTAGCTCTGTAATTGTTAAAAATGCCTCTCAACAACAAGCTTACCGTCTCTTTAAGTGAAAAGGGCTCTCATGCTTGTCTGCGATTCGTTTCGGAAGAATAAAGATAAAAGGAAAGAATTACTGTGAAGCAGAGGTTGAGTTAGATAAATGGAGCTTTTACTCTGCAGTTGAGTTTCCCTTGGTTTTATTATTACTGTATTTTATACTTTTTCGATACCTTAATTTATATATCAATCTAGCATTTGCGCATGGCTCGGCCCAAAATTTTAAGTCATTATAAGAGGTATACTGGATAATGATAGTCAACACTCTTTAGGTCTGTATGTGGGTGTCTTACGTAAGGTTTCTCAAACGGACTGCTGTTGAATTAGTGGAACAACAGGGATAAACTAAATAGTCTCCCGCTCACTTTGATCCCAAGGAACAGCATGAAAGTATGATTGAAAATACTGAATATGAAGGGTTCGGATTTCAGAATTGCCAAATTTTAAGCTGTAACATGTTATACATTATTTTAAAAGTCTTTACTAAACCAACATTTTTAACCCAATTTTTTTATAAAATTCAAAATATGCGGCCGTTTCTTGTGAAAGATAGCTATTTACAAAATATTTGTATTTTGTAAACCATTACACATTTTTAAATTTAGATTTCAGATTATTAATACTTAAAAGCTCAGGTTTATTATAATACATGACATTACCTATCCATATTAAAAAATAGTGTTTCTCAAAAAATGTTTTGGGAAAAATTGGTAGCCCTGATAATAAAAAAGCTCAAACGGCAACATCTGGCAAATAGCATCTTATTTGCAAGGTCCCGCTGAAACCAACAACTTTCAAATTTACACATACTTTCTTTGTCATTTAGGATTTACTAATTTTCCTTAAAACCCCATTTAATTAAACACCGAGTATCCGATAATAGTCTTCCCTTACATTTTTCTACATATATTTCCAAAATATACCAATCCCACACCACCGTCAACGTTGTTGTGTATTTAAGACTTTGTTTTGAGTGGGTACTCAATTTCACCGCAATCTTGAATCTGCAATTTCGGATCCAAAATATTTCTTTCAAGTGTAAAAGTATTGTTGTGACACATCATTTCAAACTTTTTAACAATGTTTAAAATATCTTGTGCCGCAGTCTTTTTTTAATATCTTGATTGGTTCTCAAGATATGATAACTTTTTTATTCATTTATTTTCGAAAAATTTTATCATTATAAATTAATAAAGTAGGTGATTATAGACTTTGTGATTATAGACTTTACTATAATCACAAAGTAAAGCTCGTAAAATAAACTTTACAAATAATAAGTTATTGAATCATAATTTATTGAAACCATAAAAACAAACTGGACAATAAAAACAATAATTAATTGTTAACTGACACAATCAGCTGACCAGCTGATTTATCATAATTCTAACACATAACAACTGTCCCCCTTAAAGTTTTGATCGCAGCATTTGGTCAACATGTCTTCGGCACATCATTCCATTGTCCAATTTAATTTGATAATGAACATTCCCATCTCTTGATTCGACATGTCCAAATCTCCACTTTCCTTCGCCATTATAATTTCTCACTTGTACACGGTCCCCCTCTTTAAATTGGTGTGATATTCCTTTTGGGTGGTCCCCATTCTTCTCTCTTTGATCCGGTACCATTAAACTCAAATATATTCTTACCGGTCTGTTGAACATGAGGAAATAGGCAGAATTCCCTGTTGAGTTAGGAACTTGTCGAAGTTTCATCAGAATTCGATGGAGTTTATGTTCAAGGGTCCCTGGTTCATTTAATATACACCTTAACGTTTTCTTCACAGTTTGATCAAAACGTTCAGCCTGCCCATTGGACGATGGGTGGAAAGAAGCTGTCGTTTTGTGTTTTGTACCACATTTGTTCAGGAAGTCATGAAAAGTTATTGAAGTGAAAGTTCGTCCGTTGTCAGAAATGAGAAGTTTAGGGAGGCCAAAAGTAGTAAAAAGTTTCCTGAGTTCCCTCACTGTCCATTCAGTAGTTGTTGTTTTTTGGGAATCACCTCTACCCATTTTGAAAATGCGTCAACAACTATGAAAAATTGTTGTCCATTAGTCGGTCCCATGAAATCTACATGGATTCTTTCCCATGGCTGAGTTGCTGGTTCCCATGGATGATTAACTTCTTTAACCGGTGCATTTTGTTTCTCTCAACAAGGTCTGCATCTAGATATCGTATCTTCGATGTCTTTATCCATTCCTCTCCAACAACAGTAACTCCTCGCTGATGCCTTAGTTTTAACCATACCAACATGTCCGAAGTGTAATTCGTTGAGAATTTGTTTCCTTAGAGAAACTGGAATGACCACCTTCCATCTCTTAAAAACACATCCTTCATGCAATGTAATTTCATTGTCATAGTACCCTAAAGGCTCCAATGATTGACCATCCTGTAGAGCTTTGACGATAGGGCCGAGTTCTGGGTCTTTAATTGTTTCAGCAGCTAGTACTTTGTGATCAATTGTAAGCGTGTTTAATTGGTTTGTTTGAAAAATATCGTGTTGATCTCCACAATCACTCTTCACGTTTTCCATTGGAAACCTTGAGAGGAAATCCGCATTTCCATGTTCACTAGTACTTTTGAACTCTATGGTGTAGTTGAAACCTAAGAGGAAATGAGAGTAGTTAAAAAGTCTTGTTGCAAACATGGACGGAAGGCTTTTATGTGGGCTGAAAATGGCAACAAGTGGTTTGTGGTCAGTGATGAGTGTAAACTGTCGCCCGTAGCAATAAGGGAAAAATTTTTTTAATCCCCAATATATTCCAGTTGCTTCTTTATCGATCTGACTGTAATGCCTCTCAGTCTTTGTCAGTGATCTGGAAGCAAAAGCGATAGGTTTTTCAGTTCCATCTGGAAATCGGTGAGAGATAACAGCACCGAGACCAACCGGAGACGCGTCTGTAGCAAGAATCAGTGGCAAATCTGGGTTAAAATGACAAAGAACTGTATCACTCGTAATTATTTCTTTGATCGACTGGAAACTTTGTTCACATGCCTTGTTCCATCTAATTGTTTTCCTTTCTGCAAAAGTTGGTTTAGAGGATTTAGAAGGGTCGATAAATCTTTAATGAATCGGTTGTAGTAATTCACAAGACCTAAAAATGATCTCAGCTCATTTACATTCATGGGTCTTCTGGCATCCTTAATAGCTTTGATCTTATCCTCACTTTTATGAATTCCGTTTTCGTCAATTATATTACCTAAATATTGTATTTTTTTCTGAAAGAATTTACATTTGTCACGGTTTAGTCTCAAGTTATGTCTCCTGAGATTTTCAAACACACCTTTGAGTCGATTTAGAAGCTCTTCTGATGAACGCCCTTGAATTATTATATCATCGAAGAAACACTGAACTCCTGGCAGACCTTGAAGAACTCCATCCATTACCTTCTGCCAGATTCCAGGGGCAACTTTGACGCCGAACATCAGTCTGTTAACAATGTACTGACCTTTATGAGTGCTAAAAGTCTGAATTTCTGCACTATTAGGATCCATTTCTGAGTGAAGATATGCATTGCTCAAATCCAGCGTACAAAAAATCTGACCTCCATTCATCCGGGCAAAAATGTCTTCAATTCGTGGTATAGGATGATGATCCTCCTTTATTTGCTTATTTACTGTGACTTTGTAATCAGCACATATCCTCACACTACCATTAGGTTTCACCACAGGTACAATAGGGGTGCCCCATTAGATTTGTCCGTCTTAGATATTATTCCAGCTTCTTCTAGACGACTCAGTTCCTTCTCAACTTTTTCAGTCAAGGCATATGGGATTGGACGAGCCTTCACAAATATTGGTTTAGCTCCTTCTATAAGCTGTAAGTGTCCTTTCTTCTCTGGTATTTTCCCTATACCAGGTTCAAACAAGTCTTTGAACTCATCTAAAAGTTCATCAAGTCCATGAGACGCAGTTCTACTATTAACCATTTTTAGTTCTGCCCAATCTAATTTCACTTCTCTTAACCACTCTCTACCAAAAATAGCATCCAGATCTTGATTTACTATGTATAATTTACCGACAAATGTTTGATTCTTGTATGAACATTCAACAAAAGAAACCCCCCGAGGCTTGATAATTTCACCTGTGTAAGTCCGGAGTTCTACATTTGTGTGGAATATTCTCTTATTTATATTCAGTTGCTTGTAAGCGGAGTAAGGCAAAATACTGATCGCTGCTCCTGTGTCTAGCTCCTTGCGAACAGGATTTCCTTCTATCAAAATTTCAACCATAAACTTGTCACTGGTAGCGGTTTGTAGTTTGTAAATATCATGTTCTTCTTTATTCACAACTTCTGTATCGGTCTCAGCTAAATGGACTTTTGTCTGTTTTGAGCTTAAGCACACATTAGATATATGTCCTTCTTTATTACATTTTCTGCATATTTCATTTATGAATTTACATTGGTTAGCTCTATGGTTAGTTGATCCACATCGGTAGCATTTACCTTTGAGGCGTTCAAAAGGTGACGTTTGGTATGAATTAGGAACTTTGACCGGTCGTTTGGCTTGTTCTTTACTCCTTACTTTATGAATATTTCTCTCTGTTGAAAACAATGTATTAGCGACTAAGCTACTTTCATTTTTAGCCACCTCCATTGTAGATGCAACTCTAACCACATCTTGAAAAGATTTCGTAAATTTTTCTTGTAACAACTTAGCTCTGATATCAGTATCCTTAAGACCTCTAATAAACTGCATACGTAGTAATGTATTTGCAATAGATTTATTGCAATGTTCACAGTTGAAATCACAGTCTGAAGTTAATTTTTGAAGCTCAACAGAATAAATCTTTACAGTTTCTTGATCGTCCTGCATTCTTGACAAAAATCGATGTTGCAAAGCCCATGTACTGGGTTGAGGGTCGACATAGTCTGATAAAACATTGACTAGTTCAGTATATGTTTTGTCTAGAGGGTTTTCAGGTGCACAAAGGTCGCACAGTTTCTGATGTAACTGTGGTGTAAGGGCATGTAACAATGTGTAAACTCGGTCTTTTGGCTGCATTTCTTGTCCATGTAAATGAAGAAATACTTCAAGGCGCCTGATAAAGTTCTTAAATGACTCTTCCTCTTGAAAAGGTATGAAGGATATTGTAGATGTTAATTTTCGATGATACTGAGTTGATTCGGGTGTTCTATGTATTTGTTCAATGTTCAGAAAAGAACCTGTCGTATTCTGATTCAGCTGTTCCAGACTTTCGTTTAATTGATCCATTAGTTTGTAGTACTTGTCTTCCATCTCCACTCTGTATTCTATCTCATTTTCCAGCTCCATATATTCTGTTTTTATTTCTATAATTTGTTGAGCTGAATTAAATCTGTTCCAGTATTCTTCTAACATGTTAATTCTTGACTTCAGTACATCTGTCGAAAGGTTTTGAAGGTTCACCAACAATCTGTCTGCCTTAGTCAACTGTCCTTTTACTACAGACCTAATTTTCTTCAATTCAGAAATATTTTCAATCCTGTCAATATCACTCATAGTTAAAAACAAAAGATAAAAAAATGGAATGAAACAAAATGACTTTATAAGAACAAAATACTTTGGCTCGTCGCCAATTAAAAAATAAACTGTACAAATAATAAGTTATTGAATCATAATTTATTGAAACCATAAAAACAAACTGGACAATAAAAACAATAATTAATTGTTAACTGACACAATCAGCTGACCAGCTGATTTATCATAATTCTAACACATAACAGCTTGATAGTGTAGATTAACCACCACCAGTCATTATTGAGTTTTTCTCCAATGTAAGTTTTTCAGCCTCCATCTTGGATCCTACATTTTGAAATGAGATAAGGTGTTTCAAATATGGAAATGGTAATGTGCCCCATTGTTTCAAAATAACTTTTTACGCTGAGTTCAATGCCGAAACCCATTTATAATTAAAATGTTTAGTTTTCAAGATATTGACATCTTTCTAATACAAACTTCAAACTAAAGAATTTTTCGAGATCTAAGTACCACAATTAAAAATGGTTTGCTAAAAAAAACCATTTTATGGTTGGTTAAAATGGTTTAATTCAGAGTAAAAAGTTGGTTTGACATTATGGGTCACAACACCATCTGCATGGTTGAAATAATAACTTCTTCATTTCGAAATGCCGGATCTAAGATGAAGGCCGAAACATTTATATTGGTGAAAATGGAGTGTAAATTACTCAACAATGACTGGTGATGGTTAATCAAGATGATTTAGCATTATTTTGCAATTATGAACCTGATTTATCAATTTGTAATTTTAAAATTGGTTGGAAAGAAATGTATAAAAGGTTCTGATATCTTGAGATCCAAACAATATTTTAATAAACGGATTGCGACATTGTAATCACTGAAAAAAACTAACCTGAAATGAAGTGCCGAAACACCATCTTTCCATTAGCATTTTTTTTTATGTAATTAGGTGGATCCAAGAAGGCGGCCGAAATTGAGTATCCAGCACTCAAAATTTAGTTTTAACCACCCAAAAAATTTCGGGGTTGGTATGGGATTGATATTTGGAAAAAAGAGGAAAATTTAGGGGGAGGATATTATATTATGGGACATACGGTATCATTTGGATGTATACGATAGGTTTTGTATAGAACACATGCCTATACATGCAAGCGAGAGAGAAAGAGGAAGGGTATTAACCATGAGCTTTGACCGCTAAAAGTTTAGAAGGTAAATTCGAAAATATACACATATTTACATTTATTATGATTATCTGCCATTTAATTTTGAGATCAGAACATAGTAAAATGGGATACAAACGGGATTTGAAATGTTTTGGTCACACTATTTTTCTTGATGAAGCATGTATGGGGATTGCAGATAAAGCAATAAAAGCTTAATTTAGATTTCCGTTGATTATTTCAGTGACCTTTAAACTGTTCTAATTCGTCTATTTAAGACTCTAAGGACTGGTGTTGAGAAAAAGGTGTCGATACCAGTCTAACTACCCTCGGATCTTACTCCTCGCATCAACGCTGTTTTCCCATCAAGCTAATTATATTCTAATGAACATTCCAATGGAATATATCAAGTTATATCTGTAACTCTATGAAATATATTAAGTTATATTTATAAAACTGATTCAAGTCATTACTAAACACTAACGACCGGGCGGCAGTTCCAGCTGACAGCGGGTTAGTTAGGGAAGCTATCGCCGAACATTGAGCCACCTCAAAGCCACCAATCAAAACTACATCCCAAGTTCGCTTTAGTCCAGAGAAAGCCTAAGACCCCAACTGCAACTCTGTTAGTGCCAGTTTATCATTGTTATATCACAACAGATCACTCTTTACCATAAAATTATTTAAAATATTCAAGCACATTATATACTTTTTATTTAGTGTCATAAACACTTCGTCAAATAGATTACCGTAGGGCGCATTCAATAACAAATCTGTTCCAAGTTGAATGTTCAAGTATAACGGCTAATGTCTTTTTGCGTAAAAAATACTTATCACCACTGTTTTAGCCTTCTATTTTCAGTTCATCCAGAGAGCTTAGTAAATTATTAGCTACACATCAAAATAACAACCCCTCACTCCTAATAGGGAGGGGTTATTATTTCTTGTAGTAAAACTATATATATTAAACGTCAAGCTTTAAGAACTTGCAAGTTTTTATGAAATTACTGTTGACATATGACATATATACAAGAAAAAGAATATAAAAGATGTATGTGTAAATTAAATAAAACAGCAAACGATAAATAAAGTAATAGGCGAAATATATTCGAGGAAATATAAATAGATGCTAATATAATCTTTTGATTATATTAGCTACTGGAATGGACGAAACGTAATAAAAGTTAGGAAAATGTTAACAACAACACAAAATTAAGAAAATTTTACAGATCCAGATCTGTTAAGTTCCATATCACAGATATGTTCAAGAAATAATTCCTAGCTTAACAATGGTATTACGTGGAATGTTCAGCAAATTGCAATGTTTTTGTCCCAATTACTGAGACGGTTTCATTACCGGCTTATAATTTCCCAATGGTCTTAAACACAAAAAGCCACCGACTGCTTGCGTTTGTTTTCCCCTTTTGTAAGCTTGATTATTCTTATCCAGTCCATCGTAAAAGCATATTCAAGGATAATCTTAGTCGTAGTCATTTATTCTCTGAACAAATACATAGCGTTGCATTTGTATATCTCAGTCCTCAAATATAAAAAAGAGATTTTAAAAAATCAATCAAATGAAAAAATTAAACAACTTGGGAAAAGAATTTCAGTCAGAAAAAAATCCTCCTACAGAATATATAGGCCTCTTTTTCCAAAAGAGGAACTTTAAGGAATGTTTTGAAGGAATTAAAATTGTTGAGTTGACATTTTTTGGCAGTTTGCTATAAATCTTTATCCCGGCATGAAGTCCTTTTATTTTAGTCAAAGAATGACGGATTAGATGGAGAAGGAGATTGTTGCCATGTCTAATTGGATATATTGGGACCTTCCCCCACAGTTGAAAATGAACCATTTATGAGTTTTACCATGAGAACGAATTTGAAAATATATTATGACGAAAGAGTCAGAATCCCGAGGTGTTAAAAGGTCCAAAACTAACAGGGAGGAAGTGCAACATAATTGGACTTGTGTCATTAAATCCAATGTTTGTAGCAATAAATCAAATAAATAGATAAGTACAACATTGATAACACTATCAACGGAAGATAAGAAACGTAAAAACGCTATATTTAAAGTGATATATGATCGATGAAAAAAGAGAAATGTTTATTGTATCCATTTTGTTTGTAGGAGGGTTTTTTTGACATTACTGGCATAATTCCATTTATACTTAAATAATATTGCTATTATATGGTATAAAGCTGGTGTTGTTTAGTTCATAGACTGAGAGCTCTAATATTTATAATGGCTCCCCACAAGACGTTACCCAGGTGTGCCGACGTGACAGAGATTACTATTGACAATTTACTGTTGTTGGCTGTCCTGCTCCCATTCATCCTTCACCGTATTAATAGTACTTTCTATTGTTTCTTCTATTATCACGCGATATGTTGTTAATGAATTTCAATTGTATATTACAGTTTCATCATGCAACCTCGTATATAACGAAAGAGAAGTCTTATTGTATTTACCGTTATGTTTGGTATAATTGCAATATTTTAACCAAAATAAAACTTAAAATGGGATGAAACATATTTTTTTCTCGTAAAGATAATCAAAAGCTAAATATTTGGACCGTTACTTTTGTATTTATGCTTAAACAACGTTAACGTAGAAGAATCATTACAAAAAATTAATTAATGTTGAATTGTAACCACATTATTTAACGACCGACAAAGAGAGTTTGTTTTTAGCCGACATTTCCTTTAACCGGAGATAAAAAGTGATGGGTTTCCCTTCATAATCCTCGATGTATAAGGTCACGTCATTTTTCCTCAGGGCACATTTAGTTTTAGCTCATTTTAACATGTTTCATAATTTAAAAAATATATAAAACTAAAAACAGTATTAGCTAAATTATAACTACATCACTAACATATATCGTGAATTTTAAAATTAATTTCAAAACTGTCTGAAACAGAAAACCTGCAATTTTTGCATCCAAACATTTTATTAAGTTGAAGATAAAATACAAGCCTTCACAAACAAAGTTAACATAGCTTTTATAGAACGGAATCAAACCATTGCGTCAGGAGAATCATCTTTGTTAATAGTATTTTTCGCAACAAGGGCTGAAAATGAGGATTTGCAGGCTCGAGATCGTGTTTCAAATTCGAGACGAAGTCGAGAATTTGAAACGATCGAGAGCAGCAAAACCCTTTCGGCCAAGGTGCGAACGCTATTTTTCACCACACTACACAATGAAATATACCCTAAATAATAAAAAAATATATATTATTTGACTCACTTGAAAACAAAGCTTTAAGGTTATGAGCGACGATACAACTTCTTTATCATGATTCAAACAAACACAGCTATGAAAATCATATGATCGCAACTATCCTGTCTTTGGAACCTATTGAATGCCGTATAATTATGTGATGTTCTGACGTTGTTTCAAACAAATAAACGATCAGCTGACTTTCGGCCCTAGGGCCCTCAACGTTTCTGGTCCTGTGGCGGCAACCAGTGTTTCGGTCCGCGTTTGACGTTTGTAAAACAGGTGATTTCGTCGTTGTGTGGTGAAAAATATATATCCATAGCTATTTCCTGTCATCAAAAAATCTAGGATTTTTAATTAAAGATTCCCTTTATTTCCAAACTGTGAAGTCCTCAATAGTTCAACATTTAATAATAATATTACAATAACCAATTTTTACGAGAGCTTTACAAATTGTAATACTTAATGATTCAATTTATCCTACCCCCTATATCAATATCGTTGCTAAAATAGTATATTTCACTCCTAGTCACGAAAGTTGCCCATTTCAGGGCAAGATAGTGTTTTACTTTCGAGGCCTAAGTAGAGCATGTAAAACATAATCGAGCCCCGAAATGGGACTTTTGTGACGAGCTGTGGACAATAATTTTTATCACAATGAAAATAAGTAACTAAATTTCTTAATCGTTATAGTTTTTTGAAATTATATTTATGTATGAATGCTGATTATTCTTTCTTTTAAATTAATTTGCAATTAGTTTTTCTGAGAGACAATATGTGGAAAGACTACGCATATTTTGCAGAATGTTTTCAGTTATATTCTTTTTCTTACATTGTTATTACTAAGCCTACATTAAACACGATTAATATAATGGGCGGTAGGCGGCGCTTTCTTTTTATAATGAATGATATTTTGGATGAAATTATCGATTCTCGTGATGTAAATGCACGTACATACGACGAATGTAAGGATTTCAGGTTTTTTAGTGAATGTGATGTAGATGTAAATAATAGTATTACTATTCTAAGTTTAAACATCAGAAGCTTTAATAAGCATTTTGATGAACTAATGGTTATTCTAAATAATTTTGAAGGGAATTTTGATGTCATTGTTTTAACTGAGACTTGGTTGAATGAATCCGTTGCGAATGTTAGTATGAGTGGGTATGATGTGGTGATGAATAAGGAAAGCAAGAATCAAAATGATGGAGTGATTGTTTTTGTGAAAAAGTGTTTTGCTGTGTGTGCGGAGGAAGTGAGTATGTTTGGGGCCACATGTATTAAACTGGATATTACGTTTGGCAGAGAGAGGGTGTCGCTGCTATCTGTGTATAGGAGTCCATCTAGTGATCTATCGCTCTTTATCGACGACCTTGAGACATTTCTTGATAACAGGCCTAGGGACAGGACGTACTGGCTGGTTGGCGATATAAATATTTGTATTTTACCGGAGACGGAAAACGCGTTTTCTCAACGGTATCTCGATGTGTTGTATGGGTCGGGCTTCACCAGCTGTATAAATGTACCAACTAGGGTTTCGGGTTTCACAAAAAGTTGCATTGATCATATTCACACAGATAGTAAAAATACGCATTCTATTAAATCAGCCGTCATTAAATCAGGAATGACTGATCATTTTTTTACTGTCGCACAATTTCCCTGTAACGTCAAAAAAAACGTAACTAATTTCAGTGTCAACAATTCTCAGTCTAAACAATTAGATTATCATACTGCAGCCCATCTTATCTCTGACACGGATTGGTCTCCTGTGACGAGTCTAGAGGATGTAAATGAAAGCTGTGACCTTTTCATAAAAACATTACAGCATATCATTGTAACATGCACAAGAATTAAAACCTGTCGCTCAAAAGAGGTTAAAATAAAGCCCTGGATCACTGCTGGACTGGTGAGATCAATTCGGGTCAGAGATAGGATGAGTGAACTCTTAAAACGTCAACCTTTCAATACAAATTTAAAAATAAGATTTAAAAGATACAGAAACGTTTTAACTAAATTAATTCGCTCAGCAAAAGAAACATTTTATCGCAATAAAATTAACGAATCTAGAAATGATAAAAAAAGATTGTGGACAAATATTTCGGATTTATTGGGAGTAAAAAAAAACAAGGAAAATTTTCCAATCAAACATTTTTTGAATGATAAAGAAAATACAACATCTGATGATATCAAGTTTGCTGCAGGTAAAATCAATGAGTATTATGTTGGGGTGGGGGCCAACCTTGCCAGTACTATACTCCCTGTTTCAGAGCCTGCCGTGAGGGACGAGGATTACAGGGTGGATTCGAGCCTCCAGCTGGAGCCTGTAACGGAGGCTGAGCTCCTCAAGGTGGTTCATAGCTTAAAAGGTGGATCAGCCCCCGGCGAAGATCAAATTCCGGCTAAATTGATTCAAAATAATATCCTTGACTTAATAAATCCTATCATTTACATCGTAAATAAAAGTTTGATGACAGGTATTTTTCCAAATTCTTTCAAATTGGGGAAAGTTATTCCAATTTATAAAGGCGGTCAAAAAAATCAATGTGTGAGTTATAGACCTATTACATTGGCTAGTGTTCTGTCGAAAATATTGGAGAAATGTATGAGGAATCAATTTGAAAACTTTTTAATACGACGAAATATTTTATTTGAAAATCAGTTTGGATTCAGGAAAGATAAAAATATTAACGACGATCTCTTCTTACTTACTAAAAATATTCACGATGCTATTGGGCGTAATAAAAAACCGTTGTTGATTTTTATTGATTTAGCTAAGGCTTTCGATTCTGTTGACAGAGAAATCCTAATACGTAGACTGGAAATAAGTGGAGTACGGGGAGTTGCTCTTGATTGGTTTAGGAGTTACCTGTCTAAGCGTTTTCAAATAGTGTCAATTCTTGGTCAGTCCAGTGCTCCTCTTCGGATTGACTACGGAGTTTTGCAAGGTAGCACATTAGGGCCTCTTCTTTTCCTTCTTTATATAAATAATCTGGGTAGGGTTAATTTGGAACAGGGACGGGTTTTTCTTTATGCTGATGACTCAGCTTTACTTTTTGAGGGCGACAGCTGGGAGGAAGCGTACCGTTTGGCGGAGCGGGGCCTATCCTCTGTCAAGCGGTGGTTTGATCAAAGCCGGCTCTCTGTAAATATTTCAAAAACAAAGCACATGCCTATTTCTCTGAGAGCCGACCACGATCCAGTTAACCTGTATCTACGTTTACATACATGTGGGAGTGACAGGGCGAATGAATGTAAAACGTGTGAGTGTATTGAAAGCGTGGCCGAATATAAATATCTCGGTGTTATCTTCGATAATCGTCTGAAGTGGGCTGGACATATTACATTTTTAAGAAATAAGCTGCGTAAATTCATTTTTATTTTTTGGAATATAAATAATATCCTTGCTCCAGATCTAATTAAAATTGTATATTTTGCTTCTATTCAGTCTTTGTTGCAGTATGGAATCTTAGCCTGGGGCAGCTGTTTTCAAAGTATTTTATCGCCATTAGAAATTACCCAAAAATCCATCATAAAAGCGGCATTAAAAAAATATCGACGATATCCTTCAAACCTATTATTTGATGAATTCAAAGTTTTCAGTATCCCCCAACTTTTTATGAAAACGTTAATTTTATACATCCGTGGTAGTAATCTGAATTTTTTGTTTCGTCGTCCTGCTCATACATATTCTACAAGATCTGCTGTCGATACCGGCATTGTTGCCCCTCGATTGAATAAAACAATAACTACTACCTCATCTTTTTATGTAGCTAATCTAGTATTCCCTCGACTTCCGAATCATATTAAATATTCCCTACCCTGTAGCAACCGCACGTATAAAAAAATCATTGACAAATGGTTATTGGAGATAGGGCGAGATAAAATTAAGACTTTTTTTACTTCCCCGTATACCTAGGGTCAAGGTCACAGAGCGATTGTAATTGCGTATGGGTGTGTGAGTGCGTGTGCGTGTGTGTGTGAGTGAGGGTCCGTCCGTCCGTCGAGCGCGTGTTTCATGTGAGTGTGAGCATGACTGGGCCGAGATCTCGGTTATTTCAATGGCGTTTTTATACTTTTGTATTATCCTGTATTACTCTCTACATCCGTCCTTAATGTTAATTACTGTTTCCCGTTGTATTTGCGTGCATATTTTACTTTGTTAAATTTATCTCTATACTTTTCTGTTTAATTTAAATTTTCTATTCTTAATTGTTTTATTAAAAATTCCTCTACAGTGGCTGATTGTTGACTCGTTCCCCACCCACAGGCTTTGACCCATGTGGGGAACTAATTCCTATTGTAAATTATGAATTGTGAATAACACTGTTGTATTGTTTGTTGAAGGAATAAACAAATTTCAATTTCAATTTTAATTTCAATTTTTAAAAAATATCCCACATTTCATAATGGATACATTTTTCTTTAAGTAAACTCAATACGGTTGTACATCTAATTTAGTGTAGTCAGTTGATAGAACAATAAAAAATGAACTGTCAAAATAAGATCTTCGTTTGTTTGGGTCCGGGAAAATGTTGTTTGGGTAGTTAAAATTATTTTTTGGATACGGAAAATCAGTGTTTGGGTATGAAAAAGTCAGCTGATCATGATTTCTTTTGTTGTAAGGTAATCCAGCTAAGTTTTTCGTAGATCTCAGCTGTTCGGAAACGGGCTATTTTCGCATATAGAGTGATGAAAAGAATATTCATCAGGATTTGATCATTGATTACGATTGATGTTTGACGCTGCCTTGGCAATATTTAGCTGTTCTCATGGCATTATTGACTTTAGATTGTTAGTATCTGAGTTGCTGTTTGCCAACGACATCGTAATCAAATGCTTATCCATGACTAACATATGACTATATTCTAAGATTATTTGTATGTAAGCCGCATTCGCTGTGATAAAATTTTCAAGAGATAACGATAAATTTAATAAATAATTGTAGTAGTTACAGCAGGCGTTTACAAATTCAGTGGAGAACAAACCTGGTCTTAGACAAGAACAATCTTTCATATATCTAACTACATTCCCTGTACCCGGTGGTATGCGACTATAGGACTTTATGCTTTAGGTGGATGCGGTGTCCGGGACTTTTTACTTCATTCAGCGAGAGTGTAAAGTAAAGCCACACCTCCTGCATCAGCTGTAATGTTGGCAGGCTGTGTCACATGAGTACCTGATTTTATAGCTACAGAATTCCAAAGAGCTTTATTAAAACCTGGAGCTGGAACTGGATGTCTGTTGACAAAGCCAATTTTGGTTATGTTTGTTTGCAGTGAACGTAGAATGCACGTGAGCTTTACAATAAGTAAATAAATTGTCCACAAGACAAATTAATGCATCCACACATGCTTTATTTATTATTCATATCATATAGTATTCATTCAATTGAAATCACTAAGGGGAATAGCTGTGAACCATCCCGTGGATCATATGGACTGCCTCTTCTCTGATTGGTTCTTTTCTATACAAATGTTATTTAAAGGGAGGGGCTTTACTTTACACACTCACTGAATGAACTATAGGGACAGTTATAAAAGGTCATGATGGAAAAATGTAAAAATGAGAGATATCTAATTTGATCCCACAAAAAGTTGCGTTTTTTTTGCTTAAAACTTTGACGTAAATAAACTCGGAACTGGTTAGAAACTTTTTTATCCTGGTTTAGGTACCACCTAACATGGTTATTTGGCTACAAGGCCATAATCCCGACCAGATGAATCAGCTGTTCTTTGACATTATCAAAGCTATCATCTCATATACCGTGAGTCCCAAAAGTTCCGGACCAACTCAACTAAATATTATACAAGTATATCAATCATCTATTTTGATTACAACTGTCCATGATTTTACCAAGGGCATTTTGAAGGGTTGTCGGACGAAACCAGGGCCTGATTAACCACCTGACTAGGCTGCAGCCTAGGGTGCCAGCCATTCAGGGGGCGCCACGGGACAGAAAATAAAATATTGTTTTTATTTTTTGAAAGAATTGAAAAATAAACCAAACGTCCCGCACTTTGTTTGTGAAATCCGGCCTGCTTGGTATGTTTTTTATTAAACCTAAAGGTACACCCTATATTCTCAAATGAGCAATGTTTGTTTAATTGCTTGCTTGATTTTATGCTCGATTGCACATTATCTTAAAAACGGCTCCGAGCATTTCCTTCAAAGTCTGGAAATAACTAATTTCTTGCTCAAAAACGTGTTCTATGCAGATTACTTGGTCATAAAAAATTTTATAATTTAATAAAATTATTTTTTGTGGAATAAATTTGTGATTATGAGTATAAGGGCTTCATTGATTGCCATATCTCTAGTACAAGGCCGCGGCGCTAGTAAATGGCAACACCGCGCCTAAGGGTTCAGCTGATTTGGTTATCCATACTCTCTTATGGCACTAATTTTTATTTACTTGAAACCAGCTGGCTCTGTAGGTTAGTAATTTGCATCGTCAATGGTTTTACGATGCAAAAAACCCTTGAGAAGCGACGTTGACAGGTCGAAGGCCGCGGCCTTATTACTAAATATGGCTATGTTGCCATGCTTGCAACGAAATGACGAAAATGTAATTGTAATCAAATAACAGCTGTTTGAAAACAACAGCTATCTAGAAAAAATATAGTGTTTGAGATAAAGAACGCATGGAGTAGTAAAAAAAGCTTATCAATTTTATGACATTGAAAACCACCAACTCTTCAATGCAGAGCAAAAAAGATACTCCCAGCCTTAGTCCATGTGGGACCGGGATATGGGTGTCTTTGTTATCCTCCAGTTGGTACTGATAAAATATAGAAACATCTGTTTTCAGTTCCTTTTTGTTGGCTCGAAAGTTACCCATTGCCGTCCTAGGCCGGCAAAAACGTATCCGGCCTAGGCCGCTTAAATCAGCTGATTTGCAGCAAACCGGCGTTTAATGCTTGTTTATGGGTTTCTTTTTAGAGGAATGTAGTGGCAGCACTGGCAGAAGCAGCAAATTTTTGTTCTGTTTGTTTTAGGTTATGTTCGAAGGATTGAGAAACGTATTTGTTTATGCAAGGACTACTTTATGATTGAAAGTATGTTTTTTCTGAGTAGTACAATGAAAAATATCGTATCTTACACTGCCGGGAAGTTTTGCCGTACTCGTGTGAAAATCCCGCACTTGCTTTCCCTCGCGCGGGAACTATCATGCCCGTCCGGCAAAACAGTACTTCCTGGCCTAGTAACGTAATATACTATGGTGTAAATATTTTTGCCCGTACCAGTGCTTGTTTTAGAGTATAGGATTGTTAAAAGCAGTTCTTAAGACGACTGGCTTAAGCCATCTTTGATACGAACTAGTCCGTTTGGTAAAAGTTTAGCCACCACCCCAACCCACAAAATCAAAATTTTGGGATAGTGGTATTCCCATATCAGAAATTAACCCTGATAGTTTATTTTGAACGGCTCGTTTATTACAATCAGATGGTGCATGTCTGAGGCCGATTCTATCCTCATAATGAACATTATCTGTTTTTAAACTGACATATTTACTAAAATTTTAATTTTCAGATAACTGGAATTTTGAAAAGGGCTGGAAAACGATTTGGATTTTACACTAGTAAGTTGATCTTGACAAGTCCTTTCCTCGATTGAGGTTTAATTTTTTTTAATATGGGACAAACACCCTGCCCCAAATTTTGAATTTTTGGGTTGGAGTACTGGTATTATAGGTTTTCCAAACGGACTAGTATTATTATAGTTCATGCCAGGAATGGCTTAAGAACTATTTTAGGCGATTTTCGAAAGGTTTGTATGCCATTTACATGTTACTGACCTGTCATATGGGGCTTTTTCAATACACAACTTATTCATTTTCAAAACAACTGTAACCTTTGTTAGGTGCATGATATTAACCTTGGGATTGCAGTAACTTTTAATTTTTTTATGAAGCCCTTGAAAATGAGTGCTCACACGACGAGGGCTTGTATTTGAAAATTTAGGGCAACATCCCGAAATCGCATTTTGGGGACGGACAGAAATAACAAGCCCTGAAAAAATTAGCTTTCTTAGTTCTAACTCATGATCAATACATCTTTAACCACTGTTATATAGTTTAAAAGCTATTAAACCGCTACGGGACTTTTAGGACACACGGAATAAGACATGTAAAACTATTCTTTATTCATTTTCCGGTTCAACTATGCAGATGGTAATAAGAACAGGGTAACTTTCTCAGACATTCTTTGATTTAAATTCATTGTTGGTGATGGTGATTTTCTAGGTTTTGTTTCACCTGAAAACGGGATCCCGAAACGTCGTGAAAGGTATTTTACTAAACAGTGATGGCAAATGTCCGCAAAAATCCAAATCTAAATAAAAAAAATTACTCAGACACTACAAAAATATCGTACTACATCCGCCTTTTCAGTCCGATCAGGGCCTGGTGGCCTGAAGCTTTGCAGTTTAGAGACAAATCAGATTTGGAAACTTCAAACAAATACTCTTTTAAATTGCGGTTACATGGTTGTTGTTTACGAATCTTGTAAGTGGCTCTTGAGGAAGAAGCGCATACGTTTAATCATTGAGTTTTAAGGAAAATCTATAAATTTAATGTTATACCTATCCCTTTTTTTTTATTAATCGGTAGTACCGAATCCTCTTCGTAAATTTACAAAGAACGAATATACATTTTTATCTATGTACATTATACATATACATAAACATGTTCCTTCATGTTGTGTATAATGTGTATTTATATTTTTACATTTGATGTGCTAATTTTAAAAATTAGCCAATTTTAGTGTAAATATCATTAACTATGTAGATTATAAATTTATTTTAAAACCTAAACCCTCTGAGGGGATTTTAAAATAAGGACGGTTCCTTTGGGAACCGATAAGAATCTCGATTTCAATTATGAAAGTTTTACTGATTCAGATTACTGTCATTTTTCTCATGAATAATTTACTTTACTGAAACGTTAAATAAATATAAGTCGTATTTTCAAGGTACACAACAAAAATTCACAAACTGTTTCTATTGGAAAGTATGCGTTTTTAAATAACATTTCCAGAATATTAAAACATTATTCTCCCCTTATAGTTGTAAAAGAAATATTTTAACTTCCATAAACAAAACGTTTCAGTTTTACGCATTATGTCTTTAATACCGCATTCTTATCTGTTCAATTAAAACATGTCGTAACCGTAACAACGTAATCACGGTGAGGTGTTTGAGCGTTTGATAATTTCAACATCTAACTGTCCACGTGTTTTTAAGTACAAATAAATGGTATCAGGAAACTGACACATACTTTCTCCCTTAAAGTCTTTTAAAATTATAAAACTTATAATATGAAATAAAACAAATTAACAATTAATCATCACACAAGTACATACTAAATTTTATCAAAGTCGGAAAGTAAATAACTGAGATTTTGGTTTTTAAATATTTGCCATAAAAATAACATTGGACAACATTCTGCGTTTACCGCCGAACTAAAATATCAATTATCTCCAAAACCATTTGACGTGGACTAATGATTCAAAATACTGGATCATTTAGTTTTTCAATCCAAATTTAATTGAACTTCCTTCGATTCGGGATTTCATGTTTCATTTCATTTTTCATACGTCATTATAAAACCTCCCTACAGTTAAAAATTAAAACTTTGAACAACCGAGGGCTATTGGTTAAGGGGCTTAACCTTGAGGAAATTCGGACCTGTCCTATGCTCTGAAAGGAACTTCCCTGCAATGTTTCTAGATCCTAGGTGAAGTATTTCGGGCTCTGCGATGATAGGTCTGTAGTATCACAGACAAATGAGTACTCATTTGTCTGTGGTAATATTTGACAAATGTATAGTAGATTTTCCCCCTTAGACCTTTTAAATTGTTCCTCCCCTTTTTTTAAATGTTTTTATAAATACATTAAGGGATGTTTAGAAAAAATTATTTTTGTTTGACTTGTGGTTATTTAGAAAAACAATTACTTTACATTAGCCATAACCAATAACATAATATAATTTTAAAACTATATACGCAACTAACAATTTTAATTATAATTTATATTTTTCGGTTTGATTACGACCGATCAAAGATAAATCTTAGAGGCGCTGAGAAATTATTTTCTATATTAAGTGAAATACGTTATATTTTACGACTCTTTACGAAAAAGTTTTAACTCTAAAGGTTACTACATATCTATTGATAATTATACCTCTTCATTGATCAAAATATCAGAGCACAAATGGTTTATTATGAGGTATCCCATCGTGGACACCATCCTAACTTCATTAAAATAAAGAAATGCTTAGATAGAGAAGAATGTAACATACTCCCTGGCCTTAAGTTCGGTATAAACATCACAGGTGATAGTTACATTCAGCCCCCCGCAAGGGAGACCGTGCAACTACCCTTGACTGTTAATATTGACGGTTCAGTTGCGGCTGGAGCCATTGCTATGTACATACATTACGTAGATTGTCACCGTACATGTTGTATATTCGCAGATATTTGAATTATATATATATTTATTAGTTACTCCTTATGGATTTATTTCCACAAATGAACACTAATATTTATCATACGTTTTCAGCTTCGACAATAGGATGAAAGTTCAGGATTTCGCGGCGAAATAAAACAAATTAAACCAATGCCCCGCATAGGTCAAAATCCTATTGACGGGGATTATTCGACGTTCGTCCATTCCTATAGGATTATTTAAACCCAGGAAATAAAAAAGTAAATATTTTATTTTATTTAAATTTTTATTAGAAAAAAAATATACTGGGACTATAGTTTAACACATTCAAGTGATGGACATAACCAGTTGAAAACATGCTAAAAACTGGTAAACTAATATGTAGGTGTTATTTAAATCTTAAAATAATCTTTATATTAATTTTAAAAAACTGAACAAAAATTTACATTAATCATAAGTTGCTCTTTCTTTCAATTAAAATAAACTTAATTAACTTAATAATTTAGATAAATCTTATTTTAGTTTGCATGTTTGTAAGGTGAGTGTTGGTAAAGAAAATTATCTTCCTCATCTTCTGAAATTTAAAGACAATGCTTGATTATAAGACGATCAAATATTAATAAAAATGAATAATCCAAAATCGAACTTTCAGTTGATATAAATCCCCGTATGGTTTGCCCCAAATACTATTGTTTATGGTAATTATTAATTATATTCAAAAGGTTTTTATCAAAGTATAAAAGATAAAAAGACCTACATCTTTTCAGAGATTTGTTACTCAGGTGATAAAATATTCCCTTCAGTGAACTTTAAACCACAGACGATTTAGCAGTTAGATTAACTTTACGACTGCATAACTTTAGCTAATCTTATTTAACTTTAAATTCTTTCACGATAAAATGTTCCAATATAAAGTTTAAGGCTGGTCAAAAATTTTGGAAAAGTATACCTCAATGTTTCTAGCCTAAATCAATATAGTTAACTGTGTTCATATATTACATCATATAAATCGTTGTTTTTTACAATATGAACATATATTAATACATAAACCAATATTATACTGCTTTCTGTATATTTTTATTTGTAAAGTATGGTCGGTAAAGTATAGTGTTATGGTTAAGTTTTGTACCAAATAAGAAATTCATTAAATTAAATAAATGCTTATTAATCGCTTAATTCCCTATATACCACACTTAAATTCACTTTATTACAACAGTGTCTAGTGTCTAGATATAATAATATTGATCTCCGATTGTACAAAAAAATGTACATAGTAAAATAACCAAGAAAAAACTAATTTTTAATCGCAATATAAAACATGATAGTGCATATGGCATGACCATGGAAATCTCTATTGAAACATTAACAGACTTCTCAAAATAAAGTCTTTATACATCAATACTAATTTATTTATTAGTACCTTATCTAATGGGATTCTTTGGTTAGAAGTTTTAATAGGTAATATCACTCTCGGAGGAAACCTAATCTTTAATGAGAAATTTAAAACCAAAACCCCGTTTCTGCTAGAAACTGTTCTTTCATTTTATGACTGAGAATTTCTTGGTAAATAAACTGTCGGTTTTGATTTCGAGTAGGCCTAGCAAGTTTCATATATGCACTTTATCATTTTTGTTTGAGTACGATAAATAATTTAAATCGGCTGGTTTTGTACATATTGTGTTTATTTAAATCCAGTCATGGTGCAAGTTGCTTGAGTTCATTTAAGATTTTTTATTTATTGTCTATGAAAATCTAAATATTTCGGTTTATTTTGTACATGGCTATGCATCTGAAGATAGCAAAGGGAAATCTATGATTACTGGTCCAAAAGTTCATTATCATAAGATAATAAATTTTGTAACTACGGAGTTAAAAAGGTCATGGAAAAATACAAGGATTTTTCAGTTATCGTTCTAAAAAGGATATCACTTCACTGGAACGTGGAATGTAACTGTTTTATTAGTAAAGTCAAATTGTAACTGACATGATTACCTCGAAATAATGTCTTTCTAGTTTTACTATGTTAGTGAAAATAATAGTTGATACCTAAACTGACTACAAGCAATTTGACTCAGTTAATTAAATAAATTCTTTGAATAGTATACCATGTTACTGCTTATTATTCAAATGTTGATTCTCCACACAAGTTTTTTGTTAAATTCGTGAAGTCATTACGGCTGTCTTGAAAAAAATCTGCTCACAAACTTTCCTTCTTTCATTTTCACTCTCTTTTGCAATATCGGTTCTTAACATTATTTAGGACTGGTCTTAGAGAGAAACGACCGTAATAAGGGGACTAACCGAACTCGAAGAAACACAATAAAACTTTCTCGCCAGATATTGGAGAAAGTGCAGGAAACATAAATTTTTAGTCGGTGTAAATTTTGTTAAGTGTCCAAAATAATTTCTGATGGATTTAATCAAAAGCTCCGTTTAGTAATAAATCAATCGTCTTTGAACTTATACTAAAGTTATCATGATTTTCATATATATATATGTAAAACAATGGAATATGTAAAGTGTTACAGTATTCAAAGAAAGCACCATACAAATTTGAAAACTGTTTTATTTGTGTTAGTGTTGTGATCAACATAGTTTTATATATTCACAAAATATTAGACTTAACGATATCCTTGGTGTTTTATAGCACTTTCTAGATTGTATTTGATGGATTTCCAATCACAAGTAAAATATAACTCTAACTAGGTAACTGATATAAGAGTGTGCCCTTGAGCGTGGTATTAAAATACCTTAACTGATATATTCGGATCAGTTGATGTACCAACTGTCGTACTGGCAACCACATCCTGCAACTAAAGTGATCAAAATTCAATTGACTTAACCTAGTTATCGTTGGATCGATGAGCGTTGAACAACTTGTTATCATTTAAACATTAAAAATGTTTAATCTATGTTTGTTTTGTTCCACCAATATACAAATTGATGAATATTGTACGTTGATATACTTTAAATAATATTCAAAGTTAATAATAATGATAAATATTAAATTGGCTACCGCTGCAAAGCTGCCTTTTACGGTCTAATAGAGCAGTGAATTACCAGCATAATCTACCCCTACCTGGTACACCTGAGCGTTATATTATCGTCTTTCTTCATCTAATACTGTACCTATTTAGATATAAGATTGGATCCAAGCTTTTCAGTCTTATAGGTCTAATGCATCTCATAGCTGAAGAATTGTTTTTTCTTTAGAAAGTTATAGTAAAAATGGGATTTTGTAGGATACGTAATTACTTCCTACGAGTTTAATATGTTTTATGTATTTTTATGGTTATATTTACTAGGTATCAATCCTTTTAATATTCTCTTAATTTATTATAATATTGATTTTGATATTGATATTAATTTATTATATATCGATATCAAAAATCAAAATAAAAATGCTATTACAATTATATATTTTAACATTAAGTTAAATATTTAATATTTTCAGGTTGCCACCCTACGGCAGGCATTAGGGTGGAGAACAGACTTCATACGTTCAATCTTCTGAATATGGCTTCTAATAGTTAACATGTCTATTAATAGCCCATATAGATTTAATAAATATCTTGATTACAATATGTGAAGTTCTCAATAAATGCCCATATTAAACAAGAATTTAAAACAAGTAAGGTATCATATTAAAACTTTTAATTAATTCTTAAGATACTAATAAATTTATGTTTATTCATGAGGATTGATAAAATGTCTATACACAATATATATAAAAAATCGTGAATAACATATTTATACGTATAATTTGTTTTTTTGGAAAACCATTATAATAAAAATAATGATTGTTTTTTTTATTTCAAATTTTTATTGTGAGTTTTCTCATCCCTTAATACAGTAGAACCCCTCATATCTGGCCTTCACGGGACCTAGCCCAGGCCGCATATCGATTTGACCGGATAATCCAACCTATTAAGAAAACTATAATTTATACCTAAGTATTAATACAGGGTGATTGAAAAGTCTGGGTACGGCTTAATATTTTGAAAAATAATAAACGTAGACCTACAAAACTTGGAATCAAGTTATAAGGCATATAAATCTATCTTAACACATATCCAGTGATCCGCTACCTCCTCAGGGGGACGGCCCGCCAGGAGTCAGGAGAAAATCTTAAATGTAAGCATAGGTTGATATGCACATCAAATTAAAGGTCTATTCTTGTAGAATACAACGCCGCAAACCGCACTCAAAAAGGTTGACCCAGTACAAAATGGCAGCTGTTCAAAGATTCAAATAAATACCAATTTCTTTGAATACAAACAATTTTTATCATTTTAATTTTTATCATTTTTTATATCATTTTAAAGAGCTTTTTAAGCAAAGAATAATGCCGCAAACCGCATTCAAAAAGGACCATCCGTTAAAAAATTACGGTTGTTTAAAGATTTAATAAAAAAACAATTTTATTAAATGTACAAATTTTATTAAATCTTTAAACAACCGTAATTTTTTAACGGATGGTCCTTTTTGAATGCGGTTTGCGGCATTCTTCTTTGCTTAAAAAGCTCTTTAAAATGATATAAAAAATGATAAAAATTAAAATGATAAAAATTTTTTGTATTCAAAGAAATTGGTATTTATTTGAATCTTTGAACAGCTGCCATTTTGTACTGGGTCAACCTTTTTGAGTGCGGTTTGCGGCGTTGTATTCTACAAAAATAGACCTTTAATTTGATGTGCATATCAACCTATGCTTACATTTAAGATTTTCTCCTGACTCCTGGCGGGCCGTCCCCCTGAGGAGGTAGCGGATCACTGG
The DNA here is from genome assembly GCA_035578135.1 of Flexamia atlantica. Taxonomy (NCBI): domain Eukaryota; kingdom Metazoa; phylum Arthropoda; class Insecta; order Hemiptera; family Cicadellidae; genus Flexamia; species Flexamia atlantica. The sequence goes on along the minus strand of JAQJVK010000008.1, from coordinate 3,277,044 downwards.
ATATGTGTTAAGATAGATTTATATGCCTTATAACTTGATTCCAAGTTTTGTAGGTCTACGTTTATTATTTTTCAAAATATTAAGCCGTACCCAGACTTTTCAATCACCCTGTATAGCTAGTGAATTAAGTCCGAAGTAGACCTTTAAGTCGCCTTTATGTATGAATTCAAAAATACACATGTTATTAAAACCAACATCACATACCACTTGGAAGACTATTGGTCTCGTTTCACCCATGGTTTTGAATTAATGAAATAATTTCCCGTATTTGTATTTGTTACCGTCATAGCTTTCATCTGAATGCCTGCCATAGGCCTACAGTGGAATTTGACCAGACAAAACAATTAATAACAGCACATGATACATATTAAACAACAGTTTAGAAGTTCTGAGTACCGTGCACGTAGCACCACTTAGCTAGAATAACATTCGTTAGATTCGTAGCATCTTAGACTAGTCTAAGGTAGTATCTTTAGCTCAGTGCATAGCACTCAAAGCAGTACAAATTATGGGCTCAAGTTCACAATCGCCGAATTAGAGTGGATCCTACTTGCCAAAACATTCGGCGAGCACTTCGCCGCGTGCGGTGAGAGTGATGTAGACGAGCCTTGCTGAACGTACCAGTTCACGAACGCATTAGCCTAGATTATTCTGTTTTTGGTAGTAAACTGGAGCCATAAATAAATATAAAGATAATAAAACGTAAACAGAGTAAAATCCAAGAGATAATCAAAAGGAATATTCGACAGTAAGTTTGAGAAAATATGTTTTGATGTAGGCTTCTGAGAAGCGGCCGGATAAACCGAGGATCGGTAAAACCGAGGCCGGATATGAGGGGTTCTTCTGTAGTCAGCATTGTTAAACGGGCATTTATTTTACGGATTCAGTTGTATTTTAATATTTCGATCCCAAGCCGTATCCTATGGTCCTTCAAAAACCGGTATACACCAATGAAGCGTGAAAATACGCGGATAAATCAAAGTAAACAAGCGCTCAACACAAGCTCTAGTGATCGGCGAGTGGGGATTAGCATTTATATTGAGCTCTCTTCATGTTTACCTTTTATTTTATTGTTGCCGCATCAGGTATGTGTACCAAATGTGTATTAGCTGAATTTATAATCACCAAACTAACCTATGACTGAGTAACTTGTTATAGCAATATTAACAATCGAATTTTTAATGTGTTTTATTTGTTATCGTTAACCATTGTATCAAAGTGATTCCTTGTGATTCCTTTCAGGCGAATTATTCTTTAAGGAGCTTGACCATCCTACTCCATACTTTTCACAAATTAAAGACAATTTTTTCACTTACCCAACGTACCACTTTCTTAGAAAAGCCCTTCCCTCAGATTTATAATAAAAGTGGAGAATCATTTGTTCTCAAGCGTGATTTGAAAATATTTTAGGTAAATAAATATTAAGTTGTAAAAGATTACAGTAAAAAAATAAATAAGTAGTAAGAAAGGTTTTTATTTACTTTTTTGTTTTAGTTCTGAAACTTACATTGTATGATAGTTGCTCATGAATTGCTCAACCTTTTATGATAATTTTTAATTTTACTTTTTTATCTCCCAATGATCACAGTCCTTTTATGTTCTTTACGTTAAATAATTCAAGAAAGCCCAACAGATTCCTGTAACCTAATTTTTTTAATTACCTGTAAAGATTTTTTTATTTTTTTATCTAAACCAGTAAATAGAATGGAATACAAAATTCAATAGCCTTATAAACCTTTGAACTTAATATACGTAAGAAAACACCACTCTTATTGCTATACTCCCTTAGTAAAGAAAGTGTATTAATAAAGTTCATGTGGCACAAAGCAACCGTAACTTGAACCGATGCTTATTTATTGGAATAATGTCTTACACCTAACCCTGCAAAGCTTTCTTTTACATTCAATTTATTATCATCAAACTGCATTTGAGTTATCTAAAAAAAATTGAGCCAGCTATTTCAATTTTCAATTTGGTTAACTAGGTTAAGTAAATGAGTTGTTTAGTAATTGAATGTCATGTATGTAGTTTGCATCGTTTCTCGTTAAAACTAAACCGTCGTTAATCATTTAAGCGGGAACGCGACAAAGTCGGACGTCGACAAAGAGAGACGGCTACGAATCCGGACGCTTTTTCCGTCCTGATTTGTCGCCGTCCGACGACACACGTTTTTACGTTTCCATGCAGAAATAAAACCGTCCGGGGTTGTCGCCTGATGCTTCTGACGAATCGGGACACTTTCAAACCCGTCCAGGTTTGTCGCCTTTTGCATAAACGAGACCAAGCACTTGGTTCTTGGTATAAGAAGTCAGCCACCTTAAAAGGATTCACCTTTATTGCTGAATTTTCTCATGATTTTTTATGTAATTCACTATCATAAAGTGGAATTTCTTTATTATGTTTATACATTTTTTAATTTAATATAGCATTAGCCCATTATTAATTCACTTTATTAATACCAAATTTATAACAAAGATTTTCTTGTTATGTTCCTAAGTGTTTATAAAGAACGAAACATTTCATTATTATTAAATTTTTTGGACTTTTCCTTTCGCTTCTAGTGATTAACTACACTACGTTTCGAGATATATCGAAACTCTTCTCGTTTTCAAGTGACCCTAATAACTCTGCCAATATCAGAAATTAGTGTGCATTAAATTTAGTGTTTGTTTTGAGGTGCCTGAGGTATCTTGTGAACTGTTTTCGTAGGCCTTAATTTTTATCTATCCCCAAATAAAATAATATAGCGGTGTCAAATCCGGGGATCTTGGGGAAAATAATCCTTCACCGATAAAATAAAGTGTTGGGTTGCGTTTTTAATGTGTGTGCCTTTAAGCACGATATTTCGCGTAAACGTGGTCCGATCTGAATGAAATTTGCGACAGACAAGTAAAGTAGTATTATTGTACGAATACAATTCTCAAGATATTCAGCACCTAATAAACATAACAAATTTAATGCAAGATATTCAAAGAGGTACCTTGCAACACATGTTTGGGAATTTGATGGAGAGAGCATAACTTTTTACAAATGCCAATGACGGACTGTTTGAGCACATAATGTAAACTAAATTTGAACAAACTTAAAATAATAGGTTGTATAAAATGTAAAGATCAATAAAAAAATACTCATTATATAGTTATATACGTATTATTCAATCTTAAAAATGGGTTGCGTTAAAAAAAAAACACCCTGTACCATTTCTATCTTAATGAACTTGCCTGAGAAAAACATTATCACAAGCTTAGATATTCACTGTACAACCAGTAAATTTATAACTATTGCTAAAACGATCATACTTATATATTCTTCCTTAACGTTTTTCTGTAAAAGAGTATATGACATTTTTCCACGTCACTTTTTTCTGTCTTTTACAATAATTGGACTGATCTTCACAATATACTTTGTTTTCCGGAGGATTAGATTTTTATTGCAAAAATCTTATACCAAATTTTGTTGTATTTTCACAATTTGCGTTGGCACATTTGACCTTAATTTAAACGCCAAATTAAATGAATAAAGGATTTAAAATATAAAATTTATATTCATTGGATCTATTCTTTGGGTATGTTTACGTTCTTCGTGTTATATTGTTACGTCTACTGTCTCTTTAATGCAATTCTATTCAACAATAACATGCAGCTCTTCAAAATTCAGAAGGACATCTCTTATTTATATCTCTTATAAGGACACGAAAAGTATGTGGAAATGTCTAAAGAAGTGTGATATAGTGCCAGATAAAAAAAATATAAGCATTACGCCGGATCTAAGCTTAGAGGAAATGAATAAGTTTTTTGCTGAAATGGGAGGAGGTTGTGAGGCAAATGTCCTTACAATTGCCCATTACAACGAGAATAGAAAGAAGGAGTTTGAGAATAGTATGAATTTTAGACCTGTGACAGAAAAGGAAGTCAAGTCGGCCATGAATGAAATCAAATCGAGTGCGATCGGAAATGATAGTATTTCTATTCAGATGATAAAGGCTGTGAGTCCATATGCGCTTGGAGCTATAACCCATCTTATCAATCAATCATTGAATAATGGAATGTTCCCAAATAACTGGAAGATGAGTACTTTGCATCCACTCCCGAAGACAGCTGCCCCTAAAGGAGTCCAAGATCTCAGACCCATCTCAATATTACCAGCTATTTCGAAGATACTTGAGAAGATTGTTGCTTGCCAAATAAATAAATACATGAAGAGTGAGAATGTCTTGCCAACAACACAATCTGGTTTTAGAGCCAATCATAGTACTTGCACTGCCCTGGTAAATCTGTTTAGTGATCTGATTGATGCGAAAGACAAAGGAAAATGGAGCACGCTAGTACTGTTAGACTCCATCAATCACAAGTTACTATTGGCAAAAATGAATTATTATGGTTTTGGAGCGGGAGCAATTGAGTGGGTCAGATCATACTTGGCTGGAAGAACGCAGGTCACAAGGTTTAAGAGTGAGATATCAACTGCTCTTTCAAGGGGAAGAGGTGTACCTCAGGGAAGTTGTTTGGGTCCTATACTTTTTAATCTGTACACATCAGACTTTCCTTCGTGTGTTCAGAACTGCATGCCGCACTTGTACGCTGACGATTGTCAGCTCCATTTGTCCTATGTTCCTGATTTAATTCAGGATGCCATTCACTAAGTTAATACTGATCTTGAAAGTATTTTGTCCTGGTCAACGGACAATGGCCTCAAGCTTAACATAGGAAAGTGCACTGTGCTACACTTAGCACCACAAGATCGCATACAGGCCCTCAGTGAGAGTGGTGTAGAGGTCGCCCTTGACGGTGAGAGTTTGACTATTTGTGATAAAGTCAAAACTCTTGGAGTCGTCCTTGACAGTGAACTCTCTTTTTCAGACCACGTTACTCACAATATCCAGCGTGCCATCGGCAGGCTGAGGGGTCTGTATAGGTTCAGGGGTTTGTTGCCAGAATCAGTGAAACTTCAGCTCATGCAGTCTTTGGTCCTCTCAATCTTCTGCTACTGTTACCCGGTCTATGGAAACAGCATCACGATGCATGACGCTCAGAGAATCCAGAAACTACAGAACACGGCTGTGCGTTTTGTTTTCTCTCTGAGGCGATACGACCATGTGTCGGTGTATCGTGATGCTGTTAACATGCTCCGTATGGGTGACTTATGCAGACTGATGACCAACTGCATGACCCACAAAATCCTCACACTCAGAGAGCCCCAGTACCTGAGTGTGAAACTGCAAGGCAGAGAGGAGGTTTCCCAGCGCGCCAGCCGAGACTGGAAGCTTCACTTCCCCAGAGTGAAACTGGAGCTGGGACGTAAAAGTTTTTCTTATTTTGGCCCAAGGTATTTTAATGACCTCCCTAGGACCCTCAAGTCATGCTCTTTTTCTGTATTTAGAAAAAAATTGAAAGTTATGTATTTAAATGACATTGTATGAGTTTTTGTTAGTTTTTTCTTTTTTTTAATGTTCATTGTATGTTTGACTTGAGTTGTCCTGAAAAGCAGTCTGTGACTGAGGAACGCTTGTAAATAAAGGCATTTTTATTTATTTATTTATTATTATTTATTTATCATATGAAAATAAACTTTCCATACCCCTTGAGTTAGTTAGTACTTCTGTTAAATAAGTTTGTTGTAAACGCAAAACCTCATTCCGCCTCATATAATTTTCAGTGCCATTAAGACTGCATTGCCACAGAGAGTGTTACAACGTTTGTTTCAGCTCATTCAGTCTTTTTTCTGAAAATTAAAATAAAACTAGTATTATCAGTATTGTTAACCGGATCTATTGATGGACTGGAATAATGAATGACATTTAAAAATATATATGTTTTATTCTACAATGCAGTATTTATATATAGATTAGTGTTTACGTATATTATTTCACTAATATGTCAAACCATTGATTCTTGATATGAAGATGGTTAGAAATAACCTTTAGATGTCAACTTATCTTCATTAATTTTATTGGTTCTCTTGTTCGGTCTCTACCAACGTAAAAAGAACCGCTTAAGCAGTAAGGCACGGGACTTTTTAATTGTGGCAATGAATTTTAAGTTTTTGCTTATGTTTTTTTTATTCAAACTACTGTATGAGCTATGTTAGATTACACACTTACTTCTGACACTCATACGATATCGTTGAATTACAATCATTTGGGTGGTATTCTCGTAATATAATCATACAAATAACATCAATAACTGACACTAAAATGTTAATTGATATTTTATTTTTCTTCGTGCTACTTAAAGCTCTACAATTTATCCAACAAAAATTCACAGGCAATGCAGCCTTGAAGCCTATAAAATTATTTTTCAATATTACTTTTGCAATTTTTGGTTTGAGGTGACCATTTTCAACACGATTCAAAGGAATAACCGTCTAGGCCTATCCCCATCAGCAGCAGCGGCACAATTCATTTAAAGTAGCCCATTATTTTAAAGGGTTGTAGACACGCTTCTACAGACTACATCAACTCGGAGAAGGCTTCGTAAAGGGTCTGTGTTGATCTCGAAAGTGTCTCGAAATGTCACGGCGTCCCGTCATTGTAATAAGTTTTTTAATGTTTCGTTATCGTAAATATTCGTTTGACCACTGCTGAAGAGACACTTATGGTACAAAAACAAATTCAACTCAAGGAAATATACACAGAAGATAAACACAGTAAATACAATTTCAAGATTAACCAAAAATCATATTGAAATCCGGAATCTTTACTTTCTTTATTTTTATATTTCATATTGTTATGTTAGACCTAAACCATATTTATCTTCTTCCTTATCAGCCTATCAGACATTTAATTTGCATGCACAGTGATGCTCCTCAGTTATATACACTTAATATTAACGTATTTTATTGTACTTGCCATGTTTGAGACGATGAGATTGTACCTTGGACGCCTTTAAGGAAGGGAAATTTACTGCAAATTAAAACTCTTTTCCACATAAAGTCTTCAAGCCTTAATTAAAGTTCCTTCGGGCCCGTGGCTTAAAACCAGTTTTAACCTGAGTTAGCCCTAAGATTTTACTTTCTTAATATATTTTGACAATATAACACAATGTCATTAAAAACTTCAGAAATCCTATTATTCGCAGCTATTACAACCTTATTATTATCAAACACAAACAAAACTAATTTAGTAATCGATACTTTTATTATTAGTAATTATCTTAAGCAATATTGTACTGAAAACAAGAGTTATCATAAATTCAGGAAAAGCACGATACATTAAGTTCAAACATAGACGCTATAAATTTGATAGCCAAATGACTTTTGAATAAAAGAAATCTAAAATTCAGAAAGTGTGAACTTTTTTAGACTCATTACCGATAAAAATAATAATTTCAAGACCCATTTAGAAAAACTATGCATGAAACTAAGTAGTTCAAATATTTGTATTGAGAACATTAGCTAAATTCTGTGACATCCAATTATTATTATCAGCTTATTGTGGATTATTCTTTCCGCTTATAAAGTATGGGATATGTATATGGGTTCTGCTTCTCGATGTAAAGAATTCTGTACTTTAGAAAAAAATAGCATTAAGGATTGTATTAAATTTTTTTTAACAAGACACTATTTATGCAAAAGATTATTTGAAAATAATGAAATAATAACGATTCCTTCTCTTTATATTTATAAATCCACATTATTTGTAAAAATAAAGCTCGTTGTTGACCATGAAAAATCAGATTCACGAAGCCAAATCGGCCTTGTAACACCACATCATAACACAGAAGTAACTATTTTTGAGACAATCACAGTGTAATGCAATCATATTCTATAATAATTTTGAATAAACTTAAGTATTTAAGAATACAATTAAAAAATGTATTATTAAAAGAAGGAATATTAAGTTTTAAGATTTCATGAAATTAATAATAGTCAAAAAAAAGCTAAGCAATAAAAATTATTATTTAATTTTAGCAGAATGACTCTATAATTGATACAGTACCATTTATAAACATTGTTAACTTTATTAGCACAATAAGTGCATATGATATACTCCAGGTATTTACTCTTCCTCGAAATTTACAATGAGATAAAAAGACCTTTTATTCCCGTTTAAATACAAGTTAAGGAATGTACAACTCCCTCGGGCTCGGAAAGGTATCTTGACTCAGGAATTAAAGTATTTCCCCTCCAGTGAACTTTTAACCTCAGACAGTTTAATTTGACTTGGATGAATTTCACGACCGCATAACTTGAGTGCGCATCAACTTGTTTAACTTGGAATTCTGCGGGCGAGGGTCCTTATGAGATAAAATGTTTAAATTCTGGTACTGTAATAAATGTCGTTTGAAATCGGGCAAACTAAAGTTTCCTAAATGATCGCTGTTTGTTCATGAATTGTTGGACTTTTAAGAGCAGACCCGCGGCTTCGTCCGCTGAAAAGATAACAAAGAAATGTAATTAAATTAATTATACAATGTGCAACTATCACGGATAACAAAGTGGACTGATTTTTAAAATCATATATTACATCTGTCCTATAATTTTTAAGCGTTTAATTTTTCCTTAAATGTTACGGACATTGATTCCACATAGGTTGAAATTCGAAGGTGCAATGTTTCCTCTATATATTTTCCTGTTTACCTCAAAATGGCCAAACTGTATGAATTTGTTCCCATTTACCTACAAATTCTTATTTTGGCTATAAAAATTAAATTTCCAAATTAATTTACTGTTGACCTTATAAAATTGGACTGCTGAAGACAACCAAATTCAAATACATAGTACTTGGGTGAATAATAAAGTGTGTGTGTTTCAGTTAGGCTTTTTTATTTAGGTGAGACCCTTATATTTCGATTGGAAAGGTTAATTTGATTAATAAAGATGAGTTTAAAGCCATACAATTTATTCTAACTGTAATTAAGTTTCCCACAAACAAAATAATATTAAAATGCACAATTTGCACATGGGCCTCCTAGTTAGTATTTAATCTGTATTAAGATGTTAACTCCCGCAAAAATTTTGATTTTTGATTTTTTACTAGAAAAACTAAAATAATTTGTTTGCACCATGGAATAATTCAATTTAGCTCAACAGTTTAGTGAATTTAATTATTGGTCCATTATGATATTACCCATAACTTATTAGTGGTCAGCACGGTATATTGTCTCTGTGTTATCATTATCGGAAGTAAATAAAATTCTATATTGCTAATTTCTCAGCATATGTTGATAAAATGGTGTGAGGCTTCATCAAGAGAATGAGCCTTTTGATAGTTTTTTAACCGAAAGTCGGCATTTTCTTAGGTCTTGCCAATTTGCTGACTCCACCAGTGAATCTCTTCAGATTCAGCTTCCCAGGGACAAAATTGTTCATGGCATAGCTGATCAAAATGTACAGGACGCTCTACTTAGATAAGATGATCTTACTTTAGACAAAGCTATTAAATTTTGTCAGTCCAGTAAACAAAGTAAAAATCAGGTTAAAATTTTGAACTCAGACTTTAAAGAGATGTCCATTTGCAGGTAAAAATAAATATCAACAAAAGTTATTAAACTTAAACTTTAATAAGTTATTAAAGTTATTTCAAACTTCATTCTTGGAGTAAAATAAATGAATTTTTTGTGGTCGTTGTAAAACAAAACATGGTCCTAGGCAGTGTCCTGCCTTTGGGAAAATATGTTCCCGTTGTGGCTTGAAAAATCATTTCGCTGTCAGTTGTAAGGTTAAAAATGTAAAATCTGTTGAGCGAGAATATGTAAGCAGAGACAGAAGTCCAAAGGATGATAAATATAACAAGTGTTGGAGGGTAGGTATTAATCCACCTGAAAAACAACTGCACAATGTTCAATCAAATGTAAGAAATGTCCAGAAAGCTGCATGGTCCGAAATATTCTCATTGAAGACGTTCTTGTTAGTTGTGAGTTAGACACTGGTGCTGAAGTCAATGTAATGCCTCTTAAAATAATATTTAAAGCTATTAATAAATCTGTAGGGGTCAAACCTTTTAAGACACATATTAAATTGGAGGGTTCTGATGGCTCAACTTGTAAGCCAATTGGACGGGCTAATCTTAAATGTCAATACAACGAGAAAACTAAACTAGTTATAAAGATTTTATGATTTTTGACACTAAAAATATGCTTTTGGGGCTTCCTGGATGTCTTGCATTGAATTTAGTGAAGAGGGTTAATTATTCTACTCTGCATGAAGTCAGTAATGACTCTGACAAAATAAAGTTTATTGAAAAAAAGGATTTTTTTCAGGATTTGGGAGGTTTCCAAAACCCTGATCTTTACCTTTAAGAGTATCTAATCCAAATATTTTCTACCCAGCTAGGAGGATTCCCAATAGTCTGCTTAAGCCACTTCAAACTAAATTAGACCGGTTAGAGTCTAGGAAGGCTATACTTAAGGTAGATAATATATCGGAGGGTGCTTGTGTCAATAATATTGTTATTGTTGAGAAACCAAAGGAAAATAAGGTTATGCCTTGACCCCCGTGATCTGAATGAGTATATAAAATCATTTTAAAACATATCAAGCTTTAACCAAATTTGTTTAAAACTATTTATAAATAATTCAAATTTTTTAATCATTAAAAACATGATGTAAAAGATGTTTTAAAATATGTTTGAAAAACTTTAAAAATAAAACTTAGCAATAATGTAAATACTTTTAAAATCTGTTTAAAACATATCCAATAACAGTTTTCCTTAAAAAAATTAAAAATCTTTTTTTAATAATTAAAAACAATCCCAAAAGTTATTTTCATACTATTTTAAATAATTAAGAATTCAGATATAGTGTTTTTAACTGTTTTGAAATTTTAATTGAATTTGTTTAAAACTATTTATAAAATGATTAAAAAGTGATTAAAAACAAATTTAAAATATGTTTTAACACAATTTAACCAAACTGAATTAAACGATTTAAAATAATTTAAGAATAATTTAACCGACATCTTAAAGTGATTTAAAACCACTTAAACCACGGTTTGGATTTATTATGTTAAGATCTTTAAAAAAGAATTTGTAATTAATTTACAAATAATTTTAACATTAAAATATTTAAAAATTCCAAAAAGATTTAAAACTAATTTTAAAATTATTTCGGATGATTTTAAATTTGAGTACATTTTGAGTACATTTGAGTACATCTTTGGAAATAACTTTTCATCGATTAAAAATTATTTTCATGCTACTTGGGATATTATTCGAAAGCCGTTCGAAGGAAGTATTTTTCGGTTTTTGATCTAGCTGAGGGATTTCATCACATAAATTTGACAGAGGAATCCTCTTGGAAGTGTTGTTTTGCTACACCATTTGGTGTTTATAGATATACTGTATTGACATTTGGGGTGTCCAATGCTCCAGAACAGTTTCAAGATGCAGTAGAGAAGTATTTCGGTAATATAGAAAATGTAATTATATGGATAGATGATATTTTAGTTGCAGGAACAACAAAAGCCGAACATGAAGAGACTGTTGCTAAAGTAATGTAACGTGCAAGAGATATAGGTGCTGTTTTTAACAAAGATAAATTACAATTTTGTCAAACTGAGGTAAGGTACATTGCCAATTTTTTGGAAATGGGATTATGAAGGTTGATCCAGAGAGATGTGAAGCTTTGTTAAAACTTGAACCATCAACAGACCGAGAAGGTCTTCAACGGATTATTGGGTCTTTTAACTGTGTGAGGCGATATGTTCTACAAATGGCATAACTTATGTCTCCTCTTTGCCATCTTCTAAAAAAGGATTGTGTATGGATTTGGACAGAATTGCATCAAACTGCATTTGAGAAACTAAATATGTTCATTTCCCAATCGCCTGCTTTGACAGCATTTGACCCTATAGTCCTGCAGCTGACAGCACTTCTGTGTGCAAACTTGCGTAGGCTGAATTTTATTGCTGGACCTGTTAGTTTATTACATGGGAAGGTTAAAAAACTTGGGTGGACATCTCCTACCCCCCAGGTTTTCCCAGGATGACGTTTTCAAAATGGCCGCCAATTATCTGTTTTTTACCATTAAATTTATAAAAATCATGACCATCGCCCAATCTGTGGATTTAACATAACAAGAATCGGTGAAAATTACCACTTAGTATATACCTAACGATTAAAATCTCGTTTTCCAAAGTTGCATCACTACATGTCCGCCATTTTGGAAATAATCCGCCATTTTGAATTTATGTAAGCTTTTAATTGATCAATCATAGTGAGGCTCAATACCAACGTAGGATCGTGATTTTTATTTTATTTTAAAGCCAATTAAATTTCCTACAAGAAAATTCCAGGTGGAATACAGCCAATCAGTATAACCAATGTGTAATTTTATTGTAAAACAAGTCCCTAAAAAATTGACGATGTAATTTTCGTGTTTTACGGATTATTTTGCTAACAACGATTCCTACGCCTCCACTGAGGAAATAAAGGAACTGGAATGTACTAAACTAATCTCAAGGCATATGAATAACTATCTAAGACAAGATTTCATAATACATTCGCCGCTTGTCGGTCTTTTTGGGAAATGATTCGCTATTTTGAATTTATACTAGTTTTCAATTGTCAAAGCGTTTTCCGGCTAACAGTTGCTGTAAACACTTATATTTTCATTTTATTTTACTCTTTGATAAAGTTCTTACGAGAAAATGTAAGGTGGAATGCATCAAATAAACATTAACAATACGAAATTGCAATGTAAAAGAAGTATTTTAATGATTTTCTAATAGTAGGGTAAAAAGCAGGCCATAAGATGTCTTCTTCGTGATTATGTAGGCTATGTTTTGCGACTGGTGGCAACCATGTGTTTTTGTTCCATTTGACCTATTGAATGCAAACTGTGAGTTTGCCACCTTCAAATTTGGTGCGGGACCAGGAATCCAAGATGGCGGACAAAATGGCTTATTAATGTTGTATGGAGGCTTAGTTTTTTTTTACCTTTCCCTCGCTACATTTGATGACAATTCGGCTGTCTTAACAAAGAAAAGGTTGGGAGAGAGGAAACACTTAATGTTGGTTACATTTTCACATCCGGTCGCCATATTGGATATAAGTTATTTTTTTGAAATGTAAATATGGGGTTTTGACTCATCATTTCAAACTTTTTTTGTGACAAACTCAACGCTGAAATCTGTTTTTCTAAATCTCTGTCTGTTCTCAGGTTATTAGTAAATTATTTAATAATTATATTCTTATTTTTTCTGTTTCTTTTAGTCCTGTCGCCCAACGATATGACCTTGAATTAAGGTCCAACTCACACTTTGTGATCGATTCTCGTGCTATTTGATAAATTGAACAAGATTATGAGGGGTTCCAGAGTGGCACCCATGGAAATTTTGAATAACGATGGTCAAAGTTTACAGTGCCGAAAATAAAGAAACAAATATTGAATAAAATTGTATGTATGACATTCATAGGAATATTTTCCAAAATATCGATTTGAAAACACCGCCAATAGTTGCCGGAAGGTAAATACTTAATTAAAGTGGATAATAGTTTTCAGCCGCCATCTTGGACCCGCCATATTGGTTAGAATATACTGGAACTTCCATAAAAGTTAAAAATATGGAAAAAAGCTGATTAGTACTAAGCAGCTGATTGAGTGGAAACAGCACATTGGCAGCGAAAAAGCTATTTGACGGCTAAATACTTATCTTCATTTAAAACAGCTAATTTGATTTACCTTTTAACTGTCAATCAGATGTTTTTAGTCAATTATCCGATAACTATTAATAAGCTAATCCCCTTTTCTTTATTTTTATTATGAATCCAATATAGTAATCCATTAAATATTAAAGATAAGTTTATATTTATGTTTACCTATTAATTATTGTACATGATTATGCCTTATAATAATGTACTGAATTCCTGATAAAAATAAAGAAAAGGGGAAAAGCTGATTTAAAGTCATCAGCTGATTAGTTAGAAACAGCTGATTAATAGTAAAAGGTAAATTACAAACAAATCAGCTGTTCTGAGTAAAGGTGCATAAAGTATTTGTCCATAAAAGCAGCTTTTCGCTGCCAATCAGGTGTTTTCAGTCAATCAGCTGTTTAGTAATAATCAGCGGTTTTCCATATTTTTCATTTTAATGAAAAGTCCAGTACATTATAACCCATTATCATTTATACAAAAAATATTTTCTTTGATTGCAAACACATTTGATTATAAAAATCTTATAGTTCTGGGAAAAATATGTTCCCAATGGAAATTTAAATTTTACATGTTGGGCATTTAAAATTGTTTGCTTGGGCATTATTCTAAAAAACCATAAATAGTATCGTAAAAAAATAAAACAAATTTAATGTAAATTTGACCCCTCATACAGCCTCGCATCTTAAAAAGTGAGCGATTTAGTACAAATTTAGTTATGGGCAACTATAGTTTTTCTAGCGTGGAGGACGAGTTAGTCGAATATTTTTTATTGCTCACCAACGTTTTACTTGTTCTTAGATTACGCATTACTTAGCTACTTTAACCTTCCGTGTATCTCTTATAGTTTAAGAGATCCCAAAAGTGTTCACAAAAAATACGCTCTATATCGTGTGATCGAAACAGTAGTTTTTTCAAATCGATATTTTGGAAAATATTCCTATGAATGTCATACATACAATTTTGTTCAATATTTGTTTCTTTATTTTCGGCACTGTAAACTTTGACCATCGTTATTCAAAATTTTCCATGGGTGCCACTCTGGAACCCCTCATAATCTTGTTCAATTTATCAAATAGCACGAGAATCGATCACAAAGTGTGAGTTGGACCTTAATTCAAGGTCATATCGTTGGGCGACAGGACTAAAAGAAACAGAAAAAATAAGAATATAATTATTAAATAATTTACTAATAACCTGAGAACAGACAGAGATTTAGAAAAACGGATTTCAGCGTTGAGTTTGTCACAAAAGAGTTTGTCACAAAAAAAGTTTGAAATGATGTGTCAAAATCCCATATTTACATTTCAAAAAAATAACTTATATCCAATATGGCGGATCCAATATGGCGACCGGATGTGAAAATGTAACCAACATTAAGTGTTTCCCCTCTCCCAACCTTTTCTTTGTTAAGACAGCCGAATTGTCATCAAATGTAGCGAGGGAAAGGTAAAAAAAACTAAGCCTCCATACAACATTCATAAGCCATTTTGTCCGCCATCTTGGATTCCTGGTCCCCGCACCAAATTTGAAGGTGGCAAACTCACAGTTTACATTCAATAGGTCAAAAGGAACAAAAAAACATGGTTGCCACCAGTCGCAAAACATAGCCTACATAATCACGAAGAAGACATCTTATGGCCTGCTTTTTACCCTACTATTAGAAAATCATTAAAATACTTCTTTTACATTGCAATTTCGTATTGTTAATGTTTTATTGATGCATTCCACCTTACATTTTCTGGTAAGAACATTATCAAAGAGTAAAATAAAATGAAAATATAAGTGTTTACGGCAACTATTAGCCGGAAAACGCTTTGGCAATTGAAAACTAGTATAAATTCAAAATAGCGAATTATTTCCCAAAAAGACCGACAAGCGGCGAATGTATTATGAAATCTTGTCTTAGATAGTTATTTATATGCCTTGAGATTAGTTTAGTACATTCCAGTTCCTTTATTTCCTCAGTGGAGGCGTAGGTTCCGTTGTTAGCAAAATAATCCGTAAAACACGAAAATTACATCGTCAATTTTTTAGGGACTTATTTTACATTAAAATTACACATTGGTTGTACTGATTGGTTGTATTCCACCTGGAATTTTCTTGTAGGAAATTTAATTGGCTTTAAAATAAAATATAAATCACGATCCTATGTTGGTTTTGAGCCTCACTATGATTGATCAATTAAAAGCTTACATAAATTCAAAATGGCGGATTATTTCCAAAATGGCGGACATGTAGTGATGCAACTTTTGAAAACGAGATTTTAATCGTTAGGTATATACTAAGTGGTAATTTTCACCGATTCTTGTTATGTTAAATCCACAGATTGGGCGATGGTCATGATTTTTATAAATTTCGTGGTAAAAAACAGATAATTGGCGGCCATTTTGAAAACGTCATCCTGGGAAAACCTGGGGGGTAGGAGATGTCCACCCAAGTTTTTTAACCTTCCCATGTAATAAACTAACAAGTCCAGCAATAAAATTCAGCCTACGCAAGTTTGCACACAGAAGTGCTGTCAGCTGCTGGACTACTACCAAAAAAAATTGTTCTTCAGTGTGACGCGAGTAAAAATGGTCTCGGAAGTTGTTTATTTCAAGATCATAATGGGCAGTTAAAGCTTGTTGCCTGTGTTTCAAGACAAATGAATGGGTCTGAACTTAACTACAGTCAGAAAAAGAATTGTTATCAATAGTATTTGGCTGTAAGAAATTCCACCGCTTTATTTACGGAATGAATGGGGTTGAAATATATACTGACCACAAGCCTCTGGCATCAATTATGCAAAAACATATTGGTAAAATAGGATATATCCGTCTTCAAAGATCCGTCTTCCGCATGAAGTTACTGCGTTATAATCTAAACGTGTCTTATGTCCCGGGGAAGCAACTCCATTTTCCTGATATGTTATCAAGGAATAGCCTTCAGCACACAGAGGAGGATCCATAAATGTTAGAATTAGTTCATATTGTCTCAAAATATTTACCATTGTCAGAAGACCAGAAGAAACGACTGCGACTGACTACAGCTTCAAATAATGTATTGAGGAAAGTAATTGAGAATTTTCGCAATGGCTGGCCTTGCGAGAGTAAGGTTTACCAAAACTTAAAACCTTACTATAAAATTAGGGATGATCTATTCCTTGAATCGGGAATACTCTTCTATGGGGAAAAATTGTCATCCCAAAGGGCCTGAGATCTCCAACCAGTCAATCTCTCCATAAAGGTCATCAAGGAATAACAAAATTGGTTCAAAAAGCAAGAGAGCTGTATTTTTGGCCGAGCATGTGCAAAGACCTTGAACAAATAGTATTTTCTTGTAGGACCTGTGAAAAATTCAGTAAAAGAAACAGTACCCAACCCCTCTTACCACACGGGATCCCCGAGTTGCGGTTTGAAAACGTTGGCTGTGATATCCTGCAGTTTGGAAATAAATATTATTTCGTATTGATAGATTATTATTCACACTGGATTGAACTTCGCCCTTTAAGAGACAAAACGTCAAAATGTATCATCGATCAGATGCAAGAAGTGTTTACAAGATTTGGTTGCCCGTCAGTGGTAATTGCTGACAACAGTCCATTTAATTCATTTGAGAATAAAAAATATTTTAGTTGTAAAGGGATCAAACTTCTGACAAGCACTCCACAATACCCGAAAAACAATGGTATGTATACCATAAAGGCCAATTGGAATAATTTTTTTATTAGAGAATTTAGATTCTGAATTGCTGCTAGGAATGAAATGAAAGTGCACTGGGTTTATTGACATGAATTCGGGAAGTCAATTAAGCAGGAAGAAAATACATCATAAAACATTCTTACTTGAGGTATGAGGAAGGTCGGCATCACTTGTATCAAAAATAGCAATTAATTATATATTTCTAGCCTTGAATTTTATTTCTTCTATATTCTGTACTTAAATTTATAATTTTACATAATAATCCTCGGATTCTAATTTTGTATTTCTTGGCTTGGGTACATTATTTCATACAGTAATAATCCTTTGACTTGAGTTAAATTCTCCTGACTTGAGTTAAATTCTCATGACTTGAGCCTCGTCTGGAAATAAACAAACAACCCAGACTAATTAATATAAATACATACAATTATTTAAAAATGAATTTAAAAGAGGCGAATTTACAAATTGAGAACATGTACAAAACTTAATGACAAAATAGAACATGAAATATGAGACACTGATGTTAGAATAATCTTGGTTTTCCCAATTATTTTCATAAGTTAAACATATATATATATTGAAAATTGAATCATGGACGTTATATACAATATTCTATACAATGCACATCAATCATTTCCTAATTATAATTGTAATAAACTTACTTTTCACGAGGCGTCAATTAATTTTAAGTTAGCCGGTTCCTTCCCCAATTTGAATAGACTGAATAATTCCTATTACGTGAATGAACATCAAGAAGCCAACACGACAAACAGTAAGTGGTTTACAGAGCATACCGTTGATCATAATATTTTATATATATATATATATGACAGAATTATTTTTCATAATCCAACAAATAAATATTTTCTGACGTAACATTTCGAACAAATTATTAATAAACATGGTATAAATGGTAGAAAATGCTGTTGGAATTTGCAAAATGTTACTAAGAAAAAGTAGTGAAGACAATTGTGATTACAGGGAGTATTTCATGGAATACAACAACACTCCCATCACTCATTTACATTGTTCACCATCACAAGTATTGAACTCAAGGAGAATAAGAACTGAAGTCCCAGTAAGTAAAGAGCTACTCGAACCAAAAGTGCAAAATCATATTACGGATTTGTTGGCAATAAAACAAGGAATTACAAAAAATTATTACGATAACCAACGTCTAAAGAGTGTGCCTATTTTCAAACCAGGTGAAAATGTAGTTTTTCGAACAAGGAACGACAAGTACTGGGAGAAAGGATATACAAAATGGCAAGCAAATGAACCAAGAAGGTACTGGGTAAAACGATGCAGGTATGGACAAATTTTAAGGAGAAATACTTCGCAGTTGAAAAGGTCCATTACAAATGCAAATCCTAATGATCGGTCACTCCTACCTCACCTGAATTATTACTTACTGATTTATCGAATGGAACTCACCCTGGTTCCACTCGACGGGTCCGACTGAAGAACCTACTCCACGACGTGAAAAGGGGTCTCCTCAAAACGATCGTTCACCACGGCTTGCAAAGGGGTCTCCTCAAAACGATCGTTCACCACGGCTTGCAAAGGGGTCTCCTCAAAACGATCGTTCACTACGGCTTGCAAAGGGGTTTCCTCAAAACGATCGTTCACTACGGCTTGCAAAGGGGTCTCCTCAAAACGATCGTTCACCACGGCTTGCAAAGGGGTCTCCTCAAAACGATCGTTCACTACGGCTTGCAAAGGGGTTTCCTCAAAACGATCGTTCACTACGGCTTGCAAAGGGGTCTCCTCAAAACGATCGTTCACCACGGCTTGCAAAGGGATCTCCTCAAAACGATCGTTCACCACGGCTTGCAAAGGGGTCTCCTCAAAACGATCGTTCACTACGGCTTGCAAAGGGGTTTCCTCAAAACGATCGTTCACTACGGCTTGCAAAGGGGTCTCCTCAAAACGATCGTTCACTACGGCTTGCAAACGGGTCTCCTCAAAGCGATCGTTCACTACGGCTTGCAAAGGGGTCTCCTCAAAACGATCGTTCACTACGGCTTGCAAACGGGTCTCCTCAAAACGATCGTTCACTACGGCTTGCAAAGGGGTCTCCTCAAAACGATCGTTCACTACGGCTTGCAAACGGGTCTCCTCAAAGCGATCGTTCACTACGGCTTGCAAAGGGGTCTCCTCAAAACGATCGTTCAACACGGCTTGCAAAGGGGTCTCCTCAAAACGATGAACGAATATCAAGATCTGGAAGATCTATCAAACCAGTGGACCGTTCAAATCTTTGAGGAGAGAGATGATTTAGAATAGGCCTATGTCTATTTGTTTAACATTTCATTTAAAAAATATATTGTAACGGTTTTTGTTTACATGAGTTGTATTTTTCTATTCTTAATAAAGTTATTTCATTTTTGTGAGTGTTAATTAAATTTTTTAATTAGTTATGCACCACCACCCACCTTACATCCTTACGGATGTGGTTATGCAATCATGATGGCGGCAAATTTTGCCTCTCCCCCCGCACTAACAAATCTAGTTCCGATTCTACTGCCAATGGTTATTATATTTTTATTTTTAAAACACCTTAAATATTTTTAAACAGTTCATGCGTACTTACATGTAAAGACGCCATCTTTTCTGCAACCTGGACTGTTATCATTATAAAAACCGAGTTATTGTAAGACATCTGGAATAGTAACCCAAGATGTAATTCTAATTAAGATCCTTAACAATTCCAATAATAAAAACAACAATTGTTCTACTTTTGAAACGAAAATTTAATTAATTTTTCTTGATAACATCTTAACATCTAATCACTTGCTAAGTCTGCGTCCCTTAACTTTTTATCTTTTTATTATGTTAACCACTTTTTAATGCAAGCAACATTTTTTTTAATTTTACATCGGCTTTTGTTGTGGTTATTTAGGTTGTTATACTAAACAATTGTAAGTGACTAAACTAACAAGGCCATTATAGCGCGTTAAAATGTTTTTAATTTTTTTTTTTTTTTTTGGGTAGGAGGTGGAATGCGTTTACGCACACTGAGGGGCTCGTTGTCCCCTCAGTAGTGTCGGACTCCCACGAGCTCGATGTCCCGTGAACTACCGACTAAACCACCTCCCTCCGGCACCGAGGACAACACCTGTATAAGTGTTAACAATCTCTCCTTTGTTTCTGGTTGATTCTCAAACTAACATTTCCAATTATTTTAAAGATAAATTTTTATTTTCAATTATGATTTAAACATAAAATCATTGAATATATAGCTAACGCAATATTGCGTTAGCTATAAAATCAATGATAAAATCTATGACCAGTCAATTTAACAAAATAATTGTGACTTGTGACCAACTTTTTAAACTTTAAGGCCTCTCACCAGATTGGCGTCACACGTACCGCGGTATGAAAGCTACCTTTAATCCCACAGCTTTGTGTTATATAACTGGCGCAAATTTTAAGGCCAACGCCGTCCATAAGACTAATGTTAATTTTAGCATTGGACTTATGAACGCCTTAAGATTTGGCGCCGCAGTTATACAAATCTGAAATCAGCTGGTTTGGAGGTGGGCCACTTCCTGCCACATCATTTTAGATGCTACACCTCTCATGAATGATCCAATGTCTTCGCAGCGTGTCATGGCGCTGCCCTCTTCTGAGCGTAACGCACCTCAATTGCTATGACAACAATTTGCACATAATTAGTATAAATAGTGTTAATGTACTTATCTTAAACTGCCTTAAAATTTTTACTTGGTAAAATTTTGAGTAATTCTTTAATTGAACAACCAACAAAAAAATTATACAACGGATTACCGCCAGCAAGCTCAGAATAAGAATAAAAGGACATCTGTATCTCCGTAGTATTATTGTTGGCGATAAAGTGAGTCCGCCATGGAGGTGTGAGCAACAGCCACGAATCGTCGCTAAAAACGCTAGAAAATTCTCATGCACCCATTCCAAATAAACTGCAGTTAGAGGCACTTACAATCAACTAAAAACTACTAATTTGGCAGGGAGCATGTATGTTAGTCCTGCTCACTATTATGGTATGATTTTTAAGTCGAAAAATTATACTGTAATTTCAATATTCTTTTAAAGAATGAAAAGCATTATACATGAAAAAGTTAGTGTCCAATTAAAAAACTTGAATAAGTGGCCCAACCGAGGAAAAATTCTGTCAATTTTGAAACTTTGCACACCTATTTAGAGGTACAGTACCTCAGGAAGAAAATACCAAAAGTCCTCGTAAATATGTGGCGAGCTCTAGTGGCAATTGGCGGAAACAGGGCACTTTTTTGTTTTTCGTAAAAATCTTGAGAACCGTTGTCGGCCGGAGGTAAAATGTTTGAGTGTAAATAATAAGGTTTAATGTAGCAAATGAAGCAATATTACATGCAGCATCTTCATGCATTTTCCTGTGAAGTTTTGAATTGAGTTTACAACAATCATAAACAATGTTAATCATAACATTGTCTATTTTGAAATATTATATTCATTTATATTTTTTCAACCCACACAATCGAACATGAGATGAAGATTACAAGTGGTATCTCGTGTATCGGTAACAAGTTTCTGAGTTTGACATGTATTGTTGGCTCCACATATTGTTAGCCCGTCAAAAGCAAAACCCCTACATATTTGCCAGATAAAAAATAACATGCAATCAAAATTAAGGTATTCCATTGTTTTACCTTCATCTCCTTCGTTTTCTATTATGACTGTTAATTCTTTTAAATTTCTCTCAACCTTATCAAAAGTTTCCTACTAAAAATACATATTTTCGTAGGGTTGTTTATATTTTTAAAGCTAAGCTTACTGCAATTTTGCATTCTTGTAGTTAAAAGTATTAAACTAGCTGGTTCTTAACGAGTACCATATTATTTTCCCTACTCTAACCCAGAACATACAAAAAACATTCCATAATTACATCAAATTACAAAAACCATCCAAAAGCACATTCAAACCACTTTTAGGATTACCTTCTAAACCAAAATATCCAACACACTGATTTTATTTCAAATTTTTATGTGATCAATAATAAAGAAACAAATTTAACAAGAGTAAATGGTTCCTACAAAAATAACTGAAAAGGTAAACAAGCGGAGAGCTCAATATAAATGCTAATCTGCACTTGGCGCAGCCCGGACTCGCTACTGGTATTTGTTTACAAAGACTTAGGAACTGATTCGACTCAAGCAAATACACTTTCTTGCCCGATATTGCAAAGTACAATTTTGACATCTGAAGCTCTGTCAAGAAACCAGTTTTCCTTTTACTGGGATTGGTGATTTGTGACTGTGCCTTTTTGGCGTTTAATTGCTTTTATACAAACTCAGCTTTGCTAAATCTCAAATAGCTCATTTGAGACATCAAACCTGAGGACTGAATTAAAATAAAAAGTAAAAATAGAACATTAAAACAAACAACAACTGGCTACAAATGAAAATGCACGTTAGTTCGGTTGTACCTATTTATTTACAACAGCAAAACCATTACACATTATTTAACAAAACAACACGGCTAGGACAGCGGCGCCGCGGCGCATCGACTCAAACGCTGTCACCAAGAGGGGAGGGCACCGGCAAAGCCGACGCGGACGCGGCGCAGTGTTGCGTCCGCAGCGGCTCCCGTGGAGCTTTTTCAAATGATTCAAAGTGTTCAGGCAGCTTCTGACTTCTGACGGCGATCAGGGAGCATTTTCAAATTGTTCAGTGTGCAAAATTTACTTTTTGGTGGCGTTTTCTGGGAACATGGAATCTTTTAAAATCGTTCAAAGTTTACAACGGCAATAGGCCTATCGAAGACAATGGTTCCGCGATCGCTATTTTTATTCAGTAACGGGGGGAATCTGGGGGATCTATCAATCCTTGACCCTATAATTTGTAAAAATTAAAGTTGCTTTTCCCCTTAAATTAAGTTGACACCTTTCGATTAAAAAGTAAAAAGAGATAGACGCGTGCAAAATTGTAAACGCCGCGCGCGTTTTGATTGTAAACGGCCATAAAAAACAACCAAGCGCGTTTCCAATAGCGGGTACACTACGACGCGAGTTATACTTCGCTGCGAATAGCGTGAACGCCGTTTTAAAAGAAATCGCGCCCATACCTGAGGGAAAACGGCGGGGAAATCCTTGCTAATGACGGGAACTGGCGTGAAAGAAAATTTTGGCAATTTTGTATATTTACAAACTACAAGTAAACGGGAGTTGTTATGCAGAAGACGAGATCGGCCGTAAAAAAATATCGCGCATGTTTACCGATGCACCCGTCAGTTAAAAACAATTCGAATCATCCGAAAATTTGAATAACTTAATGCAATTTGCATCTTAGTGTTGAGTTATTGTTGCATCTTAATTGATGCTGCATCCTTTATAAACACTATACTTTTGGATCGCTGTTGCATCTTAAATAATGCTGTGACCGAATTAAACACACAACTTACACACTAGCATTCTTAACTCACAAGTTAGGACATCATCAAAAAACCTATAAGCGGATTGGGCTACGGCAAAGAACTCACCCTGAGATATAAAATTGAACCTTGAGATAACATAAGATAAAATTAAAATAAAATAAAACCTAGTAATCCTTCCCCTCCCCATTTAAACTTTGTATTACTAATACAACTAAGGGAAGAAATTTAATGGTAAATTATATAGGGTTTGAAGATTTTTAGCGACATTCTAGAAGTTTTTTTAAATTACGTTCTGGTGTTACTTGGTCAGTGCCACTTTGTCCTGTAAGGCCATGACAGATATTGTACACGCAACCTCGAGTTTTTTTTGTTTTTTTTTTATTGGATAAGATGCCAAGAGAATCCCATTATGAGTAGGCCTGGTTAAAAAAAATCATCATGTGTCTGGAGAGGCTATAGCCCCCTTAACCCCCCTCCCCCACGAAGGTGCGCCACCGAAACTGCTTGGTTTTTTTATCAATGTTTTTATGTTTAGGTATAACCTTCCATTCCGGAACACTTTGCGAGGCCATTTTATGCTACTGTAGTATAACTTTAAGAGATTGCTATAAAAACGATTTTACCACCGCTCATACCATTATGGGCCATTACAGTGATTCCAAATTAATGTAATAATGGCCCAACTTCCCTGTATGAGCACTTTGGCTATAACGGGAGACGACAGTTAAGCAATTTCCTAAATATGTAACAGGATTCCATTAATTTTCAGAGTATTAATCTATAATAATCAGGTAAATTACGAAGATTTAAGATCTTGCACCATTTACAAATATTTTTCACTAGACATTGCCTCTATATTTGGACTTTTGGGAAAGGAAAACTGGATTCTTTAGTACAGTTAAAACTAACTATGGGCCAGTAAAAATAAGATTGAGCCTGAACAAAATTCTTGGAAAACTGGAAATCGTCTTAATCTTTCCGTTTTATATCCAAGTATATGAATTTGAAGTTTTTCCTATTTTTCCTAGTGTGCTTTCGACCTGGGCCGGACCACAAAACTATCAGAGTTTTGGGCCAACTTATTCTTTTGCAAATAAGTAAAAAACCGTTTATTCTACATTTAAATACAATAATTGTAGAGGACAAAATTCTGCATTTATTGAGTACCTTCTGATAAAGATACTTTGAATAGTCATTGATTTATGGTTAGTTAAATAAAGGATTTTGGCGAATTTCTCTTTTAGGGAAAGAGCTATTACTGTAGGTCTCATGGTAATCCCTAAGCCCGAGACCATAATAACTTTTAGTTTTGAGGCCCTCAGAAGCCGAAAAACCCATACGTTCAAATCTATATAAATACATATGTATATAAATATGTATAATTATGTATTTGTTTCCTCGATAACCCTCGCAAAAATGGTCCGATGTTAATCAAATTTGGCACAGACGTGTAAAGTAGTAATTATTCACACATTATTGAAAACCAGCCCGATTGGACCATTAAAAAGGGGAGTGAGAAAGGGTAAACCCCAAAAAAATTTAATTTTTTTCATGTAGAAAAATTAAAATATTCTAATTTTGTTTAATACAGTTAAATTCAGCTCGAAAAAAAAAAACAAAAAATAATTTAGTATGTTGAATCATTGCTCGAGAGAAAAAAGCCGGCCGTAAAGCGCGGCCAACCAAGCGCGTTTCCAATAGCGGGTACACTACGACGCGAGATATACTTCGCTGCGAAAAGCGTGAACACCGTTTGAAAAGAAATCGCGCCCATACCTGAGGGAAAACGGCGGGGAAATCCTTGCTAATGACGGGAACTGGCGTGAAAGAAAATTTTGGCAATTTTGTATATTTACAAACTACAAGTAAACGGGAGTTGTTATGCAGAAGACGAAAACGGCCGTAAAAAAATATCGCGCGTATTTACCAGTGCAGCCGTCAGTTAAAAAAATTCGAATCATCCGAAAATTTGAATAACTTAATGCTTAATGGAAGTATGTTCCTAAAATAAACAGCATGTTCCTGTCCCACCTCCTAGTCAAATGTATCAATAAACTAACTCACTCCCTATGGAGTTAATTTGTTAAGATTTTTTTATTTGCGCAAAAACCCTCAAGAGAAAGTTTAATTCTTTTATATGTTCTTTTTTAGCTAAATCGAATTCATCCTATAATTGATTTATTAATTATAACCATTTACTGATTAGGATTTACATTTAACAAATAGATAAACACACTGGAATAGTCTACAAAATCAATCAATATATATATATATATATATATATATATATATATAAAGAGTTGTGTGTTGGTATATTTCGGGCTACAGCCAAGGTTAACCTCGGTTAAGGTTAAGGTTATTAACTTTGGCCAAGGTTATTAAGGTTCCATTGGTTACCGATATTCTGAGAGTGGTAAACACAGTACGTTGTCCCAGCAATGTTAATCTTAGGGGAAATAAATAAAATTGTACATCTCACTTATTTCTGAACATATCTTAATAAAATTTGGTATGTGGCTTCATCTAGTTAACATCCACTTGATTATAGCGTAAAATCCACAAATTTATAGTTTCTTGAGGCAGAAAACCTAATAATGCAGAATTTTGTCTTCTACAATTCTTGTATTTAAACTTTTTATGTAGAATAAACGGTTTTTTACTTATTTGCAAAAGAATAAAAATTGGCCCAAAACTCTGATATTTTTGTGGTCCCAGGTCGAAAGCACACTAGGAAAAATGGGACAAACTTCAAATTCATATACTTGGATGTAAAACGGAAAGATTAAGACGATTTCCAGCTTTCCGGGAATTTTTTCCAGGCATGACAAATTGTTTATCTAATTTTACCGGCCTACTATGCCTGCAAAAAAAATGTCACCGCATGAAATTTTGTATATAGGTCATCTTTAACCTCAAGTTAAAGAATCCGATGAGTCAATAAAAATTCAGGAGATGGAGGGTCCATTTTTTGAGGTGTGGGGGAGGGGAAATGGCTGTATTTTTGTCGTAAGTGCAATAATAATAGTAAAAAAGGTCCGATGAATTTACTTACCCGCTTAGTGCACCTATTTGACTGTAATATTTTGTCTCCTGCTTGGAGACAAAATATTATTTTTCTCACTCATTACAAGGAGTAAAAAGTGTCTAAACATAGCAGGTGGGTGAAATATACCATTGCATCTTCTTTAGAACCGGAATTATAAGTGTTTCAGTAAAAACAAATTTTTCCAGGAAATTTGATTTTATGTTCAAAATAGCTAGCCTATACAACTCGTCTCAACATTAACCAATTTAAGCAATCAATGGCTTGGATGAGAGCCAATAACCTACCGATTGATTTAAGAATAAAATTATCCGTGTATCTTATTTAAAGCCTGACATATAAATCTGCAACTAGAAATGTAAGTTTGAAAACATTTTTTTGCTGTTGTTGATTGGAGCTTTATAACTCGCCTCAAACCGAGCTTGTTGCAGAAATCAATAAGCTTATACTTTGTTGAAGGATTTAAGGTCATAACAAAGTTTGTATTCTTTGCTTGAAATTCATTGTTGGTGATAGCGATTTTATATTTTGATTTTGGATGTTTTGCAGACACTTAGTGATGGCAAATGTCTACAAAAATCCAAATCAAAATAGAAGTTTTTATTTGATTTCAAACCTGAGATACAAACCTTGAATTTAAAATCAATTTCACATAAAATTAATGTTTGCCCAATGACAAAACACACTCACACGATGACACACAACAATCACATGGCAATGTTGACATTTTTGCCCAATGACATTATGACTCGCTTCACTCTCAACCGATTTACTCAATTTCTAGTTCAAATAAATGTAAGAAAATAATATAATGAAAAATTCAAGACCAAAACAAATGGATTATCTTACTTAGAAACCGAGATATTAATCAATAACTATGTGTAAAAATTCATTAAAAGTTATATAGTATTGCAATGAACATTTCAACTCACCTCAAACTCAACCGATTTACACTGATAATGCCCAAATGAAAGCCAATTTTTTCAGTAGTTTTATTCTAGAACGGTTCCATTACGTTAATTAGAACCGGAAAAAAAGGAAAATTGTCATGTCATAATTATTTTCTGTTTTCATAACGTAGGAAATGAGTAAGTAGGTTTGCTGGCAAGGGGATAAAGAAAAATGACACTTGTGAGCACGATCCAGTAGATCTTAACTAAAGTAAGAAACCAAGTTCAGGTTTAAGAGTCACTATCTAGCGGGCAATGAAAAGACTAAGACTTAAAGAACAATAAGAAAAACTAGGGGTGTGCGAGTAGTGATTTTTGAAGTCGAGTCGAGCCGAGCCGAGTTTTGGAAAATACCCGCGAGTTTCGAGCTTTTTTCGAGTCGAGTTTTTTTAAGTTTATAATAAAATAGTCATAATGTTTCTACATAATGGTAAACAATTATTATTATTACTCAAATACAAATTACAATTTCGAGGTAATTAAACTTAAGAGTTATTAAACTAAGAGCAGATATGCAAATAAATGATACCAAAACAAAAGAAAGAAAACCTTTTACTTAAACTTACAATAATTCTTGATTTGATATATTTTTCAAGCGTAACTTGTGTTTAATGCTTACCTGGGGTTTGAAATAAAATGAAAACACTAATTATAAGCCGTGACCAATTTCATGACTCAATTCATGATTAAAATATTTCCTTTGAGTTATTCACACAGGTAAATTTTTATTGATGTAACTGTCAACAAAAAAACTAAGTTTTTATTTATTTGGAATGGTTTCTAAAATATAACAAAAATAATTTTTTACGAGATGTAATAATAAAAACATAACCTCAAACTAGAAAAGATAGAGTGATATCAAAATTTATGTGTCTTTAATAACTAAAAAGAACTTTTTACTTCAAGTTTATAACAAACGAGGTTTTAGTTATATTCGTTAAAGATGGATTGACATTGTGAAAAATGGCCTTAATATTCTATCGCACGTGCCGATTTCGGGTAAACGGCGGGAGTAACTACTCGACTCGAACTTTCGAGTAATTTGCAATAAGTCGAGTCGAGTCGAGTAGTGCATACTCGGCTCGAAAAAAGCTTGATTCTCGAGTACTCGCACACCCCTAAGAAAAACCAACAAAAATAAACAAATAATAATGATCAGCCAATAGGAAATCAAACAGGTACAAAAAAAAACAAATTTGCTGCTGGCGATTAAGTACCCATATTTAGAAATCATATATCTCACTCTTATTTTTTGAAGGAAATCCCTCAAGGGGTTGGTATTTTGATAGGAATTATATAGGAAAACAACTGGCTTACCTGAAAATGAGTAGGCCTGTAGTCACAAACAATTATAACACACAAGAAAAATGCCCTATATTTCGGTTCATTGTTTTGAACCTTTTTCAAGGATTGAAAGAGTGGAAAGAAAAAGGTTCAAAACAATGAACCGAAATATAGGGCATTTTTCTTGTGTGTTATAATTGTTTGTGACTACAGGCCTACTCATTTTCA
The DNA here is from genome assembly GCA_035578135.1 of Flexamia atlantica. Lineage (NCBI taxonomy): Eukaryota > Metazoa > Arthropoda > Insecta > Hemiptera > Cicadellidae > Flexamia > Flexamia atlantica. The sequence continues at coordinate 3,247,878 of JAQJVK010000008.1, read as the reverse complement.
GGTAAGCCACTATCTCACTCTTAACATTTATTATCCATTTCTCTGGCAAAAGTTTTTTTAAATGGTTGGGATTTAAATATGCTAACTATAAATTTTTTATACTAGATTTTTTTTGCTACTAAATTTGAAATGTGCTAATTTAAAAAATTATGTTGATTTCAAGGCTTTGGGATACCTTTCAAAGTTTAAAGTTAAAATATTGGAACGTAACCTTTAAAGCTTTTCCTGTGGAGTTGTACTAAGAAAATGAACGATGTGTAGGCCTACACATCACATAAGTATGTTCCTAAAATAAACATCATGTTCCTGTCCCACCTCCTAGTCAAATACATCAATAAACTAACTCACACCCTATGGAGTTAATTTGTTAAGATTTTTTTTATTTGCGCAAAAACCCTCAAGAGAAAGTTAATACCTTTTATATGTTCTTTTTTAGCTAAATCTAATTCATCCTATAACTTAGTTATTAATTATAACCATTTACTGATTAGGATTTACATTTAACAGCAAATGGATAAACACACTGGTATAGTCTACAAAATCAATCAATATATATATATATATATATAAAGAGTTGTGTGTTGGTATATTTCGGGCCACAGCCAAAACTACATGTCGTAGACACTTGATCTTGGTGTCAAATTAAAGCTTGAAATCTCATGATGTGCACTATGGTGGTTTGGTTTTAATACCTTTAAGGACTTAGGCACAGGATCATCCGAAAGGGAACCATATCAAGGGTTTTGGGAGTGCTTTGAATAGTTGCTATGGTTACTATTAGAAATAGCCACTACAGTTACTCAGAGAATGCATCAAATCTTTGAGAAATAACAAGAATACGAGAAGAAATAATAATCACCCGGGCAAAGCCGGGGTTATAAGCTAGTGAATATATATATATAAAAACGGAGGACTTTTAAAGGACCCTTGACAGGCTTTGGACATTCCGGCAAGTACAAATATTACACTAAAAAGGTATTATCATAACTCTCATTAAATAATCAAAATAGATCGCCATTTTTCACAATTTGTGAACATATACCATCTTGTATGTAAATACAGTAAGTGTTAATATATTGTTAAGTGTTGTAAGACTTTTTAAATTTACATCCAGTATTTATATCCATTAAACAACCAATAAGGAATAAAAATAAACTAGAACCTTCCAACTTCCAACAATCTCCAGATCTCCCACCATGTTTACTATGTATTTTATAAACTGTGACTCTTTTTCTATCAAGAGAAAAAAAATATTCAAGCTGAACATTGGAGGACACTGCATTTCCTTCATGAAGAAAACATTAGCGGAAGTTAAGTTTTTTGACAGCCCCAGGGACTTGTGGCTTTACTGTTTTTCCATCCGGCCACAGCATTGCTCCCCCATCCAACTGCCCTATCTATGGTTGTCCAGATTATCATCAGCTTTATACAAAGCATAGGTGAGTGCCAAAAAATTTGTATAACCTCCAAAAGTATGCTCATCTCTGCACTACAGCCACCAATTCAATTTTTCAATGTATTTTTATATAATTACACAGTACTTATCAAATATGTTATAAAATATATTTTAAATAAGATTTAATTTGATCAATCAAATCTATCCTTTTTATTTTGAAAATCAGCTTTAACCAATCATTTATAAGACATTGGATAAAATAATTGATAATTTAATTCAGGCCTTGGACAAATACATCTGTTCATATACTCCATATAAAGGTCTTAAATTTTATCCTCATACATACAATGTTATTTACTTTGTAAACCATTTAGATTGTACTAGATGATATATTTGTGTTGTTTGAATAATTTACAGGAATTTTTCAGCTTCATTGATGGTTGTTGTGTGTCACATTGTAATTTTAATTATTATTATACTGTAAAAAACAGCTGTTAATCATTCTCTAAATTATTTGCAAAATCTCACTTTTTAGTACCAGAACTGCAAGATGTGTGTAGATAAGAAGAGAATAATACTATTATACTGTCAGGTTGCCTAAATCCCATAAGGCCTTTGGAACCAGTCGGTTATTAGCTTCCGGTCTATACAAGACGTCATGATTTGTTTACATTTTTGACTGAGATGACCTTTTGACATAAGTACTGTTATTCTTCTCTTCTTTTCTTTTCTACAGACCTTGCCAGTACCGTACAAAAATATCAGCTGTGATTTTTTTCCAGTGTGCTAACCTCAAACATGGTTTCATTCATTTGTATGTGCTGAAAGTATAGTTCGTGATAAGTTTTGATTGCATATACGAGAAATGTAAACTTTTTAAATTATGTTCTATCAGGTAACCTCAAAGAACCCATTCATGGTAAAAGTTTCAACGGTTAAAAGCTTATTTCCACAGTATGATAAAATACCCCCGTAGCAGCAGACCTCCAAAACTTAGCTAATTACAAATGAAAAAGAACATATTTCAATCCAACAAACGTGAGATTTGACATGTTTTTGTAACCTCCGTAACAGTAATATAAGGAATGAGTATGCAGGTTTGCTGCCACAAAAATGGAAATATCGGTGATTTTATACTAATAAACATTAGATCTCATCTAGATGAAGCCACAAACCAAGTTTTATTAAGATATGTTTAGAAATAATTGAGGAATAGAATTTTACTTCTTTCCCATAGGGTTAACACTGGGACAACATACTGTGTTTACCACTTCTTTTAATATCTCAGTAACCATTGGACATTGAGCATAGATTCAGAATACTAATTGTTTGTTTCTTCGAGCTGAACTCAATGGTGCAAACAAAAATTGGATTATTTTTATTTTTCTACGTAAAAACCTTAAACAAATCCATTTTTGGGGGGATTAATTCTCCTTTACCTCCCCTTCGATGGTCCGATTGGGCTGGTTTTTTAACTAAACCGAATAATAATTTTTTTACACGTCCAAGCCAAATTTCATTAAGATCGGACCATTTTCACACCAGTTATCTTGCTTAAAGACAGAAATATATAGTAGATATAAATATATATATATATATATATATATGGAAATGATTGAATGGTGTTTTTTTGCTTCTGAGGGCCCCAAAACAAAAAGATACCATGGTCTCGGGCTTAGGTCTTACCAAGAGTACTACGGTAACAGCTTCTTCTCTATAGGGGAAATTCGCTAAACCTTTCAACTTCAAAACAGAGCAAAATTGGTACATTTACGTGCACAATGTGTTTTACAAGCAAGATGAAGCTGAGATTGCAAAAACTATTAAAATTGATTGAATGTTAAAAACTAATGTTATGTAACAAAGAAACATCAAAATTCTTCTATATTGATAGAATGGCAATGTATTGATCAGTCTCCTATACTGTCAATCGTTTCTCAGTGGGTGCTTGAGGACAAACAGCTGATCAAAAATGCTGATTGTTTATTTTTTATTGCAGATTCAGTAAATGTAATTACATACTACATATATATGACTATATTTTATTTCAAGATCTTATACATGAAGAATCTTTGCACCTTATTTAAATCTAATTTAGTTTGGCTGTAGTATAGAAATGCCAATGTTCTTTCTTAGGCTACGTTCACACAAGCAACATTTTACTGCTGCGACAGGTGGTCGCTGTCACTGTTGACGCCACCAGCTGGAAGTTTTTGAGTTTTCCACTATTTCTGTTGTCGCTGGGATCATTGATTTGATTAGGATTTACGTTTCAAATAGTTCTCACTTTTGCTACGGCATGATCACAGCGCGAAGAAGTTATAGTTCACATTTTTATTACAGAGTAACCAAGTTAAATGAATGTATGGTCAAAGACTTTCAAAATGAAAATTCAAATATGCTAGTTTAAAATCTAACATATATAAATGAGGAAGAATTTTTGAAAATTTGTAAAATTTAATAAACAAAATGGTATGCTCCGTAAATAATTATTTACAATCCTAGTTATGTTCACAAACAGTGAGGCATCAGAGAATGGTTTTTTGCATGGATGGGGGAGGGTATAAAAGTCTAAGGTCATCGTAGTTTTCTGCCCATAACTATAGAAGAAAATTAAATACGATAATTTTCAAACACTACAATAAATTTCTAAATTGTTATGGGCAGCTGTCGATTCTACAAATCCCCCTCTGTATAGGCCTACGCCTGTGATTGCATCTTTTTCGTGAACATGCAAGTTTCGATCCAATGATCATTATTACTTTTTGAACGTTATACAAGTGTTAAAATCTGATACTTGAAGGATTCAAATTATATAAAGTAGAAGAAATTGTTAGAAATTGAAGTATTAAAAGCCCTCGGCTAGACAGGCCTCCCGATTTAAGATATTGTGCAGTTCATTGTAGGAAGGGATTACAGTGAATGGTAAGACATTGGCAGTCAACCTTACCCCCTTTTAAGAAAACAGAACCACTCACAAACCATCCTTTAATCAACGGTTAAATTCCTGGACGATTTACTTTCTAATTTGATGATCTCCGAGGATATCTAGACAACCGGAGTTTGAACGGACCATAGGCCTACCATCCGGGACGTTTTGCTCTCAAGATCAGTAGCATCTCCAAGGATTTTTTAGGCAGGCTCTTCTTTCAAGATAACTTCAAATTGACATACCAATAAAATCGACTCTCGCTCCACGAATCGGACCTGACTGGCTCCGATTTGAATCCAAGTTTAGTCAAGAATTTCAGATTTAAGAGAGTCGAACCAATATGAATAGGAATACCGCCATCCTGGGGAGCCACAATGATAGTAATAAACTATCATTGTGGCTCCCCAGGATGGCGGTATTCCTGTTCAGATTGGTTCTTTGGTTCTTTACTTTAATATTATGTGTACATTTTTCTTTCATACTTTTACAGTAGTAAACCTGTGATAGATAAAAAATAATACAAGTTTACCTACAATACTACTTATAGAAGGTCTTTTAAATACCCAGCTGAGTAGTGTACATTGTTTTACAAATAAATATTTTGATCTTGTTGAATTGTGCGAGTCTTATTCACAATATCATCATGGATTCCTTGAAAAGGAAGGCTTTTTTCTTGTACTTTATGTATGATTTCCTTTACCGAGAACGAAAACGACAGTACTGGTGTCATCCCCTCGTAACAGCTCGATATTTAAAGGGGGCATTCGTCACATTGTATTGTGACCTCCGTGAAAATCCGGCAAAGTTTTTTAGGTACTTCCGAATGAGCACATCATCTTTCGATGAACTTCTTTCAAAAATTGATTCTACGATCAGAGGAAACAACACTAATATGAGACTTGCAATTCCACCTTGTGGAATGTTGGCTGTCACTTTGAGGTACCTATATTCAAATGTTTATTAACAGTTATTTTATAAGATGAATAAGTTATTACATTTAAAAATTAAAATACAGATAAAAAAATTAATAGAATTTTTTTTTGGAAGAAAACAAATAAATTAACAATCTAAAATGTACTAAAAAAATAGACTGCTGATTTTCTTCCACGCAGGCTATTATTCTTTGTTCATTACTCGTTGCAAAAGCTGCAATACCTCACACCTGAATTCTAATTTTGAACTCAAAGGCAAGTCCTTGAGGGCTGGAATAATAGATTTAAAGAACGACAGGTTATCGTCCTCAACCTCTTGTGTTGGAGGGGCTTTTGAGAATTTTAAAAAACTTAATTCCAGTATCTTTCGTCTTTTCGTTGCTGGCAGAGCGGCAAAGTTAGTTTCCTCTTCTGTACCTGCGTTTCTATGCTCTACCTCTTCTTCCAGTGCAAAAAGAGGTTCTTCCGAATCTTGAGGCTGTTGAGCATTTTCATTTTGAACATTTTCCTCTTTATCTGATTTTTTCACAGGCGCAACGCTTGAATGAGTTATTGCTGGCTCAGTGGGTTTGTTCAAAAATTCAAGCTGGTGAGCATATATATATTTTCTTGCAGAGCTGGTGCCTGCCTGTCCAGACTTAGTCTGTTTTTTTTCATTCCTCAAAAATGCATCCTTTATGCTTTTCCATTTTTTCATGTACATAGTTCCTGAAAAAAATTTGTTACGTTACTGTATCTAGTTTTTTATATAAAAATTATATTCAGTATTAATTAATCGATCTAAAATCTAAATAAAATCAATTTTTTGCAGATACCTTGGAAGTGGTTGCACTTTTCTGATTTACATTTCGAATATAGACTAGGTATATCTACAATAAGCCTAATAATTCGAAAAGTATGTAAGGCAGTTTGGGAAAACCTCCGTCAGGATTGTATACCTGAGTTTTCTGCAAACAGGTGGATGGAGAATGCTAAACTGTTTTTTGAACGTGCAAATTTCCCTAACTGTTTAGGAGCTTTAGATGGAAAGCACATCAGAATCAAGCAACCTGAATTTAGTGGCTCGGAATTTTTTAACTATAAAAAATATCATTCAGTAGTTCTTTTTGCTGTAGCTGACGCGAACTACTGTTTCAACTACACTGAGGTGGGATCCCGGGGAAGAGAGGCTGATAGTACTATATTTGAAAACTCAAGATTGTTTAAAATGTTAGAAGACGGGACAGCCAATATACCAAATGGGCAGCCTCTCCCAGGAACTGCAGGTCCAGTCATGCCTTTTGTTTTCATCGGGGACGACGCCTTTTCATTATCTGATTACGTCATCCGACCGTATGTTGGCACTTTCCTAAGTAAAAGAAAGAGAGTATTCAATTATAGAATATGTCGCGCCCGGAGGTATGTTGAGTGCTCTTTTGGAATTTTGACAAACAAATGGCGAATATTCCATCGGCCTCTAAATGTAAAAATGGATTTAACCATAGACATAATCAAGTGCTGCTGCATTCTCCACAATTTCGTCAGGCAAAGAGATGGTTTCAAATTCCGCGAAACAACTTCCATTCATGGGCTGTTGGACATACAGGGAGAGCCAATGGAGCAAAATCTGAATGCAGTCCAGAGGAGAAGCGCCATGGCCGAATATTTTGAAAGTGATGTTGGTAAAGTGTCTTGGCAAGACAAATTTACGTAAAGTGTACAATTTGCCAAACAGTATAAATACATTGATATTATTTTTATTTTTTTGCTAATTTTTTTGATCCTGTTTGTCAAGCCCTATAATATAATTATGTTTCTTGTATGTGAGTTTTGTTTTTATTTTATAATAACCTCAATAGAATCTTTAGTTCTTACATTAATTGAATTAATTGAAATTCGGTAGGATTTCAAGGTCCTAATCAAAAACAAATTGCTCATTTTTTAATTAAATTCGCAAAGTTTTAACTGACCCTTCAAAAAAAGAATCCAAAATGACATAAATGTTAATTAAATGTGAAATATGGTGCATCGAGAATTCCCCCCCACCTCCTAGGGAAAAATTTTTGTGCAATATTAAAACCATTAAATGTATTGTTGCTCGGTCCGAGTTGTGTCCGAGTGATCTTCCGAGTACACTCGGTCCCAGATTAATCGTACCGTGTTAACCCGCATTGTCTGTGGGCAATGTTTAATTTTTGTGTAATTACTAAGTATTAATTTATAATAGGCTACTTAACCACCATAAATTTTATAGCAATTTATAAAAATGTCCAAATTTGGCGTTGGGCGTAATATATACAAGCTATAAAGAAAAATACGTACAAGCTATATACAGAAAAAGTACAAAAGCAATACAAAATCAATTAATGGTTTAACAACTAAAATACGTTCTACATCATTTTAGAATTTGACTACTTACCAATGGCATTTTTTTCTTTATCAGACATCTCGGCGAAGTTTTCGCAAAAGATCTGGCACACCGAAAACCAGGCCTTTCTTTTTTTTTGGCGGTCTTGGTAATCTTTGGAAGTAATATCCCATATTTCAGGGTATTTCTTTACTTCTTCAATGAAGAGTTCCGTATCGAATCCTGTTGCATCCATTTCAAACAATCGAAGTTGTCAAATTTAACCTTAAAGTGTTATTTTCAAAAAAAATATTTACAATATGCATCACCTGGTTAAGATTAATTTAATTCGTTAATCAATGTAACTAGGTAAAAAACTAATGTTGATGATCATATGTGAATTATGTTCAAAAGCACATACGCATTCTGTCAGTTTTTACCAAAAGTAACATTTAATTCCAAGATTCTCTACCAGTATCGTTGCAGTAACAAACATCAGCTGACGTTTTTGCGACACCGTGGCCTGCCACTTGTCGCTGTCGCTCGTGTGAACACATTCTGATCGTCTCCATATGATCCAATGCTTTTGAAAACTTGCGACCATCTGTCGCCGGCGATCAGCAGTAGAATGTCGCTCGTGTGAACGTAGCCCTAACATAAGGTAGTTCAGGCTTTAACTTTTTTCATCCATTGTTTGTTAAAAAAAATACCCCTGTTGCAGCAGACCTGCATACTCAGCGAATTTCAAATGCAAAACAACATATTTCAATCCAACATAGCGAGATTCAACATGTTTTTGTAAGCTCCATAAGAATAACATGGGGAATGAGTATGCAGGTTTGCTGCTACGGGTATATTAAAACTGGGTGGTTTTAATTCACTATTTAATTGATCTGAACTAGAAGAAGCCATTTACCAAGTTTTATCAAGATATGTTGAGAAATAAGCGAGATAAAGAATTTTCTTTATTTCCCATAAGGTTAACATTGGGACAACGTACTGTGTTTACCACTTTCAATATCTCGGAAACCAATGGACATAGAGCAGTGATTAAAGATACTAAATTGTTTGTTTTTTTGAGCTGAATTCAAAAATGTTTGCAAAATTTGGATAATTTTTAATTTTCTATGTAAAAAACTCAAAAAACCCATTTTTTGGGGGTTTACCCCCCTTTACCCCCCCCTTCCAGTGGTCCGATCAGGCTGGTTCACGAACTCATCAGAGTGATTACCACTTTACACGTCTGTACCAAATTTTATTAAGATCGGTTCATATTTACGGCCGCTATCGTATTAACAGATATATATATATATATATATATATATATATATATATATATAAATTCGAACGAATAGTGTTTTTTGCTTCTGGGGACCCCAAAATAAAAAGTTAACATGGTCTCGGGCTTAGGTCTTGAGTCTTTAGGTCTTAGGTCTTAGGTCATGAGACCTCATGGTAATAGCTTATTCCTTTAAGGAAATTCGCTAAAATCAATTTAAATTCAGGAATGCTGTATATTTTTAAGAAAAGGTGAGAAAATGGAAGAAATGGGAGAGACTTCAGGGAAATTTACAGCCACAACTCTCTGTCTCCAGATTAAGAGACTTTAATGAGAAAATCAAGAAATTACGAGACAGGAAGATTCTTTCTTTGTTTTGAACTTTCTTTCTCTCTCCTTAGCGTCTTAGTCATGCTTATCTTTTCTCACAGATGAAGAGAATCTTAATGTTAACTTTAGGTTATGAAAAAATATATATATATAACAATGTGTTTTTTGTCTAACTTGTTACCTGTAATAAAAAAGCCTTTGTAATTGATAATGTTAGTGTTAGTAGTAATGTTGATTAAGGTTATTATAACTTTAGAATATTGAAAGAGATTTGATTTGAAATAGTGTTAAAGTTATTAAAGTTTAAGTGAATAAAGACGATCTACACCCCTTGGGCTAAATAGTTACCAATATTTATTGTAATAATGTGACAATTAACTATTAATAATTTGGCCAAAGAAGTAATAGACACAAAGCTAAAAAAAGAACTTTATTCAAGCTTTTATTACAACGAACATTAAAGAGGTAAACATAATACTAGTGTATATTTGTAAGTTTACATTACTAAAAACATCACATCTTCAAATTTGTTCATTCTGTCATGGCTCATTAAAATATCACATATATATTTTTGTAAATTCTGTCACGGCTTTTTTCGATAATATCATACCTTTAATTTTGTGATTAGCTCAAGGCTCAATCAGATCTTTGTTTCAACTACAATTGTGTATTTTCCTTGCAATACTTGAATAAGATCATGTGCTATGACAAAGATTTCCAATGTTCCTTGTCCTCACCGGTTTTCTGGTACCTTTCCCTATTCTATTCCTATTCCTAGATTCAAGATCTTCAAAAGGACGTTTAATTGCAACAGTTTCATTTTTATGAAAAAAACAGAGTGAAGAATTAGATTTGAACTAAACAAAAGGACATATGAATATTTAAGGTATGAAATGAAATGTGATCAGCTGTTTTACAGGAACTAAAAACAGCACAAACAGCTGATCGCACCTTAGGTGCGATCTCAATATGTCGGGGCTGTTTTCTCTGTTCTTTAAAGTTTTAAAATAAAATTGTTTTATAGAGTATAAAGAATTTATTATGCCACTAAGTATACGATTGTTTGTTTTTAAATATGAAACGGTATTAAATAACTTAAAATAAAAATTTAAATGTAAATTACATCACTTGGAGAACTATTATTCATCAAAGCAATAAAAAGTTCCAAATAAAAAAGGAAAAATACATGTTTTGAAAATGGTGTAAGAGCAGCCACTGACACAACCTCAACCAGCATAATTTTGTATCGGCTACAATATGTGTAAAAATATCTTTTTTCAGTAGATGAAACCTAATGAATCACTCAATATGAGTAATCATAGTTTACAACATACTACTTTGTCTTTTCAGTATCTTTAGGAACAAGACTCGAATTTAATAATTTTGAACAATTTAAAACACAAAATGATCTAAAACTGTCTTCCAGTTATGAAATTCATAATTTTAAAACAAACATTACTGTAAATAAGTTATGAATAAAGTACAATTGCAGTTTCATTAGAGAGCAAACTTAATAGAGAGCAGTACAAAGACACAATACACAAAAATATTAAAGCTAAAGAAAGTGATTTTGTTTGTATATTCTGAGTATAAAAATACTGTTTGGAAGCTTTACTTTTTTCAACAAACTGTTTCTATTTATAAAAGTTAACAGTTTAATATATGAAAATATATAAATCATTTAATAAAATTACAAAGTACAAGAAAAAGATAAATAGTATAAATATGTCATGTTGAAATATTTGAGTACAGAAAGACTGCATACTATCACAATGTCGGGAACTCAGTGCTTGGAGCGCTTGCCGTGACCCTCAATGGAGATTGAGCACTTGTCCTCGATATTCTCCTCGACACAGTTGCCACTGCGTTTGCGAGTGGGCGAGTTTGCAGGCGATTTCTGTCTGAGGATCTCAACATCGTTCAAAATGACCTGAGCTCCACCACCGCAAGTGGGTACCACATCCCCCTGTAAACAAAAATTAAAGTAGTGTTATAGATATTGGTAACAGACCTGAGCTAAAGAATATATTTAGCCTACCTAGTTTTTTCAAAAGCTTTGCAAACTGCTTCATTTATCAAAGAAAACCAAATTTAAAAAAAATCATGTCATTAATATTCTTACTTTTTTACAATACAATAATGAGAGAGTTGCATCCACCAAAAGCATTTTGGTATTAGTGCACCAACTTGTAATTTCAATCCCAAATAGGTGACACAACTGCTGTTTTGCTTTATATATATAACTATTTTTGTCATCTTCTTAAATAACACATAAAACGATCACTGTGTTAGCATCATCAAAACGTGTGTCAACGCAGTTCCAATTCACCTAGTACTATCTGAGAAAACTTAATTCCTGCTAAAAACAAGCGGCAAATATGCTACACCTAATTACTCCTGGCACTGACTGTACTTTTGGACATATGACATTGGGACATATGAAATTACAGGTTTTCATTAAACAAAATGTGTTTGGGACATCTGAGATTGGGAGAAATGAAACTCTTGTTAATTAATATTTATTATAACTGATTTTGGGACAAATTAAGTTTGGGACATGTGAAAATTAAAAAATTTTACGTTTATTTAAACAGTTTAAAATAAACTGTTAAATAATATTAATAACGGATTACTCTCAGATAGGAAATTTGGGTTTATTCCTGGGCGAAGTACAGACCTAGCCTTGTATCATCATATAAATGCCATAACAGATGCAATTGAAGAAAATAAATTTACAATAGGAGTTTATCTAGATTTGGCTAGAGCATATGATTTTGTGGATCAGCATTTGTTGATAGATAAGTTTGTAAGCGTTGGCGTAAAAGGTATATTGTTAAAATGGTTGGAATCTTTTATTTATAACATAAAACAAATTGTTAAAATTAATAAAATGCACAGTAGAGAACTAGATTTAAGGTATGGAACAGCACAGGGGGGGGGGGGGGGGTTCTTGGCCCTTTGATGTTTGTTCTATATATAAATAATTTGTTAGAATTGGATCTTGACTGCAGTATATTTTCATTTGCAGATGATACGGCAATAGTTAGTTCAGCAACAAATTTTAATGTCCTTACAAGAGCCTTGCAATCTGATCTAAGTAAAATTAGTAAATGGTTGATTTCAAATAAATTACTAATAAATGATAGTAAAACTAAATTGATTAATTATTCTCATAGAACTTTACCGGAAGAGATAATAGTGAATAATTATTCTCATAGAACTTTACCGGAAGAGATAAAAGTGAAATGTCAAAAACATCTTTGTATTTATACTTGTGACTGTGTTACTATACAGTGTCGGCAGTATTAAGTATTTAGGGTTGATAATGGATGAAAAATTAAACTGGAAACCGCATCTTCAACATTTAAATGATAAATTAAGAAAAATCAATTATATGTTATACTTTATGAAATCATATATTAGATCAGAGTATCTCAAAGTTTTATATTCATCATGGTTTGAAGCATCTTTAAGGTATGGGTTGATTCATTGGGGCGGGACATTTTCTTCTTCTCTAAAACCAATTGAAATGACACAAAGATTTGCCCTAAGAAATATATGTAATAAAAGGAAATATGACAGTATAACACCCATGTTTAAGGAACTGAATATATTAAATTTGAATCAGTTGTATGAGATGTCATGTTTACTTTTGTTATTAAGTACTTGAGCATATTCAACGTTAAGACATTTAATAGGAGTACTAGGGCAGCAGCTAAATTTACTTTATTTGTTCCAGGGTATAGAAAGGAAATCAGTAGAAAACAATTTGGGTTTAAAGCAATTACACTTTTTAACAAATTTTCAGATGAAATAAATGCCATTCTATACAAATGTAACTCTATGAACTCTATAAAAAAACTTTTAAAGGTGTTAATAACAGGGAGAGAGTAAAAAAACCAGGATCTTTTTAAATTTTCTTTCAAAATTAATAAACTTGATATACATCATCTGTTGTTCCTTCTCGTGGTCTGTTCCATTTTGTTTGTTCTGTTAATCACATAGCAAAATTTATTCATGTTAATCTAAGTTGCTGAAGTTTTTTGTTTTATTAATTGTTATTGTTAGTTTGTTATTATTCATTTGTTTTTTCTATATGTGAGTATTTATTACTTCTAATTTTTAAAGTTGTATTTATTAAATATAAGAACTACCAGCACCAGCTCATTAATTTTTGTTAAATCAAATTGAATTAATTTTTTATCCTGCACGTGCGTGTGCACATAGTGTCAGAATTGATATATTTTGTGTCATAGACAAATTTAAAGTATTAGTATTTCTATTCTTCTGTTTTTAAACTTGGTGACACATTTGATAATTAACATATGTTGTTGTTTGTTTTTTGTGTGGGGAAAAACATTGGCTATTAATTATTAGTACTTTCTGAGATGTGAGTTTTTGTTATAGGAGTGAGTAATTTTTTTATATGTGTTTTTCAGTTGATTGATACTGAGTAGATTGGAGTTTGGGTTCGATTTGAGGAATTCAATTGTGGGTCATTTGGTTTAATGTATTTATTTAGATGTGAATGAGACTTCTTGTAACAATTAATAAATTGTGTTGTTGGTATCATGACTAAATCATTTAACTTTTGATAGGTCATGGGCCCAGAGCCCGCTTGAATGCTAACTGTGTAACTTTGCTTGAGTCTTAGAAGTGAAAATATTCAAATATCATGACATCAAACAGTGACGGCTTCAAAATTGAGAGAATAGGACCTAAAAATTATTTAGTTTGGAGTAAAAGGGTAAAAGCTTTTCTAGTGAGGAAAAAATGTTGGACTGCTATTGATCCTGGTTTTGACGATGATGAAGACTTAAATGATGAGGAAGAAGAACAGAATTTAATTGCTCTTAGTTATTTAACTGAACTGGTAGAAGATTGTTATTTAAATGATGTGACAAAACATGACAGAGCCAAACATGCATGGAACAGATTGAAAACTATTCATCTAAAAATATCTCCGCTTCAGTTTGTGAGTACTATGGATGAACTATCTAGCTGTATGAAAAAATCTGATGAATCAATACTGGAATATTTAAACAGAGTAGAGCAGTTAGTGGAAAAATTGAGAAATCATGGTTCCAATATCAACTATCAAGATTTAGCAGCTTACATGCTTAGGGGTTTAAAACAAGAAAATTACAAACATATTTCACATGTGATGGAATTAAATGAAGAAAAGTTAACTTCAGAAAATGTCAAGAGTAAGTTGATGCTGGAGGAAGCTAGAATAGAGAGGGAAAAAGCCGAACGCGAGAAGAAAAATCAAGAACTAAAAATTTTTATGATGAACAACAGAGGGAGAGATGAGACAAGTAATGTTATGAAAACTAATTTCAGTTATGGGAAAAATATCTTTCAAAATAAATCTTGTCACTGCTGTGGAAAACTAGGCCATTTTGCACGAGAATGTTCAAAGGCAATGGAAGCTAAATCAATGGGAAATATAATTTGTTATAACTGTGGGAAGGAAGGGCATCCTTCGACAAAATGTAAAAGTAATTTGAGAAATGTGTACAAAAAGAATGAGACCAGTGAACTACAAAGAGATTTTAAAAATAGAAATGTTAGTTATGAAGAGAAAAAAGAGCGAGAATCGGAAGAGAAAAAATTAGGAGACAGTGTGGTGAGAGTAAAGTATTCTGTGCATATGATGAATGGCTGTGATAGAGAAAGAAAGGAAGATAATGCAATGAAAAAGTCGAGTGATGCAAACAAATGGATAGTGGATTGTGGATGCAATCATCATATAACTCCTTTTAGAGAGCTGATGAATAACTTTACGGACAACACGACTGGAAAAGTAGAGATGGGAAAGAAAAATGTTTCATGCGATGTGAAAGGCGTTGGGTCAGTGACTCTGAAGATAAGTGATGAAAATGGCGGATGGACTTTGAAACTGACCAAAGTTTTATGGGTACCTGATGTTTCGGACAATATTTTATCAGTGAGACAGTTAGAGAAAACTGGCGTGCGCTACACAATTGAGGATGGTACATTGCGTGCTTTTGACAAAAGTAATGGAGATGAGGAACTTTTTTGTGCTAATACCACGGATGATGATATGTACTCGATCAAATGTGATTGGTATGAGTTGGAGACTTCCAATCCTAATAGAGACTGTGATGAGGAGCCAGTGAATGCTACTGCCTGTAAAATGGTGACCAGAGAATTGTGGCATAATCGTTTTGGACATGCAGAAAACCTGCCTGACAGTGAGTTAATCAGCAAAAGAGTAACTAATGATAAATGTGATGTGTATTCTAAAGGGAAAGCAAAGAAATCTTCTTTTCCTTACAGACCTGTGAGGTCATCTGCTCCACTGGATCTTGTGTATTCTGATGTGTGTTATGTCAAGCCGAAATCTTTGGGAGGGGGTAAATATTTCTTAACACTGACTGATGATTACTCACATTACAGCGAAGTTAGTGTGCTGGAAAGCAAAAGTGATGTCTGTGAAGAAGTAATGAAGTATAAAAGGAGGGTTGAAAATCTTCATGAAAAGACTTTGAAGTCAATACAAACAGATGGCGAAGGCGAATATTGTAACCGTGAACTTCAAGAATTTTGTAGTGAAAATGGCATTGTTCATAGACTGTCATTACCTGGAGAACATCAACAAATGGGTGTCGCAGAGAGATTGAATCAACAGCTGTTGACCTTAGTAAGGTGTATGTTGATAAATTCAGGACTTGCTCTTAATTTTTGGGGGGAGGCTCTGCATACTGCATGTTACATTAAAAATAGATGCAAATCAACTTCTATTAATAATAACATACCTTATGAGTTGTGGTTTGGTAAAAAACTGTCTGATGATGAATTGGGGAGAATGAGAGTTTTTGGATGTCGTGCATGGGTTTACGAGGAACACTCTAAAGCTTACAAGTTGGAACCTCGTGCCAAAGAATGTATTTTTCTAGGGTATCCTCATAATCGAAGAGGTTATAGATTGTGGGATTTGGAGAATAAATGTATTGTAGTATCTAGAAACGTTGTTTTTGAAGAGAAAGTCTTTCCTATGAAGATTAGGGGAGGTAATCCTGAACCTGTCCTAACTGTTGAAACTAGATGTAAACCAAAAATTATTGATTTGAGTTTGAGTGATGAATCTTATAACGAGACTGCATCCGTTATTGAAACTAGTGAGATCGTTGAGAATGATCATGTAGATGTTGAACAAGAAATTACGGTAGTAAATGAAAATGACATTGAGATTGATGAAGTTGAGGAAGTCTCTGAGTTACGAAGATCTGAAAGAATGAAAAACACAAGAAATTGTTTTAATTGTGTTGGATGCAGGTTGTGTGTTGTGGCTGATATGAATGAAAATCTTCCAAAAAATGCCAGAGAAGCTCTAAGTGGTCCAGACAATAAGAAATGGGAAGAAGCGATGAAGAAGGAGTTACAAGCTTTTAAAGATAATGATTGTTGGGAGCTAGTTGAAAGACCGAAAGTGAAAAATGTTATTGGCACCAAATGGGTTTTTAGAATCAAGGAGGTGACTGATTGTAATGAAAATGTATATAAGGCAAGACTTGTCAGAGAGTCAATCAAAATTTTTTGTGACAATCAAGGTGTGATATGTGTTAGTTCAACTTATGTTGTGTCTTAAAAAACAAAACATATGGACAGAAACTTGCTAGGTTTGGTTGAGTAATTTATCAACCATACTAGTATCTTTGATTAAATTTGTCATGACAAGGGGAGGTGTCAGAATTGATATATTTTGTGTCATAGACAAATTTAAAGTATTAGTATTTCTATTCTTCTGTTTTTAAACTTGGTGACACATTTGATAATTAACATATGTTGTTGTTTGTTTTTTGTGTGGGGAAAAACATTGGCTATTAATTATTAGTACTTTCTGAGATGTGAGTTTTTGTTATAGGAGTGAGTAATTTTTTTATATGTGTTTTTCAGTTGATTGATACTGAGTAGATTGGAGTTTGGGTTCGATTTGAGGAATTCAATTGTGGGTCATTTGGTTTAATGTATTTATTTAGATGTGAATGAGACTTCTTGTAACAATTAATAAATTGTGTTGTTGGTATCATGACTAAATCATTTAACTTTTGATACATAGGACATAACAAAGTATATGTACAGAACAATTTTTGAATAAAGATTTTTTGAATTGAATTGAATTGAATTGAGTTTGGCACAATTGAAATTGGACATTTGAAAATTTTTTTGTTGAAATAATTTGGGACATGTGAATTTGGGAGAAATGAAAATTACAACTGAACAATAATTTGGGACAAATGAAATTGGGACATATGACAATACCGATGTTATAAGATATAAGACTTTTGGGGCAAATGAAACGTGGGAGAGATGAAAATGTTAATATTTTCATAGTTTGGGACATATGAAATTGGGACATTTGGAACATACCCATACACTAGGTGAACCCATGCGAATTCGCATGATTATTAAATTATAAATGATCGTCTGCCTTCCATGCGCACATAATATGTCGACAATCTATTGTTAAAATAGGTTTTTGGAACGATGTAACGAGTGAACTGATTTTGGGTTTCAAAATTAGTGGTTATAAAAAAGTGGTTTTGACTTTAGAACAGAAACTGAAAGCTTTCAAAAGACTTGATGTGGGAGGATCAGGAAAAATTAGCTATGGAACTGGGTGTTGAGACTACGGGAATTTTCTGAAAGAATAATCGAGTGCAGTTATAATAATGGTAGGCGAAACAAGCTTTAAAGACTAACATGTTGAATAGCCTTGATACGCTGTTTGCAGCATAAATTCAGCAGGGGCTAAGTATCTAAGTATGTAAGTATGTAGTATGTGATATTTTAATGCAATTTAGGCAATATTGTAATGACCTCAGATTATCTGGATTTTTTGTTATTTGGATCGGTGTTCTGCCACATTAATCCGGATATATTGATATATATAGTCTAAATAGCGATTTTATACCTTAGCCCTTTCTAAATTAGTGCTGGAAACGGCATGTAAAGACTGTACAAAATGTTAGTCTTTCAAATTTTACGGGGGTTTAATTTTAAAACAAATTTAAGAACTAAACTTTATTATTAATCATACGAATACAATGTTAACTTTTACCGTACTTACGGTTTAGGCTTGGGATAAAACGCCAGATCAAAATATTTGAGTTATTAAGATTGAATAATCATAACTCAAAATTGAAATAATCATGACAAAACTTAAAGTAAGTCAAAACAGTCAAAACCTATTTCAGTAACTCTTCCTAAGAAATAAGGTAACGCATCAAATGACAGCAATAAACAAACTCGCAAAATTGCCGTAGGCTACGCCTTTGTTGAGTACTGCTAGCGCCCCAAATAGCAATCCAGAAAACTACGTTCTCGAAAATGTACCAGTAATGTACTATTTGGGCAATGCGATTCCTTCAAGTATTTTGATCCCAAATGCATACAATAATGTATTACATTTGCATTTTAATTTTAGAGGGCACATTTACATTTCTCCTGTAAACTCGCAAAAATCATGTTTTGCCGTAATTTTAATTTTTTTATTTCTCGGATGGACTAGTCCGAATAATCCGGGATCCGGATAATGTGGGGTCCCGATAATCCGACGTGTACTGTTCTTGACAGAAAGGTCTTGAGACTCACTGAGCAGTGAGAAAATGAAAGGAAAAATATTAGTTTTTTAAAACAGTTTCCCTCACGAGACAAGCATAAAGATAAGGGCTGACCAGCTAATGCATTTGCTTTTATTTACGTACGATCATACGTACTTTTTCCTAGTGAAGCGGGACACCATAAACTAGTATAATTAAATTCTCATGAAGTAATATCTGTTATCTTATTTGATAATAATACCATGTCTTAGACATTTCTATATTTTATTATCGGTAAGTTTCCTTTTTTGATAAAAATACCCCCGTTGCAGCAGGCCTGCATACTTAGCGAATTTCAAATGCAAAAGAACGTATAGTTCAAGCTAACATAGCGAGATTTGACATGTTTTTGTAAGCTCCGTAAGAATAACATGGGAAATGAGTATGCAGGTTTGCTGCCACAAAAATGGAAATATTGGTAATTTTAGACCATTAACATTAGATCTCATCTAGATGAAGCCACAAAACAAGTTTTATCCAGATATGTTGAGAAATAAGCGAGATATAGAATTTTACTTATTTCCCATAAGGTTAACAGTGGGACAACGTACTGTGTTTAATACTTTCAATATCTCGGTAACCAATGGACGTAGAGCAGTGATTCAAGATACTAAATTGTTTGTTTTTTTTGAGCTGAATTCAATGGTGCAAACAAAAATTTTATTTTTCTATATAAAAAACTCAAAAAAACCCATTTTTGGGGGTGTATCCCCCTTTACCCCCCCTTCCAGTGGTCCGATCGGGCTGGTTCACGAACTCGTCCAAGCGATTGCCAGTTTACAGTCTGTACCAAATTTCATTAAGATCGGACCAATTTACGGCTGCTATCGTGTTAACAGAAATATATTTATAAAAATTCTAACGAACGGTGTTTTTTGCTTCTGGGGACCCCAAAACGAAAAAATATATGGTTGGGTCTTAGTTCTTACCATGAGTACCAAGGTAACAGCTTCTTCCCTATAGGGGAAATTCGCTAAAACAATAAAAACTAACTAAAATTTAAATTATTTCAAACTGAGTTTATTATTTACAAGAGCAGCAATTCACATGCAATATTATATGAGCGTGTGTTGTTTCACATGCATACAATTAAACCGGAGTAAATATGCAAACAAAAGCATTCACTCTTTTGTTGTATAAACACTCACACCTTTCAAATTTATTTTTACAATACATTTTTTTAAAATTGAATAATAGTTTTTTGTCTGAATGAATATTTCCAAACACCACCAATAGCCCTACTACAAAAATTGTATTAATACTGAAAACAGGACACCCTTTTCCTTAAGATATTTTTTTATGGACCCACATATAAATTTTTAAATCTACTTTCTCTTCTCAATGCCAATGGCATTTTTCAAAAAGAGATACTTTTTGAACGCTTTCAAGATGAGGCTAAAGCATTTCAGTATAACCACAGAGAGACGAACTAGCTGTTACTATGAGTTAGCTGATAATAAAGTGGTGTGAAAAAACAAATAAACCATCTGTAAGCATTACGGGAATGACATAAACGAGTATATAAAATACTCTTTTTGCAAAACTCTTATATTTTTATTGTTGATTATCAGATATGAAAATAAAAAAGGTAATATTAAAATCTTCAACTATTTGGTTAAAAATTATCCAGTGAGATTAGATTTAGCATTAAAACATTGATCAAATTTGATAATTTGTTATCAGAAAGTAGCAGATGATTTATAATCCTTTCTCATCACATCTTTCAATAAAGAAATAAAAAATAAATCAAGGAGTAAATTTTAGGGCTTGTATAAACTATTTTATGAAATTTTAAATAAGCAGAAGGATGAAATTTCCCTTTCATCCCTTGATGACCAAATATTGTCAAAAGTTTGATACAGTTGACCCCTCTTATCCAGACATTTCGGGACCAAGACCCTTCTGAATAACGATTTTTCCGGTTAAACCCAAGATCTCTAAAACAAACTCAATTATAACTCTAATGCATACTGTATAAGCCAATACTCTGTTTTAGTCTTGTATTAACTGGTCTACAATCTTTCCCAAGGCAATCATCGATACAGTATAATCCATTTCCTATGCCCGTCACGTCCAGTTAAACCGAAAAATTGTCTGATTGAAAATATGTTACTTTGATGAAGTGTATTCCGGTGAAACGATGTCCAGATAAAAGGTGTCCACTGGATAAGAGGGAGGCCACTGTAAGGAATTTTTGTTCTATTATTTTACTTCTAAAAATTTTTAAACTAAACATTACCACACCTAAAATATTTTTAAGTGCATTAAAGTTTTAGATTTTTTACAGCTGCAGCTGCTGTTTTTTAACTCTTGAATCGAAATTGTCTGTGTCCAGATTTGAGAATCAATAAATCAAGAATTGATATTACAAACTGATAATTTTTTTTAATTGACTCACCCTTATAAAAGTATACGACGCAAAGAAAGTGCAAAGTATTACCTTGTAAATGCAGGTCTCGAGGTCGCCGTCGCTGTCCTGCTGTTGCGTGAGGAGGCAGTACTTCTCGCGGTGGGTCAGGTCGCTGGGGTCGGTGAGCTGCGTGATGCTCTTGCGACGCGGCAGGCGCGGCTGCAGCACCGTGTTGAGCGGCACAGGCGCGCGCGGCCGGTGCTCCAGCCACCGCTCCTCGCCCACCGACCGCGACCTGCGGAACCGAGGGTTGCTCACGGCAGGGGTCCGCGTGTGGGTCGGAGCCGCAGGGGTGTGGTACGCAGCAGCCTGCAAACAACCGCAATATCTCTGATATAACTCCTACATGGATTTAAGTTTAAATATCAAACAAAACCTTTCGGTATCAGCCTTAAACACTGAAAAGAAAACTACTTTTAAAGAAAAGAAAAGAAAATTAGAACTAGAAGAATCAAAATCGCTTAAAATATATTGCTATTCATTGTATGCAGCAAAGTATAAGCTAAAGAATTTGTATATTTTATTTTCAACAAAAATCCTTTTAATCTGAATTTAACTCCCCCAAATAGTACTGCTCTGTCCTGTCTAGCACCTTTAAAATCCCAAATTACAGTTGGTATAATAAAGCAGAAGGCCTATAAATAGTAAACTGAATCAGTCATGCTGAAATTGTCAAACTATTTCCTGAAATTGTCAAAAATTTAGCCTGGGAAAAAGAGCTAACTCAAATAGAATGGCTTGTTGAGCTAATACAGAACCACTCCATTGCATTTTTGTCACAGTTCGTTTTTTTACCTCAATTACCAGATGCCATAGGCCAATAAGCCGATGCAGCTATCTAAAGACATCATGGTAAAGATGAAGTGGCAAAAGTCTCATAGGCTTGTCAGAGGTGACTGCTCACAATGTAGTGACACTTGACATACTAGCCCAGTGCATTACGTGCAGTGCAGTAGCTACTGCCTTGGTCATACTTAATAATTTTGTACGTGTTTCGGAATACAAATAAGATGAACATTTTTCTATGGTCACATTTGTGGTAATTCTGGGGCAAGTATAGAAAATAAGAATCAAGGGGCCTTGATATTCTTGATATGAGAAGTGAATAAATGAGGCCAAAGTGTTAGAAGTGTGAATAGAACATCAAAAATAGAGATAACACACAAAATTCTAAGTATACACAAGGTACCTACCCGCCTGCGCACGGTCACACTGGAGGGGGTGGCTGCACTTTCAGTCGAAGGTGTTCGCAAGTTGTAGGAGCTCGGGACGTCCAGTGATCGAGGAGTGGGTGTGTTCAGTGTCTCATCTGACAAAATTCGCTTCACCTGTTGCAACTTGCGCTCTTTATTTTTCATTTCCAGCTATAAAAAAGATGCTTTTAGTGCAAAAGGTAAAAATCAGGGGTGTGCGAGCATTCGACCGGTCGAGCTTTTAGGTCGAGCTTTTCAGTATTCGGCTCGGCTTGACTTTTTTCGAAAAAGCTTGACACTCAAGCCGAGCTTTTGATAAGAGAGTTCTTATCGGAAAGATAACTATTGCGATCTATTTTTGGGCAGGTTAAACCGGAAGAGCGTTTCCCTCCCACGAAAAACAAGCAAATAACATTCCCTAGTGATAAGGAAAGGACATTGACAGGTAACAAGAAATATTATCTCCATTTAGACGAAAATCAGAGCTATATTTAGTTGACCTTGGGGAACGTGAAATACAGCATTTAAGTCTATTGTTTTATCAAGGCTTATCTCTTAAACGGTATTTCATAAAAATAAAAATAAGACAAAAAATATGAGCCGTCATTTATAGTTGTATGACAAGTAGTTTGTATTTTTGCATTTTGTATTAAGGATTCCTTATCTCCTAATTAACTCACGCTCTCTGGCATACGCACTCACGCACTGAGTCAGACAGTAGCAAAAAACAGGGAAGGGGTTTGGAGTAAACAACCTCCACCCCCCCCCCCCCTCCTTGGCAACTGATAAGGAGAGTGAGAGAGGTAGCTGTTTCTTTCTTTCTCTCTATTCCGTCCTTATTTATTTATGATCTTTCTTCTTTATTGTACATTATTTTCTTCACAAAAGTTTAGAAATGCAACAAATTTTAGGATTACAATTAATTATTGTTGTTATTAAATATTATTTCATCCATATATTATATTCTGAAATAATAAGTTTAGCCATGAATATTATGCCACAATTGGGACTGCTATTTAATTTTTTATCATCTTTACTTTGTGAACATAAAAAGAATCAATCTTGTGTTTGACTAAGTGTAAATAGTGATTTTTTACTAGATATAACTATTTTAAAACCTTTCAACTACTCCTTCCTACTATTGAAATTAAATGTTGTAGTACCTATATGTAACTAGTCTAATTATGTAATTTGAACTATTTATTTTAAAGTAAAGTATTTTGGGATTGGTTATTACTTAAATATAATGTAGATAAATGTAGATTTTAAATTTGGTATTTTTCTTCATAAATTATTTTTTGAGCCAGTTTGATTAATTTTATGTAACATAATACAAAATACTGATGAACCTATCAGATAATTCACTTGTTTTGGAGATAAGCTTTCTATTTTTGAGCTGGCGGTCTCTTAAGGTATGCAAACATTAGTCTATTTGTAACAAGTCATATTTTGAGGGGGGTAAGACCAACGTGATCTCGTCGCCGGCCGGCTGGTGAGCGACGACGGCGGCGGGCAGCAAGCGGTGGCTGTGACACGGACAGGTTGCAGCGGCGGTGGCGGACCTGTCCCAGCGACGCAGGTTGGCTGCAAGCGGTGGTGGCTGCACCGACCCGGCGATAAGGCTTATCGCCTGGGTTGGCCACGACCCTGGCCGGAGAGGGCAGTTCGTCCTGAGATCGTGTACGGGTACGGGTCGAGCGGTCTTTTCGTGGTTGGAGTGTACGAGTGGCGTACGTGCGGTGTCGAGTGCGACGGTAGTGGATTGAGTTGGGTAGTGTGACCCGCTTTGGTGAGTGACACCGTTTACTTTATTATTATTAAATAATAATATTATTCATTTGTGAGTACGGTCTGACAGATTTAGTCGAGAGATTTTAATTGAAATATTAAATCTTTTAATAGTCTCGAGACCCTGCCCAGACATGTTCTGGTGTAGGGGATGATTAATTAGAAAGCCGTCTAGGCAAGGTTAATTATTACTGAAATCAGAGTTTAATAAGTCAAAAGTTCTAATCAAAGTTCAGAATAGAATATTTTGGTGAATATCTATTTTTGATTATTTAGACGTGACTGATAGCTGTAGAGGCCTGACGGCGTCAGACCTGTTATAACAAGAGAAGTTGCACGTGGCCAATTAGAGGTCCGACTGTAATTGATTGATTAATTAATGAATGTAATTATATCAACAGTCAACTGAATTATTTTATTACATTTCTGTTCTTGCCAATTCAACCTGGTAGAATTTTTGTTTCAGTAAAATAATTTTACTGTGGCCAACATGTTAGGTAGTTTGAGTAGTTTGAGTTTGGTAGTTTGAGACCAGCTGGAACGTTTTTTGGCTTAAGTAGTTTCAGTATATCCGATCAGTAGAGTCGTAGCTTTTATATTTACAGTCTGGACAGTAGGTCAGTCATATAAATATTACAGACTTTAATTACTGTATATTTTGTTTGACTTGCGCAATGCGGCACTAGCGTGCGTAAGACTTTTGTCCGTGTGGGTTATAGGCCCCGAGTTTAAATTAAGACGTTGTGGGCGATATACCTCGCGTGTTCCGGTATTGCTTTGGGTAGATTGTTGGGTGCTTGGGAGATTTGAGGAGACCCACGTGAACCCGAGTTACGTCACGCTGATAGGTGCACCCCCCCCCCCTCTTTCAGGTTTGGCCGTGATTACGACTCGTGTGCGTTGCACTTGTTTTGTTGTTGATTGGTATGAGCCGGACCTGAATCAGCAGAGTGTCTGCGTGTCCCTGAGAGCCAGCGAACCCTGGAATAGCCCAGCAATTGTAGGCTGAGTCGTCTGTGGCAAACTTCCTTTGTGACAATTTTCGTTCAGGGGAAAAATTTGTCATAAAGAAATGGCGCTGTGAACAGGGACTTAAGAAACGGCGCCCGAACCGGAGATTTTTGTTTGGCAGTTGTGCTGCGGACTTGTTCTGTGGACTTGAGACCTGAGACCTGGAGTCTTAGACCCGGTTTACTAGGTGATAGTGTGACAGCGTGACTTTTTGAGTTGTTGTGAGATAGAACCCTGATTATTGTTTTCAGTGGTTATTGGAAATTGTTTGGGCCTTAGATTTTTTGTCCTTTGATTATTTTTGAGACTTTGATTTTTTTATTGTCTTTTGAATCTTTTTGGGACTTAGAATTTTTTTGTGACTTGTGGCCTACTTTGGAATTTTGTTTGGGTTTTGATTTTGGATTTTGGTCTGGTTGAGTGAAAATGGTTCTTACCACGACTACGACGTCGGGAATGGGGAGCACGCCCCTTACGACACCAGTGGTGACGACTAGTTCTGGGGCAGACCCCGGACCGGCCGTGACGACGACTGGCATTCTGTGGCCGGCTTTTTCACCCGCATGGCCAGCTATCTCGTCAGTTGTGGCTACGAGTACTGTGACTTCTGTAGCTTACACCACGGCAGCGACTTCGTCTTTGGGGAATCCACCCCGAGACCATCGAGTAGGTTGGATCTATGACCTCTCCAAGTCAGAGCTGATTACGATGAAGCGATATGGCTTGGATACGACTGGAACTTCGGCTGATCTGAGACATAGATTTTCTACTTTTTGGAGGAAGCAGTGGAACTTGAGTACGAGTCCTTCGAGTCTGCCAGGAGATATCACTCCAGTGTTCCAACCGGCTACATCAGCGGGTTTGGATGTGTCCAATATCTCAGCGCCCTTGCCGAAGATTTTTGTTCAACCTTCGTCCGATGAAGGAGCGGTTGGCTATTCTGAGTTGGGGCAGGAGTTGGAAAGTGTTAGGGAGATCCTGGGTCTACAACCTAGTGCCGATTCCCGCACTCTGAAGGAGACGCTAGCCTTGATGGTACAGCAGGCTAGAGGTACCCCACTCAACAAAAATTTTCCAGGTTTTGAGGAGCCGACTGCGCATCCTTATAACTCTGGGTCCCAGTTTAGACCCGAGCAAACGGCCACAGTCAGTTCAGAGCAGAAGCTTCATGAGAGACCCTCCCACTTCGTGACCTTGGATGGGCCGCCTGAGCGGAGGCCCTACGAGAGACCCTTCCGCCCCAACACTTTGGATGTACCACGTGGCTTGGATACGGGTAGACCCGCCGCACCGGCAATGCAGACACGTGATTGTCCTACGCTCTGCAACATGGTTCGGAAGTGGGGTTTGAAGTTCGATGGCAAGCGAGATCCGGTGTCCTTCCTGGAGCGTTTAGACGAGTTGAGGGCTTCGTACTCGTTGACTCCAGGTGATCTGCTGAAGGCACTGCCAGAGCTTCTGCAGGGTTCGGCTTTGCTTTGGTATAGGAACACCAAGGACCTGCTGCATTCTTATGAATCTTTTCGGAGGCTTTTTGAGATCCAGTTCTTCCCACCTGGTTATAGGAGGTACTTGGATGAGGAGATTCGTAAGAGAACGCAGGGTGAGCATGAGTCGTTCAGAGATTTTGTCATTGCCATCACGACGTTGATTAGGCGCAGTGGGACCTTGTCGGAGCAGGGGAAGTTAAGACTTGATCTACACGAACATGAGACCCGAGTACAAGCTTATGGTCAGGCGCAGAGATTGCGGTACTTTGGCCAAGCTTTTGGAGAGGGCCGAGGACTATGAGGCCTACCTGCGGGACAAGGCGAGCTTTCGCCCTCCACCTCCTCAGAATGTAGTGCTGGTTCCAGAAACCACATACAATCATAAAAAGAGGAGTGAACGGCAGTTGGATACAGCTGCGGTCGAGAAGGAGCCCCAGGTGTCGCGGCGAGATCAACCCAAGGGGAAGCAGCAGAGTTCGACAAGGCAGACTGGGCAGCGCGTGGGTTCTTGGTCAAGAAGTCCCCGCGCGGAGAAGCCCGTACAAGAGAGCGGCAGAGATGGTGTGTCGAAGGAGGGCCTACGCTGCTTCAGGTGCCAAGAGACGGGTCACTTTGCTCGAGGATGCAGGAAGCCTAGGGTTGTTACCTGCTTCGGCTGCGGAAGACCCGGCGTGACGGTGGATCAATGCGGCTGCAGGGCGGGAAACGGATCGCCGGCTCAGACGGAAGGAGGTCATCTGAGCAGAGAGGCCCGCAGCGAACGACCTCCGCAGAATGGACCGAGTGGCTCGGAAAAATAAACACTCTGGTTGGAGGCGTTGACGACGACCGAACGCCTGAGGACATAAGGCCTTTTGTCCAAGTGGAGCTGATGGGCAGCGTGTTTTTGGCGTTACTGGATACAGGATCGGTCGTTAATCTAGTCGGGCGAAAGGTCGCCGATCATCTGCGTAGTCAAGGGGTGGAGTCTCTGAACCGAGCTACCTCTTTGCGCATGGCTGATGGGTCGAAGTCGAAGTCTGAAGTGTTGTTTCGGCTGACTGGGCAGGTTGGAGGAAAGTTGTGGACGGGAGATGCCTTGTTCATTCCCACTCTCACGGTTGATCTGGTCCTGGGCGTGGACGTTATCCGAGAGTTGGGACTGGTGACTTTTGAGGTAGAAGCTATCCAGATGGGCGTGAGTGCTGAGAGTTCTGGCCATGAGGGTTGTTTGAACGTTGTCAGCGTTGGTGATGAGCACTTAGGAGGCCCTGTGGATGCAGGTCCCAATTTAACTTCAGGTGTTGAAGCATCGAGCAGAATGGCTGCGAAGACAGACGTGGGTAGGGGCCCCGTCGATGTCGATATAGTGGAAGGTCAGCCACTTTCACCTTTGACCGAGGAACAGGCTCGAGAGTTGAAGCAGTTCCTGGACGCTGAGTTGCCTCATTTTGAGAGTATGCCTGGGAGGACTCATCTTTTAGAGCATGTCATGTGTCTAAAAGAGGGAGCGGTCCCGGTGGAAAAGGGGCACTACCCGAGGAACCCGGCGATACAAGCCGTGGTTAATGTGGAAGTAGAAGCAGATGTAGAAAGATGGGATCAAAGTTCAAGGTCCGTGCATCCTAGATCCTGAAACTCTTAGAGCTTCACTAGGTTGCACTGGATAGTGGTTTGTTATTTTCAATTGTGGTTGTGTTTTGTTTTGGATTGTCTACAGGTGAGACCCCTCTTGGAATATTCGAGTCAGGCTCACGGGCGAAGGGATGCCCATTGGGCGGAGAACCTTCGAGTTCCCTCAATTTTG
Source organism: Flexamia atlantica (assembly GCA_035578135.1). NCBI lineage: Eukaryota > Metazoa > Arthropoda > Insecta > Hemiptera > Cicadellidae > Flexamia > Flexamia atlantica. The sequence goes on along the minus strand of JAQJVK010000008.1, from coordinate 3,219,376 downwards.
AGTGGAAGTTCCAGGATTTTTTTTTCTTTTCCTTTTCTTTTTTTTACACCCCGATGTTGGTGGGGGGTGTAACGAGTCATATTTTGAGGGGGGTAAGACCAACGTGATCTCGTCGCCGGCCGGCTGGTGAGCGACGACGGCGGCGGGCAGCAAGCGGTGGCTGTGACACGGACAGGTTGCAGCGGCGGTGGCGGACCTGTCCCAGCGACGCAGGTTGGCTGCAAGCGGTGGTGGCTGCACCCTGACCCGGCGATAAGGCTTATCGCCTGGGTTGGCCACGACCCTGGCCGGAGAGGGCAGTTCGTCCTGAGATCGTGTACGGTACAGGTCGAGCGGTCTTTTCGTGGTTGGAGTGTACGAGTGGCGTACGTGCGGTGTCGAGTGCGACGGTAGTGGATTGAGTTGGGTAGTGTGACCCGCTTTGGTGAGTGACACCGTTTACTTTATTATTATTAAATAATAATATTATTCATTTGTGAGTAAGGTCTGACAGATTTAGTCGAGAGATTTTAATTGAAATATTAAATCTTTTAATAGTCTCGAGACCCTGCCCAGACACGTTCTGGTGTAGGGGATGATTAATTAGAAAGCCGTCTAGGCAAGGTTAATTATTACTGAAATCAGAGTTTAATAAGTCAAAAGTTCTAATCAAAGTTCAGAATAGAATATTTTGGTGAATATCTATTTTTGATTATTTAGACGTGACTGATAGCTGTAGAGGCCTGACGGCGTCAGACCTGTTTTAACAGGAGAAGTTGCACGTGGCCAATTAGAGGTCCGACTGTAATTGATTGATTAATTAATGAATGTAATTATATCAACAGTCAACTGAATTATTTTATTACATTTCTGTTCTTGCCAATTCAACCTGGTAGAATTTTTGTTTCAGTAAAATAATTTTACTGTGGCCAACATGTTAGGTAGCTTGAGTAGTTTGAGTTTGGTAGTTTGAGACCAGCTGGAACGTGTTTTGGCTTAAGTAGTTTCAGTATATCCGATCAGTAGAGTCAGTAGCTTTTATATTTACAGTCTGGACAGTAGGTCAGTCATATAAATATTACAGACTTTAATTACTGTATATTTTGTTTGACTTGCGCAATGCGGCACTAGCGTGCGTAAGACTTTTGTCCGTGTGGGTTATAGGCCCCGAGTTTAAATTAAGACGTTGTGGGCGATATACCTCGCGTGTTCCGGTATTGCTTTGGGTAGATTGTTGGGTGCTTGGGAGATTTGAGGAGACCCACGTGAACCCGAGTTACGTCACGCTGATAGGTGCACCCCCCCCCCCTCTTTCAGGTTTGGCCGTGATTACGACTCGTGTGCGTTGCACTTGTTTTGTTGTTGATTGGTATGAGCCGGACCTGAATCAGCAGAGTGTCTGCGTGTCCCTGAGAGCCAGCGAACCCTGGAATAGCCCAGCAATTGTAGGCTGAGTCGTCTGTGGCAAACTTCCTTTGTGACAATTTTCGTTCAGGGGAAAAATTTGTCATATATTGTATCTTTTAAAATTAAAATCAAGCTTCATAATTTCTTTTAATAATTTGGTGATTGTTAAAAAGCTCGGCTCGGCTCGGCTCGAGTTCAAAAATCACTATTCGCACACTCCTAGTAAAAAAAAATCTACACTTCTCATCAATATGTCTTAGGCTTAAAATTATTTAAATTATGAAAAATCTGAAAAATATTTTAAACTCCAATGTAACATCCACCAGAAATTTGCTAAATCTTGCTGATAGACTCGATATTTCTTGAATGTTAGATGACGTGTTAAATTTGTCATGATTTTACTCCTCATTTCATTTTAACCTAATGGCAGTTTTTTAATCAAATTGTATAATTTAATATTTCAAGTTCAAATCATTAAGAAGTTATATAAAAATACCTTTTTTATTCTTGATAAAGAAAACTAGAGGTGTGCGGATAGTGAATTTTTGGATCGGATCGGATAGCTTATGTTCGGATTGGTTTTGGATCGGATAACAACAGGTTCGGATCGGATAATACCGGATTCGGATATTTACGGCGCGGCGTAGTGAGCAGATTTAAGTTTTCTCATAAGCCTAAGGTAATTACAAGGAACTAACATATTATCCTAATGTGTAAGGTAAGGTTTGCCTTGATATGCTTGAGTTGTTGATTGTTGTGATATATTGTTTCCAATATAGGCCAAATGTCAATTATTAAAGGATGCAAAGGTACAACTAATTATCTGTTAAGAATTTAGAAATTTATTGATTCCCCTTAAGCATAGGTAGTATTTAATTGAATAAGCTTATTAGGCCTAAATTAATTTCAGGATTTGCAACTTAAAAATTCCTTTTTCAATGCAACCTAAATTTGTTCACTATTTGGCCTCTGTATTTGTTGTTCTTTTCCTTATTTGATCAGTGACTACGCCTGTGATTAGACAAAAGAATAATAAAATAATATTATTTTATTATTGTGAAAGATACAAAATAATAAGTGAAAAAACCAAATAATAAGTCTGAGCAGTAAAATTTAACCTAAATTTCAAGATAAGTTTCAAATGTTGAAGGTTTCAGTATTAAAGCTTGGGAATTTAATTAGAACAAAGGTCTATATGTTTTAGATAACAAACAACAAGCAAACTCACTAATTATTTTCATAGGCGTAGGTTGTCAACTCAGCATTGTACTGTTATCTTACAATTGTCCATTTTAATCACGTATAGAAAGTACGGCAGGCCGGCTTTTGACTCGGCTCAATTCGACAAAGATTAATATTCCAGCAAAATAAAAACTTATTTTGATCGTTCAACTTTCAATTTCTAGGTGGGTAGTTGCTTAATTGAAAAATAAAGTAATCTGTCAATAGAAAGAAAGACGTTCTTGAGTTAATTCAGTTTTTAAGCAGAAGGCAGACGACATTCGAAATCAAAAACGAAATGAGATGAAAAGACAAACAATGAAATGAACAGGTTAGCCAACTCTTTGGCAGCCCAAAATTATTGTAGGCTTTTTATTTTAACATATCAACTGGGCGCTTAAGATATTTAAGGCCTGAAATAGTCATGCGAAACATCAGCACGACTATTTATTTATGGGGTATTTACGGATTTCGTTTTGGCAATTGAAGACGACTGTTCCAAGGACAATAAAAACAGGTTTATATTACCTCAGTCTAACAGCTTTTAGAAAATCCACATGGACTACCGGTTTCGGAACATTATAATTCCATCTTCAGGTCGAATTCAAAAAAAAACCAAACTTGAACATGAGTCCATTGTCACTGGTTAAAAAGACACATAAAACATATAAACACGAACAACAAAAAACATTTAAATAGTGCACTTTAATTTAATCTAGTGTGTACCAACCGGTAGGTGAGCACTGACTGAAGAAATCAGGTGAACAGGAAGATGACGTTATCAGTGGCCAGTTGGACTTTGTACCTCTTTGTCCCTGTCTCTACTCCTTGCCTTTATCAAATTTATTCTATTAAACAGGACATTACTCCCGTATTTTAACTTTTCATTTAAAACATCATCTGGACTACTTTTAAAACTATTGTAAATTTCAAGCTCTTCAAGGGTATTTAAAAGAGGAGATTTATGTAATATTGTCATATTTGTATCCATGTTGTTGACACTGTGATTATTTGTCACAAGATGTTCACTAAATTTAGACTTCTGGGGGGCGGAGCTAGGTTTGGGGATGTGCTCCTTAAATCTCTTTTTAAAAGACCGCCCAGTTTGTCCAATATAGTGCTTAGGGCAATCAGAGCACGTTAATTTGTAAACACCAGTTTGGTGACAAGACTCCTGACTGAGACTGGGGGATTTTAATTTCTGCTCTAATTTATTAGAAGTCTTACAAGCCAATGTGATTTTGTGTTTTCTCATTTCATTTTTTAGGGTGTAATGTAGGTTTTTTCCATACTCTATTGATATGTAGTGCTTTGGTTCTACGTTGAGAGGAGAGCTACTTTTATTTTTATTTCTTTGTTTGTTTATAATATTGTCTACAATATTTACATTATAGCCATTAACCACTGCAATATGTTTAATGATGTTAACCTCATTTTCAAAATCAGTCGCATCCATGGGTACTGATAATAAACGATTGACTAGGCTATTATAAGCCGCCATTTTGTGTGCCATGGGATGGTAGGAAGTGGCATGTATGGTGTGGTCAGTGGCCGTAGGCTTCCTATAAATTGAATACTTGAGCCTGTTACTTGATTTTTTAACATGAATATCCAAAAAGTTTAGAGAGTCATTTAGTTCAATTTCTAAAGTGAACCTGAGTTTTTTTGTGGCACTGTTTAGATAATTATTCAAATTTTCTAATTGTCTGGCATTACCTTTATAGATTACAAAGGTGTCATCTACGTAGCGGCTATAAAAATGAATTCTATTGGCATGTTTGTTGGAGGGGGAAAAATGTACTTATTTTCAAAATCGTTCAGATATATTTCAGATAAAATACTTGATAATGGCGACCCCATAGCCAATCCTTCTTTTTGTAGATAAAATTTGTTATTAAAACTAAAGTGGTTTTGCTGCAGAACGGTTCGGAGCAAAACAGTCAATTCATTTATTGATTCTGTACTGAGGTTGGAATTGTCAATCAAGTTCTGCTTGAGAATCAAAATTGTTTCCTCAATCGGAATGTTTGTATAGAGGTTAACTATATCAAAAGAGGCTAGTCTGTAATGATTGGGTACATCTAAGTTTTGTGTGAGATTCACAAATTCTAAACTGTTTCTAAGGCTGTGGTTATTTGAAATTACAATTACAAAGTTTTTGTTTTATTCAAACATGATTTGATAGCAAGGTGACACTTATCGGTCGGGTCACCACTTAAAATTTCAATTTCGTTGTCATTGATAAATGCCTCAACTTTCTGTATATAATCAGCACTTTTTAGAATTACAAGGGATTGTCCTTTATCTGCTTTAGAAACAATGCACTGATTATCAGTGAGTTTTTTCTTTATATTCTCAAGGGAAGTTTTATTTCTGTTGTTTAAATTCATATTGTTAACATGCAAATTCTTCACTTTATTATCTATTTTATGCCTTAGAACAGTGCGAACTTGTTCGTCCTTAACTGAACTTATGGCCGTTTCAGCATTAATTAATTCAGTAATAATATTACTCTTCCATGAATTTCGAGAAAAATTATGTTTCAAACCTTTATTAAGTATGTCAATTTCCTCATCAGTAAAATTTATGTCTGTGCAATTGACAACACGAGGGTAAAAACTGTGATTTATTTGTGGTTTTATATTTTGTGCAGCCTTATCTTTTAGAAGGTTATTGATCTTTTTGTCCTGAATCCTTTTTTTATTTAAAACTTGTTTATTTATGAGTTGGTCGATTTTGATGAAGGTTGAATCTCTGACTGCAGGATGAAGCGTGTTGGCCAGTTCCAAAACACAGACAGGCCATACTTCCAAACTGGCCACAAAACAGTTTAGAATTTGTGAATCTCACACAAAACTTAGATGTACCCAATCATTACAGACTAGCCTCTTTTGATATAGTTAACCTCTATACAAACATTCCGATTGAGGAAACAATTTTGATTCTCAAGCAGAACTTGATTGACAATTCCAACCTCAGTACAGAATCAATAAATGAATTGACTGTTTTGCTCCGAACCGTTCTGCAGCAAAACCACTTTAGTTTTAATAACAAATTTTATCTACAAAACGAAGGATTGGCTATGGGGTCGTCATTATCAAGTATTTTATCTTAAATATATCTGAACGATTTTGAAAATAAGTACATTTTTTTCCCCTCCAACAAACATGCCAATAGAATTCATTTTTATAGCCGCTACGTAGATGACAACCTTTGTAATCTGTAAAGGTAATGCCAGACAATTAGAAAATTTGAATAATTATCTAAACAGTGCCACAGAAAAACTCAGGTTCACTTTAGAAATTGAACTAAATGACTCTCTAAACTTTTTGGATATTCATGTTAAAAAATCAAGTAACAGGCTCAAGTATTCAATTTATAGGAAGCCTACGGCCACTGACCACACCATACATGCCACTTCCTACCATCCCATGGCACACAAAATGGCGGCTTATAATAGCCTAGTCCATCGTTTATTATCAGTACCCATGGATGCGACCGATTTTGAAAATGAGGTTAACATCATTAAACATATTGCAGTGGTTAATGGCTATAATGTAAATATTGTAGACAATATTATAAACAAACAAAGAAATAAAAATAAAAGTAGCTCTCCTCTCAACGTAGAACCAAAGCACTACATATCAATAGAGTATGGAAAAAACCTACATTACACCCTAAAAAATGAAATGAGACAACACAAAATCACATTGGCTTGTAAGACTTCTAATAAATTAGAGCAGAAATTAAAATCCCCCAGTCTCAGTCAGGAGTCTTGTCACCAAACTGGTGTTTACAAATTAACGTGCTCTGATTGCCCTAAGCACTATATTGGACAAACTGGGCGGTCTTTTAAAAAGAGATTTAAGGAGCACATCCCCAAACCTAGCTCCGCCCCCCAGAAGTCTAAATTTAGTGAACATCTTGTGACAAATAATCACAGTGTCAACAACATGGATACAAATATGACAATATTACACAAATGCCATAAATCTCCTCTTTTAAATACCCTTGAAGAGCTTGAAATTTACAATAGTTTTAAAAGTAGTCCAGATGATGTTTTAAATGAAAAGTTAAAATACGGGAGTAATGTCCTGTTTAATAGAATAAATTTGATAAAGGCAAGGAGTAGAGAGACAGGGACAAAGAGGTACAAAGTCCAACTGGCCACTGATAACGTCATCTTCCTGTTCACCTGATTTCTTCAGTCAGTGCTCACCTACCGGTTGGTACACACTAGATTAAATTAAAGTGCACTATTTAAATGTTTTTTGTTGTTCGTGTTTTAAATGTTTTATGTGTCTTTTTAACCAGTGACAATGGACTCATGTTCAAGTTTGGTTTTTTGTTGAATTCGACCTGAAGATGGAATTATAATGTTCCGAAACCGGTAGTCCATGTGGATTTTCTAAAAGCTGTTAGACTGAGGTAATATAAACCTGTTTTTATTGTCATATCAGCTTTGGAGGCTATTTAATATGAATGTTCCAAGGACATTGTCGACACTGTCGTATGTCGGACATTGGCGAACTCTGGTTTGGTTGCGATTCTCTCTCATACCAATCGATGATGTTTAGTCGGTAACGGATACTGATCGAGACAGAACTAATAAAATATGTATTATTATTTGTTAACTGATTTAATGCTACGATACTAGAATTTATCTTGAGGAAATGTTTGTTATCGTGTCTTGTATTGCGCAATACTCTGATCGTATTCAACGATCTCGATGTAATCACGAGTCGCAATATCAGCAACCGAAATACATCGATTGATGCATACCACTACATAATCGGATCGTGTTGAGGCGTTGTTTTAGCCGCTATCGCAACCGTCGCATTTCAAAGCGTCGTTTTTGCTCCGCGATGTTTTCTGTCACTAATAAACTTTCGTCGGCAGTGACTTCTTTTGTTTGGAAGACTTTCCAAACTTGAAAATTTGATCCTTCTTTAAAATTTCCCCAAAGTGTGCAGTCTATCCGATAGAGTCGGATATCTAGTCAGTCTTACCGGATATTTATAAAACCCTCGGATTGGATTCGGATATCCAATCCGATCCGAATCCGATCTGTTATGCTGTTATGCCTCCTTGAAGTACTCCAGTACTTCAACTAGTTGTTCTCATTGATTGGAAGGAGGTATAGTTGGGTCACTGGACGAACATAAGTCCCATCTTGCGTCTGAATCTTGACAACTCGCACGATATTATCTGATCCAGGAAATGTTTCAATGACTCGAACTCGTGGCCACAGTAACGCCGTTGAAGTAGTCTTCATTAATACTAAATCCCCAATCTTTAAGTTACGTCGATTTGATGTCCATTTTACACGTTGCTGTAGAGTGTGCAAGTACTCGAGACTCCATCTTTTCCATATACGTTGAGCGTATTGTTGAACAGCTTGCCAATGTTTTAAACGATTTGATGGAACTGACGTAAGATTTGTTTCAGGAAGGGTGACTAGAGAAGCTCCTGTTAGAAAATGCCCTGGTGTTAATACATTTAAATCATTGGGATCACTGGACATTGGTGTAAGTGGGCGAGAGTTAAGTATTGCCTCGATGCGCGTTGTTAAAGTTATTAATTCAGGCAACGTGAGGATGGTGGTTCCCATGACTCTGTTGAGGTGATGTTTAACACTGCGTACAACTCGTTCCCAAAGTCCACCGTGATGAGGTGCTGATGGTGGATTGAAGTGAAACCTTATTGAAAGATTTGACATGAATGATTGAATTTCCAATTGCGACTTTGGGTTGGTGATAGTAGTTTTAACAATCTTGCTTAACACTGCATCAGCTCCGGCAAAATTCGTACCACAGTCTGAAAATATGTCATTACATCGTCCGCGTCTCGATATGAATCTAGTGAGCGCAGCGATAAATGCTTCTGTGGTCAGGTCTGTGACCACTTCGATGTGAACTGCTTTGGTCACCATGCAAATGAATATACAAAGGTAAACCTTCACTATATTACATAATTTCACATTGACGACTTTAACTGGGAAAGGACCACAGTAATCAACACCTGTAGACGCAAATGGTTTTGCTGGTGATGTTCGAACTGCAGGTAAATCCGCCATGAAAGGAGCAGTATTTGTAGGCCGATGTCGGAAACATGTAATGCATTTGTGAATGCGCAAGCGTATAACATTTCTGGCATTTAAAATCCACACTTGTTGAACAATCATTGAATGAATCAATTGTGGCCCAGCATGAAGATACTGTAGATGAAAATAATCTATTAGAATATCAACGATGTGATGTCGTTTAGGTAATAACACTGGATGTTTGGTTTCATAATTCAGTGAAGACCTACTAAGACGACCTCCGACTCGAATAAGTTGTTGATCATCAATAAACGGATTGAGTTTGCTTAAAGAGTTGGGACATTTAACTTGTTTAATTTCATTGTATTCCTTCATGAGAGTAGCTTGCTGTACTATAAAAAACAGTTTCAAACGTGCTGTTTTTATTTCTAAACTCGTAATATAACCAGATTGATAAGTTTTACCTTGGCAGTTATTTATGAAACGTAAGACCAAAGCTGTAATGCGAAGCAGTTTGGACCATGATGAATATTTGTTTAGAAGGGACCATTCTTCAGTGGAGGAAGTGGTAAATGTAGGTAAGGGAGTTGATTTTAATCCAGTTTGATCATTCAAAGAGATGGGAGTAAACCCTTTTGAGGGCCAATCACAGGATGGGAATGAAAGCCATTGTGGGCCGTTCCACCATAAATTGTGATGTATTAATTGAGATAAAAGTAAACCACGTGATGCGCAGTCAGCTGGGTTATCTTGTGATGCAATGTGAAACCAACACTGAGATGAAGTGAATTCTTGAATTTGGGCAACTCGATTTGCAACATAAGTTTTAAGTCTATAGGGTAGGGTGTGAATCCAAGTTAATGCAACGGTAGAGTCGCTCCACAGAAAAATATTTGATGTGATAAACATTTGTGGAAACAGTGTGACATAATGAGCTACTAGCTTGGATAAGAGATGAGCGGCACACAATTCAAGACGAGGAATGGTAACTCGTTTCAATGGTGCAACTCTGCTTTTAGATGCTACTAAACTTACTTTCACAACTTTGTCAGAGCTCTCGCAACGGAAATAAATAACCGCAGCATAACCATTTTCTGACGCGTCACAGAATCCATGTATCTCTATCTTACATAAAGAATCAAGATTCAAAGTCCGTGGAATTGATATCTGAGATAATGCGTGAGTTTTATCCACGATTTGTGTCCACTGGGCATGTACATCAGGAGGTAGATGTGCATCCCAAGCCAAACCCAACGTCCATATGAGTTGCATGAAACACTTAGCAAGCATGATAAACGGAGTTAAAAACCCACAAGGATCGTAGATTTTAGAAATCGCACTAAGTACTGTTCTCTTGGTTGGACTTTTGTTTACATTCTCTAGGCCCTTTGTTGTATATGAAAACGTGTCAGTTACAGGGGACCAGTGAAGGCCTAATACGGTAAAATGTGGATCAGTGTACTCAGAGACAAATTTAGGTGACTCACGATGTGCGTCTGGAACTTGTTTAAGTAACGTATCAGAGTTGGATACCCATTTACGTAGCTCAAAACCTCCACGTTTGAGTAAATCCGTTAATTGTTCCCGTAACTCAGTAGCAGATTGAATTGATTCTGCTCCTGTTATGATGTCATCAACATACGTGTGATGCAACAACGCATGCGATGCTTGTGGGAAATCGTGACCTTCATCTATTGCCAATTGGTGCAAAGTACGAATTGCCAAATATGGAGAGGAATTAACGCCGTAAGTGACAGTATTGAGTTGAAATGAATCAATTGGTTGATTGACATCTGATCTCCAAAGAATTAATTGAAAGTTGCGATCATCAGGATGGATGAGTATTTGCCGATACATCTGCTTGATATCACAACAGATCACAATAGAATGACGCCGAAATTGGGTTAAAATATCAGCAATATTATTCTGAAGTCGTTTACCTGTCATCAACAAGTCATTTAAAGAAACCCCAGAGCTCGATTTACAACTAGCGTCAAACACTGTTCTTAATTTTGTAGTCGAACTAGACTCCTTTAGAACGCCATGATGAGGTAAATAAATAATAATGACTACCAGTAATTAGAGAATCACATTTAGTCATATGTCCAAGAGCGATATATTCTGACATGAAATCACGGTACAATGAAGCAAAACATTCGTTAGTTGCAAACTTACGTTCCATGGCTTTCAATCTGATTTCTGCATTAGTGTGAGAAGAACCTAGGACAAGATTAGAATCCTTGAAAGGAAGACGAACAATGTATCGACCATTATCATCTCGTGTGTGCGTTTCTGAGAACAGACGTTCACATGCGTCATCTTCTTGCGATTGCTTATTATGCGTTGGAACCTCTTCTTGTATCCAAAATTGTTGAATTGCGTCATGTAAATTATCACTAGGAGTTGAGTGAAAACATGTACTGAGAGAAGTAGTATGGTAAGATGCAGAAGATGTAGTAGGTACACATGGGGAAGTGCCCATAACAATATGACCAAACTGGGATTGGATAATGTGCGGAAGATCAGGGCCTAGCTGAATGTGAGGACCTGTGAATATATGCGGACAAATGGCAGCTCCTAAAATCACATCGATGCGGTTCGGACTGTGAAAATTAGGATCAGCTAGTTGATATTGTTGTGCTAAATGAATTACTTCCCGTGCAATGGGAACTCTGGGTAAATGTGTTGTCAGTTTGTCCAGAATCACCATGGCATGATTATTGATTACAGGAATCCCAGTCAAAGTTTCGATAGTCCCGTAAATTTTACCTTTATTATTAGACACATGTTCATTAATACCCACAATTTGAACGTTACACATATGGCGTTTTGCATCTAGTAAGTTTACGGCACGTTCAGTTATGAGAGTGGACATACTACCAGTGTCCAAAAGCGCTCGAAACGTATGAACATTACCAGTATCTGTACGTACATTTACAAGTACGGTCCCTAACAACACTGTGACCTGTTTGTTACTACTCATGTTACTGTTATGGGAGCATATATTAACTGATTCTGACTTGGGCTGTTGAACCTTTTCTGTAGTTCCATCAGGTACAGACTTATGAGCACTAGATTGAACATTAGCGGTGAGTTGATCAGAACTAGAGACTAACTTGTCTGAAGGAAAATGCAGAAGTGTATTATGGCGTTTGTGACAAATTTTACATGTGGATTGAGATTTACACGCCTTAAGATCATGCATACCCAAGCATGAAATACAAAATTGTCGCGATTTTATGAGTTTATACCGTTCTTGAGGGATTTTTGACAAGAAGGTAGGACAGGCGTAAGTTCGATGATCGGTCGCACCACAACAACCACATTTTAATAACTGGTTAGTATTTGAAGATGCAGAAGCTACAAAATCTTTATGTCCCGAATTCCTTGGATTGTTAGATTTTACCCGATGTGGTGATAAATATGTGTTTTCTTGCTTGCGTGTTCCTACCGAACAAAGTGCGTCCTCATGTCTGTTACACTCTTTATTGAGAAACTCTATGATTTCAGACACGGTGGGTAATGAATGATTATAGGTAGCGTTAACATCGCGCATTGTTTCTAGCCTTTTCCTAAGGTCTAAGTCTAATTTACACAAAAGCACTGCTACAAGGAAAGGATTAGAGCCAGTTATGTCGCATTTTATAGCTGTTAACGCCTGCACGTTTTCTGTATAGCAATTTAAGAAATGACGAATGCCAGTGACATTTTTACTGGAAATGTCAGGAAGGTCCAAGACTTGATTGATGTGGAGTAACTGCAGTCTACGATCGTTCTGGTAGCGATCCGTGAGAATTTTATACGCAACGTCATAGTTTGCATCAGTGACAGTAAGATTCTTGACTAAATTAAGAGCCTCGCCCGAAAGAACAGTTATTAAATATTGAAATTTAATTACTTTGGATAAAGCTGGATTATTATGGATTGTCGTGTTGAATAGATTTATAAATGTGGTCCAGCTCGCATAGTCTCCATTGAATTTGGATAACTCAAGTTTTGGAAGACGAGCTGCACACCTGTCCCCGAGATTAGTCGTTGTTACAAGTTGATCTGACTGTTCGGTTGGATTGACATTAGAACCTACGATCTCTGAAATAGCCGACATCAAATACGCATACAAGTTTGAGACTTCTGATTGATCTGTAGCTAATTTATCGTCAGTTACAGCATCTTCTTCGTCATATGCAAGTGCGCGGTTAACATTTGACTCAAAATCGTCAAACCTACGCTGTATTTCCGAAGCATACCCTTTAAGAGTCCGTTGTTGTAAACTTGTGACAACATCAGTCTGATCTTGTATTTCGGTTACAATTAACTTTAATGCTTCAAAACGTGATTGAGTTAAGGACGTCAGACGGTTGTATGTAGCTGGCTTGAAGTCCGTAGTGCGTGGCATAATTATGGAATTAGCACAGTATGCTAGGTGCGGTCAGACACGAAAGGGCAAATGATAAATGCGTTATAACAAATGGGAAGAAAATGAAAATGCGGTAGCAAGGAAAAATGCGGTTGAAATAAAGAAAAGGCGGCTAAAATGAGCCTAGACTGTATCACATAGTCTGAAATTCAAATAATCCGTCCCGAGGGAACCAAAAATTGTTATGCTAAAAGGAGGACCAGACTTATATTCAAGTCAGAAAATTGTTGACTATTTGTAGGTATAGTTAATTTATTAAGGTAATGTATGAATGATAATAACAAAAAAACTGCTCTTTACATGTTTTAGGTATATTTAATTTAATTTATTATTGAAAAGTCTGGACACAATCATTGTTTAGTAGGAAACAAATATAATCATGAATGAATCTCACTTACTTGTCTTCATTATTCTTACTTTGGTTGTGATGATAGATTGCCTTTCCAATTGTTTTATACATCTTTGTTCATCTTTGTAATAATCTTGAAGCACATTATACTATGTCCATTAGGTTTTGAAACTCACTTAATCATTATTTTTCCAAAATAATTTTAAGACATTGTAGAATAAATTTAGAGCAGTTTTTTGTGAACAATGAAACCAAAACAAAAATAAAAAACATTTGCATAAATTAACAGATGGTAATCAAAGTAAAATTAAATAAAGTTAAAAAGAAACATATTAAAACAAGGACATACGAAGTGATAGACCAGCACCTAACACCGATCCGAGTTTTCGGATATCCGCACACCTCTAAAGAAAACCCAAATTTTATCCAAGGCAGAATTATAGCACAACTACTACCAAAAGAAGATTTTTTAGAACCCTTGTTAATCACAGAATGTGAGTGTGAACCATAACAATAAATTTAAATTGTTTAATACTTGTATAAGACTGAAATTCTGTATAATGCATATCCAAGTCTATAAAATGCTTGTTCACCAATTGTAGCTGAACTAAATGTTTAAAATTTAATGCACATGAATCTTGTTCAAAGAATCCTGTGACCTTTATGAATGGGCTAAAAATTACATCACTGTTGCTGGGACTTTTCAAACCTTTCAACACGATAAATGTGCATTTGTGTTTACTAGAGGTGTGCGGATAGTGAATTTTTGGATCGGATCGGATTCGGATCGGATAGCTTATGTTCGGATCGGTTTCGGATCGGATAACAACAGGTTCGGATCGGATAATACCGGATTCGGATATTTACGGCACGGCATAATGAGCAGATTAAGTTTTCTCATAATCCTGAGGTAATTGCAAGGATCTACCATATTATACTTATGTGTAAGGTAAGGTTTGCCTTGATTATGGTTGATTATTGTGATATATTGTTTCCAATATAGGCCAAATGTCAATTATTGTATGTAAAGGTACAACAACTAATTAATTATCTGTTAAGAATTCATAAATTTATTGATTCCCCTTAAGCATAGGTAGTATTTAATTGAATAAGCTTATTAGGCCTAAATCAATTTCAGGATTTGCAACTTAAAAATTCCTTTTTCAATGCAACCTAAATTTGTTCACTATTTGGCCTCTGTATTTTTTGTTCTTTTCCTTATTTGATCAGTGACTAGGCCTATGTGATTAGACAAAAGAATTAAATATAAAACTTGATTCACCAATCACTTCATAATTTAAGAAAGCTTTACATTTTTATTTAATGCATTAATGCCAGACATCCAAGATTTTGATTAACTACAATAATAGGCTACTATAAAAACAAAATAATTAGCCTGAGTAGTAAACTTAACCTAAACTTCAAGATAAGTTTCAAATGTTGAAGGTTTCAGTATTAAAGCTTGGGCATTTAATCAGAACATAGATCTATTTGTTTTATACAACAAGCAAACTCACTAATTATTTTTATAGGTTGTAGGGGTGGGCGAGTAGTGGATTTTGAATTCGAGTCGAGTCGGGTCGAGTATTAAGCCAACTACTCGAGTATCGAGTCGAGTCGAGTAGTTGTTTGTGAAAAGTAATGTAAAGTTCATTTTTTTAAAGTAATTAGGTCTTCGAATTACAATTGTTACTAATTGTTTTATGTAAACCAATTAACTCTAAAATTTTCTTCTCGTTTTTACAAATCAAATGAAGCAGAAATGAATGCTGTGTATTATTCAAAAGATAAACGAAGAATACAAATTTGAAGTTGTAAAATGCAAGGTCAGAGCTAAATATAGCTGTTAAGTTTTCAATTTCTGGATTCTGAGAGATGGTATTTCTAGATACAGTAGAGTCCCGCAAACTCGGAATTCGATAACCCGGAATTCTGGATAACTCGGAAAGCCTGCCAGAGCTATAAAGTGCATTGAGATTCAAGGCAAGAGCATGGTGTGACACATATAAAGCAGTTCTGGTTTTTCTTTAAGTTTTTTTTTGTAACTGATCATGTAGTTTTTGTATTTTTTACTATGCAATAAATAAATGATTTCTTATAGAAATAACAGAAACTACTTTTATTTTTTCTTATTTTTACTCATTTCCCGATAACTCGGAAATTTCACAAACCCGGACACCGTTCGGTCCACGTTAGTCCGGGTTTGTGGGACTCTACTGTAACTGTTGAAATCCATTATTCTGAGTTAATGAAATATTGTTGAGGTTAATGTTAAGAAAAACTCGTGGACGGCTGCGAAAAACGATAGCGCGTATCTGTCGATTGCCGATGATCGGCAAGTGTAGCTTTGCTATAATCGCGTCCGCCACGAAAAAACGACCGCGTGTATTTGCCGATCAGCAGATGTAGCTTTTCGAAACTCGCAATCTGCCGAGAAATACGATCGCGCATATTTGCCGATCGCCAACAATCGGCGTCAGATGATCGCGGTTCGCCGCGAAAAACGACCGCGTGTATTTGCCGATCGTAAATGAACGAAATGCAACTTAGCGAAACTAGCTATCGGCTGTAAAATCAGTCGCACGTATTAGACGGCCGTAAATGAACAGAAAATAATGCTGCATGTTTGTGAAACTAGCGAGCGGCCACGATAAAGAATCTGTCGATTGAGGATAAACGGAAGATGTAGTTTTGCGTAACTCGCGATCGGCTGTAAAATTCGATCGCACACACGTAAATCGTACGTAACTTCGATCGCACATAAACGGCGGGAGTAACTAACTACTCGACTCGTTTTTTCGGGTGGTAGGAGCTACCCGACTCGTGCTCGAGTAGTTGTACAATTTCGGGTAATTACCCGACCTTCGGGTACTTGCCCACCCCTAATAGGTTGTCAACTCAGCATTGTACTGTTATCTAAGAATGTCCATTTTAATCACGACGTATTGAAAATACGGCCGGCCGGCTTTGACTCGGCTTAATTCGACAAAGATTAATATTTCAGCAAAATAAAAAATTATTTTTTATCATTCAACTTTCAATTTCTAGGCAGGTAACTGCTTCACTGAAAAATAAAGTAATCTGGCAATTGAAAAGACGTTGTAGTCAGTTTTTAAGCAGACGGCAGACGACGACATTCAAAATCAAAAAGGAAGTGAGATGAAAAGACAAACAATGAAATGTACAGGTTCGCCACTCTTTGGCAGCCCAAAATTATTGTAGGCATTTTATTTTATCATATCAACAGGCCGCTTAACATATTCACGGCCTGAAATAGTCGTGCGAAACATCAACACGACTATTTATTTATGGGGTATTTACGGGATATTTCATTTTGGCAATTGAAGACGATTGTTGGACATTGTCGAATGTCGGACAATGGCGAACTCTGATTCGTCCTGGTTGCGATTCTCTCTAATACCAATCGATGTTTCATCGGTTACGGATACTGATCGAGACAGAAGTAATAAAGGATGTATTATTATTTGTTAACTGATTTAATGCAACGATACAAGAATTTGTCTTAAGAAAATGTTTGTTATCGTGTCGGGTATTGTGCAGTATTCTGATCGTATACAACAATCTCGAATTCTCGATCTAATCACGAGTCGCAATATCAGCAACCAAAATACATCGATTGATGCATACCACAACCATTGAATATCGAATGCCACTACTTAATCGCATCGTGTTGAGGCGTTGTGCTAACCGCTGTCACAACCGTTGCATTTCTAAGCGTCGTTTTTGCTCCGCGATAATGTACTTTCGTTGGCAGTGACTTCTTTTGTTTGGAAGACTTTCCAAACTTGAAAATTTGATCCTTCTTTCAAATTTACCCCAAAATGTGCTGTCTATCCGATAGTCGGATATCTACACAATTTCAGGGAAAACCCAAGAAGATATTGAAATTAAATCATTTTTAAATCTTGCTGCTATTGAAGAATTTTCTACCAGTAAAAACCTTTCTTTAAATTCAAATAAATCAAATTTTATATCTTTTTGTACTAAACAGTCTAGATCCGAAATAGAAACAGCTCTCTTTTTAGATAATTCAGACTTGAATCAAGTTGAAAATACTTAATTCCTTGGATTGATAGTAGGCTAGATCAAAATTTAAGTTGGGAGACCATGTTGATCATGTGGTTAAAAAAATTTCATCAGGTCTTTTCGCTTTACGACAAATGATAAAGGTTTGTAACATTGATATCCTTAAAGCAATATACTTTTCACTAATAAATTCACACATGTCCTATGGTATAGCTATGTATGGAGCTACAACTAAGAAAAAGTTTGACCGAATTCTTCTCCAACAAAAAAAAGCTTTAAGGATAATATTTAATATTAAGAAAAAACAATCTGTATGTCCGTACTTTTCTCAATTAGAAATTTTAACTGTATATGATTTATTTGTTTTTGAAACTGTTTTGCATGTTAGGAAAAATAATATTTCAACAACAAATCCAAACCCACACAATTACAACACTAGAAATAACAGGTATGTTGAGCAACATAAATTAAAATTCTTTGAAAAGAAAACTACTTATATTGGGACTAAATTTTTATTTAATTTGCCAAATAATACTTTAAGTGAGCAAAATTTTAAGAGTTTTAAAAAGTTACAGAAAAATTATCTTTTAACTTTGAACCTTTATTCATTTGATGAGTTTCTTAATTTTAAAAATCGGAATTAATGATACTTTGATTCTGCTGTGGACATATCAATTTAATTAACAATTTCAGCATAAATAACCATGTAATGTACCTAAACTTTATGTAATATTAGTTTTAGTTAGACACTATTCTTGTATATATTGTACAAACGATGAATAAAGAAATTTTGAATCTGAATTTGAATCTAGTCAGTCTTACCGGATAGTCATAAAACCCTCGGATCGGATTCGGATATCCAATCCGATCCGAGTTTTCGGATATCCACACACCTCTAGTGTTTACTCATACCTCCATCTTCCTCTTCTGATCAGTTAACTTCTTATCTAGTTGTTGGTTCAGTTTCTCCGCAGTTTGTGCTATTTTTGACTGGTATCTCTGTTTTTCTCTTTCTCTGTCCTGCATCCGCCTGTTAAGAGCTGCCTCTTTTTCGTGAAGCTGTTTGTTACAAATCATGCAATGCCGGTTAGTTGTAAGCAGACAGACAAATAATATCATGTATGTTGATATGGAGACATAGACAATAGCCAAAGTGTTAGTTCCAAGGAGGTGAAACTAGTTAGTGATGATTTTGTACAAGCTTTGACACACACTTAGGGCTTACAGGTGAAATAAAAATTTAGTGCGATATAAACTATTTGATTGGAAGTATTTGGTATATAAAGTATTGACAAGAAATCGGTACGCTTTCTAAATTTAAATTGTTTTAGTCTTGAATAAAAAAGTTTTTAATAATCACTTGTATTGCAACAATCTATAAATTAAAATTTTTCTGAATTATTAAGATAATTTCTAAGAGAATAGGTAAAAGGTTAATTTTTATTTTTAAAAAGCCATGAGTAAATTTAGCGTAGAGGATTAAAATATGAAACAACTACTTACATCATCTTGCAGTCGTTTTATGACTCTTTCATATCCTAAATTTTGCTTCTTCAAAGAGGAATTCTCTACTTCTTTCTTGACAAGCTGTGACTCTAAATTTGCAATCTGTAACAGAAGGCAAAAAAGATTTCAATCAGTTCAAGATCTGTATCACATCATCCAGACAGTAACCTCTATTTGAAATAATATCTCACAAAACACAATTTAAAAACGTTTAAAAAGGTTTGTTCACACACAAACAGCTATGCGTACGCAACATTACGCGATTTATCTTCAGACTTTTAATTATGACATTCGAAACAGGAAGGCTGAGGAACACTGCAATGCTGTTGCTCTATCTAGATTTCCTATGGCTGGAGGTAAAGAAAATGAATCTAGAGAGGTAAATATTTTTCAATTAGAGCAAATCAGATCGCTTCCGCTATCATCAGCAGAAGTAGCAATGGAAGTACAACATGAAGAGGAAGTGGCTGAGTTACTGTATTTCCTTAAAAATGGTAACAATATTAATAATTCAGTCAAATCATTTTTGGGCTATCCAGCAGAAGAGTTTAGTTTACAATGTAGATGTATTTTTGGAGTCACAGAGTCTAAAAACCAGGAAAATTAAGAAAACGAGTACTGAAAGATTTACACGGAGGACATCAAGGAATTGTGAAAACCAAGCAGTTAGCTAGAGGTGCCGCAAGTCGATTATGATATTGAAACGATGATTAATGATTGCAAGTCATGTAAAATGATTAGGAATAATCCACTAAAAGTAAGTAATCATCACTGGGAGTATCCCGATCAACCAATGGAAAGAATCCGTATTGACTATGGGGGGCCATGGAAGGGAAGCTATTACTTTGTGGCAGTGGATGCTCATAGCAAATGGGTGGAAGTATTTCCTGTGTCTTCCACGACATACAAGGCCGCCGAGAGCCAAGTCGGGCCCCAAGTCTGCACACAGCACGGGCCCTCCGGGGTGTCGGGGGGTATGGAATACCCCCCAGAGAAAGGTGGGTCCGGGGGTCCTCCCCCGCAAAATTTTTGAGTATTAGGTCTCTAAACTCGCGTTTTTAGGCAGTCTAGAGGTGGAACATCATACATATCCGAACCTCCAAAAAAAACCCAATAATCCGGACCAACTAAGGCTGAATGGTCGGTCGAACTTAGAAAATAGTCTACTCTGATTAAAAATCAAAAACTAAAAATTATCAGCGGTACCGCACAATTACATTTCCATTCATTCGTCTCTTTCCCATAACTTCCGCGTTCGTTTCACTCACAAAGTTACTCTTCCGTTTTTTTGCGATCAGTGTGCACGATTTTTTTTCCGGCCATCTTCATTTATTGCAATATATGTTGTGCTCTTGTTGTCTACCATCGTGGATAATTTCCTAACGTATTTAAGTTGTTGTTAATCTATCTTCTATCGATCTTCTTATATATATTATTATTATTATTAAAAGAATTTCTGGGATTTTGTACAGAGCAAATCGACCTCTAGAAATTAATTTTTCTTTACATATTTGGTATCAAATTAAAGCTATTACCATAGAAAAATAAACAGGAACAGAAGCGCCACGCAATGTTAATATTTGTAATCATGTTTTGGTTAAAAAAACCGGCCAGATCATAGATGGCGCTGCTAGTAGAACCGGCCAAGCAGCGTTGCCACGCTGAGCGCTCAGCCGGCTGGCCGGCCGACTCAGCCGGCCAGGGAGAAATTCCCTCGTCGCGCCGCACCAGGGCGCCGCATAGTGATCCAGACATACTTTTCAATGATAGAAACAACACGTGCGAAATTAATAATCAGAAAAATACTAATGACAAATATCTTTCCCAAGTACTATTGGTAATTAATTATAGGACTCAAAGGCAAATTAAATTGCTTATTTACGTTACTAACTTACTTGTTATTGTAATTTTTTAACTGTTGTTTATGATATTTATACTGTGATAACTCATGATTATCATTACATTTAATTCATTAAAATTTGAGAATAGAAATTAATTTACTATGAACTAAACTGTAATACAAAAAAACCTTAATTAAAAATAAATTAAAACTAAAATATTTAAAATCCGACCCATCATTGACACATATCCCTCATTACATGAATTGAGACTACTTACATTTAACAATGCAATACCTTTAGTCAAAAGTGTTTTCCTGTTTCTCTTGGGATGTTTCCTCAAATTGCTTATGATAAGTCTGATGACACTAGGAGATCGTTTTTTTCGCGAGCGTTTTCACACGGCCACAGACAACGTTTAGATGTCTGTACATCTGTACGCACAGATAACGTATCTACGATCTCTGTGACAAGGCACTGACGTACATGCCAATTATAACTCAAACTCGAAAACTTTACCGAAAACAATACTTTCTCAATTTATTATGTATAGGGGGAGAAAGTAAAAAGTATCCACATTTAAACAGAAGCTTAGTAAATATTTGCTTTTAGTGTTGCCTTGCTTAAGTCATGTTAATTATTTTATTGAAATTATGAATATGACAAAAGATTTAGATAACTATTTTTTTACAAAATATATCTCAAACTTACTTGTCAATTTTTTCGAACTACAAATTCGACGGAAAGTTTCTCTTGTACTTTTTTTACTCAAAAACTCTATGGTAGGCCCTACCTTTTTATCTACTATACAGGGTTTCCGGAAATTATGGTAAAAAAATTAGTAAATGATAGTAGAGGTAAGAATAAGAAAAAATGTTCATGTAAACATAGGTCCTAAAGTGCTTCGTTTTCCATTTGTGTGTCTGTTTGTGATTTGTACATATTTAATCATATCTCACGAACCTCTAAATGTACAAACATCATACTTGGTATATGAATGACCACTATTAAGAACTATTTTTGAAAGGAGTATAAGAAAAAAATTATAACTTTTCTGGATAAAAACATAGTTCTTTAGAACATCCTATCTGAAATTTTCATGTTTTTATTCGGAAAATTCAAATTTCTCCATTACTCGTTGCCCAATCATTATAATCTTAATAGCAGCGTTAATTGGATTAAATTTTGCAACTTATTAGTTTATTGTACAATTTTTCGGAAATTTACGATTTTTAAGATACTTACCTTTGAAAACAAAAAACAGTCGCCATTTTCAAATGATACTTCTTACAAAAATAGTTAAAAAAATAGTTATTAACAGTGGTCACCCACATTCCAAGTTTGAAGTTTATAACTTAAGAGGTTCGTGCAGACGGAAAACAAAGCACTTTGGGACCTATGTTTATATGAACTTTTTTTACTATTTTTACCTCTACTATCATATACTAAAATATTTTACCATAATTTCCGGACACCCTGTATATTTGTCAAATACCACTTACAAGTAATTACACAGCGCAAACTACTTGACCTAAAACCTTGAAATTTTGTATGGACAGCATCCGCTAAGAACGGATATTTCAAAATTTGAAGTTTTAAGGGGTTTTCAGCAAGGTCGAATTTTGCAAATGTTTCCATAAAAGTTTACTGGACGATTTTTTGTTTGCATTTTCAATGTTCAATCAATCAGTTACATTGATTGTATACTTCATTAATGTATACTAGTGGCTTGTAGGGGCAAAATAGACCTGCCCTAAAAATAAAATACCAATGCTGAATATTTAATTTAAGATATACATTATTCATCATTCATCATACATTGCTTGAAATGACGACCTACTTAGGTTTTGTTATTTACTATTTATTTATTTATTAAACTTGATGTGTAACGTTAAAGCTATTTGACATTTGCTAGTACGTTGCACATTTTTTACTTCGTTTTTACATTGCTTCAGTGTAGTAAAGAGCTGAATTTTCGGAACTGTGGCATCGACCTCCACGGCTCTTCCCCCGGAAGAGACCGGACGGATAGCCGTCGACCCCAAAACAAACCCATGCAGTTCACATTATTTACAATTAAACATTTGATTAAACTTACGCCCCACACGTTTGGTTGTCCGTGAGTGAATATTGCTTCGTGTTGGTAGATTCTAGATTACACCTACACTGAGAAAAATATCTTAGCGGAAAAGCAGAGTTTTACCCCCAAGTCTAGAGCTGTACTCGCAATACGTAAATAAGGACTTGGCTCACGAACAGGAGTGTTGTGTCTGGACCTAGCTCAATGACTCGGCAGAGTTTTGGGCAATAGTACAGACGCAGGACTCGCAGTCCTTCTTTAAGAACTTTTTCTCTGCAATTACGCTCGAACTGCCGTATTTGCAAATAATCAGGGAATTTAACGTGATTTTAAGGAAAAAACATTAAACTGACGTCATAGATGGTTTGTATACGTCACAAAACACGTCATAAGTTTATCCATGATTACTTTCTGCCTGCAGCCCATTGCATTTACGATAGGCGTATGGATAAGAACTTCAAATTATTTCCATGTGATTTGGTAAAAGCAGTTAGTCTTTACCTTGTTTTAGTTCGCACTATCATCTAATCTTTTATTTCAATCGAATTAATATTTTTTTACCAAATCTGGATTGATTTTAAGTCCGTTGTGTTAGTTTTATATTTGGGATTGAAAATTTACTAATGTGATATAAGTTTAAATAACAACATTTGGTTTCTATAATACAAATGTTATTAATGTTTTTTACAGATTTACTTACTGTAGTACCATTGATAGTAAATACATGTAAAGTAAATGGTAGTGAAACGTCTAAAAGAATATCAAATTTCCAATTTTTCAGAAAAAAAGCTTAGATTTTTGAAGAAAATCTAAGCTTGTAATGTGTTTTTGTGCTACAAAAGATCTTTTAGGTCGAGGTAGCAAGGGTTAATGTTACCCCAGCCCCCAAGGAAAAAAAAGATGAATTTTATCTGCCCAAAGTTTACACGAGCAAATTACCAAAAAAAGTAATTGCACTGTTTGAATCCTGCTTCGATTTTAATAACTCAGGGATTTTTAGCAAAGTCTTAAACAAGATGAATTGTTAGAAATAGAATGCAGGTCGAGTATAACCTTGCATTGATTTGCTGCCACTTTTAAATGTATCAAATAAATATGTCAGGGCAATAAATTGTAACTACTAATGGTATAAATACCTTGTACTGTCAAAGTTATCCTTTGTAGTCTCATATTATGGGCTACGACAGTTACAATCTCAGAGAGATCTTCCTCGGGCGATGGAAATCACATTTAATTCCAGTGGAAGTCGTCAAGAAGCATTAAAACCATCATTTACTTGAATTCTGTTAGCAAAATGGCAATAACTCCGTAAATTATTAATCGATCTTGATAATCTTTATATGGTCTTGTATGAAATAAACTTTCGCAACGTTTTTGTCTCTTATCCAATTTTTGGAAAATTTACGGTTTTTAAGACATTAAGTTTTAAAATATAAAAATGACTGCCATTTTAAAATTATACAAAGGAGAAACTTGATAATCCGCACGAAAATAGGTCCTAATAGTCAGAATATAACTACTAAGTTTGAAGTTGATATTTTTTGTAGTTACAAAGTTATGCAAAATCATGTTAAAAACACATACAGACCGACAGACGGATAATATCTTGGCTACTTGCACATATTTATTATAAAAAGTACAAGTGTAACGACTGCCTAAAAAAATGTACAATCTACAATCAGAGCTGAAGAGCAAGAAAGAACTGCTGTTATTAAACCGCACTTTTTCTAATTTTAAAGTTGACCCTACCAGTGGCCTCTTGTTACCCTCAGAAAATCTCGAACACGTCGTCAACACAGCTCTTCTGTACAAAAATACATTTTCCAAAATTGGACATAGATTGGGGTTGGTTAAGCGACTTGTTGGGCTCACCAAGAGCATAGTTTCTTTAGATTCTCTGGCGTGTGTATCGTGTGAAGAGCGCAGCAATTTTATCATAGAAACACTGTTTCGTATACTCATACATAAAAAATGCAAATGGGTTTCAAATGGTTTTAAAAACAGTGCACTGGGAAAGATCAAAGTTTTGAAACATGCATAGCTATTGGTTGAAACGTAAAAATACGAAGTAAAAATCACCGATTTGTTTCTTACAGAATATGTATTTACTTATTTTCCTATCGGTGTTCCGTAAAGTAAATTAATATTAGGCCTTTAAAGTAAAGCTTTAACCAATTAATTTTCCTACATGGTTTGGGGTTTTTTATAGCCTTGGGTTTTTTGTAACCACGCGAGACCTATCCACCTCCTGGCCAGTTCTTCAGTTAGATCCGTCTGTTTAGTAACGAACGGCACGGTACGGTGCAGCGGAAGAAGAGCGCGAGTCAGGTTGGCAGCGAGGCGGAGTGATAAGCTGATAAGCTGGCGCGGGGAGAAGGCTGCCTCCTTGTGGGACATTGGGAATCCCGCGCTGCCCGATATGGCAACAAGGCTCGCCGTAACCCTGACTTAGACGCCGCGCCAGCCCCTACATTTTGGATAATACCACGTCCTAGCGCGTACGCTTTTTCCCTATCCCGTGGCGCTTCTGTTCCTGTTTATTTTTCTATGCTATTACTCTCTAGATGATCCTTTTGTGGGTTTAGAAAACATCCCATAAAAAGCCTTTGCACAGGAGGCTTTTGAAATTCCAGGAAAGTGCTACTATCTGTGTTAGAACCTGTGAACTTTTTCCAATTCGCATTTGTTTGTGACAAAACAAATGATCAAGATTTGAAATAGTTCCAGAGATATCCCCCAGAATACAGGTCAAGCAAAAGTCAGTCAACATTCATCTACACTATGATTTTGATTTCTTAAAATGTTGATGTTTTTAAGATTACAGAAAATAAGGAAGAGTATTTGCCCTATTGAAACAAAGACCATCAGTCTATAATTATCTAAATTTACTGTATTTATTTTCTTAAAAAGGGAACTTAAAAAGGAACACAAGTAACTCAGGAGGTGCTCTGGAGATGGGATTTTCTAACAAACTATTTACAGTGAATACACATTGATACATGTAATGTTTCAACACATTGATGAATGTTCAAGGTTTAGATTTTTAAATAGCAATATTATTTAAGTATTAACCTAGAAAATATAAAGTTTTAAAACGCTAAAACCTGTATTTTGTAAATGAACATGGAATGTGATATTGAAGTGTTAACGGATAGGCTGTCTATTTGGTTTGATTTTTAAACGTACCAATAACAACATGCCTATTTAATGAAGGTGTTTCATTGAAAGTTATATTATAAGCCGCGCCAATTAGGTACAAATTTGCCAAACATGTATTCAAGATGTGAAACAAAGAAGCGGGCCAATTTGAAAATTTAATTCATTGGCCGTTTTGAGCGTTGAATAATTTTGTTTTTACGGCGAATGGCTATTTTATAAATGTTATTTAGAGATCAGTTCATTAGTAGTTCAGTATAGTTTGTCTATCTTCTTACCATTTGTTGTTAAGACCTAACAAAGATGATTGTAAGAAACTGACGCGTTGTTGATGTGTAGAATTAACAAAGATTCAATACTCAAGAAAACTCTAAAACAGAGACATGAAGATGCACCAAGCAATGAAGATCCATGTAAACTAACCTCCTTTTTGTGCAAAATGAACGTTGTTGCACTATCGAAATTTTAAAGAGTAGAACTTATATATAAACACTTTTAAAACAGAGAAAATTAATGAACTTCACAAATTCTGTGAGGAATTTCTTACCCATATTGAAGTTAAAAGTCTAAGGTAATTAGTTATTTTTTATTATGTAGGGGTGTGCGAATAGTGATTTTTGAACTCGAGCCGAGCCGAGCCGAGCTTTATCAAAAGTTTTCGAGCTCGAGCTTTTTCGAGCCGAGCTTTTTAACAATCACCAAATTATTAAAAGAAATTATGAAGCTTGATTTTAATTTGAAAAGATACAATAGACTAGTTGCATACCTTAAGTGACCACCAGCTCAAAAATAGAAAGCTTATCTCCAAAACAAGTGAATTATCTGATAGGTTCATCAGTATTTTGTATTATGTTACATAAAATTAATCAAACTGGCCCAAAAAGTAATTTATGAAGAAAAATGCCAAATTTAAAATCTACAATTATCTAAATTATATTTAAGTAATAACCAATCCCACAATACTTTAAAATAAATAGTTAAAATTACATAATTAGACTAGTTACATATAGGTACTACAAAATTTAATTTCAAGAGTAGAAAAGAGTAGTTGAAAGGTTTTAAAATAGTTATATCAAGTAAAAAATCACACATTTACACTTAGTCAAACACAAGATTGACTTTTTTTATGATCACTAAAGTAAAGATGATACAAAATTAAATAGCCATCCCAATTGTGGCATAATATTCATGGCTAAACTTATTATTTCAAATTATAATATATGAATGAAATAATATTTAATAACAACAATAATTTATTGTAATCCTAAAATTAGTTGCATTTCTATACTTTTGTGAAGAAAATAATGTACAATTAAGAAGAAGAAAGATCAAAAATAAATAAGGATGGAATATTGAGAAAGAAAGAAACAGCTATCTCTCTCACTCTCCTTATCAGTGGCCAATGAGGGGGGGGTGGAGGTTGTTTACTCCAAGCCCCTTCCCTGTTTTTTTGCTACTGTCTGACTCAGAGTTGAGTTAATTAGGAGATAAGGAATCCTTACTACAAAATGCAAAAATACAAACTACTTGTCATACAACTATAAATGACAGCTCATATTTTTTGTCTTATTTTTATAAATCAAATGAGACCAAAAAGAAACTTGTACGATATACCGATATACCGTTTAAGAGATAAGCCTTGATAAAACAATAGACTTGAATGCTGTATTTTGTGTTCCCCAAGGTCAAGTAAATGTAGCTCCGATTTCCGTCTAATTGGAGATAATATTTCTTGTTACCTGTCAATGTCCTTTCCTTATCACTAGGGAATGTTTTTTGCCTGTTTTTCGTGGGAGGGAAATGCTCTTCCGGTTTAACGCTTCCAAAAATAGATCGCAATAATTATCTTTCCGATAAGAACTCTCTTATCAAAAGCTCGGCTCGAATGTCGAGCTTTTTCGAAAAAAGTCGAGCCGAGCCGAATACTGAAAAGCTCGACCTAAAAGCTCGACCGGTCGAATACTCGCACACCCCTATTATAAAGTTTGCCCCAACGAGAAGTTCAATTACTGGCGACATTATTTCAGTGCTATGACACAAGGAATCGGTCTAGAAAATTAAAAAATCACAAAAATTCACACACTTCCTCTTTGAAAGGTATTTTGCGCTGCAAAACTCCTTACATAATCAACATGAAACTAAAGCCTATTTTACCAAGTTGTTTTTAAGTCACGAAGTGACGCGGGCTGCTAGTATATTTTAATTCAGAGGGATGGAGAGGGAGGTAGAGTCGCTCACGCTCACAACTCGCTGGCCGCCACCGCCGTAGCTAAAATAGTTTTAGTGTACAATACAGTCAGCCGCAAATACAAAAAACAGACAAACAAAACAATCGCTTTTGCCTTAACTAAATACAGTATTATCAACGTAATTTGTCTAACAAAGTTAGACATTTTATTTTTTTACATTTAGTTCAAATTTTATTTCTAAGTAGTCGTCAGCAATATTTCCTCAATCTAAAAAAAATCCGCTTATCCCGGGCCCCTTCGGAGCCCGGGACCCAAGTTTCAGACTTGGCTGACATGGCCTCTCGGCGGCCCTGACGACATATACAGTGGAGTCCCGCAAACCCGGAATTCGATAACCCGAATTCTGGATAACTCGGAAAGCCTGCCAGAGCAATAAAGTGCACTGAGATTCAAGGCCAGAGCATGGTATGACACATATAAAACAGTTTTGGTTTTTCTTTAAGTTTTTTTGTAACTGAAAATGTAGTTTTTGTATTTTTTACTATGCAATAAATAAATGATTTCTTATAAAAAATAACAGAAACTATTCTTGTTTTTTCTTATTTTTACTCATTTCCCGATAACTCGGAAATTTCATAAACCTGGACACCGTTCGGTCCACATTAGTCCGGGTTTGTGGGACTCTACTGTACATCCTATGGATTACCGCGAGTGTTGGTTTCTGATAATGGAGCTCCCTTTACCAGCAAGGATTTTACTGAATTCTGCGAGGGCTGTGGGATTAAACAGAATAAGAATAAGAATAAGAACTTTATTCTGCCATAAAATCTTCCATACAAATACATTGGCACGACACAATTACATAAATAAAAATATCATGTTAACTTAAGTCCTTCATAGTCCACAGTCTTGATGTGTACTCATCTACAGAATAAAATGTTTCTTTACATAAAAAATAGTTTAGTTTAGATTTGAAGTGTTTATCACTAAGTTGTCTTATGGGTCATTCTCACATAAAGAGATAATTTAAGTCCTTAGGTTAAAAAATGAATTTTTTAAATAATGTTGTTGAAATAAAATATTTTTCCAAAATATGTGTATGTTTATTTATTCAACCCATATAATTCTTTGTTTGTGAATATCAAATTGTTGCCAAAAAAATGCCTTCCCTAATCCCATTCATCAATTCGGTCGCCGTCCCAACCTATATCAATCAAACTTACATGCCTGTAAAAATGAATAAAATAACTAGATATATTTTATATTCTAGGTCAATATGTCTGTTTTAACATAAATCATTAATTAACAGTATCAAAAGAAAAAGTTTCATTTCAATATTAATAATTGAATGGAATCAGCTGTCCTAAAAATACACGGCGTCCGAACGTGAGTTTTTAAAACTCCCACACAAAGACCAGCTCCCGTCTTCCATGATCCCAGACGACTGAGGTAGTGTTGAAAAAGGTGCAACGTGAGTTCCCTTATCATTTCATGAATTAAAAACCAGTTTTAAAATAGATATATCACCAAAACAAGTTAAGAAACTTGCAGTACCTTAATTGTAGATCAATTCGGTCTCCAGTATTACTTTTATATAATCATGGAAACAATTACACTACCAATATTTATCAAAAGCTATTGAATGGTGTAACATAACCTAGAAATGAAAACAATCTAGGTAGCTTGTTCTGAAAACGACAGAGCCAAGAAAGTGAAATCGTCAATTCGGAAGTCATCATTTCGGTCGGCCTACCGAATATGATTTTGGCGACCGAGTTGACGAATTTACATTGAAAAACAGTCATAACGTTGCTTTACCACATTTACCTTAATATTTCTGACGGAATATTATTACTAACTAACAAAATTATAATAAAACTAAAGCAGATATTTAACTTATTTTTGTAAAACACACTTTTTTTTAAACTGATTCTTTCCATCTGTTATTTTTAGGTTATTACTTCATATTCCTATATAGTTTGGAAAATAAATGTTCTGCCAAATCACAAATTGTTTAATTTTAATAGAGACCACATATTTCTTAAACGATAAAACCCTTTAAAGTTCATTTTGATCGCGGCTGCGTCATTTCGGTCGCCGCTATGTCATTTCGGTCGCCGTGAATTTAGTTAAAATATACAAATTAATAATGAAATAAAAAAAATATTAAAATACCCAGTTTAACACTTGAAGACGTCTTGTAAAATTTTGTGAAAAATGTTCTCTTTAAGTAATTTTTTCACGGACTAATTGATTTTTTGATAGTTGTAAGACTTAAATTTTTAACGTTTGAGCCAAATTTATGAAATTAAAGTCATTTTACCATTTTAAATCAAGTATCCATTATAATAGTTAAGACCCTCATTACATTTTAAATACTTTTATATGGTTCATTGAAGTATTTATTTTTATTTTTTACATTTTTTAACCATTGATCATGATGAGTCTTGATGCATTAAAAAATTGAGAAAAAATAGAAAATAAAAAAATTCAGCACTGCTGCTTTGAATATAGTTTCTTAAAGGTATTTGATAACAAACTACAGCCTGTACTTTAATATATTTTTCATTTATTTATTTTTGATTTTATTGCTTAAATTATCTCTTTATATGAGAATGACCCTAAATATCTAATGGTAACTTGTTGTATAACTTAATAGCAATTAATATAGGGCTTTTATCTGTTTTAGCTAATCTTACTTGTGGGGTATTTAAATTATTACAAAAATGAATATTGTAACTGTGAACATCACGTCTACAGTTTAGTTGATCAATATTGGCTCCTATTTCCTCTTTTTTACCTGTCTTATATATAGGATGCACCTATGTAATTTTTAAGACATCAGGAAATATTCCTAACCTTAAACAACTATTAATAAGAACCGTCAATGGAGATATGAAACTTGCAATGCTTTCCTTAATCAGAATGTTTGTCAAACCAAAGTGATCTTTACTTTTTTTAGGAGCTAATTGATGAACAACATCCATAATATCCTTCTCTGTTACAAAATTAAAACAAAATTCACTAATATTATCAGGTACAATCATCTTACTTAAATATACGTTAAAATCAGAGTTACTATTTCCGTTTGTGTTCTGGATGATTGAATCATTGGCTATGTTTATAAAGAAGTCATTAAATTCATCTGGTAGAAAATAATTATGTACACTATTATTTACATTAACTTTTTTACTTTTGTTTACATTTCTCCACAAAGCTTTGGTTTTATTTTTTACATTATTGATAAAGCTAACATTTTTCTGTTTCTTTGCTTTTTTAATCTTACATCTATACTTAATTTTGCTTTGTCTATACTCCTCTTTATACCAAGCAATATTTGTAGATTTTGATAAATCATACAGCATGTCTATAAGTTTTTGTAGCTCCAAATTATACCAACTACATTTCATTTGAGCTTTATTAGTTTTGGTTTAAACCTTTTTACAGTAGTTACAAAACATATACTATAATAATATTTCAAAGTATCCAAAAAGGTACTAAAGCTTTTATGAATATCATTTGTCATGAATACATCCTTCCAGCATTCTTTCTCTAAATAGAATTTAAATTCTCTAATTCCTGCCTCAGTTATCTTTGTTATGGGTTCCAAATCTTCTGAAGCCCAGTCACCTGTTTCATTGTACAGAACACATTTAAAAACCTGCGCTAGATGATCACTAACATGTCCATTAACTACATTGATTGTATAATTGTTATCTAAAGAAGTAGATACATTATCTAAGCATCTTAAACCTCGAGTAGGCACCGTAACTGTCATTTTTAATCCATACATGTTAAACAGATTTATAAGGTTTGCAGGGTCCTTATCATGTCCAAGAAAATTCATATTGAAATCGCCACATACGATTGAACCGATACCGCCGCCAACCACCTTATTTAACCGATTAATGTGACTTAGAAATTTCTCCATGACATTAAAAAAATTTTCAACATTACCAATAGGGCTTCGATAAATAGTTCCTAACAATAATTTAAAATTTACTATTTCAATACATAACATTTCACAATCCATTTCAACAGAGAGTCTATTAATGTCGTCCAATACTTTTATAAAAGAAAGATCATGCCTAGTAAATATAGCAGTTCCCCCATGACTCCTAGTTGTTCGACAATAACTAGTAACATGTTTTAACTCATTAATAGAATATTTACTAATTTCATTACTTTCCATCCAATGTTCTGTAACACACAACAAATCTAAATCTAATTCATTACAAACATTTTCTAAAATTCCAGTTTTGTTAAACAAGCTTTGACAGTTCTGATGAAGAAAATTTAAATTAATTTTACCAGAGCTTTTACCAGTATTTTTAACACTACTATTTTCATTGTTATTTGCAATATTTTTTGTTAATGAGCTGTCAGTAATAACATTGCTTAAATTATATACGTTAGGTGGCCTACTTAATTTACATATGACTATGGGTGTACTAGTGTCTGTTGTGGTCGATGCACATAACCGGGTTGGCCTGGAGAGGTGGAGTTTTCCGACAGAGACTCAGTTCCCGGAGGAGGCGGCTGGTCATCTACTCCCAGGAGACAACTTCTTCCATCAGCTGATAATGATATAACTTTTTCGGCTATAGTATTTGATAACCACCTTTTGCCATCTTGATTCAGGTGTTGCCCATGCTGCGTATGTCTCTTTGTGCATCACTCGCCTTGACCACCGAAACATTAGGATAACTTTCTTCAAGTTTGAGGAGGCGCTTATTTGTTTTTGTCACTTCTTTATTTACACATGACCAGTGTGCCAAATCATACCTCATTGGTAGGTCTACTAAGACCACATTTGAATTTAATTTGTTTAGAGTGTCTTCCAAAACTTCAAAAACCTCTTCTGCTTCATTTTTAGCAACATCATTAGACCCACTAATCACTACAAGAATATCATCTTCACCTAGATTTTCCTGGTCAATATTTCTTTTATTAAGGATTTGGCTGGTAAGTCCACCAGGCCTTACAAAACCTACTGCTTCATAGATATCTTGAACTGCATTCAAATGCCAAGCTAAATCACGACCTAGACTATTAGCACAAATTAGCATTTTTCTTTTCTTAATTTTTTTATTAGCTTTGCTCGTTTTAGGGTGTTCATTAGTATTTTTGACATCCTCGCTTATTTCTAGTACTTGGAAACGATTTCTAGTTTCAATATCTTCATGAACTGTGTTATGTTTTTCAATACTTTTTGACACAATTTCTTTACTCTGGGAGTTTGGTGTAGAGTGCAATAAAGGAAAACTCCGATTTAGTTGAGCATTACTATTTTGAGGCTTTACTTTTTGCCAAACAGGTTTCCTAATGACTGCACTCAAGTCATTAATTTTCTTTTCTAGTAATATTATAGATTCTTCTTTTTTTAATACAAGTGTTTCTAGCATAACCTTTTGATTTTTCAGTTCTCTTATCTCTTCATTTGCTTGATTAAGATCGTCATTTAATGTTTTTATTATCTCATTTTGAGTTTCAAACTCTTTACTTAAGTCAGCATTTACCTCTTTTGTTTCCTGGTCAATTCCTAAGGTGACATCATAAGAATTACAAGAATCGCAAATCCATTTCACAGTTCCATGGCCTTTGTGTATTTCATTGAACTCTTCATTAGTCAGTGCAGTTCACTTGAAATGGTACCACTTACAGCATGTACCCTTACACAAGATTGCCTTACACTTACCCATGTTTTTTGAACATTTTCCACAAGGATACAATTTTTACTCTTCATTTTAAAAGTTCAAAAAATAATATTGCCAATCTGCTATGAATTGTTTGTAACAAAAAATGTAAACAAATACTATGTCAGGAAGTTAATATTAACTTTGCAACATAAAGTTAATATAATTTATCTATCTGCACCTTTTTTATCTGACACTAACCTCTGTAAATGAAAAATGCAATCTAAAGTTATAAACAAATATATAAAAGTCAGTTTCCAAACAAGGAAAACATCTGTCAGAGAAATGTTTGTAAACAACAGTTCCGTTGCTATGGTAGCCACAACAAGGCAAAGTCACTACCTGAAGGCTGTCAAACAGGCTTGGGCAAGCACTGGCAGATCTGGTCTGAACCAGGAAATGTTAGTTGCACTCCCACTTTAACTGTAGTTATCAGTTTATATTGAAAACTTTAAGTGGTCCTGTAGTACTTAGTGTCTTCACCTGATAATAGGGTTCCCCTAACTGCACTTTTGGATATCCAAAACAGGTAATTGTAATTAAAATACTATTTTAACTTCACCAAGTAAACGCTAAACTTTAACTGTCCGCCATCTTGAATATCTATCAATTGGAGATTCACAGCACCATACCACCCAGCTACAAATGGTCTTGTTGAAAGTTGTTTGCAAACCATCAAAGATGCTTTGAAAATTGCTCTTATTAATAACAGTAACACTCACCAAGCGCTTATTACCTATCTATTTTCCTACAGACAAAAGCCACAGATGTCAATGAACATCAACATTGGCTCGCGGTCTCAACTATTTATTGGGAGAGAACTAAGATCAAGACCAGACCTACCGAAACCAGAAAATGTAAAAAAATACTTGGAACGATAATAAGAGGAAAATTACACTACCTTGTGGAAGTGGACAATGAAGTCCACCGGAGACATATAGATCAGTTACGAGGAACTAAAGAAACCAATGGGAATAGACAAGGCAAATAAGAGGGGAGGAATGTTGTGTTTTTACCATCCTGTCAACAACGCTGCAGATGATTATGTTCCATATGAGTAAATGTAGAGTATTTATATTTGTGTTGTCAGTTTTTGTTTTGAGCTTGTTTTCAATACAGTTAAATTTCATGAATGATGAAATTGTATTTTATTTATCACGTTAGAGATTTTTTATATACAATGTGATTTTTTGTATCAAAACAATGGTGTAAAGTTTCGGTTTCCCGACAAATAAACTATTAAACTGGTGACAGTTCTACTTCCAACTGAACAGGTTTATGGAAATGATACACAAAAGAATTAAGATGCTTACCTTGTCTTTGTATGTCATCATTTCTGATGAAAGCAAATTGTTTTTATGTGTCTGCAGTAACAATTCTTCTTCATTCTTCACAAGCAAGTCACGGAGTTCATTTTCTAAAAGAAATTCCGAATAAATGATTGATATATGCTCTTTTACTGCTTAATTGGATGAATAAACAGTAAAAAGCTGATTTGCATGGCATGTCTTGGTGATTTCATGAGTGATTTCATATCAGATAAATTATAGTTAAAAAATTAAAGTGGTGAAACACAAATTCTATTTATGTTTTATTTATTTAAAGAACTCTTATAAAAAAAACGCTCAGATAACAATTTATAGACATGTTTTATAAGTTGTTTGAATGTAGCATATGAATGTAATTGCAGCAGACTTGCATACTCAGCAAAGTTCTAGTGCTTAGTATCATATTTAAACTAAACTTCAGTGATATACGAATTTTTTTCCTCTATCAGAATAAAAACAGTAATGAGTATACGGGTCTGATGCTGCAGGTATATGAAAAATGGATGGAAATTTTCAAGATGTGTTATGTGTTTGTCAAGGTAGAAACACTGAAAAGGGCAATTTCCATTAATCCTATTTCATTTACTTCCTGGTTGAGAATGGTGCCAGTGACT
This sequence comes from Flexamia atlantica, assembly GCA_035578135.1. Lineage (NCBI taxonomy): Eukaryota > Metazoa > Arthropoda > Insecta > Hemiptera > Cicadellidae > Flexamia > Flexamia atlantica. The sequence goes on along the minus strand of JAQJVK010000008.1, from coordinate 3,183,506 downwards.
CTAAATATTCCAATTGTGTTTTAATTATAAGTGTAATCTATCATCTTGAATAAACTTCAATCGGGTAAGCCTGGTATCCTTCTTAAATAATCCTAATATGACCTAGAGTCCTATACCAATGATCTAATAAATAAATGAGTTATGGTAGAATTTAGCTAATGAGGCAGCGTAATTGGCCTATGTCAGTGCATGCCTCAGTGCAACAATGAGCCATTTCGCTCTCCAAATTATGCTGCCTCTTTAGCTAGACTCAGTTATATATTATTTATTAACCAATTTTCATCATTTTGGTGTCATTAAATTTGATATTAAACTTTCCAAACATTTTTATCCTCTATAGTTTTAAAAAGTACCGTTTTCCGGTGTTGCTATTAAACAGTTTTAATTGCCCACCATTTAGGAACTTACCACTCGATCATTTTGATTATTTTTTCAAAAACTGAACTTAACCAGTTACAGGTACATACCAAGTTTTAAAAAAATCGGTATAAAAATCAGGAGATGAAAAATATTTTGTGAAAAATACAAAACGACAGATATCTGGTTAAATATTGATTTTAGGACATACCTTCAAATAAACTTTTTTGCTTAATTTGACCCAATAAACCATGATATGAAGTTTGGTGACAGGCTTTACAGACACCCTGTATACAAAAATTAACACATTCTGGTCGAGAATTTTGGAATTAACAAAATTAAATAAAGGTACATTTTTTGTCCTCTTTTTGCACTCACAGTTTTGACAATTAAAAAATAAAATCCCTTTTTCAACCCTCTACCATATTTTACCCCGGATTGAAGCAAAAATGTCCCTTTTCAGGATACAAATATTAAGCATGAAATCACTCTCCTGGCACAATCTCTAGTGATGAGCGCTGAACTAATTTTTCGAGTGCTCAATTTCTGGCTTCAAAACATCCATATTAAGCATAAGCAGTCTTCTTTTAGTTATAAAGACAATGCAGTGAGGGACATAGAGCAATTATTCAAGATGATAAATTGCTCGTTTTTCAAAGTGAATTCAATGGTGCAAACCAAAATTTCATCTTTTTTGTTTTTTATGAAAAAATTATAACACCCCATTTTTGGGGAGATTGACCCCCCTTCGGAGGGGCTGGTATTCAAACTCATCCGAGTGTACATTCCACCATCACTGTTCATATAACAATAATAATGATTAATCTTGATGACTCTTAGCAAATTCGTGAATAAAAAACAATTGGAAAACATACCTCTAGTTTCAAGATCTATATGCATTTTTTTCCTTTTAGCAATTTCAACTTCTAAAAATGTCATGAGATTCTTCAGCAGTCGATCATCTTCAGGTCCCGTTAAGCACAGATCAGGAAACTGAGAGGCCAAGCTATGAAAAATTCAAAATTGATTTTCAAAAATAGTAAAATGTCACTGGAAATCTTTTAGGATTCTCTTTCATAGGGGAGGGAAGAACCTATTGAGAGCTCATGTTGGTCTCATGGTAAGACCTTTATCTAGGCATTTGAAATTTTTTGAAATGTAAAAGTGGTGTTGTGACCCATTATTTTGAACTAAATTTTTTCACTGATTACCCCGACAATGCCGCAATCCGTTTTTTAATATCTTAATTGGTTCACAAGATATGGATACTTTTAATTTATTTATTTTCAACCAATTTAAACATGACAAATTGATAAAATAGGTCCATAACCACAAAATAATGCTAGATAGTGACAATTAACCACCATCAGTCATTGTTGAGTGATTTACACTTAACTTTCACCAATATAATCTTTTGGCCGCCAACTTGGATCCGCCATTTTGAAATGAGGTAAGTTATTTCTAATAAGAAGTTGGTATTGTGATCCATCATTACAAACTAGTTTTTTACACCAAATTTAATGCCGCAACCCGTTTTTAATTATAATGTTTAGTTTTCATTTTATTGACATGTTTCTAATAAAAAACTCAAAAAATATTAATTTTTAAAAAACTAAGTTTTACAGCTAAAAGCGGGTTGCGGCATTGGATTCGGCATAAAAAACTAGTTTGAAATGATGGGTCATAGCCATAATACCAACTACTTATTTGAAATAACTTACCTCATTTCAAAATGGCGGATCCAAGATGGGGCCAAAAAATTTACATTGGGGAAAGTTAAGTATAAATCGCTCAACAAATACTGATGGTGGTTATTCGTCACTATCTAGCATTATTTTGTGGTTATAGACCTATTTTATCAATTTGTAATGTTTAAATTGGTTGAAAATAAATTAATTTCTTGAGAACCAATTGAGATATTAAAAAACGGATTGCGGCATTGTAATCAGTGAAAAAATCTAGTTCAAAATAATGGGTCACAACACCACTTTACTTTTGAAAAAATTATTTTGAATCCCATATGGCGGATCCAAGATGGCGGCCAAAATTGGGTACCCCTCAAAATGAAGTATTAACTACCCAATAATGTTTGGGGGTGGTGTGGAATTGATATTTGAAAAAATATAGGAAAAAGTTAGGGGGGGACTATTATGGGACACCCGGTATACATACATGTGTATACAGAAGTGTTTATATTCTGACCATGAAGATGGGATAGTACCCGAAACATGTTGCCAAATAAAATAAAATAATTATATACAAAAATGGGTACTTTGTTAATATTATGTTCATCTAAATCACTTAATCACTTAATCACTTTAATAAGACAGGTACCACATGGAGGACGTTACCCTGAATATGAGTGAAGGATGAGTGTGATGATCGTGATGATAGTGGCGCGATCTTGTAGCCTTGTTACTGACTAAGGTTGGCATGTTCCTTAGACAAGATTGTTAATTAATAGCCCAACAACCAATGGCAGCTGGCTCCAGAAACAACCCTTCAAAAAGCTACTATTTTGAAATCATATCTATAGTAGCCCTAACAAATGAATGTTTTTTAAATGATATATATATATTTACATAAATTTGAAAGAATAGTGTTTTTGGCTTCTGGGGGCCCAAAAACAAAAAGTTATGGTGGTCCAGGGCTTAGGTCTTACAGACCAATGGTAATAGCTTTTCCCTAGAGGGGAAATTTGCTAAAACTAACCTGTAAACAGCATTCACCCCAACATCAATAGGAATTTTCTCATTTTGAGCTTCATTGAGGTTTGCCATTGCACGTTTGAAAATCTGTAAAACATGACAGTTTCAGTTACAAAATTCATGAATTTCAACATGCAATTGAAAAGGCGATAAATAACAAATACCCCCGTTACAGCAGACCTGTAAACTCAGCGAATTTCAAATGCAAAAAAAAAATATTTCCATCCAACATAGCGAGATGTGACATGTTTTTGTAATCTCCATAAGAATAAAATGGGGAATGAGTATGCAAGTTTGCTCTAACAGGCGTGTTGAAACTGGGTGGTTTTAATTCAATATTACCGAAAAAGTGGTCAGTGGTCACGAAAATTTCCAAATCTGTGATCATTATGTGGACTTATTTAAAGGTAAGCCTGCTTTTATTGAGATATGCTGAGAAATAAGCGAGATATAGAATTTTACTTATTTCCCGTAAGGCTATCAATGGGACAACGTACTATGTTTACCTCTTTCAATATCTCGGTAACCAAAGGACATAGATTAATGATTCAAAATAATAAATAATTTTATTCAAGCTGAATTCAATGGTGCTAACCAAAATTGGATTATTTTTATTTTTCTAAGTAAATCAAAAAACCCATTTTTGAGGGGGTTTATCACCCTTTATCCTCTTTTCTTGTGTGGGCCGATTGGGCTAGTTGACAAACTCGTCCAATTGATTACCAGTTTACATGTCTGTGTTAAAAGAAAAATTGAAGAAGGTTTTTTTAAAGTCCAGTGAACACCAACCTCTATATTAGATTAGATTTATAGAAGACATTTCATTATAAAACACATGGAATGTGAAACTCCAAAATTTATTAACGTCCCTTATTAATTTCAGCAGTTTAAGATTTTACCGGGAAATTTCAGACAAAAAAGTGACATTTCTGGACGTTGACATATACAGGATGTTTACGAAAAACTTTTACAGACTTCGGGATATGGTTACTTACATCAAAACTAAGAAAAAAGTTCATATAAACATGGGTCCTAAAATGCTCGGTTATCCGTCTGTCGGTCTGTATGTGTTTTTAACATGATTTTGCATAACTTTGGAACCACTAGAGATATCAACTTCAAACTTGGTACGTATATGCTAATAGGACCTATTTTTATGCGGAGTATCAAGTTTCTAATTTGTGCCATTTTTATACTTTAAACCTTAATATCTTAAAAACCATAAATTTTAAGAAAATTTTACAAGACACAAAAAAGTTGCGTAATTTAATTTACTACAAAACCATATAAAGATCATAAAGATTAATGGAATTATTGCAATTTTTCTAACTGAATATACATACTTGTTTATGGCAGTTATAGCAAATATTCGCATAATTTTGTTAGAAAAATTTCAATAACTCCATTAATTGTGGTTCTATCTCTATGATCTTTATACGGTTTTGTAGGAAATAAAATTACGCAACTTTTTTGTGTTTAGTAAAATTTTTGTAAAATTTACGGTTTTTAAGATATTAAGGATTAAAATATGAAAATTGCTGCCATTTTGAAATGGTACAAAGTAGAAACTTGATACTCCGCACAAAAATAGGTCCTATTAGTTAGCATATACGTACCAAGTTTGAAGTTGATATCTCGAGTGGTTCCAAAGTTATGCAAAATCATGTTAAAAACACATACAGACCGACAGACGGATAATCGAGCATTTAAGGACCCATGTTCATAGGAACTTTTTTCTTAGTTTTGATGTAAGTAACCATATCCCGAAGTCTGTAAAAGTTTTTCGTAAACACCCTGTATATAAAAGGCAAACATCTTCAATATAAAATTAAAACCAACCAATACAGTGCAGTACCTCCACTACCAAAGTTGTCACCCTCAATATTTAAAAAAAAATCAATCCCGAAAAAGGCCGTCTTAGTTTCTGTGATGGCAAGTAGAGTGCTCTAGCTTCATCTTCAGCTGACATATAGCACAAGAAATATTGGCTTTGCCACAAGTAACCGGTTTCTCGTGACGCACACAGGTTATAACTATGCATGAAGACCCGTTACTTGCCACGCACTGGAATAAAGATCGGGGTATAATTCTACTGATCTTACCAACTATCTGATCTTTTCAAACTATATTATAAAATTAATTATAAAATCATAATTCTTCAGCAGGTATCATTTTTTAGGATTCAAGCATTTTTACGACAAAATAATCTAATTGGATCTTTTTACCTGGTTGGCCCTTCGTCGGCCTGACGGCAAGTTGTCGATGTTCCGCAGAGGAGTCGGCTTGACCACCTGGACCTCCTGGCTCATCTCCGCAAACTTCATCACATGCAGATTCTCGTCATAATCATCCGATCTCGGGTTCACACACACAATAACTCGTAAAATACACTCTCCGTCGAAAAAGTTCTTGAACAAATGTGTGAGTTTGGAGTCTCGATACGGGACCAACTTATTTGTCCCATTCATCTGGTTCTCACGAAGAATCTCCAAACAAGTTCGCAACGTCATGAGGGAATTGTTGATGTTTCCTAAAAAAAATATAAAACAGAGTCATCAACAATAGCTAAAAATTAATGTTTAATAAAAAAATTTCTAAAATGCACCTTAAGGTTTTTCAAGGGTTATAAAAAATTATGTCTTTATACTATCTACATCATAAAATTCTAAGTTTATCCATCAACGTTTATCCATTAAAAAAATTACAAAATATTACGAATCAAGTTAGTTATTACCAATTCCTTTTTCCAGTTGTGCAGACTACTGCTGTTACAACCTTTATAGCCTAAAGCCATTAGAATATATTTTTTACCTTGACACAAACTAATACTTCTTAAGATTATTCTGATGCTATAAAAAACCTATATATTCACCCACTGGCACTGATTTACGATATCATTTGGTAAGAGTTACTGACCGGCCTCCCTGAGCCGCTGGCCCGTGGTGTTGGTCCGATTCATCCGTTCGCTGCCGGCCAGGTCTACGAAGGACAACTGGCTGACGCAGATGCGCCTCTTGTCCTGCAGCACCGCTTCGCCGCAAGCATCCAGCGGCGCCTGCACCACGCGCACCGTGAACACCGAGTGGCTGCGGCTTGACTCGGCGTTCAGCGTGTTGTGCGCCATTCGCCGCCGCCGCAGTCCCTTGTTGAACACCTGCAGACACACACTCCACTGAGTGTGAACTACACTTAGTTCACATTGTGGCTGCACCACGCGCACCGTGAACACCAAGTGGCTGCGGCTCGACTCGGCGTTCAGAGATATGTATGCCATTCGCCGCCACCACGGCCACACACCTGCGGATATACACAGCAGGACGCAGTGTACAGGGGAGCCCAGCACAGGCTGTGTTTGCTGTTTCCTTAATTCAAAGTAAAACAGTAAGTCAAATTAATAACAGATGAGGCAGCCAAATACAAGGGTTGTCCATAAATTAAAGCACATTTTGACACTACACCTAACTCTGTTGCCACAACTGTGTGTGGGATCTAAAGCTCCTCTCCTAGTGTCAATTTGAACCAAGTCTTGTTGCTGGCCAATCACTCATTTCATTGGCCAACTATTTACCATTGGCAATAAAAGGCCTAGAAAACAGGAATATATTTTCAAAAAAGTCTTCAGAAATTTTTTAACTCAAAAAAACTTTCTCCTATTTGGACAACAATAAGTTTCAACTCAATCAATCAATAAACTCTCTCAATAAATATCAATAACTCTCTAGGCCTATGACTATGATAACAATGAATAAGTTTTTAGGAAAAATTTCTTTTTTATAGAAATGTTTATGGTTTTTATGTGTTTTTTTAATGAACTATTACAAAGTATGAATTAAAGGTTTATGGATCGGGTATTCTTTATTTGCTTAGTGTAAAATATGCACATATATTTAGTGTATCATGTTTGACTCCATTCTTGTACACACGAACTTCATAAATTAAAGTGTTTGAAATCAAATTAAGTGAAACTCTTACATTACAGTGTTTCAAAATGGCAGTGTCCATAGAAAATCCAGCTGAATGTAAATAAACTATCATTTCAATAGTGCTTTTTGGCCTAAAAAGTTTACTCTATGTTGACTTCATGGCTAGAGGAGAAAAAAGAGATTGTGAGCTCGTGAGACCCTACAATAAATTGACATGCCATACGAAACGTGCAACATGGAAAAATCCCATCGCAGACAAGTGTTGCTGATCCATGTCGAAGCGACACCCGCCATGCAGCAGCAGTGACTTCACAGGACTTTCAAGATTAAAGTGGGACATTTACAGTGGAGCCCCGCTAATCCGAAATAATTGGGACCGGACCCATTTCGGATTAGCGAGTATTTCGGATTAAGCGAACTATTATTAAAATAAAGATAATTATTAAATACAACATGCAATTACATAAACTAAGCGTCGAAAAGCCGAATCACACCAATCACGGTACGAGAATTCGAGATTTTTTACCAATCAGCAAATCATAGAAATGAATTTGAGAGAACCGGACAACAACACCGCGGCCCAAGACGACAGTGCAGGTGAAGCAGACGACGACAGCGAGCAGAGACTATCCCATTTGGTCGCCGCGGCTGCCTTTGATCTAGCGCTACGCTACGTAGAACAATTAACAGTCCACCGCGACCCCAGCCGATACCTTGTTCCTGAGACGCTGGCGCTCTTACGCTTGTGGATGGTTCATTATCGATCGTTTTAAGCTTTTTAACAGCGGGCACAACATGTGAAAAGAATTTTCCAATGCATTCGCATGAGGCCGATTTGTATTTGACCAGCAATGACGGATGATTTCTCAAATAATGAGTTTTGAAATTTTTTAAGATAATTTTCTCGGAACGAACCGAGCAAATTAATCGCTCACCGGATGAAGCCATCACTTTACACAGCAGGCGATCATAAAAATGTTTTCCATGTCAAATATCACCGTAAACTGATAAGCCCAAATGTAAGGACAGAACCATAACAAACAAAACAACGTTAACGTTGAAGTTGAGGTTGATAGTGAGCCGACAGCTGACAAGCCGGCAGACGATGCGCAGTTTTACTTCGCGCATCGACGCATTCGAGTTTGCATTCGGTCAATGGTTAATATGATCGCATATCGATATTTATTTTCAAACAATCGAATGGGGTTAGAATACGCCTATTGTGTAATTCGGTTATTCTATGGAATACTTAGTTTCTCACGATCGATGCACCGACTATCGACTTGGCTGCTTTCGTTTTAAAATGCATAACGTTTCATAGCGTTCAGTTCGCAGAAAGGAGAATCTTTCTGCAGAAAATAATGTTGTCGACTTAATACAGAAACTTTTTCTGCAAAAAATAATTTTACTAACTTATTACTTGAGGATTTTCTGCAGCCACTATTAAAAAAACAACCTGTCGGTCAGGCTGAACTTTCTGTAGGCCTTGTCTTCTTTCTGTGACAATGTCGCACTGTCGCCCGTAGTTCTGCTGTGGGGAACCAATGTAGTTTCGTTCAATAACACTGTTCTGTTTTGTTTATTACATTTTCGATTTTTGAAACGTACTGTAATTTTCAGAAGTACGCTTAATCAATGTTTTTCCTTGTTTTTATTTATTCCTTAATATTTCCTGATTTCAGTTTCGGATTAAGCGGATTTTCGGATTACCGGATTTCGGATTAGCGGGGCTCTACTGTACAAACAAATCCTGTACAACCCTTACCCTTACCTTACTCTGAGTGAATACCTTTTATTTCAAGGTTAAGGGGATTTTTAGGGGTAGTGTTTGCAATTGGTAAGGAAATGAATGAAGTTCCATTATTAGGTAAAATTCACCTCTGGCAGAAATTTTAATGGACACTGCCATTTTGAAACGCTGTTAGAATGAAATGTGTGGTCAGTCGAAAAGGAGACTTGGCCCAAATTGGGAACGAAAGTTGAGCTTTAGACTGCATTCACAGTCGCAGAGGTAGGGCAACAGGACTAGATGTAGTGACAAAATATTCTTTACTTTCTGGATGACCTTTGTAACTACAAATACTGTGGATTCCTGGTAATCCAAAACCCGGTAATCCAAAATCCCGTTTAATCAAAAATGCTATTGAACCGGGGAATTTCACCCAATCCTGGATAAAAATTAGGGGTGTGCGAATATTCGAACTTCGAACTTTTTCGAATCGAATATCGTGATATTCGATTCGATTCGAGATTTAAAAGAAGTTCGATATGACCGAATCGAATATTTAAAGGACTGGCATAAAATCTAAAGTAGGTGAAAATGTACCCATTTTCAAAATAAAAGTACGTTTTTTGTAGTTGCAAACAACTATGAATTCATTTTTTACATCAGAAACAGTTGCGTCCTCACGTGGACAGACGACAGATGAATAGCTGCCGTAAAATAATACGCAGTTTTGCCACCAAATCCCCTCTGCCGTGTTGATCAGTCGTGCAGTAGTACTTAGGTTAATATACTGCATCATACTGCACAATACCCGACGCGACAAAGAATTTTTTTGTAAAATAAATTCTCGTATCACAGCATTAAATCTATTAATTAACAAATAATAGTCCATCCTTCTTCAGTTCTGTCTCGACCAGTATCTGATACCAACGAAACATCAGTCGGTAAAAGAGAGAATTGCAATCAAGACCAATCAGAGTTCACCGATGACCGACAGTGTCCAGAGTCGTCTTCAATTTGCCAAAACTTTTTCTGGCCGTAAATATCTTAAGCGGAATCCGGAATCACCATCGCTTCCAATTTTGATACGATGAAGTACAATAATTTTGGGCTGTCAAAGAGTTGGCGGGCCTGTTCATTATTTGTCTTTTCGTTTTCAAATGTCGTCGTTGTTCTAATATTCGTCTGCTTTTGAAGTTTAGTTGTTGTTAATAACTCGAGAACGTCTATCGCGTCTTTGTTTCAATCGATCAGATTTCTTAATTTTTCAATTAAGCAATTAATTTTTACGTAGAAATAGAAACGTTGAATGATCAAATATTGGTTTTATTTTGTTGACATCTGACGAATCAGGCGGAGCGTGTTTTTTCAATACGTGATTTAAATGGTCATTTTTAGATAACGTTACAATGTTGGTTTGACAACTTAAGCCTAATTGATGAGTTTGCTTGCTGTTTATAATGTAAAACAAATAATCTTTGTTGTACATGGCCAATGTAAATTATCTTGAAATTTAGGTTAAGTTTACTGGTCTGCCTTATTATTATTTTATAGTATTACTTTAGGAGAACCAACATCTTTTTTCTCAGGCATTAATGCACAAATAAAATTGTAAGGCTTTCTTCAAATATGAAGTAGTTGGTGAACCAAGTTTTATATGTAATTCTTTGGTCTAATCGCTTAAGCCTAGTCCCTGATCAAATACTTTATTGGTTCATTAAAAGGAAAAGGAACAAAGTGATGCAGAGGCCTAAAAGTGAACAAATTTATGTTGAAGTAGAAAAGGAATTGTTAAGTAGACTAATCCTGAAATTGCTACTGTACAGGCCTAATTATGCTTATTCAAATGAATATTACCTATGCTTAAAGGGGAATCAATACATTTCTAAAATTCTTAACAATTGATTAGTTGTACCTTTATTGTGTACTTTAGTAATTGATTTTTGACCTGTATTGTTTTGACATGTTATAAGGCTATTAATAATTAAATAAGATAAATACAGGGAGGAGAGGGAGAAAGTAAGGAAAAGAGTAAATAAAATCAAGAAAACACAATGAAATGACACTTTTGTTTTGATAACATTATATTAATTATTGAACAGTTGCTATAAAATGCTTGGTAATTTGCAGTATACAAGTTTGCTGCAAAAGGGTATTTATACTTACATGCTGCGATTTAAAATTTGATCTCATTTGAACAAATAACAATCAACATAAATATTCGTTCGAAAATTTGATATTCGGAATAGTTATAAACTATTCGATTCGATTCGATTCGAACCAAAAAAATCACTATTTGCACACCCCTAATAAAAATTGGGTGAAACTTTGCTTAAAACATAAATGGCTTTAAATTCGATTACATGTAAACATCGGGAGCAATTTTGCAAACGACAATCGGAAGTGTTTACCGACCGAGGGTTGAAAAGACGAAAGGTGTACCTATATTGAAGGTAACGGTAGGAATTTGCAAAAAAATATATGACCGTGGAATTCGATTACGCGTATTTATTGATCACAGGAATAACTTTGTAAAATAAGCAAATGAACGTTTAATTTTATCATGTATATTTATTTACCTCTTGCGGGTATGCGGCACGGTAGCGGCCAAAGAATGTTTGCTAAGATGATTGTGTGTCTTTATCAATCGTGGAAAAACAACGGCAGTAACTTTGCGAATATTTTTGCAAAGAAAACAAACTGACATCAAATTTAATCGCGCATATTTTCCTATTGCAGATAAACAGCAGAAATAAGTTAACAGTGAATATAGTAATTTATGTTTATTTTGGTAATAATTCCACTTTATCCGAAATATTCTCTGATCCAAAATAGGTCTGGTCCCAATTATTTCAGATTATTCGGACTTCACTGTATATATGACTCATAATTGCTGATTGTCTTTTGGCTGCCAGATATAAATGAGGGCACCAAATTAAAGGTAAACTGAAGGCAGCCAAAGTAAACACTTTTTGATACACTCACTTCAAACAAAAAAAACTTTAAAAATGAATAAATACTTGTTGTGCTAGCAAAAATCATTATGAAATGTAGAATATGCTTCACTGTAAAACTTCAATACTGTATACTTTTCCCGCTCTGATGGCAGAGGTAGCCAGTTAACCTCAATTCTGATGGTAGCCGAACAGCAGGACTTGTAAAACAACTAAAATCGTTAACGAATAACTTTTGGCACTTGGGAGGACAAAACAAAAATTGATGGTCCTTGGCTTACATCTTATTATGAGAACCACAGTATAATAGATCCTCCTCTATAGGAAAAATTCACTAAAATGAAAATTATATGGTGACTTAATATTACTTTGCTTACCTCAAAAGCATCATCTGTGCACTTCACCTCTACCTCTGTTACTCCATGGACATACATGTTTTTAGCGCCATCTTCCCTCACCAACTTACTCTGAGGTCCTCTACCAAACATACATACATATATTTATCTTTAATTCTACTGATACAATAATAATTAATTGTTCTTGAAAGTTTTGATTAAATTTTTTACAGTTAAAATGAAATTAATATTTTAAAAATTATTACCAATAACAAACTAGTAATGAAATTTTATGATAAAACCTGAAAAATGTTCCTGTTTACTTTGATTTTGGGTAAGTACATTTCCTCTTCCCTTTTCATTCCAGTCTGTCAGTAATGACAACTGACAGATTATATTAGTTTCATAAATTAATGGTTACGGTACCGTTGTTATGTACTTTATTTATTTATTTATCGTTATTATTTTATTTATTTGTGCATTAGTGTTTTCCATTTTTCTTTCATCAAATGCCACACCAAGGGCACTTGAAAATTTTGAAAAATATAAATAATAAATATAAAATCTAAGTACTTATAGCAGAATTTATACAACTATGAAGCGTGAGAGGGAGCGCACTTATCATTCGCCAGCGCTAGGCAAGTCCCTCAGTAAGCAAACGAAAACCAATGAGTATTATTCACAAGATCCCGCTAAGTATATCATTGGCTGTAGCATTTTGATTTTTTTATCACAATACAGTAGAGCCCCGCTAATCCGAAATCCGGTAATCCGAAAATCCGCTTAATCCGAAACCGAAAACAGGAAATATTAGGGAATAAATAAAAACAAGGAAAAACATTGATTAAGTGTATTTCTGAAAATTACAGTACGTTTCAAAGATCGAAAATGTAATAAACAAAACAGAACAGTGTTATTGAACAAACTACATTGGTTTAAAAAAGTCTGTAACACTTTTTTGTCGAAGAGAAGAATACCTCTCTTTTGAAGCGTAATAGCGCAAGCGACTCAGGAACAAGATATCGGCTGGGGTCGTGGCGGACTGTTGTTCTACGTAGCGTAGCGCTAGATCAAAGGCAGCTGCGGCGTCCGAATGGGATACTCTCTGCTCGCTGTCGTCGGATAGCCCAGGGTTCACAACGACTCTTCCCCAAGATCCAATTGAAATCGACCTATCAAGCCCTAAGCGAGTTGCGACCTTCTTCAACTGGATATATCGAACAATCGTCTCTCTCAACTGATCTGAGCAGATCACAGAATCACTAAAACTCTGTCGTCTGCTGGTACTTTAGTAACTTACTGAATACCGCCAAATTTCATAGTATTACTGTATTTATTTTGTATTGTATTTAGTCTGTTTTACGGAGTTGGTTGTGCATTTCTGTTAATATCATTAATTGTTGTCATGATATCACATTAAATGTAAAAGAAAGAATCCTCCCTTAACTATTTTAAAAAACATTTCCCGAAATCTTTGCTGAAAGAATAACTTACCAAGCTGGATTGCATTGAAGTCTGAATCTAAATAACAATGTTTGAATTTTAAACCACCTTAAACCTTTATTACTATAATTATTTATTATCATATTCTTCATTAGACGCCTGACATTGAAATTAGGCCATTAGGCCTCTGGCTAGAACCCTGTTTACTCTTCCCTTGTGTTTTTATAGTGAACAATTTAAGCATTTTTGTACACTTAACTTAGGCCTACCTCTTCTCTGTGTCGAGAAATAAAAAATGAGTTAACCATCAGTAATCCCTTCATCGCTAAATTTTTATTTTGGAAGGTCGTTAACATAAAGCTTGAATGCCTACCTATTTCAGAGTAACAGTAGGTTGAAATGTCAATCTTTTTTAACTCTGAAAACAAGTTCCGGTACAACCTTAAGCCTTTTTAATTATGATTAAAGTTTAAATGCATTTGCTATTTGTTATCATGTTCGTCATTAGCCTGACATTAAAATTAGGCTATCTTTCTCCCTGGCTAGAACCCCTTTTGTTCTTCCCAGTAAGTTATTGTTATAATAGTGAGCAATTTTTGGATTTTTTATAACAAACTCGAATCCTCTGCTAGTAAGGAGAGACAGCAGTTTCTATTGTTTCCAGTTCGATATTCGATATAAACGAAAGTCGCGTAGGGCTCGATAGATCGATTTCAATCGGATCGTGGGGCAGAGATGTTGTGAACCCTAGACTATCCGCTGTTGTCGTCTGCTTCACCTGCACTGTCGTCTTGGGCCGCGCTGTTGTCCGGTTCTCTCAAAACCATTTCTACGATTTGCTGATTGGTAAAAAGTTCATGATCGTACCATGATTGGTGTGATTCAGCGTTTTGATGCTTAGTTTATGTAATTGCACATTGTATTTAATAATTATCTTTATTTTAATAATAGTTCGCTTAATCCGAAATATTCGCTAATTCGAAATTGGTCCGGTCCCAATTATTTCGGATTAGCGGGGCTCCACTGAATCATTTCCTACTGGATGAATCATTTGGTTTATTATTGTTTGTATCTTGCCCTAAATAAGAGTGCTTATTTTTTTTTTTTTTTTGAGAGAGAGAGAGAGAGTTTCAACACCAGAGGCATTTTTTTAATTTTTGACTGGGAACTGTCCAAACCCGGTTCTTGTTACTGTAGTATTAGGTTAAATGATTTATTTCCATTGTCAAAGTCATATGGTTTTGTTTATTATTTACAATGTTTATGTTTTGATTTTGAGTTTTAGAATGTGAATAAAACTGATGTTGTTTTGCTTTTTAATTTTATTTTATTTAGTTAGTTGATATAATATCATATCTGGCGACGAGATGGCTCGAAAGAAGCAAAGGAATGAGTTGTATGAATATAGAAACAGAAATTGATCTGGAAAGGAGAATGGAAAGATTTGTGTTTGAAGCGTACAAGAGTGAAGTAACAACACCTGAAGAGTACATTGAACAGTTTCAGCGAGTCTGTAGGGTGAAAGGTTTGGGAGGTTCAGACGTGCGCAGTGAGGAAGCGAGAAAAGACTTACTACTGGCGTACATAGGAAGTGAACCTCTACAAAAGTTGCATCATTATTTCATCCCTAAGTCACTCGACTCTTGTTCATTTGAAGAGATAAAAATAGGTTTTGCTACGCTTTATGGTTCTAACCAAACGATTTTTTCAGCCCGTTTAGAGTTCGAAAGAGCAATTAGGAAGGAAAGTGAATCGTTTACAGAATATTTTACGCGGCTAAAGAAACTGTGTAGGTACTGTCGGTATGGGCAAGGCCTAGACGAAAGAATCCGGGATCGTTTTATTGCTGGGGTTACGAATGAACAATTTGAAGTCGAAGTGAGACACCGCTGGCCAGAAGGCTTGGAGAGTGATGGAATTATAGTCAAAGCAGAAAGAGTATTTCAGCTAGCCAGTTCCATGGAGAGAGCTAGACATGAGGTGTCTGCTAATTATACATCAAATTTGTGCCCGATTAAACAACCTCAGTTTGCAAGGAATAGGAATAAATGTGAGAAGTGTGGCAGGTACTATTGCATAAATGAGCGATGTCCAGCAAAAGGCCAGGAATGTCGGAAATGTCATAAGCTTGGACATTTTGCGCGGGTTTGTAAGCGAAATTTTATAAAGAAAATAGAGGAAAAGAGTGACAATTTAGAAGCTGGTTCAGGTGAGGATCACCCTTATCTTCATACGGTAAATAAGATTGAAAACAGAATTCCTCGTGCATCTATCAGGATGGACGTGAATGGACTATCATGCCTCATGGAGTTTGATTCTGGTGCTAGAATTTCAACAATTGGGCAGACATTATGGGAAAAACTGGGCAAGCCCAAGTTATCACCACTTTCTGGTCTAACAGGCTATGGGAAAATACCGCTAGCATGTTTAGGAAAATGCTATGTTTCCGTTACACTTAATGGTCAGATACGGAAATTGCCAGTCGCTGTAATGGAAAAGGATGACATTCCGTTGTTCGGACTTCCATGGATGGTATCGTTCGGTATGAAACTTCCTCCAGAGGTATCAGTTAAATCTAACAATATAGTACAGGATGAGTTCAGCATTGCTGAGGGGGAAGTGCAAAGGTTGATGAAAGAATTTGATGGTGTTTTCTCTGAGGGTTTGGGGAAGATTGAAGGAGCCAAAGCTAGAATAAATGTCAAGAATAATGTTACACCTATAGCACTCAAAGCCAGAAGAGTGCCGTTTCCTTTAAGAAAACCAGTGGAAAACGAACTGAACAGGTTAGTGGAATGCGGAGTCATTGAAAAAGTCGATCCGAGTGAAACTGCTATAGTTTGGTCGACCCCAACCGTAAATGTGAATAAGGGCGGAGGAAAAATTAGAATATGTGGAGATTTCCGGGTTACGTTGAATAAAGCGATAGTACCAGAAGTTCATCAGATGCCAACTTTTGCGGATATAACAAATAAAATTGCTGGAGGTAAATTTTTCACTGTAATAGATTTAAAAGATGCCTACTTGCAGTTGGAAGTTGCAGAGGAGGATCGAAACTACTTGATAATTGCTACTCATTTGGGGTATTTCCGCTATAAACGCTTAGCATTTGGCCTAACAGATGCTCCGGCCAAGTTTCAAAGATTCATGGAGGATCTCCTAAAGGACATCCCTTTCGTTGGTGTAAATATAGATGACATTATCATTAGCGGAAGATCAAAAGAAGAACATCTTAAAATTGTTAAGACTGTGTTAAAGCGTCTGGAGGCTGCCGGCATAAAAGCGAAAAAGGAGAAGTTTCAATTCTGTCGAAATTGTGTGTACTATTTGGGCCATAAGATTGATCAAACTGGGATCCATCCGAAAGAAGATAAGGTACAGGCGTTAAAGGAGGCCAAGACATCTACCAATAAAATGGAACTAAGGGCATTTTTGGGTGCTATAAACTATTATGAGAAGTTTATCCCCCATCTTCATGGACTGTGCTCAAGATTGCACCGATTAACAAGTTCTAGAGTGCCATGGGTGTGAAATAGAGAAGAACAAGAGGAGTTTGATAGAGCACACACTTTAATTGTGAAGGACATTACAGTTGTTCCATACCAAGACGACCTGCCTATAACATTATCCTGTGATGCGTCAGAGGTAGGTGTAGCTGCAATACTTTTACAGACGTATTCTGATGGCATAGCAAGGCCAGTAGCGTTCGCTTCACGAACGTTACAAGAATCAGAAAAACGATATTCGTCGATTGATAGAGAGGCACTTGCCTGTGTGTTTGGTGTTGTCAAATTTCATCAATATCTGTATGGTAGCCATTTTACTTTGACTAGTGACCACAAGCCTTTAGAGAGAATTTTCGGAACACACCGGGATTTGACCAAGACGATGAACAACAGATTGGTTAGATGGGCTATTTTCCTAAACAACTATGACTTTGATATTCAATATATTGATGGTAAAAACAATGTATTGGCTGATGCACTCTCAAGACTGCCCATTGAAAGTGATCGTCCGTGTCAGGAAGAGCTTTCTGCAAAACTACTGGTGCAAGAAAAGATAGATGATATGGCATTGACCTCTGAACAACTGCAAGAAGAGACGAAAAAAGATTATGTTTGCCAATGAGTTATGATGTTTATGGAATCGTCATGGCCACACAAGTTACCTGATGATTTGTCATACTTACTTCCATTTTATCACAGGCGTGAGGAACTGTCGTCTGTGAAAGGTATTCTGATGTGGGGAAATATAATAATAATTCCCGAGTCTATTCAAAAGAAAACCCTACGTGTACTACATCAGGGCCACCCAGGCATCGAAGCTATGAGGGCGTTAGCTCGATACTATGTATGGTGGATGAAAATAGATGATGATGTGGAGAAATACGTGAAAGCATGTCATGGATGTCAGTCGAACCGACCATGGGAGTCGGAAGTACCCTTATATTCTTGGAACGTCCCTGATGAACCATGAGAAAGATTACACTTGGACTATGCTGGCCCATTTGACGGTAGTTATTGGTTAGTTGGAGTCGATGCATTTTCTAAGTTGCCAGAAATATCTATGGTTAGATCGATCACAGCTACAAATACGGTGAACAAGCTACGAGAATGGTTCTCGCGCTATGGAGTTCCAAGAATGATAGTAACTGATAATGGAACCCAGTTCACTGCTGAAGTATTTCAAAAGTTTTGTAAAAATAATGGAATAAAACATGTGCGCAGTACATCATACCACCCGAAAACCAATGGCCAAGTTGAACGGTTTATCAAAACATTTAAGTCCAGGTATTTGGCAAGTAAAACGGTTAAGGAGGATTCAACACAAAACCTCTCAAAGCTACTGTTCACCTACAGAAACACCCCTCAAAAGTCAACTAATAAACCGCCTTCAGAACTATTCTTCGGGAAGCGACTGAGATCTCCACTGGATAACTTGAAGCCAACGGTTAAAGATGTCATAGAAGAATCACTTTTCAAACAAAAAGCATATCATGATGAGAGATCGAAATATAGGGAATTTTCTGAAGGGGAAGAAGTCTGGGTCAAGAAAGAACTTGAAGCTGGCTGGCCTCCAGGAGTAATTAAGTCCAGAACTGGCGAGCTTTCCTATTCAGTTATGGTTGGTGGAATCGAAAAAAGGAAAAAGGCAGACCAGTTACGCAAGAGAAGCGGTGCTTTGTCTGAGGGGGGAGAAGTGTAGTATTGGGTTAAATGATTTATTTCCATTGTCAAAGTCATATGGTTTTGTTTATTATTTACAATGTTCATGTTTTGATTTTGAGTTTTAGAATGTGAATAAAACTGATGTTGTTTTGCTTTTAAATTTTATTTTAATTAGTTAGTTGATATATCATAGTTACTATCTAACGGTGACCTCTGTTCAGATAGCACCATTAAAAACAATGTAGCCCTTGTTTTCAACTCAGGGACTGCTCCAGTTTTTTACCAAATTTCCTAAATGTTAAGATCGAAAAAAGTTTTTATTTATGTTTATATTCTGAGTAATTTTAGCTCAAAATATAAATTAAATTAAATCCAATATGTAAACTCTAACAAAAGAAATTGCCGGGAAAGTGACAAGTGTGTGTTCTGTGAGTAGTACTGTTTTGG
This sequence comes from Flexamia atlantica, assembly GCA_035578135.1. Lineage (NCBI taxonomy): Eukaryota > Metazoa > Arthropoda > Insecta > Hemiptera > Cicadellidae > Flexamia > Flexamia atlantica. The sequence continues at coordinate 3,164,445 of JAQJVK010000008.1, read as the reverse complement.
GTATAATTTATGGTTAAATGAGGGATAAAGTGTGATTTTGAATTTTTTGCAAGGAAAACTTATTTTTCAATGTGGAAACACTGCAATAGGCCATTTTTGACCCACTGCTGAGGTTTATAAACATCTGAATAAGTTGGGGTGTTTAGTTTATTGTGAATTTTGAAGTGTTGTGAATTTAAAATTACGGCGCTCTTTGCCACTGTTGTGGCTATGGCAATAGTTGGTTCATTATTGAGAATGATTGTAAGTCCGTTAAATCAGTAACTGACATAATTTTACAACTTAAAGAAATACCATTCAGCTCTTCTTTTTAATGAAACACTGCAATTAAAAATGCAGGTTGACTTTGTTTGATTTGCCAAATTCAACGGTCAAAGTTTCTGAAAGGAATTTATAATTTGTCTCAATAAATGCTTTCAACCTGTGACCCATTTCATACCCAAAATCTCACTACCGTCCCCGTTCCCGATTGCTATTTTACAAGTTTGAAGCTTTGGGAGAACGTATTTGGTGTAGATATATTCGGTAAAATTACTTTCTATATATCTATAGATATTTAAAATCATAATTTCATTAATAAAAATGAGTTTAAAGACAAAATTAAATGCGTAATTAATAACGATATCATTTCCCGACGTTTTCTCTTCACTATCGTCCCCGCAACTTCTATTAGTTCTATAAACGGCCAGGAAAGCGCCAGCGTCTTACCTTCGTTTGCAAACAAAAGAGGCTGTCCGCCATTTTGAATGAGAACCGGTCGCCTAGCTTCAAGTGCTACACATTTCAATCAGCGAACTAAAGATAAGGACGATCTTGTTTGCAAGTGTTTATTAGTACTCATTACCGTCCCGGCCGACATATTTGTCGTATCACTTATTACACGTTGTGTTTATTGTTTTTTAAACTCAAATGCCGAACATAAAAGTTTGTTAATGTAACGACTCGGTCATCCCTAACCTATTTGGCGTCATGATAGAAAATGTTTTGAATATTCATTACCGTCCACATATATGTTTTAGTAAAGGGACGATAATGATCAAAAAGTGCTTTGTAGCCTTCATTAATTGGTGAACCATCCTTAATTCATTATTATTAATAATTTTGGGATAGTAACTGAAGGATTGGAAGTTTATAAACGCAACTCGTGTAAATAATTTATTAGCCTAATCCAAAATATTATACTGAAAAAAATGGCTTGAAATCAAAACCTTTTTTAACATCAACAATGATGTTAATGCTTTTAAATAAAAGTTTAAAATCGTTAAATGTCTGTATTTTTTTATTTTGAATTTTCAGGTTATGTTTTTTTATTTAGAAGATTACCAATTCATAATAACAACAGTGTCATTATATTTTTGAAGTTAGTACACTTTAAAGAATTAAATATGTATTAGGCCTAATATGTATTTATGTGTACGTGTATTTAATATTGTTTATTGTTAATAAACAATAAAAACTGTTTAGTTGTATTTGTATCCTGTGTATGGCAGAAAAAATTAAGTTATATTTATATACAAATAAAACCCAAAAACAATTTTTCACTTTATTATCTTTACCTTTTTTCTTTGAATTTGGGGAATAAATTACGATTTTAACCAAAATTTCGGCTATCCAAATTGCCTCCCCCCCCTTCATTTTGGACAACAGAGGTTCTACACTGTGTGTATATATATATCTTTTGTTTCTTTAAAAATTTTGTGTGTGTGTGTGTATATATATATATATATATATCTTTTGTTTCTTTAAAAATTCATTTTAAGAGTTTAGGAAATTATAAATTTTTTAAGAAATTGAAGTATTAATATTATTAGCTTAGCCCTAATAATAAAGATTCATTCCCGTCCCTCAGATTCATTACCGTCCCTGGTTAATAAATCCTAAAAAATAATATAGGCTAAGTTAATGTGGTGCAAGAATTGGTTTATTTTATACATATATCATTAGTAAGTACTAAGTACCTATAAGGAAGAATTTTAGATTTTGTACAATCCCTACATAGGCTAACTTACAGCATGACAACTAACATTATACAGTTTATTACCGTCCCTCAGATTCATTACCGTCCCTGGTTAATAAATCCTAAAAAAATGATATAGGCTAACTTAATGTGGTGCAAGAATTGGTTTATTTTATACATATATCATTAGCAAGTACCTATAAGGAAGAGTTTTAGATTTTGTACAATCCCTATATACAGCATGACAATAATATGATACAGTTATTGCATTTTTTCTCAATTTAATTTTGTTAACTTTATTTATGATCATAATAACGAAGTAGAGTATGAAAAATATATCTTAAACTTTAAAGTTTGGGTCCTAATTTATAAATATAGTTAAAATTCTATGATAAATCTACTGATTTTAAATTATTTGATGCCACAAACATGGGGGACGGTAATGAACAATTTTTTATGATTTGTTGTTAATTTTACTTTATTACTCATTGGAAGTTTATGAAAATGCTCTGCTGAGCCCATTTCCTGATTCTACATGTATCTATGATTATTACACACACAAAATTATACACCTTTTATGTATATGAATTTTTTGTTACTGATACACTTGAAATGTCATGATTTCTGAGAACGTCCCCACAACAGATCAGTTCAGCATGCCACTGAACGACGTACCACCGTACACCATTATGGCTTAACACTGTGAAACAGAAGTAGTTTATTTAGCAGATAATGGACAAGTAGGGTGTCTTATCGTGAATTACAATAACACAAAGATATTAACATTGCAAAAACTATGTTAATACATGTGTTCATAAATCATTTTCTGATTTTTCACTTAAATTTTCCATTTTCCACTGTCATTAGGCCTATTATAAAAATAATCATGTGATGATCAAGCAAAATTGTTGAACCACTGCTAGGTAGGCTAAATATTTTCTTAAAGGGTATCAATACCATGTCATTTTAAAATCATCAGCTGAGCATTTTATAATGTGACTCGTAAAACTTCAATTGCCGATTAAAACACATGGCTTTTGGGAATTTCATACTGAATGGTAAACGTGGAAACAAGAAGGCTGTAGATGCAAATTCGAATTTTGTTTCAGATATTAAAATTGACAATAAAATTAATTGATAGCTTGGGTACCAAGCCAGGGAAACTTAAAAACATGAATAAAATTAAGGTGATAAGGGTATTTATACCTGCCCCTTGACGAAAGCTCCTCAAAGTTGTCATCCAAGAGATCAAAAACAGAGTTGTTATAAATCTCAATGTAAGTAACGAACACTGCATACATGTTGTCTTCGTGAACATCATCTATTTTTGTCTCCTCGATAACCCTATTAGCCCATTCACTATCTTGTCTGCTGTAAAAAAGCAGAAAATAAAGAGCAGTAATAACAGTAAGTCATGGAGGACACATATAACAATCAAGCAACATAATTATTGGGGGACATACTCTACATATAAGATTTGTTTGACTAATTAACTGACATATCTACAATTAACATTATTTCGAGTTTATCACAATAATCTTTGGTCTTGTGTGTGAAACTTTTGACAGTGGGGTATCCTCTCTTTTTCCTAATTATTTTTATTTTGTTCAAAATAATTATATTTTTCAAACTGCAGAATATTTCATAAATTTCAAGATAAAATTTGCCCTATTTGAGCTTGTTTAACCAAAAGTATTAAAGTTTTAGCGAATTTCCCCTACGGGAAGAAGCTGTTACCGTAGTACTCATGGTAAGACCTAAGCCCAAGACCATAATAACTTTTCGTTTTGGGGCCCCCAGAAGCAAAAAACACTATTCGTTCATTTTCATAAATATATATCTATATATCTATATATATATCTATATATATATATATATATATATATATATATAGATATATTTATGTGTCTTTAAGCACGATAACTCGCGTAAAAATGATCCAATCTTAATGAAATTTGGCATGGATGTGTAAAATAGTAATTATTCGGACGAGTTCGTAATCCAGCCCAATCGGACTACCGGAAGGGGGGGTAAAGGGGTAAAACCCCCCCAAAAATGGGTTTTTTGAGTTTTTTACATAAAAAATAAATATAATCCAATTTTTGATGGTACCATTGAATTCAGCTCAAAAAAACAAACAATTTAGTATTTTGAATCACTACTCTATGTCCATTAGTTACCGAGATATTGAAAGTGGTAAACACAGTATGTTGTCCAAATGTTAACCTTATGGGAAATAAGTAAAATTCTTTATCTCGCTTATTTCTCAACATATCCTGATAAAACTTGGTAAATGGCTTCTCCTAGTTCAGACCTACTAAATATTGAATTAAAACCACCCAGTTTTAATATACCCGTAGCAGCAAACCTGCATACTCATTCCCCATGTTATTCTAATGGGGCTTACAAAAACATGTCAAATCTCGCTATGTTGGTTGAAATATGTTGTTTTGCACTGGAAATTCGCTGAGTATGCAGGTTTGCTGCAACGGGGGTATTCAAAGTATATGTCAAAATACAAAACATTTCAACACACATTTCTTTTTAATACCATACCTATACACTTCTTAAACTGATGTTCATGTTACAGTAAATTGATAATGAGGTATTAACAAGGTGGAGCGATTTCAATAATCCAACATAAGTCTAAGGGTTAAAACAATTTATTTGTACACAACCACCTTAAGCCTTCTGGATCCACTTTAAAGACTTATTGTGTAATCAACAGAGTTTGAGCAGAGTATGGTGACTGGCAGAAATCGCAGACTGTCATAAGATGTCTGACACTCATAACCATTAAGTGCAGTCAGAAGTGAGTGATGACGAATCACCTGTCTGCTCTCAATTTTTACTGGTGCAACCGCTAAACAATTGCAAAAGTGAACAAAAGCAAATGCAGTTTTGCACTAACTTACTTAAACTGAGGCTCATCAGCCCATCTTCTATTAAACATTACCTACATCTGCAATTAGGCCTATCACATTTATGACTCGTGCTGCCAACGCAAACTAAATTCTTTCCCTCTAAAATTTGAAAAAAATTAATGCAGCCAAATTGTATAAGGTACAGTAGGCCTATCTTTATTGTACCTACATTTTATTAGCCTACCTTTGATATTTACGAGGAGTTTTAGATGACAAAACCTGTGAGTGAATTTCATTTAAACCATCCATTTTAGCATCTTCTTCACTCTGAATTTCAAAACCATTCAGTCTGTCTGGTTTGAAAACATATTTTTTGGCCTGAATGTGCGATATGCTGTTGAAAATCACATCCAATGCTCTTGGCATAATACCAACTTCTTTGGGTGTTCCAGTCATAGTGTAGGTTTTTCCACTCCCTGAAATAATCAATAAATATTAGATTAGCCAAAAAAGTGTAGGCCTAATAATATCAAATTAAAAATTTCATATTTGAAACAAATGCTATTCCTAACTAATGTGTTATTTTTTTTAAACACTGGCATATGGTAATTTAAATCTGTGATAAAGTGCTATAAAAACCCTCTGACATCTGGCAGTAAGTTAATCTTGCCCTCAATTAATCCGATGAATTTTGACAGACAATTACTACAGATTGTTAGATTGAGCTTGTTACCAATCAATCATCTGTAAATTATGATAATAAGTCTAGGCTTAGCTTTGCAAAAGATGTAAATGGCCATGAAGAGGGTGTCTACCAGATTTCACAAATGAAATTCCTGACTTTTTCCCAATTTTTCCTAAATATTTTCAAAAACATTCCTGACCATTGGCAACATGGTCATTGCTTCCTAAAACAAATACATAAGAAAAATTTAGGTAAATTAGTGTATTATTTGACGGCTGCAATAAAAGCGAAACATTTGACAGCCGCCATACTTCCAAAAGATTTTCCGGCCGCAGAAAGACTGAACGATATTCCAGCCGCAATACCTAGCAGTTATCTGGCCGCTGTATAATCGACCAATAATTGCAACCCCAATGTGACCAAGAGATTCTCCGGCTGATAATTGTCAGCCAAAATACAATTGAATAAGAGCGAGAGATTTCCAAGACGCAATACAATCAAGAGACATTTGGTCACACAACAATCAAGATTTTTTTGGCATAGAATGTAAGATTTTTCGGCCACAATGTGGCCAAAACATTTAACGCTTCATAGCAACTGACATTCGACGGCCGCAACTGAAAGATGAGCGAAAAGAGATGGCCATGAGAGAGTGAGCAATTTTCCTGGCTGCAATGTGGATCATCGTGGACTGTCATGTGAATCATGTATGTAAGAAAGTATCTTCAGGCCTATACGCCTCAAGGTAAATGTCTAAATTTAGTAGTTTTAGTAGGTACCTTAAAAATAATTTATCAAAAAAATAATTGAATCACACATTTTGGGTTATGTCTTAATGGATGTACATCTGTAATTTAAATAGCATACTGAGATTACAGAAAAAGGCAATTTATATCATGTTAAAATTAAATTCACAAGACTCTGTGAAAGAACATTTGAAAGAAAGAGGAATTATGACCATTTAAAGCAGTGTTTCTCAACCGGTGGTACGTGAAGGCCTTTCAGGTGGTACGCACGAGATTAAAGAAGTCAGTAAAATATTAGATTAACGAACGAACGCTGTCCAGTCGAACAGTTAAGTCGTACTTAATGCCTTAATTTTATAACTTTTTCAGTATCTGTTTTGGACATAATATGCCAATTTCGTACGTTATTTTAGGAACTATTGTTACTCTTTCATTTTAAGAGTAATTCTTTTTACAAAACATTTTGTCATTAGAAATGTTTTTTCCATTGAAGAAATTCTACCAGTTTTACAGTGTTTATTAGGTGTGATTACTACAGTTTTTAGTTGTTCGATTAACTAGCCAAACGTATTTTCTATATTAACACACAGCCTAACTATGTCGATCTGTTGTATGTATAATTTTTTCTAATATGCTTGAATACACGATCATTGGTGAAAATACAGTATACTTTGAATGACTTTGAATTGTTTATTTATGTTAATTTTTTAATATAAAATATCAGAAATTGTAAAGTTTTAAATAATAAACAGAGATTATTTTCCCCGTGTACCTAGAAATTTTTTCCACATTGTGAAATTCACATTCAAATTCATATGATTTTTTTTTCGCCAAATTAACAGTGAAATTATTGAGAAAAGCTGAGATGAACATATGGTTTGTAAAAATGTCCTTATAATCAAGATAGGCCCTATTATCTAAAAATGTACATTAATAAGTAAAATAAAATAAATTTAAATGTCAAAAACAAAACCATCAAAGGGTAAATATAAGCTATTTTGAAGGGGATCCCTCAGTGGTGGGGGGGAGGGGGGTCCTGCGATGGTACTCCAAAATATTGAAAATGAGGTAGGTGGTACGCGAACACCAAAAGGTTGGGAAACACTGGTTTAAAGTTTATTTGTTTTTCAAATAATTCTTCATATTAAATCAAACTTAGATAAATTACCAACACTTAATTTGTTTCATAACTATTCAACTAGAAAGGGCATCACGTAAATTTACAAGGCAATTTATAAAAATTACCTGTATAACAGCATACAATTTTACAATAATTTACATAAAAACTTACGAAATATAGGCTGACATTAATTTGTTTAAGAAACACTTAAAAATATTTCTTGTTAATAGACCATTATATAAATAGAGGATCTTTTCTCATTCATTTGATAATTAATTATAAGAAGAGGCTAAAAGTAGTTCTGATGAATATTGTAAAATAGTCTTAAGAAAGGACTTTTATTGTTGCTGATTAATTTAAGGAGACCATTCTGCACTTCTGTACTTGTACGAATAAAGAAATTTAGATTTGAATACTTGAACCCAATCTAAGTGAAATACAAAATTATTTGATGGCCACATTGTGAGCGAGAGATTTATTGGCCGCGATATGTCCAAAATATTTACCAGCCACAATGAGACCAAGAGATTTGCTGGCCACAGAAACACTTAGTGATTTTTGGCCACAGTACCACCACGAGATTTACCAGCTGTGTTCTAAACGACAGATTTTCCGGCCGCAATGTGGCCAATAAATATGAAAACCTCGAAAATGGCGAGTGACTTGTTGGCAGTAAACCAACAACAAAGAAATAAGCATGCCAGCAGCAACAGATTACCTAGCCAAGATATGGCCAATAGATGGACGGTCGCGAAAAGAGCGAAAGACTTGTCTACAATGTGACCACGAGATCTGCCGACCACGAATTGAGGTAGGTAGCAATTTTTCGGTCATCAAGCACCAAGAAATGTGACGGCCACGAAAAGAGAGACAAGCTTGATGCAATAGACTTTCCAGTAGCGGTGCTACTGAGAGATTTGCCGGCTACAAAATGGAAAAAATTAAAAAATGAATTTTATTAATTTAATTAAAATTAATTAAATTTTTTCATTGGAATCAACCACCAGGGGGCAGGAACCCCCGCTGTCCCCCCCCCCTTGATCCGCCACAGCGTGACAGACGAGAAAAGTGTGTGGAGCCTTGTTGGCTGCAAAATGAGCAAGGGATTTTTTTTGTTATGTGTCAGCAATTTAAACATATTTTCTATTAGTTTACATTGACGCTAAACAGAGTGGAATTCACTTTGTAATGGTCGAATTAGTATTTGTTAGGCTAGGTTAGGTTAGTTTTTAGTAGTAGTTTTTTTAGTAGTTAGGTTAGGTTAACCAACCTAACCTAATCTAACCTAACCTTACCTAACCTAACCTAACCTAAAGCTCCGGTGCCCACACACAAATGGTAGAAAGTAACTGACGGCCTGCAAAACATCGGAATAAAGTTCAGTGCGGTACACGGCGCTCTATGATTGACTCATATTTGTGTGAATTTTTGTGGCGTCGGCGGAATAAGAATAAAGACTTATTTCAACAAATTATCAGTGATATTGTCGCCTACTGGCCTCCAGAATAAAGGTATATGAGGTATTTGTTTCATTACAAGTTATAGAAAATATTTTAGGATTGCTGACACATAACGGAAAAGATCCCGAGCGAACGATTTCCCGGTCGTAATGCGACTGAGACTTGCTGGCAGCTATAAAAACAGATTTTCCGATCGCAACATGACTGAAAAATTGTTCTAACACGTTTCGATCGAGAGGTTTTTCAGCTGAGACGACAGTAACGTCGAAAACAGCTATTACATTTGTTTTACAGCCAAATTTGAACACCCCAACCTAAGGTTGAAATTCATTACTTTTCCCCAATTGTTACTTACCATACAAAATCCCTAACTGTAAGATAATGACTTTAAATTACATCTGTGATAATCATATGGTTTTAACCTTGTGATTGAGAAATAATATTGTTTATAAATATGTTTATGTTTTTTAGTTTTAGCAATAAAATGTTAAGTGTTCAGTTGTTATTTTAAATGATTTATTTCTAATCTTATACTGGCGACGAAAAAAAACAATTGGAAAATGAGTAGAAGAGGTGGACACAATAGTTTCAACGACAATACTTTAATTGATTCATTAAGATCAAAAATATAAAGGTTTACATGCCAAAACTTTGATGAGTTCATCCCAAGAAACTTCCTGTATTTTTGATGGCAGTAAAAAATTTGCAACTTTCCGCAATGGGCTAGGTCCTACATAAGCCAGTAAGAGATTTCTTCTTGCTTCCTCTGCCTCTCGGGATTCCTCCCCTGGAAAGTGAGCCTCATAGTCTTCCGATTTGTGACTAACATAAATAAAATCTTGAGAGAAGTGACCAAAAGGAGTTGGAGATAAGAAAAGTAAATAAAAGACATGAGAGATAAGGTGACATATTACAGAACCAGAAAAATTCAATTACAAGAAAATTTTGGAAATGTGGGTGGCCACACGAATACGGACAATGTTTTGCTAAACAAAAAAAGTGCTACAATTGCGAAGAAATAGGACACTACGCAAGGGTTTGCAAATTTAAAAAAGTGAATCAAGTGAATGAAGATTCGGAAAACGATGACAGAAGTAACAAAAACCTCGAAATAAATTATGTGCGAAATAATAGGAAATTCAAACAAGCACGCATCCAGGTAACCATCAACAATGTACCAATAAACATGGAATTTGACTCTGGAGCCTGGGCTTCAATGATAGGGAAACCCCTTTGGGTATAGATTGGATCACCAAGCCTAGATAAATCAAATTCTAAGTATATGTAGCATATGGTAACAATGTAATAGATGTACTAGGTGAATGTTATGTTAATGTTAAAGTAGGCAACAAAACACGTAAACTTAAAGTTGCAGTAATCAATGGAAACGAAAAACCGCTGTTTGGGTTACCCTGGATGTTAGCATTCGGCATGAAACTACCCCAATATGTAACAATTAATAAAATGGAAAGTGAAGGTCCTGTAAAAGAACAAAATGTTATCAAGCCGAATGTTAAAGAAATTATACATTATTTTCAGCAAGTGTTGTTTTCAGAGGGTTTAGGGAAAATTAAGGATTATCAAGCAAAACTGTATGTAACATAAGATGCAATGCCAAAACATTTTCCAGCTCGTAGAGTTCCGTTTCCAATGAAGAAAAGGATTGAAAATGAGTTATCAAGACTTGTAAAGGATGGCGTTCTAGAAGTAGTAGATCCTGCTGAAACACCAATTCCGTGGGCAACTTCAACAGTCAACGTAGAGAAAAGTGATGGCTCGGTAAGAATTTGTGGAGATTTTCGAGTAACTTTAAACTCGAATTTGATTTTAGACAGAGCTCTTCTTCCAACCTTCGAGGAACTGACAAGCAAAATTGCAGGAGGGAAAGAGTTTTCTATCATAGACTTACGTGATGCATACCTACAACTTGAAGTAGTAGAAGAACATAGGAAGTATTTAGTAATATCAACACATATTGGCTATTACAGGTACACGAGATTACCTTTCGGAGCATCATCAAGTCCAGGAATTTTTCAGAGATATATGGAAAAGCTTTTGCATGGATTGCCACAAGTAGGAGTTTTATTGGATGATATTATAGTAACAGGAAGAAGCAAAAGTGAACACATCAGGAACCTGAGAGAAGTTTTGAAAAAAAATGAAAGATGCTGGGTTGAAAGCAAAATCAAGTAAGTGTAGGTTCTTTGAAGAGTCAGTGACATACCTTGGACATAAAATTGACCAGAATGGAATTCACCCAACAGAAAAGAAGATCAAAGCAATTCGAGGTGCTCCTTCGCCAACTAACGTCAAACAATTACGGTCATTTTTGGGTTCAATAAATTATTATGAAAAGTTTATTCCAAGTTTGCATGCTATTTGTAGTGATCTCCACAAGGTGACGGGTACGAACTCAAGGTGGAAGTAGACGGCAAAAGAAGAGAGTATTTTCAAAAAAGTAAAAAACATTTTGTCAAGTGAAGATACGGTAGTTCCTTACGATGAAAAAAAACCGTTAGTTTTGATCTCCGATGCATCAGAAAATGGCCTAGGCGTTGTTCTAATGCATAGATATAAAGATGGACTTGAGAAACCGATAGCTTTTGCAAGTCGCACGTTGATGCCAGCGGAAAAACAGTATTCGAATATTGACAGAGAGGCCTTAGCCATTATATTATATGGCCTGAGAAAGTTTCATCAGTACATTTATGGACGGGAATTCATATTGGTAACAGACCACAAACCCCTTCAGAGAATTTTTGGAAACTCACGAGATCTTCCAAAGATAGTGAATAATCGTTTGGTGAGATGGGCTCTTGAGTTCGGTTTCAATATAAATATGAAATCGAGTACAGAAAAGGAGAGGATAATAAGTGCGCAGATGTTTTATCCAAACTTCCGATTAAAGAAGAACAAATGAGGCGGTAGCTGGAATAAGGGCCCATACTCCAAAACCTTGTTTTGAGATAATGAGCTTTGAAGTTTTCACATATGTGCAAATCTTATAGGAGTACACAATAGACAGATATGTTTAATTTTTTCATTCCATCATTTCTTTACTAACCAAAATTTCAAAGTGTATTTGGTCATAATCCACTGGTTTATTAATAAAATTAGAATAATGAGAGCTGATCATAGGCCCTTTTTACAGAGAACGTTTTTTATGCACGGTTTTTACTGTTCTATCGAAGAAGGGCTTATAAAATTACTGTTCTATCGAAAAAGGGCCCATAGAATTAAACATCACAGATATGCTTTTAAAACTTTCTTTAAGCATTTATTTATTACATATTTAGGCCTAGACATGTAAAAAAAACTTTTCAACACTATATAAAAGTTATAAAAAATGCGAAAAAGTTGATGAAAAAGCTTTCAACACTTGTTCTATGGAAGAAGGGCCCATGACATCAGCTGCTTCAAACATGAATACCAACACAACCAAACAAGATAACTCAATGAAATTTGGCAGGGATACACTTGAGAACATGGAGAATCCATTTTTTGGTTCTCCTGAAAAAGGGCCTATGCGCTCATAGGCCTTTATTCCAGCTACCGCCTCAAATGAAGGAAACCTGCATTAAGTTTTTGAATGTGGATAAAGTAAATATCATTATGTCTTATGAACAACTAAAACAAAGAACATCTATAGATTCTGAAATCAAAGTAGTCAAAAACTACGTTCTGAGAGACTCCTGGCCGACTTCTGTTCGTTCCTCAGAATTTAAAACCATTCTCACAAAGAAAAGAAGAACTAGTGGTGGAAAATGATTTACTATTGTGGTTTGGAAGAGTTATCGTGCCTAAGTGTATGAGAAATGATGTTTTGAAAGTTTTACACTCGGGACATCCTGGAATCGCATCTATGAGATCTGTAGCAACAAGATCTAAAAACAACTTCTGCTGTCATAATACAACATTTAAGATCATGGTTTAGTAGATATGGACTTCCAACAGAAATCGTAACTGATAATGGACCACAGTTTGTGTCAAAAGAAATTTAGGAGTTCTTTAAGAGAAATTCGATAAACCACATTAAGACAACCCCTTACCATCCAAAAACTAATGGACTTGTCGAAAGGCTGATAAGAACATTGAAAAGACGGTATTATACCACCAAAAAGAAATTGAGGGATGGTTCATTAGCACTCCAAAATGTGCTTTTTAGCTATAGGAACTCACCACAGAAAACAACAGGGAAAGCTCCAGCTGAATTGTTGTTCTTGGGTCGAAGGATGCCAACGATATTTGACAATATAAAACCTAACCTCCGAAAGAGAATGGAAATGAAAGTTTGGAAAGATCAAACAAGAGAAGAAGGAAAGCGAGTTAGAATCTTTGAAGAGGGGGAAGAGGTGTGGATCAGAAATGAAAATGGTAGTGGATGGTCAGCTGGAACAATTAAAAAGCAAAATGGTCTGTACTCATATGAAGTTCTTTGTGGAGGTTTTTTAAAAAGGAAACACTCTGATCAAATAAGGAAACGTGAGGGAGCTATAGACGAAAATCCTGTCGACTACAAAATAGATGGACATCATTTAAGGGGAGAAAAGTGTAAGATAATGACTTTAAATTATATCTGTGATAATCATATGGTTTTAACCATGTGATTGAGAAATAATATTGTTTATAAATAAATATGTTTATATTTTTTAGTTTTTGCAATAAAATGTAAGTGTTCAGTTGTTATTTTAAATGATTTATTTCTAATCTTATACTAACATTTTCCCGGTTTTCCCCGAATTCCTGACAGGTAGACACCCTGCTGAAATTTGACTGTAATTATTTTCAGATCGTAGGGAATTATCTGAAAAACTCAAGCCTATGTGTCGAAAACGCAAAACATCAAATTCAATATCACTTAAATTTTGCCAACAGATAAATGGCAGGGGTATAGTAGGTTTGCCAAAAACATTTTTTAAACATTTTATTCCAGTAATCCTAAATTTTCACTCATACGGCTCTATCACAGTCAAATATTTCCAAACTAAAATTCAAACTCACCAGTGATTCCATAAGTGAACAACAGCCCATTTTTACCATGAAGCACACCATCAACTAAATGAAGAGCAACATTATTAAAAACAGTTTTCTGGGATGCGTCACTATCAAAAACATAGCTGAAAGTATATTGTGTTTCTTTCACGTAGCCATTTTGATAGTTGACTGCAGATTCTGGAGGTGACATCTGAACAGTTGATGGAGACACAACTTTGATGCATGGAACTTCATTGTCGTTTATAGGTCGTAATCTACAATAGACCTGGATTGGTTCCTTCACAGATACCATGATTATATATGTTCTCTCCCTAAAACAAAACCAAATAAGTTTAACAAGCCACATTAAGTTTCTGTTCTGGATGAGTAATCTATATGGTTAAATATTTAACAAATATAAAAAATGTGGTAGGGTAGGCCTACAGTATTTTGCTCATCTTTTGTGTTGAGTTAGTATATAGGTAAAATTGAATTTGGTATCCATCCATTTAATTAGTTTACTAGCCTAATTTAACCTATATCCAACAAATTAAGTAGGTACATGGTAATGATAACTTAACGGAACTCAAAACTATATAGGTGCAGTAGCCTACAACTCAGATCATTAAGGCAATATCGAGAAATATAATTACGGTCCAGCACAGTCAAAATATAATTTTTCTCTTGAATAGGAGTGTTTTCAAAATCTCGGATTCAATCAAAATGCCCTACTGTGCGCACAAGTTATCGTTATAAACTGTAACATAGGATAGTGGCCTAACAGTTTTGCATCAAACTCGTAAATAAAGAAAAAAAATGTATTAGGCTACCTATTCAATATGTTTAGGCCTACCTCAAATTTGTTAGGCTTTGATATATGAAGTGAAGCGAGGTTCATTTTTGAATTTTTTTTGAGCGAGGTTTTTTTTATGAGTTTTGAGTGCTGCAAAGCTGATATTAAGTTAATATGTTTGTATAATGTATCTACGTATTTACAAATATGTATATTGCATTATTGGTACTGCTGTGTCACAATGTGATTTTTGTTATTAGTACATGTATAGAGATAACCCACGCTTATTCCGTGTCGATGAGAGTTGTCTGCAACATGGCAATACTGAAGACTATACCAGTTGTTATTTTTTATAGTACATTAGAGTCATAATTATTTAAAATAATTAAGACCGGCCTATTTCAGATTAGATAGAAAAATAGTTCAGATTAACTTAAGAGGACTTATTAATAAAATAATGTTAGTTTGCCTAAATTAATTACAATGTTTGACTACATAAAATATTGTCTGCGGTTTACCCCTACTTCTAAGCAAATGAATTAGCACAATTTAATTTTTACAACACTTTGTTTATTTTGCAAAGATATTAGCAGTTACTTCCGTATTTTTTCCGTGATTAATAAAGGCAAGCAATGGTATTTTGCAAAGCTACTTCCCACTAAGCCAATAAGTTACCCACAAATGGTGGATTGGCCTACAAACAATCACAATAAACGTCCTTTTACTTTTTTACAAGTAGCTTAGGTTGTAATCAAAAGAGTAAGTTAGGCTGTTATCAGTAAATAGTTAGGGCGATTCTTTATGTGACGCACGGGACTTTCAGACACTTTATACTCTTATAAATATTACAAAATAATAATTAATATTGTTTTCTTCGTGGAGGTGTAGTGTATTTCATCCTGCAGATTCTATCCATTTAAAGAAAATTTAGTTTTTGTATAATACATATAAGTTATCATTACAAAAGTGACCGTGATGCACGGGACTCAGACAAAGTGCAGAGTTTTCTAAGGCGAATGCAATTTTTTTCTGTGATTTGTGTAGTTAATCTTATATTTAAAAATTTTCATTTTATTATTTAAAATGTTGTTTTATTTAAAAATAGTGTTTTGTTTGAGAAAATTAATATTTTGATAGGCCTATATTTAAAAATGTTTTAAAATCCTAATATATCGTGATGCACGGGACAAAAGTTTCTGGTTGCCTGTTTTACCATTTATTTCAATTAATTTTCAGAGCTGACCTAGATTTAGTAAATATACATTAAAATGAACATGGTTTTTTAAAGTGTTTTCTCAAGTAAATTAAGGAAATAAGTAATGGGCGATTCTTACATGACGCACGGGACATTCAGACACTATATCGACTTGTACATTTTATGAAATAAAAATGTTTTTTTCTCCATGCAGGTGAAGTTAATTTTATCCTACAAATTCTATTTATTGAAAGAAAGATTAATTTTTGTGTAATATAAATCAGTTATCACTAAAAATGTGATCGTAATGCACGGGATTCAGTGAAAATACTGAATTTCTTGAGAAAAGTGCACTTAATTAAATATTTAATTATTATTATTAGATTTATTCTTTAATTAAATAAAGTTACTTAATTAATTAAATTTTTAGTGTGCCTATATAAAATAATGGGTCAAACTATTTTTTTCACAGAAAAATGCTTTATTTATTGATATTTTACATTTATAATAAGCATAATGTAATCTAAGTACACTATACGGATTGATAAAGATGGTAAGATCAATATTAACTTTGTGTAGGCCTATCTGCAGTTATCAATATTTTTACCTATGTCCTCAGCATCACGTGATGCACACGACAGATTTTAAAAGTCTTATAAAAAAAATACTTAAAATAAAAATATGGTTACACTTAATTTTGACAAAGCTTAAAGAAATACCTTTGCACAGCAAATATAGTGATAATGCAATTTTTTAAGTCAGTAGAAAGAAAATTGGATGTTTTTTGTGATGCACGGGACACAGTGAGGAGTGTTTGGAAAATTGCCGTTTTAAGTGACTTAAATAACTTAAAACGTCCATTTTATGTTATTGGCGTGTTGCTCTACAAAGCAATAATGTAATTGTATTATTTTGTGAAAATATTCCAATCTGACCAAACAAATCAAATTTTGATCGGAGTACCTAATTTTTCGGAGTGATTAGTGTTTACAAAATTGGTTAACTTTGCAAGCTATTTTTATCACTATATGGACGAAAATATTTTTTTTACCAGAATCTTTAAATTTATATATATTTTACTAACAAAATACACCCATTACAACTTCTACAAAATTACTTTCAAAAACATCATGCCAGTTTCACTTCAGAGAATCGCCCAGTACGGTAGGCCTAAGTTTATATACAGTCATTCACATCTTTTACAAATTACCTACTCCTACTGTTATCTGTCATCAAAGTAGGCTAAATGTTTTGTTTACCCACCCATGCTCGTTCAAAATGTGCTATCGTCTTTCGTGAAATTACTGCCGCTGTTGACAAATAACCTAATTAAGACCATTTATGTCTCTTGGAAAGTTTCACCAATTTTTGACCTACAATCGGAAAAAATTTCACGTCCCAATACGTAGGCCTATTTCAGATTATGCAAACTTTTGGATTACCTACCATACCAAAGTTTGGGTTCTCGAGGCTCCACTGAAAACATTGCTAAGGTAGGCTAACTTCAGATAATGATTTGGATGATCTAAGCTGTAAAGTTACCCTCTACCAAAATAAATAACTTAGTGAAGGTCAATAAAAATATCTAAACTCTGAAAATTATGTTAACTGATACAATTGTCACAAAATACCTCTGTTGCAGCAGACCTGTATTCTCAGCGAATTTTAAGTGCAAAACAACATACAGTACACCTCGGATTATCCGGACCCCACATTATCCGGATCCCTGATTATCCGGACCGGTCCATCCGACAAATTAAAAAGTTAAAATCACGGCAAAAATATGATTTTAGCGAGGTTACGAGTGAAATGCGCCTCCTAAAAGTAAAATGCAAATGTAATTCATTACTGTACACATTTGGAATTTACAATAATTGAAGGAGTCGCATTGCCTAAACAGCACTTTCGTAAACGTAGTTTTATGGTTTGCTACTTGGGGCGCTACGAGTAATCAACTAGGGCCGAGAATTTTGCGTGTCGGTTTATTGCTGTCACTTGATGAGTTTATAAACTCTTTGTGTGAACTGTTACTGAGTTTCAAAATTAGTGGTTGTAAAAGGAACAGAAACTGAATGTTATCAAAAGACTTCTTTCAAAAGTAATCCCTTGTAAAATTTGTAGGTCTAACATGTTGTACTGTCTTGATACGCTGTTTGCAGCATCAATGTAGCAGAGACTAAGGTACGCGATTGTTATTTAGGCGATATTGTAATTACCTCGGATTATCCGGATTTGTTGTTATCCGGATCGGTGTTCCGCCACATTAATCCGGATAATCCGAGGTGTACTGTATTTAAATCCGACATAGTGAGATTTGACATGATTCAGTAAGCTCCATAAATAACATGGGGAATGAGTATGCAGGTTTGCTGCTATGGGTATAAAACTGGATAGTTTTAATTCAATATTTAGTGGGTCTGTACTAGAAGAAGGTATTTACCAAGTTTTATCAAGATATGTTCAGAAATAAGCGAGATATTGAATTTTACTTAT
Source organism: Flexamia atlantica (assembly GCA_035578135.1). NCBI lineage: Eukaryota > Metazoa > Arthropoda > Insecta > Hemiptera > Cicadellidae > Flexamia > Flexamia atlantica. The sequence goes on along the minus strand of JAQJVK010000008.1, from coordinate 3,146,158 downwards.
TTCCCATAAGGTTAACATTGAGACAATGTACTGTGGTTACCACTTTCAATATCTCGGTAACTAATGGACATAGAGCAGTGCTTCAAAATACTTAATTGTTTGTTTTTTTAGCTGAATTCAATGGTGCCAACAAAAATTGGATTATTTTTATTTTTCTAAGTAAAAAACTCAAAAAACCCATTTTTGGGGGTTTACCCCCCTTAGGCCTACCAAGGCCACACTACACTACAGGCCGGAGTCCTTTTTTGGTGACGTCACATTATCAGACGGAATTGCAGACGCTTTTATAATGCACTCTAATGGCGATTCACTGTTGCACTCTTAAAACTATCGTGCCCTAAGTAATTCGTTTCAGTTTTCGTTTAGAAACCATTATTTTTTCGAATCTGCATTAATAATTGAATAACCAATTGCGGTCGAAAATATTTTTAAAGAAAACATGACTTTATTTCATAATCTTAAAAACCGGTAAACATTACAGGCAAGTAATTTGTTTACTTTTCATCAGATGATTTATTGGAAATTTGACAGTTTTGTTTCTTATTGTTTACATTTCAATGTTCTAATGTCATAATTTGTTGGTAAATGTTTACGTTTTTCGTATGATTTTAGTTGTTATTTCCAACAGAGCGCTAGTAGTTCGGCCGGTGTTGTGACGTGGCATCAGGGAGGAGGGGGGGGAGACTCCGGCCTGTAGTGTAGTGTGGCCTTGGGCCTACCCTCCCTTCCGGTAATCCGATTGGGCTGGTTTACAAACTCGCCCGAATAATTACTACTTTACACATCCATGCCAAATTTCATTAAGATTTGACCATTTTTACGCAAGTTATCGTGCTTAAAGACACATATATAGCCTATATGAAATATATATAGGCTATATATATACCGGGTGTCCCATAATAGTCCTCCCCCTAACTTTTTCCTATATTTTTTCAAATATCAATTCCACACCACCCCCAAAAATTACAGTAGACTCTCGCTAACACGAACCTTGATATCACGAAATCCTCGATATCACGAATTATTTTTAATCCCCTTGGAAAAACCTGTCTGACACGAAGAAATTACTATATATAACACGAACTAATTTTCCGGTTATATTTAACCTCTATATCTCGAAGGGACACAAAAATTACCTCTGTATCAAGAAGTTCAGTAGATAAGACAAATTCGATTTACGCTTTACCTCCATAACTCGAAGTTTACCTCCATACCGCGAAGCTTTCAGAATGGATCTCTGTAATACGAAATCCCGGCGTTCAGGATGCAACCTGTCGGTGAATCATATCCGGAGTGAAGCGCATGTTTTAACAAAAATTATGATCGATACTGTAATTGTTTTTACATGTTTAAGCAGAGGAAGATTACGGACTTTTTAATCATATTTAATATGATCTTATCTGTTTTTGTTTTTACAGTATGTGATTGTAGTATAAATACATTTATGCATTTTTCATTGATATAAAATATTTAAATAAGTTAAAAGCCTAGATTTGTCGAAGATGTAGGAAATAAATTACTTTTTCTTTACCTCTGTATCACGAATTTTCATTTGGTTTACCTCTAAAACTCGAACTATGCCTACGACGAACTATACGTAACACGAAGAAAAATCGCAGTCCCGTGGAATTTCGAGTTAGCGAGAGTCGACTGTATTGGGTAGTTGTTTAACACTTCATTTTGAGGGGGTACCCAATTTTGGCCGCCATCTTGGATCCGCCGTATTGAATCCAAAATAATTTTTTCAAATGTTAAAGTGGTGTTGTGACCCATCATTTCGAATTAGATTTTTTCACTGATTACAATGCCGCAATCCATTTTTTAATATCTCAATTGGTTCTCAAGATATGGGTACTTTTAATTTATTTATTTTCAACCAATTTAATCATTACAAATTGATAAAATAGGCCCATAACCACAAAATAATGCTAGATAGTGACAAATAACCACCATCAGTCATTGTTGAGCGATTTACACTTAACTTTTATCACTGTAAATTTTTTGGTCGCCATCTTGGATCTGCCATTTTGAAATGGGGTAAGTTATTTCAAATATGAAGTTGGTATTGTGACCCATCATTTCAAACTAGCTTTTTACGCCGAATTGAATGCCGCACCCCGTTTTTCATTTTAGCGTTTCGTTTTCAAGATATTGCCATATTTCTAGTTAAAATCTCAAAAAATATGAATTTTTCAAAACCCAAATTTTATAGCTAAAAACGGGTTGCGGCACTGAATTCGGCGTAAAAAACATGTTTGAAATGATGGGTCATAATACCAACTTCATATTTGAAATAACTTAGGCCTAGGGCCTACCTCATTTCAAAAGGGCGGATCCAAGATGGCGGCCAACAAATTTACATTGGTAAAAAGGTTAAGTGTAAATCGCTCAACAATGACTGATGGTGGTTATCTGTCACTATTTAGCATTTTATCAATTTGTAATGTTTAAATTGGTTGATTGGTAATCAGTAAAAAAAAATCGGTAAATCAGTGAAAAAATCGAATTCGAAATGATGGGTCACAACACCACTTTAACATTTGAAAAAATTATTTTGGATCCAATACGGCGGATCCAAGATGGTGGCCAAAATTGGGTACCCCCTCAAAATGAAGTATTAACTACCCAATAATGTTTGTGGGTGGTGTGGAATTGATATTTGAAAAAATATGGGAAAAAATTAGGGGGGGGGGACTAAACTTAAGCTTATTATGGGACACCCGGTATATAACTTATACATATATATATATATATATATATATATATATATATATATATATATTTATGAAAATGAACGAATAGTGTTTTTGCTTCTGGGGACCCCAAAATGAAAAGTTATCATGGTCTCGGGCTTAGGTCTTACCATGAGTACTACGGTAACAGCTTCTTCCCTATAGGGAAAATTTGCTAAAAAGTACTGAAATCGATGATGGTCTGATTCCGCAGTAACGAAACCTGAATTAAGGTTTAGGCCTTTAACAGGCTAGATATTGTTTTGAGTCTACCTTCAATATCCCTTGGTTACTAGGCCTAACTTAAACCAAACTACCCTCCCCCCGAAGGTAAAATTTAGGCTGAGCAACTTTTAACTTAAAATTGGTTAGCCAGCCAGGTTGGGGTACAAGAGAGCCAATTAAAAAAGAATATGTTAAGGTATCGTGTTTCGTGCTGTACCTCTTCCTGTTGACTCTTCTGAGAGCATGGGATGTGTCAACTTGTTCTATGCAATGCATCATCTGCATAAAGACATGAAAGTATATTTAAGTTAATCAGATTTAAAATAATATCAAAGGAGGTAACTTGATCTCCCGTAAGAAACCATACAATATTGAAAACCTGAGTAGGCCTGCCTAAAAAGGGAATGAATGCAACTGTGAATGCAAACTGTAAGGCCTACAATTTAGAACTAAAATCCAAAAAAATTGGAACAATCGCTGAAATTAATAGCTATTCCAGGCTAATTTTACAGGACTTAAACAGTTTATATCATGGTGACAGGTTGAAAAATCAAGGATAGGCCACAAGATAAAGGCTCTGTTCAATGTCAATTTGTAAACTATAATAAGGTACATTAGACTATGACATTCTGATATGAAAACAGATTGATTGATAATTATTACGACCAAGTGATTGCACATGGATGATATTGACCTGTCAACTCATTTACAATGTCAAACCATCAATGACACGTCTGAATTGGCATACTTGCTGAAAGGCTGTACGGTAACAAGGAAGTTTGAGGTGTCATGTGGATAACACCTACTTACCGATTAGTTGGATAATATACCACATTAAATATTGAGTTTAAATGTTCTGGACTCAAAAAGCTTCTTTATATAATCAATATTTCATTCACTAACAGAAGTTTGGTTAAAGCTTACTAACAACAAAACTGTTTGAACGTTTGAATTCTATGACGGGCAACGCCATTGGTTAAATGGTCAAGCCAAGAGCCAAGGCAAACAACTTCAAATTCAAAACTTCCCAAGGTCTGCTGCAGAGAACAAGAGAATAGAAGAGAAGAATAACAGAACTCAGGTTGTCTAAATCAGAAATTTTAAAAAATCGTGACGTCTTCTGTAGACCGGAAGCATTGCATACAGCTGGGATCGTGACGTCTTTTATAGACCGGAAATTTACTAACACTTGGTTCCACAGGCCATTGAGTAATAATAATCACAGGCCTTATGAGATTTAGGCAGCCTGATAGTAACTACGATTTGTCCAGTGCCGCACGGATGTCAACACAGACCATCGCTTCAGATTAGATAAGGGTGTTCAAAAAATGTAGAGCAATAATTCACGTAGTGATTCCTCGGGTGAAAATAAGCAAAAAAGTACACATAAACACAGGTCCTAAAGTGCTTCGTTTTCCGTCTGTGTGTCTGTTTATGATATTTACATATTTAATCATAACTCAAGAACCTCTTAACGTATAAACTTGAAACTTGGTATATGGATAACGACTATTAAGAACTATTTTCGCAAGAAGTATCAAATTTCTACTTTGTACAATTTCAAAATGGCGACCATTTTTTGTTTTCAAAGCTAAATATCTTAAAAACCGTAAATTTTAGAAAAAATATTCAAAAGATAAAAAAGTTGCAAAATTTAATGAAATTAATGCTGATATTAAGACTATGATAATCGGACTTCTAATAACGGAGAAATTTTAACTTTTCTGCATAAAAACATGGTTCCTTAGAACATTCTGTCTAAAAATTGCATGTTTTTATTCTGAAAATTTAAAATGTCCATAACTAGTTGTCCTATTATTATAGTCTTAATATCATCGTTAATTAAATTAAATTTCGCTCTTGTCTTTTTTTGTCAATCGTGTCTCTTATCAATTTTTTGTCTCTTGTATAATTTTTCTAAAATTTACGGTTTTTAAGATATTTAGCTTTGAAAACAAAAAACAGTAGCCATTTTGTAAAGGTACAAAGTAGAAATTTGGTACTTCTTACGACAATATTGTTCTTTGAAAGACATGTTTTAGGTGGGGTTTTGTTATTAAATACCTTGAATATTATTGGGCTCTTCCCACCTCCAGGTTGACGGCGTTGGTCCAATTACTAAGCGGAGACTGCAATGAGGTCGATCAGTCCACTTGTCACATTAAACCACAAACACAAAATTGACTAAAACACGTAAACATTAAAACAACGCACGCCTAAACGAACCTGACGTTTCGAAAAACCAAAAAAACGTTTTTCGTTATCAAAGGTCCCCGGAGAAACACTTAACTATTTACATTATTATTAATAACAATATTGTTAATAGTGGTGATCCCTCCTGTGTTGGGCCGGGACAGAATGTCCAACAGTATCCCCTGCTTGTCGTAAGAGCCGACTAAAAGGGGAGGGGGGCGCACTGGTCCTTTTCCGCGTCTCCTTTTCATAACTCCATTCTCCGGTTCATTTCAATAGCCCGGTTGTTTTTTCTAAATCATTCCGGCCTATTTGCCGGGGTGACTCTGTGTTCTTCAGCCTCCATTGCGCTGGAGGTCTAGGACGAGCAGAGGGTACAGCTTAAAAACTGGGTTCTGCACCTCCCAGGCTGCCGGATAGTACAGGGGCCCGGGTCAGCCCAGCCAGCTGACCTGGCTGCCCTATCAGCCGGCGAAAATCCCTTTGGCCGTGGCGGTGCCGGTTGGCGACCGGATAGGGCCCTGCTGCGGTCACGGGGGGGCTCTGCCGAGGCCACTGCTCGTTTGGGACCGCCAGTGTTTTGGAGGCGGTCGAACGCGGATACAGTTTCTCTGGTGATGGGTCGGTCTGACTTTCTCATTGGGGTACGTTAGGGGGGTCAATGCCCAGTCCTGGGGGCTAATCCAGACGCCATGAACAGCTCTGAAGAACAAAAAGATTCAAAAGGTGCGAGGTCAAAACGGGGTACCCTAACCCCACAAAACAGCCAACAGCGTTCTCCTCTGAGCGGGATCGACGACGGGGTGGCAAGCCCCTTCGAAAGAAGGTCCCGCCTCACGAGATCGCCCCCATCCCGCGCTGCGACACCTGCCTCAACGGTGGCTAGAACATCCGTGGCCACCGTGGAGGCACCCGCCGGGAACAACGAGCCGGTGAACGCCGAACCATCTCCCTTTGACGCGGTCATCGCGCTCGCCAGGCAGCAGGAGGAGGAGCACCTAAAAAAGTGCTTCGACACCCTGGCTGTAATGAAGGCCGCGACCGCCCGGCAGAAGAACATTAGCAAGGACGTGCAGGATGGCATTGTCCAATTGGAGGCCAGTCTGCAGCACATTGTCCAGCTGAGGAGGTCGTGGCAGTCTTGTGAGACGGTGGCCGCGTCGACCCAGACGACTCCATCGCTGCGGATCAAGGCTCAGCCGGCCGGTGGAAAGCGAGCCACTTCTAGCCCCGCCCAACCGGAGGCAGAGAAGAAGCCTCGAGGAAACGGTCCAGGGGAGACATCGGAACCCGAAAAATGGACCGACGTCGTCAGGAAGAGGGGGAAGAAGAGAGACCCTCCCCAGCAGCCTGGAAGCCAGCCTGGCACCCAGGACAAGAAGAAGGCGTCGAGGAAGAAGTCCCGCAAGCAGCGGCCGGACGCTCTTCTCATCAAGCCGTCGGAGGGGAAATCTTACGCCGACGTGCTGGGCGAAATTCGCAGCAAAGCGAAGCCCGATGAGAAGGGCGCCGTCATCAAGGGCATGAGGAAGACCCGAGCCGGCGATCTTCTGGTCGAGCTCGGTGACACCTCCAAAAGTAAAACCGCCTTCAGCGAGGACTTGCAGACCATCTTGGGGGCGAACGCGACCGTGCGCGTTCTCGAACCAAAGTCGACGCTGGAGGTGAGGGACCTTGACGAGCTGGCGACCGAGGCGGAGGTGACCGCTGCCGTCAAATCCGCCACTGGCGACAACGTCGAGGTGAAAACCTTCCTCTCAAAGGCGAACGCTCGGGGTCAGAAGGTGGCGATCCTCACGTTGGGAGCCAGAGCAGCTGCGAAGCTCCTGGAGAAGGGCCACCTCAAAGTCTGGTATGTGAGCTGTCGGGTGCGCGAGAAGCTCGTGGCCTCAGATGTTTTAAATGTCTGGGGTTCGGTCATGTAGCTAATCGTTGCCCCGGACCCGATAAAAGCAAGCTCTGCTTCAAGTGCGGCGGCCAGGACCACGAGGCCAGCGCGTGCAATGCAGCGCTGTCCTGTGCCCTGTGTACAGAAGCCGGCTTGAAGGGCGACCAGGTCAAGCATTCCGCTGGGTCAGGTCGCTGCGGGCAGTACCGACGGGCCATCCAGGAGCTTCGCCAAACACAAAAGAAATGATCACTGTTCTGCAACTTAATATGCAGAGGAGCAGGACAGCAAACGACTTGCTGTTCCAATTCGCCACGGAGCAGGGTGCTGACCTACTGCTTCCCAGTGAGCAGTACCAGAACCGACGCTCCGCGCAGTGGTTCTCGGATCCCTCCGGCACTGCGGCGATCTGGATCTTGGACCTCGGGAAGGTGCCTGTTCTCGATTCCGGATCGGGCAACGGCTTCGTTTGGGTGAGGAGCAGGGGTTTCACTGTCTTCTCCTGTTACCTCACGCCTAACCAACCGATCGCAGACTACCGCCACATGGTCGATTCCATCGAGGATTAGATCATGAACACCTCTGGCGGGGTCATAGTCGGTGGCGATTTTAACGCCAAAGCCGTGGAATGGGGTTCCCCGCGGACCGACACTCGAGGTCGTTACATCCTCGAGTCGGCTGCCAGGTCGGGCCTCTGTATCCTTAACACGGGCGGCATTTCCACCTTTCGCCGTCCGGGGTGCAGAGAGACGATCCTTGACATATCCCTTGCCTCTGAAGGGATTGTCCATCGGATCTCCGACTGGCGTGTCTGCGAGGATTATTCCTCTAGCGACCACCAGGGGATCCTCTTCAAGGCCCTTCCCGAGGGTGCACGCTTGCGCGCTGAACCTGCTCCTCTGGCTCGACGCTGGAACACCAGTCGTCTGAGCAAAGACGCTTTTAAAGAAGTAATTAAAGACCAGAACATTGTGAATTTCACAGGTGCCGAAGATCTGGCAGCATCGACGATGCGTCTCATCGCGACCGCGTGTGAGCAGTCGATGCCCGGAGTTTCCCGCCGCCACAGGAAGAAGCCGGTTTACTGGTGGACGCCTGAAATCGCGGAACTCCGGAGGAGATGCCTTGGTCTCCGACGAGCTGCGCAGCGAGCCAGGAACCGCCCTGATGCAAATGCCAGATCGGCTGAGCACAGAGCGGCCCGCCGAGAGCTCCGCGGTGCCATCAACCGGAGTAAAATCAGGTGCTGGAAGCAGCTGTGTCAGGATATCGACAACGACACCTGGGGGATGGGCTACAAACTTGTAACCCAGAAGCTAGGGGCTCGCTCACCACCTGCGATCATGGAACCACAAGCCATGGCCGCCGTCGTCGATACACTGTTTCCCAGCCACCCAGTTCGGCCAGTCAGGGAATTCGGAGAGGTAGGCGCCTTCCCAGTTTTCCGGGAAGAGGAACTCACCGCCGCCGTCCGATCCCTACGACCCAGAAGAGCGCCCGGTCCCGATGGCATTCCGGCGGAGGTGCTCAAGCTCGCTGCGGAGGTGAATCCAAGGCTTCTGCTCGATATGTTCAACGCGTGTCTGGCGGAAGGCGTTTTCTTTTCTTCGTGGAAAGTTGCCCGCCTTGTTCTTATCTCGAAGGCGAAGAGCACACCGGGGACCCCTTCTTCTTTCCGACCCCTGTGTATGCTCGACACGGCCGGGAAAGTGCTTGAGAAGCTCCTGCGCGTCAGGCTGACCGAGGCCATCGTCTCTGCGGGGGACTTGTCCCCGCAGCAGTACGGCTTCAGATCCGGTCGCTCTACCATCGACGCTATTCAGGAGGTAGTTGAGGCAGTGCGGAGGGCGGAGGACCACAACCACTGGTCGCGCCGCGTGGTCTACAGAACTATCAGCAACTAATTACAAGCCAAAGCAGTTGTTTTAAAAAGGACATAAGGGGGCTTCGCCCCCCCCACACCCCCCCTCCTTAAACTGCCCATGATTTTAAAGCCTTGATGGTTTACATGCTTTTTTACTAATCGTATTTAAATAAATCTAGCTCTACAAACCTATCAGCGACTAATTACACGCCAAAGCAGTTATTTGTAAAAAACATGGGGGGGTTTTCGCCCCCCACACCCTCCCACCAAAGCGGTTGTTTGCAAAAGGACATGGGGGGGCTTTGCCCCCAACGCCCTCCCGCCAAAGCAGTTGTTTGCAAAAGGACATGGGGGGGCTTCGCCCCCCACGCCCTCCCGCCAAAGCGGTTGTTTGCAATAGAACATGGGGGGCTTTGCCCCCCACGCCCTCCCGCCAAAGCAGTTGTTTGCAAAAGAACGTGGGGGGGGGCTTAAAGCCATGATGATTTGAATGCTTTTTTTCTACCGTGTAAACCAGCATTTGTTTTAATTATGCGACAATTTTACTTTGGAAAAATACCATTTACATTTGTTTAGTTTCTAAAATCACTACAGGTTACTGTTTAGGGTACTTAAAGAAAGAAGTAAGCGAACCATCTAACCCCGTGAGCGTAGTCACGGACATATATCACCCAGGAGGAAAGGGACAATAAAGTAGTCATTGACATTGGATAAATCCACAGTAACCCTGTATCTGCCAGGGGCATATTTTCCGTCCAGAAAGGATAACAACCTCATTCGTAATCAGTCTCGTATATACAATTTTAGTGGCGCAGAGATCCGGGTTGTTATCCTTTTGGATCCTCGCCTTTTGGACCGCCTTTTTCGTTTTTATTAAGCTTCTGCTTATTCTTTGCCTTGGCCTACGGAAGCTCCTAGAGCTCTTGCTCGGGTTCTTGATCCGCTTGTGTGGTGCGGAATAACTGGTCACGAGGACGGCGCCAATGATGAGCCGTCCATGGATCCCCGACTTAATCCTCTTATTTTTGAATCTGGCTATCCTGACTTTATTATTATAAAACTAATAATACTACTATATATGCAGAATTAATTATTATTTTTGTGAATTTCGTGCTTGATTATGTATAATAAAATTATGTAGGAAACAAATCATTAATCTACACATCTACAACAACCTACATTCTCAATAATTTAATTTCATACACATTTAATTTGTCTTAATATAACTGATCGTATGCATCCTTCTTGGTACAAAAGTTTGTTATTAATACGATTTTCGCTATAAAATATATTTTTTATCGCAATTTTATACCAAAATTGCGTTTGCTGGGATAAAATTCACATTTGTTTCATCAATATACTTTTATATATGCAATAGTATCTTTACTCATTGTTTTTAACGTTTTGTTTTATTAATCATACCTAAAAGAAACAAACAATAAATATTTTCTCTTAAATATATGGAATCAGCTGTTAGTAATACCCCAATGTGTTCCTGTTGGTTCCATCTAGCGTCATTCATATAAACTATCTCGACTGCTGCAACAAAACAGAAATGATCTATCTGAATTTTCATATTTCTTGGCATTTTTTTTAATAATAAACATTTTAACGTATACTTAAAAAACTAACAATATATAGGCATGTAGCATGTCATTTAAGTGTTTCGTGAAATACTTTTTTTCTAAATTCCACCGATATTTTCCTTTTATTTTGAAACAATCTTTATTTGTATCCCGTAGTTTACTAAAGTAAATTATTGCCCAATGTTAAACTTATGATGATTTTTTGCAAGTTAAAATATTAAATTACGCAAAAAATACTAAACCAATATGCTTCAAAATTTAATGGCATATTACCTGTGACCTATTAAACGTTTATGCGAAATTTGGAAATGATTAGTGTAGCGGTTTTTGAGTTACCGCGTTACGTACCGTACACACTCACACAGTGACGGACAACGAATCTTCAACTCCGCTGATACATAGACTCGTTCACTTCGTTCACTCATCGATTAACCCTATCAGTATACTAGGAGTACGCTTATTCTGCGCGTAATGGGATGAGTGAACTCAGATATTACCAAAGCATTAATATTTTGTTAATTTACGAGCAACGTGTTTGTATTGTTTCAAAAGTTCTAAAATAATTGACAATTAGGCTGGCCACACACTGTGGCGACAAAATGTTTTTTTTGTGTTTTGTTGTTGAACAGCTGACGAAATGTTCATCAAGCCATAATGGTTTAAATGTTTTTTCCTATTAGAATTGAGCAAACTCTACAAAACTATAAGCGACGAATAAATTATGTTTGCCAAAGGACATGAGAGGGCTTCGCCCCCCCCCCCGCCAGACACCACCCCTTTTACTCCGCCCGTGATTAAAAAGCTATGACGGTTTGAATGCTTTTTTTGCTGTGTAAACCTAGCTCTACAAAATTATGAGCCACTAATAAATTATGTTTGCCGAAGAAAATGGGGGGCCTGGCCCCCCGCACCCCCCATTTACGACACCCATGATTAACGTGCCATAATGATTTGAGTTTTTCTTTTTTTATTAGTATTGAGTGAACCTTGCTCTACAAGGCTATGAGCGTCTAAAAACAGTTACACGCCAAAGCATTTGTATGCAACCCTCCAGATATACTCTGCCCCTTTATTAACATGCCAAGATGGTATGAATGCTTTTTTTATTAGTATTGAGTAAGCCTAGCTCTAAATAACTATGAGAGACTAAAAACAGTTACACGCTAAAGCAGTTGTTTCAAAAAGGCTATGGGGGGGCTTCGCCACCCCACACACACCCTTTGAGCTGCCATGATGGTTTACATGCTTTTTCTCTTATAGTATTAAATAAACCTAGCAACGCTAAACTATCAGCGACTAATTACAAGCCAAAGCAGTTGTTTGCAAAAAGAACATGGGGGGCTTCGCCCCCCCACAACCTCCCGCCAAAGCAGTTGTTTGCAAAAGGACATGGGGGGGCTTCGCCCCCCCCCACATCCAGCTCTTTACACTGGCCATTATTATAAAGCCATGATGGCTTAAATGCTTTTTTTCTAATAGTATTAAATAGACTTAGCTCTACAAAACTATCGATGGCTCTACAAGCGACTATTTACACGGCAGAGCAGTTGTTTGTAAAAGGACATGGGGGGGGCTTCGCTCCCCACGTCCTCCCGTAAAGCAGTTGGATGTAAAAGGACATGAGGGGCTTCGTCCCCCACGCCCTCCAGCAAAGCAGATGTTTGCAAAAGGACATAGGGAGGCTTCGCCCCCCAACAACTTCGCATTTACACTGACCAACATTAAGAATCCATGATAGTTTGAATGCTTTTTTTTATTGTGTAAATATAGGTCTACAAGATTATGAGCGACTAATAAGAGTTACACGCCAAAGCAGTTGTTTACAAAGGGACATGGGGGGCTTCGTCCCCCCACAACTCTCCTTTACACTGCCCATGATTATAAAGCCATGATGGTTTAAATGTTTCTTTTTCTATTAGTATTAAATAATGAACCTAGCTCTACAAAACTATCAGCAACTAATTACACGCCAAAGCAGTTGTTTTAAAAAGGACATGGGGGGCTTCGCCCCCCCACACCTCCCCCTTTCAACTGACCATGATTATTAAGCCAAGATGGTTAACATGCTTTTCTACTAATAGTATTAAATAAACCTAGCTCTACAAAACTATCAGCGACTAATTACACGCCAAATCAGTTGTTTGTATAAAGAACATGAAGGGGCTTCGCCCCCCTCGCCCTCTAGCCAAAGCTGTTGTTTGTAAAAGGACAGGGGGGGCTTCGCCCCACAAATTCCACCCCCACGCCCTCCTACCAAAGCAGGTGTTTGCAAAAGGACTTGGGGGGGCTTCACCCCCCCACACCCCCTCCTTTAGACTGCCCATGATTATAAAGCAATGATGGTTTACATGCTTTTTTAATAATAGTATTTAAATAAACCTAGCTCTACAAACCTATCAGCGACTTATTACACGCCAAAGCAGTTGTTTGTAAAAAGAAAGTGGGGTGCTTCGCCCCTTACGTCCTCTCCCCAAAGCGGTTGTTTGCAAGCCCCCAAATCCCCCTCTTTACACTGCCCATAATTATAAAGCCATGATGGTTTAAAAGCTTTTTTTCTAATAGTACAAAAATTTTAATGAAGAAAAAGAAAATGAAGCTTGCATAGATAAATTAGGATTAAGTAGAGAAGTATATGATTCAAAACGTTTCTCTTCAAAAAAATTAAGAAATATGTTACAGCAAGAACAGTATAAAAAATGGTGCTCTCTTCCCCGTAACGGTAGAGGCGTCATTTTATTCCAAGAGAGCGAATCGGAAAATATCCATTTTCACAGAAAATGTGGACTGTCAAACTCTGAATACAAAGACGCATTGAAAATCATTGGTGATGTGGCACCTCTGAGATCAGTCCCCGGCAGATCCAAGGATGGAACCCGGTGCAGGCATTGTCCTGACGCCGAGACTTATCAATTTGAATCTATTGAACACGTCCTTGGATCTTGCCCCCATGGGGAACTATTACGAAATAAACGCCACCACACAATAAGATCAATCATAGCAAATGAATTGAAGAAAAAGCAGAACTTTGAAGTCTTCGAAGAAGTGACATGTGTGGAAAACAATGGATCCATCAGAAGGTGTGATATCATTGCCATTGACAAAAGAAAAACCATGGATATAATATTGATCCAACCGTCCGATTTGAAAAAGCACATAATCAACCACTTCTAGTACATAACGAAAAGAAAGATATATATAGTGGAACAAGAGATGACATTAAACAAAAATACAGACTTTCTATTGTAGAAGTCATTGGATTGATGGTTGGAGCAAGAGGAACTGTTCCAGATTTTTTCAAAAAATTCTGGAATCAGTTCCACCTCCCAAAAGAATCTTTAAAAATTATCTCGACAACAGCCATCAGATATTCAATTAACATTTTAAAGAACCATTTATATAGTAAATACCAATGATTAATTATCCAACCATTTTTTATAATATTTCAAAATTCATCAACCTTTGTTATTCTGCAACCTTTGTTATTCAGCAACTTGTAAATTATAAGAAGGTATTAATTTATTACTTACTTAATAAATTATCTTTATATATGTATATAAAGATAGCTTCGCCCCCCGCGCCTTCCCGCAAAGCGGTGTTTGCAAAAAAACTTGGGGGGGCTTCGCCCCCCCACACCTCCCTCTTTAGACTGCCAATGATTATAAAGCCATGATGGTTTACATGCTTTTTTATAATAGTATTTAAATAAACCTAGCTCTACAAACCTATCCGCGACTAATTACACGCCAAAAAAGTTGTTTGAAAAAAGAAAATGGGGGGCTTTATTTTGCGGTTTTTTGCAAAAGGACATGGCCCCCCACATCCCCCTCCTTACACTGCCCATAATTATAAAGCCATGAAGGTTTAAATGCTTTTTTCTAATAGTATTAAATAAACATAGCTTCGCCCCCCACGCCCTCCCACCAAAGTGGTGTTTACAAGAGGAATTGGAGGGGCATCGCCCCCCACACCTTCCCCTTTACACTGCCCATGATTAAGAAGCCATGATAGTTTAAACCCCATGGCTTTCCCCTTTACACTGCTCATGATTAAGAAGCCATGATAGTTTGAATGCTTTTTTAACTCTCTACAAGATTATAAGAAACTAATAACAGTTACATGCCTAAGCAGTTGTTTGCAAAGAGACATGGGGGGCTTCGCCCCCCCACACCCCCCGTCTTTGCACTGCCCATGATTATAAAGCCATGGTGGTTTAAATGTTTTTTTCTACTAGTATTAAATGAACCGGGGTAGCGGATTTGTACCCCCCACAAAAAACGCTACGTCATTTTGACGTCACAGGAGGCGGGGCCTAAATCGCTCGAGAAACAGCCCTCGACTGGAAATGTACCCCCCAATACATTATTAAATCATCAAAACCTAAATGGTTTGCAATTAAATTATTTCCCTTGAGTCTGACCCCGGAAATGTACCCCCGGATTTGTACCCCCCGGATTTGTACCCCCCATGGTCAGAATCTTAAGTCAGACCCCGGAATTGTACCCCCGGATTTGTACCCCCCGTCGCCAAATCTTCAAGTACTAACCCGGATTTGTACCCCCCGTCTCCAAATCTTCAAGTACTACCCCGGATTTGTACCCCCCGGATTTGTACCCCCGATTGAGATAGGACGAAATGAATGGCTAAAATAGCTCCTCCGTGACATTTTACATATTTATACCTAGTTTCATGGCAAACAGTCCAACGGAATACGAGACCATAAACGTGAAACATATATAATAAAACTAACAAATTTTTTATGAATTTAGATATTCAAAACAATATTTTATCCAATACTTTCATCGCGTATTATTGACAGATTTTCTAGCTTACTTAATGATGAATAAGACTACACAATATAATAATAATAAGACATATTCGTAGAATAATATTAGGCAATAATTTATCGAACAGCCGTTGATTTACGAGAATTTAATTAAAAAAGTCAATAACAAGAACGAATATTGACCCGGTATATTTCCATGGTCGGTCAAACTGGATTTGAGCACAGGGGGTACAAATCCGGGGTATAAGACTTAAGTATAAGGCCACGGGGGGGTACAAATCCGGGGTAGGGCTTGAAGATTTGTCGACGGGGGGTACAAATCCGGGGGGCAAAAATCCGGGGGGTACAAATCCGGGGTAGGACTTAAGAATTTGACCACGGGGGTACAAATCCGGGGGGTACAAATCCGGGGGGGACAATTCCGGAGTCGGACTTAAGAAGTTTAATTGGATTTATATCAAGTATGCAGCTGTTAAGCCAACCGTGAAATGTCAGTTGATTAAAATACATAATAATTTATCCGTCCTAAAAGTTCGTGCCGGAATTGTACCCCCCGTCCTGTGACGTCAAAATGACGTAGCGTTTTTTCTGGGGGGTACAAATCCGGGGGATACAATTCCGGCGTCCCGTTTTAACTCAACAAAACTATCAGCAACTATTTAAACGCCAAAACAGTTGTTTTAAAAAGGACATGGGGGGTCTTCGCCCCCCCTTTTAACTGGCCATGATTATAAAGCCATGATGGTTAACATGCTTTTCTACTAATGGTATTAAATAAACCTAGCTAAATAAACCTACGAAACTATCAGCGACTAATTACACACCAAAGCAGTTGTCTGTGAGAAGAACATGAGGGGGCTTCGCCCCCCACGCCCTCAAGCCAAAGCGGTTGTTTGCAAAAGGACACGGGGGGGCTTCGCTCCCCCCACAACCCCCTCATTACACTGCCCATGATTATAAAGCCATGATGGTTTAAATGTTTTTTTTCTATTAGTATTAAATGAACCCAGCTCTACAAAACTATAAGCAACTAATTACATGCCAAAGCAGTTGTTTTAAAAAGGACTTTGGGGGACTTCGCCCCCCCCACACCCCCCCCCCCTTAGACGGCCCATGATTATAAAACCATGATGGTTTACATGCTTTTTTAATAATAGTATTTAAATAAACCTAGCTCTACAAACCTATCAGCGACTAATTACACGCCAAAGCAGTTGTTTGTAAAAAGATAATGGGAGGCTTCATTTTGCGGTTGTTTGCAAAAGGACATGGGGGGCTTCGCCCCCCACACTCCCCCTTTGAGCTGCCATGATGGTTTACATGCTTTTTCTCTCATAGTATTAAATAGACTTAGCTCTACAAAACTATCGATGGCTCTACAAGCGACCAATTACACGGCAGAGCAGTTGGATGTAAAAGGACATGAGGGGCTTCGTCCCCCACGCCCTCCCGCAAAGCAGATTTTTGCAAAAGGACGTGGGGGGGATTCGCCCCACCACAACTTCGCCTTTACACTTCCCAAAATTAAGAATCCATGATAGTTTGAATGCTTTTTTACTGTGTAAATCTAGCTCTACAAGATTATGAGCGAATAATAAGAGTTACACCCCACAGCAGTTGTTTACAAAGTGACATGGGAGGCTTCGCCCCCCACAACTCTCCTTTACACTGCCCATAATTATAAAGCCATGAAGGTTTCAATCCTTTTTTTAAATAGTATTAAATAAACATAGCTTCACCCCCCACGCCCTCCTACCAAAGTGGTGTTTGCAAGAGGAATTGGAGGGTCTTCGCCCCCCACACCTTCCCCTTTACACTGCCCATGATTAAGAAGGCATGATAGTTAAATGCTTTTTTCGTACTGAGTAAATCTATAGCTCTACAAGATAATGAGCGACTAATAACAGTTACACGCCAAAGCAGTTATTTGCAAATGGACATGGGGGGGCCTTCGCCCCCCCCCCACCACCCCCCCTTACTCTGCCCGTGATTAAGAATCCATGATAGTTTGAATGTTTTTTTTCTACTGTGTAAAACTAGCTCTACGAGATTATGAGCAACTAATGACAGTTACACGCCATTGCAGTTCTTTGCAAATGGACGTGGGGGGGGCTTGCCTCCACACCCCCTCCTTTAACTGCCCATGATTATAAAGCCATTATGGTTTAACTGTTTTTTCTACTTGTATTAAATGAACCTAGCTCTACAAAACTATCAGCGGCTAATTACACGCTAAATCAGTTGTTTGTAAGAAGAACATGCTTCGCCCCCTACGCCCACCCCCCTCATTACACTGCCCATAATTATAAAGCCATGATAGTTTAATTGTTTTTTTAATAGTATTAAATATCTTCGCCCCCCACGACCTCTCGCCAAAGCAGTTGTTGGCAAAAGGACATGGGGGGCCTTTGTTCCCCCCACATCTTCGCCATTACACTGACCATGACTAAGAAGCCTTATTAGTTTGAAAGCTTTTTTACTGTGTAAATCTAGCTCTACAAGATTATGAGCGACTTAAAACAGTTAAACGCCAAAGCAGTTGTTTGCTAAGAGTCTTGAGGGGCTTCGCCCCCCAAAATCCCCCCTACTCTCTACCTATAATTATAAAGCCATGATGGTTTAAATGTTTTTTCTATTAGTATTAAATGAACCTAGCTCTACAAAACTATCAGCAACTAATTACAAGCCAAAGCAGTTGTTTTAAAAAGGACATGGGGGGGCTTCGCCCCCCCACACCCCCCCTTTACACTGCCCATGATTATAAAGCCATGATGGTTTACATGCCTTTTTAATAATAGTATTTAAATAAACTTAGCTCTACAAACCTATCAGCGACTAATTACCCGCCAAAGCAGTTGTTTGTAAAAAGAAAGTGTGGGGGCTTTGCCCCCCACGCCCTCCCACCAAATCGGTTGTTTGCAAAAGAACATGGGGGGCTTTGCCCCTCACGCCCTCTCGCCAAAGCAGTTGTTTGCAAAAGGACATGGGGAGGCTTCGCCCCCCACGCCCTCCCGCCAAAGCGGTTGTTTGCAAAAGAACATGGGGGGGGCTTAAAGCCATGATGATTTGAATGCTTTTTTTCTCCCGTGTAAACCAGCATTTTTTTTAATTATGCGACAATTTTACATTGGAAAAATACCATTTACATTTGTTTAGTTTCTAAAATCACTACAGGTTACTGTTTAGGGTACTTAAAGAAAGAAGTAAGCGAACCATCTAACCCCTTGAGCGTAGTCACGGACATATTCATCACCCAGGAGGCGGGGGACAATAAAGTAGTCATTGACATTGGATAAATCCACAGTAAACCTGGATCTGCCAGGGGCATATTTTCCGTCCAGCAAGGATAACAACCCCATTCGTAATCAGTCTCGTATATACAATTTTAGCGGCGTAGAGATCCGGATTTTGGATCCTCGCCTTTTAGACCGCCTTTTTCAGTTTCAGAAGCTTGCTTATTCTTTGCCTTGGCCTACGGAAGCTCCCAGAGCTCTTGCTCGGGTTCTTGATCCGCTTGTGTGGTGCGGAATAACTGGTCATGAGGACGGCGCCAATGATGAGCCGTCCATGGATCCGCGACCTAATCCTCTTATTTTTGAATCTGGCTATCCTGACTATTATTATTATAAAACTAATTATACTACTATATATGCAAAATTAATTATTATTTTTGTGAATTTCTTGCTTGATTATGTATAGTAAAATTATGTAAGAAACAAATCATTAATCTACACATCTACAACTACAACATCCTACATTCTCAATTCAATTTCATACGTATTTAATTTGTCTTAATATAACTGATCGCATGCATCCTTCTTGGCACAAAAGTTTGTTATTAATACGAATTGCGCTATAAAAATATATTTTTTATCGCAATTTTATACAAAAATTGCGTTTGCTGGGATAAAATTCACATTTGTTTCATCAATGTACTTTTATACATGCAATAGTATCTTTACGCATTGTTTTTTAACGTTTTATTAATTGTACCTAAAAGAAACAATAGTAGTGGGCACTTGGGGCTGCTGGCCCAATCAAACTTTGACAGGCAGTCAATTTTTTGACAGCTACTTCCGGTCACGTGACCGGAAGTGACGTCATCAGCTGTGACGTAGCTGTGACGTGTTGTAGGTGGGTATTTAAAGTTTAAATGCCCTGCTGTGCTGGGTATTTAAATTTTAAATGGCCGGAAGTGTGTCAAGGTCGTTTGGGGATGTTTTTAAAAAAGATCTTGCATTTTCGGAAGATCCGAAAATGCAAGATATTTTCTTTTTTTATTTATTTGTTTTTTTTTACAAAAGTATTATTTTACAAGTTAGTAAAGTTTGCTCCCAAATTTGAAAAGTAAGTTGTTGTCGGTGCTGAAATTTCTTGTTTATTTTCATTCTTCTTGTTGTTGTAAGTTGGCAAAAACACATTTTTTTCGTTTTGATTGTTTGTTGCATAAAGTTCTAAAGATAAACCAAACCCAGTGGTTATAAGTTGTTTTAGTTCTTCACTAAAAATTTCCAAATCCTTGTAGGTTGTAAGATTGATAGTGTTGTAGTGAATCCCGCGAATGTTGAGAGACATGACTAGAGTTGTTTACTCGACGAGAGGTGTAGCAGGAATGACTATTGCAAAGCCGGTGCTGCAGGTACCTCCGATGGTAGTGGGGGTAGTGGTGGGGGTAATGGCAGGTGTTTGTTTCATCACTTTGAATTTAATCGTTGCCACAATAGACCGAGTCGATGTTGCAATTCTTCTAGTTTATCCAACCGGTTCTTTTGATATGTTTTGCAACTACATTTACAGTAGCAGAAAGAATTACATTTTGTACAAGCTTTTCCGTCAACTTGATCTTCAGGTATTCTAAAACATTTTTCTTTGCAACAATAAGATATAAACGTTAGATTATTTCTTTTGGATGACATGTTGGTTGTAGCTTGTCTTAAACAGAACTGAGCCTCTTAACGTTAAAGTTTCGTATTTATGTAAAGTATTCGAATAAAACTGTCGAATAAAATAATCGAATAATACAATCGAATAAAATAATCGAATAATACTATCGATTAAAAGTTCAAGGTCATCCGTTTGAGGTTTTAAAAAAATACAACATATCAGTATATAAAAACTTATACTGATATGTTGTTTTTTTATCTTTTTATTTAAAACATTTTTTTACAATGTTATTTTTGTGCGATGTGCAGAGTTAGTTCCGTAGAGTTGTTTCCGCTCATTCCGTGTGACACCAAATATAATGATCCTGGTTGAATTTCCCGCCGATCTTCATTTTGCAGCAACTGGACGAATCGTTTTGGAAGATATACTTGAAACTTTGGTTCATCACCCGGTGTATATGGTGCATCGGATAAAGATGCGACGACTGCGTCTCCATGCGTTGTATCAATTTTCTTCATTTCATGAACAATATAATGTTTCTGTTCTTTTAATTCTGAACATTTCTTGATAATTAGAGTATTTGATTTTGAATGCAAGTTGAATTGTTCAACTAAACATTGGAGAAACTGTTGTGATGCCATCCTTCACAGGAGATGTTGTCTGTTCGGAGTATGGAGTTAGACTGATACTCGGGGTGTGTTGCCTCTTCGTTTATATAACCTTCGGAACCCCCACTACATTCTTCCGTTTGTTGTTGTAAGTAAGCAGCCAAGTGATACGCGTTTTGTAATGCGCATTGAGATTGGTTGTGTTTCGGATTTATTGTAGAAACACAAATATTTCTAGCATCAAAGTGAAATGTTTTGTCCACTTTTAAGTTTAAAACTTCTTTGTTTGTGTACTGTCGTATCCAATTCTTTTTTTCCAATCCTCTGGTATATATGTGTGTAAATTGTTTGCAAAAATGAAACATAATTTTGTGTACATTGTTGTACGGTAGGAAACCTTCATACCAATGGATATGATGAAAATTATTTGTTAGCCATCTGTTTGTTATTTTAGCTTTTGACTTTAGTTCATGGACAGAACACGGTGCTTCAAATAAAAACGGGTATGCTACTTGTGTAAGCAAATCCAAAATTACCAATTCTTTTATGATAAATCTATCATCGTTTCCGCGAAATGCTTGAAATTCAATTACACAAGGTTTTGCTGCCATTTCTTCATCCTGTCTGCTCATCATGGTGTCTGCTGATCAACTGTTTTCCACACCACGGTAGGTTAGATATATATAAACCAGGCCGTACAGTTGTAGGCGCGTTGGTGTATGTTTAACGTGGGCACCATCCCCAGTAGGCCTACCCCACGGTTTATTCTTTTGTTAAATTACATTGTAGTTTTAACCTAGCAAAGTTTCTTCTTCTGTATTATTGTTGTTGTTGGTTTCTTCTTCTGTACTGTTGTTGTTGTTGGTTTCTTCTTCTGTAGCCTCCGTTGCAACTTCAGTAAAAGGTTCAAAGTTTCTTAACTGCCTCCACATTTCCACTTCGTGAGGTATTCTATTAAAGATGGATGTATCTATTGGTCCGTATTGTAAAGTGCTTTCTGGTTGTTTTTCGCATGCATCTACCAGATATTCCTTAATAACAGAGCTTGAAAATACTAATTGTTTCATATACCTGGTAATAGGTGATGTTGCATAGTTTAAAATGTAAAATTCTTCACGTGTTAGAAGAATTTTATTTTCAAATTGTGTCGAGTCTCTAATTCTTACTTGTTGTTGACCACGATGTTTAATAATGTCAATTTCATTGTCACAATCCAAAAGTCGAATGTTAGTTTTTCTTCCAAAGAAACTGTTGGCTAAATAACATTCAATAAGATGTAGATGTTTTAAAAAGGAATCCCAAGCGTTTTCTGAAAATAAAACCATCTTTGTTCCATGGCTTAGGATTACTGCGGGAGAGTAGTCTAATGATTTTACCAATCCTATCGACACACTTTTACTCATGCAAGATGAAATAGGATAAAAGATGCGAAGGAAAACTTCAGTTAAAATGTTTGGGGGAATATTTTCTTCAAGTTTTCTTTTCTTTCTTACGTTTGTTTTATTATTTTCCAACTTTTTATTTTGTTTTCCAAACTTTAAAAAGTCATCAATTTCCTTTACAATATTTTCTTCAAAATGTTTATCATCATTTTCCAATAAAGGTGCTGTTTCGGAAACGTCTTGTACAACTGATAAAGAACTCATTTTGTTTATAATGCTGTAGACGATGTTACCCATACAACTGTAGACAGTAAACTAAACAATTTTCGTTCCCGCTCCTGCTTTTATAACCGAGTGGTGGGGGTATTTTTTTCCTTTTCATGTTACAAAACTGCTTTTACAATTCCTGTTAAAGGTGTATATGTAACAATTTTGTCATGTAAAATTAAACAATAAGCAGATGTATCTTTGGGTACATTTTGTTCAAATTCCATTTCTATTTTTATATCTACACTGGAAGATTTTACAGATTCGTTTTGTTTTGAACAATCAACTACAACAATCGGATAGTTAGATTTAAATTGGTTTGGCGTTAATAAAGGTGTGTTTGTTTTTCCATAATATGAATTTTGGAATCTTGCGTACATATCGTACAAAACGCTAAACCTGTCTTTTGTAAAGTTTATGTTAAAGTTGTCGTATGGAAAGAATTGAGAGTTTAGAAACACCTTAAAATTTGTAAGTTTGCAATGATCAAATTCACCAGCATGTTTAGTTATTTCATTTCTTCTTTTTGTTTGTAATCCAAATATTACATATCTTGCCTTTTCCAAATGGGTAGAAGTTTTTACAGTCCATGTATGACGTTGTGTTTCCGGTAAAACCGGATATTCATGAAACTCCCAACTTCTAAATGGTATTACGATATCACGATCTGATTTTAAAGTTCTTAATAATGAAATTCTATTCTGATCGTTTAACCGTACATGCGGTACTCTCCAAACAATCTTGTCTAATTGCATTTTCCATTCTAAAGTAGCTTCCGTTGTTCCATCAGGCGCCATAATAATATCTTTGTCGTTTGATGATCTTAACAAAACTAATTCTTGTTTTACGTTTATTATTATCTTTCGGTAATCTTCGGCAAAGCCTAAAAGTAATCTTAAAGGAATGTAAAAGTCAAAATTGCCTGAAGTGTTTGGAGTGATTGTACTGGAATCGGGTGCTACCCATCCTGCGGCGGCCAGCATATTTTTTTCACTCGGTGTTAAAGATGCTAATCCTTTTAATGTACTTGTAATTCCCACCTTTTTTGTTGAATCTACTGTAACTCCGGAAATTTCATATCTTATTTCATCAAACAAATATGCCATGGGGTTATTTATGAACGGAACAGTACTTGCAGTGCTTCCATCTCTTTTTGTTACTCTTCCTTCGATATACAAATAACTTTCACATGGAAGTGTATAAATATCCTGTTGTTGTATGGGAATTCTAATTTCATCATTATTATTTAATTTTGATGAAGCGTAAGGGTTGTGCGTATGATATTCCTTTTCCCATAAGGTTTCGTCGAATGTCGGACCCTGCGCTATATCCAATATTTCCATTATTAATAAGTTTTAATCCAATTTCTTCTAGAAAACGAATGTTATCACTTGTTAATCCTTCTATAGCTGAAGTGCTACTGACTTGTTTACCAGTCAGCTCTTTCTTTTTAAATGATAACCCCATTGTTATACGGTTGATTTTATATGTATTCGTATAGTTATAGGTTCGTCTCTAAAATCAATATGATTTCCGTCTTGATCTAGTATGTTCACCACAATGTCTGAAATAAAACTGGTGTTTAACGGTAGGTACACCAAGTTTTGTGGCTTTTCCACAATTTTAAACCCGGAGCGACCGTTGGATAGAATGTGTGCAATATATGAGTATTTTCACCATCTCTATAAGAACCATGTATAATATTACATGTAATATCTATACTGTTAACTTTCATTATTGTTACAGTTCTAGCACCTGAATGGTTAATATTAGGTTCTAAAATTTTTGTTGTTTTAGGAAATCCTAATAAACTACCAATTGAATGTTCTTTGCTAAAATCTATATAATATTTAGATTTAATTTCAGCTTTCATAGTATTGTTATTTCCTTTTATTGTTATATTATCTTTTCCCATATGATTTTGTATCGCTTCATTTATATCATCAATTTCATATGCTCCAGTGGGTAAACTAAATACTTGTATATCTGAATATTTGTTTGTATTTTTATCTTTTGTTTTGTAATAATGTATTTTGTCATTAACATTTTCAGTAACGTTGGGAATAGAATTATAAGTTGTTATATCAATAATGCGGCTTCCCATAATTTATCTTTTTCCAAACGTAACGCAGGGAAAAGAACACTTCGCAAAGTAGATGAAGTTCCAGTTAATGATACTGTATAGGAAGACATCTTAAAGTTGACTAACGCTTTTTGTTAAAAAATCTAAACATAAATGTCCACAGATTACCGTATCATCAGGTTGCTCTCTTTTATAATTGTATAGTACATTTTTAGCTGTTTTAAAGTAATATTGTAGTTCTTTTGGTGGTGGGAGATTACCAAAACTATCAAAGTAGTAAATAGTTGATCCTAGTTTCTTATAACATACCCAATGAGTGCCTGATCCTTTACTATTATCTAAATTTACTATTCCGGTTTCATTTTTCCATATTTTAACAGGTAATGCATCTTTCATAAACACTCCTCTAAAAAATGGAATTTTTAAACAAGAAACATAAGTAATTAATTCTTTATCTGTTAATTCTTTATTTGGAATTAGTAATTGTTTTTTTCTGTTTAATACACACGATACGGTCTTAGGTATAATCCTCCTCCTTTTTTTATCATTGACCATATTGTTTGTTTCTTTTTATTTTTACCTGCGGTGGATCGTCGTTTTCTTCTTATATTTCCTCCACGTTTCTTTGCAGGTTTTCTTCTCCTTTTTCCACCTCCTTTCTTCTTTCCACCTCCAAACATCGTTTTACCCTTCATTGCTGCTGATACCGCTAAAGCTGCTGCTTTTTCACCGATACTAGCGTCACTGGATGTTACTCTTTGCCAAGCTTTTTCAGCAAGTGCTCTATCCGCTATTGATCTATTTTTAGTATCTGCAAACTTTGAATATGCTATATCGTGTTGTTTGCAGGCTTGATCAAGTTTATTTATTCCAAGATCTCCTCTAGCAAGTCTTTTTTTCAATTTTGTTCCTGGACCACAATATTGATAACCTCCTGGTAAATGTAGTTCTACAGGTAATAAATCGATAGCTTTGTTAACTATAGCTCCAACCGGCTTAGTAATAAGAGAAAGTGCTGTTGATGCTATTCCTCTTCCTCTCTTTATAACGTGTCGATTATGACTGATGCGTTGAACTTTCAACATGGTTTTTTATAGTGAAAGGAAATGCCAATACTTGTTTATTTTATAAATTCTTTATAATGAATGATGCACTTATCCTTTGACATTGTTTATTTATAATAAACATGTATTTTGTTTATGGGTAATAAACTTTTACCCAGTCTTTTGGTAGGATTGTATCCTTTTTATCAACATCAACTTGAGCAAATCTTAAATTTCCAGTTTTCATATTTAAAAAATATTTTTCTATAACATTTTTCTTAACCCAATGTAGTTTTTGATCAGCTTTTATGGGCTTTATCGTATTATAAACATCATATAACACTACACTTAAGAGTCTTATAATGTAATTTACATTAACAGCATCAACAATATCAATAGGGTCATCTAAGCTAGTCAATCGCAAGTTTTGACAATGAAAAAACTTTTTGTGTTTTTCTGTTCTTAAGCATCTTTCACGCCATTCTTTTACTCTAACTGCATCACTGTCATTTACTCCCATTCCAACATTAAATAGTGGTCTTTCTTTACAATCAAAGCCTTGTTGACCAAGTCTTGATGAAATTTCTTTTAATGCAGGAACTTGTCCAATTGTTGCTACATCAACATCATTCAACCCTTCTTTAACATTAGTAATTATTTTTGCATCCGCATCCCATTTGTTATTGTTTAATTTCATTATTTGACTTATTGTAGCTGCATCTGATTTTGCAGTTCCCTCCTTAACGTTAGTTAACACTTTATTTTTGCAATCAATTGACTTAATATCATGTGTAATACAATGATCTGTAACATATTGAAGGTTTACCGCATCTTTCATATCTTTAGGGTCTCCAATATCGTGTATTACAAAGTTGTAAAAGGAAAATTTATCTGTTTTTTCAGGTATGACTGAATGTAAATACTTTTTGGTAACTGAATCTTGATCATTAACAGGATCTGCTATATTGGCTATTCTAAGATCTTTTGCATCATATGCTTTATTATTACTTTTAGGATCATATCTTAAGGTTTGGTTTATGTACCACATTAAATATTCTTTATTTACCGAATCATTCTTATCTATTGGTTTTGGAAGATTTGCAATTCTATAAAAATTAGCGTTATACACTTCATTTTGAAGCTTTAAGCTAGGTAATGTTTCACTTTTTAAAGTTTTGAAATTTACTGCATCATTATCATCTTTTGGATCATTTACAAACTTTAAACGTTTGTTACTTATATCATAATCTCCATCGGATGTTAGTGGTAAACCACCTCTTTTTCCATAAGATCCTGATTTGCTTCCAGTTTCGGAATACCGTCCAAACTTATCCACACTCATGGTTATACTGAATGTTTAATCGGTTATGCTTGTATTCTATATACTCATATTTTTATGCAATTACTCCTCGATTTCGCAATTCGCCGACCAAAGCTACCCATTCATTTTCTAAACCACTATGTCCGGCTTATTTAGCTTCATATATCAACTTCATTCTGTCAACCAATTTGTTTATATCGTTGTAGTATATTATATTAGTATCATACAAGTTTTTTAATAATCCTTTTCCTGATAAACTTGATTGATTTGTTTTTCTTCTTTTATGTAAAATATTTATTTCAGCAGAAGATAATGATTTTCTTTTTATGGGTTCCCTTCTTTTTGGTGGGAAAAGTTTAGCAATAATAGTTTTATATTTTTCTGATGCATTTCTATGAACATTAAAATTTTTAGAATAATTTTTCTTATGCGCATTTGTATCCTCCAATATTTGTTTAAAAATGTTTAAATCCTTTTTAGTATATTTATTAGGTTTCGGCTTAAAAATAAGTTCAAACAATCCTTTTGTACCCTTGTATTGTTTATTATTTATAATAATATTGTCATGTTCGTCTACATCAAGTTTGCTATCTCCAATCATTAGCCCATTTTCTTCTATTCTAGCACCAAAAGTATGATATTTTCGAGTTGGTTGTGCAGAATGTAACATTTTTAATACAAATTGTCTTGCAAGCGGCCCTTTATACGCGATATCCGAGCCCAATTTGCTCAAGTTGGATGGATTAATAGGCTCTTCTTCTTCTTGTTGTTCTTCGCTTGTAGAAAGACCTTCTTTTTCTGTTAAAACATCCGTTTCTTCACCTAGTTCGCTTTCTTCTTCAGTTGTTTCTCCTTGTTGTGTAAAACTTGTATCACTTTCATATTCTTCTTTTTGTTCAAATTTTGAAATGGGTAAAATAGCATCTCCGGAAAAATTAAATGTTGAATGTTTAACATTTTGTCCTAATTGTTTTAATGGCTCAGTAATAGGTTTAAATGTTGATTCCAGAAATTTCTCTCTTTCACTTATTCCTAATCTTAACGCTCTGTTTTTATGTCTAATAGAATCACTAAGTGATTTTATTTCTTTTAATAGCTTTTCCTGATTAACCATGTTTACACCATGAAGACTTGTGCGA
The DNA here is from genome assembly GCA_035578135.1 of Flexamia atlantica. Taxonomy (NCBI): domain Eukaryota; kingdom Metazoa; phylum Arthropoda; class Insecta; order Hemiptera; family Cicadellidae; genus Flexamia; species Flexamia atlantica. The sequence goes on along the minus strand of JAQJVK010000008.1, from coordinate 3,118,160 downwards.
TAATGTTGTTAATTAATGTATTAAAACAAATTTATCAAAACCTATGCGGTAACGACCATCTGTTATAGCTTTATCTTTCATAATTACCAAAAATCCATATTTTTCCGCCCAAGCTTTTCCACAAAGCTCTTTGAATTTATCAAATGACATATCAGCATTTACATGATCGTTGTATATATGTTTTAGGTTTGTATCGTCTTGTTTGAATAAAACTAAAATATTTGCATTGTCTCTAATTAGTTGTTTTGGAATTTTGCTATATGTTTGTCCGATATATATGCTATCAATATTATTATGTCTTCCCATGGCAAAATAGTTTCTAATAGTATCATGATTTTCACTAGATACATCATCAAATACAAATACAGAATACGGCTTAGCCTGGTCTGGTTGCATAACACTGTCACTAGCATTAAATTTGTAATAGTTAACATCGGGCACATCAGTCAGGATCTTTTCCAACAATTGATACTTTGGTTGATGTAAGGACTTTGAAAAAATATATAGGTTATTAAATCGCAATCCTTTTGTGTTTGTAATTAAGTTAAACACAACGTTAGTTTTGCCACAGTTTGAAGGACCGCTGACTATACATCGTACAGTGTTTGGAAATAAACTGCCGTGTTTACCATTGTTGATTTTAACGTTATCTACGGTTAAATCATCAATGTTATTAATATTAAATTTATCTTTATGGTGAACAATCTCCATCTTATTCAAAGGCAGAAGAGTAAATAAGTTGATTTAAAACTAAATCAAATCTTTTATAGGTATCCACGAATCTTCAGTTTTATCAAACTTCAACCAACGTACTTTAACTTGGTCTTTTTTCCTTTGCAACACCTTTTCAACAAGATAAACATCGCCTACTGTTGACTTTAACAATTCATGTCCGTAAAAACCGCCTTGTAACAAATTTCCTTTGTTATCTTTTAAAATATAAGTTTCCGGTACAGTAGGTTGTACTTTATACACTGTAAAAACTTCGTTTGTCCAATTGGGCAGGTATTTTTTAGTAAACACTCCTTTGTATTTACTAATTCGAACTTTATCATTTACATTAAATTTTCTTGGTTTTCTTTGTTCCGCTTTTGGCTGTGTATTTTTTTTAATTCGTTGTAAAACTAGTTTAGCGTTTTTCTTATTCACTTTGTTAGGTGCCATACCGATAGTTCTATGAAACTTGTTGTTGTAATCGCTTATTAATTTTGGTAAGATATCAACCCATACGTAAGAACCTCTTTTCGAAAACATTTTATACATTGCACCTTTTAAGGTTCTATTAAATCTTTCAATTATAGCTGCCTTTTTCTCAGAATTTGTGGAATAATGATTTATGTTATATTTTTTCATTAACAAGGCAAAATGTTTATTTAAAAATTCTTTCCCATCATCAGTTTGTAAATGTTTAATTTTATTTTTATCTCTTTTTATAGCTACTTGCATAGCTTTTGTTATGCTGTTACCAGTTTTGTCTTTTAATGGCAAAGCATCTGCAACTTTAGTAAAACAATTAATAATCGTAAGTATGTATTTAAATCCTTTATTTATTTTACTATGCGGTTGCATTTCAATTAAATCTGCTTGATATAAATCATTTATTCCTTTTACAACAGTATTTCGTCGTGGAAACTTTATTCTTGCAGGTTTATGAAGTTCATTAACAATCTTTTCCTTTAAGTCTGTCATGATGATTTTACTAACAAAGTCAAGTTAGTATTGAGTGTTTCTTTTTCTGCATCCGCTTTTATAGTTCAAGGTCATTTCAACATATTTTAAAAAAAAGGGGAAATCACAGCGAGCATGCTGTGATTTCCCCTTTTTTTTCTTTTTTCTTTTTTATTTTTTTATTTTTTTATTTTTTTTATTTTTTTTATTTTTTTATTTTTTTATTTTTCTTTTTACTCATTGATAGGATTGAGAGAGTAGTGGCCGAATGGTAGAGTGTGAATTTTGTCTGGAAGAATGTGTCGTTTGTCATCATTGGAGCAGAGTGCTTTTTTCACTTCTGTTACGCTGTACAGTTGATGGTTGAAACTTCTGATGGTGTTGAATTTTGCAGTTATAGTCGTTTCTTCAAATAAGCATTGCTTGTAGTGTTCAAAATTTACATTCTTCTTAAGATACAAACTTTTTACTCCCTTAGCTTTTTTAATAATATTGTTTTCTTCTTTATGCAATTGTAGTGAATACAATTTTGACATTAGTGCAATAAGTTCTTTCAGTAAAATTCCATTTGCTTCGTCTTTAAATTTTCCAAGTTTCTTTTTGTTCCGATCATTGTCATAATTTAAATGATCTTTTGGATAGTCACTAAAATCAAATTCATTTTTGTGAACAAATGTTCGAAGATCCAAATACATATCTTCAGTAAGAATCCAGTAGATGAAAGCGTCCGTGTCCATGTAGGCGATTCCGATGTTATCTCTACCGTAGAAGGCGACCATTTTGTTGTAGTGGAAATCGTACATGTGGGTTTTGGAAATATCCAAGATTGACATTCCAACGTACAACGGACGATCCATTTTCACGCTTGTCTTCTTCATAGATACTGCCACAAGGTTTTCATTGATGATAACGGATGTTTCAAAGTTTGGTTTTTGTACAAGTTTTTCTAGTTTTATAGGATCTGTAATTAATTTAACATTTTTGTGTTTTCTTTTGTTTTCCAATGTTTTTCCAAATATCGCATTATTCATTAATTTAAAAAAGTCCTTTTGAAATGTTGATGTTGCAGCTGCTCTTCTTCTGGTGTTTGAATCAATGTACGGTTTTAACCAGCAAGATTGGGAAAATTTTAAAACTCTATGAATTTTGGTTATACGTAAACCCAATTGGAGTGCTTGTTGAACAACCCAAAAGTGAGCTACGTATCTTTGTTTATTTTGAAGAGTCATCATTAATTTTGGATGTTTGCCAATTGGTGAAACTTCTGTTTTTGCAAGGAGCGGAAGATCGTAATGAAAATCATGCAAGTGTTCTGGATATTCAAAGTCACAGTCCAATATGTATCCGGTGTCTCCGTCTTTTGAAATTTGCGAAATATCACCAATAGAGTCTGGATTAACCCATTCAAAGTTTCCAAAAGGAAGTGGATTAGACATGGCCCATCCGTATAAATTGTTGGCATCGAAATATCCTAAGAACACTGATGGTTTTTCTTTATCGTAGTTTGGAAGATATTTGTTGTTAGCTTTAACATGTCTAGTAACACTTTGGGTCAATCCACCTCTAACGCCCGATTCGATCATCAACACCATGTCAATATCTGTTAATAATTGAAGGTTGCACTTTGTTTCTTTTAGCATAGCTTGCCAAGCTAGTCCTGGAGAAGTATAAGAATGAAGAGGGTCTAATCCGTAAGCTTCAAAGCAGGTGTTTCTAAATTCTTCCATCACATCGCAGAGAAGGGTCACATCAAGTTTTACATAAAAGTCAGAATAATCTCCCAGAGTGTTCATTTCCAATTCGTCCCAAACTCTGCATGCGTGTTGATAGTCTTCAGGTGAAATGTCCAAATCGGTAAGTTTACTTTTGAAAGCTTCTGGTGGAGGAAGTGACGTTTCTTGAAATTTATGTAGTCCATCGATGTAATCATACGGGAAAACTCCTTTCCGAAGAACCAAATCCATTTTTTCTGCAGGTACAATTTTGCTTGTTTCTATTAAATTTTGTCTTCTTAAATTTTCAGAAAGTTTCATAAGACTGGAAGGCATAAATCGAAAAGAATCAACAAATCTAAGTTTAATTTTGCCCACCTTTTTTGAAAAGCTTATAAATTTTTCCATAGTTTGTGCTATAACGTCTATTTCACCGTTGTCTCTTGCTAATTCGGGAATGATAAAATGTCCATCGTATCCGCTAAGATTGTGAAAAACCACGGGAATAAAAGATGGTAGTTTGTAGTTGATGTTACATCCGTTGCAAGCTGCACCTCTGTAGGCTCCTGTCAGATGGTCATGGTCGCGAACTTTAACTTTAGTTTCTGTAAATTGATTGTTACACAAATAGCATGTTGTTGTCGAATCATAAAGATAAATTTCTTCCGGTGTCATAGGTGACATAGGAACCACATTGCTATACATTGCTTCCACTTTCCCAGCGATGTCGTATAAATCATCAACAAAGTATCGAGCTGCTTCTTCTCCACGATAAATCTTTGGTGTAGATGTCAAACCATATTCTTGAAGATGTTCTTCAGGCAGAGTGGATTTTACTATTAAACAGTAGCTGTTTGGTTTGTGAAGTTGATACTTTGTTCTGCTTGTAATTTCCTCTCCTTCTTCTTGTTCAAGTGGAAGCAATGAAGATTCAAAATCTGCATACACTACAACGGGAATTCTGTATTGTTGGATAACTTTATCAAATTTTACTTGTGATCTGCTAGGGTGTGGTAATTTAATTCTTACTTCATAGTTTCCATTGCATAATTTTTGATGTTCCATCAACCATTCTGAACCACCTCTTCTTAATGGTTTGTTTACAAAACAAAAACATCTTTTACAAGTGGTTTTTTCTACTTTATGTTTTGATAACTGTTTGCAAACTAGAGCTTCGAAATCTTTAATATATACATAATGTGAAATATCACCTTTTGTTATTAATAATAAATTGGTATGATCTCTGCGTTCGGTGGGTGTTATACGTAAGGGATAGACATTGTTGGATGAATCTAAGCCAAAGATGTTTACAGATGCAAAAGGATTTTTCTTTTCAAATTTTGATATGTCTTGAATTGAAACAGGATAAGTCATGCCTTGAAAGTTATACATATAGGAAACCTCATCGTATGCTCTACTCGGTCGTTCCACATGATCTTCTACATATTTTGCAAGCATTGCATACTTGAAACATTCAGCATTTTCATTTTGTACATTAACACAAGATTTGGTTACTCGAATCTTCCTTGGCAAAGCAATATAACTACTACCTCTCATTCCATATCCATGTTTATGAACTCTCACATCTAAGCTTGTTATACTTAACAAACTCCATCCAGAACCTCTTCCTTCATGTTCTTGTAATTTTGTTAAAAGTTCTTCAAAACAATCATCCACAATTGAGCTTATATCCGATGCAAACATGATGGTTTTGTTTTTAGTTAAAAATCCTCTTGGTGATGTTTCATTCTGAACATTTGTAAATACAGTATCTAATAATATTCCAAACTTTATAACATTTAATCTTCTTAGTTCATTCTTCAATGTTTCTGTTACTAATGTTTTTGCTTTCAATATAAATTGTGCTAGTTGCAATTGAGCATTGTCAATCTTAAAATGAGTTACTACACTGCCTGGTAAAGCTCGGGCGTATAATTCCACATCCAAAGATGGTCCGGGTGCGTATTGAATAACACTTGGTCTTGAATTTAGTTGTTGTTGATGGGTAGCCAGCATTTGATCTAATTCTTCTAAATCGTCTTCTTCTGCATTGTTTCTTGTTTCGTTGTTATGGTACACTTCTTTGTGTATTTGTAGTAAGTTTTCATTTTCAAAAGATTCTTCACAACTGATGCAGTAATACATGACGTAGGTGTGCTCTCCACAAAAGTTGCAGTAATAATAAGAACCACTCTTAAACTACCCCTATTTATAGACTACCCCCACCACTTTTTCTGTATTAAACACAAAAAGTGTTAATAACAGTTAAATTTCTTATATTTCAAAACTCCTAAGTGTCAAGGTCAAATAATGCAAGTTTAAAAAAAACATCTAAGTGTCAAATAATGCAAATATAAAAAAATCTAAGTGTCAAGGTCAAATAATGAAAGTTTTAGAAAAAATCTAAGTCTCAAGGTCAAATAATGGAAGTTTTAAAAAAATTCTAAGTCTCAAGGTCAAATAATGGAAGTTTTAAAAAAATCTAAGTGCCAACGTCAAATAATTTAAGTTCAAAATAATACATATATTATGCGTCGTAAGTGTGATCATCATTGCTGTTGTTTAAATATGTTATTTCCAAATCGTTATCGCTTTCATCTTCCTCCATGTCCGATGCCGGAAACAAACGTCGCCGAACAAGAGCATGTATATATTGTACTGGATCATAGTTAATTGTTACAACATGTGTTAACGGTGTTTCTTCGCCTATTGCTACTGGTACTTCCAAAATATTTTCTTCATCACTTGTAGCATCAGACGTAGCATCGGATGTAGCATCGGATGTAGCATCAGATGTAGCATCAGATGTATCTTCTACTGGAATCAAACTATTTTCAAAAATACTTTCGTCATCCGTTAAGTCTTCTGGTTCAACTATTTTATATATTTTTTCACAAATTGTACATCCAAAAGGAAAATTGTTGTCTGTTGGAGGCATTATAAAAGAAACTTGATATTGTAAAATAAATGTTGAAGCAAATGTTTGAAAATTTTTCTAAGTCCGAAAGTATTAATTATTAGGAAGTTTTACAAGTCCAATGTAAAGTAAAAATAAAGAAAGAAGTGTTGTTGCCTGTTTAAACAGTTGCAAAAGAATGATAGGTTTGAAAATTTTTCAAAGTCCTAAAATATTAAAAATATTGAGAAGTTTTAACACTTAAAATATTTACAAATCCAATGTAAAGTAAAGAAAGAAATGTTGTTGCCTGTTGGAACAATGGCAAAAGAATGATGGAAACCAAACCCGCAGTAAGGGTCCTGTGGTTTGGGAGGGGGTAAGCGAGGAGGGGGGATGACCTCAAGCCGAGTTGGGGTCCGGGATCTGCGCGTGTGGTTCGGCATCAGTTGCTCGCTAGACAGTGAGGTGGTAACATGTTCAGAAGGCGCCCTGAACATTTTATCATTTTTGCTGTTTGGTGAAAATATCTTGGTGTTATTTGTATAATAACATCTTGACGTAGGACTGATTAATTTTAAGGCATGGTAGTTGTTTGTGCTTGTAGATACCCTAGGGTTTGTAGTTTGTTTTTAATTTGCTGGTTTGGTAGTTAGTATTATTTTAAAATCTTTCTTTTACTTACAATATATTTCTGCCTGGAATGTTTAAATTTAAAGTAAAATTTTTGTTTTTAGGAATGTTATATGATATGTTTTTAATACCTTTCTATTCCAATTTCCTTTTTCCAACAAGCTTGTTGAGGGCATTCCCTCTCTTGTCTTGTACTCCTTTTTAGTTAGGGACACCTTTCAATTCCAATTTCCTTTCCTTTTTTCCTTCCATCTTTTGCATGGTAAAACCAATAATGGTAAAACCGGCTACCGCTTTTGTAGTGATTACGCTCACCAAAGCGGGTCACTTACAACCTCTATACGTGCTGGATGGGTAGTTCGCCTACCTCCGGAGTTTCGCTAGACCTCAGTTGTTCTGCGTCGCTAATGGCGAGACACTGGCTCCTTTAGTGTTAGGAAATAAAAAACATATTTGTATAACATTTTTTCCTAAATTTAATTAAGCAACTTGCTATTTCAAAATAACATTTTTGTTTTAGCTTAGCGTTGTGCGCTTATGGTGAGGTGTGTGAGTTCGCTTACGTGATGATCACACTGTAATCATGATGTGCAGCGCTGGGCTGTCTAGCTATTTTTTTTAAACTAAATTTTATTTCTTTATTTTTTTATTTTTATTAATTCTTAAACTCTAGGCAGATTGTATTGTAAATTAGCTTTTCTTCTTTTAGGTTTCCGGGGGTGTACGGTTCTGTAAAACCGTACACCCCCATTTTCTTTTTAGTTATCGAATGACCTTGACCTAGTTATTTTCAAGGTCAACAAAAAGACTTAGCGAAAATTTCTAAGTCTCAAGGTCATTTATATATAGGTAGATTTAGCTTTTCTTCTGTTAGGTTTCTGAGGTGTACGGTTCTGTAAAACCGTACACCTCCATTTTCTTTTTAATTATTGAATGACCTTGACCTATTTATTTTCAAGGTCAATAGCAGTTAGCGAAAATTTATAAGTGTAAAAAGTAGGTCAAGGTCACCAAAAAATACCCTATGAACGGGGGAATAGACCGCTAAGTAATTCTTTTAGAATTACAAAGTGGTCTATTCCCCCGCTCCTATTTTTTTTTTATTTCATTTTTACACTAACCTCTCAGTTTTAACAAAATGAGGTATTTGTTGTGCGCACTGCATAATGTTTGATTTACACAACACATCTTTTACCCTTTTTTAATAATATACGAACATTGTTCTTTTTAGGACTAGATTGTAAAAAGTAAAAAGTCATTTTGTTATCTCGCTTTTATAAGAAATTAACCCTCCATTGTAAATTTTGAAAATAGGTCAAGGTCATTCAAAAATACCCTATGAGCGGGGGAATAGACCGCTAAGTAATTCTTTTGGAATTACAAAGTGGTCTATTCCCCCGCTCCATTTTTTTTGTCTTGTGTTTAATTTGACCATTTAACTTTATCAGATGGAGATTTTCTTACTAAATAATAATGAACATTACTGATATTTGGAATTTGAAGATTTACTGGTAATTTGAGCAAGTAGAGTTCATCACAACATCTAAGAACAACATCCCTGTTACTGATCTTTTTTACAAAAACATATTTGTGGTTTAATTTCAATCTGTTGATTTTAATTCTTTTATAGTTTTCAATTTTTTCTGGCAATTCACTTTTGGAAGGTTCAATTTTGACTTTTTTAGAAGGTTGAATTTTGACTTTTTCGGAAGGTTCACGTTTGTTATGCAAATTACACAATTTTTCACCTACACTACACAACTTCACACACCTTTCACCTTTGTTCGCTCCTTTTTTTAAAATATGAGCACATTGTTCTTTCTTAAAACAGGATTTTCTTAATTTTTGAAGTTTTTGAAGTTTTTCAGAAATTTTCTTAGGAGATTTTTTTGGTGAACATTTTTTTGGAGAAGGAGATTTTTTCGGTGAAGATTTTTTTGGAGAAGGAGATTTTTGTTTCACAATAGAAACAACAGATGATGATGATGATGTTCTTGATGACGAGGAAGAAGACCTGGACGAAGACGAAGTGCCTGCCATAGCGCCGGATCCTAAGAAAGTAAAGATTACTCTGTTTACCCTGCCTTTATAACAGCTCCCCACCCATTTACCCCCTCTACTTTTCGACGTCAAAAAAATATTCATCCAAGCTTTCTAACACTGGCAAGGAAACAGTTTCAAAAGGTTGATACAAAATTTCATATATCTTGATTTAAATTTTGCGAAGTTTGAAGATATTCTTCTATTTCCTGTACAAATTTCTGTTCGAATTGTTGGAATTCTTCTATATCCTGTAAAAATGTCTGTTCGGATTGTTCAAATTCTTGTTGTTCTAAGTTAAATGTGGGTGATTTCAAGTCTTCTTCCAATTTTTTAATGTAATCTATTGCATTTTGAACTATAGATTGTCTGTTAATTTTTTTTTGTTTTTGACTTTCCGGTACAACTAATTTTAATTTTTCAAAAGCTTTTTTTAATCTGTGTTGTCTTCTTTGTTCCCTTCGGTTTCTACTTAATCTTTGATCAATCGGGTATTTTTGGAAAGATTCCATAACGTTTTGTTGATTCAAAATGTAGCAAACTATTAATTCTATCCGCTCAATATATAGTGGAAACCCGGGGGAGGGGGAATCACCTTCGCCATCAAGGTGATTGGTACGTATTTAAAGCTTTGAGGTTTGCATAGCCAGACCATAACTATGAGCTCCTTGTACGAGTTGTGTTTGCAGCGTATCTGCTCAGACAACCCTATGCTTCGGCAAATTAGGGAGGTGTCAGAGCCGCTGCCGCAAATCTTGCAAGGCGAGCTCATTTATGAGCACAAAAAACGGTGTGTTTCTAAAACTAAAATTTGGTGGGAAATGCCAAATGCTGGCAAAAAAATATGCGGCCTATGTCACATGGTACGTTTTCATTAACTGAATTGTTTTTTCTATTTACAATATATTATTTTATTAATTTTCTTTAAATTAATATTTTTTTTAGCGGCTTCCTGGTGCGAATCCGGATCAAGAACTGTACAGATACCTGAAACATGCATCTGAAAATGTAGGATACAAATTGAAGACGCCAATAACGCAAGAATATTGTCATCTTTGTGGTTGGTTTCCTCTGGAGCAATATGATATTAAATGTATGTGTTTATAAACACATATCAATAGAAGAAATTAAATAGGAGCGGGGAACAGAGCAGCTTGTGGTTTAACCACTTACTGCTCTGTTCCCCGTTCATAGGGTATGTTCAGATGACCTTGACCTAGTTATTTTGAAGGTTTATTGTAACTTAACAAAAATTTTCTAAGTCCATAACGAGGTCAAGGTCATTTAAATCTTAGCGGAAGAATGAAAAGAATAGCTACCAACATGCATTGTTGGTATCTATTCTTTTCTTTCCTCCTAGAAAACCCCCTTAGTCCGTGTCAACTTTGATGTAAAGTTTTGTACAAAATTGTACATAATAAAGGACCCATGATTCAAGTCCTTCGTAATCCATAGAATCCGAAGTGCAACAGATTTTTGTACCGTCTGCTTTAACAGCTTCAAGTACTCCACTGATGCAATTCAGATTGCTATGATACGTTTTTATGTACCATAGTACTCTTTTGGCTTCAACAAAGTTGTGCACAGCACCAAAGATCATGAGGGATTCCATGGCAAATATAACCACAAGACTGCAGCACACCTTATATATACTGTCGGTCCAAGGCGGCGGCCTCCTATGGCGACCTGGTTAACCCAATGGAGGGCGTTGTCCTTTGCCATCAAGGTGATTGGTACGTATTTAAGGCTGTGAGGTGAGCATAGTCAGCCCATAACAATGAGCTCCTTGTACGAGTTATGTTTGCAGCGGATCTGCTCAGACAACCCTATGCTTCGGCAAATTAGGGAGGTGTCAGAGCCGCTGCCGCAAATCTTGCAAAGCGAGCTCATTACTGAGCACAAGAAACGTTGTATATTTAAAACCAAAATTTGGTTTCAATTGGCAGATGGCGAGAAAATATGTGCCCTATGTGACTGGGTACGTTTTCATTAACAGTATTGTTCTTTTCTATTTACAATATATTATTTTATTAAATATCATTAAACTATTTTTTTTTTTTAGGCTCTTCCTTCAGCCGAAGAGGGAGAACCGTTGCATAGGCAAATGATATACCGATTTGGAATCATAGGATACAAACTGGAAACACCAAGACCGCAAGAATTGTGCCAGCTGTGTGGATTCTTCCCATTTGCTAAATATCAAGTTAAATGTATGTGTTTATAAACATATATTATATGTTTATAAAGACATATCAATAAAAGAAATTAAATAGGAACGGGGAACAGAGCAGTTTGTGGTTTAACCACTTACTGCTCTGTTCCCCGTTCATAGGGTATCTTCAGATGACCTTGACCCACTTTTTAAGAACTCTATGGTGGGGGGAAATGCATATATATAAACCGTGGATTAAGTAAAAGACAACATTTCCCTCATCAGCATGGAAACTTTCCGGATGTCTTACAATGTTCATTGCACTCCTGTACAACATGTTCATTTTATGTTAAATTTAATCCATTTTCTTCAAAATGTAAATTTTTTTGCAATTTCTGTTACTGGAGAAAGATGGGTAAATTTAACATTAGAAACTGTCATGGTTACAATCAACCCTTTAATAGATCCTAATTGGTTTTCAACAGTGGAATCATATATTGATACTATGGCTTTCGAACAAGGATATCATTATCTTTGGGTTGATGTTAGTTACATCAACTTTCAAAACGAAACAGATGATGATGATGGATATGATTCTGCCACATAAAAAATAGACATTAACGGAACTTCTTTCCCTGCCTTTTAGGAAAAAAGAGAGGAACAGTGTTAATTAATAACACTGTTCCTCTCTTTTTTCCGCTTAAAGTTAAATGACCTTGACCTAGTTTTTGTAGTTAAGAAATATACGAAGTAAAAAATAATAGAAAATGTCCTTTTTTTAAGTTTTTGCGTTATAACTTTTACACCGTTGGTTATATCGAAAAATGTTACTGGACCTTTTTTGTTTGTCTTTTAATTCCGCTTAATTTGACTACCCGCACGATGGATTTGGAGCATTTTTGTTATATCCACTGCCATCGTGTACGGCGACGCAGTTCTAAAGTTGAACGGCGACGAAATCAAGTAACCGGTTTTGCCGGAGGGGGGAGGGGGGTTTCCGCGGGGGGGGAGGGGGGAGGGGGGAGGGGGGGAGGGGGGGAGGGGGGAGGGGGGAGGGGGAGGGGGGGAGGGGGGGGAGGGGGAGGGGGGGATATAACAAAAAATGCTCCAAATCTATCGTGCGGGTAGTCAAATTAAGCGGAATTAAAAGACAAACAAAAAAGGTCCAGTAACATTTTTTACATTCCTTTAAGATTACTTTTAGGCTTTGCCGAAGATTACCGAAAGATAATAATAAACGTAAAACAAGAATTAGTTTTGTTAAGATCATCAAACGACAAAGATATTATTATGGCGCCTGATGGAACAACGGAAGCTACTTTAGAATGGAAAATGCAATTAGACAAGATTGTTTGGAGAGTACCGCATGTACGGTTAAACGATCAGAATAGAATTTCATTATTAAGAACTTTAAAATCAGATCGTGATATCGTAATACCATTTAGAAGTTGGGAGTTTCATGAATATCCGGTTTTACCGGAAACACAACGTCATACATGGACTGTAAAAACTTCTACCCATTTGGAAAAGGCAAGATATGTAATATTTGGATTACAAACAAAAAGAAGAAATGAAATAACTAAACATGCTGGTGAATTTGATCATTGCAAACTTACAAATTTTAAGGTGTTTCTAAACTCTCAATTCTTTCCATACGACAACTTTAACATAAACTTTACAAAAGACAGGTTTAGCGTTTTGTACGATATGTACGCAAGATTCCAAAATTCATATTATGGAAAAACAAACACACCTTTATTAACGCCAAACCAATTTAAATCTAACTATCCGATTGTTGTAGTTGATTGTTCAAAACAAAACGAATCTGTAAAATCTTCCAGTGTAGATATAAAAATAGAAATGGAATTTGAACAAAATGTACCCAAAGATACATCTGCTTATTGTTTAATTTTACATGACAAAATTGTTACATATACACCTTTAACAGGAATTGTAAAAGCAGTTTTGTAACATGAAAAGGAAAAAAAAATACCCCCACCACTCGGTTATAAAAGCAGGAGCGGGAACGAAAATTGTTTAGTTTACTGTCTACAGTTGTATGGGTAACATCGTCTACAGCATTATAAACAAAATGAGTTCTTTATCAGTTGTACAAGACGTTTCCGAAACAGCACCTTTATTGGAAAATGATGATAAACATTTTGAAGAAAATATTGTAAAGGAAATTGATGACTTTTTAAAGTTTGGAAAACAAAATAAAAAGTTGGAAAATAATAAAACAAACGTAAGAAAGAAAAGAAAACTTGAAGAAAATATTCCCCCAAACATTTTAACTGAAGTTTTCCTTCGCATCTTTTATCCTATTTCATCTTGCATGAGTAAAAGTGTGTCGATAGGATTGGTAAAATCATTAGACTACTCTCCCGCAGTAATCCTAAGCCATGGAACAAAGATGGTTTTATTTTCAGAAAACGCTTGGGATTCCTTTTTAAAACATCTACATCTTATTGAATGTTATTTAGCCAACAGTTTCTTTGGAAGAAAAACTAACATTCGACTTTTGGATTGTGACAATGAAATTGACATTATTAAACATCGTGGTCAACAACAAGTAAGAATTAGAGACTCGACACAATTTGAAAATAAAATTCTTCTAACACGTGAAGAATTTTACATTTTAAACTATGCAACATCACCTATTACCAGGTATATGAAACAATTAGTATTTTCAAGCTCTGTTATTAAGGAATATCTGGTAGATGCATGCGAAAAACAACCAGAAAGCACTTTACAATACGGACCAATAGATACATCCATCTTTAATAGAATACCTCACGAAGTGGAAATGTGGAGGCAGTTAAGAAACTTTGAACCTTTTACTGAAGTTGCAACGGAGGCTACAGAAGAAGAAACCAACAACAACAACAGTACAGAAGAAGAAACCAACAACAACAATAATACAGAAGAAGAAACTTTGCTAGGTTAAAACTACAATGTAATTTAACAAAAGAATAAACCGTGGGGTAGGCCTACTGGGGATGGTGCCCACGTTAAACATACACCAACGCGCCTACAACTGTACGGCCTGGTTTATATATATCTAACCTACCGTGGTGTGGAAAACAGTTGATCAGCAGACACCATGATGAGCAGACAGGATGAAGAAATGGCAGCAAAACCTTGTGTAATTGAATTTCAAGCATTTCGCGGAAACGATGATAGATTTATCATAAAAGAATTGGTAATTTTGGATTTGCTTACACAAGTAGCATACCCGTTTTTATTTGAAGCACCGTGTTCTGTCCATGAACTAAAGTCAAAAGCTAAAATAACAAACAGATGGCTAACAAATAATTTTCATCATATCCATTGGTATGAAGGTTTCCTACCGTACAACAATGTACACAAAATTATGTTTCATTTTTGCAAACAATTTACACACATATATACCAGAGGATTGGAAAAAAAGAATTGGATACGACAGTACACAAACAAAGAAGTTTTAAACTTAAAAGTGGACAAAACATTTCACTTTGATGCTAGAAATATTTGTGTTTCTACAATAAATCCGAAACACAACCAATCTCAATGCGCATTACAAAACGCGTATCACTTGGCTGCTTACTTACAACAACAAACGGAAGAATGTAGTGGGGGTTCCGAAGGTTATATAAACGAAGAGGCAACACACCCCGAGTATCAGTCTAACTCCATACTCCGAACAGACAACATCTCCTGTGAAGGATGGCATCACAACAGTTTCTCCAATGTTTAGTTGAACAATTCAACTTGCATTCAAAATCAAATACTCTAATTATCAAGAAATGTTCAGAATTAAAAGAACAGAAACATTATATTGTTCATGAAATGAAGAAAATTGATACAACGCATGGAGACGCAGTCGTCGCATCTTTATCCGATGCACCATATACACCGGGTGATGAACCAAAGTTTCAAGTATATCTTCCAAAACGATTCGTCCAGTTGCTGCAAAATGAAGATCTGCGGGAAATTCAACCAGGATCATTATATTTGGTGTCACACGGAATGAGCGGAAACAACTCTACGGAACTAACTCTGCACATCGCACAAAAATAACATTGTAAAAAAATATTTTAAATAAAAAGATAAAAAAACAACATATCAGTATATGTTTTTATATACTGATATGTTGTATTTTTTTAAAACCTCAAACGGATGACCTTGAACTTTTAATCGATAGTATTATTCGATTATTTTATTCGATTGTATTATTCGATTATTTTATTCGATAGTTTTATTCGAATACTTTACATAAATACGAAACTTTAACGTTAAGAGGCTCAGTTCTGTTTAAGACAAGCTACAACCAACATGTCATCCAAAAGAAATAATCTAACACTTATAACTTATTGTTGCAAAGAAAAATGTTTTAGAATACCTGAAGATCAAGTTGACGGAAAAGCTTGTACAAAATGTAATTCTTTCAGCTATTGTAAATGTAGTTGCAAAACATATCAAAAGAACCGGTTGGATAAACTAGAAGAATTGCAACATCGACTCGGTCTATTGTGGCAACGATTAAATTCAAAGTGATGAAACAAACACCTGCCATTACCCCCACCACTACCCCCACTACCATCGGAGGTACCTGCAGCACCGGCTTTGCAATAGTCATTCCTGCTACACCTCTCGTCGAGTAAACAACTCTAGTCATGTCTCTCAACATTCGCGGGATTCACTACAACACTATCAATCTTACAACCTACAAGGATTTGGAAATTTTTAGTGAAGAACTAAAACAACTTATAACCACTGGGTTTGGTTTATCTTTAGAACTTTATGCAACAAACAATCAAAACGAAAAAAATGTGTTTTTGCCAACTTACAACAACAAGAAGAATGAAAATAAACAAGAAATTTCAGCACCGACAACAACTTACTTTTCAAATTTGGGAGCAAACTTTACTAACTTGTAAAATAATACTTTTGTAAAAAAAAACAAATAAATAAAAAAAGAAAATATCTTGCATTTTCGGATCTTCCGAAAATGCAAGATCTTTTTTAAAAACATCCCCAAACGACCTTGACACACTTCCGGCCATTTAAAATTTAAATACCCAGCACAGCAGGGCATTTAAACTTTAAATACCCACCTACAACACGTCACAGCTACGTCACAGCTGATGACGTCACTTCCGGTCACGTGACCGGAAGTAGCTGTCAAAAAATTGACTGCCTGTCAAAGTTTGATTGGGCCAGCAGCCCCAAGTGCCCACTACTATTGTTTCTTTTAGGTACAATTAATAAAACGTTAAAAAACAATGCGTAAAGATACTATTGCATGTATAAAAGTACATTGATGAAACAAATGTGAATTTTATCCCAGCAAACGCAATTTTTGTATAAAATTGCGATAAAAAATATATTTTTATAGCGCAATTCGTATTAATAACAAACTTTTGTGCCAAGAAGGATGCATGCGATCAGTTATATTAAGACAAATTAAATACGTATGAAATTGAATTGAGAATGTAGGATGTTGTAGTTGTAGATGTGTAGATTAATGATTTGTTTCTTACATAATTTTACTATACATAATCAAGCAAGAAATTCACAAAAATAATAATTAATTTTGCATATATAGTAGTATAATTAGTTTTATAATAATAATAGTCAGGATAGCCAGATTCAAAAATAAGAGGATTAGGTCGCGGATCCATGGACGGCTCATCATTGGCGCCGTCCTCATGACCAGTTATTCCGCACCACACAAGCGGATCAAGAACCCGAGCAAGAGCTCTGGGAGCTTCCGTAGGCCAAGGCAAAGAATAAGCAAGCTTCTGAAACTGAAAAAGGCGGTCTAAAAGGCGAGGATCCAAAATCCGGATCTCTACGCCGCTAAAATTGTATATACGAGACTGATTACGAATGGGGTTGTTATCCTTGCTGGACGGAAAATATGCCCCTGGCAGATCCAGGTTTACTGTGGATTTATCCAATGTCAATGACTACTTTATTGTCCCCCGCCTCCTGGGTGATGAATATGTCCGTGACTACGCTCAAGGGGTTAGATGGTTCGCTTACTTCTTTCTTTAAGTACCCTAAACAGTAACCTGTAGTGATTTTAGAAACTAAACAAATGTAAATGGTATTTTTCCAATGTAAAATTGTCGCATAATTAAAAAAAATGCTGGTTTACACGGGAGAAAAAAAGCATTCAAATCATCATGGCTTTAAGCCCCCCCCATGTTCTTTTGCAAACAACCGCTTTGGCGGGAGGGCGTGGGGGGCGAAGCCTCCCCATGTCCTTTTGCAAACAACTGCTTTGGCGAGAGGGCGTGAGGGGCAAAGCCCCCCATGTTCTTTTGCAAACAACCGATTTGGTGGGAGGGCGTGGGGGGCAAAGCCCCCACACTTTCTTTTTACAAACAACTGCTTTGGCGGGTAATTAGTCGCTGATAGGTTTGTAGAGCTAAGTTTATTTAAATACTATTATTAAAAAGGCATGTAAACCATCATGGCTTTATAATCATGGGCAGTGTAAAGGGGGGGTGTGGGGGGGCGAAGCCCCCCCATGTCCTTTTTAAAACAACTGCTTTGGCTTGTAATTAGTTGCTGATAGTTTTGTAGAGCTAGGTTCATTTAATACTAATAGAAAAAACATTTAAACCATCATGGCTTTATAATTATAGGTAGAGAGTAGGGGGGATTTTGGGGGGCGAAGCCCCTCAAGACTCTTAGCAAACAACTGCTTTGGCGTTTAACTGTTTTAAGTCGCTCATAATCTTGTAGAGCTAGATTTACACAGTAAAAAAGCTTTCAAACTAATAAGGCTTCTTAGTCATGGTCAGTGTAATGGCGAAGATGTGGGGGGAACAAAGGCCCCCCATGTCCTTTTGCCAACAACTGCTTTGGCGAGAGGGCGAAGCTCCTCCATGTCCTTCTACAAACCACTGCTCTCTTGTCTAATTATTCGCTGATATTTTTTTAGAGGTTAGTTGATTCAATACTATTAGAGGAGATTATTTAAACCATCATGGCCAGTTTAAAGGGGGGGTGTGGGGGTGCGAAGCCTTCCCCATTTCCATTTGCAAATAACTGCTTCGACGTTTAACTGTTATTAGTCGCTCATAATCTTGTAGAGCTATAGATTTGCACAGTAGGAAAAAAGCATTCAAACTATCATGGCTTCTTAATCATGGGCAGTGTAAAGGGGAAGGTGTGGGGGGCGAAGCCCCCCCAAGTCCTTTTGCAAACACCACTTTGCGGAAAGGCGCGGGGGGCGAAGCTATGTTTATTTAATACTATTAGAAAAAACTTTTAAACCATCTTGGCTTTATAATTATGGGCAGTGTAAAGAGGGGGATGTGGGGGGCGAAGCCCCCCATGTCCTTTTGCAAACAACCGCTTTGGCGGGAGGGCGTAACGGGCGAAGCCCCCCCACTTTCTTTATACAAACAACTGCTTTGGCGTGTATTAGTCGCTGATAGGTTTGTAGAGCTAGGTTTATTTAAATACTATTATTAAAAAAGCATGTAAACCATCAGGGCTTTATAGTCATGGGCAGTCTAAAGGGGGGGTGTGGGGGAGCAAGCCCCCCATGTCCTTTTTAAAACAACTGCTTTGGCGTGTAATTAGTTGCTGATAGATTTGTAGAGCTAGGGTCATTTAATACTAATAAAAAAAAACATTTAAACCATCATGGCTTTATAAACATGGGCAGTGCAAAGAGGGGTGTGGGGGCGAAGCCTCCCCAAGTCCTTTTGCAAACACCTGCTTTGGCGGGAGGTCGTGGGGGGCGAAGATATTTAATACTATTAAAAAAACAATTAAACTATCATGGCTTTATAATTATGGGCAGTGTAATGAGGGGGGTGGGCGTAGGGGGCGAAGCATGTTCTTCTTACAAACAACTGATTTAGCGTGTAATTAGCCGCTGATAGTTTTGTAGAGCTAGGTTCATTTAATACAAGTAGAAAAAACAGTTAAACCATAATGGCTTTATAATCATGGGCAGTTAAAGGAGGGGGTGTGGAGGCAAGCCCTCCCCCCACGTCCATTTGCAAAGAACTGCAATGGCGTGTAACTGTCATTAGTTGCTCATAATCTCGTAGAGCTAGTTTTACACAGTAGAAAAAAAACATTCAAACTATCATGGATTCTTAATCACGGGCAGAGTAAGGGGGGGTGGTGGGGGGGGCGAAGGCCCCCCCATGTCCATTTGCAAATAACTGCTTTGGCGTGTAACTGTTATTAGTCGCTCATTATCTTGTAGAGCTATAGATTTACTCAGTACGAAAAAAGCATTTAACTATCATGCCTTCTTAATCATGGGCAGTGTAAAGGGGAAGGTGTGGGGGGCGAAGACCCTCCAATTCCTCTTGCAAACACCACTTTGGTAGGAGGGCGTGGGGGGTGAAGCTATGTTTATTTAATACTATTTAAAAAAAGGATTGAAACCTTCATGGCTTTATAATTATGGGCAGTGTAAAGGAGAGTTGTGGGGGGCGAAGCCTCCCATGTCACTTTGTAAACAACTGCTGTGGGGTGTAACTCTTATTATTCGCTCATAATCTTGTAGAGCTAGATTTACACAGTAAAAAAGCATTCAAACTATCATGGATTCTTAATTTTGGGAAGTGTAAAGGCGAAGTTGTGGTGGGGCGAATCCCCCCCACGTCCTTTTGCAAAAATCTGCTTTGCGGGAGGGCGTGGGGGACGAAGCCCCTCATGTCCTTTTACATCCAACTGCTCTGCCGTGTAATTGGTCGCTTGAAGAGCCATCGATAGTTTTGTAGAGCTAAGTCTATTTAATACTATGAGAGAAAAAGCATGTAAACCATCATGGCAGCTCAAAGGGGGAGTGTGGGGGGCGAAGCCCCCCATGTCCTTTTGCAAACAACCGCAAAATGAAGCCTCCCATTATCTTTTTACAAACAACTGCTTTGGCGTGTAATTAGTCGCTGATAGGTTTGTAGAGCTAGGTTTATTTAAATACTATTATTAAAAAAGCATGTAAACCATCATGGTTTTATAATCATGGGCCGTCTAAGGGGGGGGGGTGTGGGGGGGGCGAAGTCCCCCAAAGTCCTTTTTAAAACAACTGCTTTGGCATGTAATTAGTTGCTTATAGTTTTGTAGAGCTGGGTTCATTTAATACTAATAGAAAAAAAACATTTAAACCATCATGGCTTTATAATCATGGGCAGTGTAATGAGGGGGTTGTGGGGGGAGCGAAGCCCCCCCGTGTCCTTTTGCAAACAACCGCTTTGGCTTGAGGGCGTGGGGGGCGAAGCCCCCTCATGTTCTTCTCACAGACAACTGCTTTGGTGTGTAATTAGTCGCTGATAGTTTCGTAGGTTTATTTAGCTAGGTTTATTTAATACCATTAGTAGAAAAGCATGTTAACCATCATGGCTTTATAATCATGGCCAGTTAAAAGGGGGGGCGAAGACCCCCCATGTCCTTTTTAAAACAACTGTTTTGGCGTTTAAATAGTTGCTGATAGTTTTGTTGAGTTAAAACGGGACGCCGGAATTGTATCCCCCGGATTTGTACCCCCCAGAAAAAACGCTACGTCATTTTGACGTCACAGGACGGGGGGTACAATTCCGGCACGAACTTTTAGGACGGATAAATTATTATGTATTTTAATCAACTGACATTTCACGGTTGGCTTAACAGCTGCATACTTGATATAAATCCAATTAAACTTCTTAAGTCCGACTCCGGAATTGTCCCCCCCGGATTTGTACCCCCCGGATTTGTACCCCCGTGGTCAAATTCTTAAGTCCTACCCCGGATTTGTACCCCCCGGATTTTTGCCCCCCGGATTTGTACCCCCCGTCGACAAATCTTCAAGCCCTACCCCGGATTTGTACCCCCCCGTGGCCTTATACTTAAGTCTTATACCCCGGATTTGTACCCCCTGTGCTCAAATCCAGTTTGACCGACCATGGAAATATACCGGGTCAATATTCGTTCTTGTTATTGACTTTTTTAATTAAATTCTCGTAAATCAACGGCTGTTCGATAAATTATTGCCTAATATTATTCTACGAATATGTCTTATTATTATTATATTGTGTAGTCTTATTCATCATTAAGTAAGCTAGAAAATCTGTCAATAATACGCGATGAAAGTATTGGATAAAATATTGTTTTGAATATCTAAATTCATAAAAAATTTGTTAGTTTTATTATATATGTTTCACGTTTATGGTCTCGTATTCCGTTGGACTGTTTGCCATGAAACTAGGTATAAATATGTAAAATGTCACGGAGGAGCTATTTTAGCCATTCATTTCGTCCTATCTCAATCGGGGGTACAAATCCGGGGGGTACAAATCCGGGGTAGTACTTGAAGATTTGGAGACGGGGGGTACAAATCCGGGTTAGTACTTGAAGATTTGGCGACGGGGGGTACAAATCCGGGGGTACAATTCCGGGGACTGACTTAAGATTCTGACCATGGGGGGTACAAATCCGGGGGTACATTTCCGGGGTCAGACTCAAGGGAAATAATTTAATTGCAAACCATTTAGGTTTTGATGATTTAATAATGTATTGGGGGGTACATTTCCAGTCGAGGGCTGTTTCTCGAGCGATTTAGGCCCCGCCTCCTGTGACGTCAAAATGACGTAGCGTTTTTTGTGGGGGGTACAAATCCGCTACCCCGGTTCATTTAATACTAGTAGAAAAAAACATTTAAACCACCATGGCTTTATAATCATGGGCAGTGCAAAGACGGGGGGTGTGGGGGGGCGAAGCCCCCCATGTCTCTTTGCAAACAACTGCTTAGGCATGTAACTGTTATTAGTTTCTTATAATCTTGTAGAGAGTTAAAAAAGCATTCAAACTATCATGGCTTCTTAATCATGAGCAGTGTAAAGGGGAAAGCCATGGGGTTTAAACTATCATGGCTTCTTAATCATGGGCAGTGTAAAGGGGAAGGTGTGGGGGGCGATGCCCCTCCAATTCCTCTTGTAAACACCACTTTGGTGGGAGGGCGTGGGGGGCGAAGCTATGTTTATTTAATACTATTAGAAAAAAGCATTTAAACCTTCATGGCTTTATAATTATGGGCAGTGTAAGGAGGGGGATGTGGGGGGCCATGTCCTTTTGCAAAAAACTGCAAAATAAAGCCCCCCATTTTCTTTTTTCAAACAACTTTTTTGGCGTGTAATTAGTCGCGGATAGGTTTGTAGAGCTAGGTTTATTTAAATACTATTATAAAAAAGCATGTAAACCATCATGGCTTTATAATCATTGGCAGTCTAAAGAGGGAGGTGTGGGGGGGCGAAGCCCCCCCAAGTTTTTTTGCAAACACCGCTTTGCGGGAAAGCGCGGGGGGCGAAGCTATCTTTATATACATATATAAAGATAATTTATTAAGTAAGTAATAAATTAACACCTTCTTATAATTTACAAGTTGCTGAATAACAAAGGTTGATGAATTTTGAAATATTATAAAAAATGGTTGGATAATTAATCATTGGTATTTACTATATAAATGGTTCTTTAAAATGTTAATTGAATATCTGATGGCTGTTGTCGAGATAATTTTTAAAGATTCTTTTGGGAGGTGGAACTGATTCCAGAATTTTTTGAAAAAATCTGGAACAGTTCCTCTTGCTCCAACCATCAATCCAATGACTTCTACAATAGAAAGTCTGTATTTTTGTTTAATGTCATCTCTTGTTCCACTATATATATCTTTCTTTTCGTTATGTACTAGAAGTGGTTGATTATGTGCTTTTTCAAATCGGACGGTTGGATCAATATTATATCCATGTTTTTTCTTGTTGTCAATGGCAATGATATCACACCTTCTGATGGATCCATTGTTTTCCACACATGTCACTTCTTCGAAGACTTCAAAGTTCTGCTTTTTCTTCAATTCATTTGCTATGATTGATCTTATTGTGTGGTGGCGTTTATTTCGTAATAGTTCCCCATGGGGGCAAGATCCAAGGACGTGTTCAATAGATTCAAATTGATAAGTCTCGGCGTCAGGACAATGCCTGCACCGGGTTCCATCCTTGGATCTGCCGGGGACTGATCTCAGAGGTGCCACATCACCAATGATTTTCAATGCGTCTTTGTATTCAGAGTTTGACAGTCCACATTTTCTGTGAAAATGGATATTTTCCGATTCGCTCTCTTGGAATAAAATGACGCCTCTACCGTTACGGGGAAGAGAGCACCATTTTTTATACTGTTCTTGCTGTAACATATTTCTTAATTTTTTTGAAGAGAAACGTTTTGAATCATATACTTCTCTACTTAATCCTAATTTATCTATGCAAGCTTCATTTTCTTTTTCTTCATTAAAATTTTTGTACTATTAGAAAAAAAGCTTTTAAACCATCATGGCTTTATAATTATGGGCAGTGTAAAGAGGGGGATTTGGGGGCTTGCAAACAACCGCTTTGGGGAGAGGACGTAAGGGGCGAAGCACCCCACTTTCTTTTTACAAACAACTGCTTTGGCGTGTAATAAGTCGCTGATAGGTTTGTAGAGCTAGGTTTATTTAAATACTATTATTAAAAAAGCATGTAAACCATCATTGCTTTATAATCATGGGCAGTCTAAAGGAGGGGGTGTGGGGGGGTGAAGCCCCCCCAAGTCCTTTTGCAAACACCTGCTTTGGTAGGAGGGCGTGGGGGTGGAATTTGTGGGGCGAAGCCCCCCCTGTCCTTTTACAAACAACAGCTTTGGCTAGAGGGCGAGGGGGGCGAAGCCCCTTCATGTTCTTTATACAAACAACTGATTTGGCGTGTAATTAGTCGCTGATAGTTTTGTAGAGCTAGGTTTATTTAATACTATTAGTAGAAAAGCATGTTAACCATCTTGGCTTAATAATCATGGTCAGTTGAAAGGGGGGGGTGTGGGGGGGCGAAGCCCCCCATGTCCTTTTTAAAACAACTGCTTTGGCGTGTAATTAGTTGCTGATAGTTTTGTAGAGCTAGGTTCATTATTTAATACTAATAGAAAAAGAAACATTTAAACCATCATGGCTTTATAATCATGGGCAGTGTAAAGGAGAGTTGTGGGGGGACGAAGCCCCCCATGTCCCTTTGTAAACAACTGCTTTGGCGTGTAACTCTTATTAGTCGCTCATAATCTTGTAGACCTATATTTACACAATAAAAAAAAACATTCAAACTATCATGGATTCTTAATGTTGGTCAGTGTAAATGCGAAGTTGTTGGGGGGCGAAGCCTCCCTATGTCCTTTTGCAAACATCTGCTTTGCTGGAGGGCGTGGGGGACGAAGCCCCTCATGTCCTTTTACATCCAACTGCTTTACGGGAGGACGTGGGGAGCGAAGCCCCCCCCATGTCCTTTTACAAACAACTGCTCTGCCGTGTAAATAGTCGCTTGTAGAGCCATCGATAGTTTTGTAGAGCTAAGTCTATTTAATACTATTAGAAAAAAAGCATTTAAGCCATCATGGCTTTATAATAATGGCCAGTGTAAAGAGCTGGATGTGGGGGGGGGCGAAGCCCCCCCATGTCCTTTTGCAAACAACTGCTTTGGCGGGAGGTTGTGGGGGGGCGAAGCCCCCCATGTTCTTTTTGCAAACAACTGCTTTGGCTTGTAATTAGTCGCTGATAGTTTAGCGTTGCTAGGTTTATTTAATACTATAAGAGAAAAAGCATGTAAACCATCATGGCAGCTCAAAGGGTGTGTGTGGGGTGGCGAAGCCCCCCCATAGCCTTTTTGAAACAACTGCTTTAGCGTGTAACTGTTTTTAGTCTCTCATAGTTATTTAGAGCTAGGCTTACTCAATACTAATAAAAAAAGCATTCATACCATCTTGGCATGTTAATAAAGGGGCAGAGTATATCTGGAGGGTTGCATACAAATGCTTTGGCGTGTAACTGTTTTTAGACGCTCATAGCCTTGTAGAGCAAGGTTCACTCAATACTAATAAAAAAAGAAAAACTCAAATCATTATGGCACGTTAATCATGGGTGTCGTAAATGGGGGGTGCGGGGGGCCAGGCCCCCCATTTTCTCCGGCAAACATAATTTATTAGTGGCTCATAATTTTGTAGAGCTAGGTTTACACAGCAAAAAAAGCATTCAAACCGTCATAGCTTTTTAATCACGGGCGGAGTAAAAGGGGTGGTGTCTGGCGGGGGGGGGGCGAAGCCCTCTCATGTCCTTTGGCAAACATAATTTATTCGTCGCTTATAGTTTTGTAGAGTTTGCTCAATTCTAATAGGAAAAAACATTTAAACCATTATGGCTTGATGAACATTTCGTCAGCTGTTCAACAACAAAACACAAAAAAAACATTTTGTCGCCACAGTGTGTGGCCAGCCTAATTGTCAATTATTTTAGAACTTTTGAAACAATACAAACACGTTGCTCGTAAATTAACAAAATATTAATGCTTTGGTAATATCTGAGTTCACTCATCCCATTACGCGCAGAATAAGCGTACTCCTAGTATACTGATAGGGTTAATCGATGAGTGAACGAAGTGAACGAGTCTATGTATCAGCGGAGTTGAAGATTCGTTGTCCGTCACTGTGTGAGTGTGTACGGTACGTAACGCGGTAACTCAAAAACCGCTACACTAATCATTTCCAAATTTCGCATAAACGTTTAATAGGTCACAGGTAATATGCCATTAAATTTTGAAGCATATTGGTTTAGTATTTTTTGCGTAATTTAATATTTTAACTTGCAAAAAATCATCATAAGTTTAACATTGGGCAATAATTTACTTTAGTAAACTACGGGATACAAATAAAGATTGTTTCAAAATAAAAGGAAAATATCGGTGGAATTTAGAAAAAAAGTATTTCACGAAACACTTAAATGACATGCTACATGCCTATATATTGTTAGTTTTTTAAGTATACGTTAAAATGTTTATTATTAAAAAAAAATGCCAAGAAATATGAAAATTCAGATAGATCATTTCTGTTTTGTTGCAGCAGTCGAGATAGTTTATATGAATGACGCTAGATGGAACCAACAGGAACACATTGGGGTATTACTAACAGCTGATTCCATATATTTAAGAGAAAATATTTATTGTTTGTTTCTTTTAGGTATGATTAATAAAACAAAACGTTAAAAAACAATGAGTAAAGATACTATTGCATATATAAAAGTATATTGATGAAACAAATGTGAATTTTATCCCAGCAAACGCAATTTTTGTATAAAATTGCGATAAAAAATATATTTTATAGCGAAAATCGTATTAATAACAAACTTTTGTACCAAGAAGGATGCATACGATCAGTTATATTAAGACAAATTAAATGTGTATGAAATTAAATTATTGAGAATGTAGGATGTTGTAGATGTGTAGATTAATGATTTGTTTCCTACATAATTTTATTATACATAATCAAGCACGAAATTCACAAAAATAATAATTAATTCTGCATATATAGTAGTATTATTAGTTTTATAATAATAAAGTCAGGATAGCCAGATTCAAAAATAAGAGGATTAAGTCGGGGATCCATGGACGGCTCATCATTGGCGCCGTCCTCGTGACCAGTTATTCCGCACCACACAAGCGGATCAAGAACCCGAGCAAGAGCTCTAGGAGCTTCCGTAGGCCAAGGCAAAGAATAAGCAGAAGCTTAATAAAAACGAAAAAGGCGGTCCAAAAGGCGAGGATCCAAAAGGATAACAACCCGGATCTCTGCGCCACTAAAATTGTATATACGAGACTGATTACGAATGAGGTTGTTATCCTTTCTGGACGGAAAATATGCCCCTGGCAGATACAGGGTTACTGTGGATTTATCCAATGTCAATGACTACTTTATTGTCCCTTTCCTCCTGGGTGATATATGTCCGTGACTACGCTCACGGGGTTAGATGGTTCGCTTACTTCTTTCTTTAAGTACCCTAAACAGTAACCTGTAGTGATTTTAGAAATTAAACAAATGTAAATGGTATTTTTCCAAAGTAAAATTGTCGCATAATTAAAACAAATGCTGGTTTACACGGTAGAAAAAAAGCATTCAAATCATCATGGCTTTAAGCCCCCCCCCACGTTCTTTTGCAAACAACTGCTTTGGCGGGAGGGCGTGGGGGGCAAAGCCCCCCATGTTCTATTGCAAACAACCGCTTTGGCGGGAGGGCGTGGGGGGCGAAGCCCCCCCATGTCCTTTTGCAAACAACTGCTTTGGCGGGAGGGCGTTGGGGGCAAAGCCCCCCCATGTCCTTTTGCAAACAACCGCTTTGGTGGGAGGGTGTGGGGGGCGAAAACCCCCCCATGTTTTTTACAAATAACTGCTTTGGCGTGTAATTAGTCGCTGATAGGTTTGTAGAGCTAGATTTATTTAAATACGATTAGTAAAAAAGCATGTAAACCATCAAGGCTTTAAAATCATGGGCAGTTTAAGGAGGGGGGGTGTGGGGGGGGGCGAAGCCCCCTTATGTCCTTTTTAAAACAACTGCTTTGGCTTGTAATTAGTTGCTGATAGTTCTGTAGAACTTGGTTTATTTAATACTAATAGAAAAAACATTAAAACCATCATGGCCTTATACTTATGGGTAGTGGAAAGGTGGCGTTTGGGGGGGCGAAGCCCCCCCATGACTATTTGCAAACAACTGCTTTGGCGTGTAACTGTTTTAAGTCGCTCATAATCTTGTAGAGCTAGATTTACACAGTAAAAAAAGTATTTAAACTAATAAGGCTTCTTAATCATGGGCAGTGTAGTGGCGGAGATATGGGAGAACGAAGCTCCCCCATGTCCTTCTACAAACAACTGCTCTCCCGTGTAATTACTCGCTGATATTTTTTAGAGGTTAGTTGATTTAACACTATTAGAGGAAAACATTTAAACCACCATGGCCTTATAATCATGGCCAGTTTAAAGGGGGGGTGTGGGGGGCCAAGCCCCCCATGTCCATTTGCAAACAACTGCAATGGCGTGTTACTGTCATTAGTCGCTCATAATCTTGTAGAGCTAGATTTACGCAGTAGAAAAAAAACATTCAAACTATCATGGCTTCTTATTCCGGGCAGTGGAAAAGGGGGGTGTGGGCGGGCAAAACCCCCCCATGGCCATTTGCTTTGGCGTGTAACTGTTATTAGTCGCTCATAATCTTGTAGAGCTAGATTTACACAGTAGGAAAAAACATTCCAACTATCATGGCTTCTTAATCATGGGCAGAGTAAAGGGGAAGGTGTGGTGGGCTAAGCCCTCCCAAGTCCTTTTGCCAACACCTGCTTTGGCAGGAGGGCGTAGGGGGCGAAGCTATGTTTATTTAATACTATTAGAAAACAACCATTTAAACCATCATGGCTTTATTTAATACTATTAGAAAAAAAGCACTTAAACCATCATGGCTTTATAATTATGGACAGTGTAAAGAGAGGGATGTGGGGAGGTGAAGCCCCACATTTTCTTTTTTCAAACAACTGCTTTGGTGTATAATTAGTCGCTGATAGGTTTGTAGAGCTAGGTTTATTTAAATACTATTAGTAAAAAAGCATGTAAACCATCATGGCTTTATAATCATGGGCAGTCTAAAGGGAGGGTGTGGGGGGGGGCGAAGCCATGTCCTTTTTAAAACAACTGTTTTGGCGTGTAATTATTTGTTGATAGTTTTGTAAAACTAGGTTTATTTAATACTAATAGAAAAAACATAAAAACCATCATGGCTTTATACTTATGGGTAGTGGAAAGGTGGGGTTTGGGGTTAGATCTCAACTATAAGCCAAGAACAAAAATATATCTTAATACCCCCGTTGCAGCAGACCTGCATACTCAGCGAATTTCAAGTGCAAAAGAACATAGTTCAATCCAACATAGCGAGATTTGAAATGTTTTGGTAAGCTCCATAAGAATAACATGGGGAATGAGTATGCAGGTCTGCTGCTACAGGTATATTAAAACTGGATGGTTTTAATTCAATATTTAATACATCTGAACTAAAAGAAGCTATTTACCAAGTTTTATCAAGATATGTTGAGAAATAAGCGAGATATAGAATTTTACTTATTTCCCATAAGGTTAACATTGGGACAACGTACTGTGTTTACCACTTTCAATATCTCGGTAACCAATGGACATAGAGCAGTGATTCAAGATACCAAATTGTTTGTTTTTTGTGCTGAATTCAATGGTGCCAACAAAAATTTGATAAATTTTATTTTTCTATGTAAAAAACTCAAGAATCCCATTTTTGGGGAGGTTTAACCCCCTTTACCCCCCCTTCCGGTGGTCCGATCGGGCTGGTTCACGAACTCGTCCGCATAATTACCGTCCCTAGTCTAAGTAATTACTACTTTACACGCCTGTGCCAAATTTCATTCCGATCGGACCATATATGTAAACAAACATATTCGGAAGAAAGTCAACTTTTTCAATTCTTCAGACAGTTCGTCCGAGACTTCCACTGGACCGATTTACATGCAGTTTGTACCGAATAAAAGCTCAACTTATCTATATTTGCAGGTTTTATTTACTTTTAAATTATCTTGCTTTTTAAATTGAAAAAATCGAAATTTCCAAACCCTTGCAAAAATTTTATTTAACAGTTCTTCAATCAGCTGATTTGAACGGCAAGAGCTATTCTGTCTAACAACAGAAGAAGAGCAAACACTCAAGAAGCATTTAGTTTATTATGGCCAGTACCCAAAAACGTGTACAATATTACATATTGTCCTTTAAATCGGCAGGAAAATAATACAGTTTTATATTATTTTAACCAAACAAGTTTATAGTTAGTGAATTATAAAAACAAGTTTTTAATGTTAAAATTTTTTGGGCTAGATTTAAAGTTACTTAATTATGTGAAACAGCTGATTGTAACCATTAATGGTCCAGGTCCAAGTGATTACTACAATGTCAAATAAAAAGGCGGGTTAATTTAAATGGTTTACATTCACAGTAAATACATTTTTTACATCATAAGAAAGTATAAGTAATTTAAAAATTTGCAGAGGATCTGACTAAAAAATTTAGCCCAGATAATTATATAATACGGTAGCAGTTTACCTTAAAAAAACTCATATTAACCCCGATTATACTTTTTTCAGTAATAATGCACTGGTTTTAATTCGACGTGTGCTCCAAATCCTGTGTGTGTTAAGGAAATTATCGTAACAAATAGATTCGTTCCTCAGCAAGTAGTCAGTTGTTCCGATATTAATTCATTACTTTCACGCCTCGATGACAAGCCACTTTAGCTATACCAGCATCGCGTCGGTCTGTCAACTAGAAGAGCCAGGTTCGAATCTGCATGGCGCCGCTATACTTTTTGGAACATCATTGTTACAAGTGGCGTCACTAAGGTCTGATTTTTTACTAATACTGATATTTATTTTAGGTCAACTAAGTTTTATAGGAATTACAATGTCTGTAGGCCTTAGAAAATTCTCGAAAGACTTACTGAATAGTTTATAAACCATTTAATCCAATACAAATTTATAGTTTTAGGCCTACTTATTTCTAATAGAACGCTTTAATTAGGCTACTAAGGTCTAGGTCTAAGTAAACAGGCTCCACGTTTAGACCTAAGGTTAGACCTAAGGTTTAAGCCTCAAGTTTATCCTGTGTATTCCTAAAGAGCATCTGTGTATGTATAGGAAAGACGCAGCATTATTGCTTCTAAGGCATAGCCTACTTTGACAGAAGTTCAAACTAAAAACATAGTATTTTCTGTGATTTTTTTCTTACTATTGGCATTTGGGTTTGTTATTTAAACTTACACATTGGAACTTTACACATAGAACCAGAACCACCCAAAGATATTTAGTAAAAATGTTAATGCTTAGGCCTATAATATGCTGTGCTTTCATCATTTACTGTTATGGCCACAATATTAGGCTGGTGAGTGAGTGCGCTGCTGGCATTAAAAATATGTTGTTTTGGCTAATGTTTTACTAATCTGACGTTACAAACGGTTATGGCATAGAGTAATAATGAACTTCGTAAAGAGATGGCACTCCCATGTTAACTCGGTGGTAAGGGAACAGCAGCGCTACCTGAATAAAGTGCTACGAACTAAAAAGATCGATGCGATATATCGATGGTCGTCGATGCGACATATCGATCGTCGTCGATGCGACATATCGATCGTCGTCGTCTGCTTTGTTTATATTTTCGTTTTCTTGTTTTGTTTGCTAGACTTTCAATTTTAATGACTTAAACGGTTTGTTTAGATTAAGTACGTTTGCCGCTAGTGCAAGTTGTTTCGCGAAATACTGTACTGAGTGATTCTTATTGTGCTTAAAGCGATTGATAGAAAATAAATACGTAGATCTTTACATAAAAGCACTTAATAAAAATTAACTTAATTCATTTTTATTAAGTGCTTTTATGTAAACATCTACGTATTTATTTTCCATCAATAGCTTTAAGCACAACATGAATCACGCAGTACAGTATTTCGCGAAACAACTTACACTAGAACAACTTTCTGCATATACGTACTTCAGGTATTTTCCCACACTCAAATTAATTCCAACTCGTTATGGTTGTGTACACGTCGCGTCGTGACAGAAAATCAGGGGAAACGGAACGGGAAGTTAGCAGATCGTTATCGTCGTTCTGATTGGCTGAATCAGTGAAGAAGAAGAAAGTCATGTTTTTACAACGCCATCTGAATAAAGTGCATCGAACTAACCCGCTCCAATAAGCTTACCACTTGGCTCCATTTAAGTGTCAGACAGGTGGTTATGCTCTTTTTTACGTTCTGCTGAATCAGCTGATCATTGAAATATGTCAATGTGATGGTTAAAATGTGCTTTTATCTGTTGAAAATTTGTAGAGGAGTGGATTTGTCTCTAACATTAAGTCATTTACATAGCTGAAGTTTCCATTTTTCGCCACTCGCCTAATGCTGGGGGCCAGAACTGTAGGTACACTTTTAACACCACACTGCATGAAACACTGACGTTTCAACCTGATTTCGGTAAAAAGTTAACGTTTTGTCTTTCAGCGGTTTCCGAAATTGTGACGCTGAGTTAATCACAGTTTGTATTTAACTTGCGTGGAGTTCAAGTGCTAAGTAAAATATTTTTGTGTAGAAATGTAGTTTTAGACCTAATTCATGTATGTATTTCATTGAAAAAACATCAACCAGTGAGGAGAAAAATTGTGCCCATTGTAGGCGATGGAAATTGCCTGTTCCGTGCAGTTTCATCTGTAATGGACTTGGAAATCAAGACCAGCAAAAAATTATAAGAAGTATAGTTGTGTGCTACATATTGGAGCACTGGGAACGATATGGACATTTTATTGTTGGGGACAATTCCTATATAGAGTTCTAATAACGTGAAAAATGACCCGTGTCCGTCGAGTATCGACGGGCAACAACTAGTTTCAAATAACTCGTTGATTATACCATTTAGCATGGAGGCTTGATGTTGAAATTGCATGCGAAGAGTCCTTTAGTTTTAAACGGTAATATTATCAATTATGTTTCAAAAACATATTTTTCTATTTTTAAAAAATGAAAAAGTCATAGGTTTTTCTTCAACTTTAAAACTTAATATACCCCCGTTACAGCAGACCTGCATATTCAGCAAATTTCAAGTGCAAAAGAACATAGTTCAAGCCAGCATAGGGCGATTTGACATGTTTTTGTAAGCTCCATAAGAATAACATAGGGAATGAGTATGCAGGTTTGCTGCCTATAAAATGGAAACCGGGGTTTTATACCATCAAACATTAGATCTCATCTAGAGGAAGCCACAAACTAAGTTTTATCAAGATATGTTGAGAAATAAGCAAGATATAGAATTTTACTTATATCCCATAAGGTTAACATTTAACATAAAGTGTTAAATGTTAACATAAAGTGTTAAATACAGGACAATGTTCTGTATTTAACACTTTCAATATCTCGGTAACCAATAGACTATAGTGGTTCAATGGACATAGAGTAGTGTTTCAAAATACTAATTTGTTTGTTTTTTTAAGCTGAATTCAATGGTGCCAACAAAAATTCGATAAATTTTATTTTTCTATGTTAAAAAATTTAAAACCCCATTTTTGTGGGGTTTATCCCCCTTTGTATACCCACTTTGTCACCCTTGAGCAAATTCAAATATCCAAGATGGCGGCCTAGATGGCTTTAAACCGTATAATTTTTTAAAAAGGTTTCCTCACTGCATTTTTTTCGTGCATTTTTTTCGTGCATTTTTTGAGATATTGATCAACGCCTATCATCGTTGGGTGGCTAATCCTACATTTTGACAAGATGATATTTTTCGGCCGCCATATTGGATCCGCCAAATTGGATATCAACTTAATTTTTTAAATGTAAAGATGGTGTTGTGACACATCATTATGAACTAGATTTTTACGCTGATTACAATGCTGAAATCCCCCAGGTCAGGAAATTTTGCTCTGGTAGCTGAAATAAGTCAGCAGAAACTGTGCGCCCTCATGCCTTGAAGTTACATCCCCATTCCCCTACCAGTCCATCGCAGTTTTTGTCACTTAGTTCATCCATAACCATCATGGCTATGGTTCATCTCAATATGTTCACCACAGTCTGTTATGGGTGAAACTTATTACCCTCTGGTGTGCACCTAGACCCTTGCTCTAGTGGTAGTGTTTTGGCACGGGTATGGCGGCGATTTTTACATGTTATTAATTATTATTAGAAAGTCAAGGTAAGCTTACTTTTTCATTTTTATTATTTTTAGTAATTTTCAAACATATAATATAATCTTCATGCACTGCGCAGCTTTGTTTTGACCTGAAGCTAAAATGACCATTATTTTATTGAATATTGTAAATATGGAGTACATAGTTTCTAATGATTTTTTAAGCTGCTTAACTTTAATTAATTTGATTATTCTACTAGACAGGATATTTATAATTTTTCAGTCTAAGTTTGTTTCAAAACAAAATTTGAAAAATTACGTCATCTCAGCGTTTACTCCCCCGCCATCCATATCATACTACCGTCATTTCCATTCTGGACCACTCCCCCCTAAATCCAGATGGACAGCTCCTTAACCCAACTCTACCTGGGCGTTTTGAAACGTTGCCAAAGATATGCAACGTTTTGATATGAACTGAAATGAAGTACCAGCAGTATGATCCTCTGATCGGTTAGATTAATTTTTCTCCCTGCTGGAGTTTTTTGGTTCCCGGTCTATTGAAGTGTGACGGAAATCTCCTAGAGGGAGTAAAGATGATCGGGAATGCCAGTACTCCCGATTGAATGATCAATCATTCAATCACTGTGTTTTCACAGTGTGTTAAAACACTGTGTTTCACGGGATTTCACGTGGCGATCAGAGCTGGTAGTTAAGTGTCCAATTATGGTTCAACTTCCAAAGTCGATAGTCAGGGTTACAAACACCCACCCCTTGAGCTTCAGTGAGTTACTTGATCACTTAAGGGATTCTAGTGAGAGGAATAGTAGTTTTAACTTACTTAACAATCACGATTGACACAGAGGCTAGGTTAGGCTTAGGCTATAACTTAGACCTACTGGCCACGACAGGTAACCCAATTGCCAGGCATAGTTATTAGTTATTCCTCTTACTAGTGAGACAGTTATTATTATACCCCCTTTTAAAAATACTCATTACAGAATTCGTCATAAATTGTTTACATTTACGACTGATATAATAACCTGACTGAGTACTAATATTCCTCTCATCCTCTCTAAAGGCCCTGGGACCACTGTCTTTTACTGGCTTGTAAGTGACACGAAAAATATACTGTGCAAACCATAAATTACATGTAACTTCTAGTAACGTCCACTGACTAAAAGTGGCACTTTTTAGGTTTTTCATAGGACATTTTTGGTGTCATTCACGACTCACGAGCTATTATATGACAGTCACGCCACTACTACATGCAAGAATAAGCCGGGCCTGTAAAAAACCAATCATCAATGAGAACTGGGTCATACTTAAACCTACACACAATTTTCTTTGCATTAATCTGGTGCTCTAAGTTTGCAAATGTGCCAATGTGGTAAAGGTGCTGCTATGCTACATGCTAGTGTGAACCAAGTTTTTATTTTATATTTCGGTCAAATAAAATTACAATTAATTATACAATAAACTCTATAAAAAAAACTAAGGACAATAATTTTTTAGCCTCTTTGGAGGTATCTCCTTTTTCTCATTGGTGGAATAAACCCTGACCGTACGCACTCTCTATATTATTAAACCATATGATTCAGTAGCATAATCAGTTTGAGTTGAGTCTGGATAGTCGACATTTGTCATTTTGTGATGAAGAAGTGTGAATATGGCAATGCTTGAATCTGTATGTGTTTGTGAAAACTTTAAAGTTCCTAGTGGCAAACTGTGGAGAAGTGACAATCCTATGTCTCCTGAGAGAATAAGACACGTTCCACCGAATACCGACACGGTGCAAACCAAACCATTCCCTATTAGAGGTAAGTTGAGTGTCGTCTGCTAGATCATGGTACAAGGGCTTATTCACATACTTTAAATTACAAATTATTGTTTTTAGAATAATTTGATGGGAGTAGCATATAGCTATAATTTGTTTACCTCGGATCGATTTAAGCTCGGTGTGATTTAAGAAACAATTTCCCTGGTTGAGTCAAGTTGAGGTTATATCTAGTAGGTCAGTTTATTGCATACTCAACTAGTAATGTAAATTGTTCATTTTAAAAACAATTTTATACGTCTGCTGTGTAGATTGTACTTAGATACATAATTGATTTCACAAAAATGATCACCACTTTGTTGCTTTCATATTGTTTAAACATCTCTTTTTATTCTTTTATTCTTCTTTACTGCTACTAGGTAAATGGGTTACCTCTCTGATAGTCAGACACAGTGAGATGTTACCTTTACTACTGGAGTTCTCACGTAATAGTAAACCAGCGACACCGTTGATTTTGTTAGGTTGGCAGGGTCGCCAAGGGGAATAAGTTCTGTTCTTTGAACTACTCTCTTAAAAAGAACAACTCGGCCAAGTGAGTTTAGGGGGATATGGAATCAAACGATTTATTCATCCATTACATTTTTTACACAACACTGATGTAATTACAATAGCCTACCATTCTTTCATGAATAAGATAACAAAACATTCTACATGAACGTCGAACTCGAGCTAACTACGAACAAACTAACCTTTTAAGACCAAAAGAACGACTACAACTGATTCAAACGAGTTGTCATTCCTGCTCTCTAAAGATTGTAATTTTCTCACTGAGTCGTTCTAAGAAAGGAATTTATTTCCCTTGGCGCCGCTGCCAACCTGACAAAATCAACGGTGTTGAGTTTTTGTCCCAAATTGCATTGCCGCGCAAAGTTGGTGTATTTTGCTAGACCGGATATTTGAATACTTTGTCTTAAGCGTTTTATTAAGACTAAAAATTGCATTAAAAGGCTATAGAATAATGAGTTTATCTAGACGTCTATAGCCCACAATTAATTTTATCTGCTAAGATATAGATTGAAATGGAAAAATCAATATTTTAATGTAGGCCTATGATAGTTGTATACTTATTTTTATTCAGTTAAAGGTATTTTAGAGAGACACTCATGAAACTCTTTAAGCCCAAAACACCAGAGAGAGAGAGAGAGAGAGAGAGACCAATCATTCTTGGTTTTAATAGCATTGTTCCATCTTTGTTGAGGCAGATTATTTTAATTCCTCCTTAACAGTTGTAATTCCTTTTTCCCTTTTCGTTTTGGTACTTAGGAATTCAATCAAACTATCATTGATCAAAAGCTATTTTTTAAATTTGAGAAAATAATAAGTTAGAATCGTCTACCATCAAAGCTATCCCCTCATACATTTAGGGAATCCAATCCCGGTCATCCCGATTGATATTTTCAATCCTGAGATAACAGGACTGAAAAACGATATAGGCCTAATCCCGGAACTATCCCGGGATTGACCTAACTTAGTATTTTCCAATAAGTTACACAAAGAAAGTTTAGGGCCAATAAAACAGTTTCACATTAGGTAGGTAAATAACAATAACGTGTGTAAAAGAACCATAGAAATATACAGGGTGTTTACTAAAAACCCTTCAAACTTGGTGAATATATGTTGACCAATAGGACCTACTTCGGTGCGGAATATCAAGTTTCTAGTAGGCCTACCTTGTACCATTTAAAAACGGCAGCCATTTTTACATTTTAAAACTTATCTTAAAAACTGCAAATTTTATAGGTTTTGCGACATTGCTCAGCCACCTTTTGTATCAGAGGCGTAAATATCATATTAGGCCTAGTCTGATTTGTCTAGTATCATTTTAAAATAGTTTTTCCAGTTTTCATTCAGCAGCTCTAAACATCGTTACATGAATGTATAATAAAATGTAAATACTTGAGTAAACAAAATAAAAGGTTTTGGAATATTTTTAATTACAAACAAATAGAATGTCATTGCTAGTTGAAATAATTACAAATAGTTATGAAACTAAAAAGTTAACATGTGATATCCTTACTCACAGAGTGAAAATTTATTTTTTATTTTTAGTGATAAACAAAATGTGAAATAAAATGAAATGAAATATACTTTATTTCCAAAAATATTATAAATAAATACAATTCCACAAATTAAATATAGGAAGAGTCTACATGGGCGAATAGCCTGTGTGTCGACCCATTGCCAAGATCAGAGACCAAATAAAAATTAAGGAATAAAAAAATGGAAACTTATTTTTAGGTTATTTAGCCCAGCCTCAGAAACAGAAATAATTGGCATCATACAATCACCAAAATCATCAAACTCTGCAGGATATGATGAAATCTCATCTACCATGTTAAAAAACTGCTGTTATGAAATATCATCTCCCTTAACCTATTTAATATTTATCAATGTCTACAGGAATATTTCCAAAATTATTAAAAACAGCTAAAATCGTACCTATATTCAAAAAAGGAGATCCTGAAAAATGTTGCAATTATAGACCAATCTCATTACTCTGTACAATAAGTAAAATTTTTGAAAAAGTAGTTTTAATAAGACTACTCTCCTTTTTAGAAAAACATAAAATTTTATCACCAAATCAATTTGGATTCAGACATAAATTATCAACTGTTAATGCATTATGTGAAGTAATTTCTAAGACAGTTTCTCAACTAGATCAAAAAGATAATTCAGTATCTTTATTTCTTGATCTAAAAAAGGCATTTGATATGGTAAATCATGATCTACTACTTTACAAACTAAATGATATCGGAATTAGAGGAATAACTTTAGATTGGTTTAAATCATACCTATCTCATAGAGTACAATATGTGGAAATTCCATATAACAATAAAAATTGCATGTCTTATAAAAATTCAAATAAATTGGATATAAAAACAGGGGTACCTCAAGGATCCGTACTTGGACCCATACTGTTCATCATTTTTATCAACAATATTATGAAAACATCAAGACCATCAAATATCTATCTTTTTGCCAATGACACGACGATAAATGTATGAAGCAAAAATAAAGAAGATTTAGAAATAGAACTTTACACAAAGTCATCTGAAGTAGTACAATGGTTTGAAGAAAATTATTTTGAAGTCAATTTTTCTAAAACAAAATATGTTGAATTTACTATAAACAACCAACAAAATTATCAAGATAGCTTAAATTTAATTTTGTGGAATGAAGAAATTGAACAAGTGTATACAATTAATTTTTTAGGTGTTGTGGTTGACAAAAATTTAAAATTTGATCAACAAATTGATAAAAATTGTAATAAACTATCAACAAACTTATTTGTATTAAGAAGATTATCTCAATTTTGCAGCAAAAATACATTACTAACGGTTTACCATTCTTTAATTACACCTATTATTACATTCGGAATTCAAATCTGGGGTATGGCAAATTCTAACGTTAAAAGAATATTTAAACTGCAAAAAAGAGCCCTAAGAATTATATTCAAGATAAAACAAAGAAACTCTTGTAAGAAAACTTTTGAAGAAAACAATTTATTGACATTTTGGTCCACATACATTTATGAAACATTAACATTTGTGAAATGTAATATATCAATTTTTCATCATTCAGGAAATAATGTTTACAAATCAAATCTTCGTAAAAACAATACATTCAATATGGAATACCACAGAACAACATTTTACAAACGACATTTACTGTATAATGGAAGAAAATTATATAACAAAATGCCTGAACAGTTTAAAAACTTACCCATTGATGAATTCAAATCTACATTTAAATTATATCTTATTAAGAAAACATACTACTCAATAGAAGAATTTTTCGAAGATCAACATCAAGATTAATATGTCAAGAATCAAAATAATCCAGATTTAGTTTTAAGTAATAATGAATGTAATGCTGATGCAAAATCTTGTCAAAGCAAATAAATATTATTATTATTATTAATGAGTGGTTGGAATTAAACGTTGCACATGCAGTACCATTTTGTGTTGTCCTGTATCACTATGTGCTGCTACCCGTTGAATTTTCAGGCAACT
This sequence comes from Flexamia atlantica, assembly GCA_035578135.1. Classification (NCBI taxonomy): domain Eukaryota; kingdom Metazoa; phylum Arthropoda; class Insecta; order Hemiptera; family Cicadellidae; genus Flexamia; species Flexamia atlantica. The sequence goes on along the minus strand of JAQJVK010000008.1, from coordinate 3,078,719 downwards.
AATAGAGTGTAACTTAAACGCATCATGATATTTAATTTCAAGACAGCTGACTTGAATTAACAAGGTAATCAAGTTGTTAGCCAGGTAATTTGTTTTTTTTTAAGGTCAACCAAGTTATAAAACAAAGTAAAAAATATCAGATTAGCCGAATAAGGGGAGTTTTTATTTGGTGGCTATATTGGATTTACTGGATATAAATTAAAGACGTTTTACATCACTTAAAATATATTTACACTCATACTGTATTCATATACAAGACGTTAAATATACATAAAAGATGGAAAATGGCGATTGATTTTGATTGGTCACACTAATAATCATCATCAGGCCCAATGAGAAACTCGGAACCGATCACCACTTTCTATCTTATATATATATTTACTATCTTGTAAGTTAATACAGTAGGCCAAATACATTTCAAGTGTTGTAAAACGTCTTTGATTATATCCAGTATATAGAAAGACACATTTTAAGCTAATCAAGAAGTTAAATTGGATTTATTTTCTATAAGAAGCAATGCTATTTCTTTGTATAAGATTTCTTGTTTATTTCTGTTCAGAAGTCTTAAGTTGATTTGCCAATTTAAAACTCCTTTTAAACTTAGGAAGCAATAAATGTTTTTTTTTCTATATTTTTACAGAAACTAACCAAAACATGCCAAAATTCCCAAAAAAATAATACAAACAATTGCAATTTTTATTCTTTTTCTAAATCTTCATCTCCCAGAAATAGTGTCTAATTGCATGTTTACTTTATGGTGATGATCTTAAACTGTATCGGCCGATTCGGGAATATCTGACTGTGAAGCTTTGCAATCTGCCATTGAGATGTTGTATGAGTGGTGCTTTTCAAATAAATTATATCTTAAAAATAAAAAAATATAAAAAAACTTTTTGAATGTTGTTCAATAGAAGGACCAATCATCAGTTGGACCAAGTTTTCAAAATTAAGGACTTGGGAGTAATTTTTGATTCAGATTGTAATTAGGCAATCATATCAATTACATTGTTAATGAAGCATCCTGAATGCAGGGGTTTGTAATCAGGAATACAAAATTGTTTCAAAATGTTAATACCAACCTTAAATTGTATTATTCGTTTCTTAGAAGGAGGTTGGAATATTATTCTTTACTATGGGGACCAAGTCAAATTACATCAATGAATCAGATTGAAATAATTCAAAATACTTTTCCTGATATTTATACTTTAAATCATTAATTATTTTTTGTCAAAGGGATTATCCAACCGATTAACTTAGAGCCATTTTTTAAATTGAAAAACTTTCTGTTAGGAGGAATCTATTAGCTTTGTATTTTTTCCTTAAATTAATACAAGATTGATAGCTGGTTTTTAGCGAATTTCCATAAAGGAATAAGCTATTACTGTAGGTCTCATGGTAAGACCTAAGCCTTTATAATAATCTTAAGATTTATAATCAAGTACTATTAATTAAGTATAATTAAGTTTTATATTATAAGTAAGAGGTTGTTGAATTTTTTTTGATAATTTTTGTTGAATGTCATAATTTTATTTTTATTTCTATTTTATTTTATACAACTTTTTTTACTGGAAGACGCTTAAAGCGGAATGTAGTGGGTTTTTTGTAATATTTTCAGCCTTTCATTGACATGAAAACATATATATATATGTGGTTACCGAGATATTGAAAGTGATCAACTCAGTACGTTATCTCAATGATGAACAGGCGAGTAACTAACTCATAAAATCAAAAATAAACATAACTTTTAAAAATAGGCCTACTCATTGCAGCATATGTAATAAGTAAATAAAAATATGTAGGTAACTAAATATTCTTTAATGTAACTAAAAATAATACATTAATGCCTTGTTCTTACAAATTCAATAAAGTAATCAAAATTAAACTTTACAAATAAAAAATAAAATAAATATTTTCAAAATGCTTGGTAAGAAATTAGATCCCCCATAGGCAGAGCCTGTGTCGGGGTGACCAACCACTTTAATTAGAAAGAGATGCAGACCGATGCACCTTTAGTTTTAAACTAAAACCAACTGATAGTAAAAAAATTTTAAATAAAAGTGCAAGAACAAAAGAAAGCAAAAAAAACCAAGAATTGCCAACCAACCAGAAACAACAGATGAGTTAAACTAACTAAATTGACCTGACAATACTAATTCTATACTACTATATATATATATATACTGTAGGCTATATATAAATTCGAACGAATTGTTTTTTGCTTCTGGAGGCCCCAAAACGAACAGTTATCATTGTTTTGGGCTTAGGTTTTACCATGAGTACTACGGTAATAGCTTCTTCCCTATAGAGGAAATTCGCTAAAAAATATTTTTTTTGTAGGCCTAGTTTTGGTTTAGGGGTTCCCTGTATTTATCACCCTTGGATTATTTTTTGGTTGAAATTGAAACGGTATGGCTGCCCTTTTTTTATTTACTTTTTTTTAAGAGAGGGCCAGGCTTCAGTTAACTATGGTATTGCAACGCAGCTAAGTTAGCTTATTATGCACCCTCAGACACAGGTCCTCATTCTCTGTCAAAACCTAGGTCCTTAACCAAACTTGAAATCCTCTTGACGATGTTTACCTGTTCTTCCCCTAGGTCACTCATTGGTAGGCCAAGAAGTCTAGTACGCAGATGTTGTATGGCTGGGCACTAAAATAGTACCTGAAAGGCTGTTTATTCCTCCTCACCGCACTTCCTCCACAATAGGTTATCAACAGGGATTTCCATCTCGTGTGGGTGTCCGCGGAATTCGCAGTGGCCGCTGATGAAGCCGACCACTTTATGCAAAGTCCTTCTGTTCAGTCTAAGGACATCTACTGCTACCACACCTGATGCTCGCAGTATCCTCTTTGACTGTATGTTTCCTACCTGGCTGCCCTGTGGTTTTATAACTTTGGAGCCTTACAGAAATTTCAAACTCATAGGAACCTATAGCCACTATACCATTTAATCAGTGACATAAAACAATTTATAATTTTTTTACAAAATACATTAACAGATTAAAACATATTTATGTAGTCTTAATTTTATAGTTATTCTATGTTTGGACTATTGGCACCTGTCAGTTTCCTTATTGTAATTTGGAATTATTTACTTGTATAATATGTGATAAATCTACCTCTTTAATTTTAATTATCAGTCTTTCCTTATATGAGCTTTTATACTTAAAATACATTGCGGAAGCTGTAATTACTGTAGTAATGCATCATCACTGTCGAGTCCAGGTTATTGAAGGCTTACTCTATCAGGATGATGTATGATGGACAACATGATGGGTTTTTTTGATGGATGGTCCAATTGTTGACCCTGATAATAAGACTGACATGGCAGACGTTTGGGTTATCGCAGTTGTACCTTTATCTCCGTAAGCCACCGACCTTCAGTCCGCCAACCATCATGGACACCAACAGACCAGTAGATTTCTATTTTACTAGGGAGTTTTTTAAATTTGCAGATGTGATTCGTAGGAATTCTCATTGCCCTAAGTTTCCAGGTTAGTTTTTCTTTAATGACTCAGTTTATTAGAGATAAATCAAAGAATTTGAGCTTAGGCCTACCAAATGGAATAATTATATTGTTGAAAATTTTCTCATTGATTAGATGAAATTTCCTTCTCAAGGTATAAACATGATTGTTTTAAATAAATAAAAATTACTAAATGCCTAATGCTAGTTTATTTCACCTTTGGGTTTTTTAGCGAATTTCCCCTAAAGGGAAGAAGCTGTTACCGTAGGTCTCATTGTAAGACTTAAGCCCGAGACTATCATAACTTTTTATATTGAGGTCCCTAGATGCCAAAAACACCATTCGTTAATTTTCAAATATATATATATACTGAAAAATTGATTATTGTGATTAGGGTTACTAATATGTTATAATGATACATAATTTATAAACAGAGTACCCTTTTTTAATCTAGAAAAAGGGTACTCTGTTAATAAATTATGTATCATTATTTTATATATATATATATATATATATATATATATATATATATTTAATATATATATATCTTATACCTATAAAAGGCAAAGCCCTCACTCACTCACTCACTCTCTCATCACTAATTCTCCTATTTCCCATACACCTAGAAGGCTGAAATTTTGTACCTTCATTCTTTAGGCATAAAATAGGACAACTGAATTGTTCTCACCTTGATCTGACCCTCGGTCTCTGCCATGGACCCTCTCAAAGATCCCATGTTATCCTTATTGCAGAATACAAATTGATGAAACGTTTATATTTAAACAGATGTAAAAAGCAAGAAATCTAGTAGAATGTCAAACCAGCTGTCAGGAATAGAACATAAAATAAATCACTGACTAGAGATACCTAAAATATCTTTCTTCTCTAACAGCTGTTATTGAAAGAACTAATTTATCTACATCATTAGAAAAAGACTTTGCCTTTGTCTTTTCACGAATTTCATTAATGGAATTATCAAATTTGCTTAAAGGATTTATTTATTACTATAGGTAATAAAGAAAACTATGGTCTACTATAGGAGACCATGATAACTTTTCATTTTGGGGCTCCCAGAAGCAAAAAACACTATTCAAACGATATTTAAAGCAGAAAACACAGTTCATTCTCCCTATAAGAAAAATTTGATATCTCGGTTATTACTCAACAAACCTTGATAAAACTTGTTATGTGGCTTTTTTGGTTCAGATTCACATTATATTGTTTTAAAACCACTACAATTTTGCATGACTGTTGCAGCAGACCTGTATTCTCATTTCCCATGTTATTTTTATGGAATAAAAAATAAAAGAAATATAAATAGGGCCATGCACATAGTCTGGAGGTCTGCTGCGACGGGGGCATTTTTATGTTCAAGACAGACCCTAAAAACCTTAGAATTTTTTTTGACATTAAATCAAGGCAATTTCTACGTTTTACGTACATATACTTTCATGAATCAGAAAACTGCTTTAGGATTCTCTAAGTACGCAAGGTCTGCTGCGACGGAGATATTTATATTCCTGCCTAAGGGCCACTATATACCATACATGCGAGCAGATTCAACGATATTGGGCATAAGCCTTCCAAGGGCAGTCACACCCTTGGGGGCTTTGTCGGTGGGGCGCTAAATCTGCTCACATGTATAGTACAGTGAGGCCAAATAGAAATACCTCCTGCGGGGGGCAGCAATAGAATAACTCTCAGTCGCAGGACACCTGCTGACTTAAAGGATTCCTGAAAACATATTTCTGGTTAACGAAAGTCCATCTTCTTTATAATTTGTCCAATACCACTGACCCATCACTGTACAGCCCAAACTACTTGACTTAGAACCTTGGACCTTTGCATGGGCGATCTTAAGGGCGTAAGCATCCGCTAAGAATGGTTTTTTAATTCAAAGTTTTAAGGGGTTTTGGTTTATAGATTTATAAGTCAAAATAAATCAAAGTTTATAAATTTTCCTACGCAAATGGAATGGATGATCTTTTGTTTAATTTTCAATGTTCAGTCAACAAGCAGATCATAAAAGGTATAAATTTACCTGAGTCTGCCGAAGTGATCCTAAGGATTCCTAAAAGGATAACGCGTTTCGAGGATCAGTAGGTCCTCATCTTCAGATCGTAGTACAAGAACAGTTCACTCGCGAAAGGTCGTCAAATCGATTAACGATCTGAAGATACTACGATCTGTACTACGATCTGAAGATGAGGACCTACTGATCCTCGAAACGCGTTATCCTTTTAGGAATCCTTAGGATCACTTCGGCAGACTCAGGTAAATTTATACCTTTTATGGTCAATTGAGTGATTCGGAGACAAGACAACAAAATATGAAGAACAAGCAGATGGTTCAGCTTCACATACGGATACGTTTTTACAGCTGATTTATGATTTGGTTACTTTCATAATGGTTTTATGATTGTTTTGTTGATTTTTAGGTGATATGTACTATATAAAAGTTAAATTAAGTTTAGTTAGTTAAATTAAAGTCATCATTCGTTTTTGTACCTTATCTGTTTAATCATAAACTTAGTATGTGGCCCAATCTTCATTTAGGCAGCGAGAGTTACAGTTTTTATCGTAAGCGAAGCCACAGGCAACTGCTAGTATATCTATATACAAATATATACGTGTGTGTGTGTGTGTGTGTGTGTGTGTGTGTGTGTGTGTGTGTGTTTTTAAGCATGATAACTGGAGTAAAAATGGTCCAGTCTGAATGAAATTTGGCACAGACATGTAAAGTAGTAATTATTCGGACGAGTTTGATAACCAGCCTGATCGGATAATTGGAAGGGGGGGGTGAACACCTCCAAAAATGGCTTTTTTTTATTTTTACGTTGAAAAATTCAAATAATGTAATTTTGGTTTATACCATTGAATTCAGCTTAAAAAAAAAACAATAATTTAGTATTTTGAATTGTTGCTCTATGACTAAGGCGACCAGACGTCCCGTTTTGAACGGGACAGTCCCGTTTTTTAGCGACGTGTCCTGTTGTCCCGACGAACTCTCTTGGGATGCCCATTTGTCCCGTTTTGACGTTGTTGGTAAGAAAAAAACTTTAAAAAACGTTTTACTGTAAGAACTCTTAAATTTTTACGGATCTTTTGTTTTTTTACTTAAAATTAATGGTAAATATTAACTAAAGTATTACACATATTTTCAATCTGAAAGTGTCTATAAACCCACCAAAATCCTCCTAATTTTTCAAAATTTTCCGACGGAGGACGCCCGGGCCCCCCTCTCCCTCTTGGGGGTATGAAAATAGTTTCAATGTAAAATAAATTTTTTGGGTTCTTTTGTAGTTTCCTAGTAACTTAAAATTAATTTGTAAAGATGAACTAGAGTATTGCACAAATTTTCAATCTGAAAGTGTCTAAAAACCTATCAAAATCCTCCTAATTTTTCAAAATTTTCCGAGGGAGGACCCCCGGACCCTCTCTCTTTGTGGGGGGTATGGAAATACGTTTTAATGTAAAAAAACTCTTGAATAAATTTTTCTGGTTCATTTGTAGTTTTCTAGTAACTTAAAATTAATGGTAAAGATAAACTAGAGTCTAGCACGTATTTTCTATCCGAAAGAGTCTAAAAACGCACCAAAATGCTCCTAATTTTTCAAAATTTTCCCCGGACCCCCCCTATTTGTGGGGGGTATTCTATACTCCCCACACACCCCGGAAGTCAGCGTCCCGTTTTGGCTGTTCCAAAATCTGGTCACCTTATCTATGACCATTGGTTACCGAGATATCGCTCGCTAGTAGTAAACTAGGGAATCCAATCCCGGGATCCCGTGTGATTTTAGGGCTTATTCAATCCCGGGATTTTTTGGCTCAATCCCGGGATTTTCGGGATTATAAAATTACATTTGAAATTGATATTTATTAGGATCTTAACAGTTGAAACCCAATAGTTTTTTATAACTAAGAAAAACCAGTTACATGTTGTTTTTGACCAAATAATCATGGTCTGATGAGTTATTTGTCGTCTTATATTTGGTATATAAGTAGTTTCCAGTTAATATTTTCAAGTTTCTGAAAGAATACATAGAGATTTTAATTTGTTTCTGATACAATGTAATGAAATTGCAATTAAGTTTCATTACGATGCTCTAATGATCATTTTTATCGTACTCCTAGTTTTTCTAATTACATCTTTCTAAGTCCTGATATTGTTTGGTCAAGTAACTATATTCATGTTTTGTATAAGACTTTCTTTAAATTATGTCTGAATGAATATTTTATAGTTCTTTACATAGTTCACGGTTATACTGGATAATGTGTTCCGTTTTCACTCTGATGTCTACTACTGTATTAAGTGTTTCATGATAAGGCTGACTATGTCATCAATTTTTTTATGCTCAAGTTTTTATATATAAAATCACGTTAACAACTGAAAACTAAACGGAAAACTGCTTTCTATATCGCATTATATTACGATACCATGTATACATATGAATCAATACTAAATATTACTTTTTATCGGCAAATACTATGTTGGGTCAATCCCGGGATCGGTTCCGGGATCCCGGGATTAACGGTTTTCAATCCCGAAATCCTGGGATTGAAAATATCGTCCGGGATTGGATTCCCTATAGTAAACACAGTACGTTGTCCCAATGTTATCCTTATGGAGAGTAAGTAAAATTTGATATCTCGCTTATTTCTCAACATATCTCAATAAAACTTGGTATATGGATTCTTCTAGTTGAGATCTACTAAATATTGAATTAAACCCCCCCTAGTTTCAACATACCTGTTGCAGCAGACCTACATACTCATTATACATGTTATTCTTATGGAGCTTACAAAAACATGTCTAATCTCACTATGTTGGATTGAAATGTGCTCTTTTGAATTTGAAATTTGCTGAGTATGCAGGTCTGCTGCAACGGGGGTATTTAGAGTCTTCCATATTAAGACAGAAACCATTGCAGTTATTTTTTTCTATGTTAAGAAAATATGCGTTCGAAAAACAACTCTTAATCACAATGCCCCTATACTTTCTTGGATGTTTCATTTCCGTTAATGTCATTCTTGTCTCGTCTGCAGTTTGCAGGTTAAACCAAGGAGGTTATATAACTATACTGGAGGCAGCACTCCATAGTAAAACAGCGTGCCGGCTGTTTAGAACAAAATATCTCAAAAATGGTACATCAGTTAGTACCAACCTTTGCAAAATACCTCAATTTCACCGACTTCCCAAAATGAACGAATCAATCGAGTGATTCAGTCGAGTCACGACTCAATTTTGTGCTTGGTTCATTCCGGAACCGGAAATCAATAATATTTTAAACAACGAATTAAACACTCATAATAAACTGCTAACGAGTAACGAGTACTTATTAGGTGATTTTTGTTTGAAAATAACTTTACCTAATTTATTTTTGGGTATATCTTTAATAGCAAAATAAAGTAAAAATAGCAAAACAGATACCTGGGCTAAAAGTAATTGATATAATCAGTCACTATGCAATTACGAGAATTATGGTAGAAACTTGGCAGGTAAGCAACATAAATAGTAGGACAATTTAATAACATGGCTGATGGCAAAATTGTACATAAGGAGTGAAGTTGTCATTTACTGGCCGGATACTAACACTTATATATTGAACTTTAAATTAATTATTCTTTATTCATAGGTTTAAAAAAATAACATTTTCTATTCTATTTTTTTATATAATATCGCATTTGGCCTTACCTGTTTCAAGGCAAAGAAACCGTTCAATCATAATGAGAATCAGATCAACATGATTCAACTCTCCGAAATGATTACATCAGTTTTTGAATCAGTTGAATCGACTCAAAGAACGGTACATCAGTTAGTACCAACTGCGGCACGCTTTCCAATGCTGTTTGTGAAGGCAGTGCTACCTCCAGTATAGTAATATAACCTCCTTGGGTTAAACTCAAGGTCTGTAGTCTGTAGAGAAGAAGAGAAGAGTATCTCAAGTTATCAAGTATCAAGACAAGAATGTAAACAAACCGTGATTGTTTTTTTACGACTTTCTAATCGTAGAAAATGCAGCAACGATTGCGCATGCGCAGTAGCATCCAAAGGAGCAGTTAAATTGGTCCGAAGTTCCAGTTACTTGCTAGGTCACAGCTGACTGACGCTGACACCGCGATTCTAGAGTGCCGCCATTTCTTTCATACCTTTTTCCTATTCTTTTGCCTACCGGATTTGCTACTAAATTTTGCTTTGTTAAATTGTTGTTTAGTTTTTGCTTTATTAAATTGTTGTTAGGTTTTGTTTTGTTATGATTTTCTATCGAAATGGTGCCATGTTTAGATTGTAATAAGACATTTTCGTCTTCATTGACATTAAATAGACATAAGAGAAACGTCCATGGGAAGGACATATTAAATACTTCAAATTTATAACGACGGAAATTGTGCTGAAAATTTTTCGCGATTCGACGGACTCAGAGACCATCTCAACATAGGGCATCTTGCGTAGAAAGACACAAAATACACAAAAAATAAAGATATTCTCCTTATACGGGAATTATTAGGGTAGGGAGAGATGAGATTAGTCTTCTCCCTTCACCTTCAACCATTACTTGTCTTCAGTCCAAGTTAGCTTTGCATGGAACCGGAACGGAAGGGCACAGTTTGTTCTATTAGTTCCAGATTCTCTGCGGAACGGCATCGGCACGGACTAATACAGTTCCGGCTAGTCGGTGGAACGGTTACGTCAAAAATAACGCTAACTGCTCCTCGGCATTTTCTACGATTAGAAGGTCGTGTATTTTTTAGACCGGAAACTTAAAGCGGCCAGTCTTTAAAGATGTCTCGATTTTTCAGCCTGAAGCTGTGAGAAAAAATAATCTTGACCAATCAGAGGAAGCACATAACTGAAAGTTCATTTGAGGCTATATATTTTTATCCAATAGGCTAATAGACCTTGCTTATAACCGTATATTGGGTCTCCAATTGACAAGCTTTGGTTCCACAGGCCTTATGGGATTTAGATATCCTGACGGTATAATATAGTATTGGTATTGGTATTATTATTATATTTTTGAAGTAGGCGGCTGTACAAACGGGTGGAGTGTTGTGGTAGGTTATTGGATGACAGAATGACAGGTACTATGTGCATAGCGCACAGGGTGACCAACCTTATTCGCCCAGTCAAGAAATGGGCCTACTCAACGAATGTATAACTGAGGGTTATACATAAATTTAATTATGATTAAATATAAAAATAAAATGAATGTGAACGATTAATATGGTAAAAATAAACATCTAACTCAAAACAATTGGTTTAAATTACTTTTGAATCAAGAAACGTCTTTAGAAAATAGTAGAAAATAATGTTTATTTGGATTTTTTGAATTGGTCGGCGGTTAAAAAAATAAACTTTCTTTAAGTTGGGGTGGGGGGGGCACGCCCCCCTCTGTGCCCCCCCGGCGCGACGCCTATGCTGTCCTACCTCTCTGTCATCCCTCTTTGACATGTTTTAAAATTTACTTAAGCTTCAACCCGACCTCGTTTTTGTTTCAAAAATAGTTATGTCAGATTCTTGGTCCTTCATTCCACAAGAGTAAGGTATGTCTAAGAATTATTTTAGAAATCCATTTCGCCATAGTGCAATCCTCCCCGCGACTCGGTGTGCATGCAGGACTCTTTCATTTAACTGCCTCTGCCTACTGAGATAAGCAAGTTGAATGTTCCAACAGAAATAACCGCGAGTCAAGGTCGAGCAGCCAGCGATCTTCAATACCGAGCCAGTTATCCCACTCGTTTATTCATGGTTTATACACACGTCTCACTGTGTCAGCAGCTTAAAGAAATAAGAATAGGTCTTTGTCGTGATTAGCGCTTTTTTTAAATGTCCTTTGGTCTACCACGTGTGCGAGTATTGCCATAGCCATTTCTTACTTGAAATAGTTACGTTATTATATTTTTGGCGTTGGCCTTGTACATTATGTTGAAAATGTTCGAATGTCTAGCCTGTACAAATTTGGTTTCAGTATTGACTTGAAATATACAGTTCTTGGGTTCTCCCATAAAATTAAATATGAGCTTCCACTGTATTTCAATTTCTTATTGAAATAGAAACCGATCCCGTATAACGTCTTGACCACCAGTATTTTCGTCCTTTTTAATAACTTGACCGTTATCAGTGCTACACATGTAAAGGCAGACTATATGTGTCGTGTTAAATGACTGGTCGGCGGTCAATTGATTACGGACACGACAAATTTAAAACATGCTAAAATGAGGTTGTCAATGTTTTTTATAGGTTGAAAATGCCGACAATTTTCAACATATAATAAAGAGTCGTCGACACTAACAATGTTTAAAATATTAATTTGATTTACTGTTTTTTTGTCAAATACTTGTACATAATAATTTAACTACTGCGCAGCGGTGTAGTGGTAGCTACAAATGTACAATGTGCTATGTGTACTATGTGGTTGCTGTGTGGTGGCAAATTTTCCAGTGGGGGAGGGTTAGCTTAACATATCTGCCACAATATAAAGAAAGTTGGTTTTTATTACCTCCTGAATGTGTTTAATAGCTTAAGAGCATAGTATTCCGAGTTGACTATAAGGCTTCAAGAAACTGGATTGAGAAAGGAAAATAATTTAGAAAGGAAAATAATAGAAACAAACAAACCTGGAAGGAAAACAATTTAACAGAAACATTATTGTTGTTTTTGGAAAACAACAATAATAGAAAGGAAAATATTTTTAGAGGCAAATCAATGTGGAACGCCGCGCGCCGTTTCCCCCGTTTCCCTCCTCCACCACTCCATTGTAGGATTTCGAATTTTTCATGTATACTCTTTTAAAATAATTTTAAAAGTGGGATTATAGTAGCATAGGTGTAATGTAATTAAACTTCTGTTGTTTATTAGGTTACACCTATATAATCCCACTTTTGATAATCCCACATTTGTACCGAATTTTAAAAGGATTAACTTGTGCTGTGAAATTTTCCCATGCAACCTTCTATTTTATTAGTCGTGGGTTTTAACCCTGCTTGATTTTTGAATCATCGGTGATGGTCCAACTGTCATGGCAATGTAATTTTATAATTTTAAGATGCAAAATTTTAAACAATTAATTTAAGAGCACCTTCCAATCTGAGTTTTTAATTTGATATTAACTGTCAATAGTTAACTGTTAAATTCGCTCTATATATTTTAGGATTTGTTGTTATAGCAAAGTAGTGATTTTGTTTGCATTATTTTGCTTTTAGCGAATTTCCTTAAAGGAATAAGCTATTACGGTAGTACTCATGGTAAGACCTAAGTCCGAGACCATGTTAACTTTTCATTTTGGGTCCCCCAGAAGCAAAAAACACCATTCGTTTGAATATATATATATATATATATATATATATATATATATATATATGTCTGTTAACACGATAGCGGCCGTAAATATGGTCCAATCTTAATGAAATTTGGTACAGACGTGTAAAGTGGTAATCACTCGGACGAGTTCGTGAACCAGCCCGATCGGACCACCGGAAGGAGGGGTAAAGGGGGATAAACCCCCCCAAAAATGGGTTTTTAGAGTTTTCACATAGAAAAATAAAATTTGTCAAATTTTTGTTGGCACCATTGAATTCAGCTCAAAAAAAACAAACAATTTAGTAGTTTTAATCGCTGCTCTATGTCCATTGGTTACCGAGATATTGAAAGTGGTAAACACAGTACGTTGTCTCAATGTTAACCTTATGGGAAATAAGTAAAATTCTATATCTCGCTTATTTCTCAACATATCTTTATAAAACTTGGTAAATGACTTCTTCTAGTTCAGATCTACTAAATATTGAATTTAAACCAACCAGTTTAAACATACATGTAGCAGCAAACCTGCATACTCATTCCATATGTTATTCTTATGGAGCTTTCAAAAACATGTCAAATCCCGCTATGTTGGATTGAAATACCTCGTTCTACACTTGAAATTCGCTGAGTATGCAGGTCTGCTGCAACGGGGGTATTTTACCTGAAGTGATCATCAAGAACCACTATACTTTGTTAATTGTACTCTCAGCTAATCATACACGAATAAAGGCAAAGCCAAAAATCAATTATACATTTTTTATTAGGTATATAGGTCATGTGTCAAATCCTTGATCTAACCATTGCCATGTGAAGAAACATAAAGAAGGGTCGCGTAGCTAAATTAAACAACTATCCTTGAAACCTACAATGCGTCGTCCAGTTATTATAAGAACACTCTCGCGAACGGTTTAATTAAATAGCCTGTATTAAATTAGAATCGTTTTTTTTTAGAAAATCACTTTTCTAGAAAATAAATTACACACAACACCAAAATCTACAGTGAACGCATCGGTACCTGAGTTGGTCTTTAAATGATTAACGTCTTTCTTCAATCTTCATAAATGATATAGGCTACTGTTTGTTTTGCACCAGTTTGCTGTCGTTTATGAGAGAAATTAAAATATTCGTTTTGGGAAATTATTTTTGAGGAGTAATCTTGTAATTAGTAATTTTACTCACCTGAATAAAAATGAATTTAAATTACTAGAAATATTCAAAAATTTTAGCAAATTTCCTGTAAGTGGAAGAAGATATTTTTATACCTTTTTTCAAAAGAGTTATGCCCATGAGTCCTATCAAGCAAAAAAATAACTTATGGTACTTCAAAAAGCTTGTTAGAAAATCAAAATCAACAGAAAACGTGTTCATAAAATGCTTAAACCAATCAGCAACATACTTTCCATCTTGCGCGAGCTGGACCACTTTATATACAGCCTAACTATAATTTACATATAATATACAGTAATGTCCTGGATCAGATAGATGGCCTTTGCAATAGTTTCTCGAGAGATCATTGCCAAGTGTCCGAGTTGTGTTGAATGTGGATGGGATTCGTTTGTTTCGCTCGTTGTTTACCGCGATCGCTGCTACTTGGCGGCGCGCCGCGTGTTGAAAAACTTTTCTCGTTGTGCAAGGTGCAAATAACAAGTTGTTACTGTGGTTCACCTATTCCTATATTAATATTTTAATTCGAAAACCACACTATCTTAGTTTTGTATAAAACCTTCACTTCATTTAAACTGTCCTATAGTCTTTTTTAAATTGTTTAGACAGTTTATTTTAATTTTAATTTTAATTTTAAATGTAATATGCTTTCTTTCAAGCAAAACAGATTTGTACTTCAACAACAAAAAAATGGGAATAAAGTACACATAAAGTTAATTAGGGCCTGTAGACTCGTTTCCCTCTGAATGATCTTTAATTTGATCCCAATATAAAGCCGTAACACAAAGTTTTTTTTAATATTTCCTTTATATATATAACAACAACACTTTTTATATTCACACGTCATCAGCCGTGGTGGCAAGATGTTGCCAGACAGAAGGTAACGTTTCCACAAAACGATGTTATCGCTATAGGGACGCACAGTTGTCAAGTACGCGAATATTTTGGCTTTCGGCAACATCTTGAGACGGCGGTCTGTGCCAAAACACTCCGGGAGATTTATAAACGAGGGGGGGGGGTCTGTGAGAGCTTCCTACCCATGTGTCTGGTTTGGTTGGCCATTGCCCCATTCGTCGTGTTTTCGCTTGCATTAATTGTACTTGTGATGTAAAACCGTTTGATTTTTGTGAAATCCTCGTTATTGCAAGCTGCCTGAACTAGAACATGTTACCGAGAGTGTACAACACTTTCCTCTTCAAATATTGTGCGGCAGTTGGTATTTGACAAATGATTACTACAAATGGCCCATTTACCATCTCAAAGGCGATCATAATGACTAATTACATAAATTACCGTACATGACATTTTAAATTTCATTTAGATAACAGTCCCCAATTAATCCCAGAAACCTTTTTATGGCGGAAAGGAGCGTATTTTACGATCTCTTTGAGATGTGAGGGTGAAGTACTTTGTGACGTTTGTTTTGAAAGAACGAATAAACTGAAGCCTGCAATTTTACATCTTAATATATAAAGGTAATATATTTTCAAATTAACATCTTTTCACACTCTGTAAATTATTACTTGTTGGCGCTTGATAACGGGCACGTTGGCGCTTGACAACGGGCACATGGCTATGTACAGGGTGTCCTTCCAGTCCTCCCTGCCCTCCAAAATTTCTTCTTTCTTTATACCTAAAAGTCCTCTGACTATTTAATGCAGTCAAAAAAAATTATTTTTGATAGGTTTTTGTAGATATTTAATTAAAATATATTCCAGATAAATATAAATATTGGCTCCATTTATTGTAAAGTATAGATACTATATTTCTAGGACTTTTTGAGAATCATTCACTGGTGATTCAAATTATTGAGATATTTTATGTTTTCTTTGACAGGTCTATTGAAAAGCATTAACATGCTGCATGCGTCATGCGCTTTATCTCTGTATGAGTCAAGTTTCTGTGAAGCGGCGCTCGCGACACCCGCTCCGATACGGCGACATTGAACGCTTTATTGTGCGCATTTTATGTCAAAACAGCGAGTTCTTGTTAACCGTATCGCGATGTTTAACGCTTGTTGACATCACGCCACCGGTCCATATTAATATTTTGTTTACGCCTGGAGTTGTTTGTAGGCGGCTCGGCGTGACCACGACCCGCGGAACGTGATCTTCAATTGAGCGGGCACGTGACTCGCCCGTGCCGTGACGTCACGTGCCTCGCACCGCGCGGCGCGCTCACCTGGCAGTGAGATGTCATCTGCATAGAGACTGTAAGCAGAATATACGATCAGCTACTGATGCATGTTAGAATTTGTTCTTTTAAATAAATAAATAAATAAAAATGCCTTTATTAGCCAGCGTTTCTCTGATACATCAGCTTTTCAGAACAACTCTTGTCTCTTAAAAACTAATTAACTAAATAAATCATTATTTTCAAGACACATGGCTTTCAGTTGAAGCTTAAAACTATCACAAGACAAATATTTTAGGCTATCAGGGAGCCCGTTATACAATACAGGGCCGAAGTATGAAAAACTCCTCCTTCCCAATTCCAAGTTGACTTTAGGAAAGTGAAGCCTCCCATAGTGACGGGTCCTCCGCTGAGACACCTCACCACGAAAGGAGAGTCTCTCGCAAAGATAGTCGGGTTCACGGGACTTCAATACCCTATGAGTCATGCAGCACGTCAACAGCCTGCATACAGCCTCCATAGGTAGCATATTTACTGCTGAACGATAAGGGGTAACATGGTCAAATTTCTTGAGGCAGAAAACAAAACGGATGGCAGAGTTTTGAAGCCTCTGCACACGACACATGTCTTCCCTTGATAGGCTGTTACCATATGCAGGGAAGCAGTAGTAAAATACTGATAGTATCAGTGACTGCACGAGGTGAAGCTTAGCGGCCTCTGGCAGTAGACCTCTATACCTGTACAGACCTCTCAGTCTTCCTAAAGCACGCTGGGTTGCGTGAGTGACATGGTCAGAGAAGGTGAGGTCCTTGTCAAGCACGACACCAAGAGTCCTAGCCGTGTCACATACAGCAACACTCCTTCCGTCAAGCCTGACACCCACCCCATCATGCATGAGGGTCTGTACTAGGTTATGAGGTGCAGTGTGAAGAACAGTGCACTTGCCTGGATTTAATTTGAGACCATTGATTAACGACCACTTGGAGATGTTTTCCAAATCGGCGTTTATTAAGTCAATGGCTTTTGCCATGTGACTAGGCTCATAGGACAAGTGCAACTGGGAATCGTCTGCATACAAGTGTGCGGTGCAATTCTTAATACTGCTCGGAAAGTCAGCAGTGTAGAGTGTGTACAGGACTGGCCCCAGGCAACTGCCCTGAGGAACACCTCGCAGTTTGGCGAGCGCTCTGGATGCCTCACTCCCTAGTTTGGTAACCTGCAGCCTGTCATCAAGATAAGATCTAATCCATGCGGTCACCTCAGCGCCAAATCCCAAGTAGTGCATTTTTGCAACCAACATTCTGTGGTCTATGGAATCAAATGCTTTGGAATAATCAAGCATTACTAGGGAACTGAATCTGCCCTTATCTCTGGCATCAATCATGTCACTAAAAATGTTAGTCAATGCAGTGCATGTGCTGTGGTTCTTTCTGAAGCCTGATTGCAGTTTGGGTAACAATTCTTTTTCTCTAATAAATTCAGTGATTTGTAGAATTACTATTTTCTCAATAACTTTAGATATGGCTGGAAGAATAGATATTGGCCTCAGCTCGTCTACTGTAGTTGGCGAAGCTACTTTAGCTAGAGGTTTAACAATGCTTTCCTTCCACGTTCGTGGGAAAATTCCTCTACTCAGTGATTCATTTATGAGGTGTGTAATGGCTTCGATTGCATAAGGACTTACAGATTTGAACATATCGATTGAAATTTCATCACTGCCTATGGCTTTTGACTTGATACTATTCATTACTTTTTTAACAGTCTCTTCAGTGACAGCATGAAACTTAAATTCATCCACTATTCCATGTTTTCTGTTTTCAATGAAAAAAGCCAAAGCCTTCTCATCAACTTCAATTCCTGACCCAATTTCAGCAAAATATTTATTGATGTCGTTAATATTGAAATCATGAATTAGTTCAGTGTCATTCTTCGTATGTACATTGCACTGCTTTAAGCAAGACCAAAAATCTTTACCATTCTTGGTATTTGACAGATTTTCTGCAAAAAATTTCTTCTTGGCTTGCCAGATCAGCCTATTCAATGTGTTCCTTTTTGATTTATATAAATCCCAGTCTTCAACATTTCTTGACTTCCAGTATTTATTCCTAAGTTTATTCTTTTCTTGTGATAACTGCTTTATTTCATCATTTTTCCAGGGCGCTGGTTTTTTTGTTACCTTTTTGCACACTATTGGTGCATGGATATCATAGACCTTCTTGATATTTGTAGATATGGCTTCTTCAATGCCATCTACTTCCTTTATTTCCTTTATGCTTTCCCAGTCAATATCTGATATATCTTTTACTGCTTTTTCAATATTAAACTTTGAAAAGTCTCTGTATCGGATCATCTTTGGCTCTGTTTTTCCTCTTACTAAAAACAGATCACAGTAAATTAACTTGTGATCCGTAATTGCCTTCCCTCTGTGATCTAGTATACTGGGAGTATCGATAACGCCGGTCCTCTTGACTCCAGCCGACCTGTCCACAATAATATGGTCTATCAAGGTGGCTGAAGCTGCTGTCACTCTTGTAGGACATTTAATTAGTTGCATCGCATTTGCTTCTCGTAAGAGCCGGCTTAAATATTTTGTTTCATTACTCGTTTTTTTCAAAAGGTCAATGTTTGTGTCACCTAAACATATCACAGAGTCGACTTCAACTGCTAGATCAACAAACAGGGAATGAAACAAAGAAGCAAGACAAGTATACCTGACATCGGGCGGCCTGTAAGCTACACACACACCAAGTCTCTGTTTTTCCACCCTCAGAACAACAGATAGGGCCTCAATACCAGGAGTAAGTTGCTCAGCAAATGAATGCTGGACATACTTTAATCCATTTTTTACATATATGGCTACACCTCCTCCAGAATCAACGTTATCGGCTGTGAAACTGGTTTGCCGATCACAGCGCAGCATGTTGTAGCCTGGTATGTTGTAGTTGTCTGAGGGGGTACCATGGTGAAGCCACGTCTCGGTCACTCCAAAAACATCGAAATCAAAATCTTTCACCAGCCCACACATTTCTGAGAAACCAGTGTTGAGGGGGCGCATGTTCAAATGACCAATTCTGAGATTGCGCCTATAACCCCCCCCCACCGGCTAGTTTCCCGAAACAGTGTCCACTCCAACACCACAATCAGAGCCGCTTTGGCTAGAACTATGGGCGGTACCAACCACTGAATCAGAACACAAACCAGAAGAGGGAGAAATCAGGGGCTTCCCTAACTCACCAGGTTCACAAAAATCAGAGACTCGTGCAGAGTCCAGAGACCGCAAAGAGTGGGCAATGACATCCGCGAGAAATAGCCCGAAACGAGAGACAGCTCTACGGTTGAAATGCACACCGTCCCGGGCAAGATCCCTCCTGCCAAGACAACAGTTAGCCTCCACAAAAGCAACACCAAAATTGTTGCACATGTTCTCCAACTGAGAATTGAAATCATGAAGAGCTCGATAGCCAATATCTTTCCTAATTAATACACTGTTCAGAACTAATTTAGAATTTGGAAACTGTGTCCTGGCAGTGTACAGGAGGTCCGCCATACTATGGAGGGCCTCACGCTTCCCATGCCCCCCATTGTATCCCGGGCCACCCTGATAGCCACGTCTAAGGTTGTTGCATCCAACATGAATATAAATAAGAGATAAACTTACATCCAAATAACTTAATAATCTATTCTTAATATCTACTTTTCTGGATCTTTCGGGTAAACAAACGGTGTTTGCCGCTCTGTGCTATCGCTCGTAATGTAGCGTTTTCAAAATGCCAAAAACTGGCGATCTCCGAATGTTTAGCGTACTTGCGAATGAGTGAGAGGTTCTCAACTGTGATTAGCGAGGGTTATGAATAGAATACATTCAACGAAATCTTCATGTTTTGCTTGCTAGAAGCATATTGCCGCTTGTTTCAGTGCGGCAGTGCGGATATCCGTGAGAGTCGAAACGGACAACGGTCTAACGTCGGTGCCACAACAGTTAAAACTTGGTAGGCTTCTATTGTTTGTGTGCAACTGAAACATCAGTAGACATTTTCTTCACTCCCATTGAATGCATGCATGATTAAGATAATGTGTTTATTATGTCTTTAAAAAATATATCCTTCGTTTGCACCTATATGTGTATAGGTGCAAACATCGAATTAATAAAGTTGTTTGCGGAAGCCTTTGTTCGAACGGTTATACTATTGCAAGAGTTCGTTACACACTGAAGCGTATTGTCTCTTGTAAAACTTAATACTTTACAGTACGAAATATTAGCCATAATATTTTAAGCTTTCCACGAGTTTACTTTATTTTATACGTATCATCTGTCATTCATATACTTGGCTTAAAACACCTACCTGGGTAGGTCGCTATTTCAAGCGATGAAATGTAATGTAATTAAGGATTTATAATATTAAAATGAATGCAAAGACAGGTATATGTAAATCAAATAAGTTTTATCGGCGATTACATTAGAAATAAATAAATCCGTTAATTTCTTGTGTACCAAATCAATTTTATGAAGTGTTGTCGTTGTTGATAAATTCTTCATTTTAGATGATCTGGTTACTGGAAATAGAATTCGTCGCAAATTTCCATTTCAAAAAATAGAACAGCCCTCGCAGTTAGAAATATTCCTGATAGTTTTGAAATCAGAATATTCTATAATCCACAATCCACACACATCTACCCAAGGATAAAAACAATTGACTTTCCGACTATGGATTGTCAACTATGAGTCAACACTTTAATACTTTAGTTTCTTTACTACAGTATTTATACTAGATAGATTACATGAAATAGATTATGTTATTTATTATTATACTATATAATATTATATAATTTTAAGTAACAACTTCCCAAAATAATCATTTAAGTTTTTAATTTCAAAATTTATCATGTTAAATACACTTTACGATATAGGGATTTACTGACCTGGTTAATCACTCATTCCTCTAGAACGCACTTGAAGATTACATGACATCACCGCCAATTATTGCATTTCAACTATCAACTCTCTAATCCATAGTTGCATGTAAACGTAATCCCTAGTACTTAAAGGAAGTCAGTTTTCCTGGAAGACAAGGCAAGTACTGATGGTGGATGTTGAAAATAATAGTCATCAACGCCGGGTTAGTTTAAGGAAACTTATTATTTAATCATTCGCTATCAGGAATTTTAAAAATAAAGTTAAGGAAACTGTACTACGGTAAGGAATTATTTTTCGACTAATATTTCAATGTAATGGAACAGTTTACCATGTGACAGAAGTCTGTGATAAAATAAATAAATGTTGTGTTTGTTATGTAAATTCAAAAGAATAGACTGTCGAGCGTCAACCCAGGATTTATTTACTTTAAAATTTTGTATATAGTTTTTATTAAATTATTTCTAATTTGTATAGATTTTCTAGTGTGAATTTAGTAGAGTTTCTCTGTCTTTTTATACATATTATACCTCTTGTTATATTTATCTTAATCACCTCGCGATCACCTCGCGATCACCTCGCGCCGTAGAGGCCGTCCGTCGCTTTTGGATTATTGCAACACAACATAGGTAGGCTTGTCTCTCCGAAATTTCCAGAACGCCCGTAGAACCTCTTACTTCTTAGCTTCACATTGAACACTGTTCGATGGTAGCTGTTTTACATTTAACGATATATTATGTTTTGTGTACAAAAAAGTTATAAGATATGATATGTTTTAATTAAGTTGTTGGCTTTAATTTTTTAATATTTGTAAGAAATTAATTAAATATCCATGCGCCCTATGAAGAAATATAACTGTTTAACGTGGATCGGATATCCTTGTTTGACAACACTGAGATATCTGTACTTCATGAAGTGATACTGTATTTTATTTTAGGTGCGAGTGTTTAAATGCCTTTATTTCAAGCGCTCCTCAGTTAGTTACAAACTGAGAAATTACAAGAAGTTACAAACTGGTTCTTTTAGAATTAATTATACTCTTCCAAGATAGTGGAAGTTGTTACTTAAATTTTTACTTAATCTTTTACTTGAAATTTTAATCCTTTTTACCTTTAACTCTAAAGAGAGTTCATTTTAAGAATAAGTAAACAAAAGATTTATTTCTTAGCTAGTTATGTATAAATTATTCTAACCTCATATGTCTTACACTCTTTTTGCATATTTACACGGAGCTTGATGAGAAAAATATATAAAATAAAACTTATCTTTATTTTCTCCGAGTTAAG
This sequence comes from Flexamia atlantica, assembly GCA_035578135.1. Taxonomy (NCBI): domain Eukaryota; kingdom Metazoa; phylum Arthropoda; class Insecta; order Hemiptera; family Cicadellidae; genus Flexamia; species Flexamia atlantica. Next base: position 3,056,460 of record JAQJVK010000008.1, on the reverse strand, counting down.
AAAGTGAAACTATAAACAATCGAGTTGAAACATTTGGTAAATGTTTAAGGTAGACTGAACTTCTAAAACCACTGAAAAACTACAAAAATTATTTTCTCTAAAACTGCGCTTACGGTTCTGATGAAAATTTCGTGGTTTAAGATATCTAACAAAATTGTATGACCTACATAGCTTTTAAAATCGTGCGGTTCAAAAGTTCTAAAGTTCAAAGTGGAAAAATTCCCCCCCGCCCAAAAAATGTTTTAATGAAGTTTTACTTGTAGCCATTAAAATATAAATATTGTAATCCCCGGCATTTGTAAAGATACTATACAAATCACACTCAGTATACTGTCGTACTGTTGTCTGGTAGTATACTTCAACCAGTTTCGGAGAAATTTGACTTTTCGTTTGCGGTAAACGAATTAAACAAAGATTTAAAGTCAATGGTGGTTCGTTTATGTTGTTCTTGTGGGGGATATTAAAAATACATTTTCCCCCTTACTCACTAAAAACTATTTTGATAAGTGGTGATAAGTTGTGAGTAAAACTCGATATCTTAAAGTGTGTTCAATATTTTATTTTTCATCTTTCTTTATCTACCTATTTTGTTATCTTTTGAAAAAAGGAGAACAACTTTATTTTCAGAAATTGTTATGATAAAAAAACTAGCTGACTATGTCCAAATTTACTGGAGAAAGTAAATAAAATCAAATGAAACACCTGTTCAGCCCTTTTCTTTAAATTTGTGCCCTTAGGGAAAACTTTATCAAAACAGCAATATTTTCCTGGGATTTTCTCGCCAAGACCTTTTATTTAAGTATGGGGTTTTCTCTAAAGTGGCGGGTAGTTTGGGCTTTATTATATAGATGGCTCTTACGATTAAGTTTAAATTTTGGTAGTTGACCTTTGGTCACTTAGTTAAATTAAATTACACTACCTACATACATTTATTAAGCATTCTGGTTCAGAATTACAAATTATAAAATGTAAAAGGAAGTAAGTGTTAGTTTTGTGGTACCCTTGATTAAAATAAGATCTATCTAACATGGCATCAAAAGTAAAACATTTAACACCAGGACCGGTTGACCGGTTTAATCGCACTAATAATATTTTGTTTGAATTCTGAAACTTGAAGGCAGTGTGTGCTCACGAGTAGACTAGTGGCAGGTGAACGTGAACGTTCTAGAAACTTCACTTTGATGCAATCGAAGCCAAACAATCGTCATGTGGCGGACAACAATAAAGTTTACGCTCGTTGTTTCGTCAGACAGTACAGGTGTGCATAATAGTCCAGGCAACGAAAGGTTATAGAGGGAATTGCATGGATCACAATTTTTGACTTTTTAACTTTGTCTGGACTAGTTAGGAATAAAACATATCAAAAGTCCCCGCCCTTAGCCCTTGAGCCGGCTGGGCTGGAAGGGCCTAAAGGTACAATTTTTTGGTTTTTCCTAAATATCTTGAAAACTATCAACTTTTAGTATCCCCTATTAAATTTGAAAATTAAATAAAATTAAATTTCCTGTAAGAAAAATACATAACATGTCTACTTTGGTCCAACCGTTTACAAGGTACAGTAAGCACTAATTTTGTTAATATTTTAAAAAATATCCCTTCCATAAGAAATACATGTAAATTTGTGGATAACATGGATGCCCAATTGGGCAACGTTTCTTTCACCTGAAGGAAAATAAACAGCATGCAGGAAATATTGACGAAATTTCCAGTAATTTGACACCTCAATCATAAAAATTGGTCTAAAATTAAGGCGTTGGCGAGCTCACAAAATACGTTATTTTTCAAGGAATTACAACAAATTGTAATAATTCCTTGAAAAATAACGTTTTTTGTGAGCTCGCCAACACCTTAATTTTAGACCAATTTTTATGATTGAGGTGTCATATTACTGGAAATTTCGTCAATATTTCCTGAATGCTGTTCATTGAAAAAAACGTTGCCCAATTGGGCATCTATGTTACCCACGAATTTACATGTATTTCTTATGGAAGGGATATTTTTTAAATGTTAACAAAATTAGTGCTTACCTTGTAAACGGTTGGACCAAAGTAGACATATTATATATTTTTCTTACAGGAAATTTAATTTTCTTTAATTTTCAAATTGAATAGGGAATACTAAATGTTGATAGTTTTCAAGATATTAAGGAAAAACCAAAAAATTGTACCTTTAGGCCCTTCCAGCCCAGCCGGCTCAAGGGCTAAGGGCGGGGACTTTTGATATGTTTTACTCCTAACTAGTCCAAACAAAGTTACAAAGTCAAAAATTGTGATCCATGCAATTCCCTCTATACCTCTTTTTGAGCATTCATTGCCTGGACTATAAGGAAAATCTGGCAAATTTATCCTCTATACGTCCTCTATAGGTAGTGTTTGCTTGCGTGATTATTGCACAATCATTAAAAAACGGCTCCAAATTTCTTCTTTTTTCATATTTTCCTCTTCAAATTTTGGAATTAGCTCAAAAATTGTTTTACGTACGCTAGGTCAAATTGGCAGTAACATTTAAAACATGTCAAAAAGTTAATTGAAAAGCTGTAAAATTTTGTCAGAGGGCCATATGTAATGTTAAATTGACAACTAATCAACAACGAAAAATGTGAAAAGAACTAATGTTAGCGCTGTCTACTCACATGTTTTGTTGGAGTAAGAATAAGAATTAGAAATTTGAGTAAATCGAGGGAAAATAATCCCAGCTACCGAGCAGGACGTTGTTTAATAAAGGAGTAAAGTGTACCAATTTCCGAAAAAAACTGAGTCGGGTCTATTAAAACTTGTGTTTTGGCACAATTTGTTGTTAGCTTTACTAAAGTTGGTTGCTTCTTTTTGTGATTCTATCACTTAAAGTACACAATTGCTGATGGTTAAGTTGCTCAACCCATATTAGACACATATTAATACATATCAGACAACACTCGCATGATCAGAGTTACAGTCCAGATGTAACTGGTGAGTGGTGTGTTTGCAAAATTGATCAGTTCCAGTACTGGCCGGCTCTGGGCGAGGGCACGGAGCTGCCGACCATCACTCGCTGCAACTGTTGCGAGCTGCAGGCTTCAGGCTTTCATTTGGAGTATTCCATGAATTACGCATCAATTTTAGGCAATTTTTTTACCCCTTTCTAAATCATTCTTCCATAATATTTCGGCTAGCCGGTCCCCCTTAACCAAAAGTGACGTCATAATTTTATATGCCAGATTTTTTATGCTAATTATTCGAATGTTCATAAAAACAATATTTATAGAAATATAATGCAAAGACGGCAGACCTATAATAGACAACATGTCGTTTGTTGATAACTTGAGGTCCGCAGGACAATTTAATATTGAGGTCCTTTGACCTATGCTTATTTGATATTTTAAACAATTAGGCCTAACGAAATCTTTGAACTGTTTAGTTTGCAATCGATACGAAAAATAAACTGTCAGTACTGAGTATAGCATTAAACCCAGAATAAATTGTAAAAAAAACTAAATTGAACCCAATTCTGGCCCATCTAATACAGGTTCTCGGGCAATGTCGTCCCATAACCTGTTATTATCAAAGTCCCGGATGCTCCGCGCGGATCGTAAAAATACGTTGGAAACATGCGAACGCAGAGGCACGCAAATGATGGGACGTTAGATTGAACTCGTTGTGGGACGATTTCTTTCAACGACTAAAAATAATTTTACACATAATGTATACAGCACCAAAACAGAAATAAGAACGTTGCAAAAGCAGTTTAATACCTAGAGACGTGTCAGGGCTTCGCTGCAGCTGATGCAACACTGCCAGCGTTACTACCTGCGACACGACATCGACGTGCGGCCGGTCAGGTGCCCGCACCGTCTACGTGAGCCCGTCCATGCCTTCGCCGTCAGGCTGTTTATGATTGTCCTATTACACTTTTAAAACAACAATAAACTGAACATGGACGTCCACTTTGTATGGAACAAGAGTTATGTCCAGGGGGCATTAGGCATATTCAGCAAAGGAGCTTCAAATGTGTTTACAAATTAATTACCCTTTTTGAAATTGCATAATACCAAACTAAACTAGCGTCATTATACTAGAGTATTCGTCGCAAACGTTTGGAGTCGCATAAGTCGCTAACATGCCGACTGATAAGCGGAATAGAACTCTCAACACAATAAACTCTGTTATTGATTATCTAACTCCGGACTTAATTGCGTAATTTGACACTTATATACAGGACTAGATTTACCACTTAATGTGGCCGATAAACCATTTAAACACAAATATCATTTTCAATCATCCCAGCAAGCTGGTTTGTAAATCAGCGACAGTACTCTTGGAAAATCATAAATGGACTCGCGTCAACAGAATTTTGTTTATAAAATGTGTTATTAACTCTTCTAAAATTTTTAGACCTTGAGAATCCAACTGTCAGATGACAAAATATGCAAACACAATTATTTTTCATTTATTACACACATTTATTTATATATTAATTATTCATTAATTAATATATAAATATTAATTAATGAATAATAATGAATAAACAGTAATTATAAATATTACTGTTTAACAGTACCTGGGGACCGGGCCTTGCTCGGTTTTATCTCATGATTGCTAGTTCATCCAAACACTATAAAAAAATTACCATGCCATAATTTTTACAAGTACACATTTTTTATTGTTCCATGCATTCTTTATCCCAAAAGCTGTATTTGTCCTAGATGACTGTAGTTTATACACACCTGTTATGATTACTTGATTTGTTTTATTTTTTTTTTCATTTCTTTGCTAGCATGGCAACTCATAAGGCCCAATGTTATTTTTTTTAATTCAAAATTCATTTATGTATTATGTTGTTAGTTTTTTAGGCCAAGTAACATACATGATACTTGTTTTTGATGCAGACATCAGTTATTTTCTTAAGGAAATCCTCAGAGCCGTGCACAAGCACAAAAGATAACATTGCTCATATATAGTGTAGGAATTTCTACGTGCAATGTGTAGGCCTATTTGAATTTTATAGCACTAATCCAAGTGTTAATTCTGTGCTTACTTATTAGCAAATATTAAAATCCATACCCACATGATCCTTGATAAAAAAAGATAACTTTAAAAATTAATGAGGTCGTGCTCATCCCCTATGTACATGTTCACTCACGTGTGTAATTTTGTATAGGTCGTAATCCTATATGTTACAGTAGGCTAGTGCTTACTCTTTTGCAATTGTCATTGCGACCAACCGGCGCGTTGTGCCATGCACTAAACGTACATTTTAAGCACAGAGTTTTCTCTGTGATTTTAAGTGATTGAGCTTGGACTTCACATTGTCCATTTTATCCCTGGCTCTCCCACTCTAAATAAGATAAACTGTTTTCCGCCAGACGGAATTTTCCTGGTCACGATGGTTTTGAGTGATGAAACGGATTTTCAAATAAATGATTAAGTATCATAGTTAAGTTTTTTCTATTTTTAAAATATACTTTATGAAATAAGTTTTTAGAAGTTTATACAACATTTATTGTTTTGAATAATCATTCATTAAATTTAAAAATATTATAAATACTTTGTTAAAATGCTGTAATATACCAAATCAGGCGTCTAACTTCGATAGCGAAGGCTGTTGCTTGAAAAATACTGTTATTATTGTGATTGTCATAAGTGATACAAATCTATAACTGTCCTATAGGCTACAGTTTTTTTAAATTTAAAACTAATTAGTTCTTTAGAAAATCCTGCCAATTCACACTTTTATTTGACACGTTTATTTAGAAATGTGATAAGTCACTTAATCTATTTATTAATACAGGCAAGCGTTACTTTTTTTGGTCACTTTTTCTGAACACGTGTGCATCGCCGGAAAATTCCGAGTACACCATGAGGGAGATATTTTCTTGTAGTATCAACATTTATATTAATCTGTGAAGCTTACAACAAAAATTAATTAAGAATTTTACTAAAATAATGAACATGGGTCTTATTGATTTCCATGTTTGTTACGGAATAACAACGAAATGTAAACAAAATATTGTCACATTATTTATTGAAGTAAGGAGTAAAAATAAAATAAAATATTTTTTCGTTGAATTTCAACCAATTAAATCTATTTATATATACACCTTTAGTTATACAGTGTGTAAAAAAAGTCCGTCCCCCCTCCTTAATTTTTTTTGTTTGTTAAGACAAACAATTAACCTTTGGGGAATGATACTAACTCAACCCAAATAATTTTTGACGTTACCAAAACTTTTGAGTGTCCCCCAAAAATGGGGTATTTTGGGGGCAACTCAAAATTTTTAAATGCAAACCCCTTTTGAGTTACCTCTCATTTTAAAGAGCTTTCAAAAAGTAGATGAAAGGTGAAAATTGGAGGTCTCTAACGTGTTTCTATCCAAATTGACAGCTTGTCAAAGTTTTGAATACAACACATCCTTGAAACCTGGCGTCTAGGACGTTTGGAGTTTAAATTCACCTTTGGTGACGTAAAAATGAAACGAACCTGGGAAAAATGTTATTAAATGAAAAATTACTCTCTTTCGGTAATATTTAAGATTTTGAGTGTCCCCCCAAAAAGGGGGATTTCGGGGGCAACTCAAAATTTTAAATATCATCAAAAGAGACAACTTTTTCATTTGATAAAATGTTTCTCAGACTCTTCATTTCTACGTCACCAACGGTGAATTAAAACTCCAAACGTCCTAGACGCCAGGTTACAAGGATGTGTTGTATTCAAAACTTTGACAAGCTGTCAATTTGGATAGAAACACGTTAGAGACCTCCAATTTTCACCTTTCATCTACTTTTTGAAAGCTCTTTAAAATGAGGGGTCACTCAAAAGGGGTTTGCATTTGAAAATTTTGAGTTGCCCCCAAAATCCCCCATTTTTGGGGGACACTCAAATTTTTTGGTAACGTCAAAAAATTATCTAGGTTGAGTTAGTATCATTCCCCAAAGGTTAATTGTTTGTCTTAACAAACAAACAAAATTAAGGAGGGGGGGACGGACTTTTTTTACACACTGTATATTTTTACAACAACTCATCATCTAACATTAAATATATTCCTATTAAAAATTACATTAATAACTAACATTATTTTAGTTTTAGCGAATTGCCTTAAAGGAATAAGCTATTACCGTAGGTCTCATGGTAAGACCTAAGCCCGAGACCACGTTAACTTTTCATTTCGGGGCCCCCAGAAGCAAAAAACACTATTCGTTCGAATTTATTTATATATATATATATATATATATATATATATATATATATATATATATATATACTAGTGGCTTGTAGGGGCAAAAGCCCCTATAAATAAAATACAAATGCTTAATAAAATATATATTTAATGTTTCCTTCACACTCACAACTCGGTAACTGTTTGTCGGAATTAAATGTGTAAAGTGAAATGTTAATTATACTTTGACATTTGCTAGTGCGTATCAGAATTTTAAGAAAGGGCGTTAGCCTACTTCAGTAGTAAACGGCTAAATTTTTGAAACAATGGCGCTATGGATGTCGTTCTCAAAACAACTCAGTTCACATTGTTTACAATTATTAAACATATGGACATGGTTTAAAACAATTCTTAAGGTGAACCACAGACTGTGAAACTTAATTTATTTGCCAAAGAAAGTCGTGACATTTAACTGAAAAATGTAAACAAATGTCTATAGCCTCCACCTAGTTCAAAAGAATATTATATTGGACAGTTAAAGGGTACTTGTTATGGAATTCTCCGTTTGAGGCTACATTGTACACACTAAGCGAATAAATAAGGATTAAATCAGAAAATGGTCTCCCATTAACGACTCCACACTCCACGTTTCAGCCTCTGGTACCCTACGTTCAACACTTTTTTATGGTTGCCCGTGAATAAATACTGCTTTGTCTTGGTAGATTCAAGATTGAATATACTTTTGATTGGCCAAATTTAAAGGTGAACCTTTTTGGTGGAATCAAATTTAAAGCTGATGTTACACTTAGCTGATCTACACTGTTAGACGTTTTTAGATTACAATGATTTTAAATGGCAGATATTTAACGTAATATCTTATTTCTTGATAAAATTAAAGACATTCTTGTATTTTTCCTGAGTCCCTGGCACCAAGACCTTCTATTTGAGCCCTTTCCCATTATCTTGCAAGTGCAAGGCCTGTGACTTGCCAAATGCCCATAATTTCGGCGCAAAAATTTCGCCTACATAATATATTTATATCGATCATTTGGCATTAAATCGGCATCGTTATAACGTAAAAGAAACACTTAACTCTTTATAATTTTATATTGTAAATATATACTCAAACGCGTAATTATAAAGTCTGAAATCTTAAAATTAAAATATTTATTTGTTATAGTACATTGAACATAGTTAGCTGCCTTTTGAAAAAAAACCCATGTATCAACATCTATCATATGGCTTTGAATCAAGCATCAGCACCACATGTTTGAATGTCAACAAAACAGACGTTTTTAGATCCCAATGCTTTTTAAATGGCAGTTATTTTACGTTATTTCTCGTTTTCTGGTGAATTTCAAGCAATTTCAGTATTTTTCCCGCCATCTCGGAATAGAGACCTTTAATTTGAGCCCTCTCCCATCTTTCTACGACTTACCAGACGTTCACAATTTTGACGCAAAGAATCGCCTTACGAAATTAAATATATGATATATATATATATATATATATATATATATATATATATATACATGCCACAAACCTAGATGCATGGTCTGCAAAATGCTTCCATGCACCTCAACTTTTACAAGCAACACTACAAATAAAAGCTATTCCATAAAAAATAAAAATCTGTCCTGTGATTCAACAAACGTCGTATATCAAGTTAAATGCAAACAATGCCCGAAAGATTACATTGGCTCGACTATCAACTCGTTAAGAACAAGAGTCACAGGACATAGATTTGCATATAATCACAACAAAATGGAACAACCACTAGTTAAACACGCAAAGTTACACAAAGAAAAATTTGAAGATTTATACAGCTTTACACCAGTTCGACAATTAGATGCTGCATCTACAACACAAGAATTGAGGTTCATGGAGCAAGCACATCAAATGATTTTAAAGTCAAAATTTCCTCACGGGCTAAACTTAAGATAGTTATATTAATTCAAAATACTTTATACCAGATGTTTTTTGTTTATATTTATACAGTTTTATAATTTTTGTTAAATGTCATAATTTATTTATATTTCTATTTTATTTTATACAATTTTTCACCTGAAGACGCGTAAAGCGAAATATAGTGAGTTTTTTTATAATATTTTCAGTGTTTCATTGAAATGAAAAAAAAATATATATATATATATATATATATATATATATATATATATATATATATATATATATGTCTGTTAACACGATAGCGGCCGTAAATATGGTCCGATCTTAATGAAATTCGGTACAGACGTGTAAAGTGGTAATCACTCGGACGAGTTCGTGAACCAGCCCGATCGGACCACCGGAAGAGGGGGAAAAGGGGGGTAAACCTCCCCCAAAATGGGTTTTTTTAGTTTTTTACATAGAAAATTAAAAATTATCCAATTTTTGCTATCATTATTGAATTCAGCTCAAAAAAACAAACAATTTAGTATATTGAATCACTGCTCTATGTCCATTGGTTTCCGAGATATTGAAAGTGGTAAACACAGTACGTTGTCCCAATGTTAACCTTATGGGAAATAATGAAAATTCTATATCTCGCTTATTTCTCAACATATCTTGATAAAACCTGGTATATGGCTTCTTCTAGTTCAGATCCACTAAATATTGAATTAAAACCACTCAGTTTTGATATACTTGTAGCAGCAAACCTGCATACTCATTCCCCATGTTATTCTTATGGAGCTTACAAAAACATGTTGAATCTCGCTACGTTGGATTGAAATATGTTGTTTTGCATTTGAAATTCGCTGAGTATGCAGGTCTGCTGCAACGGGGGTATTTTTTTATTTTTAAATATTTTACATGAGACATCAGAATTGTTTTAGAAAGCCAACTTTTAATTTGCTGAAATGACTTATACTGAACGTGCACTTAGTGCCTTCAAACTAAACGCTGCTTCCCGTTCTACACTTTAGTTGTAAGTTTGCATTTCAGAACAAGGCGTATTTTATTTCTAGTTTAGTTTCGGCAATGTTCTCAAATAACATCAACAACTAGAAATAGCTTTGTAAAATATCAAATAATTATTATCCATTGAATGTTTTACAATTCAATGTTTTTAAATGTTAAGATAATAATAGAACGCGGTTATTAAAATATCAGTGTAATGTACAATCTGATGGTTTTAATAATTATTCTGTACTGTTGACGTATTTCTATTAAAGATTTAGATTGTGCATCTACATAATATAATATTAAACTTATTTTTTTAACAAGTTAAATTAATGTCCGCGATTTGTCTGTCAGTTGCCAAAATTAGCAGGTAGGTGCATCGTCATATTAAATCTTAAAACTCTAGAATCCTGTTCATTACCACGAGTCTGGTACCAAGCCTGCTCGGTAATACTGTTTATTTTTACCGATTCATCCCGTTACTTCATACAGAATGAGTTTCATTCTATTTATACCTTATATCCATGCAATCTTCACTCAACAGCCCCAGATAGGATCTTGACAGATGGCTGAGCTTGCAAACAGCTGTTATGATTACTTTGTTTATATTTTCGTTATTTATTTCGTTGCTATCATGGCAACCCGTAAGGCTCAGTGTTAATTTTTTACGACTTTCAATTTAACTTTTTCGAGTACTTAAATTTTTTCTAGCAGTGGAATCAATCAATCCCTCCAAGAAAGCATACATATACTAGGGGTGTGTGAGTAGTGATTTTTGAAGTCGACTCGAGTCGAGTTTGGAAAAATACTCGCGAGTTCCGAGCTTTTTTCGAGTCGAGTTTTTTTTAGAATAGTCATCATGTTTATATATAGGGCCTAATCGTCATGTCAAAAATTATTATTAGTAATCAAATTAAAATTTTAAGGTAGTTAAACTTAAAAGAGTTACTGATCTAAGAGCAGATATGCAAATAAATAATACAAAAAAGAAAACCTTTTACTTAAACTCACAATAATTCTTGATTTTGTGTAGTTTTCAAGCATAACTTCTCTTTAGGCTTACCTGGGTTTTAAAATAAAATGAAAACACAGCCCTTCTATTCCTGGCTCAATACATGATTAAAATATTACTTTAATTATTACCTATTCATGTAATTGTCAAAAAATGGAGTTCTACTTCAAGTATAACAAACGAAATTTTCGTTATGTTCGTTAAAGATGGATTGTCATTGTGAAAAATGACTGTACTATTCTTTCTCACCTACCGATTTTGGGTACACGGCGGGGGTTACTACTCGACTCGAGTCGAGAAGTATATACTCGCGTACTCGTACACCCTTATTCATACATTGCTCATGTGAGAGTATATTACAAACCAACAAACGGTACATTTTACTGAGCTTCTAAAATTATTTCTTTTAGTTTTTATTTCAACCCAAGATCCCATTTATGGTTATTTTCAAAACGACCTTTTCTTTAATTTCAATGTCCTTTGTAACAAATATTAAACTAGTCACCAGATGAAATATCTTTTCAATAAATTTTCGCTGGCTGCTATTTAAATATCTGTCAAATAGTTCAGAGCCTGCTCCTATAATATCATGATATTAGGGTACAATGATGCTACCGTGATGGATAGGGGTACAATGATGGTAGTGGATGCTTGTAATGATATTAGGGTTGTGTGTAAATTTGGGAGTTCACTAAATTTAGGTCAGAACTTATGAAATTGGATGAAAGCCCTACAAAAGTATAAGTACGGGGCTTAGGGATTTTCCACTGTTTTTTTATCATAATCTTACAAAAAAGGAGAATTAAAGTGAATCATAAAAATTGTGACCGCGTTTAAGTACACAGATTTTTATAATACGTAAGTTTAAAAAATCTGATTTGACTTTTGTGTAAAACAAAGAGCATTATTATCTCAGGTTATCTCACCATGCTAGTCATGCTGAGATGAAATCCGCCTTCTGTGTTTTAAAGCTTTGAACTTTATCTAATAAACTAACTTCAACTATTTCTCTAGCACACGCGCCCCACGCTTGCAACGTGTAGAGAACCTCACGTGGCCGCTACATCACGTGTGTTCGTTGTTATCACGCTGTCCCGTCTCGTTCCATGTCAATAGTTACTTAGTGCGTGTAAGTTGTCATAATTCTTTGGAGAAGATAGTTTTTCATTTGTTGGTTTGCTAATCAACAATTCAAGTTAACAGTAGGAAGGAGTTTCGTTTATTACATATTTTTCTAGATAATACGATTTTTCAATGAGTACGCAAGCGGCGATCTGACGTGAGGGAGCAAATTTTTGTTTCAATGGGCTCATGGGCTCAAATTGCCCTTTTGTGCCCAAACTCAACATTTTAGGATTAATGATTTTCAATAAAGGAGTTGGTGATGATGTTCCGATTGATTTCCCTAACAAGCTCATTTGACTGTAGAAAATAACATCTCTATTCAGTACCAAGTTTAAGAGATCTCCTGTAATTTACCGCGATCAGTAAAAACGCACGGTTGACAATCAATTCTTCAAACTCATGTTTATATATATATATATATATGTGTGTGTGTGTGTGTGTGTGTGTGTGTGTGTGTGTGTGTGTGTGTGTGTGTGTTTATTCTAAAGACTGAAAAAAGGCGTTTGCTTGATTTAAAATGGATATAAAGGAATATAAGAAGGATATCATATTCCCCTGACAACCCCCTATCTACGCCACGGGCCTTTTTTCATTGCCACATATATACATATTGGAAACAATAAATTACAACTTAAGTACCATTTTCATAATGGGGCCCAGAAAAGATTTAAAACATTTATTTTCGGGTTTTCACTCTGAATACACGGTTTCGCAGTAATTGCGCTTCCGCCACACTCGGAACTCCTAGTTTTCGTCGTAGTACCATCTGTTTCAGGATTTCGAACTCCCCGTTTGCGAATACTGGCTATTTCCGGAATCGGATTCCTAAATTTTTAACTCAAAGCCAAAGGCCCTACTGATCTGACTTAAAACACTCTGTTCCCGGATCCTAAAGGCTCCTTCCAGTTTCGGAACTCTTTGCTTGCGAATTCAGAGGTCTCCGTTTCCGGACTGAGCGCTGCCGTTTCCGCAAGGCTCGGCCCAGATATCGCGCGGCTGATAAGGCGTCGACCTTGACAGCGGCCTTGGGCCCGGGTACTCCACCTGGCCAAGTTCGCGGCCCAGTTACGCCAGTGAGTGCGAGTCTTTCGGAGTGACAGGATGTTAAGGACTTGTTTGACAGGGTTTTATGGTTAAGGAAACGTAAGGCAATCAGAAGTGTTAATTTGAGCTTTTTTAATTTATGCGAATGTATAGTAATGTCTGTTATTCCCTTATTTGTTATAAAAAAATTTAAACCTTTTTAACAACAACCTTTTTTCGTGCAGTTTTTATTTTTCAAATAGTTGATTCGTTAAAGTTCTCGGTTTTTTTACCTTCCTAAGTATTTGCAACAATCTGAAAATGTTTAGAATAAAAAATTGATAAAATAAACCACGAACTATCTTGTTTTAAATTAATCCTCGTTTTTTATGTTCTCTAGTACACGTGGCAGTATTAATGTTGGCGTTAAAGTGTCTTTTTAGAGGTGCCAAAGTCATTTATCGTAAATGTTTTAATTTTTCCGACAACTATGTGCATGTCACTCAAGTATCCCATCAGTTACTTTTTAATTCCTTAACTGCCCCCCACTCTATTAGTAGCCTATTTATGGAGAACCTCATTAATCCATGACTGCTATCCGACTGTATAATTTGGCTAGAGAGGCGTAATTTTATTTTAGAAAATGACGGGTTTTCTCGATAAGAATTATTATTTTTCTAAACACCCTAAATTTATTACTTAATTTGCATTTGTAAAAAATAGGCATGAGCCTCGAAACGTAAATGCGCACCGTATTTAAATATTTTTAATCGTAATTAATAATTTTAGTTACTTTTAGGTCCGAGTCTTGCTCGGTAAATTTTATTTTTACCACTTTATCCCATTACTATATGAAAATCAGTGTCATTTTCTTTTCACATTTTTTACTCATGGTAGATGGCCGTGTTTACAAACCGCTGTCATGATTAGCCTACTTTGTTAGTTTTTCTTTAATCATTTTGCTGATATTTTCACTTGCAATAAGACCTAAATATAACACGTCTTTGTGTTATTAATAAGTTGTTTATAGAATTTGAAGGAAATCCTCGGAGCCTTTTCTGAGATAATTGTGCATACATTAGAGTATAGAAAAGATTGTAGACCGAGTCAAATAACTCGGCCCAGTCCGCTCAGACAAATGAATGTTAAATCCATCGTTTGGGCCTGGGCCAAGTCATCTTACTCGGAATTTATTTAAAATTTCCGTCGCACATATTTAAAAGTACTATATTACTGGCGCCAATGCCTTACTCGCATTGGAATTCACAATTCCATTAATGACATATACATGCCTTTGCAGAAAAACTGTGTTTACTTCAATCAACTCTTTGGACAAATACTTACAAAACTTTAAGGGCGTCTCTTCTCCTTAGTCCAACCTAAAAAAAATTATTTCCTACGAATTTTCACGCCGAGATCTTTGAAACGGCACCTAAATTATTGGGCGTACATCATTTGCGCGGTATGCGGAGAGTCTGGTAGAAGGGTTGCATCTTTTGCGCGGTGAGCTCCAGGGGGCTCTCAGGTACAGTTCGTGTCAGAAAGGAAAAGAGAGTGTCGGACCGGTCCAGGTAGGCCCGGGCAGCCCTAATCCGCTGTTGTCACAACACCTATTGTTGTGAGGCCGGCCGGCGACGGGGGTGGGCAGCCCCCACGCCTGTGTCATTGACTGCGGGCCGCTTCGAAATTCCTTATACCAGGAATTACTCAAGAAATAACTCGCCGGCCGGCCTCACGACAATAGGTGTTGTGACAACAGTGGATTAGGGCTGCCCGGGCCTACCTGGACCGGTCCGACACTCTCTTTTCCTTTCTGACACGAACTATACATGCATCATCTGCGCGGTGAGGTGTGGCGGAAGCGGCATTCTGCCGAACACAATATCGTGGCAGCCTTGCCAAATCTTTTACATTAATTCATTTTTACCACTAAATGTTATAAATGGTTTTATTATTGTGAGGTGTTAGTATCGGCCAGGCAAACGATAAAGGCAAATGTTCCAATGGAAACTAACAATATTCATGCAAAAGATTGCAACCTGAGCAATTAATGTAATCCTCACTATAGAAATTCTTACTATAGATATACAAACGTAAATAAAATTATGCATGATAAGAGAATTTTGATTATTAATGGTAAGTAATTTATTACGGCTAAATAATTTAAAGAACAGTATAACCAAACACGGGTTTGAAAAAATTCGACCACAAATATGTTATAGTTGTTTATTTGTCAACAAAATTATAATAAATTTTACGAAATTATTGGTTTATTTATTGCTGTTTCAGTTATTATACTAAACATAAAATTACGCAAAACTATTACTGCTGTTTTAAAAACATTCACAATTATATTAAATAGACCTATTTTAAAATTACTCATGAGAATTATTGTTATTTTGTAACATAATAATATTTGTATAATATTAAATATTCGTAACGCACATACACAATATGCAGAATGTCATATTATTATCTCATGCCCGGCGACCGCCTTGGATTAGCTAGAAATTTTATTACACGAGATACCTCTCATATTAGTATTTAATCATATTAGGAAAATTTACCACATTTATTTTGTCAACGCAAGCGATGAAAGAAACAGAAAATCGAGTCATGAATGTTGCCGATGAAAGTTCGGCCATCCCTAGTCGGCAGGCAGAGGCAACCTGGACGGGACACCGCGCAAATGATGCAAGGGGATTAGGCGACCCTTCAGAATATTTAACAGCAGGCTTACATACCGCGCAAATGATGAACGACCAAATTATTAAAGTCGGTTCATAACTGTAGGAGTGTTGTTTATAAAAAACTTAATATAGGTATTAAATGTTTTTATTTATGTCAATGAAAGTTTATTTTCAATCCAGTAGTTCGCTTTTAGTATTTAAAGATATTCAAAGCCACAAACGCCGACTAGCCTGAGAAGTGTTGAGTCACCGGTTTAACGCTAACCTACTAACGGTTGGCATTTGCTGTTCCGTTCAACTCAGTTGTTTATTCATTTGCGGTATGGTATCTTCTGAGATGCCCGTCGTTCAAAATGGTGAGTTGAAATGATCTTCTGTAAAACTCTTTTTTAAATCAAATTTCAATTTTTCGTGGACATTTCAATTCCTTGTGATTGTCGGATATGATATAACAGTTGTTACAAATTTAACATCGTAAACTCTTTATTATATAGCCACTGTGTTCCTTCAATTGTCTGTTCTTTATTGTTAATTTTATTGGTTGTGATGTGCTTTTTCATTATTATTCTTCACTAACACTGTACACTGTTAAGAGATCTCACTCCAAGGTGTTAAATGTTTCGTTTCGAAAATATAGATTCATGTAAACTGTGAGAATGATTTCTTGTTATTGCTTTCAAGAACCAAAAAGAAAAACATTAATATTCTGTAGAAGGACGCCCATTCGAAGTTCCCCGTTCGTTCCTCGTTCATTTTGGTGAATTATTTCATTATTAAAAGATATTTTTCACAAATATTATTCATTTAAAAACTGTCCAGGTTCCCAGGTTGCCACTACAGTTTATGTGATCCTAAAGTTACTAATGTACCATTTATTTTTTTAACTTTTATGTCGAAAGTTGCGTTTCACTCGAGTTATATACCTTCGAGCCAAACATGGGGACTACCCAAAACCTGCTTTATTCTCGATTCGCAAATAATAGTTAACACGTTTTGTGACAGCAACGCTCGCTATAGGATTTTCACGTACGTACTTTCCTTGCATGCAGGTTTATATAAAACGCAAATATTTTAGTGGGCATTATTTATTTATTATTGTTTATTTTCTTTAAAGACAGTTTTATAAGTATTTTAGACAGCAGTTTTCACTGCATTAGGGGTTTTGAAGATTAAGTGTTCCGTTATGGCGAAAAAACTAATCAAGTTTGGCAGCAGACACCTAGACAAGGAGCTGTGGGGAATAGGTAATCAAAAATATGTAATGATTATTTTAAGTGTTTAAGTTTTAATTTAATCTTTGCAGTCGTAAAACAGATAATATACAACAACTAACAATGCACTTATAGCTGCATTAAGTTAGATCATGTAGTTGTTAGTTTAATCTGTCATTTATTAATTGTTATTCTATTAATTACCTCTTTGAACTATTTATTAACATGATGTATAAATATAGATGTCATTACACAATAAACATACGGGGTTTTTGAAAGTTGCTTCTTTTAAAGTTAAAAAATGCCACTGATTAAGTGTTCAATTGAAATAAACTTGAAGTAAAAAATAAACAGGTTTGTACTTTAAAGTGAATTACGTTGTCATTGAATTGCGCCGTAAATTGAGCACTTTGGCGGCTTCGCCCGCGTGGGTTTTCTCCAGCGACAAAGGTCAACGGCCGAGTCTATAATCATCATCAATCTGAGAACTGAGAACCACCATCTGCATACAGCATTCCTCCTCTATTCGCTGTTCAAACAATGTCTCGTAACGATACACTCGTAGCATCAGTTTCGTCCCGAATTCGAGACGTTCAACCAATTTTGACTGCAATTTATCCCCAGATCATTGACACTAATTCATCAGGTTTTTCCTCAATTTATCTCTCTAAAATTGTGTTTTATCTCACTATAAGTTCTATTATAGTGTTGGCAACTATATTTCACGCAATAATTTTTAATATGTCGTTTGAAAACTAGCCTCCCACATTTCATGGCGATACTAATATTAATTAATGTAATATTCATGGAAATGCTGAATATGTTTAATAACGAAATTTTCCTTGATTTGTTCCCAAAACTCAGTTCTCATAGAATAGTAGATTGTATTGTTTTATTTTATTTCATGCGTAAAATCTTTAAACCACTCTTTACTGTATTTTTACAGAGTTTAACCTACATTTTTAGGTGTTACACCCCTATTAGTATCGCTAAAATAAAAATGTAAAGTTTTCTCCAAAACTAATCATGTACGTAATTTAAAAGGCCTGAAAGTAATTTAAATTACATTAAAGAGTTACGTGAAAAATCTTGATAACAATGTGTTGCTTTGAACTGTTCAAGTTCGCGTCAAATCGATACCGATATACGTAGTCAACGCCGCCAACCAGCCTGGGTTATACATTTACACATTAACCGAGTTGACGGCGTCAGATGTTGGGGATATTTCATGCTTCATGGGAAAATTTCGTGTTTTTGCTTCATACTTCAGTTGGGACCTGTTCCTGATGGCTTTAGTTAAAATCTTCATTGTGGGAAAAAGTGTGCTGAAAATAGATTTGTGCCGCCTTTAGCGCTTTGTGTTTTAACATAAGATATTTATCGTCTCAGAAATAAAACAGCATAATATAATATATTAACTGCCTTCACCCATGGATTTTACCATCTACTCAGAACCTAGTGACGAAAACTTTCCACAGGCAAAGTCAACATAATCTCTCAGTACACACAGATGGAGGATGCGTCTCTGTGTACACCCCCTCCCCGGACCTTGGCACGTGACAGACGCTGAGGTCGCTCCTGACCACGGATTATCGCCCATGTCTGGGCTTCTGAACGTCGGAAACGTTCCAAATCGAGTGATAAGAGCGTGATAACTTTATCGACAGCCACAAACGACGGTGGCGCATGCGTCAGTGCTCAGCCGGCGACGCTTCTTTTTAGTTGGTTTCAGTTTTCGTCCTTCTAGTGACCAATCGGGTGTGCCGTGTGCTACTGTGTTAATTGTATCGTCCATTCCTCTTAGAAAAGGTGTAGATTATTGTTTTTGATTCGACTGCGGTACCTGTCAGGTTTTTAATGTAGCGGGTTGGGGTTTGAGTTTTTACTTAATTCCATTAGAGATATCAGTTAGAAAACAATTTTAATAGTTTTAAAAGTAAAAATAATCTATGTTTATCAGCTCAAAATGGCTGTATGACTAAGTCAAAAACAGAGATTAGAAATATTTGAACATTCAGGTGTAATTTTACCAATACAGCAGTTTTACTTAAACATACGTTAAACTTATTATTGAAATAGTTTAAACACATTCGCTTTTAAACTTCCGATGGTTGGTTTCCTTTTTAAAGTTTTTTTTTCACCATGATTTCTTTTGTGATGTTAATGTCAACATCGTCATAAATGTATAATGAGATAATACACAAATGAACTTAGCAAACAATATTTTATGTTCTGTTATGCAACTTCGATTTAATTTATTTTGAATTATGACTTACTTTTTAAATCAACTAAACATATTTAATCTAACTGTCGCTTTTTGGGAAATTCTTTTAAAAATGTATTAAAGATATAATAAACGTATATACTAAAGATATGATAACACTAGGTTAGCCGGTTTCAAATAGCTCATCACATAATCTTTGTCAATGCCGTTATGTGACGAGGCTTGGCTGCTGCCAGTCAAGGCTGCTGATATTTATAAATCACGTTTGTGCGTCCTGTTCATTTTATGATTTGCCGTTCGTGCACCGTTCGAAAACCTCTGTGTTAAGCATTAATTGTGGAAATTGAATATTTTATTTTTAAATACTCTATCTATAGATTTAAATTAAAGCTGCAGGCCTAATCATAATCAAAATATAAAAAATATCTAACGATAGTACTGTAATAACATAATTTAACTAAATCCTATTTCGGTAACATTGGCTAGCTTAACTTTATCTCGTCGTAAACATCTTGTAGACAACTAACGTCAAGCGATGGGGCAACCACACGAGAGAGATAACCCTTTTCAAACTCGTTACTTAGGTCATGGTTGGCCGATCGTGTTGGCAAATTATCGTGGAGAGTTTTATTTAATCAGTTCAATTAACGTGAAGAACAATTAATTGTCTTATGTTATTTGATGTAATTACATGTATCCAGCTAGAGTGAGACAGTAGCTATTTGGCTTATTATTTTATTTCCTTCGGATAATTACAACAGTCAAAAAGCACAAGCTAAAACAAATTATAAGATTATAACATTTTTCTTGGATTATTGCATGATTATAATAAAACAATATATTATGTACTTTTTATGATAATATTAATATAATATCTATAATATCATTAATATTATATTTATATAATCTTATAATATTATTTAATTAAACATTACTAGGCCTATAGCCAATAAATAATGCTACCTTCTGTATTATTCTACACGATGTTTTTTTAGTATTTTTTAGCTGTGTTTTTTATTAAAACAGAAAAACATTTAGTAAATTGATTTTTAATATTAAATCAATAAACCTATGGTTGATAATCTAGCTTTAAATTCCTTCTAAACATGACATTCCAGTCTAGAAACAAAATCTTTTTGTCATAAAACAAAAGAAACTTCAAAATTACAGTTATATAATTTACTTTTAGGTCCCATCCACAATTATGAATAAATTCAATAAAATATTAGGCCTAAACTATGTTTAAAAAAATTAAACATAGATTGACTAGCTGTATAAATATCAAAATAGCCAAAGTGGATGAGATATTCAAACATCGAAAACTATATAGTTATTTTGAAGTTATGACCTAACTGAAGAACGGAAAGTGCCTTTACACTAATACATTGTCGGTTAAGGCAAAGCAGAAGGTCGAAAGCGTTATCTACTTAGCAGCTGCAACATCAGTATTGATTATTGACTATGAATATTTCATCAAATCAACTCCTTGACTATTCATAAAATGTTGTTACTCTCCATGACTCAGATGTTTAAAAAAATATTACTTTATTGTTGTTCGCTTATCAACAGTTTAACCTACAATATGCTGTCATCAGTTTTCTCTAAAATTTCAATTTGCTCTAATTGGTTTGAAACTATTTGATTAATTAAAATTTCTACCATGATAAAGGGATTTATAATGAAATATGACATTGCAAGACTGTAAAAAATTTTAATGCTACATTAAATTCAGCTATTATCGCACAGCTATTGACTGAAAGCAACAACAGGATTTTAAATGGTGTTTGCTCCTTGATAACATTCTAACTTTGAGTATAAACTCAATGTCAATGATTCTAGAGAAACATTGAGTTACTTTACAGACTTTGTTAACCTATAAATTAAATATCTATATAAATTGAATGTCCACTATTCCTACTAATACCTACTATGTACCATCAGAGAAACCCCTTATTGTATGAACTGTATTGAGATAAAATCACCGGTTTGTACTACTGACCTCATTGGCAGGATGATACAAGATTATTTTTTTAATTTTCAATTCTTAATATTTTTGAATTGTATTCTGTACAATAATTAACAGGTTCACCAATAATTTTTTTTTACTTTGTAATTATGTTTATAGTAATTATTGGAATAAAAATATAATTTAGTACATAATTTTTATTTTGTAGTAATTACCTAATAAAATTAACTAAAAAACCAGCATAGTTTAAAAGTTTAACAAATGATATAATTTGAGCAAATATATTTTCAGAACATAAATTTGCTTTCAGTATGTTTAATCTGAAATTTATCTTCAGATTTGTAATTTCTTTTGATTAATTCTTTTCATAATGTGAGAAGCTATTTAAAAATATTATTACATACAAATTTTGTCAGTATAGTAAACAAAAGACAGTATGTTTTCAGCAGTGAATTGTAAATTAGCGAAACACTCAATTACACCGATGGACATTGATCATCAGTATTAAGATTGAGATATGTACTGATTTTAAAGTGAACATCAGAAACTTGTTCACTTTTACTCCTTAGGAATTGTATGAAAGAGATTGAATACACTATGCCAAAGAAAAACTTTCAAAGACAAGTGTCTATTCGTATTGGTAAGTTTTAGGCAATACAAAAAACTACTTAAAAATATATTGGGCCTAACCATATATAGGGCCTATTGTAATGAAACATTTCTTTAGTTAATAATCCTAGTCAAAATTAAAACTACTTATTTGAAAGTTTATATATTGCAACCAGTACAAATGCAGCTGGGTTCCAGATAGCCACATAGACTCCAGCAGCATCATGAATTGGTGTTTGTGTTGTCAGAAACATGTACAACCCTTATATGTTAGCTGTAATCAAATATTTTTTAATTTTTTTTATTGAAAGAACTATCTTTTTGTAGAACCAAGAGTTCTTGGGTCCAAAGTTCTCACGGGAATGTGTGAGTCTTTACCGTCATGTACTTTGGCTTTCCTGTCTATGTTGCGAGTTTTGAAGTTTTTTGAATTTTGATGGGTTACGTCTTGCTTTTTACTCCTTTATAGCATGGGGTGACCATAAAATTTCTTAAGTCATGTTTGTTGAGAATTTTTTTAAATATTGGTATTGAAGAAGCATCTAACATTATAAAAGGGAATTTCTTTCCTAATCATCATTAATGTGACAGTGGCAGAGTCAGAGTTTTTTGGTTTGGTTTCATAAGCTAATGTGTTGTTTGATGGCTCACAGACTTCATCAGTTGTTAGGTACACTGAGCAAGTTTATGCAGATAGCAATTGCAGTTGGGTTCCTAAAATTACCTTTTAGCAAGTGTTCACAATTGCACAGGATGTGTGGTATTGATTTTTAAAATAAAGCAACTGTGATTATACAATTCATAAACTACAGTTGTTTTCTTTTCTTTTTCAAGTTTTGTATTTTTTCTCTCATTACTTTCTTTTACTTTGAATCATCTGGTCCAAATTTTTGATGCTCATTATCAACTTAGGTTTGTTAGAATAAGAATTATATATTGTTTTGTTTCTCCCATTTAGCATAGAGTGTGTGCCATGGCATAAAAAATGACAGTAAAGACTCACCCCAAGCACAGACGGACAGTCTTTGTGGGGACATTTCCATAACCATTATTAGTAAAATGTCCATGTGATTATATTGTATTTTTATTGGATATAAAATATCTGAATCTGGTAATGGTTATACAGTGTTATCATTTAGATTTAATTTTTATGCTTTTGTTTAAGACAGTTGATATTTGATTTGATTATAGGAAATATTGATGGAAATCCTCACCTGTATATTCTTTAAAATGTTATTAATATTGAAATTAATCTTTCACTATTGAAAATACCATTAATTTTGAATAACCCGATACCTTTAAAAATTATGAGGCATATAGAAGTTTTTTACTTAATATTTTACTGTTTGAAACCATTAAATGAATTCAAACTAAGATCTTTTTGGAGGTAGTTAAATTATTGTTACTATTTTCAATGAATGGTATCTGTCAAGAACCCAAGCAGGCCTCAGGTTGGAACCCCAGTGCCTAATCTAGTTAGGTTTTAAGAGGGGGCTAAAGGCAATTTGGTGTTGCCCTCGCAGGAGATGTATGTACCAGGGGTGGATTTACATATGGGCTTAATGGGCTATAGTCCAGGGCGGCAAAATTTGGGAGGACTTTTGCTGAGCCGGAAATCCCGCGCCAAACCCCCTACTCCCCCCGTGTAGTCTAGGGTCGGCAAATTTACAAATCCGCCTCTAGTATGTACTAACTATGAATTAACATTACTCTGCGATGATAATGTAAAAAGTTAAAGTAACTTAGTAAATAACCAGTTTTTCTAAAATTATTGTCTTAACTAGTAACGTTATACATCAAATTAAAGAGGAGAAAAATCCTACCAAATTTTACCTTTTGAATTACGGTTATATGAAAAATGTAAGAGTAATTAGCCTCTGAATTTACACAATCAAATTTACCTAATTAACAATCACTTAAAAATCATCGGCTGATCTTTAGGTATGATTACTCTTTTACTTTTCTTAGAATGGAAGCAAATGGTAATATTTCGTATTATTTTTTCTCCTCTTTAATTTCATATATAAAATTATGATTTTCGATCAAAAATTATGGTTGCAATGCATTCTCGCACTCAAGGGTATTGTCATGATTTTCATAGGTCACAACATTGCTCAGAACCATATTCTGACATTATTTTTCATCGTACGACAATAAGCCATTCAAAGTTATTAAGCATCAAAATGAAAATAAATAAATTCCACACAATATGCAATTTTTATTTCTCCGATATCGTTAGAAGTAAGAGAGAAATTGGCGTTCGAGTTTAAATAGTGGGATTTAACAGCTTGATATTTTGAGCCAAAATAAATCGAAATGTAAAAATAAAATAAAAAATATACTTCACGATTCTAGTGTTACATTTTATTTTTCTTGAAGATGAAAATCATTTTCTCTAAATTAAAATATATTGCCATAATTTGCGCCAGACTGAACATTTACATATGTGCTGATCCCCGGCCCCATGCAGGATTATTTACTACGTTCATCACTGTTTAGAGACTTAATATGAATGAGTGACGACATTATATCAGCCTCTGAAGTTATATTTTGGACATCAGAAGTGGAAACTATATATATATTCTAGTTAAGACCATAATTTTAGAAAAACTGGTATTTACTACGTCACACTACATTTTTCTGTTATCATCGCGGAGTAATGTTAGTACGTATCTCCTGCGAGGAAAATACCGAAATGCCTTTAGCCCCCTTTTAAGTCATATGAATAGAGAATTAAGAGACTTAACTTCAAACGCCTTTAAAATGTGATGTTTTGTCAAACAATAGATCATTATTTTTAACTTCATCATGATTTTTTAAGTAAATTTATATCTTTTTCCGTTGAAAAGTATCGTAAAAAGATAAAACACAGTTTAAGTGTACCGTAAAATGATTATACTGTCGTAAAACTAAGAGCCTTTGTTTATCCCATTGCAGATGAGTTTTAGTTATAATTTGGTAACAGTGAGCGATGCATGTTGCAGGGGAGAGAGCCAACTATGTCAACAGCCCCCACGTCATCTGCATGGTCGGTCTGCCCGCCAGGGGCAAGACGTACATCGCCACCAAGCTCTCCCGCTACCTCAACTGGATAGGGATCAACACTAAGGGTAAGTGTCGTACAACAGTCCATCTGCGTTGTCCTAGCCCATGTAGTGAGACCCCTCATTAGACTGCTTTATTTTAAGATAGACAGCTTTAAAATAAAATGGTAATATAATTAGCCTATGTTGATTTGATAACTACCAGGCCACAGATATATTTTAAAATGGGAAAAAATGTTAAAAGTATTTAATTTGGGATCATAAATTTAGTGTCAGTTGTTTTAGCCTGATTATAGTTGAAAATGATTTTCGCATGGAATTACAGTTTTATAGTTTTCCTTGTTTTCTTTGAAATCGAACCCAGGTGGTAGAAAGCCCAGTTTTGTATCTCTGACCTTATGTACTGCCGTAAATATGCCTCAGGCAGCAATAATGGAATAGAACAATGGGTTTTCACTTTTTCAAGAAAATGTATAAAATTACCTCGTATTCCGAAAGAAAATCCACATATTGGTTTGTAACAACCAATGGTTTCGGACCTCATAGACCCTCATAGACCCATTTTACAGTCGTAATCAAACTAAAACATTTCTCTTCAAGGTAGATTTTTTTTAAAGATATGTCACATGCATAATCACAAAAATATTCAACATTTAGATAAACTGACAATACATACTGATAATACATTGTTCAACACTGGGTTTAACATACCATTAAAAACCCCTGTATGAATCATTTGGTAGTATACTGCAATTTTACAAATTCCCTTTGTAACATTGAGTAATCCAGAGACTATTCCATCATTTCACTTTTTCATATTATCGTAGACAAAAAGATGAATGTTGCTATACCATTTAAATGTCTCATTTTAGCAAACTTTTGGTATATTAAAAAACCGAGCAAGCTGCAAGAATGAGGCTGTCACTTATAATTGTATTGTTGACCTCCTTCTAAAGTAAAATGCAGTTTTAAAAGGGTTGGACTTGTTTAGAAGCAACTTCACTTGTTTTCCATTCAATTTTTTCAGAAAATTTGGAAGCTAAAGAATAAATTTTATAGCAGCTGATTATAACTGACCAGCACTTGAACTAAGAAATTACAAAAGAATCAAACACTTATGCATATATCTGTAGCCCATCAATGTTTGAATTAATTAACTCAAACAAATTAGGACAACAAATTAGGTTCAGTCTCAAATTAGGAGACTGAACTTTGCTGATAAAATAAAAATAATGTGAATATGTATATGAATCATCTGTTTTGGTTAAAAATGTCAATAAAGGACATTTTCACATTAGGCAACTGTTACGTGACATCAGGTGACTACAACGAGGGGTCCTTTCGCTGCGGTCTCAGTAACATTGTTTCAATTGCATACGTTCACACACAGCGACCATGACTTCAAGGTGTCAGCAATGAAAACTGCAAGACTCGGCAACGAGACACCACGTCCTATCGCCTAATGTGAAAAGGCCCTTACAATAACTTACAATAACAAAAAGGGCTGTAGTATGGAAACTGGATTTTCCTCAGACTTTTGATCAGCTCCAATCAACTCCAAACCCATTTTTTTAAATCAAAAATCCTTGGACTAAGGAAAATTAGTCCGTACAAGTGCTTGTTTCAGACTGTAGGAATAGGAATAGGATTTACCTAACTTTTTAAATGGGTAAAATTTAATATTTTAAAATTTATTTATAATACATGAAGTGTTGCATGAATTTTAAGTTTGCTTTTTTCTTTGATTTCTTTTTTGCTTTTTCTTAATCATTTGTTTGCTTTCAGAAATTTCCTTCACCTTAATATCTGATATTCTGTGACAGCTTTATTTTGTTCTCCCAGAGTTACCATTTATGCATAACATCTCATTTGGCTTACTAATTCTGTTCTGATTTTAAATTTTATTTAAAAATCATCTGTAAGTATTGCTTATTTAAATGTGTATTTTCTTCAAGGTGCCCCTACTACATTTTCTGGCTTAATTTAGTGATTATGAGTCAATTTTGCAGAGTACGCCATGCATGTGTTTGTTTGTAGCTGATGCAAAACAATATTTTTCAAATCTATTACAGCTATGAAAAAAACATTTAAGTAGCTTATCAGTAGAGATTTTCATTTTAGCCTATTTGAAGATTTATTTGGGGCTAAAACCAATTTTAAATAAAGCACATCCCTAAGAAATTGTACATTGTTATGAACATGGTTTCCTAAATCAGATTGAAGTTCCAGTTATTCCATCTGGGTACACCAGTTTTAGTTTAATACTATTCATCTCTTCCTCTGTGGCTCAATTAGCGTCTAGCATAGTCTAACTGGTAAAAATCAGCTGATAAAAGCAAAATGTTGTCTGGATTGATCGTCAAACAAATCTGCTAGGACGCATTGAAATAAAATCTGTATTATGATTTTTTTCTAGCGATTACATTATGAATTTAGTGGTGCTTTCTACAACATGCAAAGTCAAAATTTCTTTTTTTTCATATAATAGAATTTAATTCTTTTTTATTTAGATTACTTTACACAGGTGCCCAAGTGTCCAACTTAACTGTGCCACTATTGGTATCCCAGAAACTATTGGATTCAGAGGAAACTTTAAATTGGAGACTTCACATATTTTTTTAAGACATAAAAATAATATGGATACCATTTTCTTTTAAGTGGGCAGCATTTTCCAATGTGGCAGATGATTTTCCTGTATTTTATGGCGTATTTGGATTCTATGATAAAATTTTACTCTTTGACATTTTTCCTAAACCCAATGGTTAAGGGGATATAAGCTGTCAAAGTTTAATTTTTCCCCATTCAAAATGCATTGCGTCCATGTTGTGCCATCCCATACATTCCTTATGGAGTACAAATATATTCAAAATTTTTCATTTCAATGAAAAATATTTGTATGATTGAATCTCATCTAAAATCACATTTTAAGAAACATTTGTTCCTTGGTATGTTTCGTTTAACCCAACTGTTATCTACATATTACCGTCAATAACGCAATGCATTTCTGACAGTGGCAGTTCGTGTATA
Source organism: Flexamia atlantica (assembly GCA_035578135.1). Classification (NCBI taxonomy): domain Eukaryota; kingdom Metazoa; phylum Arthropoda; class Insecta; order Hemiptera; family Cicadellidae; genus Flexamia; species Flexamia atlantica. The sequence continues at coordinate 3,028,496 of JAQJVK010000008.1, read as the reverse complement.
GGAGCACATGAGCACGTGAACCCCCTATCAAAAACCGCAAATGATGTTATTTATTAAAATACTTCTATATAAACGCAGAATATCCCAAACAATTAAAAATGACAGTAATAAGCAGCTATGAAGAGCTTGTGTCACACTCGATGTTGTCACTAGAGCCAGTGAGGCGAGACTGAGTTACTGATGTCTAGAGCACAGCTCCGCGGCTACTATAGGCATAGGACGAGTCCATTTGTGGCAGCGGCGGGGGAGGAACCATGATTGCATAGTGCCTTATGTAGCTTCCCTCGGAGCTGCTTCCTAGTGTGCTCATGTGCGTTTTAACGAGGCTTGACACTTGTTTTTTTTTTCGGATGATGTTAAAGTTTATTAATATAAATATTGTGTGTTTTAATGTTGTTTTTAGTGATAAATATATTTATCTCAGTGATGTAGTTTGGTGTTTTATGATTTTTATACTCTGATTAATCGAAAGAAAACAATTGGCGTAGCGGCCGCTCGATAGCTGACCCTCCGCAAAAATATTTATTACACTCCTGACTAATGGTAATGGCATATTTAATTTATTGCAAATGTATTGTTATTCGTGTCAAAACATAACTGGCTCTGTAAAATTATATTTTTTGGTGTAGGAATTAATTACAAATTTTTAAAGTCTCACGTTACTATTTACACAAATTAAATTTACTAAAAGCATGCACAATTATTTAAAATTTGCTAAAAACTTGTATTATACTTTTTAAACAAATAAAATTTACTGAAACATTTAACGGAATATTTTAGTTCAACAGTATGAAATAGAAGGAGTCAGTTCTGCGTGGCCGCGGCCGCGTTTTCTTTCGGTAATCAAGGTTTAGTCGTAATTCATCGTAGGTTTATAATTTTTATTTCCAAGGATTAATCAAGAAGAGCTTTAATCAATGATGGAAGATAATAATTGTAGGCCTCAATCCACAGTTAGTTATTAAAAAAAAACATTCTTTTTTCCGATTTATCGTTATAATATTAATTTTTTCAGTATATTTCAGGATTACAGATTAATAATAATATTGGTTTCAGTAATTTATTAATGTTCAACATTAACTGTGTAAGCCTTATTTATATGTTTACTATGAATAATTCTCTTTTAAAATAAAATTATGGTTATTTTGTTATTTTTATGTGCAGGATTAAAAATAAAAATTACAGTCAATGAAAATAGTGAATATTAATTATCTAATGTTTAATTTTGGATTAATATCATATTAATGTGTAATAGTAGCAAAATACAATTCATAATCGTCAAAGGTAGGGTGGTGCCTTATCAAATTTAATACTTTAAGCATTATAGTCGTGTATAACAACAGGTATCTCAAGAAATGCAGGCGCTGCGGTCTTTTAAGCATTTAACGTACTTAAATTCCAATTAGTTTAAGACAATAACTCTAGTATAATACATTGATATCATGTTTACATTTTTTAACTGTGAACCCCCAGTATATAAACTCACGAGCCGCCACTGATTTCTGATGGAGGAAAAATCAGATTTTAATGGCTTGCATCTCCTTAACCATTGGGTTTGTGAAAAAATGTTCAAGCGTTAAAAGTTCTTAAATATAAGTATAGAATCCAAATATGTGCACCATGAAATACAGGGTGTCTCATAAGAAATATAAAAGTTGTCTGATGGCAATTTACAAGAAAATTCAATTCATATTTTTAAATGTCTTAAAAAAGTAGGTGAAGTCCCCCATTTCAAGTTTATTTCTAAAACAAATAGCTTCCGAGATACCATTGGTAGCACAGTTAAGTTGGACACTCAGTATATTGTTATGATTTCATAATAATTATAAGGTACTTCTACACCTATAGTAAATCTGTAAACTTTAACCTCAAATGATTACCGTATACCAATGCCCCTAATTAGGTACGTGTTTATAATGATTTTTTAATCTAATAAACTAGTTATTTATTGCCAATTTTAGGTTTGCTTGGAATTAATTAAGCATAAATAAGGTAGATTAGATCTAGAGGGTTTAATTAGTCTGTAACAGCTTGGTTCATTTGGGTATGAGCCTGGCAGCAATTTTAACCACATCGCATAGTTTCAAATTACTCAAACAGATTAATATTTTATATGTAGATAACTACAAGTTGAGTAACAAAAAAATTCTTCACCTTTTTTTTGACGAAGTGTGTGTCACCCATTCATGTTTTTTTTGTGTCCATGCCAGTGGCATTTAACTAGAGTTAATTAAAAGATTTTAAGGGTAAGCAGTCCAAAGCCCTCAAATTCGGGTGTGCATATCGGGAATCTAACCCGCGATCATAAGTTAAGACGCTAACCATTAGGCTACCAATAGAGTTTAGAATATATTGTTTAGGCTAGAAATACTAGTCAACCAATCATGGGTTGTAAAAGAGTCAAGAGAACTGGAACAGTAACTGAGATCACTTCTTGGTTAATGTGCAGCTCTTTGTGTATTCAGGTACCTGAAAGCAGACGTATATAAATAAGGCTCGTATTATACGCGGACAGTTTACGTCCCTGTGACTGGAACGCTAGCTTCTCTAGACACTCCCATAGCATTGAATCAAATGAGCGAGCTATTGTACACGTACACAGTTTTCCGAGACACAAAACTGCATCTGAAGGGTGTTTCTGCTGTGTCCGAGTGCAAGACGCTGACGACACAGTTTTATGTCTTAGCGTCTCGGCCGCCGGCGTGTAGTTTTTCTAGCATTGAATCTTATGAGAACGTCGCGCAAGTTATTATATTTGGACATGCGGTGTCCTGGACACCAACTTAGGCCGCTATTAGCCGTGAGCAACTCGGTGGGCAACTCGGCGGGCAACCGATTGCCGGTGTTGTAGCGGGGCATTGAATCAAATGGGAGCCATTAGCCGTGAGCGATCGGTTGCTCAACTCAACTGAAAAAGGTTGCTCGCGCAGTTGCCGGGCGTGTCAGGCCCCGGCAACTGCGCAGGCAAGTGCTGGGCAACCATTTGCGTCTCCCTGCCGTCAGGGGGCATTGGAGTATACGGCGCCTATTAGCCGTAGGCAACCAGTGGCGCGACTTTTTGGGCAACTGACAGCATGCGCATGCGCTACACCGATCTGTCAAACATTATGAAAATAAATAAGGACTAACAGGAACTATTTTGGTGTGGAGTGTCAAGTTTCTGCCTTTTACCATTTCAAAATAGCGGCCATTTATATATTTTTAACCACTTTTAGCGAATTTCCCCTATAGGGAAGAAGCTATTACCGTAGGTCTCATAGTAAGACCTAAGCCCGAGACCATGATAACTTTTCGTTTTAGGGCCACCAGAAGCAAAAAACACCATTCGTTCGAATTTTTATATATCTATCTATCTATCTATCTATCTATCTATCTATATATATATATATATATATATATATATATATATATATATATATATGTGTCTGTCAGCACGATAGCGGCCGTAAATATGGTCCGATCTTAATGAAATTTGGAACAGACATGTAAAGTGGTAATCGAATGGACGAGTTCGTGAACCAGCCCGATCGGACCACCGGAAGGGGGGGTAAAGGGGGATTAACACCCAAAAAATGGGTTTTTTGAGTTTTTTACATATAAAAATAAAATTTATCGAATCTTTGTTGGCACCATTGAATTCAGCTCAAAAAAACAAACAATTTAGTGTTTTGAATCATTGCTCTATGTCCATTGGTTACCGAGATATTGAAAGTGGTAAACACAGTACATTGTCCCAATGTTAACCTTATGGGGAATAAGTAAAATTCTATATCTCGCTTATTTCTCAACATATCTGGATAAAACTTGGTTTGTGGCTTCATCTAGATGAGATATAATGTATTTCAGTCTAAAATCCCCGAAATTTCAATTTTTGTGGAAGCAAACCTGCATAATCATTCCCCATGTTATCCTTATGGGAAATAAAAAAATTCTAGATCTTACTTATTTTTTAACATTTCTCGACAAAACTTGGTATATGGCTTCTTCTAGTTAAGATCTACTAAATAATGAATTAAAACCAACCAGTTTTAACATACCTGTTGCAGCAAACCTGCATAATCATTCCCCATGTTATTCTTATGGAGATTACAAAACATGTAAAATCTCGCTAAGTTGGATTGAAATACCGTTTGTTGTGTTGCATCTGAAATTCGCTGAGTATGCAGGTCTGCTGCAACGGGGGTATTTTACTTTTCATAGCTCAATATCTCACAAACTACTGATTTTAGGAAAAAACGCCAAGAGACAAGAAAGATGCAAAATCTAATCTTCTCTACAAAAATGTATAGTTTTAGTATGATCATAACACAAATAACAGAGCAATTACATAGTTCAATTTCTATAGTTATTACATGCAAAAATGACTCAAATTTGCAGTAGGCCTATAAACCACACAAAATTAAACATTACTCGGTATTTTGTCTTATGACTCTACTAAAACTTTACATTTTTGTAAAGAAAATTAAATTTTGAATCTTTTTTGTCTCTTGACATTTTGTAAATGATCAGTAGATTTTTTTTCATTACTGGTAAATGCTATAATAGGCCTATATATTTTAAAAATAATCCATAGAATATAGTAGGCGTTGTAATAAGATAGAAATTTTAATTGAAGACAATGTTATTGTTATTACCTTTATAAAAGCAGGCAATATATGAGTATTCAAAAGCGCGGGAGTGTTGGTTTCTGCAGTTGCTCAAGAGTTGCCCAGCTCAGTTGCTGAACCAGGAGACTGACCGGGCAACTCACCGGCAATCGGTTGCCCGCCGAGTTGCCCACCGAGTTGCTCACGGCTAATAGCGGCCTTAAGCGCAACACTGAGAGAGGCCGTTTTGATAATTTACCTCAGTTCGTAGATATCCTGTGACCGGTTAAGATTTACGCAGTATATCATTGTAGAGTATGTTCGTGTGAACAAAATTAACATGGAAGAATTAGAAGATGTATTGACAGGAGAATTAGGAGAAAACCATAAACTCCGCAACAAAGGAGTTGAAAGTGATCAAGAAAAAGGAACAGAAGGAGAAACAAACGATGCATCAATGAAGACAATGACGAAAGATAAGAAAACAAAACAGGAACTCTTCCTAAAAATGCAAAAATTAATTGATAAAACATGAACAGTGAAGAATTTATTTGTGAAATGGGAAAATATCCCCCCTCGGACTGGACCCGAGACGCTAAATTGCTTCTTGGACACTTACAAGGCAGGCAGGACGTCGGTATCTCAGCCACTTAAGGCGCAAAGTGTCCATGTATAATACGGGCCTAAAGCAAACCACAGTGAAAGATGCCATGGTGGGTTCATAATATTTTCCAAACTGTTATCTACTATATAAGTAATATGCTAGTCCTCATGGTGGGGTATCAAATCTCTTAATATTGACGCACTAACGACAATAAAATTCAACTAAATCGTTTTATATAATCGTGATAGCTTAGGAGCTCCAATAACAACAGTTTTTTTCAGAATTGCTCAATTAAGGTAGATTGATAATTTGTAGGTACCGTAATTAGTTCATATAATACAATAACACTATTGAATTCACTTGAAAATATTAATTTATTAAATACTTTATACCAAATTTTAAACTCCTGCATTTAACTATAAAAGCTCAATAACTTAATTGGTCTTGTTCAGGACTTTGGAAATGGCAGTACGTACTGAAAATGATATCTCAGCACTGCCAACTGTGATCTCTGTTGATTTCATGCAATATACGCTGCATTTGCCTAAAGAGCTTAAATAGTACCTATACAAAAACTTTTTAAAATTACAGTTTTAAAAATGATTCGGACCCCTATAATTTATGCTAGCTTATTAAAGTGCAAGAGGATTGGGAGCAAATTAGCGGACTTTTACTGTACAACCACTACTGAAAAATTACTTAAACTACCTACTCATAGAATGTTATTGCCATTACCTACTTTTTCCAGCATTTTAACACACACATTTTGTATTCTTAATAATCGCATTATCTAATGAAAACTGTACATTGGACAAAAATATTTTCTTAAAATGTAATTTTGAAATTTACTTATGTCTTTGGAATCCCTAATTTCAAAAGGGCAATTGAAATTGCTGCCAGACTTGGGTCTCTCTAACAATCATTGGTTTTTGCCAGTTTTCAACCTTGGGGAATACAGGCGCCACTGGACCTCCAACGGGAGTCTTGACTTCTACCGGGAGGAATTGATTAATTGCAGAACTGAAAATGGTAAAGACCTAAGCTATGGTGATCATACTGATTGGGAGTTACCATACCATTGATTGTCTCATTATTTGACCATTTTTTTAAAAGTTAGTTTATATAACCTTCTTTTTTGGTGCTGGAAGTTTTCACTTGTAATATTTTCATAACCAAACATAATTATAATAAATAATGGTATGAGGTAACAGACTAATTAATTCTTTTGCAACAGTGATATGTTTATCCTGCTCATTGAATGGGGCCTTTTAACATTCATCTCATGGCTTAACTTAAATGTTGTGTCCTCCCCCCTGAATGCAAGGTTTATGTGTAGTATTCAACCTGGGAGAGTATCGTAGACATGCGACGACTGCATACAAGAGCCACGAGTTCTTCCGCCAGGACAATGAGGAGGCGATGGCCATTCGGACGCAGTGCGCCATCAATGCTCTCAATGACGTCTGCACGTGGCTGGAGAATGGAGGAGAAGTAGCTGTGAGTTCCAGTTCCTTAATTTTGCTTGAAATTATCTCAGTTAGGTTATAATTTGATGAGAAGTTGCAAGAGGAAAATATTAACCCCCTTCAATAATTGTATTAAATTAAAGAGGTTAAATACAAGGTGCATTTTACTCACGATCTGAGGAAAAATCAACTGCAGTAGAGTCTTACTATTTGAAACTAATTGCGACAGAGCCCTGTTTGGTTTAGCGGAAATTTTAGGAAAAAGTGGATAGTAAATAAAATTATAGGATATTGAAGATACTGTTGTGCGATGGTTATTTAAAGCCAAGATAATGATAGCGCTTACTGTTTCTGACGAATATCTAGTTTAGCAATTCCTTTTTCCAAATACAGTGGAACCTGGATAATTCGAACCTCAAGGGACCAGCTAAAAACTTCGAATTATCCATAAATTCGAATTAAAGAAGTTCTAAAGAATGGGGCCAAAACATTAAAACTCCACATTGTGAATTTAACCTCTTTATTAAATTGACACTCTAAAAGAATAAATTCATCATCAAACGCTAATTATAAGTAAGGGTTAAAAAACTGTAATCATAAAACAAAAATAACTAACTTAAAGTATAAACTACGTACGACGCAACGTACGATAACACAAAGAAACATTTCTGCTAGAAAAAATACAGTATGTTCTGCTACTTCTGAACTTGATACAAGCTACCAACTTAACTTCGTGTAACATTGACAATTGCACGCTCATTGACTTTCCGCTAAAGTGAGTGTTTTATAGGTCCGAGATTTTGTCGACATAACTCATTTAACGTTACGTAAAAACTTTTAAACACTTAAAACAAGACACTGCACAAATAAAAAAAAAAACACTTTGTTTGAAGGACGATTGAAAATAACGGAATGCTGCACTTGAATTGGGAAGTTAGTTTGGCAGGTGGGGGGAGGGAAGGGGGTCGCAGTGTTGAGTAGCCTTTGTGTCGACACAGAAAACTGCGCATCAGGTCTGGTGCATGGCTCGTCTGCCGGGAGCTGTGCGAAAAGACTAGTGTCGCTGCCACGGCGAGCGCAACCCTTTCCGAACCCAGTCAGCGTTCTGTACTGTTTTAGTTTACATTATTGGTGTCGCGTTACAAGCGATGTTGGGGCAAGGGGCAAGGTGGGAGGTGGAAGGAATGATTCATTTGACCATAACCTCACACGCTATAGGTCTGGCGTTAATTTTGTATTGAATGTCGTAGTAAAACGTGTTTTCCAATGAATTTGTAACTATTTCCAGTCGTGGAATGAAATTAATGTACCTTAATTTGGCACTTTAAAATTTGAATTATCCAAAATAAAATTTGAATTATCCACGATTGTTTAGCATTGTTTAGATACAAAATGCTAGGGACCAAGAAAAATATTCGAATTAAAGATGATTTCGAATTATACAAGTTCGAATTATCCAGGTTCCACTGTAAATCAAAGCATTGCAGTTGTAATTTTCATCAAGATACTGAAGAGGTATTGTCATAAAAAGCTGAGATAAAACATAGCAATCATCATTCATGGCCGATAGGAAGCATACCTGTTGCCATTTCTGGCCAAAATGAAGTAAACTATTGTCAATCATAGCCTGATTATCAAGTTTGATTTCCAAATACCTTATATTATGTGTTTTGTAAACATAACTTAGGTCATAATTATGCCGTATGATCGCCAAACACATTCCCAATTCGAACTTTGATCAACAAAATTTTCTTTCATTATAAAATGTGCTCGGAATAGTCAGTTTTTAGAATAGTGCAGTTTGGGATAGTGAGGCTCAACTATATCCCATTTGGAAAACTATGATGCAGATAACCATACATTGTTAATGCATTTTGCCACTGTAAAAGTGCTTTGTATGCCAGGTGCCATTGTAAGCTACACCATTATTTTGCTTCTTATGCCCTATCCTAGTGGCCTTGAATTTTAAACTGCTCGTATGATTACTAAGATCTGAATTGTCCAAACATACCCATTATATAATCCTATTTTTAGTCATGACCTAACATTTTAAATTATAAATGTTGGTCTTGGGAAAACAACGTTTCTTATTCATTTTTCATAAAAGCATAGTTTTCTAAAATTAAAAAGGATAACAAACAAAATACTGGTTTATTATTATAACCTGTCTTGAAACTACATTTGTAGGAGAAGTTTTTAATCTCTTTTTCAACTCATCAAGAGTATTGTGATTGTTGTATTATCACAGTGCTCTCTAGGAAGTGGAAATATTAACTATAATAATATTAAATCCAGTGTTTACCTTCTGTCTGTCCTGAATGTGATTCCAATCCATCCATCCAATTGCCATGAAACATCATACCGCTGGGAATGTTTCTATCCTATTCTAGTTCTTGAACTCAGGGCTTCGGCCCCTGTGCATTCAGAGGTTCAATCTTAAATCTTATAAGAATATAATAAATAAACAGACACAAACCCAACAATAATCGCGTGGCCCATCTCTTTTTGGCCGTATGGTACAGTTTTTTTTTTTTTAAACTTAGTGGGCTTTAAATACTTCATCAAAAGCATGCAAGACATAATATTAAAAAACTAATGTGATTTTTTTGTACAAAATATATTGACCAAACGGTTGGGTTTATATTGATGATTTATGCATTGTTTAAATACCTTGAATGCTTTTTTGAGATATCAAGCGGTATTTTTTTTGTTATTTTAATATTTTTTTTGTTATTTTAATATTTTTTTAAAGAGGGTTTTAAAGAGGGCCTCTTCTTACCTTGCATTTGCCCCCCCCCCCACATGGGCCTCAGGCCTGTGCGTGGAGGTTATCAAGCAAACCAAGGAGTGAGCCGGTACAGTACGAGGATGAACAGACTGCTAAAAGTATGCGGCATCATCGGGACTCGATCCTGCGACGCTGCCGCCACAGAACCAGGGCCGAGTGCATTACCAACTGCGCCACCGACTCACTAAATGCTATTCACAAAAAAATACTAAATATGCTATATGTATGCTAAATGTATGCTATTCTCAATTCATGCATGGATCCAAAAACCTCTAAGAAGACCTTCAAGTACATTTTTGGCCCTTTTTAATAACACTGGAAAGTAAATCCTGACAAAAGAAGCATAGCTTTATGTCTAACATATGATTGAGTCAAAATAATTTTTTCTACCAAAAACATAGTAGCTCGTTCTCTTTTAAAGTAAAAACCTCTTATTTAAAAAATATACATTAAAAATCTATGAAGAACCAATCAGTATAATGAATTAAATGTTACAGGTGTTTGACGCTACAAACTCCACCATTGAGAGGAGACAAATGATACATAACATTGTTGTCAAGAAGATGGGCTACAAACTCTTCTTTGTTGAATCCGTCTGTGATGATCCGACCATTATTGAAACTAACATCATGGTAAGCTGCTGCCCCATATATACTGATTGACGAGTGTATGGACTTAATTACTCTTATTTCATGTGAAACTTGGTACATTTTTTAGGGATTATAGGATTGTCTTGAAAATAATTTATTGAAATTCAGACATACATATTCCTCAATGTTCAAATTTTCTTTAAAGAAACACTTTCAATTCATTGGTAATTTGTATTTATTATCCGTTTATCAATACATAAAGCCTCACTCGCCCAGGAACTTTGAGAAAACCATAAGTCTGATAGTACATGTGGCTAGCGTAAATTTTCACCAAAACCTTGCACTCTTTGATACAGCTTAGCCTCTTGGTAAGTGTAAAGAAGATACCAGTGGGAGTATTTTTGTCCGAAGAACAAACCTTGAATTTGTATAGAACACCCACATATCAGCCACCAAAGATGGCCTCCATTACATTCATAAATTACTCAATAACTCCGGTAATGGTATTGATCTTGATAAACTTTTTTTGTTTAAAAGATCATTTTAATGTGAAACTATTTATGTACAACATTTTTTTCTAAAGTTATTAGTTTTCCTTATACGGTATTTTGGAAAATGAAATTTCCCATTTATTTCCGTTAAAAGTCTAATTCCTCGATAAAATGCGTTTTGAGAGTTAACAAGGCTATAGCTTCATGTAGTATGTTCTCTAGGTTAAAAACTAATACATACACATAGAAATTTTATTCCAATTGATCAACTATTCTCAAAATAATAGCCTCAAAAAGATATATGCAAAGGCGTTTTCCTAGTTTACCTAATTTTTTCGGTATTTTATGGAGTAAAGAAACTAAAATTGAGGTGAAACCTAAATAAAATCAAAGAACAATAATAAAAGAACTGAGAAAAATCTATCGTAATAGTATAATTCTACGTTTTCCTCGATTTTGAAGGACCAAAATTTATTTTTGGTTCCCCATGTTAAGCATAGGGCAAAAGAGCGGGCTCTGGTTTTTTTCATAATAATTACTGTACCTATCTGTTAGTAGAAAGAAATAAAAATTCTTGGAAATATTTAACATAAACATTTTAACAATATAACATAAAAATATCTTGGATAAATAATCGCTAATCAGCATTTATACTTGTTTAAAAACGATTTTTAGTTGTAAGATTAAGCTTTGCTGTAGCGTCCCCTGTGGGCAAATAATCCCAAAACTGTATTTAGTGGTAAAATTTAGCCTTGCTGCTAGCGCCCCCTTTTGGATTTGTCGTAAGCGAGCCTAGTGCTGTCTACGCGTATTGGCGAGCACTATACCGAATCTCTTCAATTAAACTGCTGAAAATAATTTTCATTTGAGATCTTTTTATGTTTTATCTTTGCGATATTTATGTTGAACATTTTTAAAACTTTAAAAATTATTTTCATAATTATAAAATTTTTTAATCAAAGGGATTTGGCGTAGCTCTCTCAAATATGTGTGGTTAACACTAGCCACGCTTGCGCCCAATTCCACAGGAGGCACTAGCAGCAAGAGTTAGCTTTACCACTAAAAATTATTTTAAAACAAGTATAAATGCTGTTTACCAATTATTTATCTAGGATTTCTTAATGTTATATCGTTAATATTTTTACGTTGAATATTTTCATGAATGTTTATTCATTTCTACTGAGGGATAAAGTATTTACTACGAAAAAAGTCAGAGCCTGTTCTTTTGCCCTATGCTTAACATGGGGCGACCAAAAACTTATTTTGGTCATTGCAGTAGTTCACAAATATTTACTTTGAGATTGTAAATAAATATTAATAATTATTTATTTATAATGTGTGTAAACAGATGCTAGTTAATAACAAATATTTATTTAGTATAATTTTGCCTTAAAAATAAAATCAGAAGGAAATTTATTGCTTAGTTAATTTAAATCACTTGAGAAATTTAATTGTATAATACAATACCTTTGCCCATAGTAATTTTAATGTAAATTATTTACTAGGTAGGAATAAAGCTATCTCAAATAATTATTTCATATAATACCCAAACTTTCAAACATGATCTCTTTTTAAATGTTTACCAAAAGTGGAAATCATACTTCAATGATTTGTGAACCCCAGAGCAGTGAAAGCATGTGCTACATTGTTACAAAAAAGGAGAGGAAGAGAGGAAGAGAATTTGAGGAGTCAGATTGAGAATGGCCTAGTGTTAACATCTTTCTGTAAGGACCTCTGTCCAAGTGTTATTTCCCCTTTAAAAAAAAGTATTAGGCCTTAATAAGCCTATATTTTTGGTAGCCGGTGGTATACCAGGTCACAGTTGTCCCTTTTTAATGGCCTAGAAGAAATATATTGACCTGGGTGAAGAGTTAACATTTTGGTAAGACCTGCCCTTATTCATCTTTACTTCCATTGGACTATCCTACCAGTGATTTTAAATTGACATTAAAATTGAATAAAGACTAAAAAAAGTATATAGCCTACATACATCAAGAGTAATTTTGACATCAAGAAATTTATTAATAAATTATGATTGGAGAAACTTTATAAATTTGACTCATAATAAAATTTTCCCATCAAGACTATTGTTGAGGAAGACATATTGGTTTATAGACAAATTTCCTTATCAGTGACTATCTTATTGAGATCATAATTATCCTTTCATAGACTTTCAAACTGTAATTCCTTTTTGATAGTTACAGTAGAGCGCCGATTATCCGAACTAATTGGGGACAAGGGGTGTTCGGATAACTGAATATTCAGATAATCGAACATGAAAAGACAACATTTAAAAATTATATATGTAATGTAATTCTTAGTAGTAAAAAGACTAAAAAGTGATGAAACAAAAATTATTCACACAATTTTATTATGAAATCTATCAGAATTCATTGATATCCCGGTGCAACGGGAGTTTCGGTTGGCGCGTGAATTTGAATTGCTTGAGAATCATGTTCAAAATATGAATTAATTATTACGGCGATCGGTTAACCAACGGTTCGGATGTCCGATGTTCGGATAATTGGCGCTCTACTGTAATAATTTCAAAATTAAAAGTATCAAAAAATATTATCAAGTTAGATATTTAATGTTTCTGCCAGCACCTACCTTAGACCCGAACCAAGAGACTCTTGCCATACCTTTATAACTAGCCTGAGCATAATTTAAATTAATTTTGTATAATTAGCCTTCAACGATAAGACCCCACGTTTGTGAAACACATTGTAAATCCCCTTTTTAGTTAAAAAGAAAGAAATATTGTGATTTGGTTGTCAATAAACCTATATTTGTGTTGTATCCCAGCCTAATTATTTTAGAATAGCCTAGATTTAAGTCTAAATAGGTAAATAGGTAGGTCTAATAGAAGATATTATCCACTTACCTTAAGTCAATCCCAATACCAATAATAAAAGAAAAACAGTCAACAGATAGGAGAAGAAATATCATTTATTTATTTAATCAAAATAACAACCAAGAAAGGTAAACATAAAGACGATTATATCAATCGGTGCCCAACGCGTTGGCGAACATTGAATATCTAACGTTTAATTTGAGATAGCAAGTTAGGTAATTTTGTAAGAATAATTATAGGCCTATTTAGCCAATAATTTACTTCACCTAATTTATAATTAAGCCAACAACCATATTATTTATTTAATTAAATCCTACGTAATAATTACTCACTATCTCATTTCAATATGTCCGACAAACAACACGAGTACCATTTGCGATCATCAACAACGCGTATCCGTAATACCGACGCTAATACAATGTCGACGCGGAACGACGCCGAGAACGAGGCAAGCAATATCCTATTTGGGGAAAACACCGGAATAATGGACATCAATCGTGAAACTAATAACGATGTAACGTTAAACAACGAAAATATTATCCGGGTTGACGAATTGAATAATTCCAGTAACGATTCTCGCGACGGAGAAGAAACGATCTCGGTCGTAAGTATAAATGAGGAACAAGACAAATCCGCCATCTTGCCGCACCCGTTTCAACTCCAGCCTCAAATGATCAGTGCCGCCACTACAAGCGCAGCGAATTTCCCTGCTTTTTCCCCGCCGCACGACATTTCCCAGCACACTCAGCCAATCAGAGAACGAATTTCAAGCTCACACACCATTCCTACTGTACTGTCTACAAGCGTTACGACACACATGAGCACGATGAACGTAATGAATCCACCAATCACAACAAGCCTTACAGAAGCAAAACACACGATTACTTTGTCACCTGATCCTTTTGACCGAATAGCACATGTGTTGTAATATGTGCCTGATTTACAACACATATTAGATTCAATATGTGTTGTAAATCTGATATTGAATCTAAATTTGAAACACAAAATGCAAAAATTAAATCTGAAATTAAATCACAAAATGCCAATCTTAAAGCCGAAATTAAATCTGAAATCGAATACAACATACAATTCCTTAGATCTGAAATTGAAACCAACAATAGTACACTCCGAGCTGAAATGCACGCACAATATTCCCAACTCGGAAGACAAATTTCACAAATCACTAATGAACAAACCAACATTAGGATCGAAATCGATAACAAAACAAAACAAAACAACCAGCAAAACAATCAAATTCAACCACCATAAAACTCAAACAGAAGTACGAGAACAAATCAACTTAGTAAAATCGGAGCTAATGCCAAACATTACGGCAAATGAAAGCCAAATTAAAGAATTAAAGGAATCAGTACAAGAATGTCAGAAACAGATCTCTGACTTACCATTAAAACCTAGCCCCCAAATTCAACAAACGCCAATTCCAATCAATGTGGTATGCAACGGTAGGACCGCATTTACGACAGGCGTCGCTTGTCCTAAGTTCAATGGAAAAACACATAGTTCGCAAGAATTCCTCAGCAGGATGAAACGCTATTATGAGAAGACCTTGCAGTCAAACCCAACAAATGATGACACCGAATCCCTAATTGATCTCATAGAAAACTGTATGGAGGGGCACGCGTCAAAAAGGTTCCATCTGATAAAGGGTGAAATCGAAACCTGGAATGATTTTCAAACATTATTTAAATTGAAGTATTGGAACTTGGATATCCAACGGGGCGTGAAACAACGTATTGAAAACGAAAAATATCGACCCAACGGACGCCTTAGTCGATTGGAGTACTTCATCGAACGTGTATTGACACTAAAATCCCTGAATCCGCCATTGGATGAAGTAGAGATTGTCACCTGTATGACCGATCATTTTGGAGAATTAATCCAGGACGCATGTCGCGTACAGAACATCCGTACGATTACTGAATTTGAAGCCCTATTGCAGCGAGAGGATTTGAAGGAACAAGCACGGAGACCAAATTATCGCCAGCGGGAAGACCACGAAAATAGGAGTGAAAAAGCTACTGAGCCGAATAGACCAAACAAAACCCACAATAACGAACAAAACCCACAGACTTCATAATGGAATTTTATATCAGAAACATCAAGACAAATGGTTAATAGTAGCACCAGAAATAATCATTAACCGACTCATATGGGAATGTCATTGTTACTACCTCCATTGTGGATCCAAAAAATGTTTTGAATTACTCAGAGAATGTTTTATCTTCAAGAATATGTACAGAAGGATTCGGAAATACATACAGTACACCTCGGATTATCCAGATTAATGTGGCGGAACACCGATCGGGATAGCAAAAAATCCGGATAATCCGAGGTGATTACAATATAGCCTAACTTTGTAACTTTCAAATTTTAAGAGGGTTTAATTTTGAAACAAATTTAAAAACAAAACAACCATACGAATATAATGTTAACTTTTACCATACCTACGGTTTAGGTTTGGAATAAGACTCCAGATAAAAATATTTAATTTAATAAGTTTAAATAATCATAACTCAAAATAACTCAAGCTAGAAATAATTATGACGAAACTTAATGTGACTCAAAACTTACTATAGTAACTTTCCTTAAGTAACGTAACGTGTCAAATGACAGAAAGAAACAAACTCGAAAAATTGCCGTAGGCTATGCTTTTGTTGATTACTGCTAGCGCCCGAAGTAGCAATGCAGAAAACTACGTTCACGAAAATGCTGTAATGTACTGTTGATTCCTTCAATTATTGTGATTCCAAATGCGTACATTAATGTATTTTTGTCTTTCACTCTTAGAAGGCGCATTTCACCGGTAAACTTGCTAAAATTATGATTTTGCCGTGATTTTAATTTTTCAATTTCTCAGATAGACCAGTCCGGATAATCCGGGACCCGGATAATGTGAGGTCCGGATAATCCAAGGCATGGGCGTAATTTCAGCATTTCGATTGGGGGGGCAAGATCTTCTAGGTCATTGCCTCATCCTGATTTGATTGCATACACCATATACCTCCCCCCTTTGCACTAGCAGTTCGTACTGAAGAATATGGGTTGGTACTTTGGTATTACACGGAGGCCACCCTTATACAGCGCGCTGCGGCAGTTATGTTAGGTCAGGTTATCATAAATATGTTAATAGGACTTTCCTCGTTTCGTCACGAATCGAACGATACCAGATGAGACATACTTTTGCCCGCCAAATACCCTTGAATTAGGCCAAGGTCAGGTCGTTGATCGGAGCGCACGAATCACCTGTCAAGGGATTTAGCAGGCGAAAGTATGACTCGTCTGGTATCGTTCGTTTCATAACGAAACAAGGAAAGTCCTACTAACATATTTATGATAACCTAACTTAACATAACTGCCGTAGCGCGCTGAATCAGGGTGGCGATCGGGTGAAGTCGCTAGTGGCGGCGGCGACTCGATCAACTCAATCCTCACCAACATCGCTGTCTTCTGGGAAGCAGAAAACAAAGACCACTAATCATAATTATGTCCAATTTGGACAGTAAGTCAATTAAAGTATGTTCTTTCCAATTACAAAGTCATTTTTGGTAACCAATAAAAAATCTAAAAATAGTAGCCTCCGTACAATACCAAAGTATCTATGGGGTATATACACTGCCAATGCATACTATTTTCTTCTATCCAACTAGCTAAAGTTAACACCCAACCAATGTGAACTTGTAATCACCATTCACTTCACTTTCAGTCAGTTATAGTACTATTTGTAAAACTGCCTCACTGCAGTCAAAGCAGGCACACCAACCAACTGTGCTTCATACAACTGGGGATTGACTGTTGCTATACTCTTTTTTCTAACGTCCAGTGTTGCATTACACAGGATTTGGCATTTTACCCGCCACCTCCATTGATAATCCTAATTTTACCCGGTTTTTCGGCACTAATCCCTGCAAAATCCCCCAAGTACCAAAATCCGGGTAGTTAGCCGAAAAACCACCTAATGACCTTAAAAACACCAAATACCGGACTTTTTCTCACCTTACGTGGACATTGAATATTTGCAAAGCAAATCACAATTCAAAAATCCCCGGCTTTACCCGTTTTTTATGTATTTAGGATGCCGGGTAATCCCCGCAGCTCAAGTCTAAAATCCACGATTTTACTAGATTTTTCTTAATCATGTTAATTAAGTCCCCGAACAGCCAACAAAAAACCCACAAACCGGGCTATTACCCAGTTTCTGGTAACACTGCAACGAAATAACCAATACAAACAAACCAAATACATAACACCAACTTTCGTTTGAAAATAAAATATCTAGAGTTCCAAAAAATCCTTGTACCTCGATCGTCAAAAATCCCCGATTTCACCCATTGTTTAGGCTAATATCCAGGTTGATGAGTAAATTTCCTCTACCCAAGTCTTAAATCCCCGGTTTTACCCGGTTTTTTCTTAATCACTGCCAAAACTCCGCACGGCCTCCAAAATACCCGACAACCGGGTAAATACCCGGTTTTGGTAACATTAATTGCTAACGGCTGTGTCAGACCGGGGCCAAAGACCCTGTCTGACACTATGTCTTCTGGGCCCGATGTCAGACAGGGTTGCCAGTCCAGTCGACCCATTGTCAACCGCCCTTCAAAATAACTTAACACATGGATTGACTTGGAGATTCTATGGATGGTTTACATAGCAAACTTGAATATATGACGAGTTCAGTGATGGTAATCCTGATGAAATGGTTAGATAAATAAACAGTACTTTTAACCGTTGCGTGTGGTATAATAATTTATTTTTTTGTAATTTTCCCTTATTCGCTGGTTCAAAATTCCTCGCAAAACCTATATCCCGCCCAAAAAATCATGCCCCCTCAAAAAATTTTGATGGCGCAATTTGCGCCATGTCCCCCCTTCTGGGCACCCCTGGTGAACAGTGTCCTATGACAGGCAACTTACACTGGCTCTGAACAGCACTACAGAGTTTAGAGGTTTGCCATCCTGGAGCGTTAGTTCACTGGTGGACGTGTCGTTTGGTGTGGGAGTGGGTTCTCGTCGACCGGCACGCCATAGCGAATAGCGTGTATGTCTGTATTCGTTCGCTAAACGTATCCTTGCAGATTTGCAATCGGACTTCAAACAAAACTACGCCACCAGCGTACTTTAACGGCATATCGACAAGACTCATATTAATGAAAATTTTATGTCAAGAATAATTTAATTTTACAACTTGAAGAAACATTATTCTGGTAAATTTTCGTTATTTATACCTAAAAATTAATTTTAATTTTCAAATTTTTGGGGGGGCAACTGCCCCCCTTGCCCCCCCCCCCCGAATTACGCCTATGAACCAATATTAAATGCTTGCAAGCTCAACACAGTTCATGAAGTACGAAGACAAAAGTGTGGAAACACATTCTTAAATGTGAACAAATCATTTAAGATGAAAGGTTGCCAAAACAAAAAGACCAGCTGATGCATTGCGCAAATATTTCCAGAAATTTCAATTGCGTAAGAAATCTCTTGGTGAAATATTACAGGGCATTCTTTTGTAGTGTAAATGAGGTGAAACGTAAACAAAGTTTTGATAGTTCTACTGAAACATGTGTTTATTTAGCAGACATTTTGGGAGATTACAATTTTTGCCACCCGCCAGTAAGGCTGTCCAGAACTATAGGTAGGAATAAAGCTATCTCAAATAATTATTTCATGTAATACCCAAACATTCAAAAATGATCTCTTTTTAAATGTTTACCAAAAGTGGAAATCATACTTCAATGATTTGTGAACCCCAGTGCAGTGAAAACATGTGCTACATTGTTACAACAAAGGAGAGGAAGAGAGGAAGAGAATTTGAGGAGTCCAATTGAGAATGGCCTAGTGTTAACATCTTTCTGTAAGGACCTCTGTCCAAGTGTTATTTCCCCTTTAAGAAAAGTATTAGGCCTTAATAAGCCTATATTTTTGGTAGCCGGTGGTATACCAGGTCACAGTTATCCCTTTTTAATGGCCTACAAGAAATATAGTGACCTGGGTGAAGAGTTAACATTTTGTTAAGATCTGCCCTTATTCATCTTTACTTCCATTGGTCTAGCCTACCAGTGATTTTAAATTGACATTAAAATTGAATAAAGACTAAAGAAAGTATATAGCCTACATACATCAAGAGTAATTTTGACATCAAGAAATTTATTAATACATTTTGATTGGAGAAACTTTATAAATTTGACTCATAATAAACTATTGTTGAGGAAGACATATTGGTTTATAGACAGATTTCCTTATCAGTGACTATCTTATAGAGATCATAATTATCCTTTCATAGACTTTCAAACTATAATTCCTTTTTGATAGTTAATAATTTCAAAATTAAAAGTATCAAAATATTTTATCAAGTTAGATATTCAATGTTTCGGCCAGCACTTACCTTAGACCCGAACCAAGAGGCTCTTGCCATACCTTTATAACTAGCCTGAGCATAATTTAAATATATTTTGTATAATTAGCCTTCAATGATAAGACCCCACGTTTGTGAAACACATTGTAAATCCCCTTTTTAGTTAAAAAGAAAGAAAGATTATGATTTGGTTGTCAATAAACCTATATTTGTGTTGTATCCCAGCCTAATTATTTTAGAGTAGCCTAGATTTAAGTGTAAATAGGTAAAGAGGTAGGAGATATTATCCACTTACCTTAAGTCAATCCCAATACCAATAATAAAAGAAAAACAGTCAACAGATAGGAGAAGAAATATAATTTATTTATTTAATCAAAATAACAACCAAGAAAGGTAAACATAAAGACGATTATATCACCTTCCAAAATGGGAGAAACCCTTGAATTATACTATTATGATAGATTTTTCTTGGTTCTTAAGTTATTTTTCTTTGATTTTATTTAGGATTCCCCTCAATTATAGTTTTTCACTCCATAAAATACCGAAAAACTAGGAAAACTCGGAAAAAGGCCCGCGTGCGTATATCTTTTTTAGGGCATCATGTTGATAATAGTTGACCAATTGGAGTAAAATGTCTGTGCATGTAAGTTTTCAATCTGCAGAACATACATTTAGCTATAGCCTTGTTAAGCCCCTCAAAACACATTTTCTTGACGAATTGGACTTTCTAATGGAATTAATCGGAAATTTCATTTTTGAAATGTACAATAAAACTTTTAACTTTAGAAAAAAATGTTAAATACAAAAATGTTTTATTTAAAAATTATCTTTCAAACAAAAAAAGTTTATTAAGATCGGAATATTATTACTGGAGTTATAGAGCAATTTATGAATGAAATGGTGGCCATCTTTAATGGCTGGTATGTTGGTGTTCTACAACAATTCAAGGTTGGTTCTTCGGACAAAAATACTTCTAGAGGTATCTTGTTTACATTTACCAAGCGGCTAAGCTGTATCAAAAAGTGGAATGATTTTATGCTAACCACATGTACTTCGATTCCCGTCAACCTCATATCTCTAAATAAAAGGTCGCGCTGATCAAATTGGAGAAAAAATATTGTATTGTAAATAATTTTCTCCGAGGGTATAAATATAGGGTATAAATATTTTTTTTTTAACGCAACCCATTTTTTAGATTGAATAATGCACATATGAAATGAGTATTGTTTTGTTAATCTTTATATTTTATACAACCTCTTATTTAAGTTTGATCACATTGAGTTTACATTATGTATCAAATGCATAAAGTTGCCAAGGACGTTGTATAAAATTGTGCTCTCTCCATCAAAGTCCCGAACACGTGTTGCAAGGTACCTCTTTGAAATTCTCGCATTAAATTTTTATTTTTGTTTTGAGGTACTGAACATTCTGTGAATTGTTTTCTTAGGCCTTACTTTTTATGTATCTCCAAAGAAAATAATATAGTGGCATCAAATCCGGGGATCTTGGAGGTAATAATCCTTCACTGATAAAATAATGTTTTAGGTTGCGTTTGAAAAAAAAACACCCTGTATAAAGAAAAAGGGGGAGTTTATACAGTTTAACATGACAATATAAATTTAAAGAAACAGCTGATTATAATATACAGTAGCTGCTTGGTGTGTATAACCATAGCTATCTCTAGTACAAGGCTGGGGCGCTTTTAAATTGCAACATCACCTAAGAGTTCAGCTGATTTGATTATCCACACTCTCTTATGGCACTATTTTTTGTTAACTTGAAACCAGCTGGCTCTGTAAGGGTTTTTACTATGCAAAAAAACCATGGTATAGCTTAAATTTGTTGGTTTGCCTTTATATTTTTTTATATTCTTATTGATAAATTTCCTTTTTTCAGGAAGTGAAAGTGAACAGTCCTGATTACAAGAATATGAACACAGACAGGGCACTGCAGGACTTCCTTCAGAGAATTCAGCACTACCAGGAGAGGTAACCAATCAGCCTGTCAAGTTAACAAACATTTGAATTAACCAAACTGAAATTGTTGAAACAAAATGAAAGTACGTCTAATACTCATGTTTAATTTTTATTTGCATTCTTTATGTTTCTACAGGAGTTTATGAATATTTTCAGATCAGCTACTACTTTCAGTTGTTTTACTTCTGAATTTATGTTAATAATATTGGTGTTTTAAACTATTTGCTCAAATTTAGCACGTGGCATTTTAACCAATTTTATAAAATATTTTACTCATGATGATATTAGCGAATTTCCCCTATAGGGAAGAATTAGCGAATTTCCCCTATAGGGAAGAAGCTATTACCGTAGGTCTCATGGTAAGACTTAAGTGCGGGACCATCATAACTTTTCATTTTGGTGCCCCCAGATACCAAAAACACCATTCGTTCAAATTTGTAGATATATATATATCTATATATATATATATCTATATATATATATATGTGTCTGTAAGCACGATAGCGCTCGCAAAAATGGTCCGATCGGAATGAAATTTGGCACAGGTGTGTAAAGTAGTAATTATTCGGATGAGTTCGAAAACCAGCCCGATCGGACCATTGGAAGGGGGGGTAAAGGGGGATAAACCCCCCCAAAAATGGGCTTTTTGGGGTTTTCACATAGAAAAATAAAAATGATCCAATTTTTGTTAGCACCATTGAATTCAGCTCGAAAAAACAAACAATTTAGTATTTTGAATCACTGCTCTATGTTCACTGGTTACCGAGATATTGAAAATGGTAAACACAGTACGTTGTCTCAATGTTAACCTTATGGGAAATAAGTAAAATTCTGTATCTCGGTTATTTCTCAACATATCTTGATAAAACTTGGTATATGGCTTCTTCTAGTTCAAATCTACTAAATATTGAATTAAAACCAACCAGTTTAAACATACCTGTAGCAGCAAACCTGCATACTCATTCCCCATGTTATTCTTATGGAGCTTACAAAAATACGTCAAATCTCGCTATGTTGGATTGAAATATGTTGTTTTGCACTTGAAATTCGCTTAGTATGCAGGTCTGCTGCAACGGGGGTATTTTTATGATAACCTTTTTATAATTTCCTAACTGTTTTAAATCTGTTATTTTTATGATTTTATTTAATATGCTGGAAGTGTACTTCTCTCTCTGGGCTTGCTGTCTCCAATTCTTACCCTCTTCTCATTCAGCAACAAGTGTGCCTGAATTCAAAATATACTTGTTTATAAATTATAAATTATAAGTGGGGCTTACACGATCTAGGAATACAAAAACAAACAGCCATCATCTTGTTCTTTACTTGGATTCGAGAAATATCTACCTTGACACTCTTGTTTTTTTTGGCTTATCATTATCTTTAAAAAATTCCTTCAATAACTCTTTGGAATCAAGAAATCTTACTACCTCCTTTTAGTAAGAAATATAACTGTTATTTTATCAGTATTACAAAAACATTTGGATGACTCCTCTATCTACTAGCATATAAAAATTTATTTATATGCTAGTAGAGGTTAAACTCTTTCTTTTCCTATGTTAATGTTTGTAGTATTTGGGTCTATTTTAATCTATTTTGATTTTTTAAATTTACTATATGTTTTTATGTCATTTTTTATCAAGTATTTAGTTTATAGTATTTTTGTAGTGTATAACAGCTCAATACTGTTAAAACATCTCAGCATACGTATTAAAGTATATATGATTTTCTTATGTTCTATTTATTGTTTAAAATGCTGGCTCTGACTCTTTTTCGCATCTATTTTTATATGCACTAGGTGAGGGAGGCCCCACCACGAATTTTTCTATGGGGCCCCTAATATTTCTCAATAATAGTTTCTAAGTTTTGATTGTATTAGTTTAAGGATTATTTAGTTTCTATGTATTTGTATTACTGTGTATGGGTTTTTATTGAGAAATAAACGATTTATTTATTTACTTATTTAATTAAGGAGAACTATGAAAATTCACTCACTGTAAACAGCAACACAAATGGAAGCTGTATGAGGAAAGCAGATTGATCAAAGGTAAATAATCAAAGTTGACATGCGTTGTGTTCCAACTTTTCAATAATGAAAAAGATCTGACTACCATGTTAAAAGGCAGTGATGGCAATCAAGGCTGAGACTTTGTTTGTTTTTCATTAAGCTAACTAGCAAATTCAATCTAAAGAAAAATATCATCTCTTCAAGTCTACAGTTTCACCAAATCTTGAAGTTAAGTTATTATTTATTATTTTAATATATTATTTATTATTTAAGTTTGATTTATTATTTTTTACTCGCCCAGGTATGAGCCCCTGGATGAACAGAAGGAGACATCTCAGAGCTTCATGAAGATCTACAACACGGGGGAGAAGGTGGTCGTACACAAACACGAAGGCCACATACAGAGTCGCATCGTCTACTACCTGATGAACATCCACATAGTACCCCGCACAATCTACCTCACCAGGGTCAGTATTCTCTTCTCTTCCTCTTGTTTGTTTGTGTTTCATTTGTTTAATGCAGCCATGGCTTGGATCTAGAATTTGCCAGGCATAGGGGTTGTGGAATGTAAAAATTGAGAGATATTATTTTTATCAATCTTTCCTAAATGAAAAATATAAAATGCAAGACTTGGGTTTTATTTAGGTATCCAAGAAGTTAAGACAGTTTGAATAATCCTGTAAGCGTGGCTCAATTTCTTAGGGTGAAAATATAGTACAGCAGTGAGTCTAGAGGCAAGAACGAGTCTAGCTTTTTGATAATGGTGGTACTTTAAAGAGCTAACGCCATTAAATGAATGGAGTTTAATGACTCTTCACAATGAATTAGCTCAATGGTCTACAATGGTTATCAAAAACAGTACAAGGCTCCACTATGCTTTCAACCTTATTAAATTATCATGTTTGTAATGGTGTATTACGTTCCTAGGTCGGAAAGTACAGTTTTGCAGGACAAGCATGTCAGTTCCCGCACGAGCGGAAGCGAGTGTGATACTGTATGATACTTTTCATCATAATACTCAGGAAAAATGCCCTTTTAATCATAACGTAGTTTTTGCATAAACCAATATGTTTGTCAATCCTTCAAACCTAACCTGTAACAAACAAAACAAACATTTGCTACTGCTGCCAGTGCTGCCACTACATTCCTCTAAAAAGTAACCAATAAACAAGCATTAAACGTTGGTTTGCTGCAAACCAGCTGATTGTTTATTTACGTTTCCTGTAATCACAAACCGGCAAAACTTTAGCAATCTGGAAAAAGTTTTTGCCAGATTAGTTTTTTGCCAACTTTCGAGCCAACAAAAAGGAACAGAAAACAGATGTTTCTGAGTCAGTTTGATGAAATTTTTTTTGAATGTCAACCATGCATTGAATTTCTGAGAATAAGCTTTTATAATCATTTAGTCTGAACCGAACCCAACACGGTAACCAACGTTCGGTTTTAATGCACTTGATTTTTCAATTAAATAGTTCAAACCTGTATTTGAATTGTTTTGCCAAATTTCAAAAGTAAATAATGTTTTGTAAGACCTTATTACTTACTGTCAGGACAGCTCAAAATGATTTAAACATGAAGAATCAGTACATGCTTCGATGTAACCACGTCATCTTCAGCTGATTAAAAGATGTGGAGATCATTGTCAGCTGGATGGCTTTGTCAATGAATAAATAAAAAACCACATACACATAACAATGACACGAACTGAAAACATTGAGACAAAAATACACAGACCTGTTTTAATTACTTAGGACATGTCGCGCCAGGCGGTAGTGGACAGACTGGAGAATCGTTTCTTTATTCATCCAGTGGCAGTGTGCCTTGTAAGTTATATTGTAAGTAATAAAGTCTTACAA
The DNA here is from genome assembly GCA_035578135.1 of Flexamia atlantica. Taxonomy (NCBI): domain Eukaryota; kingdom Metazoa; phylum Arthropoda; class Insecta; order Hemiptera; family Cicadellidae; genus Flexamia; species Flexamia atlantica. The sequence goes on along the minus strand of JAQJVK010000008.1, from coordinate 3,002,911 downwards.
TATTTTAATCGTACAGCTCAGGGGCTAAAAAATGGATAGTAATAAATAATGTTGTCGTTGAACTCTTTGTGGGATTTCCTTTTTTTAAGTTAGTTTTATTTATTTATTTATTGATGGAAAATCCATTTTTAACAAAGTCAATACATTCTGTATAACCTTCCAAAAATAAATTATAATAATTTTTATAATAGTTATAATAGTTTTAGTAGTGTGTGGTAAAAAAACACATAAAATATATCACAAAGTTTTAAACTAATTCATTACTATTGATAGACCGGGTAATTATTTTAACACTCTGACCCTTAGCATGGAGAGAGCGAGCAGAACCTGGAGGGGAGGATCGGCGGGGACAGCAACCTGTCGCACCGCGGCCGGCAGTATGCGGACTCGCTGGCGGCGTACATCGCCAACCAGGACATCCCCGGCCTGCGCGTGTGGACGTCGTGGCTCAAGCGCACCATCCAGACCGTGGAGAAGGTCATCGCGCCACAGGAGCGGTGGAAGGCGCTCAATGAGATCGATGCGGTGAGTCGACAATTTCTTACCTTACATCGACCTATCATCAATTTATTTCCAGTAGATGCCTTCTGATCTAGCCACTTCTAGACCCAGATCCAGTAAGATTAATTTTTGGTCAGTTAAACTGATGTGCTTCAAAACTCGTTAAATTGTTGTGTCTAATACATACTCTTTGAGCTGTTACTGATTATTACTAATAATGATAAAAATTTATGCATTTTTGAAATAAGTTGTCTTTAATTTTTCCCTCAAGAATCATCCATTACATCCATTTTCATAAGAATTGGTTGGTTAAAGAGAGACACTTCCATGGATGTGTTTACCGGTTAAAGTGGCAGCCAGTTAAGAGAATGACTACTGCAATGATGAACTCATCATAGAATTCTTAATTTTAGGGTACAAACTTTGCTTAGAAATTCGATTAGGTTTGGCTTGGCATCTTGAAACTGTGAAGTGAGTCGTACTGTTGCACTAGGGTATCTGCGAGGAGATGACGTACGAGGAGATCGCGGAGAAGTACCCGGAGGACTTTGCGGCCCGGGACCAGGCCAAGTTCACGTACCGCTACCCGCGCGGCGAGAGCTACGAGGACCTGGTGGCGCGGCTGGAGCCTGTCATCATGGAGCTGGAGCGGCAGGGCAACGTGCTCGTTGTCAGCCACCAGGCCGTCATCCGCTGCCTGCTCGCCTACTTCCTCGACAAGTCTGCCGGTCAGTGTTGATGCCGATTCTTCTCACTTACTTGTTTACTTGTTCTATGCCATCCGTGGACTCAAGGGTCGATAAACGTCAAGATGCCATGCCAGGTAGTCATCAGACAAAGAATTATTTTGAAATAACCATTTTGCAAAGTGCAAAAATTGGTCTCTAGGCCTAACTATTTTCGAAATACTTTTATTTTTTTACTTGATATTTTGGGTGAAAATAGATCAGTAGGTTTTAGTATACTGCTTAAGGGATGGAGCCTTAAATGATGTTCCTTACCCATTATATTTTATTTTTTGACTGAAAAGTACATTTGTCCTCAACATATTGCGAACATAGGGTTTTTATGGTTTTCTACTTTTATTTGGAAAATTTTACAAACTATTTACTATTTTAGTGAGTGTTCACATCATTACCAAGTTATACTAAACCATTTATTATTAAAAATTTACTTTTTGTGAATTGTATTTACTTATGAGGGACTTTGTGTTGACAGACGAGTTGCCGTACCTGCAGGTGCCGCTGCACACGGTGATCAAGCTGACGCCGGTCGCGTACGGCTGCCGCGTGGAGCACATCTGCCTGGGCGTGGAGGCCGTCGACACCCACCGCCCCAAGCCTCCCGTGAGTACCACACACCCGACCGTCCCCGACCGTCTCCTCAGACCGCGAGTGTCGCTCGGTGTCTCTGAATTACTATCATGGCTTAGATTCTCTTAGTGTCTAGCTTGAAGTGGTTATTGAAATTTTCCCCTCCGAAATGACCAAAAAGTATTGAGGATGCGGTCGGTTGGTAATTTTTTAAGTCGAGAAGTTTAGTTTAGATGTGTACTTTTTAGATCTAATTTTGCACTTGCACTTGCAGAAAACTTAATAATAAATACTGAATTATTATTAAGTTTTCTGAGGGCTTTTTTCTAGGTGTAGAAATGCATGACTAGTACATAAATGCACTTTTTGTACACTTGTATCAAGAAAAAATGTGTATTTATTTCTACCTGTGTTTATAAAATGTTAAATTACTTGCCTTCAACTTGTAATGAATGGTAATTTTAGTGGTTCAGATGTCTCTGTACGGAAGAGCTACGAGTTGAAACTTCTTTGGTTCAAATTTCTAATTTTTTTAATGGATGAAACCTTATTCATAGGTTCTGAATAATAATCATCACCTAACTAATCTATACATATTAATTAGGTACTTTCCCCCTATACCATCATCCGGTAACCACAGAATAAAAATGAACAATGTTGGTGATTTGTTTAACTTATTATTGGTTGGTTCTGGTCCAAAAAAAACAACAGTTCTTACAAGACGAAACTTGAACATACTTTGCAGTATATCAATGATAGACAAAAGGCAACACAGTTTTGCAGAAGAGGAAGCAATGCAAATGAGGAAGATTTTGTCTTTAAGATGCTTCGTATTCAACTCATTACATCCTGGAAGACTTAACGACTCAATGAGCACCATAATACTCCAAATTATCTGAAGTAGCTGAGGGTTGAGAGGTCACAGGATTCAAATTTTTGGAGACCAGTTTATTACTAAAGTCATTTTTACGTTGTTTACACGTGTAAAAAAATAACCATATTAAGGTCAATTTTAACAATGTTTGGCTAATGTGTTTTGTTATTCCTAAATAAAGTACTGAGACATTTCTTGAGTTGTCTTCAAATTTCATGTAACATGAGAAATTTCCATATGCATTCAGCCTCGTCTTTTAGTGTTGGACCTGCCAGTGCCACTTATGTCTCGACCCTGGAAAACACTTTCTTTGAAGATAAACAAGATGAGTTAAATTTATAGTCAAAGGCTTCAGACACAAATCAAACTACAAATTACAACAATTTTAAAGAATAAATTTAATTCTATAATCTTCTTGGGTTTATTATTTTAGTTTAAAAAAACTATTGTACTGTACTGTTGTAGTGTAAGCTAAAAATAAATGTACACTGTTAAAGTCAAATCTTTAAACTCAAGCTTGTTTCAGTTAAACCATTGATGAATGTAATTTTATTTCATAATTTTTTCCTAGCTTCGAAATAACATTGCAATTGGTTTCTGTTGTGTAGGGCTGCAAAGAAGACGGGTCCCTAAGAAAATAATGGCCTTGTATAGCGGCCAAAACTACGAAAATCTCGAACCATTTGAGATCTCCTGCCATTAACATTCTTAACATTTTACTTTATAAATTGTAGTAAAAATATTAGGTATGTATGATATGCCATAGCTAAATTTTGATCTCAAAGGTATATTTTGGTTATCAAGTCGTTCTTTAAATTTTGTATGAAATACAAAACTTTGAAGTATGTGCTTACAAAGTAGATTTTTATGTTTGTTAAAAAATTTATTTTTGTAACTAAGAAGTTAGGTAATAATTTTGTATTTAGTTTGATTTATTGATTTTGTTCATAAATATCCAAAACATTTTCTGTGATAAAGTCTATCAAAGTTAAAATATTTAAATTTTGACTTAATTTTTTTCCATAATGACCAAAATTTTCAAGTTTGTGGTAATCATTTGCCTTACTATATCTAAATATTCAAGCTGACTGCCTCACTAGGCCAAATATTTATTTTTATCACTAATTCATCCCAGAGATTTTTGTGACTATGACAAATAAAAATTGTAAGGATACCAGAGTTTGCCAAAAACATTCAGAGGGGTGTTCTGGGGATACAGCTACTATCTTAGTAGTTGAATGACTTGCTTTCTTTGATTAATTTATCCACCCATAAGGATATTTTATATCTGTCAGTTATATAACCATATTTTTCCAAAGTGAATAGGGATAATTTGTCATAAAAATTAGGAAGATTATTTTACTAACAAAAAAAGTTTTACTAACAATTAAAAAAATAACCTATTGTCAGTATGATATAATTAAAGTTCTGTGGTTTAATTGAATAAAAAATTATTGTGGATGCTGAAAAACGTTTTACAAATAATGGAAAAAGATGTTGGTAAAGGCAGTTTTAATTACTTTACTAGGTTATGTCAGCAAAATTAAAACTTTTTAGAAATATTTAGATTTTTAGTGCTTAAATCCTACTACTACTAACTTTTCAAACTGTACTATCATTTTCATTCATTTATATTTTTTCTACCTTAAATTTTGCTTAACAAATTAATTTTATATAAACTTTTCTGAAGCCTGAGATTATTAACATCAGCCAATCCTTGCCATATATCACAGAAAAGAAAGGTGGGTTCTAGTCTCTTATTGACATTGACAGGGTAGCTTTATGTTGGGGTAATGCCTTATAATATCACGGTATGCTTACTTTTTATGTAAAAATAAGCATTTAAAGCTGAAAGTGAATCGAGAGGATCGAAAATTAAAAATGTAAAACCACCTCACTTCCCTCATTTGGTTGATTATGCAAAGCTCCAAACACAATTTAAATTTTAACCTCTGATGACCACACATACCTTCTTGTGCCATTCACTTTCTTAATTAATTTTCCATTAGGGAAGCTCTAATGGGTACAAACAAACCCAGTCATGAGGATGTCATAGAATGTGGATGTATGTCAAACAAATAAGCAAGTTAATGGTGCAAACTATATTGCACAGTATCAAAATATATTATCCACCTTGGATCTATAGTTCATGCACAAAAATCCCGACCATTAAAAAAAACTTTTGCATGAGAGATTGATAACGAATTTTTAGAGTGAAATATGTCTATATCATTGGCTGCAGGAATGAGGTTTTTTTTAGTCTGTTTGGTTTCCTATTGGATGATCGTTTGGTTTTTGTTGTTGTTATTCTTAAACCTAAAAATCACAAAAACGTCTTGACAGCTGTCATCGATCAAGGAAATGAACGCTATTCGTTTATTTTGTGGAAAATTATTTTAGAATTAAAACTTATGATAGCAAAACGAACACGATTTTAAGCTCTTATTTAATTAATAAAAATAGAATATTGTGCATATTTTAAATTTAATAACTTGACTGACAAAGTTAAAACTTAAGTACACAAAAATTCAAACCATAAATGTAAATATATTCTGAAAACCAAGAATTTTACTTTTGTTCTGTAAATAAAAGACTGTAGTGAAGGGTCGGGTATGATATGGTACCAAAGGAACATTTAAAATTTAAATTGTGATGTATGTAGTTTATTCAATATATCAACCCTTTCAGCCCATAGTTAGTTATTAGCCCCCAATATTTAGTTAACTTAATGCTTTACCTAACATGCCCAGGGGTTGGTAGTGTTTGTGAAATCCCTCGATTCTCTAAGAGTTCTACTTGATTTCACAATAAAAAATACCGAGTGATTTATATTCTCCTTATTGTTATGAAATCATTGATGTATCGAGTCCCTCAACTTTTGATTCTTTGTTCAAACATGAGTTAAAGTTGAACCCTCCATCGGGCACTCAGCCAAGGTTACTGGATAGGCAAATCTGGTCTAGTGATTGTGATCAGATTTGTAAGACCTAATTTTATAAATTTTAAGATTTTTTAAGATCTTGTTTTATAAATGGATTATGTCAAAAAATGGAAAATTTTTATGTCTTGTACAAAGAGAAAAGGTGAGAGACTAAGCCTTATGGATGTGGTGGTATGACAGTACAGTATAAGAACTTTGAGTACTGCAGTGTTGTTTGTATGCAGCAATGTCATTTTATGTTACAAATCATTCTGTATAACAATTAATTCTATGAATCTTAAATGTACATAATAACAATAACCATATTATACATATATATATATATATATATATATATATATATTTCTCCCATACAATATTTTTCTATCTCTTAAAGTTTTTTTGTATCAAAATACATAATAAAACACTTGTAATCACAACACCCAATCCTTGTAATAAATCACATTACGTTTTTTATTTTATTTCTCCGATTTCGGAGATAAACTCCGAATACTTCTGATGATGTGTCATTGTCACTGCGCCCAATAGAGGTTAAAGTTATTTGTTTTTGTTCCTTTGCCAGGCCTGTTCTCAATTGTAACTATGTCTGCTAAACATTAGCTGATGGACTTATTTAGCTTACTACCACCCACAAAATAAGGTCCTCTAGGATTCAGAGAACCAAAATTGTGAAAATTGTAATGATTTTTTATTAGAAAGACACTGTATTACTGTAAAGTATTACTGTTAACCCTAGAGAGCTCGCGCGGGGTAAATTTTCTCCAGGCACGTTTTTAACACAAGAAAAAGTATGCCAAGACGTACCTGAGTGCTTTCTCGCCCTCAGTACCTTCCAGTCGACTCGTCTAGTGGCTGACCTGTTAGTCTAGGTTGATGTAACGCCAAATTTGTAACGGCAGATCTCGTATTAAGTCCACGCTGTACTGAAATTGTAACATTACCAAGAGACCTAAAACGCGCATAAAGCTGGCTTTAGGATTACCGCATCGAGAACCAATGCAACAACTAACTCGGGAAAAATGCCAGATGTGATTTCTGATCAAGAAATTTAGAAATTTGGACCGAAAAACTACCAAGTGCTATGCTAATTGCGGTAAAAGCATCTGCAAGGACCATACAGTAGAAACTTGTGTTGACTGTCTTAAGTTTGAACAGCATGCTTTTCTGTTAAGACTTTCTACATGATGGAGTGTAACTTATATAAGTTAAATATAGTTGACATTAAAGTTTGTATATGTTTCGAATTAATTGCTTGTTGTTTCATTAAAGAAATACAATAAAACATAATGGGGTAAATATTTACCCCGCGCGAGCTCTCACGTTACGGCGGTAGGCGCGAGCTCTCTAGGGTTAAGGAATACCTCGATAGTTTGATAATTAGTGGACTTCAGAGTTGTCCATTAAAGTGAGCAAAATTTATAATTAAATATGTTGATAACTTTTTTGTTTTTTATTCTGATATCTTGGTTCATGTTTTGGTGCTTTGTCTCAACACTGTGTTGAAGACTTAGGACTGTCAAAGTATTGAGAGTCGAACAATTGAGGTTTTATCATATGTTTTTAGCTGTTACAGATCATTTGGGGCTGATTTTTTCCCAATAAACCCTTTAAATTATATAGTTTATTAATTAATAATTGTCTTAATCACAAGGTCATGCTGTAGAGTTATTTCTTTTTGATTAGTTTTCGTGGTTATTATTTTAGGTAATTATTACTTATTAAGTTATTGGGTAGTTTGTACTTAATTTTAGAGCAAATCAGGTCAATGGTTTAGCTGTTAGAAGTTGCTTTAGTTTATGTAATGCTCACAGGTGCTAATTTATTCTTGCCTAGGCCCCTATTATGTAGGAGGGTCACTTATTTGTTTTTAGGGGTGGGCGAGTACTTGACTTTCGATTAATTACTCGAGTAGTTACTACTACTCGAACTCGAGCTGAGATGTTACAACTGCTCGAAAAAACAAGTTGAGTAGTTACTACCGCCAATTATAGGAAATTTGTATATGTGATCAAATTTCATGACCAATTGCAAGTTTCGCAAAAGTTCATTTGTCGTTCATCCGCAATCGACAGATATGCACTATCACTATCGTTTTTCGTAGCATTCCCAAGCTACATTTTCCGTTCATTCGTTTCCGGCAATTCGTGCGATCGTTTTTCATGGCCAATCTCGAGTTTTGCAAAGTCGTATTTTGTTTATTTTCAGTCAGAAATTAAGTGGGATCGTTTTCCGTGATTCCGTGGCTGACCACGAGTTTGGCAAAGCGTGCCACCAGTTCGCGATCGACAGTTCGTGCCGTTCGTGAGTTCTTCAAAACTAATAATTTCAATTTCCATTAAGTTATAGAAGAAAGGATGTTGACAGGTATCTAAAAATATGATCGCTCAGAATTCAAAATTGGAAACTTTCATAGTTTAACGTTTGAATTTTTCAAGAGATTTAGTATCATTAACAATTTGAAAGTAGACTTTTAAAGCAAAAATAAAGCAAAATAAAGCAGACCAATTCAACAAGTAAAATTTATGAAAGATTTTAATTAATTGTAAGTACCTGGTGGACCGTGCCTTGCTCGGTATTTTTTTATGTTTACCAGTTCATCCAATTACTATAAAATATTTTTGTGTGATCAAATTGATCAATAAAAACCTTGTTATTGCTCCATGCAATCTTTATCCCAGACGCTGTCTTTTTCCTAGATGGCTGTACTTTGCAAATAGCTGTTATGATTACTTTATTTGTTTACACTTTCCTCGTTTATTTCGTTGCTATCATAGCAACTCATATAGCCAATGTAAAAATTTTACAAACTTTGAAATTCATTTTATTACTTAATTAGATTTTCTCGGCCATAGTCTGCTTAGAACATGTTTTTGACTCATAAATTACTTACTTCAAGACTTTGAAGGAAATCCTAGGAGCCATTTTTGAGATAATTGTGCAAACAAACAAGCAAGCAATGCACAAACATAAGATAACATTGCCCATATAAGGGGGGGGGATTAAAAGACTTAATCACTTTAAAACAATATTAATATTGCATTGCTTTTCACAAACAACTTCTCAATTCGCCTTGATACTAGAGTAGTTGGCTTGATACTCTACTCAAAATCAAAAACCACTACTTGCCCACCCCAACTTGTTTTAAATGAAGGTTGCTGGTCTGCGATGTCATTCAGCAACCTAGTGATAGTCGCTCAGCAACCTAGTGAAATGGGGCATTTTTTGTTTAGTTGTGTGTTTTTTATTGTTCTGAAGTGAGCGCTGATCTTGTATAACAGAAATAAATCTTCCTATAACAATTTGCTCAAAAAAAGTTAAGTATTATTAAATTTTTTGGGATCTATGAGTTATTTGATTTGTCCTTAAAGTGATTATTTGATTTTATTTTATATTAAAACATAGTTTAACTTTAGTTCTAATTCATATAATTTTATTTCATATTTTTTATTGTTTCTTTGAAAAGATCAATCAAGTTCTTATTTGTAATGGTTTTGTTTTAAATATATGATTTTGTTGGGAGTCTTTGTGTAGTTTTATTTTTTTCTGTGTTTCTTCTCAAATTATCATAAATCAATGTAACTATAGTTTGTGATTCCTTTAATTTTCACTATGCTCCAACTAAAGTTATATTTTTTATTCTGCCTTGGTTTTTGTGCATAATTAGAGCTCTCCTTTTGATGTAATCTCTTACCAAGGTTGCCTGTAAGAATTTTAATTTGGAAATATTTTTTTCATCAGCCAGTATTGCCACTCTAACTTAAGGTTGCTTAGATGAAGACCTAAGCGAAGGCTTAGGTTTGTTGGTCTGTTTTTATTTTTTATTAAATAATTTCTTGATTAGCATGATACGTGTTGTTATATTCACTGGATGTAAATAAAAAACATGTTTAGTGTTATAAGACGTTTTTCATTTACATCCAGTGTATTTTTTATTATGAACCCATACGTTGCTGGGCCATTACTTTTGAATTTTTGACTATTATGACAAGTAATAAATCTTTACTTTAAACAAAGGTTTCATAAACAAGCAAATATGTAATGTAAAATTAATGTTACTACTTACCTTAAACTCAGTGTCAGATGTGCGGATGGATATTGGACCACATAGTGTTCAGGAAATTTAAAGCTACTACGTAAGTGTTAACTTGCTGTAAAAAAGACTCAAAATAAACTAATAAGCTAAAAAGGCTGATTTTAATTTGATATTTATTTTTACACATTAAAAAAATACTTGTACCTTGCACGGCCCCCTCACAGCCCGCGGCCCGCGGCCCAGGCCTGGTTGGCCTAATGGTAATCCTTCACTGCTTAAACTCCTCTGAATTCAATTATTATTATATATCATGAATTATTTATGTGATTTATTTAATTTTCATTTAAGACCAGAACAAACTTTTTGCCTCATTGAAGACCAGGGATAAAAAGCTTTAACTATTTATGAAGAATTAATAATAATTTTTAAACAATTTTAATTTAACTATCATTACAAATTTGTGGATAAAATAAAGTTATTTAGTTAGTTAATCATATTGTAACTCATCTAAAACTTCAAGTTCAACTTCAAAAAATGTTATTGTGGCAAACCGTGGGACTATATAGCGATGGTTCTGGTCTCAAAATCTAGTGACCTCAAGTATCACCGAAAATTTTACTAGCAAGCAATCCATATTAATTTTTAATGTTCCAAGAGATAAAAAAGTGTTACTTGAATACAGTAATATTAAATACAGGACTGGGACAGCTGCTTGACCTGAAATCAGACTGCTGTGAGGAGGCATGCTGCGCTCATCCGTGAGACCATCCTCATAATGAGACCAGTTCGTAATTAATTGATTATATTGTGGTTTGGATCCCTTGTTAAAATTGTTGGTTCCTTAGTGGTCATTGGCTGTTGAACTATTAATTAACAGTCCTGTCTAAGGCACGTCGGCCTTAGTAAAAAGACTACAAGACCACACCATAATTACCCTTCACTTATCTGTCACTCAAATTCAGACATACAGAATATGAGAATTGAACAGAAAATGTTTATTAGAACAAAAAAACAAACAAATATATATATGAAATATATGAGCCAATGTGGTCGGCGTCCTATTTGGTAATTTAATACATTGTGATTATTTTAAAACTTATACTGAAACCCCCGGTCCGACAGACTTTCACTTGTTGATATTGGCAACACTGCTGAAGCGGTGGCGCTACCCCTCTCAATACCTTCCTCCCTTCCCTTCCCCTTGAACTTCACACAGTTTTTTTCCAGTTTGAGTGGTTCTTCTGTACTCGACTTCCCGATTTTTAATTACGTGCCGGTCTCAGAGACCAAGGGTTTCGGTTCCCGTTAGTCTATTTTCCATTGTTTTTAATGCGGGAGTCTCACAGACCGAGGGTTTCGGTTAACGTTTCACAGCGAGGGTTTCGGTATAGGTGTTAATATGTTTGTTAATTACAATAGGATAACATTTATTATTATCTTTAAATTATAATCTATTTATTCATCTATTTGTCATACAGGATGCACCAACTTATAATATTTTGTTGAGGGTTGAAATTATAAATATTTTTGTATTTTTTTTAGATCCCTGGCTACCTAGATGAGAAATTCAAGAGGGAGAAGAAGACAAACAGCCTGTCAAACTCCTGATGACTTCTGTAGATCCTCAGCCTCAATCATCTTTCCATTAGCTTGTGTAAGAGAGTGAAAGCTTTACAGTGATACTCAGATACGAAAATGTGATCGGTCCAAGGACTTTAAATTACCACTTGATTGTTAGAACAACCATGTCTCATCATGTTTTAATCTTGTGATCAATTACCAACTTGTTACTTTGTTTAGATCGGGAAAACATAAATTGCTTTAATTAATTATTTGATTTTATATCTTGTTAGTTTTGTACTATCTGTAGATTTGTTGTTATTAGATTGTAGTAGATGTTTAAATTTGTTATACCGACTCTTTTTATCAGGTTGTCTATGGTTTTCAAAATCATGCGTTCACAAAGTGTAGGCTTGATACTTTATTTTAAGACATTTTGAATGTAAGTGTGTATGGTTAGTAATTGTCTATGTTTTATACAATTCTTGTGATATGATTGTATTTTATTTTAAAGACTCATTGTGAAAATATAGAACATTTTGAACTTTGGATTTAGATTGGTTCTATGAAACTTTAGTATTGTTTGGTGTCATTTCTTTAAAAATCTGTACATTTTTGGAACTAAAATATTATGTACTGTTGCTAATGTTGCTAGCTCTCGCTTTTATCTGTTTAATGTGTGATTCAAAAGAAACCTCTATATGGATTTTAAATTGACGAATAATTGTTTTCCCTGGCGTCTTGTGATAGTTTATAATAATATTCAAAAACAGATTGTTTTCTGATTGCTCATTTTTATTTGTTGCTCATTTTTATTTGTTATTCTAAATAAATAATTATTTTGGATAAACTTTAGCCTTAAAAATTATGGGACTTCATTTGAATAATTGTCCCTATTGCATGTGTGAAATATAAGCATGAGATACAAGTACAACATTTATGGAACCGTCTAAAAGCATTGTTTTAAAGGCAAGAGATTCAAAAATTTAATTTGATCTTGAAATGTTTAATGCAATTCGTTAGTAGTAAAAAAGTGATTACAACTTTTTTTTATAAGGAAATCAAATAGGAATTAGTCTCCAAACTTGACTAATTTTAATTTTAAAGATGGCAGTTGGTAATCCCTACTAATTGTACTTCAGCTATTGCCTTTTTAACACATCCACCGTCAAAGCCTCTAAAAGTGTTGAACTGTCAAATATGTGTTTTAATTTATTGTTTATCTTAATGTTTATGCGTGCAATCAATGAAAAAAATGAAAATACCATGAAATGTTACACCATCCACTTCTCTTTCAGTCAAACCTTGTTTTCACCTCAACACTGATTGTGTATAAAATGTGATAAGCCTATATGAATATTTTATTAATATTATTACTCCATTATTAACTCCACTGTATATGATGTATTCTTAATCATCAAGTGTATCTTAAATATAATATATATTTTGCTAAAGTATGTATGATAAACATAATTGATTTATATTCAATGTAATTAAATATCAATGTTGTGTACATATTATGAATGTACTTTGTTTGGGTTAAGTAAAATTAGTATTTACATAGTTAAGTGGTTTTTATTCACCTTTTTTGGATGATATATATGACTAGATTAGAATTTTAATTTTTTTTATATAATAAGTGCACATAAAAACAATGTCAGATACTTAATAGTCCAAACGACATAACTGTTTAATAATCCCATACTCTTAAATGAGAAGTCGTGCTTGTGTGCATGCTTGCTTGCACAATCATCTCAAAAATGGCTCCAAGGATTTCCTGCCAACTGCAATCTCAGCTGCAGCTTGCAGGTTAAACTCAATTAACAGGACAATCAGAAAACTATTGGAACAAGATAAAAATACAACAAACTAAACGTCATAGGTACACAGAGAACAAGGTCACCAACTTCACCCAGTCAAAAAATAAAAAAAATGGCGCATACTCAACGAATTTAAACACTTCGTCCAACCTCTTTGTTTAGCCAAGTGATTTATCTCATTCCAAATTAATGTAGTAATAATTAAATATCAAAATAGAGTGAATTTTAACAATTGATATGTAAAAAATAAACAACTTACTCAAAAAAATGACTTGTGTGTAGAGGAACGACTTTAGAAAATAGTCAAAAATAATTCTTATTTTGATTTTTATTGTTGGTTAATGGCTACCAAAATAAACCTTTTATATGTTGGGGGGTTGCCCCCCCCTCCCGGCACGACACCTATGCATATACAGAATGATGAAATTTGTTAAGTGAATTTTTGAAAGGCACTTAATGAGGTTACTCTTGTAAGATTATACTACCAAGGCCACACTACACTACAGGCCGGAGTCCTTTTGTGGTGACGTCACATTATCAGACGGAATCGCAGACGATTTTATAATGTACTCTTATGGCGATTCACTGTCGCACTCATAAAACTATCGAGCCCTAAGTAATTCGTTTAAGTTTTCGTTTAGAAACCATTATTTTTTCGAATCTGCATTAATCAATGAATGACTAAATGCGGTCGAAAATAATTTTAAAGAAAACAAGACTTTATTTCATAAACTTAAAAACCGGTAAAAATTACAACCAAGTAATTTGTTTACTTTTCATCAGATGATTTATTGGAAATTTGACAGTTTTGTTTCTAATTGTTTTCATTTTGATGTTCTAATGTCATAATTTGTTGGTAAATGTTTACGATTTTCTTATGATTTTAGTTGTTATTTCCAATACAGCGCTAGGAGTTCGGCCGATGTTGTGACGTGGCATCAGGGAGGAGGGGGGGAGACTCCGGCCTGTAGTGTAGTGTGGCCTTGATACTACTTACACCATAAAACAAATCAAACAATTTTTTTTGTAAAATCAGTACATGTTTTGGGGTTGATACCCCATCTTCAGCTGGTCAAATAAATAAAGTTTTTCCGTAATATTTTATGCTTGTCAATAATTGCAACAACACATACAGAACACATCCACACACTCAACAATAGGACACTACTAAAGACAAAATAGTATAAAAATAACTAGACAGGCCTGTCAAAATGATATGATCACGGTGTGGGCAAAGGGCAGACTGATCATATCATGTTCACAGGCCTGTCTTAGTTATATTTTTTATTATTGTCTTATGTAGTGTCCTATCGTCATGTGTTCTGAATGTGTTGTTTTAATTACTATCAACAAAATAATATGGAAAAACCTAATTCATTTGACCAGCTGAAGTTGGGGTAACATCCCCGAAATGTACTGATTTTACAAGACAATTATTTTGAGCTGTTCTATGACATAAGTAGTACAGTCTTACATACAAATTACAGCTCAGGGGCTATTATCATGGATTCTAATATTTACGCTTGTCTTGTTCATTAGAATTAAATCATTGGGTTTGATATAATTCAGCAATCCTCGATAGCTCTATAGTTTTATGACTAAAACCAATATGTTGAGAAACACCAAGTAGGTTGTACTGATTTCTGTAAAACCTAAATACCCCCGTTGCAACAGACCTGCATACTCAGCGAATTTCAAATGCAAAACAACATATTTCAATCCAACATAGCGAGATTCAACATGTTTTTGTAAGCTCCATAAGAATAATATGGGGAATGAGTATGCAGGTTTGCTGCTAAGGGTATATGAAAACTGAGTGGTTTTAATTCAATATTTAGTTGATCTGAACTAGAAGAAGCCATTTACCAAGTTTTATCAAGATATGTTGAGAAATAAGCGAGATATAGAATTTTCTTTATTTCCCATAAGGTTAACATTGACACAACGTACTGTGTTTATCTCTTTCAATATCTCGGAAACCAATGGACATAGAGCAGTGATTCAAAATACTTAGTTGTTTGTTTTTTTTGAGCTGAATTCAATAATGCTAGCAAAAGTTGGATAATTTTTAATTTGCTATGTAAAAAACTCAAAAAACCCATTTTTGGGGGGGTTTACCCCCCTTTACCCCCCCTTCCGGTGGTCCGATCGGGCTGGTTCACAAACTCGTCCGAGTGATTACCACTTTACACGTCTGTACCAAACTTCATTAAGATCGGACCATATTTATGGCCGCTATCGTGTTAACAGACATATATATATAGATATATATATAAATACCCCCGTTGCAGCAGACCTGCATACTCAGCGAATTTCAAATGCAAAACAACATATTTTAATCCAATATAGCGAGATTTGACATGTTTTGGTAAGCTCCATAAGAATAACATGTGGAATGAGTATGCAGGTTTGCTGCTACAGGTATATTAAAACTGGGTGGTTTTTGTCTCATTATTTAGTAGATCTGAACTAGAAGAAGCCATTTACCAAGTTTTATCAAGATATGTTGAGAAATAACCGAGATATAGAATTTTACTTATTTCCCATAAGGTTAACATTGGGACAACGTACTGTGTTTACCACTTTCAATATCTCGGTAACCAATGGACATAGAGCAGTGATTCAAAATACTAAATTGTTTGTTTTTTCGAGCTGAATTCAATGGTTCCAACAAAAATTCGATAAATATTATTTTTCTATGTAAAAAAACTCAAAAAATCCATTTTTGGGGGGGTTTATCCCCCTTTACCCCCCCTTCCGGTGGTCCAATCAGGCTGGTTCACGAACTCGTCCGAGTGATTACCACTTTACACATCTGTACCAATTTTCATTGAGATCGGATCATTTTTACGGCCGCTATCGTGCTAACAGACACATATATATATGGATATATATATGATATATATATATATATATATATATATCTAAAAATTCGAACGAATGGTGTTTTTTGCTTCTGGTGGCCCCAAAACGAAAAGTTATCATGGTCTCGGGCTTAGGTCTTACCATGAGAACTACGGTAATAGCATCTTCCCTATAGGGGAAATTCGCTAAAATTCAAACGAATAGAGTTTTTTGCTTCTGGGGGCCCCAAAATGAAAAGTTAATATGGTCTCGAGCTTAGGTCTTACCATGAGACCTACGGTGATAGCTTATTCCTTTAAGGAAATTCGCTAAAACTAAATTATATAAGCAAAACATAGAAAATGTAAAAACATGACCAACTCATGGTAAACATTTTATTTATTTTTTTAGATATAAAAATATGTCACAACAGTACAATAAATAGCTGTACATGTATTTACATAGTTGCTAAATTAACTGCTGCAGAATAAAAATAACACTGAAAAAAAACAGCATAAGATACTTATCTTGGAATAAACAGAAAATTAAAAAAATATACTAACTTGAGCATAAAAGGTATACAGACACAAGCACAACGAATCAGTTATTACAGAAATCCCCTGACTGAAAAATTTGGCTAAATTGACTTTTATATAGAAAATTAATCTATATAGAAAAAAGTCATCTTTTAGTTTAAAGGCCTTGCATCTACCATGCCCCTCTGGACCTTACGTTGGAAAAAATATCTCAGAAATAATTGTTTACTGTAGAAACACATTATCTGCAAGCAGTTGAGGGGTTTCTGGAATAAACCTTTTAGTATTTTATATTGCGAAGAAAAATGGATTGGCAGTACTTGTGGCATTTATGTTGTTCTCCTGGAGTACTGTGATTTTGAAGTGACCAAAAATACTCAAAGTTCTCATGAATATCAACTAAATGATTTATGAACTTTTTAATGTTTTAATACAGGTGTTTATTGCAAAAACCCTTTAAATTATTTTTATTTTGCAAATTAAAAACTTTGCACAATGTTAAACTGTAAAGGGGACTCAAACCAGCGACCACATGGTATAAATAGACGGACGAGGCGCGACGTGAAGCCATAAAATTTGCTTTTATGTCCCTATGCATGAAAAAACAAACTATGTAAAAATATTACAAATATGGTATCAAATCAAAGGTCTGAATCTCCGAATTACTGTAGTATCAAATATAAATGGTTTACAGAGCAGTCTACGCATCGAAAAAACTGATAACATAGAAGCTTGTCCTGACATTTTTTTAGAGAAGCTGCCACCATGCAAAGCATTTGTAATGTTCCTATGATGTGTAAACTGCTTCTAAACCATTTATAATTGGTACCATAGTAATTTAGTTTCATACTTTTAATTTGATACCACATTTGTATTTTTTAGTCCACTATATTTTTGTAAACAGCAGTTTAGGATTGACTTTGTTTTTATGCAGGCGCCGCACAGATAAATTCTTTCACAAAAAATAAGTTATCAATCAAACTACAGCAGCTATATTTTAAAAAAATATGATTATAAAAACTTAACTCTTAAGCAACAATTTCCACCATTTTTTATTTTACCTGACCAAAAAAAAAGTAGTAGTCGACCACTTTTTTCATGTCAAATTTTAAATTGAATGATACAAACTTTTGACTTATTTTCATTTTCTAAAATCAAAAAGAAATTATATTTGAAATATAATTGATACTATTACCATTTAAAACTAAAGGACTCCTGATATACAAAATTTCAACCTTTTGCCTCAATACTAAATGGTGTAAACTACGAGTTGTTTGAAACATGAGCACCGACAGATTTTGCGGTTCTAAACGCCGTTTTATGTTTCTATTCCTAGACAAGATGGCGGCCTCTGCTTCATTTGTTTTAATGCTAGTAAGATTGGCATGCTCCGTCTATTTGTACTATGTGGTCGCTGGTTCAAACCTAGTACAGTTGTAGGGGAAATTAATTCACTGCAACTGAACGAGAGGGGCAGTTTTTCTTAGTTTCCTGAAAGTTTAGCAATCAAAAGTCAAGGGGTTTCTGCATCTAGTGATTAATTTAGTTTGAAAAAAGTGTGGAACATGAGGTCAATGGAATGTTTACTACCAATAAACACAAATAAATTCTTACCTACTACACATACATATACATAAACAAAAATATAAATGACTAGAGTTTTTTTTTTAAATCTGATATATCACAATTATTCACACTCAGTACGTTTACCTAAAAAAATCATTTTTTAAGACCAAATTAACTTTTTTGTAAATAAATCAAGTGCCTCATAAGTTAAAAAAAATACAGAATTCTATAAAATCTGGTTAAAACATATTAACTAGATGTAGACCTATTTACAGGATTTCCATAGGTCAAGTAAAAAATAGTTTTTGCTTTAGACTTGTGCTGCTCACCTTTCATATATAAAAAAATTAATCCTTCATATCAATTCCCCTGGGAAGAGTTTCTCAACAAGAGGTAAGGTACAAAGTCTTGAGAGTTTTACGGTAGACATTAAAAAAGTAGAAGGTGGAATGCGAAAACCAAAAGGTTGAGAACTACTCTAAATTGGTTTTCTTATTATCTGCGTAGAAGATATCAATTAACAAAGTTCTTGTTAAAACTTCTTATAAAAGTTCTTATGCCATATTCAAAAATAAAGGTGTCCCAAGGACGTGTCCTTGAACCAGTTCCATTTATTCTGCACACATCAGACCTAGAAAAAGAATTAACTCATTGCAATATATATTCTTATGCTGATGACTCACAAGTCCTCTTCATACCCACTATTGTTATGTTAAGATGTGTTTAAAAAGGTAAATAGTGTTATTTAAAAGCTATATGCATGGTCACAAAGTCATGGCCTGAAGTTAAACTCTTCCAAAAGCTCTGTATAGCATTTCAGCTCATCTTTCAAAACTGATCAAAAAGAGAACAATATTGTACTGAAAATAGGTAAAGAAAGTTTGAAAACTGTAGACATGTGAAAATTTTGGGAGTGACAATAGATGTAGAACTTAAATTTTCTCGACATATCTCCAGCTTGGTTCCAAGAATATGGTTCATATTACGTTCTTTGAATAGATTAAGAAGTGTTTTAACTGAGCCATCAAAACTTGAAAATATAAAGGCTATAATTTTTCCAATCCTTGAATTTTCTTTACGAGCTTTTTTTTAGTACATCTACTGAATTTTGAAAACATAGCAACATTAACGTGTCTGCAAAATGCTGCTGTCAGGTTTATATTTAACCTAAACAAATACGACCACATCACAAAACGAGCCAATATTTAATCTACAAGGGTTAAATGTAAAAATTAAATTTTACTATTCGTCCACAGTTTAACCTGGTAGACTATCATACCTAAAGAAATAAGTTATCATACCTAAAGAAATAAATGGTATCAGGAAACTGACACATACTTTCTCCATTCAAGTCATTTAAAACCAGAAAACATATATAGGGAAATAAAACATATTAACAATTAATTATCACACAAATATATACCAAATTTTATCAAAATCGGTCAGTAAATAACGGAGATATCGGTTTTTGAATATTTGCCATAAAAATAACATTGGACAACGTACTGCGTTTACCGCCAAACTAAAATATCAATTATCTTTGCAACCCGGTTGACGTAGACTAATGATTCAAAATACTAGATCATTTAGTTTTTCAAGCCAAATTTAATGGTTTCAAGTATATTTTCTTTAAAATTTACAATTTTTGTGAAATTTGAAAAATATTAATTTTTTAACACTTAAACCCCCATAACTTCTGAAACTGAATTTTTACAGACATGCGGGTGGTGTCATTTTGATTCTCATCTTAAGCACTAAAAACCATGAAATTTTTATCTATATCGTTAAAGCCGTTTTTGAGGAATTTGGATTTTAGTAATTTTTTATGGGTTATTATGGGGTAAATACCCTTAAAAATCAAAAATTCAAAAAACGGAAAATTCGCCTGGAGATACCTCGGTTTTATACCTACATGCCAAATTTCATGAAAATCGGACCACTGGTGTCGTCTCTAGCTTTGTTTACACATACACACACACACACACACACGCACGCACGCACAGACAGACAGACAGACACCATGCCGAAAACCACTTTTTTGGATTCAGGGAGCACTAAAACGAATATATCCACTAACAACTGAAATTCAAAAATTTTGACAAAAACAATACTTTCTCCATATACAATGTATAGGGGGGAGAAAGTAAAAATTAACAACTGTGAATCATGTAAGGAAATTGCAAAACAAGATAAGAAAATATGCTGCAAGTCCCTCATGTGAGATTGACATCTAACACAGAGGAGAATCAGAGGTATATTCTAATGTTGCACTCAGAGTGTGTCAAGCGCTGCCCAACGTGTGTCGAGGACTTAGTTTACCATAACTCCGTAAGAGAGCAGCACCATCGCTGCCCTCTCCTAATTTAACTTAATTATACGTAGTAAATGGATGTAACTAGTAACTTAACCCCTGCCCTGAAGGATCTATAAATATTACATAATCGTTTGAGCAAAAGATGTGGATTTTAATCCTTTTTGTGATATTTTTATAGGCTTTTTAAATAAAAATACTAAAAATATCAAACAAAACTCAATTATTTCTTCTTGAGTTACAGTGGAACACCGATCATCAGAACTCCGAATAACCAAATCGCCAATTATCCGAATCGGCCCTCAGCGTAATATAAAAAAATAAAACTATGTAATTTTTCAATAAGAACAAGTTTTGTGAGGACGCAAAAATACAAAAATGCGAGTGACAATTGCCGTGTAGACGCTACAATGGCAATGCGATAGCAGCGCGGCAGTGTAGTAATTGAGTTGCAACCCTCATGTCAGTGATATGACGCGCTGTTTTGCGCATCCAAGGCCTCACCCTCTTCCTAAATACAAGCACACTACTGTCAGTGAGCTGTGCTCCTCCCTCTCTCGTAGTGCAGATCACTGTTTTAAATGCCATACGGTGCCTGCGTGACCTTGCCACTCAGAAACAAGCTGCAACGTCCAAGCAACTTACACTGATCGAGATGTTCAAGTGAGCGTTATTGATGAGCGTTATTGGAGAACTTTTCTTAAATGTATTTTTTATTTTACTTAGCTCAATATTTGTTTTTGATTTTCAGATCAATTTAACAGCTCTGCTCTGTGTCTGTTAAACTTAATAAACATTATTCTGTGTGTGACAGTTCGTTTTCCTTTATTACCAGTCTATGTTCGATCATCCGAATTTTCAATTATCCGAGTCGTCCCCGGTCCCAATTAATTCAGATAGTCGGCGTTTTACTGTATTACATATCATTGCCAAGAAATATTTTATGGTTTGTTCTTTGACAAATGTGACAACAGATATAATAACAAACAATAACGTTTTTTCCATGAGTGTCTATAATTAGATGACATTTACATCATATAAACAATACTCAGTGTCCAAAAAAAAAAAACAACTTCAAAACCTAATATGACTCTCCCAGACAAATGTAACCAATTTCAAAGGTGACCATGTGGTAACAGAACTCAACAAGTTTCTTGAAAAGTAATTTTTAATATCTGCTGATTCAATAGTGAAGGCTGTATTTATCCTTCCCTAATTATTAAAAATCAGAAATTTTGATTTGTTTCGTATTATGCCTATACATTGTCCTTGACAAATTCACAGACACGATAACTTTGGGGGCCCCAGGGGCAAAACTAGTGAGAGTGCACCCTAAACTAAGTATGAATAATGAATATCTTGCATATAATACCTAAATGATAAATTTCTGTGGGTCCACTCTTAGGGACAAGCTGTCATAAGATTCTAAGATTACATAAAATTAAATTGTCTAAAACAGAAAAAATTTGATTTCACGATTTAGATACATTTATTTGTCAATCTACAATTATTGTGTGTTCATTTCAATAGAAGAAACAGTAATAAAAATTCATAAAACATTAAATATTGCTTGTTCATGATTTGCCCCCTTTATCAACTTGTTTATAGATTTGTTCCTTGTTTTATAAACTTGTTCATATTGAAATAGCATCAATACTAACGATTACTTGAAGCTGTTTTGCATGTGTTTCCGCCTCGCTTTGGAGCCTCTTAGCCTTGGAGCCCCAGGGCACCGCCCCTGTTGTCGTTACAGCCTTACTACAGACAAAAAAAAAATTAACAGATCCTGTGACCGTTGGGCCAGCATGTCAGGCCTTTCATGTCTGTTTCATCATTATAGGTTAAGTTTTTGAGTTTAAAACTCTTAAGCAATGACATTGAATCGGCTGATATTTCGATATGACAGAGGAAGATTATTTGAGTTCAGTTATCATGTGGTCACCATTAAAATTGGCTACATTGGTTGATGTTAATTAACGTAATTGATTAATTCATTTAACTAAAGGGGTTATATTAGGTTTTGAAGTTTTTTTAGACATGTTGTATTATACTTTAGTTAATTTAGACTATAAAATTTATTTTTCATTACATTAATAAAATTACCTGTTTCATATCTATATCAACAAACTAAACAGTTGTGACAATTTTTCTCTTTTTAGCAATAATTGAGTTTTGGGCCTAGAATTTTGGGTTGGTCGTAGAGTTAAAATCAAGGTAAACTTTGAACTAACTGTACAGAACCTACCATTTGAAAACAGTTTTAATTATTTTACTATGCAAATATTTCAGCTTCAAACAAAACATTGAAAATTGTTATGGACAAATTTTTTTTGTGAACAACTCTTCTAAATTGATGTTGTGTTTAAAACCTTACAGGCCTCAATATTTGTATTTGAAACATAACGTTTCTTACTTATTCTCATTAAAATTTAAACCAGACATTCTTTCTTTAAAGTTACCTACACAATATTCTTCATCGGTCAAATTGATAAAAACTAAAAACCCAATAAATTTGTATTTGAGATTGCTCTGGCTACTTATCAAAGTAATTTTTCCTTCTAATGCAGTTGTATTACTTGGATCACACAAAAAATTAAAAAATTAATGAGAAATCAGGCATATGATATACTGAACAGGACTTCTAAATCTATTTAACAGGAAGGGCTTATCTATTGGCGGATGGAAGAAGGGAGGTCGGCAAAGTAGGGGTGAGCCATTGCATCATCTGCTGCCATTCGCTGGGACGGATTGCATACCAAGAGTCTTTGAAGCAGGTCTCGTCCTTTACTGTTCAACTTTGGCACTACCTGCACAAACCGTTTTGAGGATAAGTGTGAGGGGAGAAGTGACACTATATATCAACATAAAAGCCAAAAAAAGTTGACTGATTGTGTAATAGTTCACAAACATTTACATTTAAATTTCATAAATGAACACCCATATAAATAAACAAACACACAGCTTAATAATTATTTGTATATAATATGTCAACCTAGTATATCACTCAGTTAATATAAATTATTTGATAATGTTATTTTCCTAAAATCATTCATTAATTTATTACCATCTACCATAAAAATTTTAGATAAGTTAAGTTAGATCAGCTGTATTCATAATTTAATATAATTTATATTTATGGGTCAGGGAACGCTATCTCAAATTATCTATTTTATATAGCATGTTTTTCAAAATTTGATCTCTAATAATTCAGTGAAGTGTTTACCAAAGACCAAGTTAGTGAACCATGTGTTACATTGTTAAAGTGAAAAGTGGAACCATTGTAAAGGACTCCAGCTTCTATTCCAGAGAGAGATGGCCAAGTGTTAACTTCATTGTACCTGGACCTCGTTCCAATTTTAAATTTCATCCCCCTTAATTAATAGTAGATTTTTTTTTTGTTAGCCAGCGGTAAACCTGATCTTAGTTGATTCCCCTTTAAGTGGCCAAATTTATCTATCTGAAGAAAAGATCAGGGTGAAGAGATAAACTCTGGGTAAGACCAATCCAAAATTTACTTCACCAACCATTGTTGAAGAGGAACAGACTTTCAAACAAAGACTTGATTTAATTAAATATAAAAAGAGATCAGAATTGGCAATTTATATTATTATCAAAATTATTTATTCTATTTAAAAGTATTTATGATTGTGATATTCAAACAAATTAATTTTTCAATGTCATGCCCGCACGATTCCCAGAACCCTATGTGAAGAGATCATGCTCCTCAAGAACTGAGCTAATGCCCTTAAATTGTACCATATTAATCCAATTAGCATAAATAATTTTATCTAACCCCATCCACTGTAATAATCCTTGTACGTCCCCCTAGAGTTCAATTTTGATATTCATATTTATTGTTATTGTTGAATAAATAATAGTTTTGTAACAGATTACCATTCTTTTATTTCAAATTTAAATATTAAATAGGCTAGTATCACACTAATTATAATGACGCCATCTTGAACAATAATAATTAATTAGAATTAAGAAGAAAATATAAGAGTCACCTACCTGTACTTATAATTAAAGGTATTTATTTATTTATTTATATTTACAAACCATAAAGGCTGAGTTGTAATTGGCGCCGCAACGTAAGGGCATTGACAATGAAAAGTTAATGATCGCAGACATTATTTGAGATAGCAAGAAGATAATTTTGTAGGAGATAGCCTAGATTAAGACTCATCTCACCTCATTTAGATATAAGTATAATATCCAATTTATTGTATAATAATCCTAATTGCGTGCTTACTACCTCAATATGGGCGACGAACATAAATACCATTTAAGATCAACCGACAAACCTAAAGTTTCAACGACGCAGTCCGAGCAGACAAGTTTTGTTTTATTCGGCAATAACACGGAACCAATAAATGTACACCGCGAATCGGACAGTGACCCGTCAGTGAACAAAGAAAACATTGTTTCGGTAGGCGACTCAAATAATTCCGACAACGCGAGTGATTCTAATAATGAGACAACAATTTCGGCCGTGAGTGAAATGTCAGAACGTTCCGCCATTTTGTCCCAGCCGGCGTCTCCCACTTCAACACCAACGCCAACCTCAATCAGTGCTACCACTACTTCCGCGGCGATTTCCCCCGCTACATCGTCATTGAGCGAAATATACCGAACGGAACAACCAATCAGAACGCTAGTTTCTTTGACGAGCGACACAAGTACCGTCCCTCCTGTGCTGATTCCAGACCATACTCGTACTGAATCAGCTGTCGACAGTGTCGACCCACTCGTACAAATAGCAGCGGCGATCAATGCACTTAGAACCGACATGAATGAAATTAAATCGAGCAATGCTGCGATTAAAACTGACATGAATGCGCTTAAAACCGAGTTAAGAAATGAAATTAAAGCCGATATGAACGCAATCAAATCTGATATTAAAATACAACATGCAAACTTAAGATCTGAATTTCAAAATCACTCTGCCCGGGTCGAAAATCAAATTCAGCAAATTCACAATGAACAGTCAAATCTTAAAACTGACATAAATCAACTTAAAATTCTTCAGGAAAATTTGGCTAAGGAAGTCGATCAAATTGATACTAAATTAGAACAAGGGGAATACAAAATCAGAGAAAATTTAATACAAGACCTCATTCAACATAAACAGGAGGTTAGTCAAATCATCGTATCAGAAAATTGTAAAACCCAATTAAAAATCACTGAACAAATTAAACAGATTCAATTAGAGACACACAGGGAGGTAGAAAACATTTGTAAGGAAAATTATACACAAATCAAAGAACAAGTAACAGCTGAAATCAACCAAGTCAAATTAGAACTGAACCCAAACATTAAATCCAATGAATACCAAATTGCGAAATTGGCTGAGTCCGTGGAGGCGTGTCATAAGAAAATATTAGAAATACCTACTACACCCAACATTCAAACAACACAAGCGCCCGTCCCTATTAATATTGTGTGTAACGGCAGATCGACATTAACACCGGAAATGACCCACCCAAAATTTAATGGAAAGACACATAATTCCCAGGAATTTCTAAACAAACTTAAGAAATATTATGAGAAAAACCTACAGTTAAATCCAGAAAATAATAGTGCGGAAAGCCTAGTTGATCTCATTGAAATGTGCCTAGAAGGACATGCCTCAAAGTGGTTCAATTTAATCAAAACTGATATTCACACATGGGATGATTTTCAACATATGTTTGAATCGAAATATTGGAACCGAGATATCCAAAGAGGCGTCAAACAACGGATCGAAAATGAACGATATCGGCCAAATGGTTATCTGAACCGATCAGAGTATTTTATAGAGCGGGTGTTGACCCTTAAATCGCTAAACCCTCCCCTGGACGAAAAAGAAATCCTCGATTGCCTATCAAACCACTTTGGAGACATAATCCAAGATGCCTATAGAGTTCAAAATATTCAGACGGTCTGCGATTTTGAAGCTCTACTCCAGAGAGAAGATCTGCGAGAACAAGCAAGGTCACCTAACCATCAAAGGAACGAAAACCATAAACATAAAAAGGAAAATACACCTGAGGAAAATCATGTAAATAGAAACCACCACCAACACGGTAGAAAAGGTCATAACCAACACTACAATGAAAGAAACACGGACAATCGAGCGTACACACCTAAGTACCACCCGTACAATCGGAGACATGAGAATCACCTCCACCACGATAATCGGTACCAAAGAGACGACCGACGCCATCGATTTGGAAACGATTACCGTGACCTAAGACAGTTTCCCAATCTACCATCAAACCAACCGCCGTCTGAAGAGAGAAGACCACTGCCTAGATACCACCCGACACAAGAACAAAACCAGGTGTGCGCTGCCATTATTGAGGAGAACGCAAACCTAGTGCCAGAGGAAAATAATCAGGATTTAAACTGAGAGGCACTGATGATGGTGGTGACCTCATTCTCCATGTAAATAGCTCAAATCAGAAGAACACATCTTCAGTGCAAAATAAGAAAGAAGTCGGACATAAGAGGTCAATTGAAATTGTAAATAATGTAAATAACATGCATAATGAATCAGATACCAATAGTTTAACTTTGAGCAATATTTATTGTGATCGGGAGTTTTTATTTGAAGAAGAAACAGAACAAAATACTCATACGACTATATCGCAAAAATGCCCCGAAATAAGAATAAAGATCAAAAGCAAAGAAGTTACAGCTCTCATTGATACAGGTTCTAACATTACATGTCTAGCAGAAGATTGGTACATATCAAATCGGAGTGAATTAGGAAAAATAGAAGAATTACCAGTAAATAATATGCACATTAGAACAGCAACCAATGAAAAATCCCGGAAAATTTCAAAAATCGTAATGATTCCTATTACCATTGGTCAACAAACTATATTAACACAAATGCTCGTAGTACCAAAACTAATACAATCAGTAATTATCGGGATAGATACACTTAGTGCCTGGAAGATGAAGATAAATTTTGAAAAGGGTGAAATGCATATGAATATTAATGATACAGATTTAGTAATTCAATTCAATAACACAAATCGAGCTGGAATTTTATGCCATATAATCACTAATGATAAAAATGTGGATAATTCAGAAGATGTCCCACTAGAACAGAAGATATTCCTCGCCTCCCAACGGATCCGAGAAAAGAAGGGAACACGAGCAAGAAGAGCTAACCGCGGTGTATTACCAACATTATTCAATTTAAACGATTTGGTATTGGTCAAAAATCATCAACTATCAAATGCAGCATTTGGAGAAACAGCCAAACTATTCGCCATATACGAAGGACCGTACCGCATCTCAAGTATCCTGGGACATTCGACTTATTTTGTACAAAAGTTAAATGAAGAACAAGAGTTTGGACCCTACCATGTAACTGCTCTTAGAAAATATATAACGCCAAACCGAGATCAACAATAAATACAGTGTAAATAGTGTTATTAACAGTTATATAAACATTTGGACAATACACGGACAACTAATTAAAAGTTGTAGATTAATTTGTTTATTTATGGATTGAGGGGATAAAAGACTCCAGTAAATATAAACAATAGTGTAATAAATGTTGAACAGTGAAACAAAATTTGAAATAAGTGAAGTGCGCGTGGACAGTATTAGGACCGAAGTTATGATTGTAAATATTAGGTCATATAATCCATTTAGTTTTAAGAAATCATCATTTTAAATTATAAATAAATATTTTATCATTTAGTATAGTTTTGTAAATATTTGTTCCTATTATTATCGAGTTTTCATTAATTTCAATTCTTTAAATTAATTCAACTCTGAGGGGATATTGTAATAGTTCACAAACATTTACATTTAAATTTCATAAATGAACACCCATATAAATAAACAAACACACAGCTTAATAATTATTTGTATATAATATGTCAACCTAGTATATCACTCAGTTAATATAAATTATTTGATAATGTTATTTTCCTAAAATCATTCATTAATTTATTACCATCTACCATAAAAATTTTAGATAAGTTAAGTTAGATCAGCTGTATTCATAATTTAATATAATTTATATTTATGGGTCAGGGAACGCTATCTCAAATTATCTATTTTATATAGCATGTTTTTCAAAATTTGATCTCTAATAATTCAGTGAAGTGTTTACCAAAGACCAAGTTAGTGAACCATGTGTTACATTGTTAAAGTGAAAAGTGGAACCATTGTAAAGGACTCCAGCTTCTATTCCAGAGAGAGATGGCCAAGTGTTAACTTCATTGTACCTGGACCTCGTTCCAATTTTAAATTTCATCCCCCTTAATTAATAGTAGATTTTTTTTTTGTTAGCCAGCGGTAAACCTGATCTTAGTTGATTCCCCTTTAAGTGGCCAAATTTATCTATCTGAAGAAAAGATCAGGGTGAAGAGATAAACTCTGGGTAAGACCAATCCAAAATTTACTTCACCAACCATTGTTGAAGAGGAACAGACTTTCAAACAAAGACTTGATTTAATTAAATATAAAAAGAGATCAGAATTGGCAATTTATATTATTATCAAAATTATTTATTCTATTTAAAAGTATTTATGATTGTGATATTCAAACAAATTAATTTTTCAATGTCATGCCCGCACGATTCCCAGAACCCTATGTGAAGAGATCATGCTCCTCAAGAACTGAGCTAATGCCCTTAAATTGTACCATATTAATCCAATTAGCATAAATAATTTTATCTAACCCCATCCACTGTAATAATCCTTGTACGTCCCCCTAGAGTTCAATTTTGATATTCATATTTATTGTTATTGTTGAATAAATAATAGTTTTGTAACAGATTACCATTCTTTTATTTCAAATTTAAATATTAAATAGGCTAGTATCACACTAATTATAATGACGCCATCTTGAACAATAATAATTAATTAGAATTAAGAAGAAAATATAAGAGTCACCTACCTGTACTTATAATTAAAGGTATTTATTTATTTATTTATATTTACAAACCATAAAGGCTGAGTTGTAATTGACAGTTCACAGCATCTGAAAAACTATGAGGCTTTGGCACAAATGTTCATTACAAGCTCTAGTTTCATGCTAAGAAAGGATTCTAAAATATCTACATTCGAAAAGGCTGATAAAATTAAATTAATTTATTCATATTTATATTTAGTTTAAGGACATCATTTAGTGAACCAAATCGTTTCAGGATCAGCTGACCTGTCTCAAAGTTTGACCTTTTCCTGGTAGTTCCATTTGCATTGATGCTAGTGGGATATTTTCAAGTGCACAAGTATCTTTTTGTCAGTAATTTTCGTTACCTGGACCATGCTCATGGTGGGGTGGTAGAGGGGGAAGGGCTTGTAGTCCGGCAATTGTGTTACACCAGGCCACGTCTCCTCACTCGGAGTTCCCAGCAGCTTGAAGATTCTCTTCAGCTGGTCATCAACGTCCGAGCCGGGGAACAGTGGTCGGCCTGCATTGGCCAACTCTGCACACGCCACATCACAATCAAATTATTCATGAATAGAAAGATTTACATAGAAAGTTTGAAGTAATTTTTAGCTCAGTTATGTTTTGGAGACCTGCAGAAGTATTTACCAAATCCACATAATTTTAAGCAGAAGCTACTTACCTTTCATGTTTCTTGTTGATTGATTATTTTAGAATTGGACATCATATCTGTATCAGAAAATGTGTGTTCTCAGCAAAAACATGCTTTGCCTTACAATTAATCTAATTTATGTTTCTGTTGTTTAAGATCACTGCTTAAACTAGCTAACATGAATTTAATATAATTGGAATAGCTTAAGCTACCTCAGTCTTTTTTCTAACTCCCTTCTACCCACTTACTTTTACATTCTTGAAAGAGAATGGCTCACCTCTCTCATGTTTTTTTTCTCTACTTCTCGTTTCCACAATAACTAGATTTCTTAATGGCAAAAGCAAATCGAAATCAAACCAACCAGCAAATATGCAGCCGGCAGACCACATGTCGATGGAGGTGGTGTAGAGTTTGGCTCCAAACAAGACATCAGGGGGACGATACCACAGCGTGACCACCTCCGCAGAGTAACACTTGACTGGGATGCCGAATGCTCTCGCCAAGCCAAAATCTGCCAGCTTCAGCTCTCCATTCTATTACGTTAAAACAAGGTGTAAGTCATAAGTTCTTTATTTGCACAAAACATTTGAATATAATACATTGAGTAATATCAAACAGGTGCATCGTCACTATCCATATGTAATAACTTGAAACTTATCAAACATTTCAACAGTATACATTTTATTTTAGTATATATTTTGTTAATGAAAATCGAAGCACCTCACTCAAATGTTTTTCCTCAATTGTGAGGATTTCATAGACTGGCCATTGTTGTACAAAATGAATTAAAATACACTCCTGAATGACAGACAAAGTTTACCAAGACCTATTGAACAGCAAATACACTCCACAAATATTAGTAATCTGAATGCAGAACACCCCAGATTATCTGGACCTCACATTACTCGGATCCTGGAATATTCGGACCGGCCTATCTGTAAAATAAAAACATTAAAAATCACGGCAACGACATGGTTTTTGCACGTTTTATATGGAAAGAGTGCCTTCTAGACCAATGTAACTGAAATACATTAATTTATGCATGAGGTATCACAAAAAGTCACTGAATTACCTGTACAGTATAGTAAATTACAGCATGGCGAATGATTTGGCATGCTGCTATGATCGCTAGCATTGATCAAACACCATGCTCCAATATACGTAACCTACGGCAACTTCACGGGTTAATCTTTTACAGCCTCGTCAGTTGTGTTTTGTGAAAGCTTTTAGCAATGGTATAAGGTTACCTTAATTCCGTCTAGGATCCGGTGAGGTAGGTTATTGTGCTACCGGTTTCAAGGCATTAACCTCTTGAATCCCGAGTAATTGAGGTAATGCTACTGTGCTCAACCCGGGTATTTTTTGCCATTTTGCATGCCTATTTAAAAAAATTGTAACATGTAGAAAAACTTAGTTAACCTACATAAATATACTTTTTTGTGATCAGAATAATCTACAAAAATATTAAAATTACAAAAAAATGTAAAAACTATACCATCACTTATCGTAAAATCTGGTCTCGAGGTTATGTAAACATCATCCACTTTTGGGCGAGGCACTAAATGTCCGTCACCACACTGAATACTAATTATCTTCATCATAATCGTCGTTATAATTAACCACAGATATATCACTTAACCTATCATTGTCTAAATATTCATTAATTTCTAAGAGGACGCGACATTTCGGCATGGTTATCTATTGTTTACAGGATAACTACGCCATTGCAACACGCACGTATCATAAACAAAACATCATCTGTTTTCTAAACACCGTTGCAGTGATGCTCAGAAATCTAGAGCAAAACAAAATATACCATGAGATTCGGTGTTTCTTCCCGATTAGAATGGTACCAGGCAAGGCATATTATTCTTCTTCCAGCTGTCGTAGTTAGCGCGGCAAATTCAAACTGCACACGGCCGCACATATGCGCCCGTGGGCTACCGGCGGGGCTACCGCGCGGACGCAAATATGCGCCCGTGGGATTCAAGAGGTTAAAAGCCTCTTCATCAGGCTCCAGTCATTCTCTTGAGATCGTCGAAAGTTTAAAAACACACAGTACATTTAAATACACATGATACACTACACTAACAGACGGACAAATAATTACAAACATTTAAAACCGGTGAACTAGTTCCGGTGAATAAGTGATCCTTTGGCCAAATAATAGCAATATGAAAGCTTTTAATGAACTGACATTAAATTAAAAATAGGTGGGTGTAAAACTAACATGTTATATAGTTTTGATACGATGTTTGCAGTATCGATACAGTAGGGGCTAGGTTTGCAATCACTATGTAGGCAATATTATAATGACCTCGGAAACCGGATTTTTTGTTATCCGGATCGGTGTTCCACCACATTAATCCAGATAATTTGGGGTGTACTGTAATCTGATTAAAGACCGGGACCGCAGCACTCACTGCATATTTTAACTGGAATATAAATGAAGGATTAGTTGCAAATGTTTTTTACTGGGTTAGAAAACATGACAAAATATTGCAGCACAGACTTTCAAGGTGTAAGTGATCTTTAATATAGTAACAGATTATTTTTGTAAAAACAACAATCAGTGGTGTGTTTTTCAAACCAGACAGAACACGTGACCTTTTGAACCAAAGTTCAAGATGCTGACCATTAGGCCAACACATACTTAAGTTTTGACAGTGTAACAAAAAAAATTAGCAGATTCAGATGGGGAGATGACTATTTTCACCACCTGCCAAAACAGTTGGCCAGCAAAATAATATCAATTTAAATTTAACGCTTTTGTGGTATTAGATGATAGTATGGCCATAGTAAATTTTTCAACAAAGGCCGAAAATGAGGTTTACAGGCTCAAGATCGTGTTTCAAATTCAAGACAAAGTCAAGAACTTGAAACGATTGAGAGCTGCAAAACCTTTTTGGCCGAGGTGCAAATGCTATTTCTCACCATACTACACAATGAAATTTACCCTATATAACATTAAAAATCTGCTAATTTATTTGAAACACTTGAAATAAAACTCTAAGGTTATGAGTGATGATACAATTTCTTTGTCGTGGTTTAAGTAAACAAAGCTATAAAAATCATATGATCCCAACTATCCTGTCTTTGGAACATAATGAATATCATAATATCATGTGATGTTCTCAAATTGTTTTAAGCAAATAAATGATTAGCTGATTTTTGGCCCTCTAGCAGAAAAGAGCTGGTTTCGGCCACCAAATGATGTTTGTAAAAAAGATGATTACGTAGTAGTGCAGAGAAGAAAAAATATGTATATTACTGATAGCTTAGTTATGCCTTAATTTAATGAAATGGCACAGTCATCGCTAGGCCCACCAGCAATTTTGAAATTTTCCTAAGCTTTCCCAAATGTTGAGCAGTCATTAATACTTTTGACCATTCAACCAAACATTCCCTCCAATAAGCTTTGAAAATAAATGTGACAGATTTCACCCTTAATTGGAAATGTATAACCGGTTAGATTCTCCAGCGACACAGCAGTTGACTGCTAAGCTGTGACCGCCCCCCCCCAGCCATCTTAGGGAGAGGGGGGAGGTTGTTCTGTTCAATAGTTGAGTCCCACATTACCCTCGCAGGAGTGAGGGTGTAAATGCATTCACACCTTCCCACAAAAAAATTAAATTAAATTAAAATAAAAACACTAGTAAATATTTACTGCTGAGCTAAAGAAGTTATCTCATCATTGTTGGATGGATTCCAAAAAACTATGATAAAAATATTGCCTGAAATGCATTTAAAAATACCAACATTAAAAAACTAGTTCATTTACCTTATTTATGAGTAAATTTTGGGGTTTCAGATCTCTATGCAAAACGTTGTGACAGTGACAAAATGCCAGACCTCTCAGAAGCTGGTACCTAGATAGAAATAAACATAAATATATAACATACTTAAAGTGAAAGATGGTGAAGAATTGTGTCATTGCCCTACCTAAAAATGAAAGGAAACTTTCTTATCCCTCAAAATATGACAGATTAGGCTATGGATATGATTTCTATGATTAGCTAAGGTGACAGCTGGTTTTCAAACTAAAACTTGAATCCTGATTGGTCAAATCAAATCTTTTACTAAAGATTTGTTTAACCCATGGAAAAACTACCTTGGATTTTATTCAATTCAATCCATAAGGTCACCATGACAACCTCATAAGCTTATCTATACAGTACACCTCGGATTATCCGGACCCCACATTATCCGGATCCCGAATTATCCGGACCGGTCCATCCAAGAAATTAAAAAATTAAAACTAGGCAAAAACATGATTTTAACGAGTTAAAGGGTGAAATGCGCCTTCCAAAAGTATAATGCAAATGTAATACATTACTGTATGAATTTTGAATCACAATAATTGAAAGAATCACATTGCCAGGACAGTACATTACAGCATTTTGTAAACGTAGTTTCTGGATTGCTACTTGTGGCGCTAGCAGTTATCAACAAAGGCAGGGCCGGACTGGCCATAAGGGCATCTGGGCAAATGCCCGGTGGGCCGCCACCTCCAGGGGCTGCTGGGCCGCTTGGGGGCCGGGCGCAGAGGCAATTCCCCCCTGTTTTGGGGTCCGGTAACAGACAAAAAGTGACAGAAATGACAATAAAGAGGCCGAAAACCACAAGTGTGAGTAAAAAAAAGGTCACCACTTCTGCCGAGTCGGAAATTCTGTCGTCGGCCCTGTCCAAAGCCCCCCGTATATAAATAATGTGGGCCGGTACGCCATATAAATGCCCGGGCCAAAATTTCTGCCCAGTCCGGCCCTGAACAAAGGCGTAGCCTACGGCAATTTTATGAGTTTGTTTATTGCTGTCATTTGATGTTAACATATATTAGACATTGAATTACAAAATTAATCACACATACATTTATTTTATAAAGTATAAACAACAACAATATTCTAACCTAAACAAGAATATATAAGTAAATGTTAATTTAATCACATGTTTATTAATGAACTATACTTCATCTCCCCACCGAGTGGAGCTACTCTACCGAGTTAGCTAGTGGAGATCTTATGGCTCTCATTTGGTCAGCGTGTTTTTTAAACAGTTGCCCACTTGCTTCAATTTGCCAAGTATTCCTTCCTAATATTCTCACCACTTTTCCTTCTGTAGTTTTGACCAATAAATTGGCTGATCGTTTTGAAAATCTTTGATGTGGATAGGATTATTTTCCGAGATAATTTTATCCTGTATATTCGTGGTCTTACTAAACTTAATTTGCAGCGTAATTTCCGTCCCAAGAAGAGCTCTGCAGGAGAAACTCCTGTTGTTACATGAGGGGTCAATCTTTATTTGAAAAGGAAATTATGTAAGTCTGCCTCCAAGCCAGACTTACACCACCTTACTTGTAAGGTGTTTCTTCATGGCAAAGTTTTCTTAAGGAATTTTTCATTGTTCCAATATTTTTTCTACTTGGCCGTTAGATGAGGGGTGGTTGACTGGAGTCGTGATGTGCTCAATGCCAAACTCTTTGCCAAAAAGTTTGAAAAATCTGTGGAAGTAAAGCAGGTTCCATTGTCGGATACAATAGTGGTAGGAATTCCATATCGGCAAATCAGCAGTTAATTTGTTTTACTGTGGCTACTGTAGTCATGGAGTAAATTTTGTATTTACTTGTGGGGGTCTGAATTTTTAATACAAACTGATCATCGACCACTCTTATCAATCTTCGGATCTATGAAGGGAATTCCCTCTGTCACTTCATGTCGACTACAGAGATGGGCTTTGTACCTCACTCATTTTACTTTTAAAATAGAGTATGTGTCTACCACAAAATTTGCAAAGGTAGACTGTCTTGGTCGCTTGCCCGTTGGTAAAGATGAAGAATTTGATAATGCCGATGAAAGCTACGACACAGTTGTAAATTTAATATTTTCGGAAAGTATGTCTCATCTTCCAGTCACACACAATGAAGTGAATGAAGAAACTGAAAAAGATGTTGTCCTTAGTGAAGTAAAAAAATACATTGTGAACGGTTGGCCAAGTACTGGTATTAAACCTGAATTCAAAGCTTATGCAATGAAGAATACCCCCGTTGCAGCAGACCTGCATACTCAGCGAATTTCAAGTGCAAAACAACATATTTCAATCCAACATAGCGAGATTTGACATGTTTTTGTAAGCTCCATAAGAATAACATGGGGAATGAGTATGCAGGTTTGCTGTGTTGTTAAAACTGGGTGGTTTTAATTCAATATTTAGTTGATCTGAACTAGAAGAAGCCATTTACCAAGTTTTATCAAGATATGTTGAGAAATAAGCGAGATATAGAATTTTCTTTATTTCCCATAAGGTTAACATTGAGACAACGTACTGTGTTTACCACCTTTAATATCTCGGTAACCAATGGACATAGAGCAGTAATTCAAAATACTAAATTGTTTGTTTTTTTGAGCTGAATTCAATGGTGCCAAACAAAAATTTGATAAATTTTATTTTTCTATGTAAAAAACTCAAAAAACCCATTTTTGGGGGGGTTTTTCCCCCTTTACCCCCCCTTCCGGTGGTCCGATCAGGCTGGTTCACGAACTCGTCCGAGTGATTACCACTTTACACGTCTGTACCAAATTTCATTAAGATCGGACCATATTTACGACCGCTATCGTGTTAACAGACATATATATAAAAATTCGAACAAATGGTATTTTTTGCTTCTGGGGACCCCAAAATGAAAAGTTAACATGGTCTCGGACTAAGGTCTTACCATGAGTACTACCGTAATAGCTTATTCCTTTAAGGAAATTCGCTAAAAATGAACTGACTTTACATAAGGGATGTATAATTTGGGGAGTGAGAACTGTGAACTGTGATTCCACTTAAACTTAGGAAGGTTTAAACAATCTCCACGACACACATCAAGGAATAGTAAAAGTGAAATCTTTAGCACGTGAATACGTTTGGTGGCCAAATGTTGATAAAGCTATTGAAATTGTCGCTCAGTCTTGCTCTCTATGTAACACTCAGGGCCGGACTGGGCAGAAATTTTGGCCCGGGCATTTATATGGCGTACCGGCCCACATTATTTATATACGGGGGGCTTTGGACAGGGCCGACGACAGAATTTCCGACTCGGCAGAAGTGGTGACCTTTTTTTTTACTCACACTTGTGGTTTTCGGCCTCTTTATTGTCATTTCTGTCACTTTTTGTCTGTTACCGGACCCCAAAACAGGGGGGAATTGCCTCTGCGCCCGGCCCCCAAGCGGCCCAGCAGCCCCTGGAGGTGGCGGCCCACCGGGCATTTGCCCAGATGCCCTTATGGCCAGTCCGGCCCTGGTAACACTTATATCAAATCAAATCAAATCAAATCAAATAATTCTTTATTTCAAGAAATAATAACAAAGCAGCGTTATAATAACAAAATTAAAAAAAACCTCACATGGGTCAAAGACCTGTGCGTGTGGCGAGTTCAAGTCCATAGCTGCGTTAATATTATGCAAAGAAACTAAACAATAATTGTATATTCAAAACCACAAGAAGTAAAATCAATGGTAGTTATAAGAATTTAGTAGGTAGGCCTAATTAAGATTAATTTCTTAAACAGCTGCTGATAACGTGTAACATAGATTGAATAGGATACATGTAATGGAGAAAATAAATATTAATTTAATTTTATGAAACTGCGTGAGGCATGGGTTGTTTTGTTTGTGAAAGTGGAATTACGTCAAGGTCACGTAGGATATTCTGGGCCGATAAGCGACTCAGCTATAACCGGGCCTATCTCCGCCAGCCAGGCCGCCACGACCCTTTTGTAGGTACTAAGCGGAACCTGCAGGCTCCGTATTTCTAAAGGTATTTTCCGTAACAAAAAATTTGCTATGTAAAAAGAATTAGTCAGGTTAATAGATTTAACTACTCGAGGAACCTGCAGGCCCACGCCCACCGCGCTACGGGTACGGTAAGTGTGAGTCACAGGAGCCACTATCAGGTTTGGATTATTGTAACAAAACGTTAATAAGTTCTTTATGAATAACTGTCTGACTGACAAAAGCCCAGACTCTTTAAAAAGCTGTATAGTCGGGAAACGCGTCGTCTTTTTGAATGCTGCTTTAATAATAGATGTTACCGGATAGATGTTATATGGCTCAACAACCACAAAGAAAACTCCTTGTTGCTTGGCCGCACTGTAAATCACCTTGGACCCGAATACATATTGATTTTGCCGGTCCGTTCCTGGGTAAAACGTTTTTGCTTATAGTTGATGCATATTCGGGATGGGCGGAGATAGTCACAATGAATTCCATGACTATAGTAGCCACAGTAAAACAAATTAAACTGCTGATTTGTCGATATGGAATTCCTACCATTATTGTATCTGACAATGGAACCTGCTTTACTTCCACAGATTTTTCAAACCTTTGCATAGAGTTTGGCATTGAGCACATCACCACTCCAGTCAACCACCCCTCATCAAGTAGAAAAATATGTTGGAACAATAAAAACACCTTAAGAAAACTTTGCCATGAAGAAACACCGAAAGGCTCGGAGGCAGACTTACATAATTTCCTTTTCAAATACTGATTGACCCCTCATTTAAAAACAGGAGTTTCTCCTGCAGAGCTCTTCTTGGGAAAGAAATTACGCTGCAAATTAAGTTTAGTAAGACCACCAAAGATACAGGATAAAATTATCTTGGAAAATAATCCTATCCACATCAAAGATTTTCAAAACGATCAGCCAATTTATTGGTCAAAACTACAGAACGGGAAGATCGTGTGGAAGAGTCGCTGACCCAACAGCTCTCACTACAGCAAGCTGGACTGTAGCCTGGAGGGAGCCTTGGTCAGCAACACTACAGCATCAGTCACTCACGTACTGTACTGAAGACTACAAGCAATGTTAGTCTCGAGACACGATAATCGACGGCTAAGAATAATGCACTCTTAGAATAGGAAAAAAAATTGAGGTGTCAATTCTTTTCACTGCGCGGTCAGCAAGTAAATTTACGTTTATTAGTATCAACAATCCGTTTCTCTAGCGTTTTTAATTAACAATGAAATTGTTTACGCAATGTTTATTTAACAGGAAGAGCATTTCCCAAAGAGTATAGACGTTTTACAGACGACAAATAAAATGGTTATGTGAAACCGGAAGGTTAGGAGCCCACAGGATTAGAATTCTTTTAGTGATGTTTATATTGGTTGTCTCATTTTAATTTTACGTTTTAAGATGAAGATAGTAAGGTATATCCTTTTTTTGTTGACTTTCATGATTTCTGGTTCTTGGGCTGGTGATTTTCAACCAATACTATCTCAGATTTCTGCTGGAAACAGTGATTGCAACAGGAATAAGCTCCTAGGTGATTTTGACTTAAAAAGTGTTCCTCAGTTTAATGCCCTATGTAATATTCCAATACCAGACTTTCAACAATCAAAATTTCTTCCAGAAAACAACGTTGTTCCAATTCTTTGTATGGGACTAATGGATGTGTCTTTGAGATTGTGCAAATCAGCAAATGATGATGTTTCTCCATTCGAGGATATCTTTCCACCAACGGCAACAAAATTCTACAAAATTTTCATTGGGCTCAGTAAAGCGAATGATTTTTCTATGCTAGATGAATTTTGCTCAACAACAGTGAAAAAGTTTTTGATAAAGGAAGCTGCAAGTAATACATCAGAACCATGGTGGCAATTACTTAATCAACAACTTAGTGATGAAAAACGTTGTTCAGATATTTGCCACTCTAACGAAGAGAACAAAGTACATCCACTTTGTTCATATATACTCTGGTCAAATGGAGTTTTCATTAACTATCAGAAGAATAAACAAGTTGAAGAAGTCAACACGCCATTGGTAGAAGACAAAAAACCGACAGTGGTCCAGAAGGTTGAAGATACTGTTGACGAGAAGATTAAAGAGACTGCAGATCAAGGAGAAAAAACAAATCTAGAAACTGGATATGGAAAGAACGACTTAATCTCTAGGCCCTCGGATGCTGTCATCAGTTCTAATGGAGCTTCTTCACCTGGTGCAAAAACTCAGATAACAGAAGCAAGCAACCGAATGTGACAGTAAAAAATGTCGGTGAAGGTACTGTCAAACAAGTTCTGAACGATATGAATCAATCTGCTCTTAGGCCTACTGCCATGGTAAAAACAGACGCAAATGCCTCTCTGGGTATTCAGAAACTGGCAGATAAATTGGAGACTCCTATAGGTAAAAAAGACAAGGTCAAGGAAACAGTGACAACTTTAGATCCTTCGAAGAGCTTAGCCCATTCTGAGTGGTCAATCTCTTCAAGGATACGATTATCTATCAGATGGTCAAGCTCTTCTCTTTCTTTATCCCGTAGAGCTAATGGAATTGATCTAGCCTTTTTAAAAACTAGTACTGTGTTTTTCTTAAAGTATAATCGGGCTGGTACTTTAGAGCATTTATTTTTTTCTGTATTAAAGATCTCTGAATATGTATCACATATATTAATTAATTCTCTTTCGGGACTTTGTACTTGCAAAGTATTTTGTGGGAACACATTTCTTGCAACCTTAAAAGTGAATGTTTGTGTAAATTTAGCTGAGATATCCAGTCCATTCCAAGTACCACATTTTGTTTAACACCAAAAGCAACATAGAGGTTAAGAATGCTACTGAATTCTCCAAGTTTTACCTTAACATTCACTTCTCCCAGTAGATTAACTGTTTGCCCCATGAATGACGTAAAACATTTTGAACTTGTACGAAGTCCAGGTTTCCCTATAAATTTCCAAGTTTCTTCTGATATTATAGTAACGCAACTTCCCGTGTCAAACTGCATAGAAACTGGGAACTGGTTAATAGTTAGTTTTAAAAACAAAATATCAAAACTATGTGTCTTGTTTTTAACTGATAAGACATCCTGTATACCACTTACTGAATGAGATGTTGAACTAATAAGTTCTTGATTTGTTTCAGTGGATCCATTGACAACAATATCAATGGATTTTTTTTTGCTTTACAAACTCTTGTAATATGACTTGTACTCCCACATTTGTAGCAAACTGGATTTTTTATCCTGCAGTTTACCTTTAAATGTTTTCCCCCAAATACAAAACAGGGACCTATACATATGGTATGACACTCTCGTTCTATCTGATTATGTGTGATATTCGAGTTACTTGAAGCAACTTGGACGGACGACAAGGTTTTCGCTAATTCCAAAACTTCAGTTAATGTTTCAAAGTCTTTTTGAAGTAAGTTTTCCTTAATCAAAGGGTTGGTTATCCCCATGATGAAAGCAGTGATTAGTGCCTGCTGGTAGAATTGGTTTGGAAAATTACAACCATTTATCATGCATCTCAAGTTGTTAGCAAATTCGGTTAAGGGTTCATTACATTATTTACATGAGAAAAATTTAGCTCTTTCAGCAACTGCTACAGTTTTAACTTTATAATTACAGGATAACATTTCGTATAGTTTTTCAAAAGAGAAGTCATTTACAGTATCAGGCTTACACAAGTTTAAAAGAGTTTCTAATACCTTTGGACATAAACAACTTATGAATATTAACCTCTTTGTGGTACTGCCTGTTATTTGAGACAGTGTAAGACCAGTAACAAATTCTGTATGCCAAACCTCGATGGACATCTTCTCCGGATCGAACTGTTCGCAAGTGAACCTCGGGAGTTGATGTACTGCTGTTTGTTGCAGGTCCCGCGCTTCTTCCGGACTATTTTGATGTTTTCTAGCATTATCGTGGGTCAGTTAAAATTATCGTCGCCAATAACGTATATTATACATTAAATTACAAATTAAATCACACTTACATTTATTTTATAAAGTATAAACAACAACATTATTCTAACATAAACAAGAATATATACATATGTTAATTTAATCACATGTTTATTAATGAACTATACTTCAGATGTGTTACGTTATTTCTTAAGGAGAGTTACTGTAAGAAATAACGTACAGTTCACAATTTGGCTTTCGAACCGGAAGGTCAACAATACAGGCTGTATCTTGTCTTGTTAATGAAATATATGCTAACCTTGAAAACAAGGCTGACACTGTGGTAACTTTATGTGACCTCAGTAAGGCTTTTGTGTTTGTCATGTTACTTTGCTAGCCAAATTAGAATTTTATGGAATTTCAGGTGTAACTCTGTCATTGCTTAGGACTTAGTTGGATAACAGAGAACAAATAGTGTCAGTAAACAATCAGCTTAGTAGTAAACTGTTGTCACCTGCGGCGTACCGCAGGGGTCAGTGCTAGGGCCATTACTATTTTTAATCATGTTAAATGACATAGACGTCAGTGCACCTTGCAAACTTGTATGTTTTGCTGATGACACAACCCTATTCAATGCAGGTCCTGATTCTTATACTGTAAATGAGGCTTCAAAATATGCTCTTAATATTGTATCTAACTGGTTCAGCAGTAATGGATTTCTCCTCAATCATGATAAAACTCAATCTGTTGTTTTTAGTTTAAAGAATGTTGTGGAAAATGAAATAACGAATGAAGTTAATAATGTTAAAATGTTAGGCATAGTCCTAGGTAGGAAACTTTCATGGCAGTATCATACTGTTTAGATTTGTAATAAGTTATCTAGGGCTATATATCTCTTAAGATCTTTGGACAGGCATGTACCAAAATCATATTTGAAACTAGCCTGCAATAGTTTCTTTCAAAGCAACTTATAATATGGAATCTGTTTATGGGGTAGTTCTGCAGGAGTAAAAGATGTGCTTTTAATCCAAAGAAAGCTGTAAGAATAATTGCTGATGCTAAATCTAGAGATCATTGCCGGCCCTTACTTAATAGTGAAAATATTTTAACTGTATTTGGTCTGTTTGTTTTATATGTTCTCTTAGATGTAAGAAAAGAAACTGAAAATCTATTGAAGAGGTCTAATGTACATAATCATGACGTTAGGTCAAAAAACAATGTTGACATTCCTTTTTGTAGACTGTCTAAGTTAGCAACCAGTTCAAAAATTATCAGCCTCAAATTGTTTAACAAACTCCCCCTTAATGTAAGAAATATTCAGTCAGAAACTTGATTTAAATGTGCTTTGACGAATGGGCTAGTTAAGAACCCAATATATTCGCCGGACAATTTTTTTAAATTTTGGTGACACTGTATTTAATGATTTTAAATAGACTAGTCTGTTATATAAATATTTAACAATTTAACTTTTTGATCTGTGATAATATTTTTACATTGTTATTTATTATGTTAACATTATAGGAGCCACCTGTTTATGTGTAGATATAGTCTGTGTTCAAATGTCTTTTATACAACTTTTATACGCTAGCCTATATTTATCTGTTGACTTTTGACCATGTCTATTGCCCAGAAATGTGCTTAATGACAATAAAGTATTCTTATTCTTATTCTGTAATAATTTTTGAGTTACTTTAAGCATCATTTGC
The DNA here is from genome assembly GCA_035578135.1 of Flexamia atlantica. Classification (NCBI taxonomy): domain Eukaryota; kingdom Metazoa; phylum Arthropoda; class Insecta; order Hemiptera; family Cicadellidae; genus Flexamia; species Flexamia atlantica. The sequence continues at coordinate 2,959,701 of JAQJVK010000008.1, read as the reverse complement.
ATCATTTAAGCACCATTCACAGCATCAATTTAGCAGGGGCTATTGTACGCGATCGCTTAATATTATAATATTATAGGAGCCACCTGTTTGTGTGTAGATATAGTCTGTGTTCAAATGTCTTTTATACAACTTTTATACGCTATATTTATCTGTTGACTTTTGACCATGTCTATTGCCCAGAAATGTGCTTAATGACAATAAAGTATTCTTATTCTTATTCTGTAATAATTTTTGAGTTACTTTAAGCATCATTTGCATAATTTAAGCACCATTCGCAGCATCAGTTTAGCAGGGGCTATTGTACGCGATCACTATTTTGCTAATATTGTAATGAACTCGGATTATCTGGGTTTTTTGTTATCCGGATCGGTGTTTGCCACATTAATCTGGATAATCTGAGGTGTACTGTAGTTTAACTTTGAAAATTAGGAGTACTGTAGGGCTTAGCCTCAAGAAAATTTTGTAAAACTTTCTTAGTACACATCTATGACCCAAGGGAAGCGAACATTCCAAATTTAAGCTCTCTAGGTCTTGTAATTTTGTATCCGAGTCCATTGGAACTGAGGCTGTCTCCAATACTGATAACCTCAAATAATACAGAGTTTGTTTATTTTAAGGTCAGAATGTCCAAAGACCACAATAGTAAGTGCAGTGCTAGTAAAATATTTATCAATATCAAAAGTATGTAAGACAGTAAAAAAAGTTATTTAATTGCAGGACAGGACCTTTATTTAAAAATACCAATCAGTTAAAACATACACTTAAGAATTTACAAATTTTGACATACACTTCCGGAAAAATCAATCAAAATCTGACAGACATAGTTACAAATTTTGACATACACTTCCGGAAAAATCAATCAAAATCTGACAGACATAGTTAGAATTGGAGCAAATAATTTTCCGAATATTTCGGCAAGTCAGATTTGCCCTTGTTCGACGATACCGAACTCGCACCATTATGTTCAGCAGACGACTCGATCAGTTTGCTTATTTGTGATTTTGATTCAAAACAAAAATATAGGTTATTGCAGAGTGGTAGGTTATACCTTAAATGTAAGGGAATCGATATTAAACTACCAACCAAAGTGAACACCAAGCCAAGAAAAAAAAGTTTACAAGATCGAAAAATCCATCCATATTTATCCATCTATCCCTTGAATTAAATCTAAGATGTTTTGCAATGAAGACAATATTTAACAAAGTAAAGGACTAGACCCCTAAAAAAATATATTTATACAGCGAGCAGGGTGCTAAAGTGAATGTAAAATGCATTTTTCTTTCAGCCTTTCCCAGAAGTGTTTATGACAAAATGGTTTTAAAATGTGTAAGTTTAATAAATTGTATTTCATGAACCAAGTTAGTTTTAGCTTGATAAATTAAAACGTCTCACCAAGTTCCAAGTCTCTTCAAACATACTATTTATCACTTACATAAAAGATTTCACGACGTCAAGGTCAATCTCCCCATTGAGGCTGTCAAAGTATTTTTTCAGATCTTGATCACAGTGTTCAAAAACTAGAGTCAACTTCTTATCACTGTGCAGCACATCGTATAATCGGACAATGTTCTTATGCTTAAGCTCTTTAAGCAGACAAATTTCCCGAAGCGCTGATGATGGAACCCCCTAGCAGTAAAATATAGCTTTAATAAATATTTCAGCAAAAAATGCTTAAGTAGATATTGTAGGTTCAAGTATTATATTCAAATCCAATCCAAAAAAAACTTTTGATATTAGATTTTTTTTATAAAAAGATACAGAGGTTTGCCTAGGTCTACATTTACAATATAATCATATGAAAAAAATAAATTCACAAAAGTGTTAACTATAATGCATTATACACAAATTTAAAACAGATGAACATTGATTTACAGTTTAATGTAGGTAGTAGGATAAACATTTATGAATATGATGTATCAAGATATGAATAAACGGGTTTAAATCAATTTTTGTATATACCGTAACCTGTAAGTATAATAGAGAGTTTTATTATATTTAAAAGATCTCCTTTGATCTCTAATCTAGTCTTATAATTTAGAGACTAGTCTTATAATTTAGAGATCACTCTGAATGTAATCTTTTCAATTCTGTAACTTACCTCATCATCATCATCAAGTCTTACTCTCTTAAGAGCTACTATTTCTAATGTTTCTCTGTTTTTTGCTTTAAAGACTGTTCCATAGGTTCCTGCAATAAAAAAATAGAATATGATTACCCAAACAAATAGGGCCTAATGAACAATAATTTTACTGGCAACACACTCACTCACTCCCCACCCTTATTAGGCGCTCCCGATCGTAAACAAATAGGATCGCAACTGTCTTATCACACAAACCAGGGTTTTAGCTGAGTAAAATTTCGTTGTTAATTTTATAGAGCCTCCTTAACACTTTGGGTGCGGCAAAAATATGAGTAAACCTTCCCCAGGGCCTGAACAAATTTTTTACATAAAATCTTACCTTTTATATCCAGAAGCTAGAGTCATGGTCGCAAAATGAGTTTCCAGGCGTATTTTCCAAAAAAAAAAAAAAGGCATCTAAAATCATTGGTCACAGGTGACCAGGCCGGCCCGTGGGAAGGAGTCCGTAGGCGCCGTGGCATAAATCCCCCACAGGTTTTCACACAAAAAATGTTAAATGGCACTATAACTAATGTTTACAATTACATACAGCCCTTTCCTCCCTCCCAACCAGTGTAAATATCATTCACAGTGCACCATGGAACTGCTCAAAGCAATTACCAATACACAATCCTGATTCGTCCGTACCGTCACCAAAACTAAAATAATAAATTTTAAAACGCCATATAACACGCAAAAACACGATGGTAAAAAAGTCAGGGTCCCATGGCAACGCACACGACAACAACTCCGAACTTCTCCGCAAGGCCGCGCCACTGAAACTGATTCATTCCACCGAGTGCGGGCCGGCGCGCGCATCTCGCCAACGGCTATCGGTGACCGGCCTGCACCTCAAGTGTTAAGGGTAGGAACCAAGGATTCCACCCTCTCCATGAAATAAAGTACACCTAAACCAGGAAGATAAACTGAGAAAACCTTAAGACTTGGTTATTGGAATACTTTTAATAATACATTTTTAAATTACAATAGAAACCCACTTTTCTTTAAACATTTTAAATCAATAATAATTATGTAAACAAAGTATCATCTGTTTTTAAGTGTAATATTAAAAACAGTCTTGTAGAATTGATCTTCAACACTCCCCCGCAATTCTACGATTCAAATGAAACAAATTCAATCAAAATAATTTCACCATTTATAAAAGTCCCAGTTCATTTCTGAACCTATTAAATTTTTCAACTGGAAGTCCTTTTGTGAATAAGTCACCAACTTGATTTTCGGTTGCAATGTATTTTATTTCAATAGTCTTCTTTGCAACTAATTCCTTGATATAGTGGAATCTTACATCTATGTGTTTCGACCTCTTCGTTTCCAGAGTTTTAGCCATCTTGATACATGACTGGTTATCTTCATGGATCAACACTGGAGAAATGTAACGACCTAGAATTTCTGTCATCAAGCGGGAGAGGAAGACAGATTCGGTAGCACATGTTGCAAGAGCGATGTACTCTGCTTCACATGTAGACAGAGCAACAACAGGTTGTTTCTTTGTTTTCCATGCAACGGTATTACCGAAAACCTTGAATATATAACCACTAATACTTTTCCTATCTTCTAAATCGTTGGCGAAATCAGAGTCACAGTGGCATTCTATTTCTCTTCCTGTTAAGTTTCTTTTGGTGTACATGAGAGATAAATTCTTTGTACCAATTAAATATCTCACAATACTTTTTAAGTGTTTCCAGTGTGTAATATCATAACAATTTTGAAAAGTACTAAAGTATGTTACCGAAAAACATGAGTCAGGTCTAGTTCCCAGCATAAGGTAGATTAATCTTCCTAGAAGTTGTTTAAATGGCAAATTCTGGCAACATTCGTTACTTTTTGATAACTGAAGTTTTGGTATTATTGGCAAAGATACAGATTGGAATTGATATTAGAACAAAATAAAGTACTGAATGCAGTAACCGATGATATTCCTGAAGAAGAAGGGTTACGGTCGACCTTCATGGAACAAGACATCAAGGCAAGGAGCCTGATAGTTCAGCACATCACGGATGACATCATGTCTACAGTCAGGAATATCATCGGTTACTGCATTCAGTACTTCATTTTGTTCTAATATCAATTCCAATCTGTATCTTTGCCAATAATACCAAAACTTCAGTTATCAAAAAGTAACAAATTTTGCCAGAATTCAGTACTTTATTTCAGGTTATGGGTAACCGTTAATTGGGAATAAGGTTGACTTGGTGGAAATAAGGAAAATGGCTATAGGAACTCAAATATTTGTTCTGAAACCTTTTGATGGGCGCAATTTTAGTAATTGGCTATACAGATTGGAATTGATATTAGGACAAAATAAAGTACTGAATGCAGTAACCGATGATATTCCTGAAGAAGAAGGGTTACGGTCGACCTTCATGGAACAAGACATCAAGGCAAGGAGCCTGATAGTTCAGCACATCACGGATGACATCATGTCTACAGTCAGGACTCAGAGGACGGCAAAAAGTATGATGGATCTTTTAAAAAGGACTTACGGAACGACCGGGATTGGAGAACAAGTAAGGATAAAACAGGAACTTGGAAACCTGAAGTTCAATGGTGAATCTTCCCTACTATCATACTTAACTAAATTTGAATCTTTGGTCAATGATCTAAAGTCTGCCGGAGGTACAATGAATGATCAGGAAATAATAACCACATTTTATCTTCGATGCCCTCACAATTTCAAGCAGTCACTCGTACAGTAGACATTTTATTTCACAAAAATCCTGAAACGATTACTTTAGATTTTCTGAAAAATCAGTTATTATGTGAAGAAGTACGCATTCGAGGGGAATCAAGTACGGTGGTACCTGATTCTGCTGTTTTAGTGGGACAAAAGAAGCAAAAGTTCTTTAAGAAATCTAAATTTCCGGTTAGGGAAGTTAAAGATAGAGACCAGCCATTTAAATTTCGATGTTATGAATGTAATGAAAAAGGACATCGTAAAGCAGATTGTCCTAAGGTAAAGCGTAAACCTTTCAAGTCGCATATGGCAAATAACGATGCGCGTTTTGTGACTGAGAATGAAGTAGTTCTCACTAGCAGTAAACAAGTAGTGACATTTGTAGTAGATTCTGGCTCAACACATCACCTTGTTGACACTAAAACTGGTGTTTTTCTTGAAAATGTTGAAAATGTTAACTTTGACATTCAAGTAGCCAAACATGGACAAACTCTGAAGGCAACAAGATGTGGTAGTTTACGGTTGATTCTTCCAAATGGAAATTTTGTAACCATTGAGAACGTAATCGAATGTAAAAACCTCACACGAAATTTATTGTCGGTTCGTAAAATTGAACAAAAGGGTCATAATATTGTGTTTTCAAATGAACATGCTTTTATTGAGAAAACAGATGATACTTTGTTTACATAATTATTATTGATTTATAATGTTTAAAGAAAAGTGGGTTTCTATTGTAATTTAAAAATGTATTATTAAAAGTATTCCAATAACCAAGTCTTAAGGTTTTCTCAGTTTATCTTCCTGGTTTAGGTGTACTTTATTTCACTCCACTCCATACATCAAGGAGACTTAAGAAAATAATGCATACCATACCATTAAGATCTTAATTCTGCCCAACACCTAAAACCCCCTTTTTCAAACTAACTGTTGAAAGAATTGATACTTCCCATATTGTATGGAGAAAAATCAAAGTCGTAGGTAAACTTCCCCACCCAAATCCCTAACAGGAATGCAGAAAAATGTACAGACCCATAAATTTATCCCGAACCATTGATTTTTTGAGTTTCGACTCAAAATTTCTGACAAACTCTCCTATTACACTAGGGGGCTACGCGACTCAACTGAACCACTGAGGCTTGCTTTTGGGCATTGCGTGATATGGGAATTATCAAACTTAGGCAGCTTAGCACACTTTAGCTCATAGGATTACAATTCGGTTACCAAAAAACGGTGACGAAGTCTTTGTTCCATGACGCAATGATTATATTATCTGATGGTCGCGACACAATGATGATATCGGTGTGCCATGGCACTACTGGTAGACGAACGTCGATGTATAGTTTGTTGGGTAGAACTTGACAACCAATTCCATTGTATTTAAGTTAGGCCTATTGCCAATTGTTTTTTTACTCAATGGAAGTTTATTATCGATAAGTTAGTAGGTAGGCTATAGGCTATGGGAAAATTTTAAATTCAACATAGTTAGACTATAAGGGGAAATGTTCAAATTACTAGAATTGCTTTTTGGAATTTCGATAACTTAAATAGTTTTTTTTTCTACTTATAATCAATTTAAAATAGTCAACTTTGGACATTAATGAAATGTGTTTTATGACCTTTTTTCAAAAAATAAAAAAACAATTCCAGTAGTTTAGAGTATTATTTATTTAAATAATAGGCTATTGCATAGTATGGATATGTTAAAAAATATGGGCCCTAAATGGGTCCGCCCCAAAACCTTACAACGCAAAATGTGCACTGATTTAGCATGGGCTCTTATGGAGCCGAAGTTCCAAAAGTCGCCGCTAGTGTCGCAGAAAAACAAAAACTGGGATGGGTAGGGAGGACTCTTATATCTAGTGTTATAAAGTTTAATTATATTTAGGTTGGTCATGTTTTATTTAGAGTGCAATAGGCCTAATAGAATATTTGACAATAGTTTCAGTTATTGTTATTGGTTGTTATCGATGTTTCTTTCAATACTGACAATTTTAGGAACAGTAATTTACATTGATTCAGTTAAACACGATAGGTTGATAGTTGCAATCGAATTACTGAAATCTAAGCATACGCGAAAACAAAAATTATCTTCGCCCATGCTTAATTATATTGATAAGTTCAGTTACTAAACTTTAGTAAATCACATAGGTAAGTTAAGTAAAAGAATATTTAGTGTAAACATAACCTGTGAAGGTAGAAGGTCAGATATGAAACTCATAACCACGTAAATTAGGCTATAATGTTTAAATATAGAGAAATAATATGTACTTAAAAAATCAAGTTTAACTTGTGCTTACCTTCACCTATTTTTTCAAGTTTTTCATACTTCTGCATTGTTGAGATCAGTCTAATTGGGTGCAGGCCCAAATCAATAAAGTGAATTATATCAAAGATAAAAAAGTAACTTAACGAGTAGATAAAGACACTCGAGAGAAAAATGAAGCTTCAATTATTTTTCGCAGCAAAATGCTAATGTAAAGTATTTAAGCTGGCTCGGGCCTAATACAAAAATAGTTTGAGTTCAATTATTTATTTATCAATGTAAATATAATTCACATTCACGGTAGACAGAAACAGAGACGACGACAGGCGAAGGCGACAGCAAATAGCAGACAACAAAACAAAATGAAGTGAGGAAAAAAGAGAGCTTGACAGATACCACTGATAAGTAAGGTATTTAAGCTGGCTCGGGCCTAATACAAAAATAGTTTGAGTTCAATTATTTATTTATCAATGTAAATATAATTCACATTCACGGTAGACAGAAACAGAGACGACGACAGGCGAAGGCGACAGCAAATAGCAGACAACAAAACAAAATGAAATGAGGAAAAAAAGAGAGCTTGACAGATACCACTGATAAATAAATTGCACTTCATCATTCGTTTCTGAACGCAAGTGCCATGCTATATAGAAAAAAACATTTCGAACGTATGAGGGTTATTTTTTAACTAAGGGTTAAAAAATTTTTAAACTTAACAATTTTTATTTTTATTTCTTATGAAATAAAATACAAGCTTTCCTCCTTTTTTTCTAATAACTTGCAACAAAATGTAGGTTTCTTAAACTGGTGCGTTTCAAAACGTCCAGGCTTGCTATTTTGAAATATTATGACGTACAGGGTCGGCTCTACCATATAGGCGAACTAGGTGACCGCCTGGGGCGCCAGGGCCTGAGGGGCGCCAAAGGGGGCGCTGAGCGGCCCCGTTTTTTTATGAAAGGAAGGCGCAAATAAAACACTTACTTTGGAAAGGAAAATCATGAAAGTAGCATGAACCTAACTTCAATTTATATTTACATTTTATTAAATTATAAGTTTATAATTTGGGAATAGGTCGCGAGAATATGCTCTGCTATTCAATAGGTACAATGTAAGGGGTGTTTACCGCTTTCATTATCTCGGTGACCACAGGGCCGGCTCTACCATAGGGCGCCAAAGCCTGAGGGGCGCCAAATCGGGCGCTGAGCGGTCCCGTTTTTTTATGAAAGGAAGGCGCAAATAAAACACTTACTTTGGAAAGGAAAATCATGAAAGTAAGCCTAACTTCAATTTATATTTACATTTTATTAAATTATAAGTTTATAATTTGGGATTAGCTCGCGGGAATATGCTCTGCTTGTTACTTTTTTAAACACTTTCAAACTACTGTATAAACTTATCTCAAATAGTGGAAAATCCCGCCCTCCCAAACTTATGATTATCTTCCAATATACTAAGCATGCGACATTCTCTGCTCCCTAGGCGCCCTCGCCGTTATACAATAGTTCAGGTTTATTTTTATCTTGACAGCCAAATTTGAAGACTGGTCCACTGTAGTCCACCATTTTCCCAATGCTGGCAAGTAATGTGGTTTTGTTTTGTAAATTATTGTTCTTAATTACTTGCCTAAAAGTTTTTTAATTGTTTGGTTTGTATATTAATTATATTATTTTTATTTGATAAACGGAGAAATCATATTATTTAAATATTTTTCCAAAGGACCAACTCCATCTTAATTTTATGAAGCATCATTTTATGAGCACAATTTTTCAAATGGTATCGTGTCTATTGGACACTCGATGTGCAGTCTTCAACTTGATGAAGTACAGTAAAAACGTAGGAGCCGGAAGGGGACAAATAATTATATCATTATTTTTGACTTATTTCGTTTTAATTTTGTTTATAACATGGAACCCCATGAGGTCCAGTGTTAAATATTTAATTTTTACTCTCAAATTCCTTTCACGCCATTAATTTCGCTATCTAATTAATGAAAAAACAGCCCTGATGATGCCCCTTAATAAATCGGGGGGGGGGGGATTATTGTTGACATTTCAATAAATTGGATTGCTGAAGACAGAGAGGTTTTTCACTAATCACTGGTTTAAACCATCGATGTAAATAAGTACACTGGATTGGTAACTCAGTCCCCGCGACGCGAGCCGCCGGCAGTGGTTGCGTTTAAGACTTTGCAGGGGCGATGGGGGAACGGATCTTTTGCCGGCCAACTTGTACTGACCGTCCAGTTAAATATAATTGTAATTACTTAATAGTTATAGCAATACATCTATTATAGCAAGCTTTACCCGTAAAACTGCTCCCAAATCCGTGCGGTTTCAATACGTTTAACAATACAGTTTCGCGCTTTTTCCCCCAACGCCCCTTCAATTCGGCCCGGCTGCAACCCCAACGCACAGCTGTGTTGGCTCGGAAATCTCTACAAGAGCCTTACGGGGAGTGCGCTATCCAGTTCTATTTATTTACATCGATGGTTTAAACCCTGAACAAAATTTTCCAGTTTCAGGTGTTTGCTTGGGGATATCAAAATTACACGGACTCACTTTCCTTTCATTACAATAAATATTTACTTTGAACAAGAAACTTTGAGAACAAAAAAACTGACAACTTTCAAAAACTATTACCTTGAACCGTAACTGTACCATGAACTGTTTCGTTATCTACATAATGTATTGAAAAAAGTCTATTCTTGGCTGTTTAGTGTTTTATCTTTAGTAAGTAAAAGTGATAGGGGAATATGCACTGATAAGCCCCTAGAATACAATGACCCCAAACAACTCATACCTTTATTTCATCTGCGGTTTTAACGTGGTGGTAGATACTGATCAAATCAAACAATTTGTTCCCAAAAATTACATATAAAGCAATAAATAATGGAGTAAAAAAATCATCTTAAAATATATTAACCAGCAAATCCTTAATGGACTAATCCAGCAAATGGATTAATCCATAATAGTACAAATCGTTTTATAACTTTATTTGAACGTAATAAAAATTATAATAATAATATGCAAATATATCCTGAGAAACGTGACAAAGAATTGTAACGTGGGAGAAAAATTGTAATTCATCCACGATAATACAAGTCTCTTCTCGTTTTGTTTTACACAAGTACTTATCAAAAATAAACCACACAAGGAGGTAAAAATAATTATAATAGTGAAATGGCTACCAAGGCTTATGACGGTGAGTCTACAAAAAAAATTGATAATTGATTAATTAAAATTTAAATAAAGGTATTAGAACTTAAAAATGTAGTAATTGGATTTTTACTACGGTATATACTAATGCCCCGATACTAATGCCCCGATACTAATGTACCCTTTTACTGAACTGTTAGAAAGTGGGGGGGGCCAAACTATACCTTCGCCTAGGGCGCCTAAAACTCTTGAGCCGGCCCTGATGACGTAGCTATTTCATAACGTCCACGCTCATTGTACAGGTTAAAATTTAGTATAACATGTTCCAAATATCTACATACAAACATCCCGCGTCGTCCCGTAGACCGCATATGACGGCATGAGACCAGACCGTGAATACTCCATCCCAACCTTGTGAAATTGCCGCAATAGGAGGGGAATAGGTCAACAGGGCTTACATACAATTATGTTAAGTTGAGTAGCCCTCCCAGTTCGAGTCGCGATATTCTTCCAGGGAGTAAAAACAACCCTGGATTAAAAAGTCTTTGAGTTTGGAGCAAAATTTATTGATGTTCTGTACGTCTTTCAGGGGTTGTGGAAGTTTAGAGTATAGCTTAATACCCTGATAACTAGGTTTAGATTCAAACGCCTTGAGGTTGTGGCACATTGAGATTCTTACATCTCTAAATCTGGTATTGTAACTGTGCTCAACCGGAAAGCTTAACTGATTAGAAACTTTAACATCGATTCAAAAATGAACAGGGATGGAACAGTAAGTATTTTTAATTGTCTGAAGGATTCTCCGCAATGATCTCTGAACCTCAGCCCAGAGATATAGCGGATCGCTCTTTTTTGGAGTTTGAACATATTGTATCAAGATGAAGTTTTGATGAGGATCCCCACAGAACAATTGAATATTGAAGATGGGATTCATTCAGCCCATAATAGTCAAGTTTTGACAGCTTTGTGTTACCAAATGAGACAATGTTGCGAAGGACAAACAGTCCCACAGCAAGGCGGGGACTGTTCAAGTATTCAATGTGGCCCTCCCAATCGAGGTTTCAATCAAGCATGACGCCAAGAAACTTGACAGAATCTAAACAACTCAGGATAGTGTCTCCTATTGCAAGCTGTGGGAAGTGGGTCAAGTGAGACTGTTGTATTTATCTTGTCTGTATGTAAAGAAAGGTTGTTTTGTCTGGGTTCAATGATAAGTTGTGATCAGAAAAGTATTGTGCGAGTTGGTTGACTTCTACGTTGGCGTTGATTTCTAGTCTGAATTGGTCAGTATCTCTAGTGATTAAACTTGTGTCGTCGGCGTAAATTATGAGATTGTCAGGAGGAAGGTGGAGGTGGATGTCATTTACGTAGATTAGGAAGAGTAGGGGTCCCAAGATTGAGCCTTGAGGAACCCCTAGGTAGACCTGTGTCAAGTCAGATTGAAAAGAAAGCTTGTGCCTTTGGTCAGTGAAAAAGTCGATTTCGGTGATTTGAGTTCTGTTAGTCATGTAGGAGTCTAACCTGTTCAGGGCAACACCGGACAACCCCAGAGCCGCCGCCTTCTCAACCTTCTCCACCGCCTTATCTAGGTTTGTATAACGTCCAGGTTTCGTCCCGTCTCCCAAATGACTTAATCAGTGAAGCATTATCGAACGTAGTTCATTATTACTATATGGCATTATCTTCCAAGATGAAATCTTTAGAGTCTGGAGATAGGGGACATCCATAAATTATATCATTTTAAAATAGGGAGAAGGGTAGACTAAATATGCCGAAGGATGATGTGCTTGTTGGTAGGGGGGGGGGGGTTGGACATTTTAGGCAACATAATTTTTCAATCAGTGTTTTACAACTCATTTCAAAATAAAACAATCAAATATTTATTTGATTTCGATTCAATAATTATTACAATTATTTAGCTTAGAAAAATACACAATGACTAATATGTATTTATTATTAAAAATAACCGGTTAGATGGTCAGCTTCAGTCAGGTTGAAATAAAGCTTGAGTAATTGCAGATTTTAATGGTAATTTTTTTTTAGATCTAGGACAGCACTCATCAGTATGCTGTAGGCCTTATCTACAAAGTTCGACAAATTTAAAGTTTAAAAAAGTTCTGTTTTGAATTGTTGACCAAGAAAAAATCAGCATAAAATGTGTTAAAACTATTTCAAGGGTGTAAACAATAAAACAATCCATCGAAAACTTTAAGAGAAAAAATAGAAAACATGGAGAAGGCCCTAGGAGGTGTTGCCTGATGTCACATGTAAAGGAATAATGAATGACCTGCCTGATTTTTACTGTCGCCGAAATATAATTCCACCACACTTTCATTTTCCTACCTAACACTAACACCACCGGTCTGACACTTAAATGGAGCCAAGTGGTAAGCTTATTGGAGCGGGGTAGTTCGAAGCACTTTAGTTAGATGTCGTTGTAAAAACATGGTTTTCTTCTTCTTCACTGAATCAGCCAATCAAAACCACGATAACGATCTGCTAACTTTCTATTCCGTTTCCCCTGATTTTATGTCAAGACGTGTACACAACCCAAACGAGTTGGAATTTGAGTATGGGAAAATATCTAAATACAGTATTTATTTGGTTGTTAATGGGTTCTAGGTATTTTCCGTCTTTTCAAAGTCACGAATCTCACGACCGTTACTTGTCCCTTGGGTCCATTCTTCAACGTTCATGCTATTTTTAGAACAATTATGCGTGCTAAAATAAATAATGCTACTTTTTATATCATCACTAATTATTAAACTTACAAAAAAGAGTATTTAATAATTTTTTATTTATTGCAAACTGAGTATTACGACAAAATAAGTCTGTCCCTCGATTTTAAGTCCCGACCGTAACAGCAAAATTTGGAACTTTGGAACACGACATTGGAACCTGTTGACGACAGAAGCAGTTGGTTTGAAAATACAGATGTGAACGGGCTTGCTTGTCGTTGCTCCAGTGATTTTTCTTTCTTTTCAAGCATATCAAGATTGATAAAGGTAAGTTTGTGTTTTTGGTAATTTTGATGTGTCCAAGACCGTACGTAGTTGTTTGTTACAGTAGACATGGTGTTAATTTTGGTTGATATGATATTTTAATTGCTACGCTAACCTAGAAGTCCACTTTGTCTTCTCAAACACGAGGTGCAGGGCTACCAACAGAACAGGGACAAATAATTGTGATATCACGACCGCATTTGTCACAACCAAAACCATTTTGTCACGACCACGATAACCTTATCGATTGTACGGGGGTACGGTCGTGAAAATCATTATAAATTGCATTGTAAATTGCACTATTCAATTTAAGTTAAACACAATTTTATCTTATAATAATACAATTGAAGGATTTATGAAAAAGTAAAATTGTAGTTTTTGAAATATGTAAATATTTAAGGTAATGCTTATATTTTAATATAAATTTTTGTGGAATAGAGTACAGTCAACTCCCAAATAACCAGGATATTGGCCCATTAAAGTGCCACAGATAATTTAAAATGATAATTTAAAACAAAGGCATTAAATAAATTGAGTAAATCGACCGGCGATTCTCGTTTTTTCCACACCGTACCCCTGTGCCTGACCGTATCTTTCATGATTTGGGTTATAAAAAGTACAAAAATTGATATATCATCATATAAAACTATAATCACCCACAAAAAAGACGCCCTTATGAGGACATAAAGGTTTTTTGATATATCAGGAACGATTGCTCTAAGCTAGACAAACTTTAAGAGATTTTTTAGCTGTTTTTCGATTTTTTAATTTTTCGAATTTTTTTAGAAATACCAAATTAACTTAAGGCCTAATGAGTTGTTTATTGCAATATTGTCCTAAAACTAAATCTATTTACAGCAAAAAATATTTATGAAACCACATTAAATATTTTATTCTTCATTTTTACGTTGGTTACGGTCAGTGACAAAAATTCGTGTTCTTTCATGTAAGATGCTGTATCATTGAATATACACACAAGATTTTGCGTTACCTTGGCTAATCTATGAATCTTCAAATGTCAATCGATTTAAAAAATCGAAAACGTTTTGAAAAAAATGAAAAAAAATTCGCAAGTGATTTCCTAAGAGGGCACGATAAAAAAATTTCACTCGGTGGTCGTTTGTTCGACCGCCTATTATTTTTAACCGACTTTTCTAATGTCGGATGACAGCAAATGGAAAGGAAATCAATCAGAGTGTTTTATTTAGATGATAGTTCTCATGCCCACATAGTCTAGCTAGCTATGGGACGAACTTCATAATATAAGTAGTGGTGGACGTTCATTACCATAGAACAAGGGCAACCCAAACATCTGAATTTCCCAAACATTTGACGAACATTTGAGAAAGAAAGTTCTAATTTGTCGAGCAAAGACGAATCCGTGCAAATACAAACGTGTGCCTTACACTTGGGAGAGAAGTATTGTACTCTCCCTACTAAGCGTGATTGTAAACTAAGTGTATGCCTAGTTTCTGCATCTAGCTCTCGGGGTTGTTTCTTTTTTTAACAGTAAATAGGAACTTAAGTAAATAGGAGGTGCTCTGGAGATGGGATTTTATGACAAACTATTGACAGTGAAGACACAGTGATACACGTTTCAACACATTGATGCATGTTTCAACGCTTTGAGCTTTAAAATGTCAATTTTAGTTGCACCTAAAAGTTCAGGTTTTAAAACACATTATAAATTTGAAACCTGTATTTTGTAATGGGAGGATATTTCAGTGTTAGCCTACATATTTTACTCGATTTTGAAATGTACCAATAACAATATGCCTAAATTAATTAAGGCTTTTCAAAGAAAGTTATGTTATTTGCTTAGGTAAAAATGTGCCAAATATGTATTTAAGTTGCGAAACAAAAAGAGGGTCTGTTTGAAAATTTAATTCTTTGGCTGTTATGTGAATTGAATAATTTGTTTTTACGGCGAATGTCTATTTTCTAAATGCTATTTAGAGATTAGTTCATCAGTAAATCAGTGGTGTGTCCATATTCTTGCCGATTGTTGTTAAGACCTAACAAAGATGAATGCAAGAAAATGATGCGTAGATGTTGTGTAGAATGACAACGAGGAATGAGACATGAAGATGCGCCAAGCAATGAAGATCCATTTAAACTAACCCCCATTTAATGTGAAATTAATGCTAATGCACTGACGAAATTTCAAAGTGTAGAACGTACAAAAGTGTAAACATGGACACTATTAAAGCAGATGAAATAAATGAACTTCCCAAATTCCGTGAGGACTTTCTTACCCAAATTGAAGTTTTTAGTATAAATAATTAAGTTATTTTTAAAAGTTTGCTCCGATGAGAAGTTTAATTGCTGGCAATTTTATTCCAGTGCTATGACATAATAAAATTAGAAGGAAACTAAAAAATCACAAAAATTCACAAAAATTCACACAGTTCATCACTAAAAGGTATTTTACGCTGCAAACTCCATACATAATCAACATGAAAGTAAAGTCTATTTACCAAGTCATTTTTATAAGTCACGAAGTGACGCGGGCTGCTAGTGTTAGTTATAGAAATTTATCCTCAGTTTAAAAAACGAAAAGGCAAGTCCAAGTAAATGATAAATCCTATCTACTCTGTATATTTTAAAATATAAAATTATAAAATGGGCTAAAAAATTAACTTTGATGTTTATTGATTGATTTGTCTAATACTTGGGTATGTTGTAAACTTAAGCTAGTACTTTGTAAATCCCATTTACTATGTATATTTTAAAATATAAAAATTTTAAATGGACCAAAAATATTAACTTTGATGTTTATAGTTTGATTTGTCTAATACTTGGGTATGTTGTTAAGCTAAGCAAGTGCGTGTTAAATGGTGTATATTAACTATATTTTCGTTGTATATTCCCAATTATAAAATAGGCTAAAAATACAAACTTGGAGCTTTATTGTCTGATTTGTCTAATATTTGGGTGTGTTGTTAACCTAAGCAACTGAACTTGTAAATAGCATATGCCAATCTAATATTACCACTAACTTTTAAAATATAAAATTACAAAATATATAAAAATGCTAATTTTGTATTTGTTAACAGATCTGTCTAATATTTGAGTATAGTGTTATTTTAAGTAAGTGCATGTGTAAATGGTATATATTAATTATACCTGCCTTGTATATTTTAAATTATAAAATTACAAAACAAGCAAAAATATTAACTTTTGTCTTTATTATTTGATTTGTCTGTGTTTTTGATATGCTGTTAACTTAAGTTAGTGCATGTGTAAATTGTATGCAATATTTCCATTTACCTTGTATATTTTAAAATTATAAAATTACAAAATAAGGAAAAATCTTAACTTGTTTATTTATTAACTGATTCATCTGTATTTTGATATGTTGTTAGCTTAAGCTAATGTATGTTTATAATGTGTATATTATTCTTATTTACTCTGTATATGTTAAATTATAAAATTATAAATATTGATTGAAAATTAATTTTGCTCTTTATTGTCTAATCTTTTTAGTATTTGGATATGTAGTTATTCTGTGTTAGCAATTTGTAAAACCTGTATAATTGATATCTACCTTCTATATTTTGTATTATAAAGTTACAAATGTAGGTTAAAAAATTAATTTGCCTCTTTATTGTTTGATCTATCTATTGTTTGGATATGTCATTGTCCTAGACTAATATATGTGGAACTGCTAAATTTTATTCAAATATACCCTGTACAGTTTAAATTATAAAATTACAGGGTAAAACAACAGGTAAAAAAAATTATTTTAGTTTTTATTGGACAATTTTAAAACTTTTGTTTTACGACAGTTCTTACCCAGTACATGTGTAAATTGTACATAGTAATCCTATCTGCCCTGTATAATTTAAGTTGTAAAATTATATAAACAGGTAAAATATTAACTTTTTTCTTTGTTAATTGATTTATCAAATAATTGGATATGTATTAGTCGTAAGCTAATGCTTAGTATAATATAAAAGGGTGAAATTACAAATGCAGGTAAAAACAAATTAACTGATCCACCTCTAATGTTAGCATGTTGTTAACCTAAACAAGTACATGTGTAATTCTAATCCAATGTACCCTGTTATGTAATATTTGTGTAAAAAATGTACGTTGGACTTACACATTTAATTTGACAGACAATAATAAGAATATACAAAGCCTAAAACCTGGAAATTATAATTTGATATATTACAGAACTTGTAGTATTTGTATAAAACTGTTTGTTGGACCTACATACTTAGTCTGGCAGAAATTTAAAAGAATTTACAGAACATGTAAAATAATTATTATTACTTTATAGTTATAGAGGTTTGTATAGATATTTGTATAGAGTTAATTAATTAATTATTTTAATTTATATATTCTGTAAATAATCTACTAATATGGTGTACTATCCAAATACTAAAAAGATTAGACAATAAAGAGCAAAATTAATTTTCAATCAATATTTATAATTTTATAATTTAACATATACAGAGTAAATAGGAATAATATACACATTGTAAACATACATTAGCTTAAGCTAACAACATATCAAAATACAGATGAATCAGTTAATAAATACACAAGTTAAGATTTTTCCTTATTTTGTAATTTTATAATTTTAAAATATACAAGGTAAATGGAAATATTGCATACAATTTACACATGCACTAACTTAAGTTAACAGCATATCAAAAACACAGACAAATCAAATAATAAAGACAAAAGTTAATATTTTTGCTTGTTTTGTAATTTTATAATTTAAAATATACAAGGCAGGTATAATTAATATATACCATTTACACATGCACTTACTTAAAATAACACTATACTCAAATATTAGACAGATCTGTTAATAAATACAAAATTAGCATTTTTATATATTTTGTAATTTTATATTTTAAAAGTTAGTGGTAATATTAGATTGGCATAT
This sequence comes from Flexamia atlantica, assembly GCA_035578135.1. Classification (NCBI taxonomy): domain Eukaryota; kingdom Metazoa; phylum Arthropoda; class Insecta; order Hemiptera; family Cicadellidae; genus Flexamia; species Flexamia atlantica. The sequence continues at coordinate 2,941,567 of JAQJVK010000008.1, read as the reverse complement.
GCTATTTACAAGTTCAGTTGCTTAGGTTAACAACACACCCAAATATTAGACAAATCAGACAATAAAGCTCCAAGTTTGTATTTTTAGCCTATTTTATAATTGGGAATATACAACGAAAATATAGTTAATATACACCATTTAACACGCACTTGCTTAGCTTAACAACATACCCAAGTATTAGACAAATCAAACTATAAACATCAAAGTTAATATTTTTGGTCCATTTAAAATTTTTATATTTTAAAATATACAGAGTAAATGGGATTTACAAAGTACTAGCTTAAGTTTACAACATACCCAAGTATTAGACAAATCAATCAATAAACATCAAAGTTAATTTTTTAGCCCATTTTGTAATTTTATATTTTAAAATATACAGAGTAGATAGGATTAATATATATCATTTACAAATATACTAGCTTAAGATATCGACATACCCAAATATTAGACAAGTCAGGCAATAAATAGCAAAGTTGATAATTTCACTCATTTTATAATTTTACCATTTAAAATATACAGGGTAGATTTGATTAATATATGCTATTTCCAAATTCACTTACTTAGCTGAACAACATATCCAATTATTAGACAAATCAGACAATAAAGACCAAAGTTAATATTTTTGGGCTGTTTTATAATTTTATATTTTAAAATATACAAGTTAGATAGAAATAAAACACATCATTTACAGATGCACCTACTTAGGTTAACAACATACCCAAATATTAGACTAATAAAAATATAAACATCAAAGTTAATATTTTTAGCCCCTTTTATAATTGTATATTTTAAAATATACAGAGCAGATAGGATTAACATATATCATTTACAAATATACTAGCTTAAGTTAACATCATACCCAAATATTAGACAAATCAGACAACAAATAGGAAAGTTGATATTTTTGGGCTATTTTATAATTTTAAATTTAAAAATATACGGACTAGATAAAAATAATATATATCATTTATACATGCACTAGCCTAGATTAACAACATACCCAAATATTAGACAAATCTGTTAACAAAGACAAAAGTTAGCATTTTTACTTGTAATTTTATATTTTAAAAGATATAGGGTAGATTGAATTAGTTTATACGATTTACAAGTTCACTTGCTTAGTTTAGCAACATATCCAAATATTAGACAAATCGGACAATAAAGACCTAAGTTAATTTTTTTTGGACAGTTTTGTAATTTTATATTTAAAAATATAGTGCAGGGTTAAGAATAACATATATGCCATTTACAAAGTACTCACATAGGTAAACAACATACCCAAATAATAGCCAGGGATCAGGGCGGGTTCAGGGGTCGGTGCAAGAAATGAACCCCATAAGAATAACATGGGAAAACCTGCTAAAATCTATTACAAAACGGTATATCTACACTTTTAGTCTATTCTTATATCTTTGTACTTTAAAAGAAACATGTGTGCTAATTCTAAAGGTGAAAGGTGTGCTATAAAACTCTTATTAGCAAAAATGAGGGTGCCGCCTCCGGCGATAACCTATACTACTTTAGTAGAGAATAAATTGCTTCTACATAAGACTATTTTGAAACCAATTTGGACATATGGTGTGCAGCTTTGGGGTTCTGCAAGTGTCTCTAACATTGAAATAATTCAAAGGTACCAGTCAAAATTATTACGCAAGATTGCCAATGCACCTTGGTATGTTTCCAACAGGACCTTACATGAAGACTTTAAAATACCTTCAGTGAAAGAAGAGATCACGAGATTTAGTGAAAATTATATTGAAAAATTATAAAACCATCCTAATTACCTATCCTTGAACCTACTCGACAATACAGACACTGTTTACAGACACAGACTGAAGAGGTCTTCAATCTTGGACTTGCCATTTCGTTTTTTAAACTGAGGATAAATTTCTATAACTAACACTAGCAGCCCGCGTCACTTCGTGACTTATAAAAATGACTTGGTAAATAGACTTTACTTTCATGTTGATTATGTATGGAGTTTGCAGCGTAAAATACCTTTTAGTGATGAGCTGTGTGAATTTTTGTAATTTTTTAGTTTCCTTCTAATTTTATTATGTCATAGCACTGGAATAAAATTGCCAGCAATTAAACTTCTCATCGGAGCAAACTTTTAAAAATAACTTATTAATTTATACTAAAAACTTCAATTTGGGTAAGAAAGTCCTCACGGAATTCGAGAAGTTCATTTATTTCATCTGCTTTAATAGTGTCCATGTTTACACTTTTGTACGTTCTACACTTTGAAATTTCGTCAGTGCATTAGCATTAATTTCACATTAAATGGGGGTTAGTTTAAATGGATCTTCATTGCTTGGCGCATCTTCATGTCTCATTCCTCGTTGTCATTCTACACAACATCTACGCATCATTTTCTTGCATTCATCTTTGTTAGGTCTTAACAACAATCGGCAAGAATATGGACACACCACTGATTTACTGATGAACTAATCTCTAAATAGCATTTAGAAAATAGACATTCGCCGTAAAAACAAATTATTCAATTCACATAACAGCCAAAGAATTAAATTTTCAAACAGACCCTCTTTTTGTTTTGCAACTTAAATACATATTTGGCACATTTTTACCCAAGCAAATAACATAACTTTCTTTGAAAAGCCTTAATTAATTTAGGTATATTGTTATTGGTACATTTCAAAATCGAGTAAAATATGTAGGCTAACACTGAAATATCCTCCCAGTATAAAATACAGGTTTCAAATTTATAATGTGTTTTAAAACCTGAATCTTTTAGGTTAACATTAAACTAAAATTGATATTTTAAAGCTCAAAGCGTTGAAACATGCATCAATGTGTTGAAACGTGTATCACTGTGTCTTCACTGTCAATAGTTTGTCATAAAATCCCATCTCCAGAGCACCTCCTATTTACTTAAGTTCCTTTTTAAGAAAATAAATACAGTAAATAAAGATGAATACAGACTGTTGGTCTTAGTTTCAAAATGGCAAATACTCTCCCTTATATTTTCTGTTGTCTTAGAAAAACTTCAGTATTTTAAGAAATCAAAATCATAATGACAATGACATCTGCTTTCCCAGCATTCTATTACATATATATATATATATATATATATATATATATCTTTTTTTTACAAATGTAGCTACTTCCATTCACTCTGAAATAGGCACAAAATCAATATCAGGCTTCAAATTAGCTACAGACAATACTTTTCATAATTTCAATCCATGCAATAAAGCCGAGTTAGTTAAAATAATTGACAGTCTAAAAGCTAGTCATTCCTGCGGTGTTGACGGCATTTCTATGAAAACCGTTAAGCACTGTAGAGATGAGCTGGCTGAACCCCTCACTTGCAATATTAACTGCTCCTTGGCCAGTGGTACTTTTCCTGATATTTTTAAAACCTCGAAGATCAAACCAATTTTTAAAAAAGGCGACGATCAGGAAAGTTCCAACTACCGTCCAATATCACTCCTTTCTGCAATCTCTAAAATCTATGAGAAGGTGGTGTACAACCGGCTCAGCACTTTTTTGGAATCAAATTCACTCTTTTTTCAACGGCAATTCGGTTTCCGGAAGGGACTGTCAACAAAGTCTGCACTCATTCAATTTGTCACTGACTGTCTGGACACCCTGGATGGTGGGGGCAGCATGGTCGGATGCTTTGCTGATTTATCCAAGGCGTTCGACTGTGTTGACCCTGCCATCCTGTCCGAAAAAATGGCCTGCCTTGGGGTGTGCGGCACAGCCCTCAAATGGCTGGAGTCGTACATGCTGGGCAGGAAACAAATCACTGAAATAAACGTTTTTCAAAAATCCGGTGTTAAATCCTCTGTTCTTTCTGATGTGCATGAGGTGAGGAATGGTGTGCCCCAGGGCTCAATTCTGGGGCCCCTCCTTTTCTTCATGTACATTAATGACATTCAAGACAATTTCTCCACCGAAGATCTGATCATCTATGCCGATGACACCACCCTCCTCTCAAGAAATAAAAATCAAACTGCTCTGGAAATTGAATCCTTCATTAAAGTAAATGATTTGGCTCAATATTTTTCCGACAACAAACTTTCTCTCAATGCATAAAAGACCAATTATTTGTATTTTCAAACTAAACAAAGACAACTCTCTTCTTCCACAAAATATCCCCACTTAGCAGTCAGGGATACCGTTCTGACAGGCCTGAGTTCTTCCCAATTTCTTGGGGTGATTGTGGACGATAGTCTGAGTTGGAATGAACATGTCAAACATCTTTGCACTAAGCTCTCGGCAGGTCTGTTTGTCCTCAGACAAATCTCCACTCTTGCCAACTGTTCTCTCTCTAAATTGGTTTACCATAGCCTAATTGAATCTCATATAAATTATTCAATAGTACTCTGGGGAATGTCATCCAAACTTAACTTAGATTCAGTTTTTAAAATTCAAAAGAGAGCCATCAGGTATATTCTCAGACTAAAACCTAGAGATCATTGTTCAGACGCCTTTAAAGAATTAAGGATTATGACTGTTCCATGCCTTTTCATTTTTGAGACTATTATGTATGTTAAGTTAACTAATCAACTTTTTCTGGATCCACCCCATTCATAAAACACTAGATTTAGAAACAATAGAACTGCTGTAACTCATAATTTGTCAATGTTTGAGAGAAAACCAAGCTTCATTGGATTGAAATTTTTCCAAAACCTGCCAGTAGATATTAAGTCAATTCAACAAACTAACAAATTCAAACTTGCTCTGAAGCAGTTTTTAATTTCAAACTGTTTTTACACCATTGAAGATTTTCTATCTGGTTACGTAACCTAGTCCTGATCCATTTCATTATGGAACCTAACTAACCTTAACCTTAACCTAAACCCAAAACAATCCAAGAGAAGACATGTAGCCCAAGATTTAATAGAATGACGGATTCCATGCCTCAGTGAGGTCAACGGAATGACGACGAAGGTAAAAGGTAAAAGGTAAGAAGAAGAAGAGGATCTTCTTATTGGCTGAGAGACAGCCAATCAGCGCAACGCTAGCAGTTTGTTTTGTTTGTTTATAGTTTTTGTTTCAACTTGATTTGTCGACTGCGATTGTATGTCAAACTCTTTCTCAACTAACAATGCAACCACTTTATTAGGCTGATATAGTTTACATATTATATTGCTTCTATAATATTTATATCTAAATTAAGGCCTAATTCATTGACAATTACTCCGAAAAATTAATATTGTTCCGTAATTGGTTGCTCAATTATTGAAAACCATCGTCAGTGTTAAGATCAGAGAGAGGACTGTGACCTCATTTTTTCAAAAGAAAACTGAATTGAAATGGTACTTTAGTTAGGTTAGATAAGGTTTGTGTTAAGGGAAGGGATTTCAATGAACAAAATTTGAAAGAACTTGCTTTTAGGTTTAGGATGGGAGGATGTTTTTATTGCTGATACTATAGACAGTAAATATTGTAGTTTGATCAACACCATTAAGTACTACATTGAAGTATCTTGTCCTACAAAGAAACTTATGTTAAGCAGTGTAAAAAACAAAAAGTGGTTCACTGATGAGTTAAATGCCCTAAAGCAAGAACTTTTGTTAGTTTATACTGACTGGGTAAAAACCCGTGATTCATATTTGAGAGATGAGTACAATTTTAAAAAGAAGGCCTACAAGAAAACAATTCACGAGGCAAAATCCAACTATGTCCTCAAAGAGATCGATTCTTCAAAAAACCCCTCAAAGACAGCATGGAATTTCATTAACCAATCTAGAAATAAGAGTGCCAACAAAACAAAAAATATTTCACTCAAATGTGAAGGTCATGTAGAAACAAATCCTCTGATTGTTAGTAATATATTCAATGATTTTTTCTCACTTTCAGCCAATTCCGCTTCTTGTGTTTTAGACCCAGTATTTGTTAATCCTGCCCTTGACATTTCTCAATTTAACCAGGTTTCTGTTAGTGAATTGACAAAATTGGTTAATGAAATGCCTAACAAAAAATCTGCAGGTTGTGATGGAATTTCAATGAATATAATTAAATCTTGTTTTTCATCTCTCAAATTTCCATTGTTGCATTTAGTCAATTTTTCATTTGAGTCTGGGAAATTTCCAGATGACGCCAAACTAGCTCTCATTAAACCACTTTATAAAAAAGATGACCCACACCTTCCAGGAAGCTACCGCCCAATCTCACACCTACCGACTATCTCTAAGATTTTAGAGAAAGTTGTGTGTGAAAGATTAATCACTTATTTGAATAATAACAACTTGCTTTATCCAAACCAATTTGGTTATCAGAAAAGGAAGTCAACCAAACTTACCCTAATTAACTTCATTAATATGTGTGTCGATGCCTTGGAGGGTGGTGAGGCTTCCATCGGCTGCTTCATCGACCTCTCCAAGGCATTTGACACAGTCAATCATAAAATCCTTTTGGACAAACTTGTGAAACTTGGCATCAAGGGTACAGTTTTGAATTGGTTTACTTCCTATCTTGCAAACAGAACTCACCAAACTGTCATTGATTTTACCCACCCTGGCGGGCTGAGGGAGCAGTTCGCATCCAAACTTTCACATCTTCAAGTAGGAGTGCCGCAAGGCTCAATCCTAGGCCCAATTCTGTTCTTAATCTACATCAATGATATTGCCGATCATATACCCATCAACTCATTTTGACCATTTTTGCAGATGACACATCCCTTTTCTCTAGACATAAAGATCTGTCTTTGTTGGAACAAGAAAATCACACTTTGATCAATCAACTTTCTCAGTACTTTTCCAAACTTCATTTGGACATAAATCCTAAGAAATCCAGTTACATTTTCTTCTCAACTGATTCTAAAAAAAGATACATGCAAAGGGAGGGTGTGGATGCTCCCTTGGTTTGTCTGGGTGAGGAATTTTTAGAAATGTCCGATACGGTGGACTACCTAGGTGTGAGATTGGACGGCGGTCTTTCCTGGAACGATCATGTCAGTAAATTAGCCGACATCCTTTCTGGAAATGTTTTTGTTATAAGGAATATTGCAACTTTAAATTGTCTTCACCTGTCTAGATTAGTATATTTTAGTTTATTTGAAAGTCATTTAAGATATTCTATTGTACTTTGGGGAAATTCTAGTAAGCAAAATTTAATGAAAATCTTTGTTATTCAGAAGAGAGCCATTAGAGCTATGCTAAAACTCCGACCACGCGACTCATGTCGCCAACATGTCATAGATTTAAGTATATTGACTGTTCCCTCTCTTTTCATATATGAATCTATTTGCTATGTCAAAGAACACAATCTTATACCGCCTCACAATCATACTTATAACACCAGAAATAGACATTTGAATCCTTCAATTCAACATCGTCTCAAGTTGTTTGAAACAAAACCAGAATTTGTTGGTCTAAAACTTTTCTCCAAACTACCCCAAAGTTTAAAAGAATTAAATGACATTAAACAATTAAAAACTCATCTTAAAACTTATCTTTTAAAAGAATGTTTTTATGGCCTCCCATTGTAGGTAATTGTCCTTCCAAAGTTTTCCTTTTCTCTGAAGTCCCTACCACTTATCCTTCATCTTGACAAAGCTCCCAGCTGCATTAACTTAGGCTGTAGAAGTAAGAATGTGTGACTGATCTTATGCCCCAGAAGAGGGGTCTACAAGATGATGTCTAGGTAACAGGTAACAGCTAAGGTACCTTGCAACCAGCTGACTCTGTCATAGCCGCAGATATAATGTGCTTATAAGATCCTAAAATCTATTCAACTGTTTTGAAATTTCAAAAGCAGCCTGAAGCAATAGCTTTATTTAACAGTGTTTATACAATATTTTTATGAATGTGTAGGCCTACAGGGGTAACTTCAGTTTAATACTAATACTTTACCTAACCTAGTCATTTTTCCATCAGATTTTCTACCACATAATTCTTTGACAATTTTTTAGACGACACCTCTTTGCTGACCCATAACCGAAATATTCCCAGACTAGAAATAGATACTTTCCATCAGCTCAACACTGCTTCTCAATATTTTTCTGAAATTAACTTGAATATCAATAAAAAAACAGAGTACATGTTCATTTCAACATCACAAATGAAAATAAGTTTGGAGAGAGCTGGCTTGTTGTTACCGTCAGTCGTTTTGGACGAGGAGGTACTTGTAAGATCCTCATTCGTAGACTACCTAGGAGTGAGGTTGGACGATAGTCTCAGGTGGTCTGAGCACGTTGAAAAACTGGCTTTGACTTTGACTGCTAATAATTACATTCTAAGAAACCTTGCTGTTTTGAAAAATTTAGCTTTAAACAAATTAGTTTATTTTAGTCTGATCGAAAGCTATATTAGGTATTCCATAGTGCTTTGGGGCAGATCAAGTAAAAAAATTTGAGACGCATTTTTATTATTCAAAAAAGAGCTATCAGAAATATCTGTGGGCTTAGGCCTCGAGATTCAGTTTCTGAAAAATTTAAAGAATTGCAGATTTTAACCGTACCATCTTTGTATATTTTTGAAGTAATTATGTATGTAAAAGAACAAAAGTTGATTCAGGGTCATAATCATAATTATGATACCAGGAATCACAACATTAATCCATCAGCTCAACATAGTTTAACGCTTTTTGGAACTAAACCTTGTTATGCTGGTAGACAATTTTTTTCACAACTTCCCTCAACCATTAAAGAAATAGTAAATCTTAATAGTTTTAAGAAAAAGTTAAAAGAATATCTTATAGATAAATGCTACTATGATCTGCCACAGCATCCATAATTATCTTTCATAAATCTTATTCTCACTTCTATTTTCACTCCATCCTTTTTCAATTTCTTGTCCGAATACCATCACCTACCCTTATTTCACCTGATTGACGACGTCTTGAAGACTGATGTAAGACTGAAATAAAACTAGATTAGAGAGAAGGTAAGACCAGATTAGAGAGATTTAGAAGATGACTTCTACTTGATGACGGGTCTCATGCCATTTTCTTGGTCAACGAGGCAGACACAGGAGGTAACAGGTAACAGGTGTGTCATTAGTGCAACTTACTTACTTCTTACTTCTTACTTCTTCCGGTTGTCCCGTAGACCACGTCGTGGCATGAGACCCGTCATGTCCCTATACTAGGTCATTTCCTCTTCCTGTTCGCCAGAACCAGGTCATAAGAAGGAGGGTTTGTTAGGTTAGGCCAGGTTAGGAGGCAAGTGGTAAATCATAATAACATTGATAAATAAGGTAATTATGTAGATCTTACTTAAATTTTTTAACACAAAGAAGTTCTCTTAATTCTACAGGCAGAGTCGCAAAAAGTTTAGTCCTACGTATGCTGGCTTCTGTTCAAAAAGTTTCAGATTATGTTGGATAGATGGATTAAGGTCCCTGTTTCTAGTATTGTACCCATGATTGTGAGGTGTAACAAGATTATTTTCCTTAACATACAATACAGCATCAAAGAAAAAAAGAGATGGGACAGTTAATATTTCTAAACTTCTAAAATATTCAAAACAAGATTCAGTTGGTTTAAGACCAATAATACTTCTGATAGCACGTTTCTGTATAATAAAAATACGTTGGAGATTTTGTTTGCTTGAGTTGCCCCAAAGCACTATTGAGTATCTGATATGACTTTCAATCAAACTATGGTATACTATTTTGGAAAGTTTGATATTACCTAGCCTAGCAACGTTTCTAAGTACAAAAAGATTTTTTGACAGGATTTCAGAAAGTTTGTCTACATGCTCATTCCACCTCAGACCACCGTCCAACCTCACTCCCAAGTAGTCTACTGAGTTTGATTCCAAAATTTCTTTGTTATCAAGAAAAACAGAAGGGGGATGAATGTTAGCTCTCACCGACTGTGCGGTTTTTTGAAGTGTTGAAAAATGCAAAAACTGAGTCTTGTCTGGATTGATTCTAAGATTGATTTCAGAAAAAAATTGAGACAAACTATTGAGTTTAACAAAAGTGTCGAGTTCTAAATCTGCAAGTTTTTTATTTCTTGTAAAAAGAGTGGTGTCATCAGCAAATATTGTGAGATTACTTTCAGAAAGGAAATTGGAGATGCTATTTATATAAATTAAGAAAAGAATTGGCCCTAGGGTCGAGCCCTGGGGCACTCCTACTGTACAGAAACCAAGATTTGAAAAATATTTTTGTTTCCTACCAGATTTGTCCTTGTGATCAATAAAAGTGATTTGACGCCTATGGGAGAGATAGGATTTGAGCCATTTAAAAACTGTGCCCTGAATCCCGATTTCAAAAAGTTTTTCCTCTAAAACTGAGTGGTTAACACAATCGAACGCCTTGGAGAGGTCAACAAAACAGCCAATGGCAGTTTCTCCCCCCTCCAAGGCGTCGATGCATTTGTTTGTAAAGTCAATGAGAGCTAGCTTAGTAGATTTGCCACGCTGGAATGCAAATTGTTTTGAAAAAATCAAATTGTGTTCACTTAAAAAATCTAAGATTCTATTACAAACCACTTTTCCAAAATTTTTGAAATAGTTGGTAGGAGTGAGATAGGACGGTAGTTCTGAGGTAGATAAGGGTCATCCTTCTTAAAAATTGGCTTAACAAGGGCTAACTTGCCACCGTCTGGAAAAACTCCTTCTTGCATTGATTTATTAATAAGAAAAAGTAACGGTTCCTTAAGTTCAAGAAAGCACATCTTAATCATTCTATTTGAGATATCATCCCACCCAGCCGAATTTGAGTTTGACATTTGACTGACAATCGAGCTTAGTTCCTTACTGGTAACTGGGCTAAAATTCAAAAGTTTGACTGAAGAGGGTGGGGTGCTTAACAGCACTTGGGTCTGGCCCGAAGGTCTACCCACGTTGTTGATTTCATTTGAACAATTTAGAAAAAATTCATTGAAGATGTTACTTACTCTAATTGGATCATCTTCCTCAACACTACAGCTTACATCTAATACAATATTACAGCAATCTGAGTTTTTGACTTTGTTTCGAGTTTTGTTAACATAAGACCAAGCAGTTTTATTTGGATTTTTAGATTCATTGATTTGGTTCAAAACAAATGCTGATTTAGCTTTTTTTTTAATCTCAATTCTGTATTCTTTTTTCTGCCTAAGATATAAAGTTCTAACATTTTCATTCTTGGTGTCGATCCAGTCAGAGTAAGTTCTTAAAAGATCCCGTTTCTTGGATTTAATGCTATCAGTCAGCCATTTGATTTTAGAATCATTTTTTGGTTTTAGTTCCTTTTTAGGACAGGAGATGTCCAGATGGTGCACTATAGAATCTATAAGACTGTTGTACAAAGCATTTACATCAAATTCCCTATAAAAATCCTGCCACCTTTCCCAACCTAACCTAACTTTTAGTTCCCTAAGATTTTTATCATTTACTAGTTTTATCTGAGCAGAGCTGATCAACATTAGCTGAGATAATACTAACTTTTAGTGCTCCTCTTATTTCAGTGATATTGATAAGTTTACCCGTGATTTCTGCTTTTATATTCTTTTTACAAGTTTTATTTCGTTCCTAGTTCGTATTTTGTTACTAAATCATCCTAGTCATTGTGAAAATAAATCGGAATTCATCGTTTAAACATTCCTTGCCCAAGCCTAGGCAACCAAAAACAATGGCTAAACCTGTGTTTGTGTTTACAAACAAATCCAATGTGAATGCTGCTGAATCATGTGTCAAATCTAGAAGTGTGGATGAAAACAAGCTGAGTAAGAACGAAGATGAATTTTCAAGAACTCCAAAACGGAAAACTGCCAGTCAGTCAAACAACATTCAGCCTAAGAAATACGTCCTTGACATTGATCAACTTATTGGCCAAAACAAGTATGGACCTCTCTCTGAGCATAATTATGCCAGCTCTGCTCCTGGTGGTAATGAAATGGAAGATGAAACAGAATCCCCCAAGGTGGTTAAACCTCCCCCAATTTTCGTGCATGACGTTAACAATCATCAAGAAATTGTCCGAGACATCAAGAAATTAATTCAAAACGATTTTTCGACTGAATTAAAGGGCCCGTCGCTAAAAATCAACCTTAACACAATAGATGATTTTAGGAAGTTGACAGCATTTTATGATGAACAACATGTAAAGTACCATACGTTTCAAACAAAAATGGACAGAAAATTGGAAGTAGTTATAAAAAATGTTCCTCGTTCTTTGACTACAGACGAAATCAAAACTGAACTACTCTCACACAACTACCCCGTCATCACTGTAGCTAGACTGTTCAACAAAGACAAGTTGCCGTATCCCATCTGTGCGGTCTCTCTTGAAAACAATGAAGTCGGTAAGGAGATATTTCAACTCAACAGGCTGTGCTACTCTGTGGTTCGTGTCGAGCCTAAGAGAAAGTCTGAAAATATACCTCAGTGTATTCGTTGCCAGAGATATGGTCACACTAAAAACTTCTGTAAGCTCGATCCTAGGTGTGTGAAGTGCGCAGGCCAGCACTTATACACGGTATGTCCAAAGAAGAATACTGATCCTCCTGTCTGCGTAAACTGTGGTGAAAACCACTCGGCAAACTTTAAAGGCTGCGCGTACTATCAAGAGTTGAAGTCTAAGAGCATCAAAGTTGGAAAGAGGCCGGTCAACATTGCTCCTCCCGAAGTTGACAGCGGGGAGTTTATTTCTGGAACAAGTGGATCAGCTCACAATGAAACTGTACGACCAGTTCGCTCGTCATCTTTGTCCTACGCTCAAGCTGCTAGAAGACCACCAGCGAGACCTCAACCCATCATCCAGTCGGTGCCAAACTCTCCCAACGACGTGAGACATAATGACGATCCCAATGAGGTAAATGAACCTATTCCAAACCTAGAAACGTTAATTCTAGATTTAGTCAAATCAGCCATGCCTATAATTAAAAATATTATATCTAAAGTCATTACCTCTCTTTTCCAAAATGCAAACATCTAAAACCTTAGTCGTCCAAAATTTAACAATTCTTAATTGGAATGCTAATGGATTAAAAAGTAAACAGAATATCTTCCGGTCGTTCCTTGCTCGCCATAGCATTGATGTTGCTTGTGTCACGGAAACGCATCTTTTTAATAATGAACCTTTTAAACTGTGGGGTTATTCAATTTACCGAGAAGACAGGGTTCATCCTATTGCGTCAGGAGGTGTAGCAATATTGGTCAAAAAGAATATTAATCATCACTCGATATTTTTACCTCGATTGGCTACAATAGAAGCTGTCGGAATAAAGATTGTATTACAAAATAACTCCGTCATTAGACTTATATCTGCTTACAAATCTCCAAATAAACGTTTGCATGGCCGTGACTTGGAACTCATGTTTGATGGCAACCTATCAACGGGGACATGGCCTTAGGGGACATTAATTGCAAACACCGCGGCTGGGGCTGCAGAGTTACTAATCCTAACGGAGAACGTTTACTACGCGGTACTACTGATCTGAATATTAACGTATCCGCTCCCTCTGAACCAACTCATTTTCCTTGGCAGATTCGATTTCAGCCGGATATTCTCGATATTGCTTTGCATAAACCCCACCGATTTTTCAACAAGTCATGCCTGAATTAGACTCTGATCATTTACCTGTTGTGGTATCCTTCTTTTTGAAACCTGATTCTACTTCGTGTCCTCCGAAATTGATCAATGGTAAAATAGATTGGGACGTTTTTAAAGACGAACTTGACAGATCAATTGCTCCTGTAAATACTAATGAGCTTTTTTCTGTGGAAGGCATAGACTGTGCTGTTAACCAGTTTACTGATTCTATTAAAGTGTCGGTACGTAAAGCTGTTTGCAAGCCTTTTATAAGCAGGTCGTGTGACATCCACCATCCACCTCTCCGTATCTTACGGTTGATTAAAGAAAAGCACAAGGCTAGAAGGCAGTGGATGAGGTACAGACTTGTTCACCTCAAAAGACGGCTGAACGCTTTAACTCGGCTGGTCAAACAAGAACTTGACGAATTTAGGATACAGTCTTATAGAAACTATGTGTCAGATATAAATCCCAATGATGCTTCAATGTGGCAAGCCACTAAAAGGTTATTACGAACTCCCACAGTAATACCAACGCTGACTGAAAACAATGTACATTTTGATAGTGACGTACTCAAATGTAACGCTCTTGCCGATTTTTATGAAACTGCATTTAAGCCTAATGATATCATCGATAATGATAAAGCCGCTGAGGTCACTAACTTTCTTAAGGAAACCCACCTTACAGTTGAACTGCCATTTAAACCCACATCTCCTTCCGAAATAAGAAATATCATTAGCAAACTCCCACTCAGAAAATCGCCAGGATGTGACCTGATACCCAATGTTGTTTTGAAAAACTTAACTAAAAAAGCAACTTCAAGACTAGCGTCGATAATAAATGCCTGTCTTTCATTAGGACATTTTCCTTCATCCTGGAAGCATGCTGAAGTGATAGTCATACATAAACCTGGAAAACCAGCAAACTCACCATCAAGTTACAGACCAATCAGCTTGCTTTGTAGTCTTTCTAAAGTATTTGAGAAAATTATTCAAAGAAGAATGTTAAATTTCATAGATAGTGCGGTAATATTACCATCAGTTTGGGTTCCGTCCAATGCACAGTACGACGCACCAAATATTGCGGCTAACCGAGTTGATTGTAAATGGATTTGAAAAGAAGGAGGTCACAGCTGCAGTGTTTCTGGATGTTGCTCAAGCCTTTGATAAGGTTTGGCACGATGGACTGTTATACAAGTTATGCAGGTTTGGCTTTCCCCAACATCTTAAAAATATGATAAGATCATTTCTTTCCAACCGAACTTTTGCAGTAAAAATAAATTCAAGTTTCTCTTCAGTTCGAAATGTTGAGGCAGGCGTACCTCAAGGGTCAATTTTAGGCCCGTTACTTTTCAATCTTTTTGTAGCTGATATACCTGAGCCTCAAAATTCATCTTTGGCACTGTACGCGGACGACACTGCAATTATTTCTCAACACCGAAGTGTTAACGAAGCAGGTGTAATACTTCAGCGATCTATAGATGAAATAGTAACGTGGTTTAATTCATGGAGGATTGCCTTGAACTCAAACAAGTGTCAAGCCAAGGTGTTTTCTTTAAGGAGAAACGAGAATCCTGATAATATTGTCATCAACGGGTCTCACCTCCCTTGGAATCCTGACGACCAAGCTGTCAAATATCTGGGTGTATTCTTAGATAAGAAGCTTAATTGGAACTTCCATGTAAATTTTAAACTTAATCAGGGTTACGCAAGATTGGCTCAGCTTTATCCATTAATTAACAGAAAATCGACTTTGAAACCGCTCTGTGCCTTGCTGCTCTACAAGTCCATCTTACGTCCTCTCGTCACATACGGTTGCACAGTATGGGGACCGTCTGTGAGTAGTAGCAAATTGAAGAGGGTGCAAATATTCCAAAATAAAATCCTGCGGACGGCTTCAAATTCACCGTGGTTCATTAGAAACACCCAACTTCATCGAGAATTTGGCATTGATACAATTCCTGCTTTCATCGAAAGGACTACTGCTAAATTTCTTTTAAATTTGGAACATGTTCCAGGAGCTGTAGCTTATCAACTAGGAAATATGACCTTAAACAGGCGACTAAAGCCTAGACTTCCTCAGGACGTTTATGCCAATCGTTAATGCATTTAATTATTTAATTAGTGCTAGTCTCACTTATTTGTTATTATTTTAGAATGTAAATCTTTCTCCATGTTAATGTTACTAGAGGTGCTTCAAATTGAACGAACCTGATCCTGTTACTTGTTTTGTCAAACTTTCTGTGTATAATGTTTTGTACGTTGAACCGGAATAAAACAATATTTAAAAAAAAAAATTATCATTTACTAACCTAACAAATGAAGTTTGTTCAATAATTTGAGACATTTGCACTGGCACCTCAATAACAATAGCCATATGATCAGAAACGAAAGGTTCAATAGTATACGAATGACAGTGTTCTATGTTTGTAGCAATATTATCTAAAAGACTTTCAGAGAAATCAGTAATACGAGTCGGAGTGTGAATAACCAGTCTAAGATTAAAACTATTTAAAATATTTGTAAAAACATTAAATTCAGCAGGATATTTAACTGGGTCAAGATTAAAATGACCAGTCAGAATCATTTGACATGGTTTTTTTTAATGGAAAGCAAAGATAGTTTTCCATTTGATCAAAGAAACACTGAAAATTCAAGCAATGGGGGGATCTGTACACCCCAGCACAGATTGTGAGTTGTCCGTCTATTTTAAACTTAACTTCTACAACTTCAAAGACAGATTCAAGGGAAAATTTACTACTAACATCAGAAAATTCAACTAACTCTACAGCAAGATCAAGGCCCAATCTTATAAACAATGCCACTCCACCCCAACGTTTGTCCTCTCTACAATAAATTCTGAGAAGCTTGTAACCTTCAAGATTGAAAACAGAAACATTACCTTCAACTAAGCCATGCTCAAACACTAGAAAAATGTCAGACCACGCAAAAAAAAGGCAAAAAATGACCAAAAATTGACCAAAAATGTCAACCATGCAAACTTGGTTTTGCAAAACATTCATGAAACCATGTTAAGTTTAACTAAATAAATAATGTTGCGAAATGTATCAGAAGTAAGGCGAAATCATGGCCCTACTAAAATACGTTGTTTTACGGTAAGTTTCAGAAATGTTTGAAATATTTTTATATTCCGCCTAAAATATTGCACTAGTGTCAAATGGACCAACAGCCTATTACACCACTAACTGGTCCCATACAGTGCATCCATGGAACGGTGCATGGTCAATAGGAAATAAAGGTAAATATATCCCATTAGAATATCGTATTAGTTAATTAATGTTCTGACACTTGTATAGTGAAAGAGGTCCTATGGAGAAGACGGATTTTTTTTAAACCTAAAAATAATGCGGTAGGCCTAATGTTATTACGTTGACAGGATATGGCTATTATAATTTTAATTCACAATTGAAGCTGTTAAAACTAACTGCTGCCCACAGATTATTTAAGCCTGCTGAATACTTATGTTCTAGGCACAAAAATTTCAATTTATGAGTAAAATAAGTTTATTAGGCCTAACTTGTTTATTAGCTATTGCCCATTTTAACACTATCTTGCTTCAAAAGTAAGTTACAGAAGCTTGAGACTAAGATAGTGTAAAATGAAATGTGAGAGATAATATCGGGAGCAATAATTAATTATGCAACTTTAAATATTTTCAATTAATTATTATCAGTTACTACAGCCGTTGAATCTTTAAGTTAATTTGAAAAAATGTATTTAATTATAATGCCCAGGAGTTTTTGTTGATATTAACTTACGTTAAAAACTAAACTCAGATGATGAATAAATCTTATATTATAATCACAACATTATTTTGATGAGATTATTTTCACACGAAGCTTTAACCTAAAAATTGTAAACAAAATAGAAACAATAAAACTGAGCAGACGACGACAACGACAAAATGGCGGCTTTGTAGCTCTGTACAATTTCACCAGGCAGCGCCACTGTCCTAAAAAAGGCCACCGAGTTAACGTGGGAGTGCCAACTCTTAACGAAGTTTATTATTACTCTATGCACTTGGCTCCATATAAGTGTCAGACTGGTGTCTAATGTAAGTAAATAAATCGAAAACTAAGTTTTTCGGTTAATTACAAAAGCCTGCCCATAAGAATTTTGAAAACCAACCTTTTTCAGCTTGGTGAGGTGCATAAGCCAGCCGTTGAAGCTGAGAGCGTAGCAAGTACAGTAGCCATTGCCGTCAGGCCGTTCTTTTAGTTTAGTTTTCTGTCAAATTTAGAAATATTCGTCAGTGACATTAGGTTGTGTCTCAATTAATCATTCAATTGAATCTTTTCAAGTGTCAACGGTTGCGATTTACTGCTCAGCAAGTTTGCTAAATAAAACTTTAAAATGGTTGATGTGAGGTTGTCAATGATCGAGAATTCCTTACAAGAAGACTCTGAGAGTTCAGAAATATCATTTATTGAACAATACGTGCAAGATGTGCTAGATTTTAGCTCACAGTATGGAAGTGATATAAGTATTTCATATACTGCATATAATATTACCGGCAAACCTAGCAAATTTCCAGACTATGGTGATTTTCCTCAAGCATTTGTGATGGTGAGTACACTCTGTTTTCTTTTACTAAATAAACACCATATATATAGAGCCTTCACCTAAACACCTAGGCCTAAGTAAACTGTCAAAGCTAAAGTGATGAGCTATGATCAGGGCCGTACTCAGACCGGTTTTCCCGGTACAATTTAACCGGGGCCCGGGGTCAAGGGGGGGGCCCGGGGGGCCAGAACCGGCCTCTGAATTAGTGGAAACCCCTCCGCCGAGGCCCGGTAACAGGTAAAAGGGTCCGTAACGGCAACAAAGGGACCAAAATGGACAGTGGGAGTAGAAAAAAAGGTCACCACTTCTGACGAGCCGGAATTCGGCTACGGTTTTAAGCGGAACGGGTGCAGTACATGAGGGGTCCGGCCTAATATCTCCATCGGGGCCCGCCAAAGCTGGGTACAGCCCTGGCTATGATTCGTTTTTAAGTGTGATGCTAGGCTACGTTTTCATTGAAATTAATGATAAAAAACACGATAGGTCTTGGAATAGTTTTTTGAGGGGCCCAACTTAAGAGAAGTGTCTCCAGGTACTAGGCCCCCTTTTTCCACAGATTCAGAAGTGGCAAGTTTACCAGGGGTTTTTGGAGGCAATTCTAACAGTAAAAGTGTACTATTTGTACGTCAGTTTCAATCTTTTTCATATTTTGATATGTTGTTATTCTTACTTCAGACAGTTTAAAAATATATATTATATTTGTCGGAAACTTAATTTACCATCTCAAATTCTTGTACAAAATAGACAATTTAAGGCGGCATTTCACAACATCAGAAACAACAAAAACAATCAGATTTTCATTATAGGCCTATATCGGTATTTTGTAATCGGTAGTTCTTAGCAATCGATAATACTACGTTAATAAATCGATATAACATTGAACTATAATTAATCCTAACCATAGAGTAATAAGTCCCAACTAACTAGGGGATCGGTGGGATTTCGGTGTATCGGGTGGGGGAAATTTCCCATGAATATAGGCTACAAATAAGAAGCAGTAACATTTGACATTTGAAAACGTCCAGGTGCAGAACGTCAAGGTTGTCTTGGGTTTTCTTTATTTTGTTTAATGTTGATAATTTTTGGTTAAGCTAATATCGGTCAGGTTAGTTTTGTTTAGGTTAGGTAAGGATAGGTTAGTAAGTAAGGTTAGGTTTAGTTAGGTTAGGTTAAGTAAGGTTAGGTAAGGATAGGTTAAGTAAGGTTAGGTAAGGATGGGTTAAGTTAGTTTAGGTTTAAGGTTAGGTAAGTTTAAGTTAATTAAGGTTAGATTAGGTTAGGTTAAGTAAGGTTATATAAGGTTAGGTTAAGAAGGGTAAGATTACGTTAAGTTAGGTAAGGTTACGTTAGGTATCATTCTAATAACACTTATAATATATCTTATCCTAAACAAATATAACCTAACCTTACTTAACCTATCTTCACCTAACCTTACTTAACCTAACCTAACCTTAATTAACTTAAAATTAACCATACTTAACCTAACCTAACCTTACTTAACATATTCTTACCTAACCTAACCTATTTTAGCTTAACCAAAAGTTATCATCAATATTAAACATAAATAACAAAAACCCAATACAACCTGGACATTCTGGATCTGGACGTTCTTTACTTGGACGTTTTGAAACGTCCTTTCAAGAAAACAGATTAGATAAGAATGTGATAATGTTATTTATATAAAGTTAATTACATTGCAGTTCTGTTACATTCTGTTGTTCTGATTTAATTGGTTAATCTTACTACGTTTTAATATTTTTTTAACAGTTAATACTAGTTAAAATGATATTGATGTTTTATATTAATATAGACTACATGCTAGTTATTATAAAAATCAAGGTTTATTAATACCAAATATCTAGTACCTACTTACTCTATCAAAATTATTCAAACGAGCTATAGAAAATAGCTCCAACATAGTCTTGATGCCGTCCAGAATTGGTGTGATTCAAACTGCATGTCCCTTAACATTAAGAAGTGTGTGGTCATATCTTTTAGCAAGAAGAAGTCTCAGTTCCTCTTCAACTATAGTCTGGCTCGATCTAACCTGGTTAGGGTGAATGAAGTTAAAGATTTGGGTGTGACCATGACTTCCTCCCTGACATGGGAACGTCACATTACCTCTTGCAGTAGAAAAGCCCTTCAAGCCTTGGGTTTCATCCTTCGCAGCTCCAAATGTTTCCAAGACATTACTTTGCTTAAAACCCTGTTCATAGCACTTGTTCTTCCTCACACCTGGAATTTGGCTTCTGTGTCTGGTCACCTCACCAGGACTTTCTCAAGTCCGTGCTTCAAGCTGTATCAAATCGCTTTTTGAGAGTAGTTGGTGTGAGGTTGGGCTTCAACTACAGGGAGGTCCCTCTCCAAGACATTTCCACGTTCCTCCACATCCTCCCCTTGGAATCCAGACGAGAGATCCAGGACGTCATGCTCATATACAAACTAGTCAATGGGTTCATCGACTGCCCTGGTCTTCTCGAACTACTGAACTTTCGAGTCAGCAGATCATCTAGATCCAGGGACCTCTTCGCTTGAGAACATCTCGGTACAAACTACCATCTCTACAGCCCATTGTCTAGAGCTCAACGCCTCGTCAATGCTCTACCTGATGGCATCGACCTTTTCAGCATGTCGCAGGCTTCCTTCAAGAAGAGTGTGGTGAATGCAAAGTGGTGAAGTGCCTGCTCTTGGTTCTAGGGATGTGCATTTACCCCTGTGTATTGGTTGCTTGCCCTGCATGTGCCTGCTTTGTTTTTTTAATTCATCATTGTATTTTCAGGTTAACCCATTACTGCCTGGGTTTGCTTGATTGCTTGTATCTGATATGATTATTGCACTAGTCCTTACTTTGTTAATGCTTGTTAGTCATTTTCATTTCATTTTCTTTTATGCAATTTTGTTCCTCTCTATTGTAAGAATTGTTATCTCTTAGCCTTGAATTTAATGAATCTTAGAGTTATGTTTGTTCATGTTTTACCCACACTGCCTTTGCTTACTTGTTGGTTCTGGTTTGTTGTTGCACTGTATTTACATTGTTATTTGCATGGTAGTCCTATTCCCTGTTATTCAATTTAAGAATTATTTAATCGACTATTTATTTATATATTGTAAAATAACAACTGCATCTTGGAATTTTGTTCTGCATTATATTTATGCATGTTTTCACTTATTGTAACTATTTATGTATTGGCGTCAGCCGTTGAAAATGAAATAAATAAATAAAAAAATAAATTAAAATAATATATTGCTTTTTAAACAATATTACTAAAACATATATAATAACATGTACCTTCGATAACATCTATATCGATATATTCAATTATTGAATATAAAAATTGATTGGTTATATCGATCGCAAACATCGTTTAACTTGATATTTGAAGAATCAACATGGCCGTCAACGTATGTCAGTATTCTTGTGTGAATGATAGATTTATTATAAATATATTAATTAATAACTAACTAATAACTAATATATTAATTAATAATCATTGTTATTACTTACTTACTTACTTGATACTTGAAGATCTCCCACTGGTAGCACATCGGCGCCGTGGTCGTCACATCAGTGGCCTCTGCTTCAATAAATATTCTTCCACAGAATAATAATAAGGCCTCTTCAACAAGTATTCTTTGAGTTTATCTTTAAAGAGATCTATATCTTCCGATTTTCTAATTTCAGATGGTGCTGAATTAAAAATCTTGCTGCATAAATATTTCGGGCCAGACAGCTAAACCGGTGCTTACTTGCGGCACATGAACGTTTGCTCTCTGTCGAGTAGAATAGTTGTGAAAGGCTTGATTTCTTAACACGTTCGCTGCTGGCCGGTAGATGGCTTGGCTGCGCCAAGAACTGAACTAGTGTGAGGCAAGCCCTCATCTAAAAGACCCTGGTGGTAATTTTTGGAAATAATGTTTTTTATTGTGGGAAAAGTTTGTCCCCAAGAGCTGCAAGGAAATATAGGACGCTCATGAGGACCTGGCTAATCCATGACAACGTTAAACAATAATGAACGGTGCCGTTCCGGAACGTTCCTAGCTCCTGGCGCCATGTTCCCGGTGACGTTCCGGAACGTTCCTAGCTCCTGGTGCCATGTTCCCGGTGACGTTCCGGAACGTCTGCAGCAGCGAACGTGTTAACTACACATTTGGCTTCCTCTTGACCATCACAGCCGATTCAAGTATGAAGAGTGGTACATTAAGGATCTTAGCTTCGACAAATAATGGTTTGCAATGGGCAAGATATGGTTCATTAAACATAAGCCTATTTACTCTTTTTTGCAACAGGAGTATGTGCTGCGCCCAGGGGCTTCCCCCCCAAAACACAATACCATAATTGACAATGCTTTGGAAACACCCAAAGTTCACCTTTTTCAGAATTTCTATGTCAACTACCGGTTTTAGCCGCCTTATCATACATATATTAGTAATAAAATAGAACAGACCCTATTAATTTTCTTTATTGTCGTAGTATAATGTGAGTAATAATCATTTGAATAATAAAACAGTTCTATAACTTGTCATGCGACCATGAACCTCGATATGATTTTTGCTCACTTTCAATACAAGTTTTAAATAGTTAATGAAGTTTCCGACGAATAATTTTTATAGTTCATGATTAACGAAGTAAATATAACAACGTATCAAAATATGAAAAAGATTGAAACTGTCGTTCAAATAGTAAACTTTTACCATTCTAACTAAAAGTAGGCTAGTGTTAGCCCAAGGCAAAATTTGATTACCTTATCAATCATATTTTCAATCAAAGACAGTTCTGCTGGGTTAAACGTGATTTTTAATGCTAATAGAGGTAAAAAAGCGGAATATTCCTCATTTTATAGCCGCTCGATGTTAGGGAGTCGAAATTCGATGTAGCCTACGAGCAGACAGTGTTCGGTGTTTAACACCTATACCGAAATCCCCGGTCTTCACAGACCTCAGGGAAATTTCACTTGTTGATATTGGCAACATTGCTGAAGCGCTGGTGCTACCCCTCCCAATACCTTCCTTCATCACCTTCCCCTTGACCTTCGCTCAGTTTTTCTTCAGTTTGAGTGGTTCTTCCGAACTCGACTACCGGATTTTCAATTACGTGCCGGTCTCAGAGACCGCGGGTTTCGATTCCCGTTAGTCTGGTGTTCATTATTTCTTATACGGAAGTCTCACAGACTGAGGGTTTTAGTTACTGACTATTTGCCGTCCATTATTTTATACGGGAGTCTCACAGACTGAGGGTTTCGGTTAACGTTTCACTGTGAGGGTTTCGGTATAGGTGTTAAAGCATTTGGACCAATTATGCAGGGTGATAAGATATAATTAGGCCTATTAAAAAATACAGGGTGTTCATTATTAAAGTCGGTCACAAACTTCGGGGGCTGATAGTATTCATCTAAATAAACCTGGTGATATTATCACTACTGGCTGCACTGGTGTCGGTGATGATGCTTTTGGCTGCATCAGACACTGTGATGTGCGCATATGTACATTGACATGTTGTTACCTCAAATTGGAAGGACAGTTTAATAGTTCGTAGGCCTACCTAAACTTACAAAAAAAAAATCCTCACACAGAGTTAAGAAATATTTCAATTATCCTATTTTCTGCCTACCACAAAAGACTACAAAAACTTCCTCTAGTTTTTTAGGCCTACTCATTTTATTTCAGGATGGGGGCCCTAGATTTCGCCCCCCCCCCCCCCCTCTTTGGATCATTTGTGAATCAATACAACTTTATGTGCCAAGAGCCTAAGGTGACCAGAGGTTGTGTTTTCAATGAGATAGTCCTGTTTTATATTCATGTCCTTGTTCCGTTGTCCCGATGAATTCTCTTGGGATGCCCATTTGCTTCGCCCTAGTAACATTCTTTTATAGCTTCTTCTTAAAAGCTATTCAAATAAAAATTATTGTAACCTCACTACACTAACTTGACTTACCAGACTATGTTTTAATGACATGAGTCGAGTAAGTTAGGCCTATGTTTTAAAATATAAATAAATTTTGGTTTATTTTTCTTACTAAGTCATTTAAACTGTTTATAGCCTGTGGGTTATTATTAATCTTTAACACTACACTACAGTTCGCACATTATATCTCCGGCTATGACAGTGTCAGCTGGTTGCAAGGCGCGGGGGGGGGGGGAGAGGAGGTACTTTTCTGAAAATATTGTTCTACAGCCCCGCTGTGTTACAAACGCAATGTTTACCAAAATCATATGTTTAAAATGTCATATGATACGGCTGGTAGCGTAGTGGTCATAGCCGGAGATATAATGCGCGAACTGTAACCTTTATGTAATCTGGCTATAAAAATGTAATAGTTCACAAACATTTACATTTAAGTTTCATAAATGAACACCCATATAAATAAACAAACACACAGCTTAATAATTATTTGTATATAATATGTCAACCTAGTATATCACTCAGTTAATATAAATTATTTGATAATGTTATTTTCCTAAAATCATTCATTAATTTATTACCATCTACCATAAAAATTTTAGATAAGTTAAGTTAGATCAGCTGTATTCATAATTTAATATAATTTATATTTATGGGTCAGGGAACGCTATCTCAAATTATCTATTTTATATAGCATGTTTTTCAAAATTTGATCTCTAATAATTCAGTGAAGTGTTTACCAAAGACCAAGTTAGTGAACCATGTGTTACATTGTTAAAGTGAAAAGTGGAACCATTGTAAAGGACTCCAGCTTCTATTCCAGAGAGAGATGGCCAAGTGTTAACTTCATTGTACCTGGACCTCGTTCCAATTTTAAATTTCATTCCCCTTAATTAGTAGATTTTTTTTTTGGTTAGCCAGCGGTAAACCTGATCTTAGTTGATTCCCCTTTAAGTGGCCAAATTTATCTATCTGAAGAAAAGATCAGGGTGAAGAGATAAACTCTTGGTAAGACCAATCCAAAATTTACTTCACCAACCATTGTTGAAGAGGAACAGACTTTCAAACAAAGACTTGATTTAATTAAATATAAAAAGAGATCAGAATTGGCAATTTATATTATTATCAAAATTATTTATTCTATTTAAAAGTATTTATGATTGTGATATTCAAACAAATTAATTTTTCAATGTCATGCCCGCACGATTCCCAGAACCCTATGTGAAGAGATCATGCTTCTCAAGAACTGAGCTAATGCCCTTAAATTGTACCATATTAATCCAATTAGCATAAGTAATTTTATCTAACCCCATCCACTGTAATAATCCTTGTACGTCCCCCTAGAGTTCAATTTTGATATTCATATTTATTGTTATTGTTGAATAAATAATAGTTTTGTAACAGATTACCATTCTTTTATTTCAAATTTAAATATTAAATAGGCTAGTATCACACTAATTATAATGACGCCATCTTGAACAATAATAATTAATTAGAATTAAGAAGAAAATATAAGAGTCACCTACCTGTACTTATAATTAAAGATATTTATTTATTTATTTATATTTACAAACCAAAAAGGATGAGTTGTAATTGGCGCCGCAACGTAAGGGCATTGACAATGAAAAGTTAATGATCGCAGACATTATTTGAGATAGCAAGAAGATAATTTTGTAGGAGATAGCCTAGATTAAGACTCATCTCACCTCATTTAGATATAAGTATAATATCCAATTTATTGTATAATAATCCTAATTGCGTGCTTACTACCTCAATATGGGCGACGAACATAAATACCATTTAAGATCAACCGACAAACCTAAAGTTTCAACGACGCAGTCCGAGCAGACAAGTTTTGTTTTATTCGGCAATAACACGGAACCAATAAATGTACACCGCGAATCGGACAGTGACCCGTCAGTGAACAAAGAAAACATTGTTTCGGTAGGCGACTCAAATAATTCCGACAACGCGAGTGATTCTAATAATGAGACAACAATTTCGGCCGTGAGTGAAATGTCAGAACGTTCCGCCATTTTGTCCCAGCCGGCGTCTCCCACTTCAACACCAACGCCAACCTCAATCAGTGCTACCACTACTTCCGCGGCGATTTCCCCCGCTACATCGTCATTGAGCGAAATATACCGAACGGAACAACCAATCAGAACGCTAGTTTCTTTGACGAGCGACACAAGTACCGTCCCTCCTGTGCTGATTCCAGACCATACTCGTACTGAATCAGCTGTCGACAGTGTCGACCCACTCGTACAAATAGCAGCGGCGATCAATGCACTTAGAACCGACATGAATGAAATTAAATCGAGCAATGCTGCGATTAAAACTGACATGAATGCGCTTAAAACCGAGTTAAGAAAGGAAATTAAAGCCGATATGAACGCAATCAAATCTGATATTAAAATACAACATGC
This sequence comes from Flexamia atlantica, assembly GCA_035578135.1. NCBI lineage: Eukaryota > Metazoa > Arthropoda > Insecta > Hemiptera > Cicadellidae > Flexamia > Flexamia atlantica. The sequence continues at coordinate 2,915,217 of JAQJVK010000008.1, read as the reverse complement.
AAACTTAAGATCTGAATTTCAAAATCACTCTGCCCGGGTCGAAAATCAAATTCAGCAAATTCACAATGAACAGTCAAATCTTAAAACTGACATAAATCAACTTAAAATTCTTCAGGAAAATTTGGCTAAGGAAGTCGATCAAATTGATACTAAATTAGAACAAGGGGAATACAAAATCAGAGAAAATTTAATACAAGACCTCATTCAACATAAACAGGAGGTTAGTCAAATCATCGTATCAGAAAATTGTAAAACCCAATTAAAAATCACTGAACAAATTAAACAGATTCAATTAGAGACACACAGGGAGGTAGAAAACATTTGTAAGGAAAATTATACACAAATCAAAGAACAAGTAACAGCTGAAATCAACCAAGTCAAATTAGAACTGAACCCAAACATTAAATCCAATGAATACCAAATTGCGAAATTGGCTGAGTCCGTGGAGGCGTGTCATAAGAAAATATTAGAAATACCTACTACACCCAACATTCAAACAACACAAGCGCCCGTCCCTATTAATATTGTGTGTAACGGCAGATCGACATTAACACCGGAAATGACCCACCCAAAATTTAATGGAAAGACACATAATTCCCAGGAATTTCTAAACAAACTTAAGAAATATTATGAGAAAAACCTACAGTTAAATCCAGAAAATAATAGTGCGGAAAGCCTAGTTGATCTCATTGAAATGTGCCTAGAAGGACATGCCTCAAAGTGGTTCAATTTAATCAAAACTGATATTCACACATGGGATGATTTTCAACATATGTTTGAATCGAAATATTGGAACCGAGATATCCAAAGAGGCGTCAAACAACGGATCGAAAATGAACGATATCGGCCAAATGGTTATCTGAACCGATCAGAGTATTTTATAGAGCGGGTGTTGACCCTTAAATCGCTAAACCCTCCCCTGGACGAAAAAGAAATCCTCGATTGCCTATCAAACCACTTTGGAGACATAATCCAAGATGCCTATAGAGTTCAAAATATTCAGACGGTCTGCGATTTTGAAGCCCTACTCCAGAGAGAAGATCTGCGAGAACAAGCAAGGTCACCTAACCATCAAAGGAACGAAAACCATAAACATAAAAAGGAAAATACACCTGAGGAAAATCATGTAAATAGAAACCACCACCAACACGGTAGAAAAGGTCATAACCAACACTACAATGAAAGAAACACGGACAATCGAGCGTACACACCTAAGTACCACCCGTACAATCGGAGACATGAGAATCACCTCCACCACGATAATCGGTACCAAAGAGACGACCGACGCCATCGATTTGGAAACGATTACCGTGACCTAAGACAGTTTCCCAATCTACCATCAAACCAACCGCCGTCTGAAGAGAGAAGACCACTGCCTAGATACCACCCGACACAAGAACAAAACCAGGTGTGCGCTGCCATTATTGAGGAGAACGCAAACCTAGTGCCAGAGGAAAATAATCAGGATTTAAACTGAGAGGCACTGATGATGGTGGTGACCTCATTCTCCATGTAAATAGCTCAAATCAGAAGAACACATCTTCAGTGCAAAATAAGAAAGAAGTCGGACATAAGAGGTCAATTGAAATTGTAAATAATGTAAATAACATGCATAATGAATCAGATACCAATAGTTTAACTTTGAGCAATATTTATTGTGATCGGGAGTTTTTATTTGAAGAAGAAACAGAACAAAATACTCATACGACTATATCGCAAAAATGCCCCGAAATAAGAATAAAGATCAAAAGCAAAGAAGTTACAGCTCTCATTGATACAGGTTCTAACATTACATGTCTAACAGAAGATATTCCTCGCCTCCCAACGGATCCGAGAAAAGAAGGGAACACGAGCAAGAAGAGCTAACCGCGGTGTATTACCAACATTATTCAATTTAAACGATTTGGTATTGGTCAAAAATCATCAACTATCAAATGCAGCATTTGGAGAAACAGCCAAACTATTCGCCATATACGAAGGACCGTACCGCATCTCAAGTATCCTGGGACATTCGACTTATTTTGTACAAAAGTTAAATGAAGAACAAGAGTTTGGACCCTACCATGTAACTGCTCTTAGAAAATATATAACGCCAAACCGAGATCAACAATAAATACAGTGTAAATAGTGTTATTAACAGTTATATAAACATTTGGACAATACACGGACAACTAATTAAAAGTTGTAGATTAATTTGTTTATTTATGGATTGAGGGGATAAAAGACTCCAGTAAATATAAACAATAGTGTAATAAATGTTGAACAGTGAAACAAAATTTGAAATAAGTGAAGTGCGCGTGGACAGTATTAGGACCTGAAGTTATGATTGTAAATATTAGGTCATATAATCCATTTAGTTTTAAGAAATCATCATTTTAAATTATAAATAAATATTTTATCATTTAGTATAGTTTTGTAAATATTTGTTCCTATTATTATCGAGTTTTCATTAATTTCAATTCTTTAAATTAATTCAACTCTGAGGGGATATTGTAATAGTTCACAAACATTTACATTTAAGTTTCATAAATGAACACCCATATAAATAAACAAACACACAGCTTAATAATTATTTGTATATAATATGTCAACCTAGTATATCACTCAGTTAATATAAATTATTTGATAATGTTATTTTCCTAAAATCATTCATTAATTTATTACCATCTACCATAAAAATTTTAGATAAGTTAAGTTAGATCAGCTGTATTCATAATTTAATATAATTTATATTTATGGGTCAGGGAACGCTATCTCAAATTATCTATTTTATATAGCATGTTTTTCAAAATTTGATCTCTAATAATTCAGTGAAGTGTTTACCAAAGACCAAGTTAGTGAACCATGTGTTACATTGTTAAAGTGAAAAGTGGAACCATTGTAAAGGACTCCAGCTTCTATTCCAGAGAGAGATGGCCAAGTGTTAACTTCATTGTACCTGGACCTCGTTCCAATTTTAAATTTCATTCCCCTTAATTAGTAGATTTTTTTTTGGTTAGCCAGCGGTAAACCTGATCTTAGTTGATTCCCCTTTAAGTGGCCAAATTTATCTATCTGAAGAAAAGATCAGGGTGAAGAGATAAACTCTTGGTAAGACCAATCCAAAATTTACTTCACCAACCATTGTTGAAGAGGAACAGACTTTCAAACAAAGACTTGATTTAATTAAATATAAAAAGAGATCAGAATTGGCAATTTATATTATTATCAAAATTATTTATTCTATTTAAAAGTATTTATGATTGTGATATTCAAACAAATTAATTTTTCAATGTCATGCCCGCACGATTCCCAGAACCCTATGTGAAGAGATCATGCTTCTCAAGAACTGAGCTAATGCCCTTAAATTGTACCATATTAATCCAATTAGCATAAGTAATTTTATCTAACCCCATCCACTGTAATAATCCTTGTACGTCCCCCTAGAGTTCAATTTTGATATTCATATTTATTGTTATTGTTGAATAAATAATAGTTTTGTAACAGATTACCATTCTTTTATTTCAAATTTAAATATTAAATAGGCTAGTATCACACTAATTATAATGACGCCATCTTGAACAATAATAATTAATTAGAATTAAGAAGAAAATATAAGAGTCACCTACCTGTACTTATAATTAAAGATATTTATTTATTTATTTATTTATATTTACAAACCAAAAAGGATGAGTTGTAAAAAAAAATAATTTGTGTGTTTTTTAGCGTACCTATGGGAATTGGTGGAATGAGGCTCCATCAAGACAAAAGGATTTTATGGTTCAAAACTATGGAAAAATTATCAGCCACGATTTCATTGGTAACTATCATAAGAGAATTTTGTAATTTGCTATTCAGGCCTGGTTGTGTGTAAAGAAAAATATAAGTATTTTCAAGTTCCTCTGATGTAAGTCGTGTTTTATTTGTTACACTATGTATAATTTTTCCATGATAAAAACATTAAAATGTTATAGATGGGCCTAGGGGCCTATTAGATTTTTTAGCGAATTTCCCCTATAGGGAAGAAGCTATTACCGTAGGTCTCATGGTAAGACTTAAGCTCGGGACCACTATAACTTTTCGTTTTGGGGCCCCCAGAAGCAAAAAACACTATTTGTTTGAATTTATATATGTATATATATATATATATATATATATATATATAAAATAAATTGTTTCTTTCTCTAAAATCAGTACATAGTTTTACAATATTACAAAGCATAATCCTTATACATAAAAACAGAAATTACAAAAAATAATAACTTTAAATACATTATTGAGAAATAATAGGAGTCCCATAGAAAAATTCCGAGGTGGGACCTCCCTCACCTAGTACATATTTAAATACCCCCGTTGCAGCAGACCTGCATACTCAGCGAATTTCAAATGCAAAACAATATATTTTAATCTAACATAGCGAGATTTGACATGTTTTTGTAAGCTCCATAAGATTAACATGGGGAATGAGTATGCAGGTTTGCTGCTACAGGTATGTTTAAACTTGTTGGTTTTAATTCAATATTTAGTAGATCTGAACTAGAAGAAGCTATTTACCAAGTTTTATCAAGATATGTTAAGAAATAAACGAGATATAGCATTTTTCTTATTTCCCATAAGGTTAACATTGGGACAACGTACTGTGTTTACCACTTTCAATATCTCGGTAACCAATGGACATAGAGCAGTGATTCAAAGTACTAAATTGTTTGTTTTTTTGAGCTGAATCCAATAATGCCAACAAAAATTTGATAAATTTTATTTTTCTATGTAAAATGATCAAAAAACCCATTTTTGGGGGGGTTTATCCCCCTTTACCCCCCCTTCCGGTGGTCCGATCGGGCTGATTCACGAATTCGTCCAATCGATTACCACTTTACATGTCTGTACCAAATTTCATCAAGATCGGACCATTTTTACGGCCGCTATCGTGCTAACAGACACATATATATATAGATATATAGATATATAGATATATAGATATATATATATCTAAAAATTCGAACGAATTGTGTTTTTTGCTTCTGGGGGTTGCAAAACGAAAAGTTATCATGGTCTGGGGCTTAGGTCTTACCATGAGACCTACGGTAATAGCTTCTTCCCTATAGGGGAAATTCGCTAAAATGACGAAAAAGAGTCAGAGCCAGACATATATACTTATGAGAATACTAAAAACACAAACACTATTTTTATAAGCTAATCTAACAAGGAAAATTATTGAGCTAACTATAACATGTAAAAAGAAATAAAAAAAATACTAAAAAATCATAAGAATAAATCTTACAACAGTAACAAATCAACAAAGATTTAGCAACCAAAAAAAAGTACAAGGTAAAATAATTATCAACTAATGACAATAGCTATCACTCTCAAAACTTATCACAAATAGCAATATTGAAAATAATCCAAAAAACAATACAACCACGGGATTAAATTAAGTTTTCAATAACAAACAATCGGGAGAACAATATCAACAGAAAAATTCTGAACAATGTCTGATCACACGATTTAGAACACTTCCTTAGCAGGTTAAACTACAAAAGTAAAAAAGTCCTCAATATTTTCAATCGACATCAATACTTTTTTCAACTCAGACAAAAATGAGTTCAGGTTATGTTTTTGTGAAATCTTCAAAGAAAAAATATTATACAAACGTGGTGCATTACTAGAAAAGAATTGTTGATGCATTGTTAGTTTGGATCTCGGCACAGGAACTGTTAAATTTTGCCTAAGATTATATTGCCTGTCAAAGTTACCAAAATTGTTATTACTTCTATTATAAAAAAGACGCAAAACCTTGAAAATGTACATATGTCGCAACGGTAGGATTTTTAATTTTTTGAAAATTGGCCATGAATGAGTGGTTTTATTTTTTCTAGTTATAACTCTTACTACAGCTTTTTGCAAGATAATTTAAGGATAAAGTGTGGAGATATAGGCTCCTCCAAAGCAACTTAGTCCATAGCTTAACTTGGAACCAACAAGAGCGTGATAAATACTTGTTAATGCCTTTACTGGGCAAATCTCCCTAAGAAAATAAAACTTACGAAGAACTCCAAACATTTCTTTTTTTAACTTAAAAACGTGATCCTTCCATGACAGTTTCGAATCAATAACTAACCCAAGATATTTAATGTTACGGGCATTTTCTATTTTTAAGCAACAACAATTATTTCTTGGGCAGTTAAACTCATGGAAATATAAATGGCTTTGAAAAATTAAGTTGTCTTTTAAGGAAAAAATTTGATATTTAGTTTTATTGCTTAAAACCATGTAATTTTGATCAAACCAGTACCGAATTAATTTCAAATCTCGTTGAATTTTGTTTTGAAGACAAGCAATAGAAGAATCAAAATAAGTAAGAGCCAAGTCATCAGCGAATGCTGTTACATTGCCTAAAAAGTTCCCTTTACACAAATCATTGATGTAAATCAAGAATAAAATAGGGCCCAGAACCGAACCCTGAGGAACCCCATAGTTTAAAACCCCTTCTTCACTGAGATGATTTTCAATTTTTACACACTGTTTTCTTTGTGAAAGGTAACTGACAAACCAATTGTACGGTACACCCCTAACTCCAGCTCTCCATAATTTATCTTGAAGGATACGGTGATCAACCGTATCAAGAGCCTTGGTTATGTCAATGTATAGCGCTGCAGCTTTTTTCCCATTATTTAAGTTCTCATAGATATCCTGAAGAAAATTTATCAACGCATCCTCAGTGGAACGACCACTTCTAAACCCAAACTGGTGATGACTGAAAAAACTGTTTGAATTCAGAAAGCACATCAACCGTTTCTTAACTATTTTTTCAAAAATCTTTGAAAAAGTAGAAAGCAATGAAATTGGGCGGAAATTGTTTAGGCTTCTGGCACAGTCTTTCTTATAAAGAGGAATGACAACGGCTATTTTCAAACAATCGGGAAAAATCCCTTCCTGAAAGCTGTAATTGAATAAATATACTAGGATATCAGCAATAAAGACTGATATTTTTTTAACAACAGTCGATGTAATGCTATCCGAACCAGAAGCAACTTTGAGACTAGATATTATATTTAAAACTTCAGCTCGATCAGTGGGTACAAAGAATACAGATTTTTGCTCCATAGTAAAAGGGAAGTTTGATTGCATTTCTTCGTCATAAACTGGAATTGAGATATTATTTCGTAAGCTATTAGGGATATTCAAAAAATAATTGTTGAACGCCGGGGCTATTTCCTTAGATTGATAGAGCAAAACACCATCGACCTCAATCTCTATAATAGTAGTTTTCTTATTTGTTTTACCAATAAAAGAATTTATTAAATTCCATTGCGCTCTAGAGTTTCCATTACACTCATTAAATTTTGAAGAGTAGAACAATTCCTTAGCTGACGATAAATCGACCTTCAGCTTGTTCCTAAAACGTACATAGTAATTTTTTAAAGCAATATTACCTGGATGGCGAACTGATAATTCAAAAAGTTTTTTCCTCCTTTGTACACGTCTAATCAAATTTGAATTCATCCAAGGATTACGTTTTGTGGTTTTACAGGAATGAGCAAATTCAAAACGGCACTCATCTAGACACTTATTTAAAATTATTAAAAACATATCGATAGCAGACGAAACGGTTTCTTTTAAATAAACAGGATTCCAGTCTGTAGAAGATAAACTTCGAATAAGCCTATTATAATCAATTAATGTTTTACTTGAATCCTTATTACAAGCATTAGAATTAGAAATAACTTCTAACTCAAGAAATAACAACGAATGATCAGTAATTCCTAAGTGTAAAACTCTACTGAAATACCTAACCAAAAAATCATGGGCACATCTAATAAAAATATGATCTATGCAAGAAATACTGTTACCAACAATTCTAGTTGGCTCGTTTATGACAGATTTGAATCCAAAACTCGCTAAACAACCCAAATAATTATTGACCTCATTTGTATCTTGGAGAATATTTATATTAGCATCCGCAGCAATAATAAAGTTATTTAATGACCTACAAGTTAAAAGGAAATTTTCCAAATCGTGCGTAAACCGATCTACAGTAAAGCTATGGAAACGATACACAGCGAGAACAGACAGCCGTGCATCTCCTAAAATACAGGTTAACAACAAACAATCAGCTGATTTTATATCAATAAGAGGGGTGACGTCACATACTGGCCAGTTGTCCCTACAGTACACCGCTACGCCTCCCGCTCTGTAACTCTCGTTACAATTACAGAACAAATTGTAGCCCGGGATATTATAAATATCAATTTCCGCGTTTGTTATCCAAATTTCCGTTAACACTATTATATCAGGAGTATTATCTAATCCATCTAATTCACTTACGAAAAGATTAAAATTACTACGCAAGCTTCTAATATTTTGATTAAGTATTACAACCTTACTATGATTGAAATCATTTCTGCATGGAGAATTCATTCAAAGACATTTTTTAAGATTCTTAATTATACCTGGATTGAATCGTAAAAACCCTTATGATAACTTTGCAGGCAGGTTTCCAACTAAAACAATTCCGAGCTGCTGGGCGTGAAAACAATTCTGAGCTGACGGGAGTGAGCCACCATGATGAATGCTGAGCTGACACGGGAGTGGGGCTTGGCCAGTAGAGCTGGCCGTCCGACCGTTGGAACCAAGCCATATAGAAATAAATTAATTCTGACTGCCTTTTGACTGCATTGTGGCCACTCCTCCTGGCCTTATGATCACAAAGGGTTGAGCTCTACTACTCAAAATCCAAAATGGCTGCCTCAGTATGCATTATGGGCGGCTTTTTTCTACATATAAACAAATTTTAAACATCATAATGTATTCTGATATATTGCTGTTGTCGATGTTTTGAAATCATGAGGGAATGATGTGCACTATGAGGAGCATCTCAGAGTTGTGTATTTTGTAGGTCTTCACAGTTTCAACAAGGTTTCACTCTCTAATTATAGCCCACCTCAAATGTACAAGTGATGCTTTGTATGCAGTGGAAGGCCAAGTCCACACTAAAATATCAAATATTTCATCTATATTTTATAAAATTTTATTTTGAGTTGTAAAATTAAATCTTTTAGGCTACCGGTAAGAAGATCTTTTATAAAATATTAATAATGTCATAGGTAAAATATTCTAGTTGCAATAGCATCAATCCTAATTTAAAATTAATATTTTTCAAATTTATCAAAATCTGTAGCTTCTAAAGAAAATATACTTGCATCCATTAAATTTGACTTGAAAAACTTAATAATCCAGTATTTTAAATCATTAGTTTACGTCAACTGGTTGGGGAGGTAATTGATATTTTAGTTTGGCGGTAAACCCAGTACGTTGTGCAGTGTTATTCATATGGCAACTATTTAAAAACAGTTATCTCTGTTATTTACTATCCGATTTTGATAAAATTTGATATGTATTTGTGTGATAATTAATTGTTAATTTGTTTTATTTCACTAAGTTTTCTGGTTTTAAATGACTTTAAGGGAGAAATTATCTGTCAGTTCCCTGATACTGTTTATTTATAACAGGTTACGTACGTTGGCATCCGCAATTCCTTAGCAACACTTTATTGTTGACTAGTTTCGATAAACAAAGAACAATGAAACTCTGGGATTACGTCGTCACTGTAGTTACTGACTTTTGGCCATTTCAACTGTCTTTTAGCGAATTTCCTTAGAAATAAGCTATTACCCTCGTTTTAGCAAAGTGGACAAAAAATATCCGTTCAGGGTAACTGCAGCAATCAAATTAATTTTTATATCAATTGATAGCTTTTTATGTCTACTTTCTGGATATCAAGTGAGTTTATCGCTGAAATGCATTTTTACCTGCAAAAATCGCGATTTATTTCAAAATTTAACATGGGCTTATATGGGGAATAGAATTTTAATTTTTTGAGTGTCTGTTTGCACGTTAACTCTCGTAAAAATTGTCCGATCAACAAAATTGAGTACACATGTAAAACTAGGTTCTCTTGGACGATTTCGTGAACCGGCCAGATCGACTTATCCAAAGTGGGGTAAAGGCTGCTTTTACCCCCCAAAAATGGGTTTTTTTGGCTAGGGTTAGTTGCAAAGCTAAATTGCCTGGATTGCTTAATCGGCTTAGCAAACATTTTTTCAAATTGAAAAATTAAAGTAATCAAATTATTGTTTTCACCATTGGATTCAGCTTGAAAAAACAAACAAATTTGGTATCTTGAATCGTTGCTCTAAGTCCATGGGTCTCCGAGTTATTAGCGAAAATACCTCTTGAAGGCTCCTTTTTGTCCCCAAAAAATGGGTTTTTTCAGTATTTCAAATTGTAAAATTTAAATTATCAAATTTTTGTTTTCACCATTGGATTTAGCTCAACAAAACAAACAATTTGGTAGTTTGAATCGTTGCTCCAAGTCCATTGGTCTCCACCGCTTCACATTTTTCCCCATGTATTTTAGTATCAGGGCGGCAGAAGGTTGTCTAACGAAGCTTTGTTTCAATGAAACCTGAAAAGTAGTTCACGAGTTTATCAAAAGTATTTTTAATAGGATTTTTGATTTTTTACTAAAAACAACAATCTAGCCTATTTACTTAGAAGAAGTATGTTTCTTTTTAAATTAAACCTATTTATCAATATTTTTGACAGAGACTATGTATAACAAACGATGACATTTTTTAAAATACATAAATATATCAATTTTTATATGGTTTTTGTGTAATTATTGAATTATTATTGATTTAATTGGAAATTCGCTGAGTACGCAGGTTTGCTGTGACAGGGGTATTTTGCTTTGGAGGATGTCCTATGGAGAAAGCCTAAAAATTATTAAATGTAAGCATACCTCAAACTAAACCCTCACTTTGATGTCAGAGGAATACATTGCTGCAATCCCGACTAAAAAAAGGAACTATTAAAAAAGGTTAAATTACCTTAATTCCGTCTTGTGATTGAATAGCAACTCAGGCTACCACGTGGTTTCGGTGATCATGCCACCATCTTCAGGCAGGTACAGAACATAATATCACTCTTGTCGAGGTCGTTACACATTAAAACAACGATTAAAACATTTAAAACACAAAACATGAAAAACATTTTTGGCCAAATATTTAATTTAGTAAAAATTAAATATTTGGCAAAAAATTTTTTTTGTACGTACATATGTTTTGTGTTTTAAATGTTTTAATCGTGGTTTTAATGTGTAACGACCTCGACAAGAGTGATTTTACGTTCTGTACCTGCCTGAAGATGGTGGCATGATCACCAAAACCACGTGGTAGCCTGAGTTACTATTAAATCACAAGACGGAATTAAGGTAATTTAACCTTTTTTAATAGTTCAAAATTGTGATTCTTAGCCAAAAACAACAAAATAAAAAAAGGACCATTACTTTGAAAATAGCAGCTTCGCAAAGTTTGTTAACTTTACATTGTGGAGATTAAGAAACAGATGTGAATAATCAACCCTGTTGGTTAAGTTGGTGTCTTAGATATAAGAATTTCACAGCTGAAGTATGGTTGAATAGGAAATATCACTTATGACTGATTTAATTGTTTAGTAAGTTAGGAGTGCACAGATGTGATTGTTGACTGTTATCAATTTAAATTAAACAGACATTACACTCTCTCCAGTTGCTCATGTTTAAACAATCATGACTTGATCAATCCTTTGTACTGTGTGTTTCTATGCCTCTCTACTATTCGTTTAGGGCTTCAGTGTTGCCCGGCTTATTTTTATAAACTTTACACTTTAGAACGCCCTAAAAAAAATTTAGGAGGGTGAAAGGCTAGGATACTCTTTTTACCGAATTACCTTGCCTTCAAAGAATTCATCTTTCTGGAACCAGATATCCTAAAACTGAGGGACCAGTATTTCCCTTAAATGTGGCTACAACCTAGATTCCAATAATTATAGCTGGTGGCGTTTAAGTTAGGCTCCCTTCTTTGAAATGAGGACTCACAACATGAGTACAAAGCAATCCTGTCCAAACATTTACTTTCATTTTCTCTAGACTAATATTGTGGGACATAAACACCCTAATCCTAGTTACCTACAGAAATACTGAATTTTAGCGAATTTCCCCTATAGGGAAGAAGCTATTACCGTAGATCTCATGGTAAGACCTAAGCTCGGGACCACTTATAACTTTTTGTTTTGGGGCCCCCAGAAGCAAAAAACACTATTCGTTCGAATTCATATATATACAGGGTGTCTGTAAAGTCCGCCACCAAACTCCATAACTTGGTTTATTGGGTCAAAATGAGCAAAAAAGTTCATGTGAAGGTATGTCCTAAAATGCATATTTACCCAGATATCCGCCATTTTGTATTTTTCACAAAATATTTTTTATCTCCGAAGTTTGTTAATCGATTTTTTTGAAACTTGATATGTACCTATAACTAGTCAAGGTCTGTTTATAAAAAAATAATCAGCATAATCGAATTGTAAATTTCAAAATGGCGACCGTTTAAAATCTTTAAATTGAAATTTCGAAAAAACGGTACTTAGTACAAAAAATATAAAGGGTTAAAACTTTTATCAAATTTAATTTCCAGTCTAATGATACCAGAATTATGAAAATCGGTTAATAAATAACTGAGTTATGGTCAAATGTATCTAACAAGGCAGCATAATTTGTAAGAAAAATGGCCCATTGTTGCATTGAGTCATGCGCTGACATAGGTCAATTACTCTACCTCAGTAGATTAATGTGGCCATAACTTAGTTGTTTATTAACCGATTTTCATAATTCTGGTGTCATTAGACTGGAAATTAAATTTGCTAAAAACTTTAATTCTTTATATTTTTTGTAATACGTACCGTTTTTTCGGAATTTCAATTTAAAGATTTTAAACGGCCGCCATTTTGAAATTTACAATTCGATTATGCTGATTATATTTTTATAAACCAACCTTGACTAGTTATAGGTACGTACCAAATTTCAAAAAAATCGATATACAAACTTCGGAGATAAAAAATATTTTATGAAAAATACAAAATGGCGGATATCTGGGTAAATATGCATTTTAGGACATACCTTCACATGAACTTTTTTGCTTATTTTGACCCAATAAACCAAGTTATGGAGTTTGGTGACGGACTTTACAGACACCCTGTATATATATATATATATATATATATAGCGAATTTCCTTAGAAATAAAGCTATTACCGTCGTTTTAACAGAACAGAATGGACAAAAAATATCCGTTCAGGGTAACCTCAGAAATCATATTAATATTTATATTAATTGACAGCTTGTTATGTGTACTTTCTGGATATGAAGTGAGTTTATTGTGAAAACGCATTTTTACCTGCAAAAATCACGATTTGTTTCAAAATTTAACATGGGTTTATATGGGAAATAGAATTTTCATTTTTTGAGTTTTGTTAGCACGATAACTCTCGTAAATATCCTCCGATCGTAACAAAATTTGGTACAGACATGTAAAACTAGATTCTCTTGGACGAGTTCGTAAACCAGCCAGATCGACATATCCAAAGTGGGGTAAAGGCCCCATTTACCCCTCAAAAATGGGTTTTTTTGTGTTTTTCAAATTGAAAAATTATATTTATCCAATTATTGTTTGCACCATTGGATTTAGCTCGAAAAAACAAACAATTCGGTATTTTAAATTATTTTTCTAAGTCTCCGAGATATATCCACTTCGCATTTTTCTCCTGTGTTTTTAGTATCAGGGCAGCAGAATGTTAGCTTACCCAATATCGTATTTACTCTCTACTGAGGTTTTCAAGGAATCACTTGGACTGATTACTCAGTTTATCAATGTATTTAATAGAATTTCGCTTTATTAAAACAATTATATGTTAATATAATTAAAAAAATAAACATACTTTCCTACTTCATTATATGAAATATTTTTGTTCTTTCGTCTAAGTCATTTACCAATATTTTTTCACAAAGTTTTTGTAAATCAAGCTATAATATATTATTTTAATATTTAAATATATCACTTGTTTATTTTTCTTTTTTCGTAATAATCGATTAATTACTGGATATTTTTTAATTGGAAATTCGCTGAGTACGCAGGTTTGCTGCGACGGGGGTATATATATATATATATATATATATATATATACAGTGCTTGATTTGTAAAAATTGAGGTACCGGAACTGTAATTTGCCGGTTTGTACATAACGACCCTCCGTTATCATTCTTCCACTCAACAAAGTAGGCTATTATATCTGAATAATTAGGTCGATTTTAAAAGTCCAATTTTATCTTACTAGAATTTTTGATAAGTCAATTAAAAACTAACAAAGCATTATTTTACTAAAAAATAAATTCTCTAAAGAAATTCTAGATTTTTTTATGACGCCTTGTGCGAGTATTCAGGTGCTGTTAGCGTTTTTAACATTCGGCTTATTTCAAGACTAGACAAAAGAGCGCGAATTTCAGGGAAAAACTCCGCGCGTAATTTCCGTACATTTTAAGCGATTGTTATTTTTCGGTAAGATTAATCCGGCCGATTACACGCTATCGTCTCTTCCGACAAATACTCCGGCCAGTGTTACACATGATCCTTTCTTATTTTCTTACATGATCGAATTTTCCGGCCGATCATATACGCGATCGTCTTTAGTGGCAAATTCTCTGGCCGATCATACACGATCGTATTTTGCGGCAAATTCTCCGGGCGATTACATGCGATTTTCTTGTGCGACAAATTCTCCGGCCGAACATTCGCGAATGTCTTTTGCGACAAATTCTCCGGCTGATTACACGCGATTGTCTTGTGCGGAAAAATCTCCGTCCGATTACACGCGATCGTCTCTTACGATAAATACTCCGGCCAATTACACACGATCCTCTCTCGTGGCAAATTTTCCGGTCGATTTTACGGGATTGTATTTAGCGGCAAATTATCCGTCCGATTACACGCGATCGTCTCTTGCAAAACATACTCCGGCCGATTACACACGATCGACTCTTACGGCAGAAAGAGGTCCCGGAACGCCGTTCCGCCGCAAATCAAGCACTGTATATATATATATATATATATATGTGTGTCTGTTAGCACGGTAGCGGCCGCAAAAATGGTCCGATCTTTATGAAATTTGGTACGGACATATAAAGTGGTAATCAATTGGACGAGTTCATGAACCAGCCCGATCGGACCACCGGAAGGGGTGGTAAAGGGGGATAAACCCCCCCAAAAATGGGTTTTTTGAGTTTTTCACATATAAAAATAAAATTTATCGAATTTTCGTGGGCACCTTTGAATTCAGCTCAAAAAAACAAACAATTTAGTATTTTGAATCACTGCTCTTTGTCCATTGGTTACCGAGATATTGAAAGTGGTAAACACAGTACGTTGTCCCAATGTTAAACTTATGGGAAATAAAATAAATTCTATATCTCGGTTATTTCTCAACATATCTTGTTAAAACTCGGTAAATAGCTTCTTCTAGTTCAGATATACTAAATATTGAATTAAAACCACCCAGTTTTAATATTCCTGTAGCAACAAACCTGCATACTCATTCCCCATGTTATTCTTGTGCAGCTTACCAAAACATGTCAAATCTTGCTATGTTGGATTGAAATATGTTGTTTTGCATTTGAAATTCACTGAGTATGCAGGTCTGCTGCAACGGGGGGTATTCTTTGTTTTCAGGAGGAAGAGGATTTTGTATGTTTTTCAGTTGAAAAATTAGCAACTGCTTGATTTGCTAAATTTAGCGCAGTGATTTTACTACAATGATGTAATTTTCATAGAATTGTAATCACAGAAAGATATACTTAAATAACTTAACATTTCCTGTTGCAGATGTTACATTCGATGAGCCAGTATATCCTTTCAGAGTAAGCGTTTATGAGACATACAACCCAGGGTCGGTGGTACGTATCTGGGCGGCGGGGGGCGGCGGCCGGAGCGGGGGCAAGATCCGTTGGGTGCTTCTGTGGGAGGGGGAGGCTCGTGTCGTGGGCCACAAACCCCACATTTTCTCCCCGCCTATCGCTACCATTGACTTCCCCACTCGGTGAGTTTTTGAAAATAAGAATATTGCTATATCACTTGGTGAAGTGTGTTAAGCTCTTTTTCTTAAAACACAATAACAAGCAACGGTTAGATCAGAAAATTGGTCTATTGATTAAAAATCACTTTAGTCGAAAGATTCTTCTCCGATTCTTCTAAACGTTCTATTGACATAAATAGAAGCTTTTTTGTTTTAATGACAGGGAAAATTTAATTTTTCTTAGATAAATCTGTTTGTCCACTAATGAAAAATAATGTTAGTGCTACAATTATTTCCTTTGGTTATGAATTTTCAGAAAAAGATTGTTATCTTAATGATTTCCTATCCATTTTTTTGTTCGTATTTCTCTAGGATGCTCAGACTAGAATTCGACCACTCAAAGTTGGATTACTATACTGAAATTGATGCTCTACTCCTGGTGGGAACGAAAAAACCGATCCCGCCCGCTGCATCTGAGACAGAGCTGAAGGAGGATAAAGAGACTGGTGATATTACAAAAAAGATAATGGATCTCAACATACATTCCATCCCACCTCAGGTTTGTAATTGCAATTATGAACAAATCACATTGAAAATATTACTTAGTGATGCTTTTATGCTTTTATGTGTGTTTGGGATAATTTATGTGTCCTAAAAACAACTTTAAACCTAATGTGACCAATTTAGGCAAAATGTACCCAGTGACCAATTTAGGCAAAATGTAGCCAGTGACCAATTTAGGCAAAATAAAGCCAGTCAGTTTTATTATGTCATTATGTTATCCAATGTTATTATAAATATTACAAATGACGTTACTCAGAGTTTTAAACTTTAAATCATCACCAATAATAAAAAATATGGATGATAAGCCCAATATGCTAGCTCCAATTGTCCCAGGGCCTGTCACTATGTTTTTCGTGTCAAAGACCTATAAAACTTATAACAGTCAACAGTGTCCGATGTTCAAGGATTATTGGAGAATAAACACAGCCTTCACTACCATTATTGCTGTGCGCTATAGATTTTGATCAAAGCTAGATAACAGGATTGACTATTTCTTGCCAATTAATGGCAATAAAGTTCATAAACAAACCTTTTATCAATTATAACTTAAAAACATGTTTGTAAAGGTTAACTCTTTGAAATCGGATTGAATATATGCGGATTGAATATATGCTATTCCCTAGCGATCGTGCGGCCAGCTCTACTGGCCATTAGCATGTGGAAGTCGGATTTTTTTCACAGCAGTTGTCCTATGCAATCGATGGTCAACAGTGCTGGCCAACATGAAATCCAACAAACGCTCGGGCTTCCATCAGAACTGGCCAGTAACACATGTTTTTGAAAATTTTCTAAATTCTGATTGATACCTGTAAAGTATTGCAACCTAGTAAGGAGTTATTTAATCAAATGATCGGCAGGCTTGCAATATTGTATCATAAAAACCCCTATGCCAACATTGGAGGTTGCACGTTTGCAATGAAAACATTCCGAGGTGCTGGGAGTGAGCTGCCATGATTAATGCTGAGCTGACGCGGAGTAGGACGTGGCCAGTAGAGCTGGCTGTCTGACCGTTGGAACAAAGTCATATAGAAATAATTCCAATCAGCTGCTGACTGTGTGAGGCCACTTCTACTGGTCTTATGATCTCAAAGCGTTAAAAAATTCCTTGGTGATAGCAGGGTTTAAGCTGGGAAAAAATTTCTTTGAGCGAAAATGCTACAAGCTCTTTGAGACTTGTAGCAAAATTATTTTCCTTTTAGCATTTTTATCGCATGTCATTAAGTTATGGCACATGTCATCAAACCAAAACAACTTAAGAGATAAGAGGGTTCCCTACCAACGGCAGTTTTCGTTTTTCTGCGACACTACCGGCGACTTTTGGAACTGCAGCTCCATAAGAGCCCATGTTAAAAATTTGTGCACTTTTCGCCGTGCAAGCCGGTACAGGGGTAAACACGGTGTCATTTAGCGTCTCCAATTCTTAAAATAAAAGTTATTCGGATATATCATTGTAAAAAGATAACGAGTTGCAGAGTGTTTATTGCTTCTCCAAAATCATTTATGCTCATGTATTAAAAAGGTACATGGCGTTAAAGTTGGTCAACTTCAACGGAATGTATCTTCAGAATACGTTAACATGAACGATTTTGGATCAGCAATAAATTAAGATTCTACAACTCTTTATCTTTGAAATGGTATGTTAAATTAAATTTTATTTTGAAAACTGTAGGCGCTAAATGACACCGCGCGGAGCGTGTTTTAGGCATATTTTGGCGTAGGTAGGGACCCCTCTTAATCGAACAACATAACCCCAAACTATATTTCGCATCACCGTTTTTGAGACGTCTGTTTTTGCCAGTGTTGCCAGACTGGCTATGAGATTTTACCCACCGTGAGTTTAAAAAATTCCCGGTTTTACACGGCAGTAGCTTTAAAAATCCTCGCATAATCCACGGCAATGTTTCTTGCCCCAAATAGGGTATTAATGACTTGAAACTAAAATTATCAAATGACTATATTGATTATTCCACTCCATATCACTCCGAGCGGTGGCGAACTAGCCCTGCACATTCTCGCATTCGCCACCGCTCGGCAACTCGGCCACTACAGAGTGCGCGCCAACTGCTCTTTAGCAAAGAGAACGTATAGAACATCTATACGTTCTCTGTGTCTATCTATAGTCTTCTATTTGACTGTGGATCTTAATGACGCGGCATCTGATCGAGGGTTACGTTGAAGACTACATTCTATAATTAACTCTTATTTTATTTTAAAGTAATACAAAGTAATTTGTGGAAGTAAATGGACTTTGAGATTTGTATTGGTTAAAGCCAGATTTTCTGCATTAAAGTTAAATAATTTTCACTCTTTACTTTGTAGCAAAAAGGCGACGGCCTGTCCGAATATTGTCGCATTTTTGTGGAGCATGTCGCATTTTGCGACAAATGCGACCGTAGCTTAAACCCTGGGTGATAGGTCCTGGGATCAATAATGCCAGGCGGACTGTTATACTTGCCCGAGTCCTTTTTATTATAGATTAATTTTAAATTTTAAAACTTTGACGTCAGTGAATAAGCAGGTATTTACAAATAACATTCAACAACTATGACTTCAGTTATTATGTTCTTCAAAAAATATGTCTTTAGTGAGGTTCTTTAATTTCAAATACCTTGAGTATTATAGGGCACTTCCCAGGTTGACGGCATTGATCCAATTCTTTATGAGGACTGGGGTTGAATCAGTCCAATTGTCACAAAAATTAACATAAAACACAACATTGATGAAGAATTTTAAAACATTGAAATAACGTACGACTTAAACAATCCAAATGCTTCGAAAAACAAAAAATATGTTTTTTGTCATCAAAGGTCCACGGAGAATCATTTATTAATTAATTATTTGTATAACTTATTCTTCGCGATCGCAGTCAATCGAGTTTTAGCGCCTGACCATGACTGCCAGTGGGTTATCTGGGGTGGGTGGCCTGGTAATAGACGAAAATTTAAGTTGGGATGAGCACATTAATCATATAACAAAAAAGATTTCATCTGGTCTATACGCTCTGCGTCAAATGACTAGAGTTTCAAATATAAATACTTTAAAAACTGTTTATTTTGCATTAGTTCACTCCCATATAGCATATGGGGTTTGCATTTATGGAGCTACATCCAAAACAAATCTGGATACAATTTTAGTGCTACAAAAAAGAGCATTCAGAATTATTTTTAACTTAAAACAATCTGTTTCAGTAAAGAGGCATTTTTCTGATATTGGCATATCTACAATAAGGTCCACAGAAATAATTCCAATCGGCTGCTGACTGCGTTGGGGGTTATATATTTTTGAGACAGTCATGTATGTTAAGAGTAACCCTATCTCCTCCGAAAATAGTAATAGAAACCCTTACAACTTGAGATTTCACAGGGAGGTGGAGCAACATAGATTACAATTTTATGAAAAGAAGACTAATTTTATAGGTAATAAATTTTTATTTAATTTGCCAAAACAGATTTTACTTGAAAATGACATTGTATAGTTTAGGAAACAATTGAAAAATTTTCTTTTGCAGCTCGCCCCATACTCTTTTGATGATTTCTGGAGTTGCAGAGACAGTTTAATTTTGATTTTATGTAATAGTTAATTTTGTTTTAATTTAGGATGATGTAAATTTAGGGCTAGATGTAGATTTAGGATGAGGTAGAGTAGTGTCACTATTCAATGTACCAATGTACAGAATGATGAATAAAGAATGTTTGACTTTGACTATCAACTCCAGGTGGAGGGAGGGGCAGGGGGTCAGCTGAATAATTAAGTGTTTCTCCAGGAACCTTTGATATCAAAAAACGTTTATATGATTTTTCGAAACATCAGATTTGTTAATGTTTTAAGTGTCTTTGTCAATGTTGTTTTTGTATTATTAATGTAACAATTGGACTGATTCAACCCCCCAGTCTTTGCTAAAAAATTGGACCAATGCCGTCAACCTGGAGGTGGGAAGTGCCCAATAATACTCTAGGTATTTGAAATTCAGTTGTTAAATACTATAAAAATTGGCTAAGTTTGCGTAGCCAAATTATTTTAGGTTTTGAAGTTTTTCAGTTTTTTTTAGGACTTGGTATTTATAAAGAACATTGGAGTATAGGGAGACAATTTTAAGTATATAAAGTTTCCATTTTATAACTTTGTTTAAATAACTTCATCCACTTGTTTAGGTAATTTGTCAGTAAGATTGAAAGTTCAGATTGAATCTTAAATGTAAGTTGCTTCTTTTTGTATTATTTCTTAACTTAACAATGTTTCGTGATCGCAGGTTGATCTGGAGAATACGTTGAACCAGTTTCTGGCGGAGGACTACCGGCAGCTGCTGCGGGAGCTGGAGGACACGGCGGCCATTCTCACCGGAGCCGTCGAGTCGATAAACAAGGCCAACAGTGGACCGTTTGCCTGTCTGCCGGTCAGTGAGAAACTCATGCCTCAGTGGTGAATGGTTCTGTAATTGATTTGTTCTTTTGGAAACTAAAACTGAGAATAAGATTTAAGATTAAGAGTTCTTAAAGTTCCTGGTTTGAAAATGAGATTCATTCTTATGGATGATTCTTTCTGCCATCCTTATCGCGAAAATATAGCCAGACTATGATATGTGCCGAGCATTCACTGGGGCATTTGTTTTTAATAATTAATATTAATTAATATTCAATTAATATAATTAATATACAATTCTTCATTCAACGCCAGTGCAACTACTCATAACAGCGTAGAACATACAGAGGTATTTTGATTAACATAACATAAACCTATTTTTCATACCACTTTCTATCAAACTTCAATATTATGTATATAACCAATCGGCAGTTAGATCCAGATTAATTTTTACTTTGATTATTCTCTTAAATTGACATTGTTTTTTAACCATCACAATTCATAATTCTTATGAGACCACTCACAGTGCAAATAAATTTTTTAGCATTACTCCATCGGATTTAATGTTAACGCCAGTTTTTCATTACTCACCACTTTAATTGTAATATTTGTTGTTGATTTCAGGATGAAACCACCCTCCATGTGTTCTCCTACCTCGACTTGCCTTCGCTCTGCCAATGTGCCAAAGTCAACCGTCACTTTCATTCTCTAGCCACTGACTCCCTGCTTTATACTCAGGTCAACCTAAGGGTATGTTAAAACTCTTCTTTGTTGCAGAAAATTTAGCTTAAACAAACACAAAATCCCCAAGTCGCTATCACTGAGGTCATTTTTAAATGGGTGTAAATGGATGTTGGGGACATAACTAATGCAGCCCTGATGCTGATTGTGGCAGACTTTAGAATAAGTAATTGATCACTAAAACACATAACAATTATTGAGTGCAGCTGGGCCTTACTTTGGATTTATCCAAATATCTACCTTGATTTTATTGGGATATTGTTCAAGATATGGTCAAATAAATAATTGAAGATGGTACCTTTGATTCTAAAGGTGTAGTAAGTCCATGATTTGGTAGTCGGTCAAACACGAAGCTGAAGCTGAAGCGGAGTGTTGCTCTGGCCAGAGTGCTTTAAAAATGTAATGTAAATTGAGCATCCCAGAGATAACAACGTTTCCAGGTGACTATTATTGATCTTCAAATCCAGTCATATATATCTTCAATAAGAAATGGTCGGGTCCCGAAATTTAGAGAAAATTAAATTCTTGAATTTCGGAAAATTGTTATTCATTTCGGGAAAGGATCATTTGAGCAACTGCAGCTAAGCAAACAGCTGCGAAAAATGATCGTGCAAATTTGCCAATCGTCAATAAATGGGAAATCCAGCTTTGCAAAACTTGTGATCGGCCGCTAAAAACTATCATGTGTATTAGCCAATCCCTAATAACGGCAAATGTAGCTTTGTAAATAATGCGATCTGCCGAAAAACCATTGCGCATATGTGCCAGTTGCAGATAAATTGCAAAAATCACTTTCATATTGATAATATTAGCAGGATATGTTATTTCTAATATGTGCTTTCTGTTTTTGAATGCATTAAAATTGGAAAGATTAAAATTCAAGTCCAGTAACAGATAATTATAAATAAACAATAACTTTAATTGCCATTTTTATGTTCAGGTAATATTTACTTTAAATTAACGGTATAATTCAGTTAGTTACTGTTTTTTTTCTTTATTTTGGATTGTATTTTTATATTTTATATTAATTTATTTTTATTTTATTTTTGCAATTTTGTCCATTGTATGTAAGTAACTATTTTTCTAACTTAAATTTATTTCTTGAAATTTGGTGTGTTGTTATTTTATACGGTTTTGTTTGATATTGTTCGTTGATATTGTTTGTTCATATCGTGATTAAATAAATTTGTAAACAATCATTTCCCGAAGCCTTAAGAAAGACAAAAATCCCGTCTTGTCCCGTCCTGAACTGAAAATCCAATCCTGTCCATCCCTATTCTTCACCTAAACAAACAAAATGAATTTATTACTTCAATGAAAATCCACAATTTACAACTCATTGATTTAAAATTGGAAGTAAAACATTTTCTTTGGATACTTGCCTAACAATTTAGTTTTAAGTTAAATAACTTAAACAATTGTACCAATTATTATGGCATTAAGAGAGTATAAAAACAGTATTTTGAGAGAAAAAGGTAACACACAGACGCAGGGGTGGATTTACATATGGGCTTAAAGGGCTATAGCCCAGGGCGGCAGAATTTGGGGGGGCGGCAAATTTGAGAGAGAAGTCACAACCCCCCTGAAATCGTAGGAAATAGCCTTACTTAGGGGAAAAAACGGTCCAAAAGGACCACAATGGGGCCAAAAAGCACAAAAAAAAAAAGATAAAAGGTCACCACTTTTGCCGAGCCGGAAATCCCTCCACCGGCCCCCGACTCCCCCTGTGTAGCCCAGGGGCGGCAAATTCCCAAATCCGCCTCTGCACAGACGGCCACTGTGAGAGGTGATTCTGAACTGACCGGCAGGAAATGGCGGCAGTTACAACTGGTAATGTACTTTGAACAGTGAATTATTAATAGCATATTACTTGCAAAAATTGCTATCCAACTAAGATTATCAATCCATTACTTCAACTTTCATATGAGTTTGATCAAATTTTAGCTCTTGAATGAAAGCTGTTATTTTATTTTAAAAGCCAGGTACTATCTAATAATATGAGGATGAAGCTTATCCCTCTTCAGTGGTGTGTTGAACATTTTACAGCCGTACTGGCACTGTGTCACTGACGACACGCTGGAAGTTCTCTCCATGCGATGCCAACATCTGACTAAACTCGATCTCTCTTGGTGTGGTAGCTACGATCTCATCTCCTCTAACAACGTTGTGCAGTAAGTTTTGAGATTACTTTAGAAACTTGATTAGTGTTTTCATGGCTCACATTGGGCTCACTTGGGGCTCTGCCCCAGGCCCCATATGATGATAATAATAATGATAATATAATAATATATATCATTTATTTCACCAAAATATACATATATACAGTCATTTACATTTACATAAATAATTATTTCATTTATTTACAAAAACTACAAAAAACACATAAATACGTTATGGCGAAATAAGTAGGGATCCCCTAGGTTTACCCGTGTTGGGATTTCCATCACCAGATTATTGCACAGTATTGACAGGATATGACAGAATACAATTAAAGTTAAAAATATACATTTTTCAGACTCTTAATGTGCAAATATATCTATATGAAAGAAATTTAAAAATTCAAATAAAATATTGAACATTCAAAATACATAAATCCAACATTTTAACAGTGTAGGTCGCTAAACTATAAATTTTAAACCAACAAAAGAAAGAAAATAAATAAAAAATATGCATAACCGAACATTATAAGAACATCTATTTTACTATTTTGAAGAGTTCATTAATATTTTCCTGTAAAAATAACCACATTTTTAATTTTCGTAAAAAGTCTTTAAGAGATATAAAATGATAAATATTTTTTATACAAATATTAAATAATCTTGGTGCGGTACAGCCATAAAAATTTTGATACAAGGTTAAGTTGGATCTTGGGGATTTGTACCTCAGACCTGTTTCTTAAATTATAAACATTTGTGCGTTTCACAGAATAAGATGAACTTCTAACATAAAATATTTTTAAAACTTTAAAAATATACAGGTTACGCAAAGGAAGAATTTTTAAAGTAACAAAAATAGGCCAGGCATGATCTAATATATCTCTATTTCCTACTATACGTACGATACGCTTTTGCAATGTAACTAATGGATAGAGAATGGAAGCAAAAGCTCCACCCCAGCATGTTAATCCATAACTTAACCTAGACCCTACCAGAGCATGATAAAAGCAACACAATAACTTCTGTGGACAGAGATGGCGCAACATGTAAAACTTTCTTAGACTAACAAGCAGCTCTCTTCTTAATTTTATCATATGGCTTTTCCAAGATAAGTTATCATCAATCAATAAACCTGAATACTTCATACAGCTTACTTTCTCTATCGATAAAAATGAACAAATTCCTAAATTAGCTTGAGCACATTTTGAGTCATGATACTTTAAAGGCAAGTCAAATGAAACGCTGTCTCTTAAACTAAAAATCATAAATTTTGTTTTCTCACTCAAGATCATGGAGTTCTGATCAAACCAAAGTCTAAGTTTACATAAGTCTGATGACATTGAATTATAAAGCGATTTGATATCATCAGTTTTATAAATAAAAGCAGTATCATCTGCAAAGGCAATCAGTTGACCATCAAAATTTCCATTACACAAATCATTTATATAGATTAAAAAAAGAATTGGCCCTAGAACAGATCCCTGAGGTACACCACAATTTATGAGACCAGGAGTACTGAAACAATGCCCAATTTTAACACACTGTTCCCTCCCAAACAGGTAGCTATACTAAACCACTGATATGGCAAACCCCTTATCCCTGCCTTACATAATTTTTCTAAGAGTATACCATGATCGACCGTATCAAATGCTTTGGTTATGTCAATGAATAAAGCTGAACACAATTGACATTTTTATAAGTCGTTTCCATAAAAGTTAATTAAGCATCCTCTGTTGAAAACCCTTCCCTAAAGCCAAACTGATTATTACTAAAAAATGAATTTTTGTTCAGGAAATCAATGAGACGTTTCTTTACAATTTTTTCTAATATTTTGGAAAAAAAACAGATAAAAGTGAGCCCCAATTAAATTCTTGTTTGTAAAGAAAAGATATACATCAATTTTTATTGTAAAAGTTATCACCATAGTTAACTTTTTTAAGGGGGAGTACATGGTTGAAATAGATGCTGTGAGTTCACCTTGGTGTACATTAACAATATCATAGACTTGGTAACTAAAATGAGACTGCTCTTGCTTATGAATGTTTTGAAGCCAGAAATTGAGCACTCATCACTAGAGATTGCGCCAGGAATATGATTTCACACTAAATGTTTTTATCCCTTAAATGGAATATGTTTGCTTCTACCGGGCTAAAATATGATACAGGGTTAAAAAAAAAAAAAAATTTAAACTTCAAAACTAGGAGTGCAAAAGAGAGGAAAAGGTATTTTAAATTTCTTTAATACCAAGATTCTCTGCAAGAATGTGCTAACTTTTCATAACATATGATCATATGTTTTTGCTTCAAAATTTAACATTGCTTTCAAAATTTAACATTGCTTGGACTATCCATTTTTTTTTATAACCAATGGCAATACTAAGTGGAAACTGTGTGCCACCACACATTTTGTTTTCCTACCACTGCATTATAATAATCACATTGCCACACCTGTAAACAGTACACAAAACGGTTCATTTCCGCTTTCATTTCATTCCCGCTCGCTAAATCAGGGTTTCTATTAGGTTAAGGTGGCACACAAGAGAGATAACTATGACGTCAACCACTAAATACCAGTTTCTATTTGTCAGAAATCCCTTGACACTCACTGTACTCTGAATTCTAGTTGCCTTGTTCTAAATCAGCTGATTTCATTGTTAAATAAATAGTAAATAAATAAATAAATACTATTATAAGTAAACAAATAGAAAGTTACTATTTCTATCCCAACTTCTGGTTCGTTCCAATAGAATAAGCAAACATAACCTCAATAAAATTTTGTGTGCAGGTTAGTTAAAAAGTGAAACTGTTTAAATAATAATGGTAGGAGAAATCTTGTGTGTATTACGAGCTAAAATAGTCTTTGCCGCTCGAGAATTGTAGATAGCCGCACAAAGCGTTAACCAATGATGTACTTTGCGCTCTCAATACACAAATAGCTATTTTAAGTTGATTTACAGTTGAAATAAATAATTATTGTAACCTGAAATTCAAGTACTTTTTGAGGGTGAAGCGGGTGAGGTCCAGGGAATGGTAATAAAAAAACTGCAGGTTTAGATTATTATCAAAGTTTTATTCGTTCTGTTGTTTTGGCTAATCTATTATACTTATTTATTACGCTAAGGGTTTTTCGTGATCATTACTCCTCCTAAACTACTGGGCCAATTTTAATAATTTAGGTGTCGTTGAAAAGTGCTCGGCGTGTAGTTTTGCAGGAAATAAAGTTTATGAAGATTATACTAAAGGGAACGGCCCTAGAAGCCCTTTAAGTTTTGTATTTGCCCTTAAGGTTTAACATTGGCAAATAAATTTCAAATAAAGAAGCTGATTAGAGCAAACAAAGTTTCCAGCAAATCCATATGTTATTATTGGAATTGAAACCACTGAATATATTGATACAGACTTCAAGCCTTCATTGGGATCCATGCATTTGACCGATTCGGCGTTTGACCAACTGGGCCGACTGGGGTTCCCCATCACGGCGTGATCTCTCGCCCTTAGACGCTAGTAAAGAGCGTTTGGCCAACAGGCTCTCTCCATCACTGTGACGCAGCGCTTGACCAATCAGAGCACACCGCTCGACACTATCGTCGTACGTCGAACGCTATTGGTTGTTGTTTAATTCATTCATTCATCACCATCCAGACGATAAACAAACTCACTCACGACGTTGCTGTTGCCAAATCGATGCCAGAATAGAATTGACACGATGGGAACCTTCGATTCGGCTTATATAGATCCAAGTTTATTTGTTTGTAATAAAATTTTATGTTTCGTAATCCAAGTTTTTAATAAAATGTGTTAAAATTCGGAAAATCGTTAAAAAATATAGGTAATTATTGAAATAGTCGGCGTATCTATAAACTTATAATTCTGGTATTTTGTATCTTGCTGTAGTAGTTTTGTTTAAATACGCATCCCCGAGCTACGTCTTGGTCTTAAAGGCATTTGTAGGCACTCTGAACCATAATAAGCCACGTAGACTTTGATTTTGAGGAATGATTTTAATGAATGCCTTAATATGAAAACCTTGAAAACCTATGAAAGCCTTGATATGTTGATGAAAACCTCAGATTTCATCAACATATCGAGCATGTAATCAAAAAAGTATCTGTGGGTATTTTCATGCTTCGGATGCTTCGCCGAACAGCCACCACTGAGGTACTCTTACCTGCCTATTATGGACTCATTTACCCCTACCTGACTTACGCTGTTCCAGTTTGGGGGTGCGAAACACAACAGACGCTGTTCTTATTCAGACTTCAGAAGAAGGCGATTCGAATTGTGTTCTCCCTTCCAAAACAACAATCATGCAAAGAAACATTCAGATCATACAGAATTCTAACTTTTCCATCTATCTATATCCTGGAAACTCTATCATATACCAAGAGCAACCTATCTTCATTCCTTACTCCAGTTAATTGCAGATATTCTCTCTGGAACACTTCCGACCTTGTCATTCCCCGTCACTCAACTTCATTCTTTCAAAAGCACTTTTACTACAATGCAGTTAAACTCTTCAATAACCTTCCATTCTCATTACAGGCTGAACAGGATGTTGGTAAATTTAGAAACAAATTAAAGTCCATCCTTTTAAATAAGGCAGTATACAGCACCCGTGAAAACTGGTAGTCTTGACTCGTAAATACTGGTTGTATTAAACTGCAGTTAAGACTGTAAATATTTCAGTTAATTTTACTGTAAGATAAACAATATGTTTTATCAAAGAATGTATTATTTGACTTGGCCAATGCAAGTATTTGTTAATCTGGCTTAATAAATGACTTATTGACTTATTGACTTATTAATACTATCAATCCGTTTAAGTTAGGCTCACCGTTTCTGGCGATGAAAGAAAGATAACATTTTGACTTAGGCCTAGGCCTATGATTATTAACGTTATAATCAATAGATAAATGTTTTGAATTAGGATAATTGAGATATTCGAAGGCAATAAGGAATCTGTAATCGGCAGTGACGGATCTAGGGGGGGGGGGGGCAGCGGGGGCACCTGCCCCGGGCGCCGGACAGTAGGGGGCGCCAATGGCGCTCCAACTGGCTGGCTCCGGTTTAGTAAAAATTAAAAAAAGATTATCTAAAGTCAAATGTTTTCGTGACCGTCACATTTCTCGTTGTTTGATGGCAAGAAACCCGCTCGCTCGTTCGCGGACGGAGAATAGCTCACTCGTCCCGCGAAAAAGCGCTCGCTCATTTGTGGTCGGAAATCGCCTTTTGCGGCCGACAGATCTCTTGGTCGTATAATGGACGACAATTCTTCCGCTCTTTTCGCGGCCGTCACATAAATTGGCCATTTCTTGAAAGATAATCAGTCATTACTGGCAGGCATATTTCTTTGTTGTTTCACTGCCGACAAGTATTTTGCTATTTTTTTGAGGTCGTCATTTTTGTTGCAAGACCACATTACGGCCGAAAAATCTGTCGTTTAGAGCACGGCTGACACATATCTGTCGCATTGAAAATACCGCTTGCCCTTTTTCTTGGTCGGTTACACCTTTCGCGGTCGCATCGCGGCTGACAAATCGCGGTCGTACAAACTACGGCCGGTAAATCTCTCGGTCGTATTGCGGCCGGGAAAAATCGCTCACTGTTTCTGTGACCACAGTAAATCTCTTGGTCTCATTACGGCTTTTTAATATGTTGGGACATATCGCGGCCGAAAAATCTCTCGGTCGCATTGCGGGCATCAAATATTTTACTTTACACAGATTACTGAGCCCAAGTATTCGTTTTAGGAGGCAACATGGCCGATTTCGCTGGTCGGGAATTGTGTTGAAATAGTTTGAAAAGGTCAGAAAAAAGTCGGAAGTTTCATGTGAAATCTGGTAGACAACTTGCTTTGGGTTTACAGATGTTTTACCGGGAATTCCCCGGTCATATTGGCAATAACAGATCTTAGGCTGTATCGTAGCCTATGAACATCGGTTGTAAAAAATCATAAGAACCATAAGATAAAATCATATAATCATATACGAGATAATTGCTTATCCATCACATCAAAAGGCACATTAAAAATATAATACATTTCTTGTGTTTGGTGCCCCGGGTGGGGGGGGGGGGGGGCGCCAAACTCCGATTTTGCCCTGGGCGACAGTTAGTGTAGATCCGTCACTGGTAATCGGTTAAGTTAACGGTTTCCTAATCAATATATTCTCTTGAAAAATATTTCTTTGTTAATAAAATTACCAAAATATTACTTAGATTTAGTTGTTTTATGTACAAGGGTTTACTGAATTAATAAGAGATAACATAAGGCCTACAGTTTTTCTTGATGCCTGAAGTTAATGGATGTTTTAAATTCTTAAGTAGGCCTACTGGCTTTTCAGCGTTCACTGACTCAAATCGTGCGACTTCAGTAATGTAGGTTTGTAATTAATTTATGGAATTTTAATGTAATGAAAAAGAACAATGAATTTGAAATCATGAACAAAAAAATACCCCCAGAATTTTTTTATGGGTTCATGAATTGTATTTTAATGTGATGTTTTTTAGTTGATAAATTAATTGAAAGAAGGAAAGTAAAAATTATAGAGGCTTCAGCGAATCTAAATAAGGTTGAAATTGAAGTTCAATTTAATTTATTGTGGAGTCATTTACTTACACCTAAAAAATTCTTTGTCCCGATTACTATGTAAAAATGTCGCAGCAAGGCAGGAATCGATCCCGCGACCTCGTAACGAGTGGCCAAACGCGTTGACCACTGAGCCACCGCGTTTTCATGTGAATAAGCACAGATTTCAACCTTAGTACGGGAACAAGATTTTTGAATCTTCACAGCTTCAATTTGTTACCCTATGCCTAATCTACCCGTAGAAAAAAAATTATTTTGTATTAAAACATCGAAAAGTTACTCAGGTCTGGTCACTGTATTTTTATAACTAGGCCTTCTGTGATCATAAGTTGATATACCGTTGGTTAGACTTAAAATTTATTGAAAAGCAACAGAAGTACTTTTGCTAGTACCTAACCCATTTCACTACTGATTTCGTACAACCAAATACGGAGTTTATATTATTTGTATAGATTCGAAGCACGTATTTTCCATCAGTATGCACCAAATTAACAAACCTATAGCTTATTATCATATAGGTAGGTTTATATTCATATCATATCATAGGTAGGTTCATATTAAAAAATAGGTAGGTTTATATTAACTTTCAGTAAGGTACACCATACCATATACTTTTTATTTTCATCCCGTCTGGTTGTATTATCATTAAAAAATCAATCAGCACGCAATGTTAAAAATATAATTTAAACCCTATTAACGTGAGTTGAATTCTCACAAGAATCCCCTAAAATAATTACCCTGAGCCAATTATTTGCGATGAAATATAGCCTACTTAAAGTTAACACTTTACAATAATCTTTCTGGATCTATTTTTATAACTCAAATCCGAGGGACTTCTTTGTGGGTTTCCAATTACTTCAATAGTTCCAATTATCTTTAGGCCTATTGAACTGCCCTTATGCGACCATTGCATTGTGTTTTATGAGCTGGGGGGAAATATAAAAGCATATCATAGGATGTTGTTTATAGTATTTCTTGGTAGAGTAACCTTTTGTTCATTAAATTTTCTCTTCAACCAAAAACAATAACAGTTTCCAGTGAAACATTGCAATCAAATTTGTTCCTTGACCATAAGAAACACATCTAGAACTACCCCTCAGCTGACAACATCAAATCTGCCACTTCACGACCTTCGATAAAAATTAGTGTGGAAAATAAATAATTCTCCTATAAAATAAATATGGAATGCAAAGTTTGTAATATTTTGTTCTTTCCGTCGCTGTATTCTTTTTTGTGATCATAAATTCCTTGTTTCCCCTTTTCTCTAACTTACACAACTTTAAATTTTAAATTAGTCACTGGCCCTAAATAACGATAGTAAAAAATCAGATAAGATCATCGTTTTTTATTACTGTAATTGTATCTTTTTCGAATTAAATTTTAACATCAGACCGCTTAAACCATAACATTATCATTCAGAAAATACAATAATTATTATTCATGAATATTCTGATGAGGTTGGCACACCTGCTGCTGTTCAGTCCATAAGTCTCCCGTGTGCCCTGCCGGACATCACAGCGATCCACAAGTCTCCCGTGTGCCCGGAGCCTGTCTGACAGCTGTGATCAAACGGCGTCTATGGAGCTAGCCGTCCCTATGTGATGGGGAACCCAGTTGGTCAAATGCCGAGTTGGTCATTTGTCTTGTCCCCCCTTCATTCATGAGTAGATTTAGTTAGCCTTTTTAGTTCAGGTTAATATTAAAAAGGGTTATAATTTGTTAACAGAAACTGAAAAAACAAAAATGTTTGCATAAGTAACGTAAAACCACGTAATCAACTTTATGTAATTTTTTTAGTACATAGTTTACTTCATCATCCATTTAAAAACGTGAGTGATATAAACTAATTTGCAGTAGATTTCAAACAAATTTTTTCTTATATTATGATGCCTGTAATAACTATTTAAACTAATTTTAGTATGACAAAGGCCTCGTGGTGAACTCGATTGAGTATACAATTTTCTTGGAGGTAATGGTGAAAGCTAATGTAAAGTTTGTTTGTGAGGAATGATCTAAAAATGAAAATGTAGTAGTCGCATTAAGGCACTCGATCAAGAGAAATAAATCTAATAATTTGTAAGGTTTTCATCAAACTATTTTAATTTTGTTCAACGGTGATGTGTTAGTTATAATTATGTAAAAAAAATGTATATTATTAAAGAATACAATTATTTTGGTACTATGTGATGTACTGTGGTTGTAGGAAGGATGTTCCATAAACTTGAAATTATCTATTTTTATTTTTTTCTCAACCAAATGATCTCCTGAAAGATGATAAGAGTATTCACAAGAAATATTGTTTCTAAAGAACTGTTGTGAATAATCTCAGTATTACCGCAGGTGACTTCGAAGTTAAACCACACCATTAATAAAATAGTTCTAGGATACTGTACCATAATTACAAGAATTGATTATTTAGAAATCAATACACGACAATTGCTCGATTCCGAGCAACGGGTTTATTAGTGTCAAAAAATGATCTTTTATAAAATTGTAATATTTATAAATTTGATTGGTTGGCGATTGGCTAAAGGTGTAAATAGGCTCAAATAGGCAAATGAGTTCTGATCGATGTGAAGCTGAAATGGACTAGCATCAAGTAAAAAATTAGGTGTCCAACTGAAAAATAAAGTAGGCCCTACTAAAGAATGAAATCCATAAAAAAGAATTGTTAATTTACTAAAATTCCAAACTCGAAAGGTCTTTTTGAGGATTTTTCGTGAGTTAAAACTAGCAAAATGACTTCCGATAAAGGTGGAGGGTGGTAATGGACATACTCTGAGTCCAAAAAAGGTCTCTAAGTAAAATAGTAATTAACAAACTTGATAAAATGAAAATTTATCAAAATTTCAACATTATAGAAAATTTTGAGGGTGAAGGAGTTGGAATAGGGCAATATGCTCAACCCAGTTTGCAGAAAATTAAAAAAAGCTTTCACCAATATGCAACCCATTTTTCTATTGGACTTCCCATTTAGGCACTAAAGGCCAAAACTCATTTTTAAAGCATTCATGATTCCCTTCCTTTTGATAGGAGGGGGCTGAAAAGTTTTTGTTCTTAGTTTTTTTCTCAATATAGTCTCATCTAGGGATCTAGGAACAGATTTTTGTCAGATTCCAAGTTGATAGTTCATTGAGAAATGGAAAAACATTGTATTAATTAGTTATTGATTTTCAAATGCAGCTGTATAGTTACTTAGATTTGGTAATTTTTGTTAGTGTCAGTATCTTATTAAATGGTAAATTATTAGTTTACATTAGCAAAATATCTTGAATATAAATACTGACCAAGAGCACAGAGAAGGTAGAGGCAGATGTCTGACTCCATGCTAAGAAAGGGTACGCGGTTCGTCGTAGTTGCGTACTCCAAACACTTCGTAGCGCTAGCTTCGCGCGGTACGCCAAACTTCCTTACCGACCCCCTATTCCCCCTCTCCGATCCTTACTGCCGCGTCGAGGCCGGGGTCTCGCTCGCCGCCGCGACCACGGCCATGGCGCGACAACACACGACTCCTCGCATCGACTCCACTTCTGAGGAAGTTTTTGGGAAGAAGGAGTGATGATTAACCATTTACCTGCCATGTTACGAAATATTGACGGGGGAATTACGGATGTGAAATATTTTAATTTCAGCTGATTCATAATATTGTCAAACTACCAAATAATTATAGACTTTTGCGAATATATTAAACTATTTGCTTCCTATAGTTATGCTAAAAATGCTTAGTATTTTTCATGTGTTATAACTTTCTCTCATATGATTCTCTCATTATAACAGTTCTCTTATATGATAAACTTTTTAGTTATTTTTGGACAGAGACAATGTGTAAACGAAGCACTTTGGCCAATTACATACATTTATTAAACTTTTTTTGTACGTACCTCAAGTAGTTCAGTTTTTACCGCAAATTGAAATTATTATTATTACATTTAAAATATATTATTGCACATTCTGTAAAACTATTTACAAACAATAAAGTGTTTTTAGTTCAAGTGCGAATTCCTAATAACATGAAATCCTGGCAATAACCACACCTGCGGGGAGGAGTGAGTGAGCCACTAAAGTCGCCGACGACGGCGACGGTCGCCGAACATGCAAGTTCTGAGAATTTTACAACACCCCCACCCTCCTCTCCCCATGCACCTGTTACCCCCATCCCCTCACAGCCGATTCCCAGTGACGGATCTCAGGACTACAGAATAGAAGAGCTGCGCCACTCCTTTCATCTCAGCTAAAAGCTGTCAGTGCCCAAACTCTCCTCCCTCCCCCCCCCCCCCCGTAGTGACGAGGCGGCGATGCACAGCTGTTGGCGGCTGCTACTTGTCTGACTGATACGCGTGGCTTTTCTATCGCTGTTTTTTATGTCCATAAGTGAGATATTTGGGTGGAACCTTATATATTTATAATCTGTATAAATTGACGAATCTTATGGTGTAAATATTTTCCAAATAAGACTTATGAATAATTTTCTACAACAACTAACTTAACGTATTGTATAAATTGAGACTTGAAAAAGTTAGTCGGCTACTACTTTTTTTATTTTTTGGTCAGGTAAGTTTCGTCTACACGAAAGTTGTAGATAATAAAATGAACTTTACACTTTGTATTTAAACTTTTTTTCTAGCGCGTCTAGTTTTCCCAGAATCGCAGGTTGAACAGACCGGAGAGCGAGCTGATTAGTGGAGCGCGCGAAAAACCCGGGCGGCCGCGTCTAACTCGAGCTACTGCTCCAGTTTTTCCACTTTAGGGATTTATCCCAAAGATGGGATATGAGACAATATGAGACATATTTTTCAAATTTCACAAAAATTGTAACTTTTAAAGAAAATATACTTGCAACCATTAAATTTGGCTCGAAAAAATAAATAATCTGGTATTTTGAATCATTTGTCTACGTCAACTGGTTGCAAAGATAATTGATACTAGTGGATCCGAGCGCACGGAATCGTGCGCAACTCTAGCAGAGCGATAATTCAAATGGCGACAAATTTAAAACACAATCATGCTAACACAATCCGTCTTGAAGGTTATGTTTACACAAATTAAAAAATAACAGCAATTAAATTATCCAGCTGATCAAAATGTAAACAATTATGTTCTTCATAAGGATAACATGGGAACTTTAGAAGCCAATGGGGCAGAGCCCAAGGGACTTTTTCAAAAATGTAAGGCCAGTTTGCAAATCTACGCGACACGCTCTTTCCAATGAGCCGTCAATGATTAAAATCGGTTAAGAAATGACGGAGGAGTTCATAAGACAAATTTCGTGTTGGCGTATTAATTATATAGATTTTAGTTTGGCGGTAAACACAGTACGTTGTCTAATGTTATTCTTATGGCAAATATTCAAAACCCGATATATCCGTTATTTACTAACC
Organism: Flexamia atlantica; assembly: GCA_035578135.1. Taxonomy (NCBI): domain Eukaryota; kingdom Metazoa; phylum Arthropoda; class Insecta; order Hemiptera; family Cicadellidae; genus Flexamia; species Flexamia atlantica. Next base: position 2,879,517 of record JAQJVK010000008.1, on the reverse strand, counting down.
GATTTTGACAAAATTTGGTATATATTTGTGTGATAGTTAATTGATAATTTGTTTTATTTCACTATATATGTTTTCTGGTTTTAAATGACTTGGAGGGAGAAAGTATGTGTCAGTTTCCTGATACCGTTTATGTACTTATGTATTTAAATTGCGATATAAATCAAATTAACTCATGTTTGTTTTTTTATACATCAAAGGTTTAAAATTGTTTGATGGTAGTTATTTAAGACATAATGGACAATCGTAAATAATTATGATGTACATGTAATTAATCATGCCAGACCCAATGACGGGTCGGGTGTGGCGGCAGGCGCGTCGCGGGCTCGCGGCCGAAGTAGTCTCCTTTGTTCAACCTGAGTTTCTGGGAAAACTAGACGGGCGCACCGAAATTGCGCCCCAAAATCCAGGTAGACACCGAAATTGCGCCCCGACCTTAAATCTTGTCCCAGGGGTACACCGATATTGCGCCCCAGCCCTTCCTTGAATCACATGAGGGAGGCAAGCACTGACTCCTCGCCTCGCCATTGAAGTCGGAACACAGAAATTCTTTCAAAACCCTTCATTGTTGCCACTTGGAGGGAAGTGGCGAGTGAGCAACGGAGTCAGCTAAATCTGAAAATTCATACAGTTTTGTCAGCACTTCCTAATCCGCAGAGCAGCGAGCACAGATAATAGAGGGGAAATCTGTATTCCCGTAGCATTGATTGTTGTGAAGCCGGTCCGCGGCCTGTCGGCCTGTCTGTGGGCTACAGCCACGGATCGTCGCTCAGAACTACAAGATTTTAATGCGCGCTTTTAAAATAAACTGCGGTTAGAGACACTTACAGTCAACAAAAAATTACCAAATTTGGCAAAGAGGATGTCTGTTAGTGCTGCTCACTAACGGTATGATTTTTAAGTCGACAAAAATTATACTGTAATTGCAATAAGTAATTAAATCATTGAAAATGAATTAAATTTATATTCATTATATGAAAACGTTACTAAGCGACGAAATTTTTTATTTTTTGGTCAGGAAATTTTTTATTGTTACCACTTTTTAGAAAAATAGTTGAAACGTAACATATATTTTTTTGAAACCTCTATGACCAGCCGTCAACGAGAAAATCAAGGTTGAAGATAAAAAAAATTCCGCGGCGCTCGGGATAGGCAGACGGCGCCGCCGCGCGCCTCAACACGTTCGGATAACTATTTGATTAAACGTTTCTATATGCCGATGTTTCCCCTATTATCAACCACTTCTCGTGTTTCAATATTTATTTTTCTAGATAGTTATTATATTTACGTTCATAGTCTTACGTTTTATAATCAATCTATTATTTTTAGTACTATTACTTTAAGGCCCCAAAATGGTCAATACCTATTTGGTGGTTCATCAACTGGTCAGGCGGGGGGTGGGGGGGGGGGCGGAGGGTAACATTCCTGAGTCATTGCTTGGTGTTGAGGTCCTCAGGTACCTGCACCCTCGGGGCGCAATATCGGTTAGGGATTAGCGAACCTTTTTCGTCAGTTTGGTTTGGGGCGCAATTTCGGTGCGCCGAACTAGACGTGCTAGAAAAAAAGCTTAAATACAATGTGTAATGGATGTGTGATGGATAAGCAATTGTCTCGTATAGTTTTTTTGTCTGCAAATAGTTTTAACGGGATTCAGAAATCTATATAAATAAAAAAATCCTGTTTTCCCTTTGTCATTCAATAGCTCGAAAATGTGTGCACCGAATTTGATAATTATTTTTTGTTATGCTCCTCATTGTTAGGTCAAGATTTTTGAAAAGTAAATTTTGTAATCCGTCCTAAGGGCTCTGTGTCCCATTGGCCTTTAAAGATGTGCGGAGATGAAAATGAATACCCTATTGACAGTTCATAAAAGCATGAGTGAGTGAAAAACTCCAGTTTTTAATTTAATCAATGATTGTTTTTTTTAAGTGCTTGTGTTTGTTGTACAGTCATCAAACGGGTTTTAACGGGCGAAAGTATGATTCATTTGGTATAGTTACAGTATTTTTTTCTGTAAATTTTCTATACGGGTAAACTGCCATGTTAGAGGTTATTGACTAATACAATGACAAAAATGAGCAAGTCAAGTGAATATGCATTTCATAGGCCTCATGAAGGGAAAAGTGAGAGGTTGCAAAACGAAACAGCGATACAGCAGCAGACAGTACTGCTTGCTGTAGGCCTGGCCCCGGCGCGGGGACAGAGCAGCGCGGCGGGCGGAGCCGCACGCACGCGTTGTAGGGGAGGGAGGGGCTGAAGGAGTGGGGTGGGCTCGGTACGCCAAAGCTGCCTGCAGCGGCTCCCGCGCACTCTAGTGGCGCTGCGAGGAACTACTATCGGCTGTACCTCGCCGGCCTATCCCGTTAGACATCTGTCTCTACCTTCTCTGTGCCAAGAGTCAACAAATTAAGCCAGAATTTTATTTCTGATCAATAATGATTCATCCCAAATTTTTTCAGTATTCTGTTCTTCTCTAGTTTTGGATCCATTTGTTAACCAAAAATTTGTTTAGGAGTATAAAATTTTAGTTTGAATTTAATCACAAACATATTTTTTCAGATTCATCAAAACAAGTGGTAAGCAGTTGACACACCTGAGGTTAGACTGCTGTAGGTTTGTCGATGACGCCATAATCAAAACAATTGCCTCAACCTGCAGAAACATAAAAGGTATTTAACTTGATATGGCTATTATTATTAGGGATGTCAGGGTCAGGTCTCGAAATTTTGGAAAATTTTTGGCAAAATAAAAATCTTGATTTTTGGGAGGGATTTGTTTAACTTAAGGAAATTTTTGGTACAGGATTATCTTAGAAATCTTAACTAAACAACGATTGTAGCTTCATAAAACTCGCGATCGGCCGTAAAAACAATCGTTCGTATTTGCAGATTGTGATTGAATGGCAAATCCAGTTTTGCGATACTCAAAATCAGCCGCTAAAAACTATTGCGCGTATTTGCCGATCACGAATAAACAGCAAATGAAACTTTACAAAACTTGGGATTGAAGAGAAGAAAATTAATTTTTCCCTACAGTTTGGGTGCTTTTGCAGGTTTGTAGCTTTTTTTGATCCTAAGAAATGAGTTTTGGCAACGAACAAATTGTTTTTTTTTGTTTCTTTTGCCATGCTGCTTAAGTTGGAAAAACACAACATTTTGGCTTTAACCTAAAACTTGGTGATTTTCCCTTTAATTTGATAAAAGTCAAAATTTTGGGATTTTCCAACTGAAGCACTGTGGCACACGGAACACAAAAAAAATTTTTTGTTTCCAAAACTCATTTCTGAGGATCCAGAAAAGCTACAAACTTGCAAAAACCCCGAAACTGTTAGGAAAAATCCATTTTCTTTTCTTTTTGTTAAAACTGTTAAATCTAAAAAAATCATTAAATTGTAATTTTTAATCACAACTGGTGCACAGGGAAAATTAGATTTTTGTTTTATGTTTCACATGAGCCCAAAGTGACATTCTTCAAAAATTTGTGACTTGTAACAAAAACTTGGTGAGTTAACCTATCATTTAATATATAATTCGAGTCAATATGATTAATAAATTACAATTTAAAGGTCATTAAAATTAGGGAGTTTTTTTAATCATTTGATATATAATTCAAGTCAATATGATTTATAAATGACAATTTAAAAGTCATCAAAATTAGGGAGTTCTTTTGCGGACACCTGGTACAATATAGTATATTTCGCAACAAGGGCTGAAAATGAGGTTTTGCAGCCTCGAGATCGTGTTTCGAATTTGAGACAAAGTCGAGAATTTGAAACGATCGAGAGCTGCAAAACCCTCTCGGCCGAGGTGCGAACGCTATTATCACCACACTACACAATCAAATATACCCTGAATAATTAAAGAACTGATTATTATTTGACTCACTTGGAAACAAAACTTTAAGGTTATGAGCGACGATACAACTTCTTTATCATGATTCAAACAAACAGCTATGAAAATCACATGACCGCAACCATCCTGACTTTGGAACCTATTGAATGTCGTATAATTATGCGATGTTCTGACGTTTCAAGCAAATAAACGATCAGCTGACTTTCGGCCCTAGGGCCCCAAATGTTTTCGGTCCTGTGGTGGCAAACAGTGTGTTTCGGTCCGCGTTTTGACGTTTGTAAAACAGGTGATTTCGTCGTAGTGTGGCGAAAACATGTTTACTAATTATGCATGACACTTTACTGTCAAAACAAATAACAGTAACAGTATCAAAAACAATAACTTTGTCATTTTTATATGAGTTAAAATTTTACTCATAATTTACAATTTAACCCATTCACCTGCTTTGTCAAAGTGGTCTCGTCGCCGGTCGCGCGGGTGCTGTTACCGACGGCTTGGCCTAGTAGTTCACTGATTTGCCACCAGGCCGGTTGCTCAAGCGGTTCAGTGAATCGCCGCCAGAGCCGTAGGCTTTGAGACTCAAACGAGCGCTGGTCTGACGGTACTGCGCGGCCATGTGGTCTAAATCATTGATTGACGAGCCAATGTTTAGGACATACGCCGCGGCGCGGGTTCGATTCCCGCACCATGAGCAATCCCTATTAGGCTTGCAATTGTGTGGCTTAGTTGGTGGGAGGGCCCACCTAAAATAAACGGTGACCGGCTTGGGTGGAAGTTGACGGCAATTGTAGGTTTAATAGGGATTGCAGTGGACACCTGTTTTGCTTATTTTTACCCTTGAATAGAGGAGGAGGACACATTTTTTTAAATTTTAATTAGAGGTGTGCGGATATCCGAAAATTCGGATCGGATTCGGATTGGATCGGATATCCGAATCCGATCCGAGGGTTTTATAACTATCCGGTAAGACTGACTAGATATCCGACTCTATCGGATAGACTGCATATTTTGGGGTAAATTTTTAAGAAGGATCAAATTTTAAAGGTTGGAAAGTCTTCCAAACAAAACTAGTCACTGCCAACGAGAGTTCAGTGGTGAGAGAAAACATCACAGAGCAAAAATGACACTTTGAAATGCGACGATTCGCGATTGCGGCTTGAACAACACCTCAACACAATGCGATTATGCAGTGGTATGCATCAAGCGATGTATTTCGGTTGCTGATATTGCGACTCGTGATAAGATCGAGATCATTGTATACGATCAGAGTATTGCGCAATATCCGACGCGATAACGAACATCCTAAGATAAATTCTTGTATCGTAGCATTAAATCAGTTAACAAACAATAGTACATCCTTTATTAGTTCTGTCACTGTCGTGATCTCGATCAGTATCTGTTACCGACAAAACATCGATTGGTACGAGAGAGAATCGCAATCAAGACAAATCAGAGTTCGTCAATGGCCGACAGTGTCCCCACAGTCGTCTTCAATTGCCAAAACGAAATATCCCGTAAATACCCCATAAATAAATAGTCGTGTTGATGTTTCATACGACTATTTCAGGCCGTAAATATCTTAAGTGGCCTGTTGATACGATAAAATAAAAAGCCTACAATAATTAATTTTGGGGCTACCAAAGATTTGGCGATGTCGTCGTCGCCAAAGACGGATGTCGTCGTCTGCTTAAAAGCTGAATTAACTCAAGAATGTCTTTCTTTCAATTGTGTTAATTTATTTATCAACTAAGCAATTACCTACCTAGAAATACAAAGTTGAATGATCAAAATTAAGTTTTTATTTTGTTTAAATATTAATCTTTGACGAATTAAGCCGAGCCGTATTTCCAATACATGATAAAATGGACATTCTTAGATAATTGTGATTATCATAAGATTATAAAAGTAAGCTTTTGTATAACCATGTATTGTCTTTATTTGGAGGAATAAACTTTCTTTTCATTCATTCATTCATTCATTCATTCATTTCATTCATTCATTCATAACAGTAAAATGCTGAATTGACAACCTACGCCTGTGATAATAATTAGTGAGTTTGTTTGTTGTTTATTTTCTAAATCCAATAGACTTTTATTTGTTCTAATTAAATGACCAAGCTTTAATACTGAAACCTACAACATTTGAAACTCATCTTGAAATTTAGGTTAAGTTTACTGCTCAGACTTATTATATTTTGTAGTGAATCAAAATCTTGGTTGTCAGGCATTAATGCTTAATGCATGAATAAAAATATAGAGCTTTCTTCAAATGTGAAGAGATTGGTAAATCAAGTTTTATATTTAATTCTTTTGTCTTATCACTTAGGCCTAGTCACTGATCAAATGATTTATTGATTTATGAAAAGGAAAAGAACAAAAAATACTGAGGCATAAAAATGAACAAATTTAGATTGCATTGAAAAATGAATTTTTAAGTAACCTAATTCTGAAATTTATTTAGTAATAATAACCTTGTTGAATTAAATACTAACTATGCTTAAAGGGAATCAATACATTTCAAAATTATTAACAGATAATTAGTTGTACCTTTGCATACTTAATTGACATTTGGCCTGCATTGAAAACAATATATATCTGAACAATCAACAACTCAGGGCTATCAAGGCAAACCTTACCTTACACATTAGGATAATATGGTAGTTCCTTAGGCAATTACCTTAGGCTTATGAGAAAACGTAATTCTGCTCATTACGCCGTGCCGTAAATATCCGAATCCGGTACTCTCTGATCCGAACCTGTTGTTATCCGATCCGAAACCAATCTGAACATAAGCTATCCGATCCGATCCAAAAATTCACTATCCGCACACCTCTAATTTTAATTGATTATCTCAGCATATTGTCAATACATATGGAAAATAAAAAAAGTCATAACTAAAATATTAGACCAAATACAGACAAAATAAACATATTACAAATAAAAATTGAGAAATATTTAAAAAATGGTAGGTCAATGGGTTAATAATTCTGTTACTATATTTTTTTACAATGTGTTTTAAATGTTTGCAGTTTTGTCCATTGTATAAGTTAGAATTTTTATCACTTAAATTTATTTCTTGAAATTTTGTCCTTGTACAAACAATTATTTCCAACTTATTGCTATTATCGTAATGAAATAAATCTGTGAACGAGCATTTCTCGAAGCTCTAGAGAAGACAAAAATCCTGTCCCGTCCCATCACGAATCTAAGAAGGAAGAAAAAATCTCGTCCCGTCCCGAACTAAAAATCCAATACTGTCCATCCCTAACAATTATTATTTTGTGTAATAGCCTTTTCAACGTAGTGTTTTATGTTGACTTGTAAAATTTTATTCTTTATCATACATTTGAAGCGAGATAGTGGATGGCAGAAATAAAATGCAGTTTTCACCTGTTTTGCGATCATAAATTACATTTGTTTTTACAAATTAAATGTAGCCTTGTCAATGTAGGTTGTTAGTTGGAACCTTCAAACTTTAATATTTTGTTTGTACTCATTTTCCAATCCAAGACACCTAAAACTTAAGTTGTTAATTTTATCACTTGATTGGTCAAAAAGCTAATCTGAATCCGTATTTATTTGTCCTCTTCAACTTTGTTTTTATTGTGCACAGAGCTGACGCTGCGTAACTGCTCTCGCATCTCAGCGGAAGGGTTCACTAGCCTCGCGACATTCTCTACGCTGGAGAGGTTGGATCTGTATCGGACCCAGATAGAGATGCAACCACTCATCAGCATATTGAAGGCCTCGCCGATGCTTAAACATATAAATCTAGGTAAAATTCTTGGTTTTTATTAATAAGACACTAGATCACATTATTTTAGTCCCTTCCAACTACAGAAGACACTTGAGAATACTTCAAATAATAAACCAGTGTGGTGGCAGAGTAGGGAAAATACTAGTGGAAAAGATATCACGGCACGAAATTCACAAGTTGTTTGGTACATGGTTAACATTAAAATTATAAATAAATGTATTTTATTTGTCAATGATACTCTAAATTATAATCATTGATCGCTTGATTTCTGCAGGTTTTCCCTGCCTTATACTATTTATTTACTTATACTAAATTTCCAAATCACAACTAATTAGTGTCATGTTGAACTACCTTTTCATGAGTACAGTTGAAGTGAACTCAGCAACTACTACAGAGGAAATTATAGAGTAAGCAGTTGATACCGATCAACTGACCCCTATCCCTAGCTCTTGCTCAAAACGATGGAACAAGAACAAACACACAAATAACCTTACCACCCCTTTACTATCCTTATTTTTTCACTTGTAACAAAAGCACTTCTGCAAAATGTTTCACAAGAGCTAGGACTACTGAGGACTAAGAATAGCTAGAACAAGTCTCTCCTAAATCACCTAACTAACTCTCTTATGTTGCCTTCGGTTATTCATTGTATAAAAACGATCATTAAGTGTTGCAGGTACTCTCAAATGTTGTTTTAGTTACAGAATACCCCTCGTAGTAAAAATTCATAAAATTTCATTTGCCATGGCTGATCAAAAAAACAACAACTACGTAAAAGCTTAGCTTTTGCCAGATCAGACAATATAAAGTCATATAAACTACATTATTGGGATCACCCGCAGGTTCGTGCGTGCGAGTGTCCAGCATGGACGAGGTGGCGCAGGCGCTAGGCACATACAACCTGCGCCTCGTCACCGTGGACTTCTGGAAGACGTACAGTCTGACCCCGGTCGGCGTCCGGGCCATCAGCCGTTGCAGCATGCTCGAGGAGGTCGACTTCGGCTGGTGGTGAGTTTTGCAACCACTCTAGACCACTGACACTCTCTTAACACTATACTGACACTATTTTAATGCTATCCCCCCCACCAAAGTACTGGTCGCACCCTGTACCTTTCAGTCAAGTATTGATCGTTCAGTGGTGAATATTGAACACCATGCATTATTGGTTTGTATTTTGCACTAGAGATGTGCAACTACTCGAGATTTCGAGTCGAGTTTGATTTCAAATTGCAAAACTGTAATTTTTGTTCAAAATATAATTTTTGTCACAAATTGCTGTTTAATTTTGTCGAGCTGTTCAAATATGCAAAAGGTAGGTGACCAAACCTATCTTACAGCTGCCACGACAGATTGTACTCACAGCAGTGGTTGTGACTGTCGACACTAGGGATTTGTCGAATGTGAATCTCAATTCTCGAATCCCTCGAATCTTAAGAAAAGATTTGGATTTGAGATTCGATTGGCGAGATTCGAGAATCGAATTCTTCAAAACTGCCAAAATTGTACACATAGTTATTATTTTAACAGAAATTATGCTCGTGTGTCGATTGATAACGTGAAGGTCGGTCACAAGCCAACTATCACCGGTCGTCAGCTTCACGATTGATAAAAATAAATTTTAGTCGTCGGATAATAACATTATTTCAACTGATAAGGGAAGGATGTTGACAGGTTTCAATAAAAAACGATTTCTCGTGATTTGGAAAAACAGGAAATAAAGCTATATTTAGCTCTGACTGAACTCGCACTCATACAGCTTATCTTATTTTTTAATCATCGTTTATCTCTGGAATGGAGCATCGCACAACTTTTGTTTTTGTCTCATTTGATTTGTAAAAATTAGAAGAAAAATATGAGACGTCATTGGTTTTTATATGACCAGTAGTTTAGGTTATGATATTTTTGTATTGGGGAGTTGTTATCTCAGTACTTTGGTATTATATGGAGGCCACTATTTTTAGAGAGTTTTTAAACTGGATACCAAAAATAACTGTATAATTGGAGAGAACATACTTTAATTGACTGACTCTCCAAATTTGACATAATTATTATGAGCGGTCTTTATGTTCTGCCTCCTAGAAGGCAGCGATGTCGGCGAGGTAAAACGTCACCGCTGCTAGCGGCAACACCCGATGGCCACCCTTATACAGCACGCTGCGGTGGTTATGTTAGGTTAGGTTATCATATATATGCTAGTTGGACTTTCCTCGTTTCGATGCAGATCAAACGATACCGGATGAGTCATACTTTCGCCCGCCAAATCCTGTAGGCAAGTGATGCACACACTCCGGTCAACAACCTGACCTAGGCCTACTTGGAGGGGATTTGGCAAGTGAAGGTATGACTAATTTGATATCGTTCGATTCGTAACAAAACGAGGAAAGTCCTACTAACATATTTATGATAACCTAACATAACCGCCGCAGCGCGCTGTATAAGGGTGGCCTCCATATAATAGCAGCAAAGTACCGTTATCTCTTTCTTATCTAATCTGTTGCTTGGCCTGGAACAATGGGACGGGCAGCAGGGGGGGGGGTGGGGTGGCCTTGAAAAGTAAACAAACATTGCTCTCTTACTTCTTGCCTTAATTTATTTTGTCAACAATTCCTTTGCTAAGGTGCCAGTGATTGAATTAATAGTTTGTCATTCCTTTTAAGTTGTTGTGTAGTGTGATGATTTGTCTTCTTAAAATAGTCTGTGTTGCATTTATGTTTTTATTCTTATATTGATTAGACAGAATTAATTGACACATTAATAGTTGGTTTATCTGTGTCTTCATGAGTTTTCTGCCATTGATTTTAGAAAGTGAGATTATTTCAAAACAAAGCACCTCCACTTGAAATGTTTATTTTCAATCAACAGTTTGCTTTTTGTATAAATTCTTTTTTGAAAAATAGGCCTACTTTAGGCTTGTATCAATAAGTACTCAGTAATTTTCAGAGATGTAAGTGTTAAATCTTTTTTTAGTGATGCTGTAAAAACATATTGTTTTTACTGAAGGTCATAGAATAAATTTATCTTTAAACAAATTTACTTTCCTTTTGGTTATAGCATTATTTTATTATTGAGGAAAATCAAATGCTACACAAATCATACCACAAAGAATGATAAAAATAATTATAAACTAAAAATAAAAATGAAGGTAGGAAATAAAATTTCAAGTCTGAAAATAAATCAGTTTATTAAACAGTATAATGCAACCTTAATATCCAACAGGTACAAGTATCAAATATTTTTAGCCAATTATCATGCAGTATTTGTAATTAACGGGGGTTACTGTAATTTTTCTTGTCAATGCATATAAAATACTTACCTTTTTTATCAGAGGCAGGTATTCATTAATGTTCTGTCCCTTACTGATGTTATTTTAAATTAATAATATTTAATAGAAGTGCATATTTTGATACTTCTCAATTTATAATTGAAACATTATTTATTGTCACTTAACAAGTAAAACTTTTACATGTATTACTATAATTTAGGCTACATTTTAGCGAATTTCCCCCTATAGGGAAGTAGCTATTACCGTAGGCAGCATGGTGAGACTTAAGCGCGGGACCACCGTAACTTTTCATTTTGAGGTCACTAGACCCCAAAAACACCGTTCGTTAATTTTCACATATATATATATATATATATATATATAATATAATATAAGAGTATATATATAATACATACTCTTAAATGTTAATAAAGTATGTATCGTTATAACATATTAGTAGCCCTAATCACAATAATCAATTTTTAAATATATATAGGGATATATATCAGTCCGTAGGCACGATAACTTTTGTAAAAAAGGTCCGATCTTGATGAAATTTGGAACAAACGTGTAAAGCGTCATTCATGACTTTGAGTTTGAAAACCAGCAAGATTGGTTTACTCTAAGAAGGTTTTTTTGATGAAATAAAATTTATTTTCAAAATTTAGCACCTTTTTACTAATTATTTTTAAATTTAATTGTCAAAATTGAATTCAGCTTAAAAAACCAAACTATTTAGCATTTTGAATTACTATTCTACGTCAATCCGTTGCTTAGATTTTGGATAATATTGGAAGTGGTAAACACAGTACGTTGTCTAATATTATTTTTAATTTTTCCCTCCAAAAAGTATAGTTACCCTGATTTAAGATATTAAAAAAAATACAATTCTGAACATGTGATTAAATTTTCAGGTGATGAATATTTTATTTGTGTTTATTTTGAATAGTTAGAGTTCATTGATCAAGATTTTGCAGAACATATATACTATATCAGAAAATACAAATTATTTTTAAATTTAATAAAGAAAGTATGAGCATTTGGAGGGGGGGATGTCTTGATCTAAACTGCCTGAAAATGTAGCATAATATATGGTATGTTTACAATGATGAGGATTGATAATATGCTATATAGAAATTGGCTGGAGATGTAGGTGTGTTGCAACAGGGATGTTTTAGTTACTGTAAAACCGGCCATATGATTGAATTTAATTTTTTCATGAGTTTAAATTATTTGTTTGTTTGAGTGTTTTGAATTAATTGATTATATGTTTGTTGACATTTATATAGGCACTAGAGGTGTGCGGATATCCGAAAACTCGGATCGGATTCGGATCGGATCGGATATCCGAATCCAATCCGAGGGTTTTATAAATATCCGGTAAGACTGACTAGATATCCGACTCTATCGGATAGACTGCACATTTTGGGGGAAATTTTAAAGAAGGATCAAATTTTCAAGTTTGGAAAGTCTTCCAAACAAAAGAAGTCGCTGCCGACGAAAGTACATTAGTGACAGAAAACATCGCGAAGCAAAAACGACGCTTTGAAATGCGACGGTTGCGATAGCGCCTAGAACAATGCCTCAACACGATCCGATTATGTAGTGGTATGCATCAATCGATGTATTTCGGTTGTTGATATTGGGACTCGTGATTAGATCGAGATCGTTGAATACAATCAGAGTATTGCTCAATACAAGACACGATAACAAACATTTTCTTAAGATAAATTCTTGTATCGTAGCATTAAATCAGTTAACAAATAATAATACATCTATTATTAGTTCTGCCTCGATCATTATCCGTTACCGACTAAACATCATCGATTGGTATGAGAGAGAATCGCAACCAAACCAAATCTGAGTTCGCCATTGTCCGACATCCGACAGTGTCCTTGGAAAAGTCGTCTTCAATTGCCAAAACGAAATATCCCGTAAATACCCCATAAATAAATAGTCGTGTAGATATTTCGCACGACTATTTCAGGCCGTAAATATCTTAAGCGGCCTGTTGATACTACAAAATAAAAAGTCTACAATTTTGGGCTGCTTAAGAGTTGGCTAACCTGTTCATTTTATTGTTTGTCTTTTCATCTCATTTCGTTTTTGATTTGGAATGTCGTCGTCTGCCGTCTGCCTTCTGCTCAAAGGCTGAATTAACTCAAGAACGTCTTTCTTTCTATTGACAGACTACTTTATTTTTCAATTAAGCAATTACCCACCTAGAAATTGAAAGTTAAACGATCAAAAATAAGTTTTTATTTTGCTGGAATATTAATCTTCGTCGAATTAAGCCGAGTCAAAAGCCGGCCGGCCGTACTTTCTATACGTGATCAAAATGGACAATTGTAAGATAACAGTACAATGCTGAGTTGACAACCTACGCCTAAGAAAATTATTAGTGAGTTTGCTTGTTGTTTGTTATCTAAAACATATAGACCTTTGTTCTAATTAAATGCCCAAGCTTTAATACTGAAACCTACAACATTTGAAACTTATCTTGAAATTTAGGTTAAGTTTTACTGCTCAGACTTATTATTTTGTTTTTATCGTATTATTGTAGTGAATCTAAATCTTGGTTGTCAGGCATTAATGCATAAATAAAAATGTAAAGCTTTCTTAAAATATGAAGTGATTGGTGAATCAAGTTTTATATTTAATTCTTTTGTCTAATCACAGGCGTAGTCACTGATCAAATAAGGAAAAGAACAACAAATACAGAGGCCAAATAGTGAACAAATTTAGGTTGCATTGAAAAAGGAATTTTTAAGTTGTAAATCCTGAAATTGATTTAGGCCTAATAAGCTTATTCAATTAAGTACAATTAAATACTGCTTAAAGGGAATCAATAAATTTCTAAATTCTTAACAGATAATTAATTAGTTGTACCTTTGCATACTTTAATAATTGACATTTGGCCTATATTGGAAACAATATATCACAACAATAAACAACTCAAGCATATCAAGGCAAACCTTACCTTACACATTAGGATAATATGGTAGTTTCTTGTAATTATCTTAGGCTTATGAGAAAACTTAAATCTGCTCACTACGCCGCGCCGTAAATATCCGAATCCGGTATTATCCAATCCGAACCTGTTGTTATCCGATCCGAAACCGATCCGAACATAAGCTATCCGATCCGAATCCGATCCGATCAAAAAATTCACTATCCACACACCTCTAATAGGTACTATAACAAGATTACAGTTATTTAAAATTAAAAGACTAAGAATTATATAAAATACAAAAGTGTATGTATTAATAATGAAAACAAATGTGGTCTCTTTGTTAATTTTCTTCATGTTCAAAGCTCATGAATGATTAAACATACGCTTTTAATACATTATTTACTTAACGTATCATTCAAACAAATACTTTCCTTCAAATAGGTTAAATGCTCACGTATACAAAGTAAATCCTATGGAAATTCGCTGAGTACGCAGGTCTGCTGCGATGGGGGTATTTTTAGTTTATACTCGACTCGAACTCGAGATTCAAATCTTTTGACAATTACTCAACTCAAACTCGACTCGACCTGGAAAACCTGTACTCGCACATCTCTATTTTGCACATTCTGCTGAACAATTTACAGTTATATTGAATACATTGACAGTCTAGTGGTGAGGCTCTCCGCGGCATTATGGACGTAGCCTTGAAAAGTTCCTCACACATTGTCACCTCGATTGTGTATGTCGACAGTCTGGGAGTGAGTGTGCCGGGGGACTGTCTGACCGAGCTGGCCGTCGGGTGTCCTCGGCTGCAGAAGCTGTTCATGGCTGCTCTCCGCGGCATCATGGACCGAGACCTGGAGCCGTTCCTCACACATTGTCGTCAGCTGCGGCAGGTCGACCTGCTCGGAGTCAGGAGCATCACTGCTGACATTTGCCTTAGGTTAGTTTTAAGTAAGCAAACTATTGAATGAAACCAGACATTCATAAAAAACATTGTTGAAAAAAGAGCACTGTTGAAAAAAGAGCACTGTTGAAGCAGCAATTAATTATAAGTGTTGCTCTTTCTTAGGTGCCTTAAATACATGATGATAAATACGAGGGCTGTTTGGAAAGTAACCTCCGTTTTTCTATAAGTAACACATTACTAGAAACAAAGTTTTCATAATGGTGAAATGGCTATCAAGGAATTGCTGAATCAAATTTGTAGACTCACCATCATAAGCAATCCTATTGTTTCTAATTTAGTGTACCGCCCCCTTGTCCCAAGGGCATCATCAGCACTGTCGAGGTTAAATCATTAAAATCATAGAACTAGAAGTTTTTGTCTGTATAACATCGAAGTAAAAAACACAATACAGTACACCTCGGATTATCCGGACCCCACATTATCCGGATCCCGGATTATCCGGACCGGTCCATCCGAGAAATTCAAAAATTAAAATCACGGTAAAAACATGATTTTAGCGAGTTTACAGGGGAAATGCGTCTTCTTAATGTAAAATACAAACATAATAGATTACTGTATGCATTCGTGATCACAATAATTGAGGGAATCACATTGCCTAAACAGTACATTACAGTATTTTCGTGAACATAGTTTTCTGGATTGCTACTTGGGGCACTGTCAGTAATCAACAAAGGCTTAGGAATACGCCAATTTTGCGAATTAGTTTACTGCTGGCATTTGATGCGATACGTTATTTCTTAAGAATAGTTACTGTAATAAGTTTTGAGTTACTTCAAGTTTCGTCATTATTATTCTAAGTTTGAGTCATTTTGAGTTATGATTATTTCATCTTCATAAATTAAATAATTTAATTTGGCGTTTTATTCCAAACCGAAACCGTAAGTATGGTGAAAGTAAACATTATATTCGTACGATTAATAACGAAGTCTTAAATTTTTTTCAGAATTAAACCCCCGTAAAATTTGAAAGATTAAGTTATACAGTCTTGATACACCGTTTTCAGCATCAATTTAGCAGGGGCTAAGGTACGCAATCTCTATTTAGGCAATATTGTAATGACCTCGGATTATCCGGATTTTTCGTTATCCGGATCGGTGTTCCGCCACATTAATCCGGATAATCCGAGGTGTACTGTACTGTCATTGTCACAAACAATATGAAAACACAATTACCTAACCTCAAATTCCTAGTGACCCTCAAAGGTCTACTGAACCAGCTGACTCACGTTTGATTTTTGGGGCCACAGCCATCTGTATTATTTGCCATCATTCTATCCTATACTCTTATATGAGCAATGTTATCGTCCGGCCGTGCGTGCTTGCTTGTATGCTTGCACATTTATCTCAAAAACGGCTCCGAGGATTTCTTTCAAAGTCTGGAAATAAGTAATTTATGACTCAAAAACGTCTTTTACGCAGATTACTTGGCCAGAGAAAATCTAATAACGTAATAAATCGAATTTTAAAGTAGTAAAATTTTAACATTGGCCTTATGGGTTGCCGTGATAGCAACGAAAATAAACAAGGAAAGTGTAAACAAATGAAGTAATAATAACAGCTGTTTGGAATCTACAGCTATCAAGGGAAAATACAGCAGGTGGGATGAAGAGTCCATGGAGCAATAAAAAAGGTTTATATTGATACATTTTATGACATTGAGATATTTTATAGTAACTGGATGAACTGGTAAACATGAAATAACACCGAGCAAGGCTCGGTCCACCAGGTACTTCTTCATTAATCTGTTAAATATGGAATTAGCAGTAAAATTTGTCTTCATATTTATCAGTTTTTGAGGTTGGCTCTTTCTGGCGCAGTAGATTTCAAGTTCCCCAAGTCTGTCAAGTCTGACATATGTGAAGGACTTTGAGTCCTTCCTCAAAGGTCTTGTGGTCATGTCCTGAGTCACGTGTATGAGCAGCGAAATTGGATTTCGTTGGGGTGGGCTGTGAGCTTCCTATAGCCTTTATATGCTATTTATATCTGATAGCGAAACTTCTTCTGGTTTGGCCTATGTAGTAGGAATCACAGCCGCGCCACAGTTTGAAGTGTTTTAAATAACACAATATTTTTTATTTTACCTTGTTAAAAATATGAACATTTTCTATAAAACCAATAATTTGTGATATAAATTACAAAAAAGATAGTTAGGCATTTAAGGTGTAAGGCTAACTTGCCTATATTATTTGTTGCTAGATTATGTTTTGTCGGCAGGTTCCTGTGCATGTTCCCCCAGTTGCAGCTGCTGGACCTGAGCTTCTGCGACCAAATACAGGAGTCGGTGGTCGTGCAGTGGCGCCAGCAGTTCCCCCACGTCAGCATCAAACGCAGCTTCCAGTCGGAGGGTGCGGCCGGCGGCTGCTACCTGCCCAACCACTACTGACACAGGCCCAACCTCCCCGGTAACCACCTTGAATGAATTTATGTGAAAAACAAAAGGAGAGACTATCCGAATCGTTTGTTGGGATTATTAATTAATAGTGAGTAAAGATAGTTCAGAATCACAAATTTACAGACATTTATGAGACTTCTGCTTGGGTTTGATGTCGTGATCAATGAATTACAAACCAGGATGTTTGTGTTTCAAGCTTTTGAAGAAACTAATTTTTCTGTAAGTTCCCTGAGAATATCAAATTAATTCATCATTAGTGTTTTTTTTTTTTTTAATCCATAGAAATACAGTGGAACCTGGATAATTCGAAATTGTATAATTCGAAATCTTCTTTAATTCGAATATTTTTCTTGGTCCCTGGCATTTTGTATCTAAACAATGCTAAAAAATCGTGGATAATTCAAATTTTATTTTGGATAATTCGAATTTTTTGAGTGCCAAATTAAGGTACATCAATTTCATTCCACGACTGGAAATAGTTACAAATTCATTGAAAAACACGTTTTACTACGACGTTCAATAAAAAATTAACGCCAGACCTGTGGCGTGTCAGGTTATGGTCAGATGACTTATCCCTTCCACCTCCCAGGCTTCCCACCCTGCCCCAACATCGCTTCTAACTCGACACCAATAATAATGTAAACTAAAGCAGTACAAAACGCTGACTGGGTTCAGAAAAGGGTTGCGCTCGCCGTGTCGCCGTGATAGCACCACTAGTCTTTTCGTGCTTGATTCTGTGTAGAACGGCTCCCGGCAGACGAGCCATGCGCCAGACCTGATGCGCAGTTTTCTATGTCGACACAAAGGCTACTCAACATTGCGACCCCCTTCCCTCCCCCCACCAGCCAAACTAACTTCCGAATTCCAGTGCAGCATTCCGTTGTTTTCGATCGTCCTTCAAACAAAAAAGTTTTTTCCTCTGTGCAGTGTATTGTTTTTAAGTGTTTAAAAGTTATTTCGTAACATTAAATAAGTGTAGTGACCATGTCGACAAAATCACGGACCTATAAAACACTCGTTTTAGCGGAAAGACAATGAGCGTGCAATTGTCAATGTTACACGAGGTTAAGTTGGCAGCCTGCATCAAGTTAAGAAGTAGCAGAACATACTGTATTTTTTCTAGCAGAAATGTTTCTTTGTATTATCGTACGTCGCGTTGTACGTAGTTTATACTTTAGCGTAGTTATTTCTGTTTTATGATTACTGTTTTTGAACCCTTATAATTAGCGTTTTTTGATGAATTTATTCTTTTAGTGTGTCAATTTGATAAAGAGGTTAAATTCACAATGTGAAGTTTTAATGTTTTGGCCTCATTCTTTAGAACTTCTTTAATTCGAATTTATGGATAATTCGAAGTTTTTAGCTGGTCCCTTGAGGTTCGAACTATCCAGGTTCCACTGTAGTTCAATTATGTCCGTATTTTTTTTCGTTTCATGGGATGTGAGTTTGTTTCTCCTCAAACTAAAATTAATTTTCAAGCAAATTCGATGTATCTAAGAAAGAATTAAATGTACAGTATTTTTAAGGACATTCAGATGTGAACTGGACTCAAGATTCATGTTTGGAATATGCGTAAAAGATATTCCTGGTCCACACACAACTGGAAACATTAACCAGTGTATTATTCCAACATCGTAGTAAATATTAACTTACAACCTTTAGCAACCTAATATTTCAATGTGGTGTCATGTTTCGCCAATTATGGCATTATTAGACAATCACCGTTGTACACAAACTAATTTATCATTACAAAATATTCACCTTGCGGGTCGTAAATTACAACAATATCATATTTAAAACGCACAAAAAACAGAGAACTAACACTTTTAATGGAAGCTCACTTTTTTACATTTTAAATGTGATTTTCGTGTAGTAATTTACAACCTGCAAGTTGATTTTTATGTGATGATAAATTAGTTTGTGTACAACGGTGGTTGTTGATTGATGATGCCATCATTGGCGAAACATGTCACATTGTTGAAATGTTTGATTTGTAAAGGCTGTAAGTTTAAGTTACCACTATTTACTATGATATTAGTTAAACAGCTGTCTCGTAACCAGAAATTTCAAAAAACACATCATTACAACAAATAAATAAAGTCTTCAACCTGTGTATTGTGTTCTTGGATTAAATATCATCATTTCACTATTTAATTTCAATCAAAAATACAACATTCAGATGTCATAATTTTTGTCCAATGTTGAATCTTAATTTACACCTTTCTGGTTGTCTGTTTCAGAGCTTGGGACGATGAAACATTTCTTCTACACTGTTTGGAATGTGGAGAATCGAATTTGAAGACTGCTCATGAACATCCTCTCAATTCAAGGCGGTTCTCTATGTTATCAATAACAAGATGAGTGATAAACTTTAGAAAAATTGTATTATGTTTGCATATATATTTTTGTAATAATCTTTTTGATTATAGTCGAGATAATAGTGAAAAAGAGTTGTGTATTATTATTCAAATCTGTGAATATTTTAGACTGTTATACCGGTGTGGTCTCATTATGATATTTCTATTTATCTCCAGTATTTTTATCAATAAGACATAATGCTATGTTGTTCCTATTCTTTTTGTTGTAAATAGTTATAAAGTTTCCTATTTATTTATATTGAGTACATTCCATTTTCTCCAAGAATTTGTATATTGATTTAGTTTTACTGAAATCTATATTTTAAGATTTTGTTTTATATTGAATTGTAAGGTTAAATAAACCATAATTTATGCTTGTTGATTTGGATTTTTCTTCTTAGTATCTTAACTTCACCCTTAAATCCAACCAATGTTATAATTACTTTCAAAGAATCAGCCAGTACAAGAAGAGAGAACATTAGGTCTAAACTATCTGGGGGACACCCATAGAAGAAAAAAGCCTATTAACCTGTGTGTGTTTGTTCCTTGTGTTTTTTTATTATTTTTAACAGGAATAGGTTAGCTCATCTTTCAGCTTTTGACAAGATAAACAAAAAGTTTGCTATCAATTAAAAAAACTTAATTGTTTGAATCATTCTAACAATCAATGCAAAAAGGGATTGAAAATGAAACTAAATGATAAAAAATAAGGGATTAACAAAGAAGAAATAATTTTTTTTCTACAAAAATGTATTTTACACATAAACTTAAATCACATGACTGTAAAATTATAAAAAATAAATAAATACTTAATATCTAAAATAGGTGGAATAGTGTTGCAGTTTTGCTTGGAGCATGAATCACTTTGTGCTGCTTTGACCTTGTGATTTTTGCACATTGTTCCGAGCTGATTCAAAAACTTCATCAAAGATATTAGTATCGCCATCATCATCAACCATGATGATGGGTGTCGCTCCATCATACAAGCTCGACCGAAACGATGTTGAGAACTTGAAAGCTGATTGAGAGACGCCACGGGTGAAAGAGAATTGTCGGCTGAGTTTGCGGCCCTCCGGAGTGGTGGGGATGCCACAGAGGATGCGAGGCGAGAGGTCTGGCGATGTGAGCAGCTCTGTGGCAAAGTCTGAGATCACATTCCATGCGTAATCTGTGGACATAGGGAAAGGTTAATAGTAATAGCAAACATGCTGCATTAAAAAATCTGTTTAACAGTAGCCTATATAAATGTGATGCCCTTCCTCTGTTAGATACCTAACAAATATGTAAACGAAAGTTATTTCTTTAAATTTTTAGTAATTTTTCCATTTCAAGTGATTTTATGTAGTGAAGTAGCCCGTCTGTCACTGTGGCTCACTCCAGAGACCCATAGCAACAGGAAGTGGTGAATGCTCGATGTACAGCACTGTGGGTCTCTTCATCGCGACAGAGCATGCCACACTAATAAAAACAAGTGCCACCTCTCAATCTTAAGTATAATTATAAAGTTATGTGTTTACTTTGAATTGGAAACAAGTGCCCTTTCTAAATCTTAAGTATAAGTATAAAGTTATTTGTTTAATTTGAATTGGCCTGAGTTTAACTCTCTCTATCTGCATGCATCTTTTTCACTTTAGACAAACAAAACAGAGGTAAACAAACTTGACAACCATTTTTTTACTTTGGTTTTACTCTTCAATAGTTCTTTAGTTTCACAGATATAACAAAAAACAAAATACCCTAATTTAAGAGAGGTTGAAGGATAAAATGAGCTTCAAGTCAATTTTTGTTTTGTCAACATACTAACATACCAATATCGGCCTCAGTCGCGTGTTGGGCGACCACACAGAAGCGGATGATGTACTTTCCCTTGATCCTGGCTGGGATCATGTGCAGTTTCCCGGAGTGATTGATGTTCGCCAACAGATCTGTCGTCAGATTGTCTCCCTCGGAGCATAGACGGAAACACACCAAGCCCAACTGGAAAGAACATATCAATTAACAATGACTAATCCCATTTGATTGTGTACGAACAAAAACAGAATTTGAATCTATAAAAACCTTGCCTTTTGGCAAATTATCGCTTAACTTAAATTGCTCTTGGCCACGGTTTCTAACCATGAAGCATGTAAAAGTCAATATAACATAATAAATTATTTCCTGCCTTAAGCTTTCTGGAGTGATAGTTTTTAATCTTGTTTTTTTTTTTGGAAATAAATGGAGAGTTTTTCGTGTTGGATTTACCACTGGGTAGGCCAAGCCAGGGTTTAGAGCCACGGGTTAAAAGGGCAACAAAATCTAGCACAAAGTACAAAAAAGTATTCAGTAGTAAATTAGAAATTGGAATGACATTTTGAAAATTGATAATTGATAATAAGCAAATTATGAGTTTGGGCAGGAATAAAGCAAAGACCGGCCGTGATTTCTACTAATATGGCACCTGCACTTCCCCTGGGATTTTTTTTAAAGGCTCTTTTGTGTAGCTAAAGAGCTCTTGTGGGTGCCGCACAGAAAGCTTGGTCTAGGGCTTCAAGGTGTGTTAATCTGGCACTTGGGTTAAATATTTCCCTAAGGAGTCAGGTTGAGGAGAGGGCTAAAATTGACTTCACTAAAATTTTTATTTATATTTTCTATTTAAATCCTTACCCGAACATCATTCAGCACTTCAAATCTTTTATCCTTGAGGACGTGGTCTTCAAAACGCCTTGCTAGTCGTAAGTGGTTGCGGATGTATTCCTGTAGTCCTGAGATCCCAAAGGAGCGTATCACAAACCACAACTTTAAGGAACGAAATCTTCTGCTAAGAGGGATTCCCCAGTGGCGATAGTCAAATACTTCTTCTTCATGTTCATGTCTCAAGTATAATGGGTCAACCTGAAAAAAAAGAAAAATACTTAGTAAATTTAAAAAGTACAGTTTGACTTTTCCGCAAATTGAATAAGTTATAATTTTTATACTAGCACTTTTTTACTCCAACCAACTTTTTTTGAGATTTTTACAAAAAACAAAAATAAGTGCGCTGTTTTTGGGGTAATTGCCACTAGAGCTCGCCTCATATTAATCAGGATTTTTGGTAAATTCATCCCTAGGTACTTTTAAATAGCCTAAGTGTTCAAAGTCCAAAGTTTCAAATCTTTAGGAATTTTTCAAAGTTAGGTAGTTTTTTGTTTTTGACTGGACTAACTTATAAACGATGATTAATGCAAAAGATGTGATTAGATATATATCAAAACTATTCCTCGTATTTACGGATAGCGAGTAAACATTAGGAGTAAGTTTTCTAAAGATTAATCATATATTTAATTTCGTAAGGCGATTCTTTGCGTCAAAATTGTGGGCGTCTGGCAAGTCGTAGAAAGATAGGAGAGGGCTCAAATTTAAGGTCTCTATTCTGTGATGGCAGGAAAAATACTGAAATTGCCCAAAATTCACCAGGAAACAAGAAATAACGTAAAATATCTGCCATTTAAAAAGCATTGGGATCTAAAAACGCCTGCTTTGTTTACATTAAAACATGTGGTGCTAATGTTTAATTCAAAGCCATATGCTACGTGTTGACCTATGGTTTTTTTCCAAAAGGCAGCAAACTATGTTCAATGTACTATAACAAATAAATATTTTAACTTAAGATTTGCAAACCTTATAATTACGGGTTTTAGCATATTTATAGTTTAAAATTACAGTTAAGTGCGTTTGTTTCGTTTATGTTATAACGACGCCGATTTAATGCCAAATGATCAATATAAATATATATGTAAGTGAAATTATTACGACGAAATTGTGGGCGTATGGCAAGTCGTAGGATAATGGGATAGGGCTCAAATAGAAGATCTTTATACCAGGAACCAGGGAAAAATACTGAAATTTCTTAAGGTTTATCAAAAAATAAGATTTAACATTAAATATCTGCCATTTAAAAATCATTATAATTTAAAAACGTTTGCTTTTTTTCACATTAAAACATGTGTTGCTTATATTCTTGATTTAAAACCACATGCTAGATGTTGATTCATGGTTTATTTAAAATTCAGCAAAATACGATGAACGTACTTTAACACATGACGGTTTTCTACTTTTAAATTTTCAGTTTTTATACTTTAGGGATCTTAACCTTGAAAAGCAAGAGGAATTAAATACGACTGTTACTTTTACATTGTATCATGTAGTAGTAGCTGATGCTGATTTAAAACCAAGTGATTTGTAACATTTACAAAATCAAATAAGTGCTGGCTATAGTTAAGACTTCATTCATAATTTTTACAGCCCAGCTCTGCCAGTTTTATGTGCGGTCGGAAATGGTCATAGTTTTGACCGAGAAGCAACAGATTGTGCTGCACTAACAGCTATTGAGTGCAACATCAGCTTTAAATTTAATCTTACCAAAAAGGTTCACCTTTGAATTTGGCCAATCAAAAGTAAATTTAATATTGAATCTACCAAGACAAATAGTATTTACTCACCGGCAACCATTAAAAAGTTTTGAACGTAAGGTAAAATCCTCAATATTAACTATTTACCAAGCTCGTGGTTTCCAAACCTAACTTTCGTCTGAAGTGGAGCCAGAGGCTCCAACGTGGAGCGTGGAGTCGTCAACGGGATACCACTTTCTAATTTCATTCTAATTTATTTGCTTATTGGGTAACATGTAGCCTCAATCGGAGATTCCCATAATAAGTACCCTATATCTGACTATTATGTTCTTTTGAACCTGGTAGAGGCCACAAACGACATTTGCCTACATTTTTGTGTTAAATGTCATGACTCTCTTTGGAAAATAAATCATTAAGTGCTGCAGTCTGGGTTAACCTTAACAATTTCTTCAAACCATATCCATACGTTTAATTGTAAACAAAGTGAACTGAGTTTGTTTGGAGAATGACGGATAGCACCACTGTTCCAAACAATTCAGCCCTTTACTATACTGAAGTAACGCCCTTCTTAAAATTCTGACACGACTAGCAAATGTCAAAATATCTTTAACATTTCACTTTAAACGTTTCATTCCGTCAAACTGTTGCCGAGTTGTGAGTGTGAAGGAAACATTAAATATCCAGCATTTGTATTTTATTTTTAGGGGCTTTTGTCCCTACAAGCCACTAGTATTGTATTATTCTTTGTAAAATAAAAATATAGGACTGTATAAAATGATAGGTTATCCTGAATTTTTCAGAATCTGAGTAGGGATTAGGGACGGATAGGGATACATTTACACCATTGTATTTCCCCATGAAATATAAATAAAGCTATATGACTTTGACTATGACTAGGGGTCAGTCTTAACTTGGATTTTGTTGTTGTGTCTCTAGATTGCCTAAAACTTGAGTTTATGAATATAACTTTCTAAAATTTCCAGGAAGAGGATCTCCCGCCACCTCAGCTGGGAGCCATGGAATAACCCTAGGAACCCTGGTTGTTGTGACCCTCCCCCACTTTTTTGGGAAAACAGCTCGCCTAAACCACTGGCTGGATCTGCCCATGCATAGTAATCAGTTCTCATTAACTTAGATAAAAACTCCTAGTAAGCTACTTACAGTTAAAGCTTTTATGAGCTTCGTTCTCTCCTTGATCCACAGTAAGGAACAGTCAAAGTTGGTCAGAAAGAACTTGTTGGTGTTGGTGTTAAAGCTGTCGGCGTACTCCACCCCGTGTATGAGGTGCCGTAGCTCGGGACAAACCATGGCACATCCCGCGTACGCCGCGTCCACGTGTAACCACACTCCGTGCTCCTTGGCTACTGGTCCCAGCTCTTGAAGATTGTCAAAGGAACATGAACCTGTGGATCCGATGATCGCTGTGACGAAAAAAGGAACCAGACCTTTCGCTTTGTCTTCTTCTATCGCCTGAAAAACATGCAGAAAGAAGTCAGTGATCATGAATCATTTGATACATAAGAATCAATATGATTAAAAATTTCAAATGTCCCAGCCAACTTAAAAAATAATCAAAGTAGTAAATATTTTATTACTTGAAAAGTACTGTACTGGGAAATGTCTAAACAATGGATAGATTTTTAGTCTTGGTCTAATCAATATGTTAACAACATTCAACTTTTCAATAAAAAACAATTTTCATTGTATAAATATAAATTAGCCAAGTCTTTTTAAAAGATGGCTTGGGGCATTTTTACCAAAAATACACAGGAATAAATTCAAGTAATACTATTGAAATATTTTGGCATCTCATCTATGAAGTTTTTTTAAGACAGTTAGGATTCAAACAGTAACATGACTAATCAAAACAAAGTTGGAGTTTTACATCTTGTCTTGAGATGTGGTAGCCATTTACAATTGAAGTAGTTGGAGTGGAGTAAAAGTAATGAGGACACTAGAGCTGATCCACAAAGTTGTACTAGCCTAACATGTTAACATTTTAAATCAGCTGTTTAGTAAAAACTTTATTAATGTTGTACACAAATACAGTTGACATTTGTTTACACACTGTTCAATGTCCCAAGTTATTGACTTTTCCAACTTCAACAATGGAGTAGACCATGTCTCAAGGTACCTAGCACCAGTGTGGAGTTTCGTTTACCTTGCGCAGTATCTCGCCACGCAGGCTATTGTCGTCGTCGGGCTCCAGGATCCGGAGCCGGATGAGGCTGATGATCGCGGCCTTCTCCACGCAGGAGTGCGCCTCCTTGGAGCAGTAGGCCACAAGGCGCGGCAGGTGCGCGGCCTCGGGGTGGAGGTGTTCACCGGACGAGATCGTGGTGTCGGCGTCGTGAAGCCTGCGTAGAGCCTCCGCTCGCGCCGCCAACATACACACCAGCACACACTCACTGGCCGAACCCTGTCATGATGAAATGTATTTTTAGAAAATTACATTGAGAAAAATTACCATTCTCCCTTTTATTGACTTATTTTAATTAATTTAATATAATCCATCCTGCGGAGGTGTGTTGAAGTTTATGGAAAGTTTGAACTACTTTTAAATCAGAGAAATATAAAAAATGGTTATGAAAATTTTGGAAGTTATCAATTTATTTATGAAAGTATGGAAATAAAAGGAATAGAAGCCCTATAGATATATTCATATTGTACCTTTTTTCAGGGTTGAGGAAGAAAGATAATTAACCTCAGGAGGGTATTTATGTTCCCTGACAGCCGACAGCACATCGCCCAGGATGGAGGGGTGGGAGTTGCCCGATGAGAAATACGCATGGAGACAAAAATATGATTTCCTTTTAATTGTTGATAAATACCAGGTGTCCAGCCTAAAGTTTTCCAATAGCTAACATTTTTATTATAAATCTGACAAAAAACTTCTTATGGGAGACTTCCCTTTATTTTTAACGCTTTTTTCTGTGGTCACTTCGAAATTCAAAAATATGGCCGCCATTTTGCAATATGGCGGACAACTTTGATTTTTCTTACGGAACACCCTATATTTTATGGCGTTTCTGGATTCTACGCTTAGTTTTAAGAACTTTTTATAATTCCTTATTTTTTCCTAAACTCAATGGTTCAGGAGATATGAGCAGTTAAAGTTAGATTTTTCCGCATTTAAAATGCATTGTGCCATCCCATATATTCCTTATGGAGTAAAAGCATATTCATAATAATACATTTCCATGAGAGAATCTCGACTAGAAGTTATTTTATGATTAAATCTCTACTGAACTCACATTTTTAAGCAATTTTATTCTTTGGTATTTTTTTATTAAACCCAACCGTTTTTGATATACAGACTACCAACAATTTCCCAATGCATTTTAAATGGGAAAAAATCAAACTTTAACAGCTCATACCTCTTGAATCATTGAGTTTAGGAAAACATAAGGAAGAATAAAAAGTTCTTAAAACTAAGCGTAGAATCCAGAAACGCCATAAAATATAGGATGTTCCATAAGAAAAATCGAGTTGCCCGCCATATTGCAAAATGGCGGCCATATTTTTGAATTTCGAAGTGACCACAAAAAGCAGTGTTTAAAATAAAGGGAAGTCCCCCATAAGAAGTTTTTTGTCAGATTTATAATGAAAAAGTTAGCTATTGGAAAATTTTAGGCTGGACACCCGGTATATGAGAAGTTATCTATATTTCAGAAATTTTACATACACGCTTGCAGATACAAAATAAAACAAATTCAAGATCGTTATTATAAAAAATATATATATTTTCATTTTCCTAATGTCTAATATTATGGTTTCTAGTAACAGTAAAAAGGTTTGTAAGGGATGATATACTTTAATTCTTACCTGAATCACTCCTCCACCTTTACTGTCCGAGAGGAATGTGTGAGGTAGACCGATCGCCTTTGCTGTAAAACAAATCAGCTCATTAAGTTAACATCCCAAGACTTTAGTAAGATTTCAAAAATACTTATTGTTATTAATAAATAAATACTAATAAATCAGCAAATTGTGATAGTTTTCTACATCTTACTTTGATTTTAAGCTTGCTATTGAAAAAATGAATATGTATATAATTTATTCAAATTATTAATTTTAAGAATAAATAAATCTTATAGGAGCGCAGGCTTAATATTGTTGACTGGGAAATTGGAAATGAGTCTGTTCCCTAGCAGTAACCTGTAAAACATAATTTACGATGCTACCAGTACTTACAAAGATAATTAAGGAAAAATATCACTTCCTCAAAAAAACCATAGTCAATTTTATTCATGACTTCATCTGACCAAATTATCCATCAATGTACAGGTAGACAGGTATTTCCAAATGACCATAGTATATGGGTAGTTTTGCCTGATGTCTCTATACAGTATAACCTCACTTACTCGACACTCTGTAACTCGATAGTCTGTGTAACTCGACACTCGACTAGCTGACAGGGAATCTACAACTAAGCACTTTTTTTTAACCGTTTAGTTTCAATTGTTGAGTTTGACATTACTTTGAAGATTGTTTACTCAGTATGTAACAATACTCATTTAAGCAATAAATTTATAAGTGAAAATTAAATCTGTTATATGTTTATATATTAAAACATTAAAACCCATTAAAAATTCCAATTTTCTGGATAACTTGACAAACCTCAAACTCGAAAACTCTGGGTCCACAAATAGTCAAATTAGTGAAGTTTTACTGTATTTGCAATCTTATTTGACTACTGCCCAGAAAGCAATTTTATTCGAGCTCTAGAGATCAATCTTACCAACTAGGCAATCCAGCATGGTAGAAATGGTCACACATCCTATAGAAATCGGAGATCACAACTGCATGCTTTACCATATTATCTACTGCTGTGAAAAAAATTCAGAATAAAAACAAATCATGTTTAAGACAAAGTATTAGAAAGTAAAACTCACCCATCCAATCCAAGACGATGGTCTCGAGCTCGGTGCAGGCGGGACTCGCGGCCCAGGAGAAGCCGATGCAGCCAATGACGTCCGACAGCATGTCGCCCAGGATGGACGGGTAGGAGTTGCCCGACGGGAAGTACGCGTGGAACCGTGGGTGTTGCCAATGGGTGATCTGTAAAGAGAACGAATTATTAAAGGTCTTGTTTTTAGTTTTAATAATTTCAGTTATAAATTAAATTTTCACCTGAATGTGTATCTCACACAGTGGAGAAAGTATGGGGGGGGGGATCAGTGGGATATGTCCCCCCCTTGACCCTATAATTTGTAGATACTAAAATTTCAATCCTCTTTAAAATCAATTTTACTCCTTTTGACTAAAAAGAAAAATGAGATGTAGATGCGCAGAAATTTAATATCTTCATTTTAAATGGCCATAAAAAACAAATAAGTGTGTTTCCGATTTTGGGTATCCTTTTTATGATTGGCAAGTAAATAATCATTATCTTTATATTAATAGTTAATATTATCACAAAAGTTTCCTTGACAGTATTAATTTTTACACGTTGATATTACTGATACATGAAACATAGATGACTATATTGTAAGAGCCCATAATTTGGTCCTGAAAACTTCAAGACACTCACCCCCGGCATGATCTTGTCCTCGACATCGGCCATGATGTCGGTCCAGGGCTCGGGTTCGGTGGGTGGCTCCGACGGCACGAGGCTGCGCAGGTAGCCGGGGCTCACCTTGCTGACCACCGGCCGCTGCGGCAGCGTCTCCATGTACTGGCACATGTAGTCCACCATCTCCTTGCCTCGCTGACGGAACTCCGCGGTGTCCATGCCTGCTCGTGTCTGCAACATAACAGACAAGCACTCAGTTTGGGAGCTACAAGATTTAGTGTTCATACTGGACATGTTTTTCAAAAAGTTCAGGGGATGAGAAATTTACACATTTCAAATTTTGCCTACTTAAGTAAAGATTTATAAGAGGATTAACAAAAAACATGAAACACACATACGGATTTTGTATATCACATGCCTTTATTTCAGATTCTCGTCACTGGAAGTGCGCCACTTTTTAGTTGGTTGTGGTCACCGCCATTTCCTTCTCCTCCCACCTATCTTTGCTCTGGTTTGATTGGATGTTGACATGCTCTGTTTCGATTGGTGATATTTGTAATTTCTGTGATACATTGTGTTCTTGTTTTGTTTTCAGCATTAGTGTTTTGTGACTCAATTTATAGTTCGCTGTTTTTGCTTTGGTTTTTGTCCAGGTTCTCCTGGCTTAGTGTACTAATCTTGTTATGATGTAGGTTCTTTTCCACCCGGAGACAGTATCAGATTTCAGATCCCGAAACATCGTGAAACTTGTTTTTACTAATCAGTGATAGTGAATGACCGCAAAAATCAATTTTAAAATAAACTCATCATTACCACCAATGAATTTCAAACAAAGAGGATTAACTCGTCCATTATGTCTCTTAAGGATTACTCCTGGGGAAGCTTAACTCTTCATAGTAAATTCCTTGAACATGCTTACATGGCTTACATGGCTTTACTTGTTTTATTTAATTTTATTCCATTTTGCTGTTGCTACAATGTTATTAAATGGATAATTAAAAAACTATGAGTTCCTTTAATAAATATTTATTTCCGGTGATTATATAAGGTAGGATCTCTGCTCAGGACTTTTATGCTTAGACTCTTTCCTTCTTATTGAAATAGAGACAAAAACCTGAGCTTTTGTGCTCGTGCAACCAAGGACTTAGGCCTGATTTCACCAAACATCAGTTAAGGGTCAGTTAATAAACCGTTTGTTAAAGATAGGAAAATAGTATTAAACAGCTGATAAAATTAAACTAACCAAGCCTTAACGGTGGTTTAAGGGTTGATGAAATCAGGCCTTAGAAAAAGAAATAAAACCATTACAAATGAACTTTTTAAACCTTTCAAAGTTAAAGCCCCCAATATATCGTTTTATGTTTACAGTGTGTAAAAAAAATCCGTTTCCCCCTCTTCAATTTTTTTTTGTTCAGACAAACAATTAACCTTTGGGGAATGATACTAACTCAACCCAATTTATTTTTTGATGTTACCAAAAGTTTTTAGAGCCCCCCACAAATGGGGGATTTTTGGGGCAATTCAAAATTTGTAAAAGCAAACCCCTTTTGAGTGACCCCTCATTTTAAATAGCTTTCAAAAAGTAGGTGAATGGTGAAAGTTGGAGGTCTCTAACGTGTTTCTATCCAAATTGACAACTTGTCAAAGCTTTGAATACAACACATCTTTGAAACCTGGCGTCTAAGACGTTTGGAGCTTTAATTCACCTTTGGTGACTTAAAAATCAAACGACCCTGGGAAAAATTTTATTAAATGATAAGGTGGTCTCTTTTGGTGATATTTAAAATTTCGAGTGTCCCCACAGAGAAGAATCTAACAGAGGTCGCTTTTAAATGGGTTATCTGTTGCGCCCAAGTTCTTGCTAGTTACAGTTAAATCCAGCTACAGTTAAGTTACTACTAGTTACATCTAGTTATTAGCTACAGTTAAGTTAAATTAGAGAGGGCAGCGACAGTGCTGCTCTCTCGCGGCGTTAATGGTGAACTATTTTTTTATAAGTCCTCGACACCAGCTGAGCGCAACATTAGAAGATACCTCTGTTTGATTCTCCTCTGTGGTGTCCCTCAAAAATGGGGATTTTGGGGGCAACTCAGAATTTTCAAATGCAAATCCCTTTCGAGTGACCCCTCACTTTAAAGAGCTTTCAAAGAATAGGCGAATGGTGGAGGTTGGAGGTCGCTAACGTGTTTCTATCAAAATTGGCAGCTTGTCAAAGTTTCAAGGAGTCGTATTCAAAACTTTGACAAGCTGCCAATTTTGATAGAAACACGTTAGAGACCTCCAAATTCCACCATTCGCCAATTTTTTTAAAGCTCTTTAAAATAAGGGGTCACTTAAAAGGGGTTTACATTTGAAAATTTTGAGTTGCCCCCAAAATCCCCCATTTTTGGGGGACACTAAACATTTTTGGTAACGTCAAAAAATAATTTGGGTTAAGTTAGTATCATTCCCCAAAGTTTAATTGTTTATCTTAACAAACAAAAAAATTAAAGAGGGGGCCGGACTTTTTTACACAGTATAAACATGACACAAACTAATCCCAAATCCAATGATATTTTTTACTCTCAACCTGACAGTTAATAAGCAATAAAGTGCACTTAGGTAACAGCTTTGCTAGTAAGTTCTTATAGACTCCCGCTCCTGCAATGGAAAAACTGACCTCCTTGGGTCACCTTGTTAAAAACCCTTAGAGTATCCCTTAGAGTTTTTTTAATAGTTTATTGACACAACTGGACAGAGATACAAGTAATACAGTAAGTCTTTATAAAACATTATCTGCAAAAGACTTATCTGAGAACAATAAGTTGAAATTCCTAGTTCCTTGTTAATCTACGCTTAAAAATAAAAAATGTTTCATTGAAAAAAATTTCCCTAGAGGAGGCTTAAACACCTATAAAAATTTAGCACTAATAATTTGATACAAATATTGACAACAGCTAGATGTTTTGGAGTCATTCAACTGCAGACTAATCAAGGTACACACATTTTAAAAATAGTTGTAACCTTTTGCAGCAAAAGTAACTGTTAATAAACGGTATCAGGAAGCTGACACATACTTTCTCCCTTAAAGTCATTTAAAACCAGAAAACTTATTCAGTGAAGTAAAATAAATTAACAACTAATCATCACACAAATGCATACCAAATTATATCAAATTCGGTTAGTAAATAACGGAGATATCGGTTTTTAAATATTTCCCATAAGAATAACATTGGACAACGTACTGCGTTTACCGCCAAACTAAAATATCAATTATCTCCGCAACCAGTTGACGTAAACTAATGACTCAAATACTGAATTATTTAGTTTTTTAAGTCAAATTTAATGGTTGCAAGTATATTATCTTTGGAAGTTACAGATTTTGTGAAATTTGAAAAATATGAAATTTTTAACACTTAAACCCCCATAACTTCTGAACCTGAATTTTTACAGACATGTGGATGGTGTCATATTGTTTGTCATCTTAAGCACTAAAAACCATGAAATTTTTGTCAAATTCGTTAGAGCCGTTTTTGAGAAATTTTGATTTTTGTAATTTTTTATGGGTTTTTATGGGGTAAATACCCTTAAAAATAAAAAATTTTAAAAAATGAAAAATACGCCTGGAGATACCACGGCTTTATACCTATATGCCAAATTTCATGAAAATCGGACCACTGGTGCGTCTCTAGCTTTGTTTACATCCACACATACATACATCCACAAACACACACACACACACACACACACACACACACACACACACACACACATACACACACACACACACACACACACACACACACACACACACACACGGACAGACAGACAGACACCACGCCGTAAACCACTTTTTTGGATTCAGGGAGCACTAAAACGAATATATCCACTAACAACTCAAATTCAAAAATTTTTACGAAAACAATACTTTCTCCATATACTATGTAAAGGGGGGAGAAAGTAAAAATCGAGACATTAAAAAGTGTGCTGTAATTATTCAGTGCTAAATAATTCAATTTTGCTTGTTAATTTATTTGACCTTGAGGGCCTAGGTTTTTACTCATCGAGGCCAAGACAAATATAATGTGATTAAATAAATAAATACCCCTAATACTGCGATCCTAAATTTTATGGGCAAATCCTGAAAGGACAACATCACTTTTTTAAACTCTCATCTACAACATAATTTATGATAATACTGTATACGAATAAATGAACAAACAACTAGTTTATCCATTAAAAAAAGAATGTACACTCATTTTTATTTATCATCACACACCAGACCTTCCATAAAGTACTGACATATTAATGAGTGACTTTGGCTATAATTTACGTAAAACATGTTTTAGATCTATAAGAGCAGAGCAAAATTACAACTTTTAACTTTTACATAGGGCATGACAAATAATTATATGAACAATTATAAAAATATGTTTATATTTATTTAGATACAGTATTTAAGAGGTACATTGACCCAAACTTATTTCCAAGTGAATTTCCCCGAAAAACCAACCTTTTTCGTCTTTTTCCTAAACAGCCGCTTAAACTCGGGCCAGAAATGAGGCATACGCGATGGACGCTCGGCTACCCGACGCTATACCACGGGTAAAACTTTGCACGATGAGGACTCGAACCCGGGAACCGCGGGGCGACAGTCTGGGACTTGGGAGGGCGACTCATGACACAGCGGGGCCGAGGTCGGAGCGGGGAGGACAGGAGGTGCGATGCTGGGTCTCTGGTGGGAACTGCAGGCTGGGGGTCCCGCGAGCTCTGGGGTAGTTGAAGGACTCGGATCGGCCGGCGAGAGTTGTTAGTCTCTGAACGGAATAAATTCCTGATCGGTTCCTTAGAATCGAGTTTTACTTTTAACTGCTGGGGATTGTAAATCGGTAAGCATAGCTTAGTTTGATTTTAACCACGTTAAAAATAACAATTACAGAAAATATACGCTAAACAAATAAGTCTATAAAGGCCATTAATGGAATGTATGTTATAAAGTTTAAAAAGCATAACATTTTTAGTAGTATCGGTATAAGGTATTTGGCCGGCATTATGTATTCTGAAATAAGTAATACAGAAGTGTACAACATCGATTTTTATTAACATGGATTGACATTGGTCCAATGAAGTACTCGTAATTAGGTTTTGGCAGATTATGAGGAAATCGTAAAACCTGTTTGAAATTCAAATTGTATCATCAATAAAAGCAATAACTTCCAACTTTCAAAAATATCTCCGATCCAATATCTCATTGGCCGGGTATCTATACTTAATACCACTTTCACCCTCCAATATAGAATTTAATAAGGCATATGTTTCAAATGGCAATTTAGGTTGTACTACCCATATGAAATAATAATCGGCTGATGATTTTACTATAACATCAGCCGATGGTATTTTTTACATTGATTTAGTAAAAATACACTCAGCAAAGGTAATAGAATAGCTAGCCCTCACAAGACCTGTACTGAAAGGCGAAAGTAGAATTGAGTATAAAGATATTATATTTTATTTATTTAAAAAACACACAACAATAACAAACAACAATAAACAGAACAGAAAATAGTTTACCTACTAAATGTGTTAATTAAATCGCAAATACAGGGTGTTTTTTTTAACGCAACCCAAAACTTTATTTTATCAGTGAAGGATTATTAACCCCCAAGATCTCCGGATTTGTCGTCAGCTATATTATTTTCTTTGGGGATACATAAAAAGTAAGGCCTACGAAAACGATTTACAGGATTTTCAGCGCCTCAAAACAAACATAACAAATTTAATGCAAGAAATTCAAAGAGGTACCTTGCAACACTTGTTAGGGAATTTGATGGAGAGAGCACCACTCAGTACAAATGCCAATGGCGGGTTGCTTGAACACATAATGTAAACTAAACGTGATCAAACTTAAATAATAGGTTGTATAAAATGTAAAGATAAACAAAACAATACTCATTTACATATTTATATGTGCATTATTCAATCTTAAAAATTGGTTGCGTTTAAAAAAACACCCAGTACATCATTATGAAATCACCAAATTAATCTAAATATTGAAATGAAATCTCTCCCTCAAACCATAATATATTTGGAAGGACTTGTTTGACCGAAAAGAACTGTTCTAGGACGAGAAGAACTGTTCTTCTCAAAAACATCGTTCGGGGATTGGATGACGCAACTTTTCGTTGTATGGCAACATTTATAAATATTCATCAAGTAATTACTAAAATGCCAAACTTCATATCGATTCTCCCATCACGGCGTCACTAGCGGTCTGCCCAAGTTGTATCTCGCGGCCGCTCTCGACGGAGTTCCGGAAAGTGTTGCTAAATATAGGGTTATTGCAAAGACAAAGGTGGGTAAACCTCGTTTTGAATCTCACAATTAAAATATATAAACTAATTTTTAACATATTTTTAGTAACTGGCAAGTAGTGTTTTGTTAGGGATTAACATGACCTTTATATGATATCAGACATTTTTATCTTTTGAAATAGTCACCATTGGACAAGGGAATCACTTGGTATAAATCATTGTAACCTTGGTTAACAGTTTATTTTTCACGGTTAAATATATCTAAAAGTGTACGAATTTTTTTGGGTAATATTTATGAAAACGACTCCTTTAAATACCAACATTTCGTTTTCCAAATCGCCGCGCCGACTTTAATTTTCCATATGAATTTCCAATTAGTTTTATTCCATTATTTATATTAGCTATTTAAGAAATTAAATCTACTGAATTAGTAATTATAAACAAAAATGAATATAATGACCAAGCTTTCTACATATAACTATGATTCCGTTCAAAAGTAAGTTGAAAGTGTTAGCATAGAAAAAAAATGAAAGCATACCTACTCATGAAGTAAGTGATAAAAAAAGAACGCGATAACGCTGTAACGCACGAACAAAGCAGATTGAGAGTCAAAATCAAACTGAGCAGCGTGACTGTCTCCGCCGGCTGCCAATACAGTCAATGACTATTACACGGCCTTCTAAAATTAGTGAACGCTCGCTTGACTCATTGTAGACCATTCTATAGTTCACAATTCATCCGAATTGTCAATTTGTCAACTCGTGGGAGTATTATTGCCGTGTCAGCAGTGTGTTGGATTAGATATATTGCTCCAAACAAGACACGCTGTTAAAATATACTTTTTATTTTAGGGTCACTTATTCTTTGACCTATGAAAACTCGATTTAAGACTCAGAATAAACTTGTGAATGTTGAATACACTTTCATATAGTCTAACTCTGCCAAATAAAAATACTATAGCAATTACGTTTAGCTTTATCAATAAAAACGAACGAAAACTAAAAGTTAAGGAAAGCTTTAAAATGTAAAACTAAAACGTAAGGTACACTATAAAACTCGTTGATTGTACGATAAAATAAGTAAAGCGTTCCTTTGGTTTGAGGTAATATTTCTACATTTAAGAACATAAATTAGCTGATTCTTAAACCAGTAAATTTTTATTGAGATCTAAATCACGGAAGCTACAAATAATTTACGCCCAATAAATATAAGATTTTTGGACTTCTCCTCTCATAAATCATAATGAATTTCCTCTTATAGGTTTAGGCCTTATCAAGAACGAAAGTCTCTGTAAAAGAAAATATAGCAATGCAACTAAACCAAACACTATTCAACATTTAAACTTTTTTCGTTTCAACTTTTTACCACAGAAATTTAGAAGAGGGGTTAAGATGCAACTTCGTGAGAGATCAATGAACCCTTAACTGGGTAGGAGGGTTAGAGTTGGTTAATATTCATACACTCGCTTGTCAAACTATAGAGAATTATTAGGACTAAAAACTATGAGGCCAATGTACGTACGCATGTGAAATTGAGGATGCTTCTGACTGAAATTTGTGTAAGACATTTAGGTAGATAAAGTTATATAATATTTCAAATGATCGATTTGTTGCTTTGGCACTATCTCAGAAGCCTTTAAGAAATGAAAAATTACACTTTTGATAAACGTAAAATTCGTGAATTAATTAATTTGTTATCAAAGAAATTATATATATGGACTAGCAGAATTTTACCTTATTTAAGGACAAAAAACGTCTGAACAAGTAACAAGTAACATTTCGGGAGTTTGCTAGTAGCTAAGACTCTGCTTTGATTCGTAACATTGCTTGTCCCATTCGTCCATACCATTCATCGTAAACAATTATAATATAGTTGTATAATTCTTCATCATCCAGGCAGACGTGGAGGCGACGACCCTGCCCGCCGGAACTCCCGGGGGTTTGTTTTGTTTGCGGTTTGCGGATTAACGAATTCCACCGGACCCCCAGAGCGGCGGCTGACGCTCTCGACTTATCTAACGAACGTAATAACGGTCTCTGCTGTTTTTCCTGGTAGTTCATTCATAATTTGATGTTATCAGTTTGCGTAGTTGAGGTTATTTATCCTATCTTTTGTATCCTCCTGCCGATTTCCATTAATTGCAATTTGTGAGGTAGTAGTAGTAATAATACGCTATATGTTTTTTTAATTACAGCCAATCTTGTGAAGCTAATAATTATGACATTTTAAAAATGGTTTATTACTGTTTAGAGAGTTATGTAAACATTAAATTTTTCATTGAAAATCAACTTTAACATACACCCATTTGATAAAATTGTTTTTAAATGTGAAAGAAATTAGGAACCAAGTTAGCTTACGTAGGATATTGTAACGATTTAAAAAAAGCATTTTTGCAAAATATTAGAATATGTTTTGATTTGTTGTCATAAACCAATATGCCCGAAATCTTTTATTTTGTCAGGTTGGCCAGATGAGGGGGAATAATTACTGTTCTTTTTCTGTTCTTTTTTAAAAATAGGGTGGCGGCCTCTTTTTACCTTGCATTTGCCCCCCCCCCCCCCCCCCACATGGGCCCCAGGCCTGTGCGTGGAAGTTATCAAGCAAACCCGAGGAGTGAGCCGGTACAGTACAAGGATGAACAGTACTGCTAAAAGTATGCGGCATCATCGGGACTCGATCCTGCGACGCTGCCACCACAGAACCGGGGCCGAGTGCGCTGCAACTGTACCACTGACTCACTAATAAGTAATAATAATTACTACTAATAATAATTTTTAGAAATTTCTATTGTTATTTCATAATTAGTAATTAAGTATGAAATAACGTTCTTGAAAGACAATTTAAAACGATTCGAATCCTAGAAGAATGAACAAACATTCAAATCAATTCTAAAAAAATATGTAATGAATGCTAATAGATTTATTAATTTCAATGATTGTTTGCGTATTTTCTTAAATTGACGTACGGGAAAACAACTAAACAAATTTACCATTTCCGAATCTTTGAAAATATATTTTTTTGTTCGATCAATCAAATGGTTTAACTCGCATAACGAAGTTGTTTGATTTTGGGTCAGCAAAGCAAAGACTGAAATTACGTC
Organism: Flexamia atlantica; assembly: GCA_035578135.1. NCBI lineage: Eukaryota > Metazoa > Arthropoda > Insecta > Hemiptera > Cicadellidae > Flexamia > Flexamia atlantica. The sequence continues at coordinate 2,840,708 of JAQJVK010000008.1, read as the reverse complement.
CGATTGCCAACCTGACAAAAGAGCCAGGAAAATACTGTTGCGTGTAATATTATTACATTATGTAACCTCCAGTGGTGCACCCAGGATCAGTGTTTGGGGGAGCTTACTGCCTTAGGGCCAAGAGGTGGAGACTTGTCATGAGTAAAATAGGGGTACTTGCCATGGGCGTAATTTCAGTTGGAGGGGCAAGATTTTCTAGGCACATACGCTATAGCTCAACTAATTTGAACACCCATCACTTTAGATTGTGTTAGGCAAACCGAATGTGTTAGAATATTCGAGTTTTTACGACCGCGAAATGACTGTGAGACTTTCAACGATTATGAGACAGAAAGATTGTATTGCCGAGATATATTTCTGAGAATTAAAGTAACATCTGTAGAATCGACATAATGATCAAAACAACCGACATTCGACAACCGTGAAACGGCCAAGAGATTCGTCTCCGAGGTTCCGAGACCGAGACCGAGGTTTGCTGGCCACAATACAACAGATTTTTTTCCATGTCTGCTAATTACCGTGAAATTTTGTGCGAGCGAAAGATCAGAAAATGTAATCATAATGTAATCCTATGGCTGTTTTGTGATACGACGAATGTTTTCCTACCCGAGATAGAATCAATATGATTTTGCAAATAGTTTTAAGGTGGTTAAACGTGTAGAATTGTAATTCTGAGTACATACAAAATATTACATTTAATTTTCTTGATCCTTTATACCAGTGTCTATGTAGTGGAAAATGATAGTATAATAATAAATGTTTCTTTGCGGCGCTTTGCGATGCACGGGATTAGTCTAGTCTACATAAAAATACCTTTAATTTGACTCCACACCCGTCAAAATTCGTCTAGCTTTAATCAAGTTATCACTATGAAAAGGAAACCTTTCGTATGTTAATATATTGATTTATAGGAGCTGATTCAATGGTTTACATTCAATATTAAGAATTGTTCCTTCAATTAGGAGGTTTGACCCTACAAGTCACCAATAATTAAAATTAATTCAATTAAAATATCCAATGAAGTATCTAATGAAAGGTTAACTATCAGTTTAAAATTGGTACATTACATAAACTCCTTGCCCTAACCAAAATGTCTCGGTGGGAAAATTATACGAAAAATATTAATTTTTTGGTAAAGTTTTCTCCAAGGGCACAAGTATAAAGAAAAGGGCTCCGACTATAAGATTTTACATGTAAATAGAAATTTGAAGCTGCTGAGCAGCGCGTGTCCATTGTATATATCAGGGGCGAACCCAGAAAATAGTTTCGGGGGGATACCGCCATAAAGGGTCGACACTCGACAGTTGTACATTAAATACGTCATGCTCCATCGTTAGTAAATATTTAACGTTTCTATAAGCTATATTTTACCTTTAACATTTAAGGTGCCACCATTCTCAAGTGCCATACGTTTATGGTTTCAGGATAATATATATACATATATGTTTATAAAAAAATTTAGGGGGGTTTCATCTCCTTCGTTTGGTTTACCCCTGACAGATTCCGTATAAATATTAGATTTGACTTAGGAAATTGTATAAATTTTATTTATAGAAGAAATTATAATATCACATCATAGGTTTATGTCTAAGAAGATTTGATAACAAATGCAAATTATGTAGTTTTATGAGGAGGTTTGGTTCATCACGATCCGGAAAGTCCACTGTAAAATACTGCTATAATGCTGACGATTATTCATGCATATAATAACAATGCATTATATGCATTGTTACAAGGAGTTGTATTGTTATGTAACGTATCCTATTATATAATGATTTAAAATTATAAGTATTTTAAAGCAACAAGTATTATCTGAATCATAGTCCTTTTAAACATAATTTCTACAGTCGTCAATAGGGTTCCCACTTATTTGAGAATAAACCATTTTTAGGAGGTTTGTACCTACAAGCCACTAGTTGAAATTAATTCAATTAAAATATCTAACGAAGTATCTACATGCAGAGGTTTTTCATAGGATATAAAGTTTACAGTGCCTGACAACTGAGATTGTCAAGTTTATATTATGTATGGTATTTGTATCATGCCAATGAATTTTAATAACAACTACCTTTGAACAACTACTTCATAACAATTAATTATTTGTGTAAATAATCACAACTTGCTAACTCTGAGATATTTAATCTATTTATATCAAACAAATTATCATGTATAAAAAATACAAAAAATTAGAATGTTATGACCCATGCGTACTACGTTTTTGTACTTTTTTATGTAACGTGTTAAGGGGATATAAACAAATATGTGTATCTGACAATAAATATGTATGTCTGACCCACATTAAACCTGTAATTAGATCACTATAACACTTTGAGAAGGAAGCCTATTTACTGTTTACTCATTGGATTAGTTCCAGTTTCGTTTGTAAAATCTCCAGTCTCGTTTGGGGCCATGCCTTGTTGATGGATATGAATTGTCAGAGTTTACTTTTACTCGTATAGGTATAGAAGATGTAAACTCATAGAGCTAAATAGGGATAGCCGAATTAATTTTGTTCCTAATTCCTATTTATTTTAAATTAAAAAATAAATGTAGACGGTGCCTTCTAACTCGATCAAAGTGTGGGCAGCACATAGATTATTTATATTCTAATACTTGGATCAACTTTGCATACATTATTTTCAAATTGCAGTATACCTATGAGATTGAAAAAAATTATTACCAACCGTCAGATATTTAATCTTGATATCACAGTTTTATCACAATAAACACAAGCAATACAACACTGAATTAGTAACACAACTCGTACACTAACACGTACGTTCGTGTCGTTCGAAGTGACGCGTGGCTGCGCTGCGTCCGCACCGCGTCGACTGCGGACGGACGGAGAGTCGCGGGTATATCAGCGGCGGTCGGCGGGCGGGAATCCCCCCCTCCAGCGGACGGACCTTGGAGCGGACCGAGATCCGGCCGAAGACAAGGCACGATCTCCGCGGGGTTACCGGCGGAGCGGATGCAGCGGAGGAGGTGCGAGAGCGCAGCACTCTGGAGCACGGCGAGTCGGTGCTGTGACGCGCGAGGTCGCCGTTGACCGCAGAAACCGTGGATAGGGTATTACAGTAGACGTTCCGTAGCCATTTTGCAAAAATCCCTTTTTGAAGCTGTAGCTATAGATGTGATGCCAATACCCGTACTACAGTTAAAATCTTATAAACAAACCAGATGTACACTGAAAGGATCCCCCAATATTTGTTTAGCAAAACATTACAAGAGATATACGAGTAGTACATAATAGTAGTAATATACAATAGTCGTAACAAAGTAGAGTCCCCCAGCAGAGTTAATACACCGATGTTAATTGGTTGCGCCAACAGATTGCGGGGTACACCGATGTCAACTGCTAAGTATGCCCTCTGGAGGGGGTTGAGGACAATCTGTGTGGAAGGAAGTAAACACAAGTTGATCTTCTTATGAACACTGGTGTGGGTTAAATTAAATACAATAGAGGCAATACGATTCAAAGTCTTTCTAAAAGTAAACAGTTGAAATATAATTAAATTTCAATTTGACCCCTAATAGATTTTTTCACCAGAGAAGTTGTCTGAAACATATAACTGTACTGTCATGAAGGAAACGTCCTCCCCAAAAAACATTTCATCACACACCACGAGAAGTCAGTTTTGAGTTATGAGTTGATTATATTTATGTTAATAACTGATTTTAAATCAACTAACTTACTTACACCTAACCCTAAAACAATTATGATCCTAAACGTTCTATGCAGATTGGTTATCTTAGATCACATTTGCGTTCATTATCACTTCTGGTCAATACATTTGTTTTTTAACGAGCCATTGAAAAAGTGCACGAATAACTCGTGAAGATATACTGACATTTCGCAAAAAGGTTAATAAATTAATTTCTTAAAGTATCAAAGCTAAAATATAATTAATTGTTTAAGTACTTTTTTGCAGTACCAGTCATTGACCAAGTATTATTGTTTAACGTTATTGCACCCCAAGTAATTTGCGACAGAAACTTCACCTAACACAATACAAAGGACTCTGGGATTCATGTATTGTCGAGCGTGAATGGAGTTACGAATATGAGGTGGAAATTGCAAGAGCTAGACAATAATTGCAAGAGCTAGCTGGTAGAGGGGTCGAGGGAGCTCGTTATCAGTAAACTGATTTTACTAATTATTATAGTTTATATTTCACTATAATGCAACTACTATAGTGGATTAATATTTTCACTATAGAGCACGTGGATTTATCGAATTAAATTGTAAACTGTATTTTTAAAATTCATAATAGCGAAGGATTTGTAATTATTTTTTGTTTACTTTTCCTTTCGCGTGTAGTGTTTAGTTAAATTCTAAAGCGCGTTTAATGAAGATAATTTTAAACTAGCATGTTCAACACAAACTGAAACCAATACACAAAAATTTATTTTCACCACACTACGACGTAATTACCTGTTTTACAAACGTCAAATGGAGGCCAGCAGGGCCAAAAAACAGCTGATCGTCTAATTGCTTGATACAATGTGTGAATATGAATATTACTTAATTATAGGGCTTTTAAAAGGATCCAACGACAAGCTAGTTGCGATCATATGATTTTCATTGCTTTTTTGCTTACTAATCATAACAAAGAAATTGCATCATCGCTCATAACCTCAAAGATTTGTTTTAAAGTTGGTCAAATAAATAATTAGAATTTTAATGTTGTATAAGAGTCTATTCAATTCTCGACTTCGTCTCGAATTTGAAACACGATCTCGAGCCCGCAAAACCTCATTTTCGGCCCTAGTTACGAAATATAATGTTAAACTATTACTTCACAACATTTTTACCATTATGTAATACACCTAAACTCGTAGAATATAAATACAGTACATGAAAAATGAGTATAAAATATATCTTAAATAAGACCAGTGTTTTACAAATTTCAAACTTATCAAATATGGATATGCTTAGATTTGGGGAACAACTTAGTTCTATCCTTGATGCAGTATATTTGCGTGTTGGAGCCGCAGTTGCTGAAACACTTATCTAAAATACGACACGAACGATCTCAATCAGAGGCTTGGATTAACATAGCTTTGAATTACAAATGCGTTTTTGTGTAGAGCACTCTTCGCTTAAAGGAACAACATTTTATCTAGTAACACTTCAACATCAGACTCTTCTACTCAGAAAACACAAAACCAAGTAAATTAAAATTAAAATACCCATTAAGCATGTTTAAAACAACAGTAAAAAAGAAAGTTTGCAACAAATAGTCCTACTGGGCTACCACTGAATATGTATGAATATTTATGTAATTAAGAAACTTTTTGAACACAGTTAAAGTTTTAACTGAACCATTTATGCTTCACATCTCATGTAAACTAAAACGCCACTAAAATAAAAATAAAAATTGGAAAATATGTTGGTTTTGTTATTTATGGTTGTTTTATCCTTTGACCTAACCATGATTCTGATACTAGGGTAGAATAAAGTAATTAATTGCTTATTATTTTAACGGGCGCATTTTTCAAATTTCAAAATTTTCAAACAGACAATCTCATACTCGTCATTGTGACCATCATTGTAGGGCCACACCCTGTTAGTGTGCTCTGCTTACCAATACTGAAGTATACAATCAACTTATGTATGATGAATTAAATAGAACTTAAGAAGAATTAACTAGAACCTTTTAGCTAAGATAATTTTAAGAATTTACTGGCTGCTGCATTCGTAATTCGTGGCTTAAAAAGCGTCACCTAAATTAATTATAGTCAGCGCACCGGCATTATATGGTTTTGAAATTAAATAGCCTGAACCAGAACGCAACGGTTGTTGGTTTGCTCTGAGTTGGGGCTTAGCTATATCTAGCACACAGGTGCTCTATCTGTTTATTTACATTTTTCTTTGAGGTACACATTGACAATTTAAAACCTCTGGAGGCGTGACCTTACGGATTTTTCAAGAACACATTAATTTGATTTTGATCGCGGTTATTTCTAGTATTTTTAATATGCCCTCAAATATTGTTTGAAGGAAGACGAAGTAGACATCAAAACACAATCAAGTGAAACCATCACAGATTTAGAAGAGCCTCGCGCGGAAACAGTCGATTGTGGAATGTGTGGGCTCCTCTGTCAGTCTACAATTAGCGCGGCGGCCTCTAATAGGCTGACTGTGACGTCTCGCGTCACCGAGTGACCGCAATAGGTGTGAAAAGGCGACTGTTTGTGTTCTCAAGAAGTTGATGCAACTGTTTTGAAGTTTAGGAGAGGAAGCGTCAACTCCGGAACGAAATTTGCAATTACCTAAAAGGATAATTTTGTAAGCACTTTGTGAAAAAAGAGGAGAAGATTAGTAATCAAGTTTTTGTTGTATTTATCAAACCTTCGAACATGTATAGCTTTATGATGTTTTGTTATTGAATGTGAACAAACTCAGTGTTTGGTGTAAATCGTCACAAAGCGGATGGATAAAATATAAGTTCTTTGACTAGTTTATAGTTTAATTAGTAGTTTTCATCTCGATGAGCCAAAGTGGTACTTTTGGGGCGCAATCCGCAATCATGTTTAAAAGTAAATAAGCACTATAAAGACAATTTCTCCGTGTGTAAAACAATGTTTTCTTATCATAATCTTTTAGTCGTTAAATTCTTATCATAAGTTGATTTTTGTGGTTACAACGTAATTCAATGTTTGCATTTCTGTTATTTATAAACAAATACTTTTTTCCTTGCAGACTGCGATTTCAGCATGTTCAAATTAATGAAACAATGAAAATATTTGAGGTTAGCATACTAAAAAGAATCAGCTACCTTTTTGTACCAGTACTAAAAAAAGAGAATTTGTGGACGATTTACTAACGGCTGATTTTTGTGCAGTATGAAAAAAAGTATATTTTATTACTGCACTGAAAGTGGCATTTTGTGGTGCTCAAGTTTTATGGAATAGATGTGATTCGCTGGAATTTCTGTGGAATCGATCACAGGAACACCTAATTTCACATGCGAAACAAAGCCGAGAATGGGATTGATTGGAGCAAGTGCCGGAAAATCACTTTAGGTACAAGTTTTGAACGATGCTTTTCATCGCGACACAAAAATACACTCACATACAGAATAAAATAGACATCAGTAAAATTAAAACTGTTGTTTATCAACTTACTTTTTACGTAAAAGTAAAAGAAAATGGTTTGTAGCAAACCTACATAAAAACCTAAAAAACAGCTTATGCCCATTTCTGTTTACAATTAGATTTATAAACGGCGAACACATCTGGTTTAAATTGTAAAAATTAATTGTAAATAAACATCAATGATAGTCCATGTGGCCAGCTTAAATCTTTACCAAAGCCTTGCACTATTTGATACAGCTTAGCCACTTGGTAAGTGTAAAGAAGATACCAGTAGAAATATATTTGTACGCACAATCAACCTTGAATTCGGGTAGAATACCCCTGTATCAGACATTACATTCATAAATTGCTCTATTACTCCGGTAATAGTTTTCCGATCTTGATAATTTTTTTTCTTTCAAAGATAATTTTTAAATAAAACTTTTTTGTATTAAACATTGTTTCCAAAGTTAATGGTTTTCATTATATATTTGAAAAACGACATTTCCCATTTAATTCCATAAGAAAGTCTAATTTCTCAATAAAATGTGTTTTGAGGGGCTTAACAAGGCTATCGCTAAATGTAGTATGTTCTCTATACGCTCAGAAATTGTATTCCAATTGGTCAACTAATATAAAAATAATGGCCTCAAAAATATATACCGCAGGACGTTTTTTGAGTTTGCATAGTTTTTCGGTACTTTTATTGAGGTGAAACCTAAATAAAAACGAAAAAATAACTAAGGTATCATAATTGTATAATTCCATGTTTTCATCCATTTTGAAGGTCCAAAAGAAGTTTTTGGTCGTCCCGTAGAGCAAAAGACCAGACTCTGGCTTTTTTCGCAACAAATGCTTTATCCGTCGCTAGAAATGAATATAAATTCATGAACGTATTTAAAATAAACATTTTAACGATATAACATACAAAATCTTAGATAAATAATCGGCAAACAACATTTACTTGCACTTAAAGATATATTGCGTGATAAGTATTATTTAATAGAAAGTTGTTAATTTTTAACCCTGCTTTTCATGGTGACAAAACACGCCATTATTTCAATTTTATTAACATTTCTGTTTGCTTCTCTTTTATTTACCTAATCCAAAAATTTCAATTAGAACTTGAATAATTTGAAGTAAGAGAATAAAACAATATATTGAGATGACACTTAATGGCAATTCAAAAATCGTGGGAACCTTATATGTTTATAAACCTGTCATTAATGTATTTCAATATCGATACGTTTTTTCTAGATACTTACTTTCAAAAACGTATCACTGTTGTCAGCTATTGAAACAATGTGCTTAAGCTTTTTTTACATGGAAATCTATAAACGTCTTAAACTATGGGCGAGAATATCGCTCAAACTAGAACAAAAGAGAGTGAAATAACCGACTGTAATAACTTTAACAGCAAGGGTTTCCGAAGTCTGTCAACTAATGACAGTGTAACAAAAACTAATGTCCTTGTTTTCTTACAACATTTATTTTCTATTTATACAGATTCTTTATAACCTCAAACTCAATCAAATCAAAAAAAAATTATAAAACTATTGGTGATATCAAAAAAGCTTTAATACAAGTACTGAATTAACCACATTTCGTCATTAATTTATCTCCCCTTGTCTTGACTACAATTTTTGGATCAGTAGTTTAAATGAAAATATTTCAAACGCTTAAGAGCACAATGTTTTAGTACTCAAAACTCCTCCAATAGATCTTTAGTGATCATAATTTGTGAAACCCCAAAAGAGATGAATTCTTTATATTATAAAAGAGTGTCAAAAAATAAACATAATCCGTTTAATGGCTAGTAATCACTGAGATTAGAGCATAAGCAGATTGAAAAGTCTCCAAATAACCTTAATATTTTTCAAACCTACAAATAGCGAGGTTGTAGTGATCTCGCAGGGATTTGGGTCTGGATTATGTCAAAACACTGACGCACTAAAGCAGCCAGTGTTTGTTTTCTTTCATCAGGTTTTGTTAGCGTTTCAAACTATGATAATCAGTTCGAAGTGATGGGGGAGTATCCCAGTAAAATGAGTTTGATGTTGTGCATCCTAATATCTATTTAACCAATTAAATAGCAAACTGTACAACTTGTGAAAACATTGACTGAGGAATGTGCGAGGTAATATGAAAAGAAAGCAATGAGTAGAATCGTAAACATACAATCATGGAATACATCTTTTGCCTTTAACGCCACACGAACCCACAGTTGGTAATCCCAAACGTACAGAAATAATACTGCACAAACTATATAATTAGGCAGTCGAATACGAGTTATAATTACCGGTACACCAATTTTTCATGTTACATTATAACTCCATTTAACCCAACATTTCTTTGATCAATCAAAGACTCCCTCGTCCTAAATCGAATTTAATATTAAAACAAAGCTCCCATTCAGTACTTAAATCTTGACACATATTGTTTAACATGTTAAGCCATATCCATTCATACATTAATTTGCAAGAGCTCAACTCCATACATAGACTTTTTAGAATTCCAAAGAGGCATACGGTCAAAGTACTTCTTAGGAATCGTCAGTAGAACACGATTAGCACACAACACTTGATGAATCATTCCTCTGACAGCCGGGCCAGGACAAAGGCACGAGAGCCGCCACGGAGCCCACCCACGGTCCCAATAACCATGGACCCAGCCGCTTGCTAGGACGTCACTTGGAGTCGAATGACTTTTTAATTACTGCAATTTTAGGCTACAGGAATTGTGTTAGTAAGGAGTTGTAAACATTAACTGTTGTATCAACTGTTGTGTTTATGATTTCAAATTATTATTTATGGAGTCTCACAGAGGCCCATTCATAGACCTAGTCATTATTTCCATCCAGCCCATATTATCATAATACTCTTATTATTAACAAAACGGCCCATACAATTTTATCGCGATTTATCATTTTGTGCATTATTAAATAGGAAATCAATGCTTAATATACAAACATATTCATATTTCGTGAAACTAATATATCATGAATGTTTCAAGTAAATTTATCCTAACGCAATTTAGAAAGCCAAATCGTATTAGATAGCGCTTCGTTCGCGCTGCCAGCTTCTACTGCAGCGAGTTTATTGACCGCGTCAAATAACTTGGCCCAGTCCGTCCTTGACGTGAATTTTAGCATTAGCTATTCGAACGGTCTGGGCCACGTTATTTAACTCGGACTACTTGACTCGGACTTTGCCTCAGTGGCGAGTTATTCAAAGACGAGCCACCGCGCCCTCGAGTCTTACTTTTTGCTAATATTCAAAGCAATATTGTAATACGTTAATGTTGTAATTGAGGATTATTGATTTTGGTCAAATGAAGACATTTATCAATTTAGGTACTTAATGATTTTTATAAGTATACTTATGTAACAAAATAGGGTTGTCTTTTAGGAGAATAAAATCAAATCAAAGACAATAAGATTTGCAATAATTATTGTTATTGTAGACGCCAAAGTTAACAGAAATGTTCTGGTGGTTTTACAAGATGTAGAATGTAGATTAAGTTCTAATTAGGAATTAGTTACATAAACAAGTAAAACGGTATAAGTAAAAAAGTAAAACGGTATTAGAATGAATGAAAATCATCTCAGACACATGTCTCACATATAGGGTCATAAGTAATGTTGAATGGTACATCTACCTCTCATGCTTTTAAGTATCTAAATAAATGTAGTTGCCTAAGTTTCAAATAAATATATTGCATTTTTCTTGTGAACGAATTGATAACGCATTGAAATATAATTTTTTTGAATGAAAATTTAAACCTCAACTAAAATGTTACACTTGTACGCGTATATTGTTCAATGCGATAATAACTAATCACAAAAACAAAATATATTTATTCATTAATTATGTTTCCGCTGGATTGATATTTAAATTAAATACCTATATTTTTGTTATTGTACTAGCGTTACCATACGAACATACAATCGTTCAGCTCATATACATACGTCGACACGAACTCAGACTGTCCCACGAAACACTTGGATCGTCATTTAGGCGGCTTAATTTGAAAGTGGGACGGCTCCAAAAACAGAAGTCGAATACTTTACTAGGATTATACTGACTTAAAAGGATGAGAAACAGAATTAGAAGAAATGGACAAGACGATTTTCATTCCCCTAGTCATTTTTAGATAAACCCTTTACTTTCCATTCCATTACTTGATAACTAATAACATAGCTCAATAGCTATATACATATAAAATATATATATTTTTTTGAGAAAAAATATTTAAGACATAAGTGCAATAATATAAGCAGTACACAACTACTATAAGTAGAAGTTTAATAAAACAAGAAAATGGCTCTTCGTATTTGAAATTAAGTTATCTCTAATAACCTCTCTCATATTAAACTATTAACGTAATATAAAATATAATACTCTTGCTTCAAATGTACATAGACTTAAGAATATACAATCAAAAGCAGTTTTCAACTTGTGCTGTAACAAGAATATATATACAAAAGGTACAGGTATCAAATGAATACCTATCTATAAGAAAAGGATATTCTAAGCTATAAATTATTGTCATATATTAGAATTGTTATTTTCTAGACAATTACACAAAAATTATAGTTCAACAGTTAAATAACTTAGATGCCATTTTATGTGTGATGGAAAGAGTCAAAATACCTGTATTATAGAAAATTATGTTACAAATTGTACATATTAAAAAATAACTAATTACTTCAAACACATTACTCAAAAACATAAAAATTAGAATTAATCTTTTCAAATAACAGTCAAATAGCATAAATTATATTAACTACATGAAGGGTAAAAGTTTTTAACACATTCGGTTCAATCTAACATCTACTTAACTTCGAGCGGTATTGACAGTAATGCGCAGAAATCATTAAGGAAATAAAACCAATCAAATTAAATCAGTAGGTTTAGTTAGAACTGAATAAATTGATTGCCCTAAAAGCACTCAATTCAGCTACTAGGTCCGATGAGAAATCCAGCACAATATAATTAAATACTATGAGAAGGTATTATTACTTTCACAAGTTTGTATAATGAACAGAGATGTGCTCTGTTTCAAGAAACTAACAAGTCAAACTAATATAATTTTTTATTAAAGAATAGGTCCATGAGTCTCGAGCATCTATATAAATTTTCTGTAAAATAAATACTTTTAAAAACTGTTTATAATCAATCGAATAGCGTATTTTATAACTTTTTAAAAAAGGATGATAACTAACTGAACAAAACCGTTTTTGCCCGTATGACTATATTATAGGTTTATTTACTTGTTTTTAATTAAACGCTATCCAAACATTTGTTATCATAGGCTTCTTAATGTAAACTCATTAGCCCTGGACAATATTTAATAGGCCACCCCGATTTTTTATCCATACATTTGTATCAGTTTTAAATTACAACAAAATAATCTACAAAAAATGCTCTATTTAAGTTTACTTCAGTCTAAGATATAATTATTAAAACTTAAGTTTTTTCATTTATTAAAGTTAGATTTTAAATAACATTTCTTTAGTTAAAGCCACAACCCCATAGAAATTAATTTTTATACAACCTTTGAATTTTATAAAAATTATAAAACATTTTAATCTTTAAATTATGTAAACTAGTTGTAAATTAGCCATACTTAAAAAATTATTTTGTGTAATATTTGAGAGGTGTAAAAGATAGTTCAATTATTAACAATTCCTCGTTTTATTTGATCTTTAATATTAAAGAAAATAATATTAAAGTAATAATATAAAATAAATAATTATATTGAAAAATTAATTATAATAATTAATGAATATTAATATATAATTAATTAATTATAATAATTTTGAATATTAATAAATAATAAATGAATTATAATCATTATGAATAATCATAATAATATTGTAATAATTATTATATTATAATAATTGTATTAATTATGTTAATATTAATGAAATAATTATGTAATATTTCTTCAAAAAAATCTTTTTTAATATAATTGTTTTAAGAAATATTACATAATTATTTTTCCGGGAGGAATCAAATTATATTTATTAGGAAATAAATTCATTGGTGAAAGAATACTCGTAGCAGCTATTCAACTCTGGAAGAGAGGTGTGAAGGACTGAGAGAAGAGGTTGGAGTTCCGACCTACTCCTGCTTGGACGGGGAAGTGTCCCTCTTCCTGAAGATGTTGGGGGAGCGCCGGGGGGACTCCTGGTGCTCGGGGGAGAGGGAGTTGGGGGAGACGCCCCCCTGGTGGCTCTCCCGGCGGGTGTTGAGGCGCACCATGGTGTCCAGGTGGCGGAACCTGCGCGACAAACGAATTGACAGTTGATACAAATCATAGATTATTTCTTTGAAAATAACTAACTAGTTTAATCTCGTCTTACAACTAACAATTTGTTGTATATCATATGATTTTTCGGTTTTGCAATAGAGAGACTTTTAAGAGCATCTAAATGACGCCGCTAATATTTTTACGACGCCGCACCGCTAGGCTGTAATTTAAAGTCTGAAGATGTCACTGTGCAGGAACGGTCGCAACATCTGTCGCAAGTTGGGAGCTGCGTGACGAAGGTAAAATTAATTGATTACTGTAATAATCTTATGTTTAATATACGAGTAATTAATTTTTCAGATATCACCAGGCATCTCACCGTAAAATTGATTGAGGTAATTTCCGACCTACAAATCCCCCGTAGCTCTAGTTGTTTTCAATAGCTCATCTACCCGTTCTTGTGTCATTGTTATCATGATAGGTGACCAATATAAAAAAATATAACCAGGATGTTTTGATTAGGTAAAATATGAACTGTGTATGTGTTCATATCTTAAGCCTAAGACTTGTGTTCACCGGCTGGTGAACACAAGTCATAGGCTAAAACAAAGTTTATTAATGGTTTAATATTAATAAATTTGTCACAACCTTGTATACATTGACAAAACAGACGGTAAATTTTGCGCACTACATAAAAGTGGATATGTACGATTTTAAGCACTAAAAATGATTGGATCTATAAACGTCAAATGATTGAAAATAAATATATTCTAATTACTATTTGATATTTTTTACAGGCTCTTTATCACAATTTATAAACGTAAACTGTATTTAAATATTAGTATAAAACGTAAGTTTTATTACGTCATGTGGATTTTTATATTTTCATATTTAAGTAAGACACCAACACACCATGTACGTGTTTTAAGGTGAATATGAATTAAGGATGAGTGTGACACCACGGTACAAAATGTCTACTAATTTATCTCAAAGAGTTTCAATTGAATAAACAAATCTATTTTAATCTTATAACATGGTTAACACGCAATTTCAACTTATAATGTTACCAGTACATTACTTAATAATTTAAAAAGTCACATAAACCTTTTGATTTTCTTTGAATAAGTGACTTTAAAAATAAGCCATTGCTGAGTTTTATCATTATTTAGATTTTTTTGTTTATACGAAAAACAAAATTTTTTTGTTCATCTTATTTAGTATTTGTTCTAGTGTAAATTCAGTTTGTCTACGAAAGTCCAAAAAGGGCAATATATAGGATATCACACCTTTTACTTTTAATGGTAGCATTGTGGCTAAACAGTATCCCCACCACAACAATTAAATTTTAATTTACATACAATTGCGATAAGCACTCAGCAATGTAGGGGGTGGGGGGAGTTTTGCGCAGTGTAAGTGCTGACAGAGCAGTTTATTGTCACTTATCGACCTGCAAACATCGCACCCAACTGATATCGCGTAACAGCTGATAACAACAGCTGACGACAAATTGATCCGCTTCCGGTGTTCAGTGGCTTAGGAAACTACGCAAAAGAACCGCATTCCATGGAGAAAAAATAGACTTGGTCAGCCCTATTACATTGATGCATCTGTTGACGCTGTTTCTGTAATGACTGCGATCTTGGTGTTCGAGGTCCAGCAGGTTATCAATATTTTTCTTAATAGGTTGTAACAATCGTCATTGGGAAATCTGTCCTCTGGGCTAATCAATAATTGTTTAGTAGGCAGTTGTGTTGGTCTAAATTGTTGATCTAAATCTAAATCTAAAATCTAAAAATTGGTCTAAAAGAGAAATGCATTATAGGTGTAAAAACGCTAGTTTTCTTCACTATAAAATAAAAATATTCGTTATCATTTGTAAAAGACCAAAACAGCTAATCTTTTTTTGCTATACAAACTTTTAAAAGTAGTTGATTTGTGTAAAAATTTTGATTAATCAAAAAATTTTGTAAAAATAAAATTACAGAAGTGAAAGTAACATTTTGGGGAAATGTTTATGTATCTTAAAATATTACTTATTGTGGTAAAAATTAAATACAGTTTGGCTGCAGAACTATTATTTTTGTGTCAATATTCCCGTTTGGGAATTAAATTTAAATTTTATGAAAAATTTCAAATTACACGATCAGTTTTCAGTTACACGAAAAGAGTAAAAGAAAAATACAGTGATTTTGAAAAAAAATACTCCTGCTAATTTCGTCAGCTATAAATTCTTTTATAATTAATTTACACACACTTTACTAATGTATATTTAAAGAGAAGTAACGGGTTTAAATCACGGAAATTAGCTTATTCCAGTTTAATCCACGGATACATATAAATTTAATACAGATTTGCAGTTAATTATTTAAATTACTTTTCACTAGTAATGTTAGCTCGAGGAAAACCAGGAGACAGTTTTGTTCATTTGCCAGTTCATTCTCATCAATCATTTTGCAATGAATCATGTTTGTTGTCACTGCGACCAGATTAATAATATAGTTTTCGTAGATATTTTATCATGAATGGCGTTTTAAGGGGTAATTTTTAGGTTTACTGACTGCAATACTATATATTAACCATATAAATGTGGTATTATTAGATTAAATGATGCGTAGAATATTTATTTATAAATCCTTCATTCATCTACAAATATTACATAAACATCGAGCTATTTTAATTAATATTGAGTTTCCAATTATCTCTAACTTAACTTTAAGTGATAAAAAACTGAAGAACTTAGGATCTGTAAATCAAATTTAAAATAACTTATACATAAACTAATTTTTAAGAACATTAAGAAATAAGAGGAGGTGAAGTTTCCTTCTTGATCTCCTCTAATAAAGTAGATTCTGTTCGTATAAAATGCCTCTTTGAGCTTTACAAAATCATTTTTTGTTTTTGATTTTCGTTAATTTTAACCATCTCAGAACAAAGTAATTTGAAATGCTTGTTGCAGGTCTCCATAAGTAGGTTACGCTTTTATTTGCAGGTTTCTGAAGTAGGTTATACGCTTTTATTATTTTATTAAAAATATTAGTCAGAGAGCATGGTTTACATAATAATAATCAAATATTTAAATGCCATATTTGTATATTTATTAGTTTCAATATCATAGCCACTTAAACGCATAAAATGGATGCTATGTATTTTCAATTACATGAATGACTTATCAAAAAAAAACTTGTCATTGAATTAACACATGGTAGTATGCGATAACACGATAAAAAGCCCCCGTGGATGTGGGGCCACTGAACGCTTAGCGCCAATGCTGTGCGCGTTATCTAGCAGATAACCTGATATTCAATAAAATATTGATTTATTCGTGTATCGAATGAGGCCAATCCAGATGTACACAATCCCGCGAACCAGTCCCGCCCTCGCGCACGTCACTGTTGTGACGTCAGAAGTGCAGGTGATTGTTTGGAGGGCACGGTTGGTTTTGACACCGGGGCGGAGCCGCAGCGTGACGTAAAATCCCCGGAACCTCCAGGGCCGGACCCCGGAAATATTTGGTACAGCTCTCATTCTTACTGTTGCACATTCTCCCTGTGATTGATAGGGCCTACAAGCCGCTGCTTTTTGATACGAGACATCCGTGTTATTTGAATGGTGGTTTTTGATGGTGTCGTAGACCCTGATCTTGGTGTCAAATTGAAGCTTGGAATCTTATGATGTTTGGTATTTAATATCTTAGGTAGAGGATGATCCGGAAGGTACTCGTATCATGGATTTCGGAAGGGCTTTAAGTTTTATTCGATTACATAAAAAAACGTATGGCTCAGTTTGAAATAGTTAGAATTGTTACTAATGTAATGCAGCAATTAATAATTCAATAATCAGAAAAGAATCTTCAGACCCTTCCAAACCGACCCTATATTGAATTTTTTGTGCCTTCCATACTGATCAGTAGTATTTACTGGTTACCAGCCCGTACATACTAAAACAAGTTATTCTAAAAGCGAGAACTTCTTAAAAAAACACAATTGATGGAATTCCAACGTTATGAAATTTTAGTTACTTTTAAAAGAAGTCTTGAAAGACGTTAGTAGTTCTTCATTTATAGGTTTCGGTTGCTGTAAATTTAATAACAAAATGTGCATTTACACATCGTGAACGTTGCGTACATTCTATACTGCAGTAGTAATTCTCACGTTCAACGATAGTATGCCCAACAGTTATTACCCGGTTACAATTATCTTCTGGTTTTAACTGATGTTTAAATCAACAAAACTACTTTCGACTGAAAACCACTAGTTATGAAAAAGTTGTTTTTATATTGGTCGTTAGCCTTATACGTACAGTTGGTAACAATAAAATAATAAGAGGTGAATTTTCTAAGCAGTTCACAACATATTGTAGACGATAAAACGGCTTGACATACGAGGACGACTCTAAACATTTCTCCACGAATTCCTGAGCAACGCCTAAAATATTTTTAACCTTTTTAAAATACGTTGCATATAAAAAACCGTGGGGCATGATTTGAACCTCAGAGCTTTTAAATATAAAAATGTTATGCCAAATTTTACAAGAGACAATATTGTGAAAGACAGCTCTCTTATTAGTTTCAACTGGCGGGATTTTTTAATGTTGGTATTTACTCTGTAACTCAAGAACCATTACATATGTTGTCGTCTTGTGTGAAAATTCTTAATCCTTAAATAATCAGTTTAAATTTGTAGTAGAACATGTCAACGTTTAGAACACTTTGATTTTTCCCCAATTTTCTCATGTTGATAGTTCAAGAACATCTAAAATTTTAAATAGCAGCATAAGTGAAATTACACGTAATTTTAATAGTTAAGAAATATTACCAAATGTTAAATATATACTTACCTTTTATTTGTTGTTGTTTTGTCTTTATGAAAAAACTCCATTTTCAATGCATTCAGAGGTTTTGTATACATTGTCATTTTCTCATATAATGCGCATTTCAAAATGTGCAGTTCTCAGAGCATTGAAATTTATTTGCATCTATACTGATCTTGAGTAGTCTTCTACATTTAACGGAGACTTTAATGGGGAAGTGGAGTTTTTCTTAAAAATTCAAAATTCTAAAGAGGAGGCAGTAGTAATAAATTAAAAAGCTGCTAGTCTTTGCAAGACCTGTTAAATGGCGTGCTATTTAATACATGATGCTATTTGAAATTTTAGATTTTTTGAACTACAAACATTAAAAGTCGGGGAAGTACAAACAATTTCTGATGATATTTTGTATATCAAATTCGAGCTAAATTTACAAGGAATGAAAAATTTCTAACAATACGAAAACAATTCCAGTGGTTCTTTAGATAAAGGTTACTCCGTATAAATACTATCTGTTTTCACAAAAACGGCCACCATTTAAAACTAATAAAGATACCAAAATTGTGACTGTAGTGGACGGCTTAAAAGATTCAACCCTTACAGCTCAAGAAAAATTCTAATAGTAAAAGTTATTTTACAGAAAAATAGGGCAATTAAAATTATATTCTCAATCGCGTTAATTAGCGCCTAAAATAAATTACAACTTCAAAAGAAACCCTAGTTTTATGGATTTTTAGGACTACAAACAAGGATCTAAAGCTCTTTGAATATAAACACATTTACATAACACAGAGAAAAATAGCTTTTTCTTATGACCTTATTCTTTTTAAGAATAGAGGTCATCAAGACCTCTATTCTTAAGCGAAGACATTCATTATTATCCATGCTTATAGCCCCTGAGCTGTGTGATTAATGTAAGACTGAATTACTTACTTTGAAATCCGTGAAACAGCTCACTATGAGCTATTTCACGGATTTCAAATTAATTCAGTCTTACAGAAAACATTCAGACATACAGTTGGACATACAATTGGTTCAGTGACCTTAAAATCGCCATACGATCACGGATACCTTTAACGCCGTTACCTCTATCCGTTATGACGCTCTCAAGAGGTCTACGTGCAAATTTCCAATTACCCATTTAGATATAGATTAAACTTATCAAACATTTCCACATCCGTGATGGGGGTTTCCCGGGCTGTAACACACCCCATGGTTTATTATCTTTGTATGGTCTGAGCACGACTTTCGCCGAAGCTCTCCAGAACAAAGCTCTCCAGTCCCCGGCCCAGTCTGGAGAGGCTGACTCACGTCACTTCCACCGGCCGCTGGCGCCGCCTCGTGTTCGTGGAACACATCTCTACCTGTGCCTGGCTCACTTATCTGCATCTATGAGGAGTCAAGTCATATCTGCATAATAGAGCTGGAAGATAATTTTGCTATTCTTGCTGGGTAATTATTTTATGCGACGGAAATTTTTAGTCACATGTATGTCTGTATGTTATCACAAGGATAGGTTCCGCTTGTGACGCCTAGTGTATTCACACTAGTTTAATGACTAAACCTAAAAGTTTCTTTGGGAATCCTTTGATTCAGAGTTTATCCTGGAAAATAAACTGTTGGAATCCCATAATTTTATTAGAAAGGATGGTTGGGTACATTGTGGAGTAGTCGTTTCCACTAAAGGCTATGCTCACCTGACGGGCACTTTACTGCTGCCCTCCTCAAGGTTGTTGAACAGGAATGCGAGTGGCCAGCTGATCCAGGAAGCACTGCAAGGGAAATAAAACATGAATCAATGTGCTTAATTTGCAATTCCTAAATGATCACAATAGAAAAGTTAAATCAAAAAAATATATTCAAATTTTATCAGGGAGCTTAATTATTTTTGGAGCTCTCAACATAATGATCTAGAGAGCTAATTTTATCAGGTCGCTTACGAATTTATTTACCAAAAGATTGCTTTTTACAAAGCTACATTATTTTATCTCTCGATCAAGGACGGCTGCGACAGCAAGGCCTGGTACTCACAGGGGCGTGTTGACCTCCTCGACGCCGTTCTCCGGGCAGGTGTCGAGCTCGTCGTCGTCGTCCTGCACGTGGCTGCCGTGGCGCCGCGCCATCCCCGCCTTGGCGATCTTGGGGTTGTACAGCTTGGGGTCGCTCACCATCCGCACGAAGAACGACCGCTTGTACGCCAGGTTCTCCCGCTTCTTGCGCTCGATCAGGTCGAACACCTCGTCCGCTTTCTCCTGCAGAAAGGTGCGAAGGCGTGGGGTGATTAGAATTCAAATTCAGATTCAAATTCAAATTAATTTTATTGCTATTACAACATTTTACAAAATTGGAAGCAATGTCTATGTTACAATAATTTTGATTGAAATATATAAAGAAAGAATACAATAAGCTCTAATGACACAAACAATTTAAACATTTGAACAATTTAAACAATTTAAACAATTTTGAATTATTCTATGATTTTACATGCAATCATGTTAATAAAGCAATCATGTTGGGCTATATAAAATTAAAAATACCTAAATAAATAATTAACTGCATGTTAAATTAGACATATCAATTGCCATTAAATAGCTACCTAAAACAATATGAAAATGCCTGAGAAATCACGTTACTTCTGTTGTTGTTGAATAATAAATGTATCGCTACAGTGGTCAGGTGTATACAAGAATTAATGGCCCTCATAAATAAAAGTCATTCTTACAGCTGTACATACTGACTAGTCAAAAAGAATAAATTTAAACCTAATTTAAATTTAACCTAGCTAATCTTCTTTTCCTACGTCAGCTGGGATAATCACTTTATTAAGGTGTCAAGCCTATAAATTATTGAAAGCATACAAAGAAGTTCGTATCCACATAATTCTGAAATGAATTACTTCCATTTTGCAAACCTAAGTATAGTTTAATTTAATATATACAATTTCAAAATACTTGTTAAAATGTTTATATATTTATATTTATTTACTTTGTTGAAATAGATTTTCGTTACCTCCTTTTTTATCAGATGTATTTTTTAAATGTACAAAAAGCATATGAAAAAGCATTAAAAATACATTTTACCTAATTAAAAGGTGAAAGTTAACGTTATATAAAGTTCACAAATCATCCTCTTAATCAGAATAAAACAAGTGACAAGACAAGAGACGGCTTTCATAACAAGTTCCTCTTACCTTTTCAACAATTAAAACCCTCTCATTGAAGATTTAAGAAAGGAAACCACGGAACTATTCATGACAAGACTTATTATTAGTGCTGTACACAGATCAATGTTTTTATGTGCTTGCTATATGTACCTGGTGTTTTCTGTAGTTGTGTGGGTGTAAACAGCGCTGACAGATCGTTTGTTAGCTCTTAAGTTACAACAGTTAAAGGTCAATGAAGTCCTAACAGGTGCCCTCACATATCGATACACTTAACGTAAATCACTTTAATTATTGCATACAAGGTTATATGAAGTAAACAAAAAAGTGAAACATTAAATACACAGGATTTGATAAACTATTAATACTGTATTACAACATTCACCGAAATGTCCTTCAAGTTAATTGCTAAATAGTCCTCCGTGAGGTATTATCTACACCGTTTCGATAAAAATTATTATTTCATAAGAAGGTGTTATACGCGCTTGTTTGTTCATAAACAAATTTAACGTGAATAATTCAACATTAGATGTATTAGTTTATCTTTCAAATACCATTTTCAAAGTTCAAACTCTATATGAAAAATGAAAATAATTGCATATACATTTTATTTCAATCATATAAGTCGGAATGACCTTTTTATTGTGATCTTCACAATTGTAAACAGTAAACTGAAAAAAACATTCTCTAGCCAACTTTGTACAACTTTTTGTACAAAGTGTAAATAATTTGTACTTTCGTTCATCCTACTGATATAATTAGTCTTTATAGCTACTCGAACCCCAGCTTTATTATTTGCATTGAAACTGAAATTTAAAGTTTTCTGGCGACCTTTCAAAAATAGGGATCTACTTTAAAAAATATTAACGTTTAGTATTTAAGAATTATTATGTGAATCAAATTTTAGTTCCCCTTTAATAAATATTTGTATCTAATTTGGATATTATAACAAAAAAATATTCACTAACCATCGTCAAAATATGTCATCGTAAGATGCTTCTTTAATAGTTATTAACATAGAAATCAAGAAATTTGATAACGGTTTGAATATCTAAAATCATAAATATACTCTGAGTAAATACATACTTGTTCCTTCTCCACATTGACTGTCTCCAACAGCTCTGACGAGAACTCAATTATTGTCTGCCAGGCCTTTTCTGAAAAATAAACAATACTTGAGTAAGTTGGTAAATAACTCATTATCCGTGCCCTTCTCAAACAGACTGGATCAGGACTTACATATTTCTTAAAATATCTGACGTACCAAGTCCTGGATCATTACCACTTCACACTCACTCAAAATAATTTCATCACAAATTTATACACCTTCACTTACGTCTTTTTCTTAGAATCATCGAACTGTTGAGAGCATGGAAGGTCGTTTTCAAAAACAACTTCCTATGCCGCAGTTATTTCTGACCAAGTTGACTCAGTTATAGTTTGTTTACATTGGCTAAACCCCGCGGATGTTGATTCATGTAATAAAAATCTTCCTAAGCCGGAGGTACACGACCGTTTACAGGGCCGTTTTACAGGTGCGAAAGATTCTCTCATGAGTTTTTTACTAATAAAGGTAGCACAGTCGGTTTCCATCAAAACTTACTTCCAGGTTTGAGGAGGAGAGCTTAGAGTAGCTCAGAAGTTTGCAAGCACAACCCTCTTACCTCAAAGGTTTGTCGCAAGTTCAACACGAGGCGACCAAAATCTTTGAGGTGATACAATGGTTTACACTGAGGTTGGCAGGACTGCAATTTTTACAACAGTGCACGTAGGAACTTGGAATCCTTTATGTATTTTCCTTTTGAAAACATACTTTCCCATTGCATAAGGTACGCTATACGTTATTCACATATTTATTTACTTTCTGGCGTTTCACTCATTTGAATAATATATCTCTTTTTGCGATTTACTAGAAAGCGATTACAATTGTACAACTTTCTTCTTGAAATATTATTTCCACTTAGTAGGTGGTATTGGATGAACCTGTGGAGCGTTAAATTTACAATTTACCATATTCATCAAATAAATTTTATAAATCAATTTTTAAAATAGTTATTTAATGAGTATTGTGTTGTGTCTGACCGACGTCCTCCTCGGTGGCGTTCTGGGCGACGGCGCAGAAGCGGATGACGTACTTGTCGTTGACGCTGGCCGGCACCATGTGCATCTTGCCGCTGGCGTTGATGTTGCTCAGCAGCTTCTCGTTCAGCTTGTCCGAGCCCTTCAGCCGGAAACACACCAGGCCCAGCTAGAACGGAACATTACGGTAGCGAAATAAAATACAGTTGGCCTTATCAGAAATCTAACACGCTTTGCTGTCTATATTTTCGAAAATCACCCTTCGTCTTAGGCGTCGAAAATCAACCGTGTTATTTACAACTCCCCTACTTTCCTGATTGTTTTTCCCCCATAAATGTCATTCTTGACTGCAGCTAGCAGGTTAAACTCAAAAAACTATCTAGCGGACAATCAAAAAACTATTAGAGCAAGATAAAAACAACAACAAACTAAATGATTCATCAAATATAGGAAACGACGCGACGTTGGGACAAAAAACTAAATGCTCCAGCGTACAGCTCAGTCAAAAATAAAAAGACGGCGTATACTCACCGAGTATAACACTTCGTCCAACCTCTTTTAGCCAAATGATTTATATAAAATGAATGTAATAATTATTAAATATAAAAATAAAGTGAATGTTAATAATTAATATGATTAAAATAAACAACTTACTTAAAACACTTGGTTTAAATGACTTGTGAGTTGAGGAACGATTTTAAAGAAAATAAATAATTTTATTTCAATTTTTATTGTTGGTCGGTGGCTTCAAAATAAACTTTTTTATTTTGGGGGGTCACGTGCCACCGTGCCCCCCCCCCCCCCCCGGCGCGACGCGCGACGACTCTATTTGGAATTTGGTCGGCTTAACTTATTTAGGCTATTACATGAATACAGAACAAACAATCCTGGCAATTTAGGAGAACAAAAATAACGTTGAGTTATAGATTACATGTTATCTTCTAAAAGGACTATACCAATGGGAATAAAGCATACATAGTACTGATTATCGTTGAACCTTAGAGTCGCGGGATTCCCGGGTTTCACCGAGAGGGGCGGGGACTCGCAGTGATTTGAGTGTTGAAGTGATTAACAGAGAGACTGGCAGCTTTCCAAACCAGCCAGGGCTTCGGTCACGTGCACAATTGCACAAATCATATTTATCAGCCCCATCAATAGGCGAATATACTTTTTATGTGTTGAGTCTTAACGTAAGGAGTCGATTGAAAAAATTGCTCTTCTGAAGAAAATTAAACTGTTAGTACTTTTGAGTTTTTTTACAGTTACTTAAGAAAGAATTTTTGTTTCACTTTATATTTTAAAGTAAATCTTATAACTATTTGGACTGTTAGGCTAGCAATAAAAAATATTTTGTTTCAGAGGTGTTGTGAAATGTAGCCTTTCTTCCAATCATAATGTTCTAGTTTGCAAAATCATTTATTAGTCGTTCCTCATATAGGTAAATTATGTTTCGTAAATATATCGTACACATTGTACTGTCCAGCAGCTTTCACTGTTGAACATGGAGGTAATTGTGATTTTTGTTTCAATATGAAATAAAAAATGTACATTCATAATCATATTGTGGATTATAGGAACTTAGTCTTACCGCACAGGAGAAACTAGTAAAGAAAGAGTCATTTCTCATTGAGGATAGCAATCTATAAAACCCTCCTTGTAGTTAATACGTTGGTCCAATCTTCTCTGTCCATTTTAGTTCCAAAATAATTTGTCTAACAGTCTTCCTCCTCTCCGGATTTCAATTGTTTTAATCTATCAAGTGCCGTTAAATCTGCAGGATTGAAGGAGAGGTCAATGCATGAAATGCTTCGTGAGGTATAGGCCTATTTAGTGTAGTGAAATAAATATACCTAACCCTGACTTAAATAATTTTTACATCAAAACCATAACCAAAATTGGTTTACGTGGTGAAAGTAAGATTCTTTTTTCATCGTGAAGTTTATTATAAAAAAACTACAACATTAATCTAGCTAATTTCTCCCTAACGCGAAAAAGCTATCACTGTAGGCGACACGGTCAATGATACTTTTCGTTTTGACTTCCTTAGAAACCTAAAGCACTATTTTTTCATTTTCAGGTATATTTATATTGATGGGTATATGTGTAATAGGTATAGTTATCATTAATCCGATCTTAATGAAATTTATAATGAACATTTAGAGATACATAAATAAAATTAGTTAAATCCTTATAATTTTTTAATAATTCTTTTTGACAAAGTTATGTTTCCAAATTATTTTCAAGATTTTACATGTGTTTATTAATTGTACACAAATTTAGTGGCAAAAACTTGATTTAAATAAACAATTTAGCATTTTGAATTATTATTTAAGCGAATGAGTGTTGAGATATTGAAGAGCTGAATACATTGTCTAATAAAATATTTAAAATAACCATTAAAAAAGAAGAATTCTTAAAGTTCAGGGGAAAATACCCTAGTTTTGAATATATATTATCCTGAACCAATAAAACTTCTCAAAATGGAACCTTTTTAAGATTACAACTTTGGTCATATGATTAGATTTAATTTTGTCTATTGGTTATTTTGTTTTTGTTTTCACTTTGATTGATTTGGGTATACCGGATAATTTATGTTATAAATACACGCATAATATAGTAAAACTACTACTAATCAAAATTTAAAAAATGCTATATTTGTATTTTTTTACTGAATTCCCATATATTTGAAAATAAGACTTAAAGGAGTGAGTAGTTTGTATCAATTGATACATTTCCTATAAATTTCATTTCCTTAATCATATTAAATATGTTTATATAAAACAGAAATAATGTGGTTTCAACTGATTACTTTTAAATTATGTGTTTTATTTGTTTAATTTAAAGGAATGCCATTAGGTCAGCAACTGTTGGTTTGCATATGTTTCTGAAATAACAAATTCCCATCTCAGTAGATGGGCGTACTTCACTAATCTTTTTGCTATAAAAAAAATAGAATTTTGGATTTTGTAATTTGGGATTTGGGATTTTTTTATGTCAGGAACATTGGTAAATCAATTGTTGCTGATATAGTTTGACATTGTTTTTAATCAAACTAATAAAACACATTACTGAAAAGTAATTAGCTGATACCGCAATATTTCAATATCATATTTTATTGAGGCAATGCCTCTTAAATTCAAATGCTCTACAACCCGCAAATAATAATTTGCCCGTCTACCAAATCTTTTTTATGTATAATATTTTCATGATGATTGTGGGAGGTTTAAAATATATCATTAGTAAGACGTTGATTGTGAAATGAATTTTATTTTTTCATTCAAATGGGTACATTGAAAACTCTAAAAGCATTAGCCTACCAATCAAGTTTAAAATATATATTCCAATCAGAATTGCGTAAAGTAACTTAGATTTTCGCATCAACCGGAAAGAAACCAACGCTCATGTTTAAAGTTTTATAATGGGATTATGTCCCTAATGAATAAAACGTTTTGTAAGGCAAACACTTGACAGTGGTATTCCGGCATTGCAATACAGTGAAAACTATATGTATTGTAACTATTGGCTGTTGGAGGTACGCATCTATGTTCTAAAAACCACAATAGATAGGAAAACGTTTTTTATTTTTTATTTTAAATTAATAGTTTTATATTTTGGCGAACATTTTTAACTTTTTTTAAGCAGAAGCCAGACTAAAGAATGTACTTGAATGATTCAGAAAGAGACCAGTATTGCAGTTGGAAATAGTTCTGAACACGAGTTTCTCAGTTTATTCCCCGAAATTCTTCGGAAACTGGAAGGACTTCAAGTAACCCTACAAAATTTCCTTCTACAGTCAAAAGTTTCCAGGTCATTTATATAGCAATATATACAGCTAAGGAGCCAACCAAACGTGACCAGATGGTAGAGTTCAATAATGGAGATCGCGGGCCGTGTTGGAATGCAGCTGATGAAAATGATCCAGCCTCCCCGTCATCGGTGGTGAAACCTCATTATTCCCGACCTTCACTGGGGTGCAAATATACAACCGTGGTCCTGGATAAATACAGTACACTGTGAAATGCCAATGCAGCAACAAAGCTTAATAACAAGCTTTTGTTCATAACTAAACCCAGTAATACAAATTAAGACATCTAAATATATGAAATTAAAATTGATTACGAGTGGAAATCACTAAATATCTAATCTCTAAATCGCTATCTTGATTACATGTTAACTAAAAGTTATTTTACGCTCAGGTAATCTTAAGTTCTTTGAAGTTGCAATTAATTGTTGTCCTAAATATAGGAAGGACCTTCTTGGTTATTGGACCCTTATGGTAGACTATTTCATGTGTAGGCCTACGCAGTATTCAGTGATTTAAATTATACGTTTACAATGTTTTTCTTGTTTAACTGGATAGAGAAAATCCTAGATCTGTGCAAAAAGAGTTTCATGTCAATCAATTGAGCTTTCTCACCAAATTTCTTAAAATTCAATGTTCAATGGCTCATTACAGTTTTTTAGAGATGGAAACAGAACAATCTACACTTTTTAAACTGCAATGAGTTGCTTTTTATTTCTAAATCACCAATAAAATTTGCTATGGGAAATAAAGCTAAGGGTGGCTTTCTATTTTTTCTGAAGTAGAACGTACAAACTTTTTTATATTCAAACGGGAAAGCTACATTCTTAAAACAATTCAAACAACGAGGAACAGCGTTTCTCAAAATAACATTTTAGAAGCTTTAAAAATTGAAAACGTCAACTATAATGGTAGTTAAGCAGCGACCGCAATGCGTTTAGCAGAAATGATACTGTGTTAGGCTGAGGTCGTAATAGCGTCAGTAATTTGTCTGCGTAAAATTGTTTTGCCGCTTGGTGAAGAGCCGAGTCAGTGAAGGCCAAGTTGTTCCTTTGCATTTTATTTCCAAACACTGAAATAGTTTTGACCTTCGTGCGGGTTTGATGCTCAATGTATGAATAGGGAAATGTTGTTACAATGAAATTACAGGTTGACTAATAACTGTTTCAATTGGTCTATTACTTTTCAAATAAGAGAGGCGCAGCCTGTACGTGACTTACTAGAATTAATTTTTATTAAATTAAATGAATTTGCCAAGAGATTTAATATGATAAATAATGGCTTCCTTAGAACTTAATGGTTTTAATTTAGATAATATTCAATTTAAAATACTTTGTTACACAATAAGTAAAACATAAATACTAATACACCCATCAACTCTCTTTAACTAAAAATTATGTCGATGAAATAAGTTTATTTTACGTTTAGTATAGGAAATACTGGACAAAATAAAACCATCGCGATGCTGTCGTTAAAGAGCAGTTCATCCGAAATACATCATTTGTTTTATTGTTTATTTATTAATTCCTAACGTATCGCACAGTAGTTTTTAATATGAATAACATCTACCACACTTCTCCAACCCTATTTTGGCTTCTTTCTCTACAATATCCAGGCATTCCAACAATGACCGACTCCGAACTTGTTACAAGTTCCTCCACAAGCGTTTGTCCGGCAAATAAAGACTGCGTAATCGCTTTAAACGCTAGCGTAGGTGGAGGCCTGGTGTCCTATTTGTAGAAAGAATTTCATATTTCGAGAGGGCCCGGGCCCACGCCGCGTCTGTGTAGATAGATAATTCTGGACGCGGTCGACACACCCCCTCTGTTTACAATATTCACCACTTTATTGCCTTGGAAATAGCGATATGACTTCTCGGCATTATAAGTTGAGGAGGAATTTCCTCCGCGGTCACATACTGTGAATACTTGATCCATCTGAGGCCGTGTCGAGTGTTCAAGGAAGAATCACTTTGAGAGAGGCAACACACAGAGTGGAAACATCATTCAGGCGACGGGAATAATGTCACTGAACTCTTTACAAATGTTAACAAGAATTACTAAAATAATTTATTTGCTATATGTTTTGTATGCAGTTGAACATATATCAATAGTAACCTAACTTTTAATTTAGTCAGTTAGCTTGTTGATGATAAATTTTAATATCTAATTTATACGGATGGTAAAAATCATCAGTTAAATGTCCTTCAGAGTTAAAAAAAGACAAATTTTCCTCAAGAATCCTTTTACATTGGTTTGACATTGTAAGAAACAAGAAACGAGGCTTTTAAACGATTATAGTTGCTCATTATTATAGATTCCTTTTCAATTTTCGCCTTATAATGCAGTGACCGTAAAAATGCTGACCTAAAGAAAAATTTTAATTCTATTGAAACAGAAAAACTATAACCCGTTGACTAAACTTACGTGTTATACAAACGCATAAAGTTGGACATTTTATCAATGGTTACTACTAACAGGAGACACTTTTCCTGCAGATGAAGGTTTTGCTTTATTTTACCACTAGCTGTTGGTAACCCGCTTCGCTGTGTTGAAAAATCGTATGAAGGCCAAAATATTAGCTCCAAAAGACGCAATTTTTAACTAGCGTCTAATGTTATGTAAAAATTAAATATATTTTAAGTTTTTCCACACCTACATTTGAGAAAATTGGGGATGGTATATTTGGAGGTAGCAGCCTTCTTCGCTCTTTCAAACAGCACATATTTTGCGTTTCCCTTTTGAATTTCTTTGCTATGCAATAACTACAAATTTCGTCCACCTTGCAAATTACTATATTCGTGTTCTCAGTATAATCTACATTTGACTGGAATAATGTATCCTTCTTGGTCCAAATCATATTTCCCTGTCCTTTTGCAAACAGCTTGTAAAGTCATCCCTGAAGATTTATATCATCTTCTGTTTCATCCCTTTTTCGAAGGTTCTCCATTATCTCTGATCTGATTATTTCTTTCATCACCTTGTGCGCCTGTCTCCCTTTCTGTTCCAAACTGTTACTTTAGTATTTCTTGATTTCGCTGTGAATTTTCCAGTGATACCCTTGTAGATGTGTTTCTTATTCTTCGTTGTTTCATTTTTTCGTGCAATCTTTCGTCTATGTGAAAGATCATTTTCTCGTTCGTCTTGGCATTTCTTATCTGATTTTTGCTATATACAGTACTAATTTTGAATTTAAAACCAAAAAAATGTACACTACATTTTAGAGTACTTTATGTTTTAATAACATAACTTTACAGTAAAAATTTATAAATAATCAAAAACGTAAACAAAAATACATTTGCTAAATATAACTATTTTCACCTGTTCTATAACAACAATTGTAGGTGCTGCATTGTGTTGGCAACCACCGTAACCACGATAACCATTTCAAATTAAACCATATGTTTCGACATAAACAAATAAAACCTAAAGTACTCACAAAGTCCTTGACTTAGGTCCCTTTCAGACGATCCTGTGCATAAACCCTATAAGATATCGAAATCAACCACCATAGTGCACATCATGAGATTCCAAGCTTTAATTTGATACCAAGATCGAGGATCTACGACATGTAGTTTTGGCTGTAGCACTAAATATACCAACACACAACTCTCTTTATAGGCTATATCAGATGATTGAGCACCACTAAATTATGAATGCTGAGCTGTAAACTACCCTGGTGAGCCTCGACCATTTAATTGTCACTAGTAACTCTGTTTCAGCATCCTACCTTGACTTCGTTGCAGACTTCGAACCTGGCGTCCTTCTTGACAAGCGCCTCGAACTGCTTGGCCAGTCGGATGTGCCGCCGGATGTAGTTCTGTAGACCGGAAATGCCGTACGTCCTCATGACGAACCACAGCTTCAGGCTGCGGAACCGTCGGCTGAGAGGTACACCCCAGTGGCGGTAGTCAATGGTGCTGTTAACAGTTCATGGTTCATATATTAGGTACATGCAAGTGGCGGTAGTCAAAGGTAATGTCAACAGATTATACAGACGTGCAGGTGCTGATTGCGTGGACGAGCGCTGAAGCCACGGAGCATACTGCTAAGACTGGGACGGTGGTGTATCCTGTAAACGAGCTTCTTGGACGTCACGAATTGTGGATAGTTATGAGCGATGGCTTGCGGACGCGGTGTCCGCTATTGGGGATCAACGTCCACACTATTGAGAACTACGTTCAGAGGACCGTCCTCAGAGTCAGGCGAGTTCGTAAATTGTAAACCAGGCAAAGTTGTGGTTCGGATCCCATGTTATGATGTAGGTCGCTTAGTTTCCATTGGCTGTTGGGCTATTAACAGTCCCGTTTAAGAAACAAGTCGACCTTATCGTCAGTAACAAAACTACAAGATCACGCCTCAATCATCTTAAATTCATTCTTAACTCATATTCGCATTAAAATACCTCTTTCTGGTGGTCGGCGTCTTAGTGCTATTCTATTGTATTGTACTGTAATGTAATGTGGATGTAATCTAGTGATTATAGTATAAAGAAAAGAAAAAAATCTCATTAATAAAACATCAGACAGATGGAGCAAAACGGACCCCCCAGAATGATCATCATAAAATAAAAAATACTACATGTAATGCACTATTTTTCTCTCTGAATTTGCTTCGACAACTGGTGGACTATATTTCAGCTACTGTAATAACCTTAAGAGCTTATTCTTTGACTAAATATAAATTATTATCTTGGCACATCAAATTATTTAAAAAGGAAAAATCAATGGGGGTTTTAAGTTGAGATTGTGAATTATTCGTGGTGATTTGTATACTTCCGTTATCTTCGTCTATAAATCTTAGAATGTACACAATAGTTTTTCAACGATTTTTTACAGAGGTTGGACTACATTTTGTAAGCAAGTTATTTTAACAGGACCACCGCACCGGCCGACGCAGTGCCCGGTACGTGTACCCCTGGAGGTGATAGTGAATGTGTAAAGCCTTTGAATAAGAAATAGAGAGCCATGCTATAAGAAATAATCATCATCGATTAAAATTCTATGAAAGAAGATCCTCATTCGCTGGGGAAAACTTTTTAAAAACTTCTCCAGATCAGATAAAAAAAGAACAAAATTATTCAAAATTTAAAAAAAAACAGCTAAAAGAATATCTTATAGACAAAGCACTTTTCTCATTTGAGGAATTTTTCCACCTTCCTCCAATGTGATTCTTTTATCTTATTTAGTGACAAGTGTTGCAATGTGATTTGCTCGTTTTCATCAAGACTGTTAAATGTAAATATTTTGACACTGTTCAAATGTTATACTCTGTACGTCGGCATGAATAAAGTGTCTAATGTCTTTTGTTAAAAACACTCACACTTCGTCAGTCTCAAGACATTTTTTTAGCCGAAAAACCTACTGAAGGTTCTGCAGGAGGAGGACGCTTTGTCCCACTCAACCTATCATACTTTTGACACATTTGATATCTACTGATTTACCAAATAAATGTTATTAAATCACGATAATGAGTAATAATATATAAAATGAAATTTTACTCATACAGTGTCGTTTTAGTTTCAAAATCTAACAAAATACTTCAGTTTGCGAAGAGGCAGTCAGTTGCACCTGTTCGAGTAGCCGTGCTGGAGGTACAGCGGGTCGACGACCAGCGCCGACGTCAGGCGGATCCTGTCGCGCACCCACAGCGTGGAGCAGTCGAAGCACGTCAGCAGCCACTTGTTGGGGTTGGTGTTGAACGAGTCCGCGTACTCGATACCTAGGACATATCCCGTAGTAAATAAGGGAGGTAATCCACATTTTGGAAGGTTTTTCTAAGTAGAGCAAAAGACGATTTCATATTTTTAATTATCCATCGTGACATATCCCTTCTCTCCTTAAATAGAGTTCGGCACGACTGTCCTGTAACACTGCCTAAAAGAGAAAACTAGTATAAAATTTTAAAATGTTTAAGCTACAAAATTGTCGTTCGAAATTGTAGAAATATTTCTGATTTGTTGACAGGAAATAATTTTCTTCTTGGAGTATAGTTCTTGTATCGGTTTTTAGTCCGGATTTCATTTGCTGGCTACAAATAAATTGAATTATTGATTTGACCTTATCTGCCATATGTTAGGGAGCGGTGATCTATTAAATGGAGGACCACCCTTAGCTGCAATAGCTATAGGGAATCAAAATAAAGTTCTAAATAAATAATTTGCATGAAAAGAAATAAGACTAAATTAATTAATAAATGCTAATTTTGGCACACATTTACAATGGTAAGATTAAAATAATAATTTTAATTTGATGCAAAAAGGAATGTCCATCTTGATGATAATTTGACTTCTAATAATGTAGTTCACTCACCAGATGCAATCCATAATGTAGTGGCCATAAATCAATAAATATACTATTTTTCAATTTGTATACATCTTTATTCCTGAGTTTCATTTGATAATACATTAGTTTCATTTCTCATTATAAAATTAACACATTTTCAGTTTTATTAAAATCATTTTAAGTATGTTTGCCAAAATTAAAATTAAGGTTATAACTGTTTGTTTAAAAAAAAATAAAATAAACATTATGTAAGAATTAAAACAGATGAGTTGAGAAAAACAAATACATGAGATTGGCATTTGATTAGAAAACAGGGAAAAATAAAAAAAATAAAAGGAAAATACGAAACAAAATGCTAGTGAAAATTAAGTCAAAGAATTGGTGCCACTCTCTCGACTGAACATACTGCCCGCCTTGAAGCGACGTAGCTTCAACATATGTCTTCATCAGCAACAGGTAGCGGAAATACTTTTGTTACTGGTCTGGTGAGTGTTCCTGTAGAAGTCTGGAGTTTCACAACACGCACGACGTCATCTGACCCAGGATGAACATTTGTTTGGTACAGTCTTCGTGTTTTTCAAGACGAAGGAATTCTTCTGGAAATGATCTTCTTTGAATCAAAGAAAAAATCTTAATTTTCGCATGGCGAAGTACATCCGTAGTAATAAAACCAATATGGCGATTTTGCAATCGAATGTTATGACAAAATCTGATTACCAAAGCCATGACACGAACTAGTTTGTACCAAGATGAAAATTTGGTAAGCAAAGACCATTCAGGAGCTGAGGTCGTAGTAAAGACAGGTAAGGGATCATCTTTCATTTCATGAGATACATCAAGTGTGATTGGAGTAAAACTTGACGTTGGAAATTCATTATGAGATCCAGACAACCATTCTGGCCCTGTCCACCATAATGGATGGTTAGCTAGTTGTGAAGGGAGAAGACCTCTTGACGCACAGTCAGCAGGATTAGCTTCAGACGAAATGTGTCTCCACGACTCTATGGGAACAAGTTCTTGAATAGAAGCAACTCGATTAGCCACATAAGTTTTCAGTTTAAATGATGGCGTGCGTATCCCAGAAAGCACAATTGTGGAATCACACCAAAGATAAATATGATTGTTAATCAATTCATTTGAAAATACATTGCGGCAGTAAGAAACAAGTTGCGCTAACAATTGAGCTGCACATAGTTCAAGTCGAGGTATGGTTACACGTTTTAAGGGAGCAACACGACTTTTTGCTATTATGGGATTAACTTTTACACTGTGATCAGGAAGTTCACATCGAAAGTACACAATGGCAGCATAACCAGATTCCGAAGCATCGCAAAAACCGTGCAATTGTATCAAACACGTCGGACTCAGATGTAAAGATCGATGAATCGTAATGTTCTTTAAGTCAGTTACATTATCAATGATGAGTCTCCATTTCGTAGCTAAATCTGCAGGTAGATGATCGTCCCAAGAAATACCTTTTGTCCATAACAGTTGCATGAAGCATTTCAATAGCATGATAAAAGGAACGAGGAACCCACATGGATCGTAGATTTTAGCTATATTGCTTAAGACTGTTCTCTTAGTAGGGTGTAATTGTGAAGGCAATTCAAAATTATATGAAAACGAATCAGTAGAAGGTGACCATTGCAGACCAAGTACAGTAAATTGGGGTATCTGAGATTCTTTCAGAAATGTTGGCGTTTCCAAGTGAGATTCAGGAACATTATTTAATAACAAAGAAGAATTTGAAACCCATTTACGCAATTCAAAGCCTCCGCGTTGAAGTAGAGAGATAAGATCAGTCTGAAGTTGCAATGCATCCGTTTCATTAGCAGCGCCAGTGATAATATCGTCGACGTAAGTATGATGTTTTATAGCATAAGCAGCTCGCGGATGGTTTTCACCTTCATCATCGGCAAGTTGATGTAGTGTTCGAATAGCGAGATATGGTGAACTATTCATACCGTAAGTAACAGTATTGAGTTGATAGGTAGTGAGAGGAGACTGAGGAGAATCTCGCCATAATATCAATTGAAAGTTGCGGTCGTCAGGGTGAATCAATATTTGTCGGTACATTTGACGTATGTCACAACAAAAGACAATATTGTGACGTCGAAACTGCATAAGTAAATCACATATGTTGACTTGCAGCTTGCGGCCAGTAAGAAGGATTTCATTTAAGGATACACCTGAGCTGCTCTTGCAGCTAGCGTCAAAAACAGTTCTGAGTTTTGTGGTACTACTAGACTCTTTCATTACTCCGTGATGCGGGAGAAAATAATGCGGTTTGTTTAGTAAATCATCGGAGCAAAGAGATATGTGACCAAGATTGAGGTACTCATTCATAAAATCATGATACAAAAGAGAGAATCTAGGGTTGGAAACAAATTTACGTTCCATAGCAGTAAGTCTGATTTCTGTGGCTTGTTTGGAGGTACCAAGAACAGGGTGTTCATCTTTAAACGGCAAACGGACAACATAACGTCCATCTTTATCACGTTTATGTGTAGTAGCAAAATGGAAATCACAGAGATCATCTTCGAGAGTTTTAGTCGAACATATTGGTGGTTCTTCTTGTTTCCAAAATCGTTGGATTGAATCATGTAAATCTGCATCAGAAGCGGTATGTAAGGATACGTTCAGAGAGGATGAAGACTGATTGGGCTGAGGAATAGTCGATAAACATGGAGTTGTACCCATGACGATAAATCCAAAACATGTGCCGAGTACAATAGGCAATTGGGGACCAAGTGAATGTTGTTCATTTGTGAAAACATGTGGGAATATAGATCCTCCGAGGACAACATCAATACGTCCAGGAGTATGGAAGTTAGGATCAGCTAAATCATATGTCTGGGTATATTTCAGAACATGAGAAGCAACCGGGACTCGTGGTAAGTCTACCGTTAGTTTGTCCAAAATTAGAAATAGATGTCGTGGAGCAACAAGGCAACCAGATAAAGTGGTGACGTCCACATGGATTTGACCTTTGATTGGTGTGACATTTTGGCTGATACCTGCAAGTTGGATGTCAGATTTATACCTACGAACATTTAAAATATTAGCTGCACGTTCGGATATTAAATCACACATGCTCCCAGAGTCAAGGAGAGCTCGAAATGTGTGCGTGTCACCATTGGGAGTTCTTAGCTGAAGCATAAGCGTTCCGAGTAAAACTGTAACCTTAGAATCTGTTAACGTTTCTTGAGAAGTTAGCGTAACAGATAAATCCTTTTCTTTTGATGATTCTTGATTAGTTATGGATCCAGAGTGACCAGGGATTGGAGTTTTGAGAGGTTCAGAAAGAGCGGTAGAGGGGGATGAATCATCATTAAAATGCAAAAGCGAGTTATGTTTCTTGCGACAAACTCGACAAGTAGATTGTGATTTACATTGTTTAATATTATGTGATCCTAGACATGATACACAACGTTGTTGTGACTTGATCAATTGATAACGATTATGGGGAGTTTTGTTTTTAAACATAGGGCACGTATATACTTTATGAGATTGATTACAGACAAAACATAAAGTAGGAGGATGTTGAGATTGAGGATCTATTGATGGAGATTGCATTACCATAAGAGAAGCGGTTTTGCGGAAAGGAGTAACTTTATGTAGTTGAACTTTATTGCGGGAGATTGATTGATTTGTTTCAGTTGAGCGGGATGGTAAATGCAATGAAGCGTCCTGATTTTAGTTACATTCTGAAATTAAAAATTCTATGATTTCCTTTACTGTGGGCAAAGTATGTTTTTGAGAGTTTTCATGAGAGCGGAATCCTTCAAGACGTTTTCGGAGAGCAATATCCATTTTGCGTAGTAATACAGTTGCAAGTAGCGGGTTAGAGTCATGTACGGGGCAATCAAGAGCTGTGAGAGCTTGTGTGTTTTCAGTAAACACATTTACAAACTGTCTCAGTGACGGAATGTGCGAAGCGGATATAGAGGGTAAATCTAATAGTTGATTTAAGTGCAATGATTGCAACCTACGAGTATTGTGATAGCGGTCTTGAAGGAGTTGATATGCAATGGTATAGTTTTCAGCGGTTAAGTTAAGACTTTTGACAAGATTAAAAGGTTCGCCTTGGAGTACACTTAGTAAGTATTGAAATTTCATTACTTCTGGAATGTTAGCATTACGGTGTATGGTTGTATCAAACAAGTTTATGAAAGACGTCGAAACAGACAGGTCTCCATTGAACTTAGGAAGGTCCAATTTAGGTAATCGTAATTGCGATGCTGAGTTCATAACTGCAGTATCACTATGTGGTTCAGATAAATTTGAAGTCTCATTAGAGTTGTTGATGAGTGCTCCTATGTGACTAGAAATGAAAATGATCAATTCAGAAATTTCATCATGATCATCGTTTATAACATCAGTCGATAGTTCGTCATCGGCATCTAGAGTTAAAGCACGATCTAATAAGGATTCAAAGTCTGATTTTTTGGAATCAATTTCTGCCAAATACGCCTCTAGCCGTTTGTGTTGAATCACGGTCAAAGAATCTGCTTGATCTGTCATAGTTTCAATAGCGGTTTTGATATTTGTAAGGCGGTTCTTAATTAATAAAGTCTTACGTTTGTAAGTGTCCGCTCTAAACTCAGCGGTTGAACGAGGCGGTACCATGATGAAAGAGAGATAGATTCAAATCAGAGAGAGAAAAGTTCAATCACAAATCAATCTTCATTAATACTGAGTGGCATTGAGTTCAGAAGAACCGAGAGAATAGCGGGAAATGAAAATATAATCATTGAGAAAATGGGCTGAAGTTAGCAAATAAAAATAATAATTAAAGGAATGATTGGACAGAAAGAAGTAGTTAATCCATAGCATGATTTATCCGGTCCGGACTCGACCAAAATGTTAGGGAGCGGTGATCTATTAAATGGAGGACCACCCTTAGCTGCAATAGCTATAGGGAATCAAAATAAGGTTCTAAATAAATAATTTGCATGAAAAGAAATAAGACTAAATTAATTAATAAATGCTAATTTTGGCACACATTTACAATGGTAAGATTAAAATAATAATTTTAATTTGATGCAAAAAGGAAT
The DNA here is from genome assembly GCA_035578135.1 of Flexamia atlantica. Lineage (NCBI taxonomy): Eukaryota > Metazoa > Arthropoda > Insecta > Hemiptera > Cicadellidae > Flexamia > Flexamia atlantica. The sequence continues at coordinate 2,802,186 of JAQJVK010000008.1, read as the reverse complement.
GTCCATCTTGATGATAATTTGACTTCTAATAATGTAGTTCACTCACCAGATGCAATCCATAATGTAGTGGCCATAAATCAGTAAATATACTATTTTTCAATTTGTATACATCTTTATTACTGAGTTTCATTTGATAATACATTAGTTTCATTTCTCATTATAAAATTAACACATTTTCAGTTTTATTAAAATCATTTTAAGTATGTTTGCCAAAATTAAAATTAAGGTCATAACTGTTTGTTTAAAAAAAAAGAAAATAAACATTATGTAAGAATTAAAACAGATGAGTTGAGAAAAACAAATACATGAGATTGGCATTTGATTAGAAAAAAATAAAAGGAAAATACGAAACAAAATGCTAGTGAAAATTAAGTCAAAGAATTGGTGCCACTCTCTCGACTGAACAGCCATATGAGTGTAAATTTGAAAGGGGATATACCACATTTCACTCTTAATTGTTTCTATTACATAGGCTATAAGATATTACTACTGGTAACGCCTTTGAGTCGCCCAGAGATTGCTTATCTTTTGGCCCACTTGAATCAAGGTCTGGAGTTTGTATTTCAGTTACATTTCCTAGTATCACTTGTTTTATTTCAATAGGTCAGTTCAAAGTTAGATTGTAATCTATTGATTCAATATGCATGACGAATTGCATATTGAATTGCATATTTCAATTGCATTTGGTGGCAATCCCGATTTCACCAAATATTCGTGTGCAGCTTCGCTGTATACAATAGTAGGCCTAGATTTGATATATCTCATTCTCTACTGAGCCAAACTATACCGACGTATACCTTAATGTAAATTAAACAACCACCTATCACCTGAGAGGAGGTACTTGAGCTCCGGGCAGATGAAGGCGTTGCCGGCGTAGGCGCCGTCGACGTGCAGCCAGACGCTGGGGAAGCGCTCGCAGACGGCGCCGATCTCCGGCAGGTTGTCGAAGGAGCAGCACGAGGTGGTGCCCAGCGTGGTGGACACGAAGAAGGGGATCAGCCCCATCGCCTCGTCCTCCTCCATCGCCTGCACATGGAGCCGTTGGGAACCCTCTAACAATGGGCGAATTTCTGGGGGTGCCAGAGGGTGCCCGACCCCCTGATTTTTTGAAAGGTTCTGGCAGAAAATAAGGAACTTTTTCTAGCATGACTTATTAATTGTAATACTTATTAATTAACTAACTAATTAATTAATTAACCTATTAATTGTAAATTAACAAAGTAATTTACATCAAATTTTATTTGGTGTGATTTCTTTCGTTTTCATGCCAGTCCTTTGTTTCAACTTGTTTACTTGTTGAAGTTTGTACTAAAATCATACCTCGTTCAGTCCATTCCTTACTTTTTTACACCCAACATCTCAAAACGCTTGTAAGTTTAAATAGGCTTTCAAACAATCTGCGTTTAAAGCAAAAATTACTTCGATTCTCAAAATGTCATTCTAGCGATTTTTAACAACCTAGGGCCTACCCTATTCGTTTTTATTATAATTCGAATGACTTAAATAGGATTAAAAAGGAATAAAGTTATTGTTGTTGTCAATGAAAGAATTAGCTTCTTAAAATAAACTTTAAAATGGGCGATTTTTATATAGGGGTATTAGTGTGGTCAGCTGGCACCCCCGAAGATGTTGGCCTAAATCCGCCCATGCCTCTAACAATGATAGAACTCTACGGTCTGGTTCAGAACCCACTAGGATGTGACTGGGACGGTAGCGTGTCCTGTAGTCCAGTTAGTTGGAGGTCAGGAATTATGGATTGTTATGTGATGGCTTGAGGATGCGGTATTCCCTAGTGGGGATTAACCTCAGCATTGTCTAAAATTATAAGTTATTGCCTAAAAAATTGTCGTTCCAAAACTGCAGAAATAATTTTGATTTGGAGGCATGAAATACAATTTTCTTTTTTCTTAAGGCCACCCCATAACTAGAACAGTTGGTAAATAAATAAAATTCTAAATTGGGGATAGTACGTTAAACAGTAGGTCCCTTAAAGCCATTGGCTATTGGGCTAATTAATAGTTCTGTAACATGTTGGCCATAGTAACAAGACTACAAGATCGCGCTATAATCATCCTACACTCATCTGTCATTCATACTTGGCTTACAATACCTGACTGGGTAGGACGCCGTTTTAAGTAACGCATATGAATATATACAATGGATTTATTATATTGAGGTTCTTTTCATCAAGGCTGTCCTGCAACATTTTTTCTTCAGTCATAAGTCCCATCATTTTTATAAACCTACAGTCTAATTAATTGCTGATTTGGAACATTTTGCAGCAAAAGTAGGCCAATATTCTGCATTTGTTTCGTTTTTAATTGGTTGAGTAATTATTTTCGCTCTTGCATTAATACTGAGCAAATGTGCAAATCCACCGTAGCATTTCCAATTATACTCCTGTACTGAAACCACAGTTTACAATATAGATTGTTAACCTTCTACTATTTTAATCAATAGTAATAAATAGCTCCATGTGGTTTCCGTCCTCACCAAATAAAATATTTTTAAGACTCTAATATTCAATCTTTGCTCAATTAATTGTATTATCTATTAATTAAACACATCTCCTTTTATATGTTCATATATTCCTTAGAATTAGCTGTGTATTGAAACAATAAAACAAATTAGTCCTTTGCTTAAAAAAAAGTCAGTAACATACCTACCACGTTTAAAAAATATATATTTCCTTCGATTTTTCTGTTAGAGTCGATTATTTAATTAATATAATTACTACTTTCACTCTGGGACGTTTACATAAATATATAACAAATATGATTACTGCAGCAACTATTTAGTCTGTTGGTCACTAAAAATCTATCCCTTTCAATCTTACCGTAATTTAGTCTCAAGAATCAACCACAGAAGGCAGCACGCTCTTCAGGTTTTAACGTAAAATATATGCGTAAAATTAGATGAAAGTGGAATTTGCTAAATTAATAAATTAACATGTATAATAATTTTAATAATGAAAACCTTTAGTGAAACCCCTTAAACGTAACGCAGTCCTTAAAACTTTAATAACGCGATAAGGAAAAACGTTACCTACCGTTATGATTAAACAAATCAAGTAAACAAGCTAATGAAGTATTAAATATAAACTAAATATAGTTTTATATTGACCATATTACCTAAAAATAAATCCACAGAACAACCATAGCACATTGTTATGAAAGGGTCCAATTTATATATCAGATCTAACAACGTATCCATTGGTTAAGCTCTCATCTGCTTGAATGAATGAACATTGAAAATGTATGCGAAATATCGTCCTTCATATTTATATGGGAAAATTTAAAAACTTCCTCCCGTTAGAAAAACCCTTACAATTTCGAATCATGAAAAACTCGTTGTTGGCGGATGCCTATTTACGCCCCATAAAAGGAGCGTTTATGCAAAGTTTCAAAGTTGTAGATTAAGTAGTTTTGGCTATGCGATGATACGACAGTGGTATTTGTCAAATATACAATAGATTAGTTATATATACTGTTATCAGAGGGCAGTTCAAGCAAAAATGTAACACCAATTAATTACACTCTGATTCAGTATAATTATGATTTCACTCAAAATGCCTATTTCTTAAAATAACACCATTTCTAAGTATAATCCTTTCGTTAGTTCAAGCACTTCCTATTGCAAGGCCTACGCCTAATCAATCTTCAGAAACCACATTACATGTAATCAGTCAATCAGTCGATTATTCAGGTGGACGATGACTCAGCAGTCAGCACGCCTGGACCCACCGCCCGTCTGGCCTTGGTCGAGAATTACAAGTACAAGTCATGTCAAAAGCAGTTTGTTAGTGTGTCTAAGGACTTTTCGCTCCTGGCAGTCCGGCCTAGACGTTATTTTTGCGCGAGTAAGTGTGTGAAAGAATGTAATCGAGGCCACCGGAACATTTTACGTGATTGAATAGTGATAAGCGGTTTCTTTGGAATTCGTACCATTCAGTAACACGTAATACAGTAGGGGTGTCACTTAAAATACGTATAACAAAACTTAAAGAAGTGTTTATTTCTGAAGCTATTTTTTTGATAGGTGCTATTGTATTTTTTTATCTGCTTAAGATGCAATAGCACAAATAATGGTTTAAAAACACTTAGGCCCTGTCAAAATAAATTTGGAACCAATATTTCTCTACAGGGGATATTACATTCCAACAATTAATGCAATGGACTTGAAATTACATGCAGTAAATTATAGACCCTGGTTAACATTTCTAAAAATTGTAGACTCCAAGCTAATTTTCCTTTTTATAGCAATTTAGTAATTTTGACTAGTTTATGTAATTATTTTATAAATAATTCTTATTTAGAGGATAGTAAAATAGTAATAATACGCTGAAATGTGATATGGCTATGACTGTATTAAGTTATAACATGAGTATTGTATTAGAATTTGTGTTAAAGTTTACTTTAGTTGTGGCTTTATCTGAAAAATATATTGATACATATATACATTAGAAATTACTTGCATATTTAGTAAAATAATATATTGTATGAATAATTTCCTCGTTAAATTTACATTGTAGGAAGATAAAAGGGCCTAAGCGCTTTGGCAAACTTGAGGAGGATTATATTCTGTTATACGCTTAGTTGGAAGAGCACAGTAGTTCAAGAAACTCTATCACTGGACAGTTAAAAGCATAGAATACATTTATTTTACTTTTTAGAATGTCTATTATCGTTTTTGACTGAACGGAATATTAATTAAAGTTGGTTGATTACTTGTCTACAAAATAGTTATTAGATATCATACCCAAAAACACAATGTGTTGAAGGGTCGCCAAGCCCTAAAAATATGTGATATCAAAGAGCATACCAAGTCAATTTAATTTTTCTATAGTTCAACAATGTTCATTAGAATACATAATTGAATTTGTTTGAATACTACTGTTCTGAATACAGATTATAATTCTTCTACATGTACTTGGCCAGCAGCTTATGAATTTATATATTGATGTTAAAAGTCTTATTCTTTGGAAAACACAAACATAACTAATCTAGCGTCTGTTAAGCTGCTGGCCAAGTACATGTAGAAGAATTATAATCTGTATTCAGAACAGTAGTATTCAAACAAATTCAATTATGTATTCTAATGAACATTGTTGAACTATAGAAAAATTAAATTGACTTGGTATGCTCTTTGATATCACATATTTTTAGGGCTTGGCGACCCTTCAACACATTGTGTTTTTGGGTATGATATCACTGTTTTTTAAGAGATAAATATAGTAAAATATAGATGAAAAATAGTAAAGATGAAGGAGGATTTTGCAACTCGTAGAAAGATGGGAGTGGGCTCAAATTAAAGGTACCTATTCCGTGATGGCGGGAAAAATACTGAAATTGCTTGAAATTTACCAGAAAACGAGAAATAACGTAAAATACCTGCACTGGGATCTAAAAATGTCAGCTTTGTTTACATAAAACATGTGATGCTGATGTTTGATTGAAAACCATCTTCTTTGATTGAAACTACTAGTGAAATTGAATTTAGCATGTTTCACTTTGAATGTGCTTTCAATTATTTGAATTTCTGAATTTTGAAGCTTTGGTATGAGAATATTTTTAATTTTCATGTTGAATGAATTCCAAAGTTGTAATTGAAAAATCAAATAGTTACTTGTGCTTGAAATTATTGTTTTTTTTTAAGCAGTTGCAACAATAGGTACACGTTGAATCCACAATAGGTTGCCATTTTTCACACTGACGGTCGAATAAGTTTTCAAATTTAGCTTTTTTAGTGTTGTGAGGAATTGGAAAAATAAAGTTACTCACATTTACATCCACATTGTGGTTGCAGTTTGTACATTTTGTCCTATAATTTTTAGCATATATTTGAAATGTAATTCAAGGGGTTGATACAATGTTATTAGTTGATTGAAAAATTCAGCGCAATCTTGTTGTTCGATTGCGTTAAAAGGAGGTCCTAACTGTTTTTTTATATTTACTGAACCTAAAATTTGGTCGTTTTTTGGTGGGATATGGCCAATTTAATCATAGGGGAATCAATGCGTAGTTTGTTATGGAGGTTGTGATAAGTTGGCAGTTTAAAATACACTGTATTGTTGCATTTGCATAGCACGATACATAATCAGAATTTTGAAAACCAAATAAATATTATTTACCAGATTCTGGATCGCATATGATATAAAGAAGGCCGCACCAGTGTGGCCTTGATAAGGCACTGTAGTATATAGCCAGTGGAATTGAAATTAATTAACTTGAAACAGCTGTTCATGTCTTTAACCTATAAGTACAATATTCAATGAAACTCTAGATGCAAACAATACTTAACCCTTGGCAGTTCGGGTATTCTTAGGACTAGGATTAGTAGTTACAATGGACATGCATTGCAGATATTCAGCTTAATATGTATGAACCCGAAATGTTATCACAAAACAAATTGCTATTATTTATTGGCGAGATTGATACCCAGGATCCTGGGGATCGAAGTTACTCGCTCTACTACCAATGGACATGCTTTGTGACAAAATCGTGAACCCTCAAACCTTGGATAATTCTTGAATTAAAATTTTTTATGATAGACCTTATCAAACATTCGGCGCTATGCAATCTTTGTCTTTTTCCAGTTTGTGAATAAATCTGTATTGTTTACCTGACTCCGCAAACAGCTGATATTGCTTCTGTTCAAACAAGGAGATTAGAATATTTACTGGAGGTACTGTGACGATAACTTTGTTGATGAAAACCGGCCCTTTCATTTTGACAGGCTTTAGTAATTTAGTAATGAAATACCATTCTTTCAACATAAATTTAAAACGATTCGAATCTTGAACATAAGTTTAGGTTAGTTAAAACGAAAATAGATTATAAAAGACACACATTCATTATAATTTATATAGGTATTTGTAAAACTATATAAATAAGTTTCATTGTTACAGAACCCTGAAATTATCGTCAAAAAATAAGCTTATTCACAATATAAAGAAAGAATAAATTAAACAAATCAAGCTTGAATAAATTAATCTCCTGTCCTACCGTCCTCTCCATAAGCTTAAAACTTACCAGCTGATCAAAGTTTTACTGACGAAATAGTTTCTTCGTGGACTAAGCTTGTTTACATTTTAAATGTCAACGAAGATTTGAAATGAAAATTTAAAAAGTTACTAGTTTTAATATATAGTGCTTTCAGACTTTGTTCAGACTATCAAAAGGCACTACTACGAGAAAAAATAGGAGTGAGTGTGAAGTTTAATTTAATTCTGATGAGAAATAAAGTCGCTAGGCTTTCTGAACAAATCGAGGTGGAGGATTCGTTCAAAAGTGCAAAACCGGTAACTTTTTTGGTGACATTTAGCGTTTATTATTAACTTATTAGAAGTATTTAAAACAAACTGTCGTGTTTTTTGAAGTTTTTTTGGCCAGTTTATTATGTTGAAGCAAAGTTATATTAAATCAAGGCTCTAATTTTCTTTTTTGAAAAGTGAAAAATCGGCTCCTAATCTGCGCTGTTAATATAGTCTTTCACGTCGTTCATTCGTCGTCTGCTGGTGGACTTGGCGACGAGACACGACCGTGCCTCTAGATTTCCCTTTAATCAAAACAAATAGTTTGAACCGATTATATCTTTTAAAATTTCATAAAGTGCCCAATTAAATTAAGGAATTTTTCCGGTGTCAACAAAATGTCAACAAAATCTATATCAGAAAGTAAGAAATACTTCAGCTAACAGTTTCCTTTAATTACAGTCGTGGATATTCGAAAAATAATAAATAATAAATAAAAGAATCTGAAACTAACAGGTATACCATAGTCGCGCAAAAATAAGAAGGAATGGTATATTTGTTTGGTGCAAGGGTAACGGGGGGTTTCCCGTCTTATTTCCGTGGTTCTGCATTATTACGACTACACTGTAAAAGTGTGATCGTGAGGGACTTTTTTGTGGTACTTTAGGACCGCCAATAGACATTTTGAGGCCCGGGGCAAAGTTTGGGTGTGAGACCCTCAGCAGAAAATAATCGTAGGTTAATAAAAATACCTTTGTGTCTTAACTAGCCAAATTCCTTAGAATCTGCTGATTTCTAAGTTTTCATTATAAAAATGTTGAATACCTTTTTTTACAATCCTTTTTAATACGACTAATGAATAACACATAACTTCAGATTAAAAGCCCTAGACTAAATAATGTATGTTCCCTAATAAGCCTGTACTTGGGGGTAAAAAGGATTAAAGACACAGTTTTAAGTTATTATACAAATTATTCATGGACTTAAAACACTTGTTTCTATTCTGTTATCCAACTCCCAAAATGCCTGAGGAGCAAGAGCGTGTGACGTCACCAGGAGACCATTTTAACGGTTGTATCCTAGCCTTAGCCTATTGCTATTGTGTAAAAAGTATAGCCTAAATCGGAGGTGTAGTAATAAGTACTCTATGATTGCCAAAGATACTTAATTTTGCCATATTGAGGCTACAGACGGACTATATTTCGGTTTGCTGATGACGTGATTTTCTTAAGTCTTCGTATGAGGAAACCAGTATTTCTTAGGATCTTGGTTCGTACGTAGCTTAACTCAAACTCAGAGGAGAAACGAAGCTGAAGTTGTTAATCACTGGAAAAAAATTCATGTCACGTCTTGAGTCTTAAATGTTATACTTTTGCAAAATATGCACCATTTAGTTACAGCCAGGATCTTTTCCTTGGTCCATCGTAGGCCCGTACTAAAAACGTTTTGTGATGAGATTTAGGGGGCAAACGATTGGTGCTGGGGCTGGTGCGGACTTAGTTAACGTGAGGTCTGGTGCAGGCCCTACCTCATCGAAGGGAGGCCTAGATGAGACGTCAGAGAACTAAATAAAATTGTATGAGAATAAGGCAAATTAGTGGTTAGGTAGTTTTAATGTATAAAGGTTTTTTTTTAAATTCTAAGTTTACCACGTATCTTCTAATATTAGATTTCGTTTTGGTCTTCTTAATTTAAAAATTCTAATATTTAATCATCCACAAAAATATTTTCAGCCCAAAATATGGCCAGCTTCCTTTTGGCCCCGATCAGTATGCCCCTTTTGCCCCCCCCCCCCCCTCTTGGTGGCCCTGAGGTACTTAATGTATTGAATTTAATACTTAAAAAATATTATAATTAGTTTGTCAAGAACTCGTTTTGAAATCCAGAAATCTACTCAAGTAACTTAAAATATGCCTACGCCTGTTTTGCGCAACCTTATATTATAAAATCGAAATCAATTAAAAATGTAATTCGGCAACAGTTTAAAGTTAAATAATTGATGTACAAGCTTTAAATATATTCATGTCTTCGTAGATGGATATTTATTTTCGCCAAAATTACCAATTACGATAAAATTAAGAATGTATTTATAACAATACTGTTTTTAGCAATCTTAATCGGAAATTTAATCGAGGATAACATTCCTCTAGTGTCTACTTCCAGTTTTAAATTACTTTATAAAGCCATTAAATGCAACCGCATAAACCCTTGAGCAGCGATTAGTGACATGATTAGCTTACAAAGAATTATTTATCCTACTGCCAATCAGTCTATTGGCATTATCTCCAAAATATAATATCCCTAGAACCCCGAAATCGGCCTATTATTCTCCTTTTATCGTAGACGCTTAACGGAAACGTCTTAACAATATTTGGGATCGGGGAATAATTTTGCTATCGGGGATCCAGCGATGCAGAGCTCTGACCTGGCGCAGGGTGGCGCCGCGCAGGCTGCACTTGTCGTCGGGCTCGAGGATCCTCAGCTTGACGAAGCTGATCATCGCCGCCTTCTCGACGCAGGAGTGCGCCTCCTTGCTGCAGTAGGCCATCAGCTTGCTGAGCAGCACGCCCTCCTCCACGAACGGGTGCTGCTTCTTGAGCCGCTTGATGGCCTGGGCGCGCGCCGCCAGCATGGTGACCAGCACACACTCCGAGGCCGATGTCTGGGGAGAATAAAGGTGCTTCAAAGGAACAGCTTTGTAAGCTCAAATTTGTACACGGCAATACAAATAAAAAAGAATTGACTGGATAGCCGAGTGGATAATGCGCTCATCTCGTTACCTGAGGGTCGCCACGCCGCGCCGGTTCGAACATGACCAGTTGCCAATGTAATTAATTAAAGATGTTTCATAACAACATGTCACCGTTAGATAGGAACAAGACCCGGGTTTGGACTGTCTCGATCAAAACGTAAAAAGTTGCCACTGGCGTAGAATAGGATAAAATAAAAAAAGGAAAAACCAAAAAGAAGATTTCAAAAGTACAGGATCTGTGTTTATTTTTGAATTAGCGTATCAACAGAAACGTTTCTGGAGCATTGCAATAACAATATTTTTTTTAATTTTCTCAGCCTAATAACTGTTGACTGGCGATTAACATTTAGTTAAATCTAAAGTTAAATCTAAATCTATCATGCAATGCCATAATGACTGACGTACCTGTATGACTCCGCCTCCAGTGCTGCCCTCGGCAAAAGCCAAAAACGCGTTGGGTAGACCTATCGCTTTTCCTGTGAATACAGAATCCATGAAAGCCATATGTTTGATTTACTAAACTACTTTGATTACATGATTTGATATGTCTTGATCTAATGTATTTACGTGAGAATTGAATTATTCTAGTTTCCGATTATCAGGATGTCTAGTGCCTGAAAAGAAAGGTCCCTTAAACGACAACATGGGGACAGCTGGGCAGAATTATGCAATGCCATTGGCGAACATTCTGGTAAGAGACTATAATACTTTGTTTAAATAACAATTGAGATTCATAAAGTTTAAAATAAACTGGTGCTAAGAGGCTAAAACATCCCTTTAAAGGATACTCTTTTAAAAATAAAGAGATGTATAATTTACCGAGGGGTTTAAAGGTCTTACTGTTTCAATAATTAATTACCACCGCACGTGACATTAAGCTGGTGCACTGAATTGCATCAGCTTAATTTTAAGCTGTTTGTATAATACATTATAACAAACGTATTAGACAACGTTTGTTTTAATGTATTTTTCCAACTGGATATCTCTATGAACAAATAATTAGCACCGCGATCCAAAAAAATACCAAAACCCTATGCAACAATCTGTTTAACCCTTCAGAAAATAAAATCCAAACCTTCGCCACTTAGCAAAGGGGCCTAAACTCCCCGGAAGAAATGTGAAGTTCCTTCAGTTTAGACCATGCTAGGATATAACAGCAATGATGTGCAAGCTATAGTTTACACTAAGACGGCGCTAGCGTTTAACAGAAGCCCTAGGATAAAAGTTTCTAACCTATTGTCAGAAACATTTTCAGCTATCGAAATCTTCTCTCTACATAGGTCATCGAAGTTTATGAACTATAAAATTCAAGCAACTATGAACCATGATCGCGCTGGAAATTCTAGTTAACATAATTAAAAACACTACAACCTATATATATAAAACGGAGGATCCCTATAACATTCGTTAAACTATTTCTCTTTGAAAATAACTACTATACAATCAGTTAAACTTAAATCAAGTAACCTTATGTTTTGAGATATCCCACTTTCCGAAGCTTAATAATCATGTTTTAACCAAATTGATGTATCTATATAGAAACTGGTATATCTTGAAACCGTGTAAACATACCCTTTTGACTTTACATCAGTAGAATTTTTCAAGTTGCTTGGTAACGAATAAATATAAAATTATAGTAAATTTTTTTGTTTTGAAAGAATCTGCAAGGCTCTTTCATAAAGAATACAGAAAAAAATAAAGAAAATAATTAAGAATTAGCAGCACCACTAATTCTAGGTGTATAGGTATTGCAACAATCTGTTTAACCCTATACCCTATACCTATAACCCTATACCCCTATACCCTAATTCTTTACTACCTTTAAAGCTTCAATGCTGAAATCCTACTCATCACGATTTTGTGAGTTTTTAAACTTTTATTGTTAGAAAACACACACCATACACTTGTAATTCCAACCTTTTAGCAAGAACAAAATTCAACTTTTATTACATTTTACAACACCAAATATATAATATCTTTAACAGTTGAAAATTACATCGAAGGGCTGTAATGAATTCGTCGACATTGTATTTTTATTGCATAATTTATTTACATTTTGGCTAGCTGAATTTTATTTTAGAGTTAAAACAAATTTTTCGGTTTTTTTCTGTAAGACTGTATCTACATTTTTGTAAGGACAGCCACACCAACATGTCGGGATGGTCACTATGAAATCTGCATTTTCTTTATCCTATAAAATATTTCTATAATATACATATATTATCTTTCTCAGTATCGCGACAATCATGATTCTCACATGCCTCAATATCTTTCACTCTGTTTTCGCCAGAGACACATAGGCCAGTAAAATAAAGATTGAGTCTGTACAAAATTCCCGGAAAGCTGAAAATCGTCTTAATCTTTCCGTTTTACATCCAAGTATATGAATTTGAAGTTTGTCCCATTTTTCCTAGTGTGCTTTCGACCTGGGACCACAAAAATATCAGAGTTTTGGGTCATTTTTTATTCTTTCGTAAATAAGTAAAAAACCGTTTATTCCACATAAAAAGTTTAAATACATGAATTGTAGAGGACAAAATTCTGGATTTATTGAGTACCTTCTGATAAAGATACTTTGAAGAGTAATTGATTTATGGTAAGTTAAATAAAGGGCTTTGGCAAATTTCTCTTTTAAGGAAAGAGCTATTACTGTAGGTCTCATGGTAATCCCTAAGCCCGAGACCATGATCACTTTTAGTTTTGAGGTCCTCAGAAGCCAAAAAACACATACGTTCAAATCCATATAAATATGTATGTATCAATGTAGATGTATATAAATATACATACTTATGTATGTGTTTCCTCGATAACCCTCGCAAAAATGGTCCGATCTTAATCAAATTTGGCACGGACGTGTAAAGTAGTAATTATTTACACATGATCGAAAACCAGCCCGATCGGACCATCGGAAAGGGGGATGATGGGGGGTAAACCCCAAAAAATGGGGTTTATTGAATTTTTCATGTAGAAGAATTAAAATATTCTAATTTTGGTTTATACAGTTCAATTCAGCTCGAAAAAAAACAAATAAGTTAGTATTTTAAATCATTGCTCGATGTCCATTGGTTACCGAGATACTAAGAGTGGTAAACACAGTACGTTGTCCCAGCAATGTTAACCTTATGGGAAATAAACAAAATTTTATATCTCCCTTATTTCTGAACATATCTTAATAAAATTTGAGATGTGGCTTCATCTAGTTCAGATCTACTTGATTATAGCGTAAAATCCACAAATTTATTCATTCTTGAGACAGCAAAACCTGCGTACTCACCTTTCCAATGTTAACCTTATGGGAAATCAATCAAATTGAACACCTTCCTCATCTTCCAATATATCTTAATAAAATTAGTTATGTGGCTTTATCTAGTTAAGGTCGACTTGATTATGGTCAAAAATCCCCAAGTTTATAGATTCCTGAGGCAGCAAACCTGCCCACTCATTTCCCCAGTGTTGACCTTTTGGAAAACAATGAATGTGTGTAGCTTGCTTATTTCTCAACGTATCTCGTTGAAACTTGGTAGAAATAAGCTAGCTGTATAATTTTATTTATTTTCCATAAGGTTAACATTGGGAAGGTGAGCACGCAGGTTTTGCTGCCTCAAGAATATATAAATTTGTGGATTTTACGCTATAATCAAGTAGATCTTAACTAGATGAAGCCACATACCACATTTTATTAAGATATGTTCAGAAATAAGGGAGATATACAATTTTATTTATTTCCCATAAGGTTAACATTGCTGGGACAACGTACTGTGTTTACCACTCTCAGTATAACTCGGTAACCAGTGGACATAGGGCAATGATTCAAAATACTAAATTATTTGTTTTTTTTTCGAGCTGAATTCAACTGTATAAACCAAAATTAGAATATTTTAATTTTTCTACATGAAAAATTCAATAAACCCCATTTTTTGGGGTTTACCCCCCATCATCCCCCTTTCCGATGGTCCGATCGGGCTGGTTTTCGATCATGTGTAAATAATTACTACTTTACACGTCTGTGCCAAATTTGATTGAGATCGGACCATTTTTGCGAGGGTTATCGAGGAAACACATACATAAGTATGTATATTTATATACATTTATATTGATACATATATATTTTTATAGATTTGAACGTATGGGTTTTTGGCTTCTGAGGACCTCAAAACTAAAAGTTATCATGGTCTCGGGCTTAGGGATTACCATGAGACCTACAGTAATAGCTCTTTCCCTAAAAGAGAAATTCGCCAAAACCTTTATTTAACTTACCATAAATCAATTACTATTCAAAGTATCTTTATTAGAATGTACTCAATAAATGCATAATTTTGTCCTCTACAATTCTTGTATTTAAATTTCTTATGTGGAATAAACGGTTTTTTACTTATTTACAAAAGAATGAAAAATGACCCAGAACTCTAATATTTTTGTGGTCCCAGGTCGAAAGCACACTAGGAAAAATGGGACAAACTTCAAATTCATATACTTGGATGTAAAACGGAAAGATTAAGACGATTTCCAGCTTTCCGGGGGATTTTTTCCAGGCATGAGTAATTTTTTATCTAATTTTACTGGCCTAACAGACTTGTTACTTGTTAGTTGACTCGGTTACCCAGCCAGTCGAGCACGATGGTCTCGAGCTCGGTGCAGGCGGGACTCGCGGCCCAGGAGAAGCCGATGCAGCCGATGACGTCCGACAGCATGTCGCCCAGGATGGACGGGTAGGAGTTGCCCGACGGGAAGTACGCGTGGAACCGCGGATGCTGCCAGTGGGTCACCTGCAACAGTGGCGAATGTTTCAGCGTTCTGTTAAGGTTGAACTAATTTTTAATTTCGTTTTCCCATCAAGCTCCTTACGTCGAAAATTAATAATTCAAATATCACACCATTTGAAACATTATAATGACAATAGTGATAAGCCTCCCTATATAAGAGCATGACAACAGAGACTAGTAATAAATGATAATGGACATGACATGAGAAGCTGACAGGATAGTATCGCAAAGAGAAGTAAAGGCATTGAGATAATGATTACTTAACAACCCGCAGAATTGAAGAAGAGGAGGAAGAAGAAGAATTATGTCACAAACCGCACGCATTAACAATGAATATTGATTTTTTTGGCCCGTAAAAGATTTTTTGTACAAAACCTTTCAAGACTTCAAAAACAGTATACCAACACTCCTCTTAAGAAAAAAGTTCCACAAACCTATGAATAAAAATTGTATTTATTGAACATCCAGAAATACACTTCTAAAAAAAGGCAGAAATCCAGTCAGTTACACAAAACAACTCCCCTACCCCCGGCATGATCTTGGAGTCGACGTCCTCGATGATGCTGGCCCAGGACTCGGGCTGCTGCGGCGCCTCCTGGGGCAGCAGCTTCCTGAGGTAGCCTGGCTCCACACTGGGCGTCACCCGCCGCTCGGCTAGGGTCTCCATGTACTCGCACATGTAGTCCACCATGGCCTTGCCGTGCGTGCGGAACTCCGCCGTGTCCATGCTACAACAAATAGGCAGAGGTTTAATTTTATTTATTTATTTGTTTATTTGTTTATTTATTTATTTGTTTATTTGTTTATTTATGTATTTATTATTTATTTGTTTATTCATTTAATAATGATCGATTTTTTCGCGCGTTTGTCCTATTCTCTGTTTACTTTCTTAAACGATAATTTAACACGTTTTGGCCAACGCTATAAGCGCCAAAGTATACTGTATAAACATATTGAATAATGGGTGGTATTGATTGATGGCTTGATAATACCACTGAGTTAATAACAAATGTAAGACCTACAACTAAGCCCTTGCTGTAAGACCTATAGAGTTTAAATTTGATAAATGTTTCTCCTATGGTCGTTCTCTACGAAACGATTTTACGACATTCCCTCGGGGTTTTGTCCTGTTCTAAACCTTAACATTTCCAGATTAATCCAATTCATTGGGAATCTAAAATAAAAAGTGTAATAATTTATAACCAAAGTAACAGTGCCAAATTATTGTTATCGATGTTATACTAAGAATAAAAGTTAACCTTAAAAACAAGAAAACAAAGGTGACACAATATTTTTAATAGCACAGTTCAGGGGGTTAAAAAGTATCTTGACATTTCTTTGAAAACGTAATGAATATTTTTTTATTGTTTAGGTTAATCATTAATCATAGGGTCAATAATTACCACAATAGAAGAGGGAATAGCCGTTGTTTTCGCTCAGCTGGGAGAAAGTCCTATTGAAGTTTCTTATTGCTAAACCCAAGGATGGAACCCGGTGCAGGCATTGTCCTGACACCGAGACTTATCAATTTGAATCTATTGAACTCGTCCTTGGATCTTGCCCCCATGGGGAACTATTACGAAATAAACGCCACCACACAATAAGAAATATTATAACAAATGAATTGAGGAAAAAGAACTTTGAAGTCTTCGACGAAGTGACATGTGTAGAAAATAATGGATCCATCAGAAGATGTGATATCATTGCCATTATTTATAGTATTTCAAAATTCACCAGCCTTTGTTATTCTGCAACCTTTGTTATTCAGAAACTCATTTGTTAGAAGGTGTTAATTTATTATTTCCTTAATAAATTATCTTTATACAGGGTGTCCCATAATTAAAGTGCCAAACTTCGGGAATAGGTTATGTGGGTCAAACTAAAGATAAAACATAGAATTATTTTTTTTTCAAAAACGCTTTGTTTACCAGATATCCGCCATTTTGTATTTTTAACAAAATATTTTTTATCTCCCAAGTTTTTGAATCGATTTTTTTGAAACTCGGTATGCACCTGTATCTAGTCAAGGTTAGTTTATGAAAAAATAATGAGCACGATTAAATAATAAATTTCAAAATGGCGGCCGTTTAAAATCTTTAAGTTGAAATAACAAAAAACCCGGTATGTTTTACAAAAAAATATAAAGGATAACAATTTTTAGAAAATTGTATTCCCCATCTAATGACCCCAAGTTTATGAAAATCGGTTAATAAACAACTGGGTTATGATCGTATTTAGCTAGCGAGGCAGCATTTTTTGAAGCAAAATAGTCCATTGTTGTGCAGAGCCATACGCTAATTTGACCATAACTCAGTTGTTTATTAATCGATTTTCATAATTTTGGTATCGTTGAAATGGAAATAAAGATTTCTAAATATTATTATCCTTTATATTTCTTTGTAAAATGTACCATTTTTTCGTTATTTCAATTTAAAGATTTTAAACGGCCGCCATTTTGAAATTTACGATTCGATCATACTGATTATTTTTTCATAAACTAACCTTGACTAGATACAGGTGCATACCGAGTTTCGAAAAAATCGATTCAAAAACTTGGGAGATAAAAAATATTTAGTTAAAATTACAAAATGGCGGATATCTGGTAAACAAAGCGTTTTTGGGAAACATTTTATTCTTCATTTTATCTTTATTTTGACCCATATAACCTATTCCCGAAGTTTAGCACTTTACTTATGGGACACCCTGTATATATACAAATTGTTGGTCTAAACATGCTCTAGATAATCGCACAGAATGTCAAATAATATCCAACCGATTACTACAACAAATGAAATAAGAATCCCATAAAGGTTGAAAAAACAGAAGTTCTAACACCCCTACAGTAGAAGGAGCCCAAAAAGAAGTTAAGAAAGTTCGCATTCCTTTTCCTCTAATAGAAATAAAAGTCCTTTTTAATCAACAAAAAATGCCTTCCCAAAAACCGAAAACTCGCCAGAACTCAATAATTTTCAGAACACGCGGTTAACGCAGATCCAGCGCGTGAACGTCTTGCATAAATGAGTAGATCTGGGTTCCTGTCAGTCTTCAATTATCCTAACAAGCTATTGTCAAATCAGCATCTTGTAATCAACCACCACACTTCAAATTATTATCGGTGCGATCGTTGTCCTTTCAAATTTATGCATTTTAATTAATGCATCATTTAAGCCTAGTAAGCAGCATCTAAAGATAATTTATATTGTGTTGGGTTTTAGTAAAAAGGAATTGTCAGTTCACTAGTACGCAGGTGCAAGCTATATATAATCAACCTGTATTTCTCCATTTTGTTTTGCTTCACGCCGATGGATTTTTTATTTAATTTAAAAGAACAGTAACAAATCGAACAAAAACATTATTGGGTTTATCGAACCTAAACATTCTGTTTGATAATATAATTGATAGTTAATTAATAAACCCTATCTATGTCGAAAACTGAGTCCAGCATTAACCGTTTTGGAATTCAATGCTTTCAAAGCATTAACTTAAAAAGGAATATTCTTCTTGTTTGTTATTATTGTGAATGGCGACTGCCGTAGGAATGGAAATAAATTAATAAATAGGTAGTTTTATAGGACTGATCAAGGTAGAGTTATTGATCTGGTTGTTATTTGAGTTAACCAGATGTAATATATGACAATATGTAAGCAAAACTTAAGGATTTATAACAGTTTTTTCGTTTGTTCTTTTTGTTGAAGATAAATCATACATTACAAGTGAACACACTCTGATTACCATGATTGGAGAACGAGATCATCTATGCACAAACTTCCTGTCTGCTTAAAATAAGATTCGTTCTAATAGCCTATTTATTTTGATTTTTTTTAACTTCACTAATAGCATTGTATAACATTTTCCGGGGACCGTCCAACCCGAGTTTTATTACTGCCGAACGGCAACATCAGCTACCTTTTGTGAGAAAGCACCATCAGTTCGTAGCTCAATGACAAGTCGCAAAAGTATTCGTTTCGAATACCAGATTCAGTGTGACGTGACAGCAATCTCTTTATATTTTGAGAATAACCGAACTGAACCGTACATTCATACGTGGGTAGAAAAGTTGGTCAAGAGGTGAGATCGATTTGCCTCAACAACTCTTCAACTAAAAGTTGGAGCCGAAGAATACGAACCAATTAAATCTCCGCCACGCACAGACTTGCCACCATTTTCACGTGACATCTAATTATGGCTTCCGGATGATGGCTAGAATTTCCGGTCGCCGAATTTTAATATTTTTGAAATAACGGAATTCAATTTGCCAGTGAAAAAATCGAGAGTTTTCTTAAAATGTTTCAAACTTATTTACAAGACTGATGGTATTCATTGGTTGATTTGATATTTAAACAATGTCTCATTCTCGTTATCTTACGATTAAAATAAATATATGATATCATTATCTCTCAGCTTCAGAGCCTTTATTTACTATTCGTTTGAAAGATCACTTTTATTACGAGTCGCCAGAAAAAAGTGATCGCCTAACAAAACATATTCTGTCACATATTGTCAGCTCTTTCTTATATCTATACAATCTATCTATACCTATTGTAATAGGTACAAAATTGATGACAATTTTGTACCTATTACCTATCACCTGGTGTCACGCTTCCTGAAGCGTGCAATCGAGAAAAAAACATTTTTACCAAGGACCGAGAGCCTGACAGGCACGCGCACTTGCGGCGAGATAGAGGGAGGGACGCCTTCAAACCGTGCCCGTGATTTTGATACAGAACATTTGTTGCGGACTTAAACTGTTGAAGGCGCTTTGCTCATAGGATCTGTTTCCAGACATTGTGTCTTAAAGCGTGTTTCATTAATAGAAAAAGACTTTAATAAATTCACAAAACTGGCCACAGAGGAATTTTTTATGTCATTTACAGTTTCAAAACTAAAAGATGTATTAAAATAAAAATTGTCAGTAAAAAAAGTTCTTTGAAGATTTTTTCAGCAGAAGAAATACTTGTAAAATATATGACAACAAATTATTTACTGGAGTAGTCCAAGTCAAAAGCGACAATCAACTTTTAGTTTAAAATGTTATTTATTGACGGATTACAATCAAAAAATCATTTCACTTAAGAAATAGTTTTTATTTCTACATATTTAAGATAAAACTTTTTTATTTGATAAAAATGTATGTTATTCTATTCTTGAATGACATGTTTTTTGGGTGAGGATAATTTATTTCAATTCCTTTTTTTTTGGCAGCACTCATCTCAGTTAGGTTATCCTTCGGGGCTCTTGTCTCGAGTAAAAACAAACACAAAAACATGGTACACGAATAAAACACACAACACATAAATACGAGTCCCCAAAGTCTTTTCTCGACGTTTCGCGAGACCCGTTAAAAACGTCTCGCTTTTTCGAGGGTGGAGTCGGATAATTTTTCCCGCACGCGGGCCGAACGAACCACGACCACCACGGTCGAATAATCCAAATTACCGTGCTAAAGGAATTTTAGCATCCTAGGAATTTTAGGAATTTTAGGGGAATTTTATTCCTGAGTGGTTTTTCTGGTAATTTTTTTTAATTGAACTATTTGCCCTTAGTACCTAGGAACACAAACTTTAATTTCAATCCTGTGCCATTACCCTGCAAACTTTCAAGCGCCCTGGATTTTCATATCAATGAAAGAATTAAATAAATTGTTAAAAAGAAATAAAACACCAGATCGGATAGAATTATGTTTTAATCTACACTGATAAATTCATCTCTCTTCTCGGAGAAATTGTGACACTTCGTCGCGGATGCGGCTATCTATTTTACATACAACAATGGCAGCAAACAAAGGGGAGGAGCCCGGTACTTTAAGGAGAAAAAATAAAACCGTCTGGGGATGTCTCCGTCAGGCTGGGGATTGTCACTTCTTTGCAGAAATAAAACCATCCAGATTTGTCTCCTGACAGACCCAAAGACACTTTCAAGCGGGCCCGGGCCCGGGTTTGAAGTCGTCTGATGCCAACATTGTCCCGCTAAATTAGCTCTCTACTTTTAAACTTCCCCAAATCTAAACTCATGCTTTATGGGTTTTAGAGTCATTTACGATGTAACAGGCTGTGTCTTTTTTAAATCACGCCTTGCTATAAAATGTCCATTACGTGGACATGGTTACACGAAGGTATTCAGCCATAAAGCTGAGAGTGCACAGCTTTCAGTCGTTACAATTTTAATCGTTTTTCTAGCAAAGCAACAATATTCGAGAAACGCTGGTAGCTTTTCAAATATTAGAAGAGTAAACTTTTAATTCCAAATCTCCCAATTCCTGTTTACAGATGTCTAACGAAACTCAGTTCCTCAGTTCCACATTTCCTCAGTTCCTCAGTTCTGTGTGCTTTAAGTATGAATTTGCCATAAGCCCTGAAGCTACTATTCTTGCTGTTTACCTACTATTCTTTTTACAATATAGTATAGGACAAGTATATCATCTTCCATGGGATTTTGATTATTTGTTTTATTAATTATATGTTTTTAACTTTTTAGTTAATTTTTTATTATTTAGTTAATTATTAGATTTTGAGCATTACGTTAGTAACTAACATTTTCTAGCAATTGAACATTATTGTAAACAATTAAATACAAAAATAAATATGTTTAATAACAATTATTATTATTTAAGAGTAAAAGAATACATAATCGATATAAATTTTTTAATAGGATTTACTCAAAAGCTTCACCTGCACAATTGCTATACTTGTATCAAGAAAGCTGACTAATACGATTATAATTTAAAAACAACATTACTACTAACGACTCCCGAACTAGAGAAATCATTTTATTTGAATAGAAACACACACTCCTAGGCCTCTGGAAGATACGCTAAGCTTCCTTTATGTCAAGGGCCATTGGCAACAGCGTGGGCAATGTACATGTTCTGTATACTTCAGCACTTCAACAAATACCGTTAGAAATGTAAGTTTTCATTCCCTTTTGGGGAGTGGGCAATGGGAAGTTTTGTTTTGAGAATTTTCCCAAGGAGCATTTGTTCCAAATTTCATCGGAAGGTTGATTAGAATTTCAAATTTGTATCCCTTCATCAATCAGTTACACAGGCGAATGAATTCCTCAATCTGCGAGTTACCCAAGCTGTATGTATTGGACATGCGGTTATATATTATATATACTGGCTGATAATGTCCCGCTCCGCTGGGATAAAGTAAAAAATAATTGTAAATAAAAATAATGAAATCAGCTGTTCAGCCCTTTTCTTTATATGGGGAAATTTTTATAAAAATACTAATATTTTTCGTGGGGTTTTCATTGACTGCAGTGTTTTTAAGAGCTTATAGCAATACTTTCATGTAAATATATACACGTTTTTTAATCGCCTACTAAAAAATCCTATTAATCCTATTAAATCAATTAAAATTATTAATTAATTTTTTTAATTTTCAATCCTATTAATTCTATTAAAACGTTTGTATCGATTATGTATTCTTTTACACTTTAATAATAATAATTGTTATTAAACATATTTATTTTTGTATTTAATTGCTTACAATAATGTACAATTGCTAGAAAATGTTAGTTACTAAAGTAGTGCTCAATAGTCATAATTAAATAAAAAATAATAAAAAATTAACTAAAAAGTTAAAAACAAATAATTATTAAAACAAATAATCAAAATCCCATGGAAGATGATATACTTATCCTATACTATATTGTAAAAAGAATAGTAGGTAAACAGCAAGAATAGTAGCTACAGGGCTTAATTTATGAAGGGCAAACTCATACTGAAAGCACACAGAACTGAGGAATTGAGGAACTGTGGAACTGAGTTTCGTTAGACATCTGTCAACAGGAATTGGGGGATTTGCAATTAAAAGTCTACTCTTCAAATATTTGAAAATCTACCAGCCTTTCACGAATATTGTTGTTTAGCTAGAAAAACGATTAAAATTAGTAATTAAAGGGAACAATAAGCGGTACAGAAAGTAAAAATGTCCTTCAAGTTTTTGTTATCAAGTTTATTGTGCTCGGACGAAACTTGGTTCGGATTTCAAATTAACATTCAAGCTTACTCGAGGATTTCATCCTCTGTGTCGAGCGCCCGCCAAGCAGTCTGTATAAAAGTTATTGTTATTGTTTCAATGCTGTGTAAAACCATGTAATCAAGAAATGGAGGGACTCCCAAGTGCAAAAGCGTTCTTGTCATATTTTACCCAGTTTGCACTCTCTCAAATCCTTCATGCAGTTTAACCCTTTTGAAAAAGGGGTTTTTTGAAGTTATAAACTTTGAACAAAATACATAGACGACTACTAACTAATAATTTTTTGTTTTATCGAGTGCGTTCCAACAGCTATTTAACAAATCAAATATGTCTGCGAGGTCTAATAAGTGTCATGAAAAACTTTTCATTTAACAATTTATTTATTTTATTCCTATTTTTCAATAACTGGTGGAGCAAGATTTTCTCTTTATTGCCTTGTTTTTCTCCAAAAGAGTTTTCTTTAATATTGATTCTCTCTTAGGGTTTTATTTCTATTTTGTATGCAACCTCAATGATTTACTTTTAAATATTTCTTTCAATATATAGCTTTGCTTACTAAGCTTTGGCTTATCTATATATATAAAAGCCAAAAACGGTTGACTGACTGACTAACTCACTGACTCACTGATCACAGTTTTTAAAAAACTATAAGGCTTTGGGCCATGAAACTTGGCACAATTAATCATTGTAGGCTCTAGATGCGTACTATGAACGGATTTTAAAATATATTATCTCAAAAGGCTAATATAGGGTATATCATAAAATTCAAAATGGCGGCCATTTTAAGTTTTCAAACCTTTTAGACTAAAAAAATGTAGGGCTTTGGGCAATGAATCTTGGCTCAAATATTCTTCATAGGCTCTAGATGCGTACTAATGAGGGATTTTAAAATGTTTTCTCTGGAAAGGCTAAAATAAGGTTAATTCAAAAACTCAAAATGGCGCCCTTTTCAGTTTTTAGAGCTATGATTACAAAATATCAGTAGAAGGTCTCTAGAATATTTTAAAGAGACAAAAATATGAGTTCCGTTTACTAACTGTACAAAACTAATACGCTTATCATATATATTTGTCAGGTACCACATACATAGGCTACTCGCGTTTCACGGATCACCCGAAGTAATCGAACAAGAATCTTGAAACTCTGCATGTACATACTTTTTGGCGTATTAATAAACATACTAAATTCAAATGTTAGGTCTATAGAGTCCGCCCTTTGCGATATTTACGTCAGTTATGCATGCCTCTTTTTCTTTCATGTCAAATTAGCAGACAGGTTTTAGTGCACAGCGCGATGCAATGAAAGCCCCTGAAGTGGATTATGTTTTATTTAAACTATTAAAAACCCAATTTTACAGGTTAAATAATAGATTAACTAGGAGATTACAGTATTCTTAAAACGTAACTGAAAAATTAGAACATGTTAGCACATGGTAGCCAATTCATACCATTTGAGGGGAAAAGGAAAATTCATCGAGGAAACGTTTCACCTTCTCATGTCAACCTGGGATGGAGATGCAACCTTAAGTTTGTAATTAAGCGCTTAAAAACGTGTAGTTCAGATAAATTATTGAAATCATCAGACGATTTGGAAATTTCTGAAAATTACACATTACAAATTATGTATAATTGAACCAAACATTTGTCTTTCTTTTAGCGAACGAAACCACGGGTATATTTTCTAGTATTCCTATACAGCTTTTAGGTGTGACGGCATCACCTAATAGTAGTTAATCTATAGTTTAAATTCTTTCGTATCTTCTGAATTAATCGCTGTAATATTATAGATTCATAAACAAATAAAAGTAAACAAATTAAAAGTAGTGTGCTTTTGAAAATAAGTGCCACTACAATTGTAAAACGTCAGTTAATTTTTTTAATATGTCGGTATTTTAGAAGATTAAAATAATGTACTGCACTAATTAATGTTTAATATCATTATCTAAGTTAAAAGTTGATTTTCGAATCTTTAAGTTCTGAAGCTGCTATTTTTTATAAACAAATAAAAATCACAATTGAGGGCTTATATACATATATAATTCTTCTGTAATATAATGTGGTGATGATTCCGCTTTTTAGTCTGCTAGTTAATATTTAGATTGTTGATTTTTTTCCAGAGGTTAAATTGCCAGAGAAAAATATAAGATGTGATTTTAATAAGTGTTTAAGAAACATTAACGAGATAGCAATTAAGAAGCTGCCGTTGTTGCGATCATACTTTCTCACTGTAAAATTACTAATATTTTTTTAATAGTATGTTTTTATTATGAGCTGTCTTTTTAATGTGCTCCATTTTTCTAATAAACGGATTACATTTTCCCCAGCCAGTTTGATTTCGAACTCCAGCTTGCAACCGTTCACATTTTAAACTCTATTTATTATTTATTTTGATCGTAGGTTTGTAAAAATAAAATACATAAGGATTCACTCCTTTCGTGTGATTAGTACTGAAAACATTATGGTAAATTTCTGTGCATAGTATCAAGTACAATTGGCGAAACAAAGTGGAACATTTTCTTTCAACGTGGTTTTGGAAGAGAGCCAGTTTTGTAACATAGTCTTGAAAGTTGTGAATTTCCATAAACTCAGAACGTACTATAAATTGTCCTAGTACTTTAAAAACGTTTTGCATCTTGGACTGTAGAGGTATCACATGTTATGTTTACACCGGAACTACAACTTCAAATCAGTTCCTCAAATATTTATGATTGAATAATCGAAGTAGTGAATCCGAAGTAGTGAGGACTTTTATTTCAAGGTAACTGCGGAAAGATTTATTCTATACCTTTTAATGTTTTAGGCAAAATGTGATAAGATATAAAGTCACATGTCAGTAATGGTTCGATATTCCGAATGATAAATGTTAAGAAGCAGTATTTTAAAGATATACAGAGCGTGCATAAGAGAATTCGAGAATTGTTTCTTTTATACAAATTAAGATAAGTTCCTAATAACATAAGTTCCTAATAACGGTTGACTGCCTGACTGACTAACTGAGTGACTGACTGACTGATCACAGGTTCTTAAAAACTATAAGGCTTATAGCCATGACACTTGGCACAAATATTCTTTACAGGCTCTAGATGCGTTCTAAGAACGGATTTAAAAATATTTTCTATTAAAAGGCTTGAATATGGTATACTATGAAATTGAAAATGGCGTCCATTTTAGCTTTCTAAGCTTACTTTTTCAAAAACTACAAGACTTTGGGCCATAAAACGTGGCAAAAATATTCTTTACAGGCTTTAGTTAAAAGAAAGGTTTTAAATAGTCTCTCTCAGACTGCTAAAATAGATTATATTATGAATTTCAAAATGGCGGCCATTTCAGTTTTCAGGTCCCTGGATGGGAGGCCTATAGAATGTTTTAGGGGATAGAAAAGGTGCCAGATCCAATTTACTGAAAGAATAAAATGTAAAAATTTATTATGGCCACCGACTATATATTTTTCAAATGCCACTTTAGTTACTTGCGTTGTACGACCAGCCTGAAGTACTATATTGTTTTCCCACTTTTGTACAGCGGGTTGTCCGTCTAATAAATAAATAAGTTCTCAAACTATAATCTTGAAACTCAGTATGAACATTTTTTTTTCGAGTGCATGTATATGAACTAGAAACTGCAAACGGAGTTTCCGAAATTAAAATTTTAGGAGAGTTTGCTTTGCTAATATTTGCTTGATAACCTCCACGCACAGGCCTGAGGCCCATGTGGGGGGGGGGGCAAATGCAAGGTAAAAAGAGGCCGCCACCCTCTTTTAAAAGAAAAAAAAGAAAAATATATATGAATTTCAATTTAAAAATGTACTATTGTTTATCAATTAATCTTATCAGTAGCTGAGTCACCCTACCTTTAATGTGGATGAGAAACGCTTGGGACGTAGGTTTTTGGTCAAGGGATTTACAATCTACTTTTTCTTACAGTTTTCGGTCTAATTTCAAAAACGCGATAAATTCAGATTGACCTTAAGTCGAAAACCCGCTCTGAGCATCTTTTTTTTATATCTCGGGTTATCCCTCATTTGCTGGATTGGCAAATGGGAGGAAACTAATGCGTACCATATTTGCTAGTTAATCACGAGAGAATCATTTTTAGAGTAAACCTTGCACATCCTCGTTTAAATCTAGGGTGGAATTACCAGATGCACCTTAAGTGTGTAATGCATGCCCATGGCTCAAATCAGTTCGTTTGTTTTATTACTGTCAAAAATTACACATGACGTAATATGATTTAATTAAAACTAGTTATCCTTTCAGCGGGCGAAGCTACGGGTATATCTGCTAGTAGTATACAGTATATATATATATTAAATTCCCCTATTCATGTAACTAGAAAGCTTTAGAATAAGCTACAATCAGAAAAAATTAATATATACAGGGTGTGCATTAAAAACGTTTCAGGATTTCAGGAGATTATTCCTTACATCAAAACTAAGAAAAAAGTTCCTATTAACATGGGTCCTAAAATTCTCGGTTAAACGTCTGTCAGTCTGTATGTGTTTTTAACATAATTTTGCATAACTTTGGAACTACTAAAGATAACAACTTCAAACTTGGGACGTATGTGCTGAGTAGTAGGACCTACTTTGGTGCGGAGAATCAAGTTTTTACTTTCTACCATTTCGAAATGGCAGCCATTTTTATATTTTAAAATTTAATATCTTAAAAACCGTAAATTTTACAAAAATTGTACATGAGACAAAAAAGTTAAGCAATTTTGTTTCCTACAAAACGATATAAAGATTATTAAAATAAAACGACAATTTATCAGAGTTATTGCAGTTTTGCTGGTAGAATTCATGCAAATTTGCTATAGCTGCCATAAAACAAGCATGTATTCTGTTAGAAAAATTGTAATAACTCTATTAAATGTAGTTGGATCTTAATAATCTTTATATCGTTTTTTAGGAAACAAAATACGTAGCACAGCTTTTTTCACTTGTACAGTTTTTGTAAAATTTACGGTTTTTAAGATATTAAGTTTTAAAATATAAAAATGGCTGCCATTTTGAAATGGTACAAAGTAGAAACTTGATACTCCGCACCAAAATAGGTCCTACTAGTCAGCACATACTTCCCAAGTTTGAAGTTGATATCTTTAGTAGTTCCAATGTTATGCAAAATCATGTTGAAAACACATACAGACCGACAGACGGATAACCGAGCATTTTAGGACCCATGTTTATAGGAATTTTTTTCTTAGTTTTGATGTAAGGAATCACCTCTTGAAATCCTGAAACGTTTTTAATGGACACCCTGTATAAGGTATATTACTTTTACTCACATTCAACTTTAATGTGTAGTAGCTATTAAAACGCAGTTTTAATTGTTATTGGTTTTTAAAATGAAAACTAAAGCACGATTTTTTATCACCGTGAGCAGACTGAACAATATCCATAGAATAAGAACATTATTTCAAAAACAACTTATTGAAAAGGACGTAGATGATAAATTAGTCAAAGGAAAAATTTGAATTCATGAAAACTGTTAAACTTAAACTTATTTTTATTGAACATTTGCGTATAGTAGCTAATTGAACTAATTCCCCCTTATTTATTGACTTCAGGTTTATTAGCAATTATTACCAATACAAATACTCCTCTTTATTTTTAATCAGTTTTGTATTGCATTTAAAAGTATAATTTGTACGATTGGAAGGAACAATATTTTTAATTTGATTTTGTTAAGGTTTTTAAGCGATATAAGATGAGGCAAAAGTTACCACTAAATTATAATTAATTTTAAGACCATTAAAATTTCCATTTGAGTTTTTTTACCGGAGTTTAAAAACCTGAAGCATTTCATGCGTTCTTAAAAAATGCGGCTATAATTAAAAATAAATTAAAACTCAGTTATAATACGCGTTTATAACAACCTGCGTATTTTGAAATCATTCTCAAATTCTGCTCTTTAAAGATAAAAGCTCGCAACAATGGTCGTGTTTGTTCAAAAAGTAAAAAGGGAAGTAAGACCACGGTTATATTCAATATCTGATTCTGATACTGCTGTATAATCAATACGCAAGGGACATTCCAATTTTTCTTTATGAATTAAATATTTAAAAAATTCTAAGTAAAAGAATTATAGGACTAAGCGATTAGTAGACTTGTTTTAAGCTATTTTCTGTAATTTAAAGTTGTGGAATGTAATATCAAACGATCTGTTACATTCGAATACAGTCATATTAAAACGATTGTTTTATTGATGTGCACGAGAATCACTTATAAAGGTAATCCAAGTCATTTGCCTGTTTTTTATTTTTGTTATACCTCAGCTTTTAAGAGGCGATTTTTGCGCTAAACGATTCCCTACTAAATGTTAACTCGTGTGGTTGAAAGTAATAAGCTATCCCGATGGAAACGGTATGCAAATTTAGTTATTGTGTAAATTCTACACAACGTTTGATTAGGGCTTTAAGCTTAAAGGATTATCAGTTTTCCTCCAAAGACACCCTTTAAAGGCCAAAAGCACTATAGTGGCTTTTCACACCCTTACGGTACTTTGAAATGCTAATAACCATCTCTCCTTCATATCGCTTCACCTTTGTTCATTACAAACTATAATTTCATATAAAATGTTTATCTTATTGTCTAAATTGTTGGACTTTTAACGCACTAGTAATAGTTTAAGGATTTATCTTTTAAATAGCAGTTAATTTACCACATATATAGTCTATGTAGTACATAAAAAATCCCTCCTTAACACTGTAACTTACATAGTCAACAAATATTGTGTTTTATCCAATATTGTGATAAAACATTATTCAGTTTTATTCAGCGTGTTTTTTATGTATGAAGGGTCAATATATTTACCTTTAGTTTAATGCAGCGTGCTGACTAAAAACAATTCTACAGCATCGTTCTCAGAGACAATTCTGAAGCTGTCATCCAAACCATGACGAATATTGAAGATCAAAGTACAGCTCGTGATAAACAGTAAGGTAATCAGACGAATAAAATTCAAAAGCAAAAAGCCATGCACCCCTAATGCAAATATCATAATGAAAATTAAAGCTTAAGTAGCCGATACTAACCTGATTATCACGACAGCTGACTAAGTGAACACCTTGGTTATAATGAATAAAACAGATTATAAATGATAGTATATACTTTATATATGTGATCCAAATAGAAAAACTAAACAAAGACCCTACAGTGTCCTACACAAAGGAAATCAACAAAGCCATATCTAGTAGCAAACATTTGTTATCATAAAACGATGTCAGATATTTGAAACCAATCAATCCTCATGCCCCTCAACTCAAAGGTTTACCGAAACTACATACAGGCGATAAGCCCATAAGGCTACTAGTAAACTACATGACTGCACCCACCTACAAATTAGATAATAAGCTAGAATTTTTAAATACCCCCGGTGCAGCAGTCCTGCATACTCAGTGAATTTTAAATGCAAAATAATACATTTCAATCCATCCCAGCGAGATATGAGTGTTTTTGTAAGCTCCTTAAGAATAACATGGGAAATGAGCATGTAGGTTTGCTGCAACAGGTATGTTGAACTGGGTGTTTTTATTTCAATACTTAATAGATCTGAATTAGAATAAGCCATATACCAAGTTTTATCGAAGTATATATGTTGATAAATAAGGAGGATATAGATTTTTTTATATTCCCCATAAGGATGATAAGGGGAATAAATGTGCAGGTTTGCTGCCACAAAAATATAAATATCAGGGATTTTAGACTATTGTACATTAGACTTCATCTAGGTGAAGCCACAAACCACGTTTTATTGAGATATGTTGGGAAGTAAGAGGGAGATAGAATTTTACTTATTTCCCATAAAGTTAAAATTGGGACAACGTACTGTGTGTACCACTTTCAATATCTCGGTAACCAATGGACGAAAACTATCAAACGTTCCTCTTAAAGAAAAACACCGTTTTTCTTTTATTGAATTGAGCTTATATATTGTTATCCTTAATCTGTACAAACTATCAAAATCTTAAAATACTTCTTCTAATGGTAGTGTGACTTGAATAAGTTATATGTCAGTGTACCTTAGACACTGTAAAGTATTAGTTATAAGAAAGTGTAAATTTTGCAATTATTTATTTTATTCTGTTCAATGTATTTAAGTATTTTATGTGACTGTTTATTTAGTTATGAGTAAAGATCATACAAATTTATATAGTTTTCTAACAAACTTATAACACTGTATAAAATTAAAAACTTTGTTCAGTTTTAATGTGCATGTACTCTAAATTACAACTGCCAAGAACATAAATCTTAGGATTTGATTCCAGTAATTCTGGCTTAACTAGCTCTGGTTAACATAAAGTAGTTTAGTTAAAACCTACTAATTAATTACATAAACAAAATAACAGAAAATATGTAAACTGTATACATATACTGAAAATAAATTATTAAATTGAAGCAAAATAATCGCCCCCAACACCAGTCAAAAACATACAAAAATGGCCACTTTGATTTAGTAGGTTTTATCTTTAGTTAGATAAAATATTTTTATTGATTTGTTTTCCTTCCTTACATTCTGTATTGTATGCATTCAATGAAAAACATTTACCTGCATACGTGTTAGTTCATATGTATTTATATCGTTATGTTCAGCCATATGAAAGTAATAAGGAAAATCCAAAACATTAGTGCTAATTAAAATAAAATACTTTACAATTTAAAATAATATATTCTATAATATATACATGTGGAAAAAATTGTCCTTAGCTCACAGTATATTATTTCTTAGACAGTGTCTCCAGTACTCACCTGTTGAGTCGCGAGAGGGTGCCGGAATGCACTGAGCGCCCCGACGCCAGCGCCCGCCGCGACGCGCCACCCCATTGGTCCACTCCGAGCATTGTTGTCCCCCTTTTCCCTCCCCCTCAAACACCTACCAGGGCACCTTGGTATGTGGGTCGACGGCATGAGGACTTCTTCAACTCAATATAAAGTGATATTTGGTGTCTATACCTTCTTATGTGTTTTTGTCAAGCCGAAAATGCTGTGTACTCTGGTGCTTGATGTATCAATGGGTTTTGATTTACATATGTTGCGGTTTAAGAGAACATATTTTTGATTGCTTCTAGAAGCGTAAAATAACTTAGTTTCCAGAGGCAAGAAAAAATCCTCTCCTCCCCATTATCAGTTGATCATACTTGATTAAATTTAGAAATACCCCTTTAAATAAACCCTTGAAACTATCTAGATGAAACCAAAATTGGTTATTAGTAGTAGATGGTAGCCTGTTGGTCCCATTAGTCCCATCTTGAAAGAAACAGAAAAATGTATGAAGGAAACGCTTACCTTATCATTTTAACTTGGTGTAAAACCTACAGTGTAGATGTAATATGTGATTAGAAATAATTAGTCCATCTTGTGATTTGCAAAAACTTCACAGTTCAAAAACATTTGTTCCAGTGAGTGAAGCCGCTGTGGATCTTTTCCGGATACGTATACCACCATTACAAATTTACCTTTATGCTTGATTTTTGACCGAGTACCATAAACTAGGTCAAATAATTGTTATTAATCGTTTCCAAATGGAAATTCCTTGTAAGAATATTTTACCTGCGGTTTCGTTATCTTATCTACCGTTATCTCTGTATAGATGCGATAAGCCAGCGTCTGGCCGTCTAGCGGTCCCACTTTCAGTTGGTTAGGTTAGGTTAGGTTGGGTTAGGTTAGGTTAGGTTAGGTTAGGTTAGGTAATCTTGATTTTAATAAGTTAGGTTAGACTAACTTAGGTTAGGTTGGTTAGGCCTAACCTAACTTAGGTAAGTTAGGTTAGGCTAATCTAACCTAACCTACTAAAATCAAGATTGAATTGGTTTTCGACCGATCACCATAAACTAATTCCTTGTAAGAATGTTTTACTTGCGGTTTCGTTATCTTATCAACCTAATTTGTTAACTTAACTTAAAAAATCAAGCTTGAAAACAAGCCTGAATCAGTGGTATTCGTATAACGGAAAAGATCCGCCGATGTTACCGGCTAGTTTTACTGTATGATTTAAATTTATTTCAAGTCGGCTCTATAATACATCTGAGTTAAATTAATTTCATTAAAGCAACACGAGAACGTTTTATTGATTAAAAAAAAACGAAACGAAAAAAAAACAAACGAAAGCTGTAGAACAACACGATGATACGGAGTCTTTGAGTTTTTACGTATCATTACATTACATTATATAGTATTCTTGGTAAATGTTTTCATCAGAAAGTAGCATAAAAATTAACATACCCTGGTTATTTAATAAAGGGAGAGGTTTTAAGAATCAACTATTTTTATTGGTCTATTAAAAAAGAGTTAACATTATTTTTAAAGAAGGTGTACTGTCAATGGGCCGAAATATTTCCCACGTTTTCCTTTCAGACCACATTAAGATATTAATCTTTCCTCTCAGCAATTTATTAAAATGCGCACTTACTAAAAGTATACGCCTTTAAATTCTTATTATTTGATGTTTTGCTACTCATCACTATAATAATATATACTATATATGATATTATATCAAATATATAATAACAATATACCGTGTTTTGCTACTCATCAGTTGCCTTCCGGCTGCCGATGAGTGGGGAGCTCTTGATAAGAGCTCGCCGTCTTATCTAACTGCGGGCTGATTCCTGCTCAGTGGCGTGCACGTGCATTAGTTTTTGCCAGAACATATATATTTATTTTTTGGTAACTGTCGTAATGCTGTGAATTAGTATGTCTAACAACGTTTTCCATTAGAATCAGTCTTGTGAGTGCAATTCTTGGGAAAATGACGTGCGAAAAGTGCAAACTGGAGCTTTCGGGCCGTGACGCCGTCGCGAAATGTGCCGACTGTAATCAATTGTTTCATGTAGCTTGTGCTAAAAACTATAACAAATCTAACAAGACCTGGAAATGTGAATCTTGTAAGGATGAAAGTGCATCGGGGATATCGTCGAAGAGCACGGGCGACTCTGGTGAGGACAAAAGACTTACATTAGAAGCAATAAACTCTGTGAAATTGGAGTTGGGTGTTAAAATAGAAGACATGCAGGGGTCTATAGACTCTTTAAGAGATGATTTAAAATCATTGTCATCAAAAGTTGCAAAAATCGAGGGCAGTCAGAAACAACTGAGCGCCAGATGCGACAAGCTCGAGCAGGCCGACGTGGCGCGGGTCGACGAGACGTGACAACTACGTCTGTTCGGCTGTTCGAACTACAGCTCCTGGACCTCGAACAACACTCGTGATGTGCTAACTTAGAAATACTCGGCCTTCCGGCTACTGGAAACGAAAATATATTTTCACTGCTAAGCAATCTCGCGCGGTCCATCAATGTTCCCTGCAAAAATGAAGATATCTCTATTGCGCACCGTCTTCGACTTTTTTCCAGTAATCACGTCCACCCACCAATTATCGTCCAGTTTGTCTCCCGGACCTTTAAGGAAACGTGGCTGCGAGCTTCGAGGTAGAAGCGGACCTTGAGGGCGTCGGAGGTTTCGAGTAACATCCCTTCCAGCGCGGTGTTCGTCAACGAACAACTCACCCCCAACAACAAGGCGCTACTCAGACCGTCGCCTCTACAGGGAGAAGAAGGTCCACTTCGCGGGGTTCATCAATGGGAAGGTGATCGAGAAGGCCAAGGAGGGCGAAGACGCCGTCAGAATGGTGGAGTAGGGTGATCTCGATCGTTTCGATAAGTGATTTTTGTCTGAACAATAATAAGAGGGTATGTTGACTTAACTTATCTTCATTTATTTCTAGTTGTTTTTTTTCTCTCTCTCTCTAATAAACATGGTGATTTAAAAAATATTTTCTTATACATTTCATTTAGTGTAACTTTTTAAGCGAATTTCCCCTATAGGGAAGAAGCTGTTACCGTAGTACTCATGGTAAGACCTAAGCCCGAGACCATGATAACTTTTCGTTTTGGGGCCCCCAGAAGCTAAAAACACTATTCGTTCATTTTCATACATATATATATATATATATATATATATATATATAGATCTATATATATATATATATATATATATATATATATATATATATATATATATATAGGTGTCTTTAAGCACGATAGCGGCCGTAAAAATGGCCCGATCGGGATGAAATTTGGCTCAGACCTGTAAAGTAGTAATTATTCGGACGAGTTCGGAAACCAGCCCGATCGGACTACCGGAAGGGGGGGTAAAGGGGGGCAAACTCCCCTAAAAATGGGTTTTTTGAGTTTTTTACATAGTTTTTTTCAATCTAACTTTTGATGGCACCATTGAATTCAGCTCAAAAAAACAAACAATTTAGTATTTTGAATCACTGCTCTATGTCCATTGGTTACCGAGATATTGAAAGTGGTAAACACTGTACGTTGTCCCAATGTTAACCTTATGGGGAATAAGTAAAATTCTATATCTCGCTTATTTCAAAACATTGTGATTTCGACTAAGTGTTTATTGTGAAAAAATATATAATTTATATTTCACACTTCAATTTATAAATAAAGTTAAATATCTTATGATTTGTCTTTGTTTTTAATAAATGTATGTAAGGGTAGGTATATTTGTATTTCCTTCTATTAAGTCGAAGGCGATCTAGGTTTTTTTAAGCGAATTTCCCCTAAAGGGAAGAAGCTATTACCGTAGGTCTCATGGTAAGACTTAAGCTCGGGACCACTATAACTTTTCGTTTTGGGGCTCCAGAAGCAAAAAACACTATTCGTTTGAATTTATATATATATGTGTGTGTGTGTGTGTGTGTGTGTGTGTGTGTGTGTGTGTGTGTGTGTGTGTGTCTGTTAGCACGATAGCGGCCGCAAAAATGGTCCGATCTTTATGAAATTTGGTACGGACATGTAAAGTGGTAATCAATTGGACGAGTTCGTGAACCAGCCCGATCGGACCACCGGAAGGGGGGGTAAAGGGGGATAAACCCCCAAAAATGGGTTTTTTATTTTTTTACATAGAAAAATATAATTTATCGAATTTTTATGGGCACCATTGAATTCAGCTCAAAAAAACAAACAATTTAGTATTTTGAAACACTGCTCTATGTCCTTAGGTTACCGAGATATTGAATGTGGTAAACACAGTACGTTATCCCAGTGTTAACCTTATGGGAAATAAGTAAAATTCTATATCTCGCTTATTTCTCAACATATCTCAATAAAACTTGGTAAATGGCTTCTTCTAGTTCAGATCTACTAAATAATGAATTAAAACCACCCAGTTTTAATATACTCGTAGCAGCAAACCTGCATACTCATTCCCCATGTTATTCTTATGGAGCTTTCAAAAACATGTCAAATCTTGCTATGTTGGATTGAAATATGTTGTTTTGCATTTGAAATTCGCTGAGTATGCAGGTCTGCTGCAACGGGGGTATTTAAGTTACACATTCTACCCTGATACAGTCGCAAAAATAACATTTATTTTTAGGTAAATCATCAATAGTATTTTTCAATTCTTGATGTCATTTAAACGTTTCTCTCAGCCTCTTTTTATTTCTACTTGTTATGTATGTTGGGAAGTTAAGCACACTGATAAAAGTTTGTATAAGTTAATTTAGTGAATTTTTGGCAAATAAATAAATACATTATGTTATCAGTTAATCATAGATTTTTGTTTATTTTGTCACTGGGCAGGAGGATGTGCGTAGACGATGAGGACTTTTTTTGATTCTGCAATCGATGATAACAATGTCGTTCTCGGTCTCGATTGTGCGGAATTGGACACGATGGACCAGTTCTCAAATTTTTTCAATCTTGGTGATACTGTTTTTGTCGATAGCTTAAAAATATTTCACTGTAATATAAGAAGTTTTTCTAAAAATGTTGATGAGATGCTGATCTATCTTCAGTCACTTAATTCAATGTTAGATATAATTATATTTTCTGAATGCTGGTTGAGAGGTTTGGGAGGGGAGGTGAACATAGAGGGATTTTATTTATTTAAAACAGAAACGCAATTAAATCAAAACGACGGAGTCATATTATACGTTAACAAAAGACTAACTACTACTTATGACCAGATTGCACCAGGAAACGTTTACGGACTTTCTCTTAATTTTAGCTTTGCAAATGAACAATTCAACATATTATCTGTTTACAGAACCTTCGACAGTGACTTGGACTCTTTTTTAGATGCGTTAGGAAACTATTACTCGAATATTAGCAAATATAAAATGTGTATACTTATAACAGTTACTCTTTCAGTTTGAGTTACATGAAATGGACGTGTTATTTCCCAGTAAGATTTCAATGCAAAGTGTTGGGTTTATGTTGTTAAATAGAGGTTGAAGTGGCTTGTACAACGCTGCCCACCTTCCTCTCTTGCTCCTGAGCTAAAAGCACTCAATGTAAGACCCGTATATTTCAACAATCGTGGCCAACAATCGAGTGGAGCTATAGAGATATTTTTCATCTTTCTCCTTGAATGATTAAGCTGCATGAAAATTAAGTAGAATATTTTATTATTGTTTAAGGCTTATTGGGTAAATATGATTATACGGCTTATTACGTAATCAAAAGATGATGAGTGAAGAATATTTATTTTCTCCATACGAATTAGCCGATAGAAATGTATTTAGACGATTTCAATAATACACATCCTTTTATAAAATATTAATAATTATAACACGCCAAGAAAGTCATTGAAATCAAGTAAATTAAGATAGCCTCTCGTATGGAGTATAAGTTTATGTGGAACATAAAGGGCTTCTTCATAGTTCTCCATCTTGCGGCCGAGTTGACTGGCGCCGAAGGTTTCAATATCTGCTCGGCCACGAGCGGCACGCCGACAATGCCATTCACAGCTAGATTAAAACTGAGGTATGCCCGATGCCACCCTTCCTCCTTACTGCAACGTTTTACTCTGTTGGAAAATGGTTCAATACCTCATTGTATTTTAATCGTAACGTATTCCCCTTTTTTTCTTCGTAAGGTATGATGAAAATTTAACAATTATTTTAAACTATCGAAAGTTAAATTCGTTAATTTGAAAATGGATTCAAGTTTGTTGCTTTTAACTTATTAGAGCGGTCACTCCAGAATATTTTTTTATAATTTTTCAACTTAAGTTTGGAACTATGAGATTTTTTGGGTACAGTTGGAGCACATAAACCACTAAAAAACTTAAATTTCAGATTTGAAACATAAAAACTTTATTTTTGAACACCTGACACTTTTTTTACCTTTAAAAAAAGGTATTAAAACACCAATTGCATATTTTAATTCCATTATATATGTATAATATGGGGAGACAATTCTAAAAAGGTTAAATGACAACACATTTCTCCAGTTCCAAAAGCAAACCGTATGTACTGTAACGGTAAGTAAGAAACATGAGGAACCAATAGGACGCCTTTAATTTGGGAGGTCCAATTATCAGTTTAATCCAACAATTTTAATATATAAGAATGAGTTCGGGAGACTGTCAATTGCACTTACAGATATGAAAAATGAAACTCAAGAAATTCGCATCTTTCTGTCATAGGCCGATGCCACCGAACAGGCCGATGCGGTCAGTAGAATAACTGAGAATCAACAATCAACGAT
Organism: Flexamia atlantica; assembly: GCA_035578135.1. Lineage (NCBI taxonomy): Eukaryota > Metazoa > Arthropoda > Insecta > Hemiptera > Cicadellidae > Flexamia > Flexamia atlantica. The sequence continues at coordinate 2,763,931 of JAQJVK010000008.1, read as the reverse complement.
TGGGGGAGTGTTAAACCTGTTTGGAGGTCCAGTCAGTTTCACGTATGTCTAACAAATTTTTAAAAAATACAGACGAAAATTACAGATAAAGGTTTTATTTCTCTGCTGTCATAAGGTCCTTATAAGGTTGAGAATTCATCGCTTATGATTTATTTTAAAACCAATTAAACTGTAAATTTTTAGCATAGATTAGGTGTTTACATAAAATACATAGAAAATCCAGTTAGAAATTGAATTCTGTATTATTTCCCTGTTTTGTTCCGAAAGTCAGTGTGATACTACTTACAGTAATGTTCTATTTAAATTCAAAAGCAACAAGAACATAGAGAAATTCTATGGAAATTATGGATACCGTTAGTGGGATAAATCAATAAATAATTTCTGTCAAAGCTAAACGCTCGCCTTTATTAGGCCTACATAATATTTTAATGGATATTCTTTAAAAAATTTTTCCTGAAGTTTTGAATTAATTGTTTACAATCTCTAATACAAAAGCGACTATCAGAAATATGAAATTTTCACTGAACAATGTACAAACAAGGAATTAATGAACTGACGAACGGATTTTCATCTCTCTTATATGCTTGCCGAAATACTTGATGTGAATCAGAAATGTCTGTTGAAAGATTGTCTGTAATATATATCGTAAAATAACTGTATTTGTCTTTGTTTTCTATCTTTCTACCTGATGTGGTTTTCATTATCCCATCGAAAAATAATAGTCTTAAATTTTGTTTTACATACTTATTTGGAAAACGCTTTGCAACAGGAAATATAACAATCAACAGGTGGACATTTCACCCCACAAACGGCCGCAGTCGCCCCTTTCTTACATGGAGACCCTGAGCTCATGAATGGACTATTCCGTCAGGTATTGATCAGAGCCTGCGCCTTGCGCCAAAACACGACTTGGACCCGACCGTCCGGCGACATGGCAGATCTTGGACCCAACCTGGCTTCATCCTCGTTACCTTTGTGAAATAGATGTGAAAATCATACTGGTTTTGACAGTTTCATTACTAGTTTTACAGATTGCTAGGAACTCGTGTGGGGAAAGCCTAGAGTCCAGTTTGATTGCCGTCTCTGCCTTCGTCTCCGTTCCGTGACCGTCGTGACGGCCTGAGCTACAGGTGGTGGTTTGAAGAGGTAAGTCGACATCTGGAATCAAATACTTTGCCCTGAATTCGGTAATTGTTTTGAACTGTGATAGGGCAGATTCAATTAGACGTGAAATAAAGATATTGAATGTATGTCAAAATGTTAAGAGATAAATTCTGAAGATAACGTGTGTTTCAGTATTTGTTAGTAGAATAAAAGAGACCATACTGTAAATGTTTTTGTTGACTTAGCAAATTTTTATTAAAAGATCTATAACATTGGTTTTCGCTTTTGTGTTTAGTTATGTATATTACTTATTTTCGGATATGGGGTTTCAATGAGTTGTGGTTGATAAACGTAATGTGTAAGACATGTTAAACATAACTAAACGAAAAAAATGTATTTAAAAGTTAGAACGATATTTCCACAAAAAACCGTTTTAATCAATCAGTGATTCGATGGCTCGATATTTTTTGTATAAGTGCCACATGCCAAGTGATTGCAAGAAAGTTATTTTGCACGAAATTCGAATATAGTATAAAATTGTTACAGCTATAAATTAAACGTTAAAGATAAAATATTATTTGAACAAATTCAAAATTCGAATAGTGGCTATGTTCTTTAGCTCTACCACAGTTTCTACTCTTTAACATTTTCATAAATATGATTTGGCAACCAAGTTAAAAAATCAGATTATTATCAGCTTTATTATTTAGTGAAAAAGATGAACCCTATATATGGGATGTATTTATTTTTATAAATTAAGTTAACAAGAAAAAGTTGATTTCAAATACGAAAACAAAATTTCCTAATACATCAAAACACATATATTAAAATAGACATTGTAAAAAAAGTGTTACACTCAGGACACTAGGAAAATATCAACTGGCAAAAATGCAATAATCAGTTTCATGTACAAACAATATTTTTCTTCTCTAAAACTGATTTATTCATAGTAACCTAGTTTTAATTCTAAAATTGAGCATGCTCTTTTTAGAACGGATTATTCTAATCGCTGTGGTAGATGAAGTCTGTTGTATGTTTGGAGCCTTAGGACGCCGACTTCTTTTAAGGACGTGCGCTTTATCAGGGAATTTTTAACTGTATTAAACTTTTTGTAATGAGTCGGGATTATGTTTTACTTCTCGATATTATGTAAACACTTAGACTTTAGCTCAAACATACAATCTAAAAATAAACTTCGGGATATGTGATGAACTCAGGTGTTTCTTACTTACACATTTTCTTATGTAAATTTATCCTGGATATTTTGTGCAGCCTGATTGTAGTATGAAATTATTTAACAGTGTGTTTTGTGGTTTATATTTAACCAGATGCCCGAGGTGGGGAGCGGCAGCGGCGGCGGCGGCGGCGGCGGGGGGTGCGAGAGCGCGGAGGCTCGCGACCCCCTCATGATGGACGAGCCCGACCTCAGCATCTTCGAGAACAAGACCGGCCTGGGCGAGGACATGAAGTTCCTGTTTGTCGCAGGTAGTCAGCCATGCCCGAGGTGGGGAGCGGCAGCGGCGGCGGCGGCGGCGGGGGGTGCGAGGGCGCGGAGGCTCGCGACCCCCTCATGATGGACGAGCCCGACCTCAGCATCTTCGAGAACAAGACCGGCCTGGGCGAGGACATGAAGTTCCTGTTTGTCGCAGGTAGTCAGCCATGCCCGAGGTGGGGAGCGGCAGCGGCGGCGGCGGCGGCGGCGGGGGGTGCGAGGGCGCGGAGGCTCGCGACCCCCTCATGATGGACGAGCCCGACCTCAGCATCTTCGAGAACAAGACCGGCCTGGGCGAGGACATGAAGTTCCTGTTTGTCGCAGGTAGTCAGCCATGCCCGAGGTGGGGAGCGGCAGCGGCGGCGGCGGCGGCGGGGGGTGCGAGGGCGCGGAGGCTCGCGACCCCCTCATGATGGACGAGCCAAACCTCAGCATCTTCGAGAACAAGACCGGCCTGGGCGAGGACATGAAGTTCCTGTTTGTCGCAGGTAGTCAGCCATGCCCGAGGTGGGGAGCGGCAGCGGCGGCGGCGGCGGCGGCGGGGGGTGCGAGGGCGCGGAGGCTCGCGACCCCCTCATGATGGACGAGCCCGACCTCAGCATCTTCGAGAACAAGACCGGCCTGGGCGAGGACATGAAGTTCCTGTTTGTCGCAGGTAGTCAGCCATGCCCGAGGTGGGGAGCGGCAACGGCGGCGGCGGCGGCGGGGGGTGCGAGGGCGCGGAGGCTCGCGACCCCCTCATGATGGACGAGCCCGACCTCAGCATCTTCGAGAACAAGACCGGCCTGGGCGAGGACATGAAGTTCCTGTTTGTCGCAGGTAGTCAGCCATGCCCGAGGTGGGGAGCGGCAGCGGCGGCGGCGGCGGCGGGGGGTGCGAGGGCGCGGAGGCTCGCGACCCCCTCATGATGGACGAGCCCGACCTCAGCATCTTCGAGAACAAGACCGGCCTGGCCGAAGACATGAAGTTCCTGTTTGTCGCAGGTAGTCAGCCATGCCCGAGGTGGGGAGCGGCAGCGGCGGCGGCGGCGGCGGCGGGGGGTGCGAGGGCGCGGAGGCTCGCGACCCCCTCATGATGGACGAGCCCGACCTCAGCATCTTCGAGAACAAGACCGGCCTGGCCGAAGACATGAAGTTCCTGGCGTCCATGCCCGAGCTGTGTGATGTCACGTTCCTCGTGGGCGAGACCAGGGAGCCGGTGTGCGCCGTCAAGGCGGTGCTGGCGGCCCGCAGCCGGTAACGCTCCGAGTTCATCTTTTTTTTACATTTCACTTGATTTTTAATAAACATCCTTTATTTTCTGTTATCCTGAAAGGATAATTTTGTGAGGCATCTGTGGGTCATAGTGCTGGCTATACCAGACGATTGGCAGTTAAATATTGTCTTTCAGTTACAATGTAAAAAATTAAAATTGCAAAATTACCAAATTGTATAAGTTTGTTTTGGTGGTTTATAAATTACAGTTGCTCAGTCAAAAACTTGAATTGGAAGGTAGTAATTTCAGTACTTCTTACTTATTTTAAGTCCTCTATTGAAAGGTTCATATTAATAAAAATCAATCATCTTAAACGTTTGGTTTACCTTTGGATTTTTTGGTTGTGTTTTGTTGATTTTATGAGATGTTTGGTTGGTTTTATTGTTTTATTTTTGTAAACTTTTTCGGTTTTGTTTATGTTTTTAGAATTTTGTTCTCATCAAAAACAAATTTTAAATTAATTAACCGGTAAGGTTGGAGGGATTTAAGAATTAGATCCACTTGCCTACCCAAGATAAATTTTTAAAGTCATCCTGCATGTGAATAAAGTGAGATTATAAAATTTAATAAGTGCTGTAAATACATTCGATGGACTTCAGAACTGTGTCCCTATTTCAGACAGATGAAACAGCTACAAATAAAATATTTACCTACCACTCCTAACAAAATATCAAAAATCCTTGTTTTCTTAAAATATTAAATTTTTATTTTTAATTGCCTAAGGTATTAAATGCCATCATGAGGATTTCGGCATAAGATTAATTGTTAACTTGCTGCAGATACTCTTACTTGGTTGGCATGAAACTTCTGTTTTGGTTTGAAATTAGAGGAATGGCATTCTTATGTGGTATTTTTATTTTTATAATTGAGGCATCTAGATTGTACAAATACTTTGGTAATTTTATAAAATTATTTTACATAACATAATTACAAAACATTTTACTTTTTTTTTCTTTTTATAATTCGTGGTTTCAGTAAACTAAAATTTAAGGAGTATGAAAACGTTTAATCCTGTACTGAAACTAGGCTTAAAATACCTACCTCGTTAGGTGACCATTTAAAGTAATGAATAATTTGTTAGATCGAATTCCCATTAATAAGAGAGGGCCACTTAACGTCTGAGCAAAGTATACTTGTCAGAATTTGTTCAGTCGAATTCTCTAACACTCTTCCACTATGGTGTTAATGTAAATAAAATATATTTATGTAGTATACTGAAGACAAATTATAAGTTTTATACTTGTATTTGTTTTCAAAATAGAATATAAAATATTGCCTCAAAAAATTCATATGGTTTTAAAAACAAGGTAGGTATAGTAATGCAAGTTTAATGCAATTTTCAAATTACTTTCACTTCTTAATCTTTATTATTTAAACATGCATAAAAAACATGAAAACACAACTTTTTATGTGAAAATTACAAGAAACATTAATAGAATAACAGGACCTTTTTTGTATATTAAAGTTTCAGCATCACATTATAAATATAATATGTGTTAAAATTAAAATTATAAATACTATGGAATTGAATGACAAAGTTAGATGCTAATGTAAATAAATATTTAAAACTTGAAAGCATGAAAAAGCTTTTGCGTTGATTTTACTGTTTGCCATGTTATTATTAATATTTATTGAACTTTGCTTATGTTTTTTAACGTTTCAAAATATTTAATTTTTATTGCTATTACATTAAGTGTGATTAGGACTATATGGTTAACAATTTATTTATCTCATTAAATAAATGAACCCTACATGTTGCAGTAAGGTCAAAGTAATAAGTTTAAACGGAATATGCCATATACTAAAAGTATTCATTAAATTATATGACAGATTAAAAAAAATTTCCATGTACAATAAAATGGGGAACCCCTGAACCTGAACATATGTTTTATTAGTTGGTTGCAGTTATCATGAAAACCTCTTCCACCAAAGCCTTAAATTTTGAGTAGGTTCCACAACGCCAGCAGGTTAGTACATATCTTCAAATTGCAATTGATGTGGAATGGTTTTTTACACATACCACATACACAGACATTTGTTAAAATCATATTTTTAGATAATTAATAAAAAATCCCTTGTATTTTTTAAAACCCTGTGAAAATGACAATATGGTCATAGTTTTAGTTTTGAAATATTCTTCGTAGTAATTCATTCTACATGGGAAAAATTGAATTATAAGGTTTTTAAGGTTATTCAATGCTGGTATGTGTAAAAAAATTGTGTGTATACAAAAAATAATAATGAACAGTAAAAGCAAAAGTGTATGTTCGGTGTTGCACCTGCTGTTTTGTGTAGCATTTAAATGGTTCTCGGACTCATCTACTGTAAACCCTGTGAATCTATTATTGTCTTTATTTTTATAAGCAGTTCGTATTGCTGAGATTACAATGATTTAAAGGTGTAGGAGAAAAAGTATGCAGCCAAAAAGTTAACTAACATATCAAATGCTTAAACTTAAATTTCAACAGTTTAGAGTGAAATGGAACTACAATAAAGAACAGGTTTATAGATTCCAACGAAAAGTATATTTTTATCTAATGGTAATGGTAATACTGTATCATTGATTATTTACTATACGTGTGTATAAAATGTATCCTTATTTTTATATATTTCCTGCTCTTAAGCTTAGGTTGACCAAACTACAAGAATGTTCTCATCAATCGTGAAGGTTTTGGAATTGATGGCTTCAGAAAGTGTGTATTTAACTAATTACGTTATCATAGCATAAACAACATTTGAAATTCTACCTGATTCATCACTATCAATTCATCATTTAATTTTTACTCTAGTTCCCTTCCCTCTACATTTTCTGATTAATAGCCTGAGATGTTTTTTATCAAAATTTCCATTAAAATTTCCCATAAACTTTTATAAAATGGAGGTTCTACAAAAATCAAATATTTTAAATAAATATATATACTACCACAAGTTTATTTAAATATAAATTGATTTATATTTGTAACCAAAAGTTGGATAAAAAAATTATTTTTTATCAACTAAATATATTTTATCAACTTGAAGGAAATTTCCAAATTTTATTACGTATTGTTCCTTTCTCAAAGATGAAAAATACAATTATCTGGTACGTCATTAATACAAGTTTATACTCAATAGACTACCACATATTAATTAATCCTATATGACATTCTGAATGTTGCCAAAATATTAAAATAGAAACAATTATATCATGAATGTTTTACTTTACTATAGAATCTCATTTAGTAATTGTTATAAAGTATTCACATTAAAAGAATAGAAAATTTTAGAATCAAATACCAGAATTATCTTCACAAATAATGACCTTTAAAATTATGTTTAAAAATTAGGACTAATTTGTTAATTTTAAACACGAGACGAGGCCGGGGAATCGCCATTTGGTTTTGTTCTTCAGGTTCTGCAGGGGTTCTCCGCTTTGGGTTCAAAATCTGTTCTGTAATGTTTAAATAAAAAATAGAAAACTAAGCTCATAACTGATTTAGATTTTAGAGGAAAGCGCCCTATTACACTGGCAGCTTAGCAGCACCAATGAGATGTTCTGATGGATTGCATTAACTGTGGTTCTGCAGCAGGTTACAGTTTTGGATCTCACACTATTCCATGTAAACCTACAGTAAATAGGATATTGATTTAAAGGCCTTGCTGAAAGGAAAATTTGTCTGAAAACAGAACTAAATCATCTCAATCCATTTCGAAATGGTGGCCTTATGTAAAATATTTTTTTATATTTAAGGAAAACTCTGTATTTCTAAACCACTAATAAATTTACTACTGCTGATTCAAAATTCTCAATCCTTGTTAACTTACTTAAATTTATTTAACTTATTACATATAAAAATTTTCACATTTCCAAAATTCCTAAAATCTTTACTTTTTGGAAATGTTGGTAGTCTTGAAAACAAAAAGTGTCAAATAGTAGCATATGTCAAAAATTATATAATTTTGAAGGTCTCCAAAAACATAAAATTTTATAAATTACAATATTCTTCTTTAGATTTTTAGTTATGGAAACTAAACTGTTTTTACCTTTATCAAACACATGTTAATTGTCTAACTTTGCATAATGATCACCCACTAAATATATCAATCGGTCTACTGCATAATCATCATGTTTAACAGGGGGAAAAAGAGTTTTTTGACCATAACTAAAAAGGGTGATAGGCAACATGTATTAAATTAAAAAATGTTAGGATTTCGGAAGACCCTTAAAATGATAATGCTTTTAGATATATGTTGACAGGGCACTAGCTTTAATAAAATAAAATTTTGAAAACTTTGGAAATATGGCAATTTTATCATGTGACATGTCATAGCGAAGCTGACTTAACAAGGATTAGGAATATTCAATCGGAAATGAAAAATCTTCAGTGGTTTAGAAAATACAGGGTTTTTGGTGAATATCGAAAAATTTCATAAAAATTATTACTATTCCAAAGCGGTTTTTAATAATTTAATTCTGTTTTCACCAAAATGTTCCTTTCAGCAGGACCTTTGAAATGATACTCAATTAGCTATAGGTTTACATAGCATAATTGTGAGTTTCGAACATGTGACCTTCATTACTGGAATACCTTGTCCGTAAACCCTGATGATAATATTTTTAATAAATTCTTTATTGGCAAAATACTGGGGAAGAACTGTATTTTGTGCTTTTAGGTTAAACTCTTTCCCGTTACTCGAGGTCAATCGATGGTTTGCCTCTTGGAATTCCCAAAAAAAGTTTACTTAAAACAAGTATCTACAAGTTTAAGAAATTGTTATTGTTTTCTGTTTATTTTTTACTCTTATTGCATTATACAAATCAATAGGACATTTTATTTTAAAAGACGTTTATGAGTATATAGGACATGTAGATGATCAGTATTTGCTTGTGTTCGGCAAAAACTGTGTGCAATGCTCAATTAATTACTACAGAGGAAACAAATTAAGAGACAAAGAAGTAACAATAATTCTTCAAATATTTGTACTAAGAAACCCTTGTTTTGAATGTGCTGTTGATAAGAAGTGTTTGTTAATATTTTCATATATATATATATATATATATATAATTTACAACACTTATTTCTTATAATTATTTTCATCGTTTTTGTTTGTTTGTTTTAATTCCCATACTTGTTAAGTTTCAAAGACCCTGACTTTATTACACTTTACACATTTTTTTTATCTTTAAAAACTTATTATGACATAAGAAATGTTGAATGATATTCATACAAACTTTTAGATATACTTCCAAGGACAATTTCTGTGATTTCTATAAAATGCTGTTCATCCATGTGATAAGTCATCATATAAAATTTTCATTGCCTCAGTAATGGGTGCAGCAATTTTCTATATCCTTACTCCTTACGTTTGGATAAAAAATTTTACTTTTTTTGTTTTTGGGAAAGTTCAAAAATTCTACTCAAAATATTAAACTTCAAAACTAAATAAGCAAATAATTTTATAAAATATTCCTAATTATACATACTTGGCTTCCTGTGAGTAAATTATATTTCAGGAAGATTCTAAAATGCTATGAAAACCCACATGATGTACATGTGAGACACGAGCAATTTTAGAATACTTTTAAAAAGTCTGGGAATTTATATATTTAACATACTACTTAATTAAGTATTTCATATTAGCTTGTTAGGTATGCTGGCATCAAAACGGAGGGAGAGTGTTTGAATCAAAAACAGAACAAAAGTGGAAATTTAGAATATATATTTTTTATGATTTCAATAATTTTTTTCATAAAAGTTTTGTTTCATTAAGTTATTAAAAATATTCTTCATAGACCTTTTTAATACCTGGAAGGAAAAGTGCAATACAGTATATTAGAACATCAGAGGAGAAGAATAATCTTACTAAGCAAATAAATAGTGTTTACAGTATATCAGTATTATTGTTATTATTATTTTGAAATTCGTACAAAAATAAAACGTATTCAAAGCTGTTCATTTTTTGCATTACCATTGTCATGACCAATTTTACTGAACAAGCCCTCCAACAACTTCTAGTTTTGAAAATAAATTTTAAAACTAATTTTTGAACTTTGATCGAGAGATTTTTTTTCGTTCATGTAAACTAATATTCACTATGAAACAAATACTTCAGAATTATATTAGATATTTCCTTCCCCTTAAGAAAAAAATTCTAAAGTATTCTTTCGAGAAATTAATTTCACTAGATTAACTGGAGTACATCTGACAGGGTCTTTCACAAGATGCTGTACCAACAACCGAGTCCTCAGAGGAAAAAGGAAGCCCCTCCAAAAGAGAACAAACTTCGACAGTTTTTGAAGCGAAGCAGTGAACCCCTACTGAACTTGCAGAATGCTGCTGCTCAGGTACTGGGGCCTTCATTGATTCTTGTTCAAAATAACTATTTTAATATATAAAAATATTCCTATTTATAAATCATCACAAAATAAGAAAATCAGCTAAGTTTGAATTGTATTTAGTTTAACTTGTGAAAGTGAGTTGCAGGATTTTTGTTTGCTTACAGTAATGGTTGGTTTATCTGAACCTGAGGCATAAGGCATTAACATAAAAAATGAAACATGCTACTACACATTAGGGTTTTGAGTTATCTCTTGAAATTTCAAATGTGACTTCTAGGTACCAAAAGATATATAAGAGCTTTGTGGTGGTTAATTCCTATATTCAGTAATAGACATATTTCACATGCGTTTATAGTGCCAATGAGATGTTTTACTTATTTATTGATTCTGTTAAATCATCTGGATTTTAAAGCACAACAAGCTTTCACCGCTCTACAATCAACCCTAATACAAAACCAGGCATAAGGCCAGAGACACACTGGGTGTTTTTTATCGCGGCAATAATTTCATCACCACTGCTGACGAAATCGGCGTTCTTTACACACGTGATGGTAAAAATCCGCCACCAAAAGATTTTGCCAATCATGGTGCCATTTTAATTATGAGAGACGTCTGTAGATGTTTACCAAATGCATTTTACCATATGCCGATAACAGAACTCCTGACGTCATCAATACGGTACAATGTTTAGCGTGTCTAGGCGTCTGACCATGGCGGCGGAAGAAAATCCGCCGAATATGTAAACGCCCATTTAATGCATACGTCACTGTGATGACAAAAACGGAAAGAATTACGCTTTCGAGTGGCTGCAAAACGACCGCCAGCGGCAATAAGGTCTCTCGGTATTCCTACCGCACCGTGTGTAAGCGTCCATTTAAATTTGTACAACACTGCGAAAACGGCGGCAGCGGCAGTTTCGCCGATGCAATAAAAATCGCCTCGTTTGTCTCTGGCTCATTTGACATAATGCTTAAATACCAGCTGGCTAGTTTCAGAGCTTGTCCTGCACCTCAATTCTATTGGTGTGTATTATGTCCTGGATAAACCATAACTTTTCTGTATTTTTGAAACTTCTGCATGTTTATGTTGTCAATGTGAACCTACATAAATGTTATAGACAAAACATCCTGATGACCTTTTACCATTAAAATTAAAAATAACAACTCAGCATAATTGTATGTTATTTACGTTTCCTACATAATCCTGTCAAATACTTTCCCAATAAGAAAAGAGAGAAGTCATGTATGTATGTTTGTTTGTTTTTTGTTTTAATTTTTGTGTTAATAAAGAAGAGAAAAAAATATCTTCATGTGTTTAACTTCAGTACATAGTTTTATGTTGTCTTGTATTCGTGTTTTATGTGAATTTGAATTCTGGACAGCAAAAATGCATTATTTCATAAAATATAGTGAAGTTTTTTAAAATGCCCAAATTTTCCAGCAGCTACATAAACTTGTACAAAAAATATGTTTCTTTTTTGCGACTTGGGCAGAAGCTGGCAGAGGGTAAGAGTTTGCATGCAGGGAATATTTTTTTGAGAGGAAGTTGGTTAGTACTATTAAGTGTCTCTTTGTTCAAAGAAGAGTAGAGATATAAACAAAGTTCCAAGGATTTTTATTCATTCTTCCAGATATTATGCAGTGAATCCTACTTTTAATTAAAATTAAGAAAAATGTATGTTTACAGGAATTCATTTAATGTATGCCTACATTGTTGACATAACATTACGGTTTGGACATTTTTTTGAGCAACCTCAAAAGCCATTATTCACCACAGGGGTATACCCAGGGGGGGGATATCGGGATTTATCCCCCCCCCCGAAATTTTTGGGGATGTTGGGAAATTTTTAGGAAGATTAATATTTCGTTCATAATGAAGGTGGTGGTATCACTAAACTTGTCGTAAAACACTACACATTAATTAATCAACTTTTATAAGGGTTTTAAATGGTTACATTATATTTTTTTTTTGATAATTGATTCGGGGATTATATATTGGATTAGGGTATATTTATCTATTGTGGTTACCGTGAGTAATTTGCGGGAGTAGGCCTTTAAGAACGTAAGGCAAGCAAAAACTTCTGATGACAACAGTGGCCATGGAGTCCACAATGTTGCCGCCATCGCCATTGTCGTCAGATGTGGCAAGACTCATCATATTTCGTGAAATATTCATGGTAAAAAAATCACGATATTAAAATGCGGCAGACGAATATTGTCGTCTTTTCACGGCTGTGTACTTTACACCGTCGTCTTTACACAATTCGTCTGTCGGACGATCTTGTAGCAGCGTCGCGGCAGACAAAAATCTGCCTAGTTGCGTGAAAACCAAGACTCGCCGTCAAATCTAAGCAGATTTGTGATAAGTCTGTCAAATTTTGAAGATCAAACTTATTCCGGTGGTCTCCACTATTCGACGTAGCCTACCACTAATATGTCATTGATTATTATCGGCATTCAATGCTTGCATGTACCGGTACATCATAGCTTTGCGGTTGCGTTCTGGGACTTGAGAAACTCTACAGAGGTGAGACAACCTACATTTTCTAATTCTATTGATCAACCTCGCTCGGATAATCTAGGATTCGGATATTTCAGGTCCAGAAGGTCCCAGGTGTGCACCCATGTAGCACACACCGTTGGGCCAACGTTGGGAAATAGTCGGATGATTGGGAATTGGTTGGTGGCTTTGCCGATGATCTGCCAATGTGGGCCCGACATATTGAGTGGTTAGTTGGCCCAACCGATTATGAGTCTGTTGGCCCAACAGTGAAAAATGGTGGATTGGCCCAATTGATCGTGAGTCTGTTGGCCCAACGTTGGGAAATGGTGGGTTTTTAACAATGAGCTAACACACTCAAATCTCGTTAAAAACTCAAGCAAACCTTTTGGATACAATTTGTTTGTATTAATATCCTCTTTAAAATTACCTATTACAAAAAATAACCATTGAAACGTCAAGTCCATGAGGAAAATGCTCTCCCGATCACTTTCAAATCCTAAGGTGATACCTCTCCATACATGTGTCAAATTGGCTGAGTGGGTTAAGGCGTGAGTATGGTAAGGTGAAGGTACTGGGTTCAAATCTCGGTATGAGCATTATCTTTTTTTCATGAAAGCCAATATTATTTGTTTATGTATTGGTTTACTCAACATATTTTAGTATTATGACAGTTAAATTTTAAAAAAATTTGGTTGGCAAATGGTTGGTGAATTGTGGGTCGGGCCAATGAGGGGAAGGTGGACATCCCCAACCGTGGACCCACCGTCGGCGACTGACAGTGGGCCAACGATGGCCCACCCGATCTGTGCTATTGGTTTACTCAACATATTTTAGTATTATGACAGTTAAATTTTAAAACATTTTGGTTGGCAAATGGTTGGTGAATTGTGGGTCGGGCCAATGAGGGGAAGGTGGACATCCCCAACCGTGGACCCACCGTCGGCGACTGACAGTGGGTCAACGATGGCCCACCCGATCTGTGCTACATGGGCAATAAATGAGAATGTGAGATATAGTTTTTACTTTGAGATTAAATAGAACCAAATATTTTTTCCAAGGTTATGAACGTATAATTCTCGAATTACTTTCTCACCTGTCTTTTAATGTTAGGCCTACTATATAAATATGCTAATTTCTTTGATTATGTATAACTATTTTGCTAAAATTCCTAAATGATCTTAAATTTTCAGAATTTAATCTGTGAGCAGCCTCAAATCAGTTCAAATTTCGGGTGTTACTCTGTTTGTTGTTATACCTCTATAGATTGCCTAAAAACAAGAATTTACAGTTGTAATTTATGAAAATTTTCATAAAATACCCCCGGACTCTCCCCCCCCCTGGCCCCCCGGTATATCCCCCCCCCCCGAAAATAAATCCTGCGTACGCCACTGATCCACCATGCCTTTATTAGTTACCTTGTTTATTCTGAGATAGCAGCGCTCATCGAATGACAAAATCGTGTAGTCTGAGGCAAAAGTTTGCATGCGAACTCCATATATTAACTCCAAAATGCATATAACAGTTTGCAGTCCACTTGACACAGTTGTTTTGTGAAGGGAAAAAGTGTCAAACAATATGTCCAGCATGTGAGGAGGTCTACAAGACACTCCAATGAAGGTTGGATTTAGAGATAAATGAGCGAGGAGTGGTAGTTTGAAGCATGTTCCAGTTATGAAAGAAACACATTGTCTGACTCTTATATTTTGTAAAAATTTGTTAACGACCAATATTTTTGCACTCATTGGATGACCATGGGTGGATTTGTGTCATAATCTTTGGGGGTGCCATGGCACCTAACGATTGAAGTATTGTATGGTCAAATTCATATAACAAACTACCACTCAAATGGACCGTTTTAAGGTCCATTCTAAGTCACTCTATATTTTATTTTCAACAACCCCTTTATATTAAGTTATGTTAGAAAAAACTGTTTCCCCCTTCCCTGGAGAAAATCCACCAAAAGTTAATGGTACTGGGGTACCCCATGGCACCTCAAATATCCCTCATGCTGATGACTAATAAAGTTTTTCTTTCAACTTGCAATTTAAATGGATATAGCACACTTTTACCCCTAGCCATTTGGACCTTTACCCTCCCCCCCCACCTGTAGGGCAAAAGTTTGAAATTTCCTTTGTAAAGTTATATTTTTTACCAAGATTCTCTGAAATAAAGATTTTTAATTTACGTGTTAAAACAAACTTAAAAATCCAGTAATTATTCTGAGCAAAAAATATGAGGTTTATACTAATTTTTTTTTAGTCTTCTAAACCTTAAGGGCGCCCTCTTGCCCAACTCTACTGTACTGTAAATATGTAAAGGTATATACTAGTACTGTATAACATTTCATTTATACTGGTAGCCTTTAGAAAATTATCAAGAACATAGCAATTGCATTTTTTGTTTTGGTTTGAGTTAATGATTTCTGCATTTCTAACCATGAAACCAAATATAAAAGCAATATTGACTGAAGAACTACTTTAATGAACTAACTTTATACCTTTTGTGTATATTTGCATTACTGCATTAATTAATGCCCATATTAGCCCCAATAATACCTTTACATATTGACTGGGGACATTCCACTCCAAAACCGGATATCGTTGGATTTAATAGTAACCCTTTTTAGATAAAATCATTTCAAAATATCTCGAGAACAAATTGCTTCAGGGTCCAGTTTCTAAAGTTTTTCTTGTTTAATTAACCTATTATTTATAGTTTCCACATCTAAATATGTAAAAGAAGAATGCAATTCATTACAGTATTTTATTAAGTTTGATGTGTGAAAACATAATTTTATGTCTTTTTACTTCCAGATATCATTTTTTTATTTTTTTATCAAGTTTCCATCCTAAAAGAAAAAAAGGATTGAAGTTAGTTAAATCTTTGTTCAACCTATATAAAATTTCAAGGCAACATACTTATTACATATGCATTAACCAATACAATCATTTTCAAAGAGAAACCTTATTTTATTTTCCATAATATTATACTCATGATGGTAGGACTATTAAACGTTAAGAGGTTCCTTTGTTATACATAAACTGTTACTTAAACTGTGCAGAATAGTTCATTACTATATTAGCATGCCAATTCAAAATTAGTCTAAATAACTAAGAAACACATAACTCACTATATCATCCAATAGCTGTACCTTTTATATTTTATGTAATATAAAGAAAAACCATCTTAACACTAGCAACATGTGTTAATATATTAAAACATGTTGCATTAACCCAAATACATTAACCAAAATATAAGTTTAAATGTGTTGTGTGTTATTTTAGCGAAGTTACGCCCAGCAGTTGACACCTATACAAGAGGTAAACTTGGAAAGCCTGCCTCATTCTTTTCATATTTTTTTATTAGTGAAATTTTGGCAACTATTTTTTATCTTCCATCAGAATGAACATAAATTTTTGACAACTGCATAGATAAGGGGCCATCCCTAAATTATTTGATATCCCTGGGGGAATAGTAGTTTTCAACAGTGCTATGCACCACCATGGGAGGGAATTGAGGGTTCACCACAATCTGAAATAACTATTAAACAAAACAATACAGTAGAACCTTAACAACACACACTCAAGGTTTGGAAAACAGTCTTGATATCGAGGGTCTCAGGGTCTCTTGTAATTGAGGGTCGAGATATCAAGGTTGTTTTGGCTAACAGTCGCGTTGTCAAGGTAACTGGAATCTTTGGAAACTTTATTATAAGGGTATTTTAAAGCAGCACCCGCTAAAATGTTGGTTCCAAGTACCAGTATGGTTAGTTTTACTGACATTCTTTCCCTATAAATAATATAGAAATTAACTGGTTTATATGGGATTTTTCAAAATCAGGTGGAGGGAAGATGACAGAAAATTAAATTATTTTGCAACATATCCAATTTATATTTTGTCTTATATTCTTTGACCATTTTAATCGCTTTGTGTTTCAAATGAACTGTCAGTGTTGTTTCAGACACTGTTTGGTTTACATGTCACCAACATAATGTACATTAAGAATAATATTCACACGTTCACTAATAGTAGCAAGGCGTGACATTTTTGCTTGGTCATCGCAAAATTATTTTTACAATACTATTGGAAAAAAGAGGATTAAGAAAGTTATCATAATAACAAGATAATATTTTGAAAATCAAGATATTATTTTGTATTTATAAAAACACATACCATACTAAATATTGTACTTGCAATGTTAATACCTTTGTGTTATTGCTATTTTAATTCATGATAAGACATGCAACTTGTTTATCGTCAGCTAAACTACTCCTCAATTAATTCCACTGTCTGTAGTCCTGAAAGCCATAATGTTGTGTACCGGCACATTGTCTGCAGCGCTTGAATGATCAGTTTTAGGTCTCATAAATTGATCATTAAAGTAGGTTAATCCTCTAACGCATTTAAAACGCTTATTGACAAATTATAATACCAATTCCAATCGAAAATGTCAAAGTTAAATTAGACAAATTGTGACAAGGTTACTGTTTTTTATGGTCAGTAGTTTTTCCTCAAAACTAAGAGAACTAAATGGGCTCTCTTTTAGTTTCAAAATTATGTCATTTGTTCAATCAATGTTAACTTACTTATTAAATGAACTCGCCAGAACTTGCAATGTTCTCAGTAATGACTCTCATAAACCACCTAGCGCCACAGTTGAGCACTGTAACTTTTACCTAACTTAGAACGCTTTAAAACTCACAATAATAGTTACTAAAACACCACAACGTTTTATGACGTTTATAAACCTCACCATAAAGTCGAGAATCACCTGTCCACCTGTCCGCCTGTCGCGCCTACCCTGTGTAAGAAAATAACCCGCAAAATATACAGAAATTCACACTTTGTATCACATTTCATCACAAGTTAACTAACAAAATAACCCTCAGTTTTCACTATCACGTTATTTTATTGTACATAATATAATTGAATTAGCATTAACAAATAATCGTACAATCAAGGATTAATAATCGTATCCCTAAAACAGGCAAAATATCCCATATTTCAGGTAAAAATCCCTTAATTGGAAATACTGTCGTGCTTTCAAGTGTCATGTAACCAAGGTTCTAATGTAATTTTCTTTGATTCTTTTAAAAAATTCTGAAGATTTTTTTTATTAGTATTTTATATTTTCCCCATAAGAAATTTATTATATATTTTCCAGCCGTTTGCCAGCAGTCAGATACAGGAATAATGAAAAATTATATTGGGAGCACAGTGTTGCGTGGTTTTATAAGGGTGTGTTGGTGTCACCGTCACAAGTCCGTTACAAGGGGAGGGAGAGGGGTCTGAAAAGACGATTTTAGCATTATATAATTCAGGGGCGGCCCCTAAAAGCAACAGAGCTAACCCAAACAAATAAATTACAAATCATAATTACACTGTATAAAACAAATAAATATCTTTTTCTTAAAAAAAAAAATTCAAATACGATTTTGATTCATTTTTATCATAAGTAGTGCTGATTTGACAACCATCAAGAATAAGGTTATTAAAAATAGTAAATTATAAAAAAAAAATTATATATATATATATATATATATATATATATATATATATATTTTATTGTTTAATTCACAACTTAGGGCTGCTAAAAGTATTTGTAAAAATAATAATAAACTTGAGCACCCTTTTATCATTATTTTATTTTTTAAATTTTTAAATTTATTTTGATTTTTTATTATTTATTAATTTATTTATTAATTATTAATTAATTTATTTATTAATTATTAATTATTATAAATTTATTAAAGTGATTTTTAAATAAAATAATGATAAAAGGGTGCTCAAGTTTATTATTATTTTTACAAATATATATATATATATATATATTTAACACAATTTAATGCCAAATGATAATCTCAGTGGGTTTTATGAATATCAATAACAAAATTAATATTTTTAATCCCACTTTACTAAAATGAAACGTATTACTAGCTAATCCTTGAGATATCTGTTCATCCTAAAATGCTTATAGAATAGTGCTTACCCAAGGTGTTCGCTGGTTACCCATTCTAAGTATGGTTTTTGTTTGTTGTCCTGAATTTAGATATAATTTTAACTGAAATTAGGAAAATCTATCAAATTTTGAAAAGTGCTTTTGCTGTAAAGGAATTAATAGAAAAAATATCATGGACACATAAATATCAAATTTTAATTGATTCCAAATTAATTTTTACTGTATTATTAATATTCAATAACGAGTCGATCTTATATCTAGTTACTATTTAAATAGCTGTTAACCAATGGTTTTTAACAATATTTAGTTTTTTTATTATTGTAAGCTGTTAAATATATAAATATATTATCAGTTCCTAACAGTATTTTTGGAAAGAAAAGTTCACCAATTTATTACTTCTAACAAAGCTTAAATAATGCTAAATGCATAAGCATGCCTGAATGCTAATATTCTGCTGGATGCTATGTTTTTATTTCTATGTACATTGGGTTTGGGTTGAATGTTTTATTTTAGCAGCCTTATTGTAAACTGTAGCTGAGATTGCATATGTTTATCAGCAGAAACATTTTTAAGTTATATTTTATCTTTAAGTGAACTATATGCAAGTTATTGGCTCTTATTTCAGACATTGCTTGCGTATGAATGAATGGACCACAATTTCTTTAGTTAACCTATTCTATATTTAAGTAGATCTTTAGAAGCACAATATTTTCATCTGCACTTAAAGTCATCAAAAGCCTTGTATAAATTTAATCATTGAGGCATCCATCAAAACTCATTTAGTTATTTTTTTTCATCATTAAAATCTCTGACCCATTTAAAATTAAAAAGATTAGTATTTTTAAATACATCCTTCCGATTTACTGTTTTATATCACAACATTCAGCAGTTTTTCTCTGTAAGGAAGAAGCTGAATTTTAGATGTGAAGGTAAGCCAGAAACTAAAATAACTTCTATAGTCAAGGTTCATTTAGTCATGAAGCTACAATAAAGTATATGAAATAGTAATTGTCTGAGGGTGCAGGGTTTTGATTCAGTACATTGAAATATTTAAAAAAGATGAAGATTATAAAAACATCTTACGATTAAGAAGTGCTATATTTCATATTTCTATTGTAGGATAGAATTAATGTCACATTATAAAATCTAAGATTATAGATTACATAGGTATAAATGTATATAATAATAAATGTACCTTAATGTATTTTTCATGAACATCTTGCAAAATTCTAGATAATCTGGCAACATATTTAGGGTCCTGGAGGCCCCGGGTGCAATCCAAAATGAGGCCCTTGTGCCCTCGCCAAAAGTGGTGACCCTTCCTTTTTTAGCTACCCGGGACTCATTTCCCGCCAGCCGCCGTTTTTCATCCCTTTTCTTCCCTGAGGCCCCCTTTTCCCCCCGAGGCCCCGGGCGCTTACGCCGTATGCCCTTAGGTAAATGTGGCCACGTCTGGCAAGGGTCTAAAGAAAATTGTGTATAGCTTTAAAATTTCCACTAATTTCTAAAGTTTTCCAATGCAGCCCACAGGTATGCAGCATGCCACTCTGATCATTGAAGAGTTTGAACCTGATGTTTTCCGGCAACTGATAGAGTATATTCACACAGGCAACGTCACTCTGCAGCCTCGAACATTGCTAGGTAACTATTTTTGGTAACCACTGTTGCAGCATACCAGCATAATCAGTGAATTCCAAATGCCTTTTAATAAATAGTTTAGATGAAGCCCCAGATCAAATAAAATCAGCATAATTCCATCAATAATCAAATAAAAATATTCTTAATAAGAACAACATGGGAAGAGTGTATGCTGGCCTGCTCTCCCAGAAATGTATAGCTGGCGCCAATTCTTGGGGCCCACGCCGTCCATAAGACTAATGTTGATTTTAGCATTGGTCTTATGGACGACGTAGGACCCAAGAATTGGCGCCAGTTATAAAAATGGGTGATTTTAAGCTAAAACCAGTATATCTTAATAAGATAAAGCAACATACCAATAGATATAAGATTGTAACTTCTTTCATTATTACTTATAACAAATAATGCAAAATAATGTATTTACAAAAAATAAAAAAATTGACCATTACAACCAAAATTGTATAAAAAAATTCTAAAGCTAATATAAATAAAAAATACTATTTAGAAATCAGTTTAACGATTATGAAAAACCTACAGCTTGGCTTTAATATGTAACAAACAGTAAACTTATTTGAGATCCCTGGAAATCCGTATAACCTCGGAGATTATAACATCAGACATCTTTGCTTTGTTTGTAAACAGACCACATTTTCTAACATGATCAATTTATTAATCATTTGGATGCTGAACTTATTTATCATACAAGTTTTAGTTTTATTGCGCTGTTATACCTGACCCGCTAAAGTTGCTTAGATTTCTAGAAACTTCTGATTATGCTTGTGATCAGTGAGTAAGGTCCTACCTTTCAGACAGTATTCTTTTAGAAACAAGATCTAAAAAACCAAGCTGTTTCTATCAAAGCTATACATACATATACAGTGTGTTCATTTTTTCGTGCACACCATTGGGATCTTATAAAATATAAGAGATACAAGAAAGGTTAAATTAGCAAAGTAATGCATAATAATGTGACAAGTAAAATGGTGGTGAGCACTTAAAATATTCGACCAAACTCGTACGACCAAATTTACACAAATATTTAAAATAGAATCTAAATATTCAGTCAAAAATGTGATACCATTATGGTTTTCTGAGAATAATGCTCAAGTCCATAATTTTAATTGCCAACATGTAAAATTCTATTTTTATTTGGAAAGATATTTTCCTCTTGGTTACAAAAATACCACACATGTGATATTTTCCTCTTTAGATGTATTTTTAATCAGAGAAAATATTTTTTTAGAAATGATAATGGGTTATCAACACGTTCGTGGTGGCATGGGAGCAATCGCTCCCATTCAGTACACTAATGCCATCCTGGTGGGAGCGATCGCTCCCAAGCTGCAACGCGTTACAGTAAGATTTATTTTTAAACCAGGATCTGAGCTTGAAATCTGAAACTTTAACATCACTGCCCAATAGTACATTGTATTCTGTGCGCTGGACAGTGCTGCTGCCACGATAGGCGTGGTAGTTACAGTAACTATAAGTCAGAGCACCAGGATGGCGGAGAGGAACACAGGAAAATCGTGCCGCCGTGAACATGTTAATGTGCTGGATTTAACATAAAAATGAAAACTATGGAAACAGCTGATTTGAACTAAACACTTGTAATATATAAACTTTGAAAGTTATAACTACAAGAAAAATTTAATCAAAATTCAATCAAATAATTTACAATGGCATTCATAGTCATAATTTTGAATGTGGTTTTCCTATATTTGAAAGATCATTACCACAGTGCACTATTATTGGTTTATTGAAAAATATTTGACCTTTGAATTTCATTTCAAAGTTGATTTTAGCTAATCTCTTTTTTAGACATTTCAGTTTCAATTGTTATGTAATATGAAACACACTGAATTGAAACTGTTTAAATGTATAGTACATAATAGAGTTTCAATATAAGCAATTAGTGTAAAAGATTGTGATATATTTGATTATTATGTCCTTTGTTTATCAGGGTTTTGTAAAATAACATGAAAAGACATATATTGTCATATTACTAATTTATATACTCATCTAATCTTTCTGAAAGAAACCATGAATACTAAAATCACCTTGTTGCCTTGTCTCTGTTTGTGAAGGTGTGATGAACGCTGCAGACTACTACGGCCTGGATGAGTTGCGAAGGGCATGCAATGGTTTTGTGCAGACTTGCATCAATGTAGATACGGTTTGCGCTCTGCTGGCTTCGGCGGAGAGGTACATCCAGTACAAGTGCACAAAGACACTGGTTCAGAAGGTATACACAACGTTACTTGTAATGTGTTTTAAATTTACTCGAAGAGTTTTATATATAATACGTATACAAAACTCTTTATGTAAAATAATAAAATATTCTTTATTTCTTAAATATATACAAAATAAAGATAAAAAATTAAATATTGAAATGTATTTGTCTGTGATTTTTGTATTGTATCGCAGACACTATAAACTTTGATGAAATTGTGACTGAAATTAAGATTGATGTTCCAGTTAATGTTAATATACCAGTTACGAAATTTAAAAATGAAAGGAAATAATAGTGGTTTTCATCACTAGGAGCGAAAGTGGCTATTTTTGGTATGAGATCGTAATTTACAGGCGAGGCGCAGCCGAGCTAATAATAAATGGTTATTTATCATTATGTATAAATAACCATTTAATCGTGAAAAAATTAGACTACATAATTTTAAGGTTATCCAAAATAGTCATCGTCATTTACACATCTGTTAGTTGTCTACAAACAGAAGTTAAGAAATCGTTTAACCTTTCAAACGTAACATAAACAAATTTTGACATTAGAGTACGGCAAAATTTACCATATGTTTTTCCAGTACTCCTATTCGAAGTGATCCAAAAACGATCATTTTGCATACGATTTAGAGAACTAAAAAAGACTGTTTCCTGGACATTATGATAAAAAATTGTTTTTACTTTGGTTTAAGTTTAATGTTTATATTTAACTTTAGAACAAGTATTCCTTTCTCGATTTATCTGCTTAGAATTTTCATTGCCTTTTTCAAAGTAAATTTGTAATAAAGTTCTGTATTAGAATAAACAAAATTTCTTCAGTAACTATACTTACTTTAACAAGTTGGTAAATTATTGGTTTTTAGGTGCTGGAATTTGTAGACGAGCATGGCAATGAAGTTTTAAACCTTGGCAGTTTTACCCTCCTTCCTCAACATGTCGTGAGGCTTATCTTGGCAAGGGAGGAGCTGCGAGCTGATGAATTTACAAAATTCCAGGTTAGTTTAATACTATATAGGCCTAGGATATTATTTTAACACAGAAATATATCTGAATCCTAACTAACACTTATATTATATTTGCTTTCATAATAGTAGTTTATGCAACGATTGTATTATGAATGTCTTTAAGCCACGAGTGAGATGTAAGTTAGAACACGAGCGGAGCTCGTGTTCTAAATATCTCACAAGTGGCTTAAAGGCATAATACAATCGTTACATACAATACTTTATCTACGACCAACAATGTACGACAAAATTTTCCCCGAAGTTAAACAAAACTCATGACTTTTACTTAAGATGGAATAGGTCAACTCAAATTTGAGGTTAGGCACATAAGCAGACTTAACCATGAATCAACTGATGGGATAAGGCAACTTAAACATGAATCGTAATGCAACAATCAGCTGATGTGCGAACTGCGTAATTAATTGTCATTATGGCACTACTTTCGTCAAATGCTGCCTCCCATTGGTCTAGAACCTGTATCATAAAGTGACACCAGTTGTATAATATTAACTTTATGCAACTGGTTTGTATTTGGTTTAATAATGGACCTCATTATGACATTAGTTGTAATATCGTTATTGGTGATTATTGCAATGGTCGTAGATAAAACTCTCTTTCAATCTTCCTGTGCATTTATATTGTTAACATTTGACTAAGATACGCTTTACGAGGTGTTTAATGGGAACCTCACTCAGGTTAAACAAAACTGTGTTTTTTAGATCGTGATTTTTACAAAAAAATTTACATTTAATCATTTTCTCAACCCTATTTAATATTTCTGCTCAAAATAGTAATGAATTATTTTAAATATTTTATTTTATCTCACTATAAACGATTTAAAAAAAATATATTTTAGATTTTTAAATCTAGAGATCAAAATGCCAGACATTTACATTAAAAACATCGATGATTGAAAACTGTAAAAAACTTATTTTTAAGTATGAAATGAAAGTGATTCAGTTTAGGACCTATGTATTTAAAAAATTTAAAAATATAATGGTTCGGCATTTATGGCAAATTTAACCTTTATAACTTTATGAATATTTTTTATTAAATGGTCTATTAATTGTATAGGCGGCCCTTATGTGGAGTAAGAAATATTGTGACAGCATGAATCAAAACAGCAACTCTCCGCAAGTAAGCCTCAACCAAGTTATCAGCAGCTTCCTCGAGTATATCCACTTCCACAAGATCCCCGCCAATGTTCTGATGAAAGACATCCATCCGCTGGGTTATGTTCCCTACAGTATCATCATGAACGCCCTTGCTTACCAGGTAACATGTACATACATTATGGTGTTGTATAGATAATCCCATAATAAAGGTGTTGCAATATGTTATATGAATGATTATTTTCTTATGGTTATAAGGGTATGTATTTAGGGGTTTAATAGGGTAAGGGATGTATTTTGGATACTTAGCTAACCTTATGTTTGAAATATATATTTTTATTCATGTCTTGATTGACTGCTTGATATGTGTTGATGTTTAAAGCTTCTCTGAATGCTCTGTAAGATTTATCATTATTTATACAATTTCCACTTCACGCTGTATTAAGTACTATAATGAACTGCGCAGCTGTTCATAAAATTACAATATTTTATTTTATTTCATTTTCGTTTTTTTATTTTATTTTTATATGGATCAATAAAAATTAAAGAAAGCCAGGGGTCCATAAGATTTATATGACTTGTAGGAATACATCACAAGACTGGAATATAATAAGGTGACTAACTTTCTTGTACATAATTATAAACAAAAATTGTATTTTAATTGACACCATTCTGTACACTTGACTGTACTTCATGAATAAAGATATTTTTGATTTGATTTGATTAAAACTTTGAGTCATCTAGCTTGCAGTACCCTAGGAAATTCCATTCATTCCAATGTTCACCTCTGTAGGTCTTATCCTGCCGGAGATTCTTTGTCAGTTATAAAATCTCCTTTTTCTTTACAGGTAGTATATACTGATTATAAATTTTTTATGCAAAAAAGTATATCTTCAATGGTATATTAAAGTTGGATCTGGTCAGATTAAAATCTGTTTGAGGTTTGGGCTATATGCTTTTTTCACAGAATGTTTTCGTATCTGAATGGAAGATCTTATAAAGGCAACTGAGAACATAGTAATAATACTATTACATTATTAATAACAACATTTTTTAATGTGACTACGTGACAAACCTGACTCCATATCAGGTTTGTCAGGTGTGGCTGAATAGGATCAGCCAAGCTTATACTAAGTGGGCAAAGATGTACCTTTAACCAATGGATGAGGGATAGGGCCTCAAGAGATAGGTGACCCTCATATTGACTCCCATCTTGGTTGCCAGTACACCCTGCCCTCCCTGCCGTCAAGCCCAGACTCCCCTGGTGGGGAACTGAAGTTGTTCACTGAAAGACAGCTGCAACACTGCCTCCAATTGTGACAACTTATGTTACTGTACCCAGTATTGGTACCTAAACAAGCAAAAGCCAGTTAGGATCCCATGTGGAAAGAGTGGCTGTTTTGATTTTATTTATAATATATTGGGTATAGTATTTATTGTCTAGAGGAAATATGTAGGTTTATACTCCTACCTATGTTAGGTTTTTACTCCTTCTTGCAATTAACCATGTGACTGGATTTGTTTACATTTCAATATTCCACGGCCAACATTGCAACCCTTATCGCCCATGTTATTATTTTTTTCCATTATTTCTTAAAAACTAAAGTTAATTTTGATGGGCTTGTGTACATTTACAGGGAAATACATTTGTGCTTAGATTTTTCCTGCAATACATATGAGCTGGGAAAAAATCATTACAAAAATTAATCATCCTTTTTTCTTACGAAATAACAACCAAAATTGTAAACATAAGTCAAATACTTCATAAAAGTAAAAAGCATTTAAGAATGAGACAGAGTAAAATCCAGAAATTAATAAGCTACCGAGCAAAGCCTGGTACTTGTCCATAACAAAACCAACCATTCATGTATTATTTAGAGAATTTCACCAGTATAGGAAATTGTACACTTTTTAGGTAGTTTTAAGACATATTTTTACGCGATAAACGTGTGCATGAATGTGGAAAAATGTTTTACCTCCTCATACCATTAAAACAAGTTTTCTTTTTACAGTACATGTTGTTTTTTCCACAATACCTATCCTGTTTTTTTTCTCAAACTCTTACTATTGATCATTTTAATATCTTTGTTTAATTTACTGAGTCAAGTTAAAATAATACATTATGGTTGATAAATTCATACAATATCGTCATATGTTTGGTGTTTCTTAATTTTTTTCTGATTTACTTCCAAGTTTTCTTGGGCTTGGGCCTGAAGATGATTTTATGGTAAAATTAAGTCTAAACTCTGTCCAACTCTGCTGTATATAATGATTAGGTACCATAACTACTGTTATGAATCTAAAAACATCCAAGCAGACACTACATTTTCTTACAAATGTTCTGTGACTTGAAAAATCTCAGAACTCTGTTATTTTCTAAAGATAAAAGAAAATTAAAATTGGTTTCTTACTTCCCATAATTCCCAGTGAAGTAATAAATTAAAAGTTCACAACAAAGAATTTTGTATAATTATTAAAAGGATCTCCTTTGTAAAAAGGTTTTATTTTAAAGAGTGAGAAAAAAAATCATTTTTAAATCACAGATACTCCAATTAACATGTTTCATCAATAAAAGTGTACATAAAAGATTGTAATGTTTAAAATTCTGAGAGTATTCTAAAATGATAACATTAGTGTTTTTTTGACAGGCCCAAGCCTCGGAAGAAACTCACTCGAGCTCTAATTCTGACATTTAAAAACCGACTCCTCACGACTACCTCAGGTAGGCGTCATCATGCTTCACGTATATGATAAATTAAATAATCCTTCTAATCCATGTTTTCGGATATTTTCATGGTTTTTAGCATTAATAGTTAAACCCACAACTTTTCTGTCATTAGTTTATTTTTACCTTGTATTTCCCTGTTTCTTCTTTCTGATCATCCAAATTCCTTTTAAAGTAAAGTAAGTACCTTAGCATATTTCATAATTTAAAAGAAGGCCAATGAGTCTTAAGCTTTAATCAAACCACTTGCTGAATATATAATTATTATACTTACAGGTGTTTTTCTTATTTAAATAATATTATTTTATTTTGATTTAGGAATGAGTATTTTTCCATACCCCAAAAACCGGGGCATAAGCCAAAAGAGGAAGTGTCTCAAGTAGCAAAAATATATTGTCTCATTACTGTGCCGAGAATATTTTCTCAACATTGATAAATATTTGGTGAATTGAGTAATATTTTAACAATATTGTTAAAATACTTTTGTGCAACAAAATACATTTTCTAGACAATATATTGCAGCAACATTGTTCAACATTCTTAGGTCCGCAACACTATGAAAGATTTGATCAAAAGATCTTTTATAACAGATTTATTTGACCAATCAAAATTTAAGTTTTTGTTTTGAAAATCAGCTGACTTGAATTTTGATTGGTTAACTAAATCCTTCATAAAATATTTGATAGTATAATGCGGGCCTTAATATTGTCAGGCAATATTAAGAAAATA
Organism: Flexamia atlantica; assembly: GCA_035578135.1. Taxonomy (NCBI): domain Eukaryota; kingdom Metazoa; phylum Arthropoda; class Insecta; order Hemiptera; family Cicadellidae; genus Flexamia; species Flexamia atlantica. The sequence goes on along the minus strand of JAQJVK010000008.1, from coordinate 2,735,855 downwards.
TTAGCAAAAGGAAAATAAAACATTAAATTTCACTTTGTAAAAATTACATCGTCGGGTGAGACACGAACCAGCGAGTTTGGACTTTGAAGGATAGTACATAAACCCTTGCGGCCTTTCTGATCCCTGTTTCTCAAAATTGCTTGTATTTGATCCACTGACTCAAGTTGTTTAGTTTCATGTACAAGAATGATTGCATTGAATTGTTGTTTCTTAAATGTTACAGTGCAAGACATTTTACATGATTTATTAGACTAACATGACAATTTTTAACTGATCTAAGATAATAAATAAGTTACATTTACAAGAGAGAAAAAATGCCAAAAACAAAACAATTTAGCATTAAGTAAATGTCAAATAACATAAAATTTTGGCATTCACTTTTTTTCCAAAATTATCACTTAACTGTCAGAAATAATAATACAAATGAAGACAAGTAGATTCTTTTACCACATTCAATGAAAAATCTTGTACAGGGTGTTTTTTTATAAAAAACGCAACCCATTTTTAAGATTCAATAATGAATGTGCAATGAGCATTGTTTTATTGATCTTTACAATTTACAAAACCTATTATTTAAGTTTGATCACATCTAGTTTACATTATGTGCTCAAACAGTCCGCCATTGGCATTTGTAAGAAGTTATACCCTCTCAATCAAATTCCCGAACACGTGTTGCAAGGTACTTCATTAAATTTCTTGCATTAAATTTGTTATCCATTTGTTTTGAGGTGCTGAATATCTTGTGAATTGTTTTTGTAGGATAATTACTACTTTACATGTCTGCGGCAAATTTCATTCAGATCGGACCATTTTTACGCGAGTTATCATGCTTAAAGACGCACACATTAAAAACGTAACCCAAAACTTGATTTTATCGGTGAAGGATTATTTCCCCCCAAGATCCCGGATTTTACCCCACAATATTATTTTATTTGGGGATACATAAAAAGTAAGGCCTACGAAAACAATTCACAGGGTATTCAGCACCTCAAAACAAACATAACAAATTTAATGCAAGATATTCAAAGAGGCCCCTTGCAACACGTGTTCGGAAATTTGATTGAAAGAGCATAACTTTATACAAATGCCAATGGCGGACTGTTTGACCCCATAATGTAAACTAAATGTGATCAAACTTAATAGGTTGTATAAAATGTAAAGATCAATAAAACAATACTCATTTCATATTTATATGTGCATTATTCAATCTTAAAAATGGGTTGTGTTTTAAAAAAACACCCTGTATGTGCACAAATACATAACATTTTTGGCTTTCAAAACATTAAAAAGAACAAATGATAGTTGTTTATAGAACTAGAAGCAACAAAATTAAAGGCAAGAGCTCAATAATGTTTAATAGCACATTAGTAACAAATTCGTAAACATTTTTGCCAAATGTTTGACGTTTGAGGGAAATCTAAAAGTGGACATGTACAAACATTACATAAATGTCGAACAATGACAAAACTTTGACAGTCAAAAGTTTTACAAAATAATAATGTGTTAACACTTGTTAATACACTTCATCATTTGTAAGGAAAAATATTTAATTCAATAAAACATTTCAATTTTCTAATTAATATTGTTGCAAAGTTATGTTTAAAAAAAATGCAAATTTCCTTTATAAAGTGCACATTATTTATGAAGTAAATAATACTAATTGGGATCAATGGACCATTCATTGTGGATATGTAAATACAGTGAACTCCCTCATACAAATATATGATAAAATTAACCTTGTGACCGAAACTCTTCCAGCTAACGGGTTTTCCGGTTAATCCGACATTCCCTAAAACGTGTTAAATTATAAGTCTAATGCATATTGTGTAAGTCAATATTCTGATTTAGACTTGTGATTATTGGTCTAAAATCTTTCCCACGAGAATCATCAATGCAGTACTGTCCATTTCCTGCCGATTACGTCCGTTTAAATCGATGTGTTGATACAAATCTTCCGGTTAAAAAGATATCACATCTGTGGAGAATAGTCCGGTTAATTAAACCGATATCTGGTTAAAAGGGGTCCAGATGAGAGAGAATCTACTGTAACAACAAACAACAACAAAAGTGGATGATGTTAATGATGGGCATAAAAGACTTACTTTATAAGTAAGACACTCTCCAAGGTAACTTAATCGGTTCAACCATACCCTCTGAGATAAGTTTATCTTTTTCTATCCTTGTATGAGCTTGCAATCCTATTCAGATTAACAATGGTATTTCATAGCTACAGGGTTTTTATCATTAGTAAATTATCAAAGAGTGTTTTACTTTATCACTGGGTAGATTGAAAACATTAAAAAATGGGCATGTACCAAAGTACTGTTAAGTTCGTTGCTGATGAATGTTGAGGAAGTCATGTCACCAGCAAATAAATCAGTTAGGATAATAAAGTGGCTGATTTTTAATTAAATTTGGCTTTTTGAAGCCTAAGATGTTTTATGCTTTCTTGTGTGTTCAGGAATATTTCTTTTAATAGCAATCAGTAGTTTCGAATACAAAACTGTTGGTTCTCCATACTCCATTTATCATGGAGTGCAACTAAAACAATTCCATTTACGACACTGTATCTTTCAAAAGGTATTGTCAATGGTTCTCCCCCAAAAATTGTTGAAACTTTTGAAGCAAAACCGCTGAAGCGCACTGGAAACCCCAGACCCCCTCAAACTCCATGGTTAATGCTACTCTCCCTAATCACTGAAAAGGAAGGAATGACCCCCGAATAGATCCAGTTGTAACGAACTAGAACTATTTGTAACCAATCAGGTTTTGGCTATGAAAAATTTTTTCATTGCGATGATTATTATGTGGCAGAATTTGCCAAAAAACAGTACTGAGTAAGCTTTGAGTTTTAATTTCAATTTACGGCTTGGGACTTGTACCTTTTTCATTAGTTTTTACCAGGAGCAAAATGAATAATGTTATCTTTATCACTTTGAAGCTATGAATATTAAATCCTTTACCATTATTTAACCTAACCTGTGGTTGACTACATACTGTTAATATTAGTATAGACAAATTTTAAAATTATAGTTTTGTACTAGCCTTGTGTTTTAATTTATGACAGTAGGTTGACATTTTTCTAACTATTGGCAATTAACATCTAGTTAGCTATAACATTATTTGGTGATATATATTTTTGAACATTTAAATAATGGGTGTTGATAACATTGTATGGTACTATTATTCTTTATACAATGAGAGTGTAAAATGAAGCCCCGCCTTCTGCATCAGCTGTAATGTTGGCAGGCTGTGTCTGTACTGTTCTGTATCTGTTTTTTTAAAAGAGGGTGGCGGCCTCTTTTTACCTTGCATTTGCCCCCCCACATGGGCCTCAGGCCTGTGCGTGGAAGTTATCAAGCAAACCCAAGGAGTGAGCCGGTACAGTACAAGGATGAACAGTACTGATAAAAGTATGCGGCATCATCGGGACTTGATCCTGCGATGCTGCTGCCACAGAACCGGGGCCGAGTGCGCTACCAACTGCGTCACCGACTCACTCACCGACTGTCACATGAGTGCTGTGCCTCATGTCATTGCTACAAAATTCCAAAGAGCCTTAATATAATAAATAAATTTATTGCCACATTATTATTACACATTATCTTTATTTATCTTTATTGTTCATACCATATGGTTTGTATTTTTCACTTGAAATCACATAGTAGAATGGCTGTAAACCATCCCTGGGAACATATGCACTGCCTCTTCCCTGATTGGTTCTCTTGTATACAAATGTTATTTAAGGGGAGGGGCTCGTTACACTCTCACTGAACAATGATAGGCCCTATAGTAGAATTCAACTGTGAAGCGTGAAAGGGAGGAAAACTTCACTTACCATTCGCCAGTGACAGCCCTGTCCCTCAGTAAAGAAACAAAAATCTATGAGTATAACTTGCAAGCTCCCGCTAAGTATATCATTGGCTGGAGCATTTTGGTTTTTTGTCAAGACATCGTTTCCTATTGGATGAATCATTTGGTTTATTGTTGTTTATATCTTGACCTATAAGTTTACTGATTTTTGCTAGATAGCAACCCTTAGACTTTGGAATTTTCAGGTATTTCGAAATTCCTTGTTTGTTTTCATCTGCCTTCGAGGGGCTGTCCTGACGCTGGTGAATGATGAGTATGTAAATTATCCTCCCTCTCCCGCTTCATAGTTGTATTAATTCTAGTATAAATAACAACAGCAACTAATAAAGGGTATGAATATACGTGAAGTAAAGGATATGCAAAAGCTGAATGAAGCGTCTGGGCTTGCTGGTGCATGACAAGCAGCTGTTGGTGAGGTCACAAATCTTTTGGGGTTCGAGGGGCCTCATATGTAAGGTACCGTACAGATGAAATCAGCTCAGTTGGTAATATATTGTCCCATACAGCACATAACGTCCATACAACGTCTATATAAGGGCTTGCAAGTTACATTAACGTCTAGGTCAATATTCGTACATCTATTAGACATCTGCGATATCATGTCAAAAAGACATCTAACGCGGATGTCGAAGTGGCGTCAATTAGACGTTGTCGTACATGTATATGACGTCAACGTAATAACATTTAATAGACGATGTATAGACATCGCCGAAAATAATAAACCAAGTATATAGTACAAATGAGTATATTTTTCGTCAATAAAAACAATATCGCTGAGAACAGAATATAAATTAAACTTTTTTGAAATAAAAATGTAACGACGTTATTTCCTTAATTATATTTTATTTCCCTTATGACTACAATAATAAAAAAACTTAACATTTTTATTGGTTTGAATCCCAAATTAATCTGTTATTGTTTACCTCACTATGCCCACATAACAGGTTGTTTTTCGGCAAAGTTGCCTTAATTTGCTGTTCGTCTGATAAAGCAACTTTTCACTAGCAAATTTGTCACATATTTGCAGTTCTTTGTCTAGGCAAAGCTGTTTCCTGATAGTTATGACAACTTGGCGGCAACTTAACATGAGTTTGCCATTTCACATATTCACCGTAGGTGGTGTTCAAATAGAAAAATAATAATAATTATAATATTTTGGTTAGCACCATTGGATTCAGCTAAAAAAAACAAACAAATAATTTAGTACCTCGAATCATTGCTCTATGTCCATTGGTTACTGGATACTGAAAGTGGTAAACACAGTACGTTGCCCCAATGTCAACCTTATAGGAAATAAGTAAAATTCTAGGCCTATATCTCGCTTATTTCTCAATGTAATAAAACTTGGTTTGCGGCTTCATCTAGATGAGATTTAATGTCAAAATCAAGTCAAATCTCGCTATGTTGATTGAACTATGTTCTTTTGCCTTAGAAATTAGCCGAGTATGCATATCTGCTGCAACGGGGGTATTTCACTTTCACGTTATTTTGAAATTTCATGTATACACTTACCACATTACTCTTTTAACTACTCGCATTGAGCTTATAATTACTTTACATCGATTTGAGTATAAAATAATTGTATTTAAACAATTAGACGAGGTAAATTTTAGGTAAAAAGTTTTTGTCATTACACTTTTTAAAATAGTTGTTTACTGAAAAAGTATTATTATAGAGTGAATGGGGAAAAAAGTGACAAGGAGGCACTTTATAACTCATTCTCAGTCCTTAAAGGTTATCTCTGCACTACATTTGGATCCTATAATGTTTACCACCAAAGCAGTAGTTAAGATGAGATTTTGCCCTGTGATTATTATCAGGTCTGGTGGTGTAGTGGATACAGGCTCAGCTTACGAAGGTAATGGTCCCAGGTTCAAATCCCAACATAGGTCAACAGAATTTGCATTGTGGTAACGCGTGTAGAAACTATGTACAAATGCATATCCTTACTTAAATTTTTTTTATTACACTTTTTGGATTTTTTATATATTTATAATTACAATTTTGTTATTCGTTACTTTTTGTACGAATAACAAAATTCACGTAGAATGTTGATATAAGGTCGATAATGGTAACATTTGAACGTTGTAGGAATGTCTATTAGACGTTAGACGTCTGTAACGGTCATGTTTAATAGACGTGTGAGGTTTAACATGAGGTACATCTATTGGACATCTAGTTTACGTGACTGTGCTAATTGAGGTAAATAATATAAAATTTGTCAAAAAGGTCTGTTTCAAATAAAAAGTTGAAAAGCATTCAACTTTCAATTCAAATGAACAAAAACCATTTGTTTATCTCTACAGGCAGACCCAACAAGTGTGGACCCCTCCAAGCTGTCCCCGAACAGAGTGCGGCGCAGCGCGCAAGGGCGCAGCATGAGCGTGCAGAGCAGCGGCGGCGAGCACTACGGCAGCAACACCACGCTCACCTCCTCCGGGTCTAGCGAAATGGTCAGTTCCGACGGGCACAAGCATTCTAACTAAACATGTGTTCTACTTGCGTTATCTTCTTGGTTGATTATGTAGTCAGAAACTTGTAATTTCAGTGGAATACCTCATACCTGATATTCGGATTACTCTTTCATGCACCTTTGAAGGGCTGCTACTAAGGGGGACAGGGGTGGCGAGTAAATGGGGCATACGGTATTTTGTTACCCCTGGTTGGCCCTGGTCCTTTGTGGTCATGTTGGTCATGTGATGTAGTGTAAACCAGTTGAGTGTTTCTTGACTGCTGAATTTAACTTGATCAGCCACTTTGAAACAGCCTCATCTTTAGATTAGTTATTTTCTGATATTAAGTGGCATCGAACTACATGTTCTGAATTAAATACCTGTATTTATGAAAATGAATGTTGGTCTATACAGTAGAGCGCCGATTATCCGAAAGTCGGTCATCCGAACCGTCGGTTAACCGAACACCGTAATAATTCATATTTTGAACATGATTCTCAAGCAATTCAAATTTGCGCGCCAACCGAAACTCCCGTTGCGCTGGGATATCAATGTATTGTGATAGATTTCATGTAAAAATTACGTGAATAATTTTTGTTTGATCATTTTTTAGCCTTTTTACTACTAAGAATTACGTTACATATATAATTTCAAAATGTCGTCTTTTCATGTTCGATTATCTCCGAATATTCAGTTATCCGAACACCCCTTGTCCCCAATTAGTTCGGGTAATCGGCGCTCTACTGTAATATATTAGAAGTTTATAGAATCAGGCACCTTTTCAGCTTGGATATACATATAAAATTTCAAGGGGAAGGATTTAAGCCATCGGTTTCATCCTACTTCAATAGAGGCCCCAAAGGGTTCCCATATTAATGTTATGCAAAGATATTGTTTACATAAAAGCTACAGTAATGATATGTTTACTTGAATACGGGATCTTTGGTAAAAAATTAAATGCATAAAAACGTTTGCTGGGTTCAGCTAGTTCCTTATAAATTGTCTTGAATAAATATGAGGGGCTCCACTGAATTATTTTTAGCACGCATCATTTTTTTTATTCATGGTTTAATTAATTAAGGAGTCAGATTGCATAAGAATGATTACCAAATAATAGAAAATAGCTTATGACAGAAAATTCATGATTTATAAAACTCATGCATGGAAAGAGTTTTTAAACATATATAGTTGCCTATATTTTGGAATAATAAGATATAACTATTGTTGTCTAAAAATTTCTGTTAAATAATTTTTTGTGTTTCATCGTTAATTCAAAGAGTTCAATATATGCTGAGTAAATAAATAGACCAGTCATTTTAAATATTTTTTGAAAAATCGGGTAACCACGTGGGACTTTTTACTATATGTTCCTTGATATATTACCTTTGAAACCCCATCACATTTTCAAAAATAAAACTTGCTCGAGCCGCCATCTTGGAAAATGGCGACCAAAATATAGATTATGAGCTATATCATTATTACCGTTAAGTTTAGAAAACAACTTCTTATACAAAAGTTGCTTGGTTTGAAAAGGTCTACAATTTTTATATTTAACATGTTGTTGTACAACAATTAATGAAGTCCCCATATTGGAAAATGGCTGCTAAAAAATATTTTTTGGCTGGTGTAGCTAAATCATCAATCTTACTAAAAAGGTTACTGAAGAGAAGTTGTTAAGATTTTGATTATCTACAACTTTTACATTTACTTTGTTATTGTAAATTCACAGATATTGGCACCATCTTGGAAAAATTGCCGCCAATAATAGTTTTTTGACAGGGACTTTTTTAGTATTGATTTCACATTAGCAAATTAAATACAAAAGTTGTTTGGTTTAAAAAGATCTATAGCTTTTGTATTTAACATATTGTTGTACAACAATAAATAATGCCGCCATCTTAGAAAATGGTGGCCAAATATGATTTTCTTGGAATTTTCACCTTGAAGATTTAAAATAACCAAGTTTTAGTTGGCATCATTGGATTCAGCTTGAAAAAACAAACAATTTACTTTTTTGAATCACCGATTTCTGTCCTCTGGTTACCAAGATATTTACAGAAAAAAACAGAGTGCGTTGTCCCTATACTATCCTTATGGAAATAAGTAAAATTCTATATCTTGCTCATTTCTTTACTTACATTAATTCAACCTTGTATGCGGCTTCTATTGGTTGAAATCTACTGGTTTATGGCTTAAAATAATAAATTTTTACTGTACGTGGCAGCAAACCTGCGTGCTCATGTAACATGCTATTCTTATGGAGAATATTTTTGCAAATTTACTTAACGTCTTCTACTGATGAAAAGTACTTCATATGATGCTTCAACGTGTTTAAATACAAATTCTAACATAAGATTAAGCCTAGTGTTAAATAATATGAACATAAACTCATAAATAAGTATGGTAAAATATTTTCCATAAGAATAGCATGTTATATGAGCACGCAGGTTTGCTGCCAGGTTGTTTGAAACCAGTAGATTTCAACCAATAGAAGCCGCATACAAGGTTGAATTAATGTAAGTAATAAATGAGCAAGATATAGAATTTTACTTATTTCCATAAGGATAATATAGGGACAACGCACACTGTTTTTTTCTGTAAATATCTTGGTAACCAGAGGACAGAAATCGGTGATTAAAAAGTAAATTGTTTGTTTTTTCAAACTGAATCCAGTGATGCCAACTAAAACTTGGTTATTTTAAATCTTCAAGGTGAAAATTCCAAGAAAATCATATTTGGCCACCATTTTCTAATGGCGGCATTATTTATTGTTGCACAACAATATGTTAAATACAAAAGTTATAGATCTTTTTAAACCAAACAACTTTTGTATTTAATTTGCTAATGTGAAATCAATACTAAAAAAGTCCCTGTCAAAAAACTATTATTGGCGGCCATTTTTCCAAGATGGCGCCAATATCTGTGAATTTACAATAACAAAGTAAATGTAAAAGTTGCAGATAATCAAAATCTTAACAACATCTCTTCAGTACCCTTTTTAGTAAGATTAATAATTGAGCTGCACCAGCCAAAAAATACTTTTTAGCAGCCATTTTCCAATATGGCGGCTTTATTAATTGTTGTACAACAATACGTTAAATATAAAAATTGTAGGCCTTTTCAAACCAAGCAACTTTTGTACAAGAAGTTGTTTTCTAAACTCAATAGTAATAATGATATAGCTCAAAATCTATATTTTGGCCACCATTTTCAAAGATGGCGGCTCGAGCCCAAGTTTTATTTTCGAAAAAGTGATGGGGTTTTAAAGGTAATATATCAAGGAACATATGGTAAAAAGTCCCACGTGGTTACCCGATTTTTCAAAAAATATTTAAAATGACTGGTCAATTTATTTACTCAGCATATATTGAACTCTTTGAATTAACAATGAAACGATGATTTTTCAAAAAAATCGGGTTTTTTCTTCTAAAATGACTGGACTAAAAGTCTACAAAGGACGATTGCGTTGAAAGAACCTATTGAGCATGGAAGTATTAGTTTGCTTGTGCTGTCTGACTCATATAGAATAGATCACTTCATTGTGATCGAGAGGCAATTAGACTAGCCAAGAATAAAGATAATTAGGATCAGAAATAAAAAAAGTCCACTAGATAGTTTTTCATATGAAATTGAAATTAATAAAGATCATCTGCTAAAGGACGGTTTGTTTGCCAAATAAACTTGTCATAATATGTTTTTTTATTTTACATTTTACCATGATATAATTTTTTTTAAATTTAAACTTGGTTAAGATTTTATTGCATAAAACACAAATAATCTATTTAACTGTTTCATAGAAGGGTTATTATTTGTATAGCCTACAGTGAAATATTATTAACATAAAATTAGTCAACATATCAAGGAACTAGAGCAACATCACACACACACACACACACACACACACACACACACACACACACACACACACACACACTCAGTCACATCAGTTAAATAAGAACTTACCATCACCCACCAACCGGCCAATGTAATCAGTACTTTCAATGTGATCAGTTTTAACTGATCACTACAACAAGGAAAAGGTTATTTTAACTTTTTCCATACAATATATCTTGAATCTGATTTACATTCATTGCAACTGATTTCTACTTATGATTAAATGAATTAAACTATTTCAAACAACCAAACTAAAAGGTCTAAATTGATTTTTTATATTTTTTTAACTCTTCGAGGTAACAATATTACCATGGCCACCCTAAAGTTTAAGTACTTTTATACATATTGATGTAACTATTCTTTCATAATAACTTATATGAATTGCTCATTGGAAACTGAGAAAAATGTCTGTTAAACACTTCCTTGAAAAACTAATCTGTTAACAAACCATACTTGTTACATAAAATGTTTTGTATCAGAGGCAGATATATATTACCATTTATTATGAAATGGTTGTAGTTAACCAAGAGCAGAATGTTAGTTCTAAACTAAAAATAAATCTGCTCTTGTCTATTCTTCTATATGTTATATTTTTAATGTAATAATTTAAGAAGACTTTTGCATTGTTCTGTTAGCTACCGTATAATAATTTAATCCATTAAATCGCTTGATAAAATAAATTTTAATATTAAGTGGTTGTGTGATGTGAGATTTTGAATTGTGCACTCTTAACTGAGATATCACTTCAAGTTATCAAATTTGTTTCAAATACACTTTCAAAGACTATCATCTTTACTTTTTAAACATATATGTCATAAATACCTTCAAGTCCTCAAAAGTGAACTCATCTATAGAATGGATTTTCCATATTACTGTTATAGCTGAATGCAGTAGAATATTTATAACTATATTGATTTCTGTAGGATGAAAAATTTTTAATGTATATGTGGAAATTAAAAAACAATAGGCTTATGTACGGCGCTAGAAAATGGCGTACTATGGCACCCGGATGTCTAAAATTTGAATTTTATATTAGCCAAACACTAACAACATATCCAAAAATCAAAACTAACCAACTTTTTGCACAGCAACCCAGTATTTTCTGATGTATTTACTGGACTAAACTTTGATTGACACAAAAATGAACATTGCTATATTCATGATTTATGATTTGTAGCACGGATTGGTTTTGTCAATATCTTAAATTATTTGACTTACGTCCAACAATCCTGATTTTTATTCTGGATGTACGCGTTTCAGCCTAGGCCATCATCAGCATCCATAAAAAATATACTTGTACACTAGGTTTCCTGCATTCTTCGCTGTTGTTTTATAACGAGCGATGCAACAACACAACAGCGAAGAATGCAGGAAACCTAGTGTACAAGTATATTTTTTATGGATGCTGATGATGGCCTAGGCTGAAACGCGTACATCCAGAATAAAAATCAGGATTGTTGGACGTAAGTCAAATAATTTAAGATATTGCTATATTACTTGTTATTAAGTCTACCATTTATTATATTGTTGTTATATGTTATCTATTGACCTTGACCTTGAACAATCATGTAAAGACTTTCCGGAACTGACCATTTTAAGCTATTCCTAAGAAACTCTGAGTCGAGACTGAAAATGTATCTTACGCTGCTTCAGATGTGTCCATATGAATATTAAGTATATTTTAAAATATACAACAATCATCCAACGAAACAGGGTATTTCCAGGTTCAACTACAAACCGTTATAGAGCCTTGCACTTTTTTGTACACTGTAATTCATTAATTTTTTTTAATAGGTATCTGCAAGAAGCTTATTTTCACATTTGGCCTATATATAGCTACTTGATTTCAATTCAGAAAAAAGAGATCAAAACATGGAATCATATAATGTTAATTTAGTTCATCAGAGAGATAACTACTTTAGGTGTTTTGATAAAAAACTTTTGTGTTCTTGTAAATTTATTGATACAACAAATATTATATTTTAATTAGTATTTATTTTGTGGTTATGAAAAGTTACATGGTAATTATTTGAGAATGGAAGACTGGATATCTAAGGAGGTCTATATTCATGCTTAAAAGTACCAAGTAGACTACCATATTTTTGTTTTCTTCGTTATATTTTTATTTTACCAACGCGCACAAGTAATAAAATAATTAATATTACGCATAATTTTAATATTTTTAATCTATCTCTATTAGTAACATAGTAAATAAATTTATGAGAGTATTAACTTTGTTCCTTGTATGCAAGATACCAGAAAGTCCACTCCAACTAACCATCTATATATTAAAAAAATTTGGTTATTCTTTTCCGAGTCCGTCCGGCTCTTCTACTCAACCGATTTTCATAATTGAGGTCTTAAATTAAAGGTATGCACGCGTAGATTTGCCATCAAACATCCGCATTAATTTATCTGCCGTATTACTCGAGTTATGCACAAATGCAACTTCTTCCCTGTACATTTCTTATGGGAGTTAAATATGGTTTTCCTTTTCCAAGTTCGTTTGGCTCTTCTACTCGACCGATCTTCATAATTTAGGTCTTAAATTAAAGGTATGCACACACAGATTTGCCATCAGGCATTGGCATTCGTTTATCTACTGTATTACTCGACCAAAAAACATTAATTTGATTATTTCCGGGATTTTGAATTCAATTTAAGTGATATTTCCCCAGTTCCAATTACGTAAATCTGTATGTTTTGGTCTAAGAACCTTCAGCGAAATACCACCTTTCATTTCAGCTATTGATTATTTAGATCGGACGTACCTGAAACATGCTGCTGAATTCCGAACACAAACAAAAATTTTGTTTTTCTTTTCTGAGTCCGTTTGGATCTTTTACTCGACCGATTTTCATAAATAAGGTCTTAAATCAAAGGTATGCACGCAAAGATTTGCCATCAAGGATCGGCATTCATTAATATACTGTATTACTCGACCAAAAAACATAAATTTGATTATTTCCGAATTATGAATTCAATTGAAGATATATTTCCCCAGTTCTAATTAAGTAGTTCTATATGTTTTAGAACCTTCTATATGCTAAGAACCTTCAGTGAAATACCAGCTTTCATTTGAGCTATTGATTATTATGATCGGACGTACCTGGAGCACTCTGCTGAATTCCGAACAACACAAATCTTTTATATATATAAATTAGGTTTTCTTTTTCTGAGTCCGTTTATGGTCTGACCTTAATTAAATTTGGTACAGACGTGTAAAGTGGTAATCAATTGGACTACAGTCGACTCTCGCTAACACAAACCTTGATATCACGAATTCCTCGATATCACGAATTATTTTTAATCCCCTTGGAAAAACCTGTCTCACACGAAGAAATTACTATACATAACACGAACTAATTTTCATAACACAAACCAATTTTCCAGGTATATTTAACCTCTATAACTCGAAGGGACTCAAAAATAACCTCTATAACACGAAGTTCAGTAGATAAGACGAATTCGATTCACGCTTTACCTCCATAACTCGAAGTGTACCTCCATACCCCGACGTTTTCAGAGTGGACCTCTGTAATACGAAATCCCGGCATTCTGAACTGTTTACTCTATTTTATTTCACAAGTTTTTTTTAATTTTGTATATTGTACTTTAAGTATTATTTTTTAATACACGGTAATATTCAAAGTTATAAGTTTATTTTTGTAGCTGTAGGGCATACTGTAAAGTTTCTTTAGATTATTGTTTTAATAAAAATTATGATCGATACCGTAATAATTGTTTTTACATGTTTAAGCAGAGGAAGATTACAGACTTTTTAATCAGAATTAATATGATCTTATCTGTTTTTGTGTTTTACAGGCTATTATATTATAAATACTGTATTTTTCATTGATATATAATATATGAATAAATTAAAAGCTTGGACCTGTTGAAGGTGTACAGTATAAACTGCAATTTTTCTTTACCTCTACATCACGAATTTTTATTAAGTTTACCTCTATAACTCGAACTATGCCTATGGCGAACTACACGTAACACGAAGAAAAATCGCAGTCCATGGACTTTCGAGTTAGTGAGAGTCGACTGTAATTCGTGAACCAGCCCGATCGGACCACCGGAAGGGGGGTAAAGGGGGATAACCCCCCCCCAAAGTGGGTTTTTGAATTTTTTACATAGAAAAAAATGTATCCAATTTGTGTTGGCACCATTGAATTCAGCTAAAAAAAGAACAGTTTAGGATTTTGAATCAATGGTCTATGTCCATTGGTTACCGAGATATTGACAGTACGTTGTCCCAATGTTAACCTTATGGGTAATAAGAAAAATTCTATATCTTGCTTATTTCTCAACATATTCTTCTTGATAAAAATTGGTTTATGTCTTCATCTAGATGAGATTTAATGTATAATAGTCTAAAATCCCCGATATTTCCATTTTCATGGCAGCAAACCTGATATATACTCATTTCCCATGTTAATCTTATGGAGCTTACAAAAACACGTCAAATCTTGCTGTGTTGGCTTGAACTATGTTCTTTTGCATATGAAATTCACTGAGTATGCAGGTCTGCAACAAGGGTATTTTAGCATGGTATATAGTTAGTTTGTAAAGTCGTATGTGCCGTGCTGACATGTCCCGAAAACTTAAGTACAGAATATCTCATGAAAGTCCTACATTTTCCTTTGTGGAACAAATTATTACCAACTTGGTAATAAATCGTGGTTTAATTTGTTTTCTGAAATTCCAACATAACCGGGCCCAGCTACATGCACCTCTTTTTCAACTTAGGCAAGTGTCGGGCAAGTCACATTGAAGTTGTAAAGACCCATTGCATGTAACATTAATTTTGTAAATGAAGAATTATTTGATTTGAGTTGATTTTGTGTCTTAGTACCAAAATTTACTGCTGCGGAGCAGCGTGGGTCCTCTAGTTATATTTATTTTTTATTGACAATCCTATCCATCATGGTTTATATTTTAAAGAATGCTTTTGATATAAAACCTCCAGGGGATACCTCCAATGAATATCTACCAATAGGTAGGGCTGGCACTGAAATAATTAGTGACAGATAAATTTTATTTGTTTTATTTATATTTTTATATTTTTTATACCATAAAAAATTTTGTATTTGTGAAAAATGTATTGTACTATGATACTATGTGTTAAGAATAATGGTGATGTGGCAAATACACCTAAGACTGCTCAGATGACTTATCTCACATGTAATTATTCATTTAACTAGTGTCTTGAACAGGATTAAAGCCATTAATGATAATAAAGGAAAAATTTAATTACAACAATCCCTCTTTATTATAGTACAAAATACCTTCCTAGTAAACTGGCTTTGAGATCCATCATATTTATGTTTTGAATCTAACAACAGCACCACATATAGCAGAAGTTTTTAGATCCAAATGCTTTCTAATTGGCAGATTTGTATGGGTTATTTCACCTTTTACAATAAGTTTAAAGTGATTCCAGTATTTTTTCCCGAATACCTTGGATAAAAACTTTCAACTTGAGCCCTCTTCCATCATCCTGCGTCTTGTTACGTGCCCACAATTTCTGCAAAAATATGTCACTTACATAATTATAAATAGATGGTAACATACGCAGTATTATTTACCATTAGCTTTTACAATAATGCAAAATTTATCACTTCTGAGGTACATTTGGGACAGTTAGGGTACAAACATGGAGAGAGCAGATGTCAATAATATAGCAGTCTAGTATTTCACAAATTGCTCTTTACACGTACCACAATTAAATTAATCATCACTGAGTGAATGGTTAAATTGTTTTATGATGGTATATCTCGGGTCATTTACCTCTAGGTAGACAGGCTGACCACTGTGTGTGCATTCTTGCCCCCTCATGAGTTCCCCGAAGAATAAATCCAGAACACCCGCTTGACCCGCCATAGCTGGTGGCATGGGTGGCTCTCCTGCCTTAAAGGGGACCCAAGGCATTAAGTAACCCTTCACTCCTCCCCTCATGGCAAAAAGTAAGAAACCCTCTAGCTACCAGACAGCGCTTCCTGTCTTAAGCGTCATGAGAGTTTCCTTTAAACTTTAATAGCAGATGTTTCATTGTGCTAAACACATTGGCTACTGATCGTCCCATATATGTGAAGCAATGTTAAAAAAAAACCTTAAAATAGACCGACGTCCCATATACATGTCGCACAAGCTGGTTCCACTAGACCGACGACACGCATGCGTCACGTTCGGGCCGAATCCAGCGGACCGACGACACACATGCATGACGCCGTCACCGTTTTGTTTAGTGACGTTCTACACCCATACGGTACACTATATTGGTCTGAAGCCTGTATATCGGTCTATAGGAAAGTGTGACACGTATATGTGTCGTGTGGTCTCTGGGTTCGACCTCAAATTGTTTTTTACAGAATTTTAAAGTTGGCTACCTTGTCTGATTACGTTATGCCTATAGTGTTTGTTTACTACTGTTCCTTGTGGTGTTTTTTATTGTGTAACCAACTGCCCTGCATGATTTAGTGATTTTTTATTGGTTATGGTGACTGTAGTAAGTCATTTTTCAACCATCAAATTTTGCAAACCCACGTTACATATTTGAGACAGTCAGTCTATCGCTAAAATCATAGTGCAAAAGTTTACTATAGACCGACAACACTCCAAAAAAAATCTAAAATAGCGCTAAAATATTATTTTACTGCAACTTTTATGAGTAAATATATATATTATACATCACAACATATAAAATAATCGAAAAAAATTTCGGTCTATGGGTTACTAATTTTGCCGTTTCTCGGTCTGTGGTGAGAATGTCGTGTAGTAAGTCCAATCTGCTGGGAACTCCCGGCGACTCGAATTCTAGACCGTCGGTAGCCAACGTGTTAACATCTGTTTGCTACTCTAAAAACACTACTTTATTGATAAATCAATTATTCTTTGATACATCCAATGAAAATTCAGAAGTAAACACTAGATCAAAATTTTTATCAAATTAAAGGTGAAATGAAAAGAAAAATCAAATGTCGTAACCCCCAACATTGGACTTTGATATCGACAGTTAAGCCCTGGTCAGATATTTCATTCATTTGTAATGCATTGACCATCCTTAACACTCCTGTTGCTGCTGATGGACTCTGGGATGCTTGAGGAAAACAAACTGAACTGATCCAACCCGATATGCTCAGTGATGCTATGTTCCACTGACAGTTTTGTCCCATAAGCCAACGTGGATTAGTTTTATTTGTCTCTGCGCTAAGCTACGCTCTGTCGTCTGCCTGTTTTCTACCAATAGGCAGGTTTTATCCATGGTTTTATGAACGGGTGTCGCTATATGTCGCCGAGCAAACGTGATAAGCCTAAATACCGGCGACAGGTATTAGAAACACGTCATTTGAAACTTTTGCGGGTTCTTTCTAAATACTTGGAGTTAAATGAAGGCATTTATGCAGTGCGTTCCGAGTCTCACATTTGGTGTCCTGCGATAGAGCAGCTCCTGGCCATGAATTTGGAATCGGGAAAAAATCTGATACGTAAAAAATATAAAAACCAACTCAGCAATACAAAACATGTGACCGTATTTCAACAGAAATATCATGCGCTCCTTTGAAGAAAACCTGCAACAGTCAATGTCATGAAAATGCATGACCAACACAAGACATGCTAAGTCTTATGTTCAGAAACACTTGTAGTGGAACATCGTGCATAAAAGCAGCAAACTGACACATACTTTCTCCCTTAAAGTAAGAAAATCTAAAATTAAAGCAATAAAATTAAATAAATTTATAATCATCCCACAGATACATACCGAATTGTATCAAAACTGGGTAGCAGTTAACGGATATATCGGTTTTTTAATATTTCCCATAAGAATAACATTAGACAACGTGCTGCATTTACCACCCAAAAAAAATATCAATTATCACCACAACCAGTTGACGTAGGCTAATAATTCAAAATACTGGATTATTTACTTTTTCAAGCCAAATTTAATGGTTGTAAGTATATTTTCTTTAAAAGTTACAGATTTTGTGAAATTAGAAGAATTAATATGAATTTTATAATACTTAAATCCCCATAACTTTTGAACCTGAATTTTTACAGACATGTGGGGGGTGTCATTTTTTTTGGCATATTAAGTATACCATGAAATTTTTATCAAAATCGTTACAAACCATTTTTGAGAAATGTTTATTTTAGTTGTTTTTTTGGGGGTTTCATCAGGTAAATACCCTTAAAAATCAAAAATTCAAATAATGTATAAAATTCCTGGAGATATTATGGTTTTATAACTATATTCCAAATTTCATGATGATCGGACCTCTGGTGTCTTCTCTACCTTTGTATACATAAATACACATATCCACACATGCATAGACAGACAGACACCACTCCCAAAACCACTTTTTTGGATTCAGGGAGTACAATTTTCGAATTTGAGTTGTTAGTGGATATATTTGTTTTAATATATCCATTAACAACTCAAATTCGAAAATTGTTTTGAAAACAACACTTTCTCCATATACTACATACATGGGGTAGAAAGTAAAATTGTGACAATTTTCTATAATTTTTTGGAGGAATTCGTTTTATGGTTTACTAAAATAAATTAAATTATTACATGGAAATTTTAAAAGATTTTTTGTTTTTCTAGCTATTTTGCTCAAATATTTTATGGGCACTTGTATAGACAGTCATTATTCTGTGGCCACATTTGGACACATCTGGGAATACAAAAATGCTTAGCTAAATCAAATGTACCCTTATTCCTTGTGTCAACCAAAAGACTGTTAGATTAGTTTGTATGTAATGTTTTATAACTGTTAGCTAGAAAATTGTTTATGATTTCTTTCATGTGGATGTGAGGAAGACTCTAAATGAAATTAAAACCTTATAATATACAAATATATATACAATAATAAGAGTATCTCTTTAAAAGTATAGTTGATCTTCTTGATTGTTATAAAATATTTTAAAATCAAAAACTATTACTTAATATAATATTAACACAATCATAACATTTACCAGAACCCTCTAAATTTTGCAAATACCTAAACGGTTTTTAATTAATTATATTCGATGATCAAACTTAACATGTGCTTTATATTTATATAAAATACTATTAGGGTACAGAAAAAATCAAAGTAATCATAACATACTGGGTGCCAGGTCACTTCACTTATGAAATATTGTATGCTCAAATTTAAACATCAAACTCCTATTCAAATAGTCTGTTTGCAGGCAAACTCCAATAAATATCTGTTTATTTTATTTGACACAACCCAGTTGTGATTTATGTAACAGCTTACTCAAAGTTATGTTGAAATTTGATTCCCCATTTTCTGCCAAACAATTCAGCAAAATTCACCCCCAGAAATCCGCCCATGTTAAAAAGTACAAATTTGCTCAAAAGCATTAATTGATATTTTTGAAATAACTTTTCATCATATGCTAAAAAGGAAGCCCTTTACACCACTGGTAAGCTCCCCATTGACAAATGGGTAGAAAGGCCTAATAAGGATACAGAAGAAACAAATACATTGATGCATTTGCATTGGATTATTTTAATACAGTAGAGCGCCAATTATCCGAACTAATTGAGGACAAGGGGTGTTCGGATAACTGAATATTCGGATAATCGGACATTAAAAGACAAAATTTAAAAATTATATATGTAACATAACTCTTACTAGTAAAGAGGCTAAAAAATGATCAAACAAAAATTATTCACGTAATTTTATTGTGAAATCGATCAGAATACATGGGTATAAATTTTTAAAGAATTTATCATACATAGATACAGTACACTTTATACTTTTTATGTAGAGAAAAAGTCCAAAATTTGTTTTGCTTTAGCCCTGACACTTTTTTTTTGTGCGCGAATTTGAATTGCTTGAGAATCATGTTCAATGTGTGAATTATTACGGGGTTCGGTTAACCGACGGTTTGGATAACCGACGTTCGGATAACCGGCGCTCTACTGTAGTTTGAAAGGTAGTAAGGCTCATTACAGCTTAAAGCACAGCAAGAAGTTTATTTGTCGGAACAATTACATTTTTAAAAACTCCTACAATTGTTTATAAAAAATCATTGTAGAAAAATATCACTGTGTTAAAAAAGTCTTTGGTAACAATTTATATTTTCATTTTAGTTATCTCCGGACTGAAACTTGTGCTTACTGTGATGAAATGAAAGTGAAAGAAGAAAGTATTGAAAAATATTGCATTATAGGAGAGTAACAATATAGAGTCCATGTAAGGGCAAAGAAAAAGAAAATTAACCCGATTCCAAAAGAAATAATTTATTAGGACGGCATAAATCATTTTTTCTATCAAATGAGGCTAGTAAATTAATAAATATTATAGATTTGAAAGTGATTTTTAATTATGTCTTCAAATTAAAAAAAATATCTGATGAAAAATTTTATTTCTGAGTCTACGATTATTTTCCCCTATAAGTTAATCCTATTATGGTGTGTTATTCTTTGCTTTTATTTAAAACCTAAAGTAATATAATAGTATATTTCATTACTAGGACCTAAAGTGACGCTTTTCATACAGGGTCAAGTTTTACGACCAAGGCTGTAAGCCGAGGTTGAAAAATGACCGAGTAATGAAAAGCAGCTTTAGGTCCGTGTGATGAACTATATTTTTCGTTATATTGCTTAATACAATACATAAACTACTTAAGGAAACCAAAATGTTACAGCTTTAAAGATAACTTCCAAAGATGCCACCATCTTGTTCTTGCTATTTGAACAAGAACAAGATTCATTTGTGTTAGGTTAGACTGACAACAATGGACAACTATCGACGTACCGAACGCATGTAATAATCGATTGGTGAAATGAGCGAGTTTCACAAATCTGTTATCTTCCTTCCGAGGAGAGATTATTTTTTACTTTCTAGGAAATCTGTTTACCTTACATATTGATTTTTTATTTAAATTTAATAATTTTTATCATTGAACATAGTAGAATTTATACCTTCTTCATTTACGAATGGAAATATTTGCTTATAAATTATCGATTGTTTGAATCGATACTATGTATTCAAATGAAAGAGTTTCGTGCACGATAGTTACGATAATAAACGACAAAAATGAAACAGCTGATGTACTCGGCACTTTTTGACTTTTTAGTGCTAGTTGTAAAAAGAGATCAGCTGGTATCGAGTACATTAGCTTTTAATTCCTAGGAATAAAAAGAGCATATTTAGGTCCGGAAAACATGCATTAAAAACAGCTTTTTTGAAGCAGTATAACGAAAATATTTTTTTAAAAGAGCTTAACTGTTTTAAAATTTCATAACAAACACGGTGTCCATTTCGAAAAGCACAATTTAGTATAAAAGTACCAAACTCTATTTTCCTCTAACAAAAAGTATAGTTGATTGGGTTTTTAAGCTAAATAAATGATATTATAATGTTTCAGTTTTATATTTCATTAGACCTATTAGTTATGAACACTGTTGATCAATTATAACCTCAGATCTTTTAGAGCTTCCTCATATTAAGATTAGTTAAACTCTATGGCACCCAACTCACCACCAAATTATTAAACTTACAATTTTTACTATAATAAAAGAGATAAAATAAATACCTTATTAGTGGTTTAATGGCTTTGTAAAATCCATGATTTCATAAATTATTTTACAGATAATTGAAATCATAGATGTTAAATCCCTATAAGACAGCTGAAAAAATAACTTGATATTGATATGTTTGTTTTATACTACTGTAACACAAAAATTAACATTGGCTTGAAAACTGAAACCATATACGTTGACAATAATCAATAATTGTTCTGATGTAACGTAGGAAACTGTTTCAAAATTATTGCAATAGTTTTATTAAATTCTTGACTGAAGTTGACATGTCATTTTTGTAACCATAGAATAGTTGTTTTAACTACATCATGAATGCTTTTCCTTAGAGCATTTCCACAATGTTTATATCAGTTAAGTTACATGGTTCTTGTCTTATAATATTTTTCAATAGGTACTTCAATATTTTATAATTTTATACTCGTTCTTATAAAATGTATAATAGTAGAATCTCGCTAGTCCTACTAAAGAAAGTCTGACCATTGACTTTGAATCTGAAGCAGACCTTCCATCGCATTATCAAATGTGTACCAGGTTTTCAGTGACACAGGCTTAATAGAGCTCTTATTTATGGTGAATCACCAACATTGATTTATTGTAAAAAGAATAACAGTCTGTTAAAATGTATTCATGTAACAAGTGTACTTATGTCACCTATTAATTTTGGCATTAGGAGGAGGTAATACATCATTTTTGTAAAAGAAAACAAACAATAGTCAATTAATTATTGATTTATTAATTGTAGAGTACAACATTTTAAAATAAATAGCTAAAATAAGGGGTTGATAGAAGTACCCTTTTTTAGTGATTAATCAAACTGATCAAAGTGATTAACAACTTGTCCGTTTTCAGGGAGTATAACACTAGACATAAGAATTTAATTAATCCCACTAGCCATAGATTAACTTTGTATAAGACTTCACCATAGTATATTAGACCAAAATTGTTTAATCTGATTCTGATTTCAAGTAATTTTAAAAATATCGTTGTTCCCAACAAATTTTAAAGTAAACTTTAAGTTTGGTTGTTGACTAAGTCCTTTTATTCCTTAGACGAATATTTTAGTGGAAATTGGGTTGAATAGTTGAGTATTTTTGTTTATTCAAATAATTCATTGTCTAATTTTAAGAATCATAATATTGACAAATGCCCTGCCATTGTAATGATGTAATGACGTACTCTGAGTAAATAAATAAATAAATAAACTGTGTCAAATTTAAATTCAGGGTCACCCAAAACTAGCTACAGCTGGGCTATAAGAATGGGAGGTCTATTAATTATTTATAGTCAAAGGTCTGACTCTCCGCTTCGTCCGACCATGCCACGGACACAATAATATTGTGACTATTCAATTTGTGGTTGTTAAGCTTCTGTTCCAAAGTAAGAAGATCTCACACAGCAATTTGAGAATACCAAATTTCCCAACTCCTAAGAACTTTAAGGGGCGCGTGATCAAAAATTAGTTACAATCAGATTAATTTTTCATGTTTAAATTGATCGATTTCAATTCAGAAATTCACATTCAACAGTTGGGAAATTCGAGGTAAAAAGATTGAAAATCAGTTGACCTTCTCCCTGAAATGTTTTGGTGTGATGCCACTGGAGGGCACTTGTCCTGTCCCAGCAATAGTGTATATTTGCCTCATGACTTAAGTCTGTGCCAAGAATTGTCTCAAAATGAATGGTGAGCGATTTTGCAGACGACAATTAAATAAAGACTTTTGTTGAGAACTGTACTTAAATTGATTGTTCGAAGCTTCATTTTGACAAATTATTTAGTTATGTTAAAATTGTTAATATATTTAAAAAAAAATACAGGGGTGATCCTCGGGACGTAGTTGTCCCCCACCAGCGGTAGTTTCAGGGCCCACAGGTGTTAAATGCGGCCCTGTTCGGAACAAAATATTCTGTAAGTTGGTACTGCATTTTTGAGAATTGCTTAGACCTAATGAATAAATTACTTTAAATTATTCAAGCCCTGCTGATGTTTTCTTGCTTGTTAAACACTCTTAATGCAATGTTTTCTGTTCAAAATACAGTTTAGTATATTTTTATGTCAATAAATGTGTTCCTCTGATAAACCGTCCTTTTTGCTGTTCCGACCATGGTCCCAGTTACATAGGTGATGGATTAGCAAGGTTCTACTATATTTACTATTAAGCTAAATTTGTTTTTAATGATAAGTTTTATTAACATAAACATATATGAAAAACAATCATAAACTCAAACCTACTAGGTTCTTTTCTGGAGGAGATAATTTGTTATGTTTACTTTATAGCAGTTTACAATCCATGCTTGACATTACAAGTTTATCTTTGAATTTTAATTTGTGTTGTGGGTACGGTTTATATTATTATGTGTTTATTTGTATATAGCCATTTAAAGGAACTGAATGTAATTGTTATTCTTTTTATCACTGCCTTTAGAGAATGCCGGATTAATGCTTCATACAAGAATATCTTTATTGCCATTCAATACATAAAGCATTTATAGACAACATCACCAATAAACAATAATAAAATAATCCTGAAGAAAATCTCTACAAATGATTTCTTATTCTTAAAAATTGTTTAATGTCCTTTTTATACTACAAGCATCTCTATAATTTCTTTTTAATTAAACATTATTTATCCATCATACATGGAAAATCATCTACCATACATGGAAATCATCTACCATCTAATTATTTTTGTATTTTAAAAAAGAGGTTACTCTAGACATATGGCAAATAAAGAGTTCTAAGAGCCATGAAGGACAACCTCTTTTATCGAAGAATATCTTTTATTGTTATTTTTTGTTAATAGTTTATTGAAGTGTTTTAATATAATTAATGGTTGCAATCTTAATACAGCTTTGGTAACTGAATTGATGCATTATATTGTTTTAATTTCATGTTTTTACACTCCTTAGATAATAGTTTACAAAAGCTTACTAATTGTTAAACACATTCATGTCTTGAAATAAATCATAAAATATGTCTTGTAACAGAAAAAAATTAAAACTATTAATACAAAAAAAATAGTATTGTTTTCATGATCTTAATGTTTCCTAAAATGCTATTAAATCAGGATATAATTAATTCATCATCATTTCTAAATTCACATGTTTATTTTATTATATAAGTTAATGGTAGATGTGAGCCGCTAATTAATGTTTTTTTTTTACTATAATAAAAGAACTATTATATTAAATCAATATATTAAATAATATTTGTGATCGCCAGAAGTTGTGGTTATTGTTACTGTTGTGATATTAAATGTAAGCATATGATGTAGTGTACATGGATCTTGTTTTTATTAACCTGAGTAATAGTAGACACGTAAGTATTAGGGTAAAATGGTGTTTTAAGCATGAGGAACGGTGAGTCTGAAAATGCAGTTGGGCCTTGAAATGGGACTGCTCTAGGAGTCGAGGATGCGACAATAAATATAGTGAAAACATTATCAAGGCAAAGAAATTTATATATTTAAATGAACAATTATTATATATATAATAATTCCAGAGAAATATTCTGGTAAACTATTAGTCCGAGCCTAAAATTATTGAAGCTTATAAAAATGCTAGCAATTACTTTGAGTACTCCGTGAGATATCTATGTTACTTACTGTACACTTCCGATTATCTGAGGTCTTCAGGACCGAGGCTACCTCGAATAACACAAACCTCGGATGATTCGGATTTTACGTGTGTTTTGAGGTTGGGCTGCAATAAGACCACTTCAAAATGTTTTATTAGATATAGTATTTACCAATAAATACGACAATGAAAGTCCTCTCGAGCTGCAAATAATAAAATTTTAAATAAAGACACTTGTTTCACGCATTATTGTAACGCTTAGTAAGAAAATAAAAACAGATATTTAAGTTTAGAACTGCCTCGGATAACCCGGAATCTTAGATATCCGGGGCTCGGATAATCAAGAGTGTACTGTACTTCTATTTTCAAGCAATTATATTCAACATATTTTTAATTCGGATGAATGTAATCCAAAGATTACTGTTAAATAATGAACAAAGAGTAATGATATGAATATTGAAATATCGTTTATATTGAAAGTATATGTATATAATATAAATCTTATAGATTTGTTATATAATTGTATAAATTTTGCTGTAAATAGCAAAATTTCATGTAAAAGCCCAAAACTACTGGGTCCAGAATGGCAAAAGATAAAAGAAAACGGAGGAACAATTACAGAGAAACGATGATAAACACATAAAAATTCAGTTTTTAAACAATTTCAAAAATTTTGTATTTCATTATAACAGTAACGAAAGTGGCACTTTCTAGTGCTGGTGCTCACTCAAGTTTCATGTATCAGGCGAAGCCTCGTACAGGAATGAATTGAGCATGTGCCGGAAAATCACTTTCGGTACAAGTTATCCTACTAATATTATAAATGTGAAAAGCTACTTTCAGTACAGAGTTATGAAAAATTAATGTTTAGTACAGGAAATTTCAGCTGATCATCCTTTGTTTTGTTAGAAGGACACTGATGATTTTTGTAGATGTCAGCTGTATGTCTTATTTTAGTTCGCTTACTATTAGCAAATTTCCCCTAGAAACAAGCTATCATAGGTAAAGCCAAATAACTTTGACATTCAGTTTTTTCTGTAAATCACAACAGAGAACTCTTATAAACCAGAGAAATTATAATTTTCTAATAACATAGCCTGTGGGATTTATAAACTGTATACAACGCATGGGTCGCAAGTTCATATCATGTGTTAGGCATCAACATGAATATTGATTTTTCCAAGACTTTTTAAAATAAAGAGCGATAGCATTGAGGTTCCTCCATTATTATTTTTCCATTTGACATGTTTGGGCATGAGTACTTGGTGAGTTACAGGCTTTCATTTGAGGTATACTATAGTTTACTTAGCTTCAACGAATGTGTTGTGAAAATGGCAGACAAGCAGACAGCCAAACAACACAGACTTTAACTTTTACGTATTTGACCTTAAATTGAAGATCTACCTAATTCCGGTCTTAATCATGCTATAATATCTCAGTATTACTTGTTTTATTTTGAGCTATATTGGTTGTTGAATTCGGACAAGTGTAAAACCAATTCGGTGCATTATTCAATTTCAACCAATTTCAATATTTTTTTAGAAATTTTCCTTCTATTAAAGATTGATGTCTTCAGTTCTAATCACGTTTTGTTTAATTACATTTATTATTTGTCCCAAGAATAGATGGTTATCAACTAAACTAAAATGATTGGAGACCAACTTGCCGTGAGCAGGAAGAAAAAGTCGACTAAAGTCAAACTCTTTATTGTCGTAAGACAAAAAGACAATAAACTTAACATTGACAATGGGTCAAAATAATAGCCACTTATGGCAACAACAAGAAGTAAAATAAAACATGTCAACAATCAAGGCCGTAACCAATGGTGGGGTCAGGGGGTCAAACCCCTTCCCTGAAAACAGGGGTGCCCAGAAGGGGGGGGGGGGCATGGCGCAAATTGCGCCATCAAAATTTTTGGGGGGGGCATGATTTTTTGGGCGGAATTTTGTTTTTTTGTGAGGAATTTTAAACCAGCGAATAAGGGAAAATTACAAACAAACAAATGAGCATAACTATATGCAACAGTTAAAAGTATTGTTTATTTATCTAACCATTTCATCAGGATTGCCATCGTCATATATTCCAGTTCGCCATGCAAACCATCCCCGGAATCTCCATGTCAATCCATAATTAATTGTTAAATTATTTTGGAAGGGCGGTTGGCAATGGCTCGACTGACAACCCTGTCTGATATCGGTCCATAAAAAACGTGCTGTCAGACAGAGTCTGTGGCCCCGGTCTGACACAGCCGTAAGCAATATTGCCAAAAATCTGGTATTTACGCGGGTTTTGGTTATTTTGGAGGCCGTGCGGAGATTTGGCGGTGATTAAAAAACGGGTTTAGCCGGGGATGTAAGTCTTGGGTTGAGGAAATTTACTCAACAAAAAACGGGTAATAACGGGGATTTTTGACGAGGTACAAGATTTTTGGAACTCTAGATATTTTATTTTTTGAACGAAATTTGGTATTATGTATTTGGTATAATTGTATTGTATTGGTTATTTCGTTGCAGTGTTACCAAAAAGCGGGTATTAGCCCGGTTTGCGGGTATTTTAATGGCCGTTTGGGGACTTAATTGAGAGGATTAAGAAAAATCGAGTAAGATCAGGGATTTTAGACTTGAGCTGCGGGGATTTACCAGGCATCCTAAATACATAAAAAACGGGTAAAGCCGGGGATTTTTAAATTTTGGTTTGCTTTGCAAATATCCAATGTCCATGTAAGGTGAGAAAAATAATTTGGTTTTTATTATAGTTTTCAAGAACTTGATCAAGAACACAACTAAAACACACAACACCGCGCGCGTAGAACTTGAAGTAAACATATAGTGCACATATTTTAATATATAGTGCGCAATTTATTAATGTAATATTTCTCTCCTTACCCAGCAAGTATAGGAAAGCATCCGGTTTTGATTAATTTAAAGTCATTACGTGGTTTTTCGGCTAACTACTCGGATTTTGGTACCTGGGCCGATTTTCAGGGATTAGTGCCGAAAAACCAGGTAAAAGTGAAGATTATTAGTGGAGTTGGCGGGTAAAATGCTAAATCCTGTGTATTGCAACACTGGCCGTTTGAGATAAGACTATAGCAACAGTAAATCGCCTGTCGTATGAAGCACGGTTGGTGTGCCTGCTTGGACTGCAGTGAGGCAGTTTTCTAATAGTACAATTAATTACTCAGAGAAGTGAATGGTGATTACAAGATTACAAGTTCACATTGTGTTGTGATATCGTGGTTGGATATTAATTTTAGCTAGTTAGATATACAGAAACTGAATTGTATTCTGTATTTTTTTATCTGTGGCATACCACGGAGTGGTTTTATGTGTGTTTTGTTGAATGAACAGTATAGGCCTCCCAACCTAGTCTAGTAGTCTAGTATTTGAGGATTGAAATTAAAATCGACAACGGACCATGGAAAAAGTACGTTCCAGACCCAAGTCAATCAACAATTTGAAACACGTCATCGAGCCTGCAAAATCTCATTTTCGGCCCTTGTTGCAAAATATACTATTACAACACTGCTTATTTGTATCGTTGGCTATAGTATCACGTACTGTAAAAAGTACTTCATTCTATTTTCATTTACTGGCAACATATTAGTGACTTTTTGATTCTCGCTATTGGAACTAGACTTACTTTTAAATAAATGTGTTTTATATTATATTGAAGTGATATCACTTTATTACCTAATGCTGGTATGCTTTATTATTGTATGCTTTATCACTTTATTACTTGATACTTAGTAATTAATTGTGTATTTAAGAGATTGGTAAATAAGACGCAATAATACCCTTTGATAGGGAAGGATGTAAGGTTTTAGTTTTTATTATTGACATACTAACTAATGTTAGAAATTAAAGGGTGGGGGGTGGTTGTCAAGCTTTGGGGGGGCATTAGGCTTAGTTTGGGGGGGGCATGCGCCATTGCCCTTGGGGGGGCTGGGCACCCCTGCCTGAAAATGTTGAAATTGCATTAAATGAAAGGGTTAAAAAGTTATTTTTTCAACTTCCTGTAACCGCGGAGCCCAAACCCCCCCTCCAAAAAAAATTGTCCTGGCTACGGCTTTGTCAACAATGAATGTAAAAAATAAACACAATTCTGAAATATAGTCATCATGTTATATGCTTGGACACTATTATATTCTTTTTGTATCAATAGCAGTTTTAATTTTAATTTGAAGGTGCTAACATTGTTTTTTCCTTAGACTTTCAGGAAGGGAATTAACAAGTTTTATTGAGGAAAATTAGTTTGTTTTTTATAGAGTCGTTTTGTGAAGTGGGATATGGAGTGGGATGATTGGTTGCAGATTAAAGAAACTGCAATTACTATCGTTTTAAAAATTATAAAATTGTCTGTTTTTTACGAAGAAGATCAAATATACTAAAATATATAAGGTAGGATGTCAAAGGTCGTTAGGAGAAAAAATTTCTCCGCAAGAGTCCAAATTTCCATCCTGCATATTACTCTTTAACTCTTTAAGGCCCTCTTCGGGCATCAGAATACATGCTAACGATTTTTAGTTTCAGTTTCAGAATCCCAAATTGTCAATACGTAAGTTACACGAGGAATAAACCACCCATACTTGGCTACAAGTATTGATGTTCACTGAACAGGTATGTCATGTAACCGATTCAGAATTCAGTACCATCATGTACCGTGCAACTGCAACTAGTTTTAGGCTGCGTTCACACGAGCGACATTCTACTGTTGATCGCCGGCGACAGATGGTCGCAAGTTTTCAAAAGCATTATTGGATCATATGGAGACGATCAGAATGTGTTCACACGAGCAGCAGCGACAAGTGGCAGGCCACAGATTTGAAACGTTTTCAAATTCAAATTCAAATAGTTTATTTCCAAAAATACAACTTTAACATGAAAGCATATAAAAAAAATATTTACAGGAATTATTCTCTCTTAGACTATCCGTCTGTGTGTGAGAATGGTCATAGTCCATTTGCTTCTCTTTTCAAATAGGTCTACATCTGAAATTACATCTATAAAAAAAATACAGAATATGCATTTTAACATTTTTGATTTTACTAATTTACTAAAGAAATAATAAGTAAAATAAAATAGACAATAATCGGAAAATAATAATAATAGTAATCGCAGCTACATTTTGGTCAAGTGAATGAGACAAAATAATAATAGTAATAATGTTTGCATTTGACAGTTTCTTCCTTATCTGATATACAGTGGGGGTATCAGTACCTCAACCTCGTCTGTCCCAAGGCCGGCCAGCCAACCCCTTACCTTTTGAAATTCATTGTTGGTGATGGTGATTTTATATTTTGATTAGGATTTTTGCGGACATTTGCCATCACTGATTAGTAAAAAACAAGTTTCACGACGTTTCGGGATCTGGAATCTGATCCCGTCTTCAGGTGAAAGAAAACCTAGAACATAACAAGATTAGTAACACATAGCTAGGAAAACCTGGACAAAAACACAGCTAAAACAGAGAACTGTAAAAGCAGTCACGAAAATAATAAGCTGAAAAGAAAAACAAACACAAAATAACACAGGAATCACAAGTATCAAGAATCACCAGACAGGAGAGAGCACGTCCACACCCAATCAGAGCTGAGCTGAGACTGTTTGTTTTTCTTTTCAGCTTATTATTTTCGTGACTGCTTTTACAGTTCTCTGTTTTAGCTGTGTTTTTGTCCAGGTTTTCCTAGCTATGTGTTACTAATCTTGTTATGTTCTAGGTTTTCTTCCACCTGAAGACGGGATCAGATTCCAGATCCCGAAACGTCGTGAAACTTGTTTTTTACTAATCAGTGATGGCAAATGTCCGCAAAAATCCTAATCAAAATATAAACCCCTTACCGCTCGTTTAAACACGGCGACACTGCTCCCCTCAGCCTCAACTATGTGTATTGGTAGTTTTCTGTACAAACTATGTGCTATGTAAAAATATATAGTTTGTTACTGCAACAATACTAGTAGACAATCTTGGAATTAAATGTTACTTTTGGTAAAATCAGAAAGCATGCATATGTACTTTTGAATATAATTCACAAAAGATCGTCACCATTAGTATTTTATCTAGATACATTGATTAACGAATTAAATTAACCTTAACCAGGTGACGCATATTGTAAATATTTTTTTTTAAATAACACTTTACTGTATCCCATACTCTTATACGAGCAATGTTATCTTGCGTGTATGCGTGCTTGGTTGTATGTTTGCACAACGATCTCAAAAACGGTTCCGAGGATTTCCTTCAAAGTCTGGAAATAAGTAGTTTATGACTCAAAAACGTCTTTTATGCAGATTACTTGGCCGGAGAAAATCTATTAACGTAATAAATCAAATTTAAAAGTTGTAAAATTTTAACATTGGCCTTATGGGTTGTCGTGTGATGGCAACGAAAATAAACAAGGAAAGTGTAAACAAAGTACCTGGTGGACCGAGCCTTGCTCGGTGTTTTTCATATTTACCAGTTCATCCAGTTACTAAAAATATTTCAATGTCATAAAATTGATAAATAGAAACCTTTTTTATTGCTCCATGGACTCTTCATCCCACCTGCTGTACAGGGTGTTTTTTTTTAAACGCAACCCATTTTTGAGATTGAATAATGCACATATGAATGTGTAATGAGGATTGTTTTATTGAACTTTACATTTTATACAACCTATTATTTAAGTTTGATCACATTTAATTCACATTATATGCTCAAACAGTCCGACATTGGCATTTGTATAAAGTTATGCTCTCTCCATCAAATTCCCGAACATGTGTTGCAAGGTACCTCTTTGAATTTCTTGCATTAAATTTGTTATGTTCATTTTGAGGTGCCGAATATCTCGTGAATTGTTTTCGTAGGATAATACTACTTTACATGTTCGTGGCAAATTTCATTCAGATCGGACCATTTTTACGCGAGTTATCGTGCTTAAAGACACACACAGTAAAAACGCAACCCAAAACTTAATTTCATCGGTGAAGGATTATTTCCCCCCTATATCCCTGGATTTGACCCCACTATATTATTATATTCTTTGGGCATACATACAAAGTAAAACCAAAAAAAACAAGTCTCAGCATATTCAGTACAGTAGACGCCCTCTAGTTGGGCTTCGGCTGGTTGGGCCGCCGGATGGTCCGGCCGGTCCAAGGAGGGTGACTCATATCCGTCATATCGCCATGCCGCACCATGGAAGAATGACTTTCGACAGGATTTATCCTAAATGTTTAGTTTCCCGCTGTAGAAGTAAACTGTTTATGTCAGTTTGGTTTATGGGAAAGCTTTTAACTGATGGACACACTTTACCTCAATTAACAAACTATGTTGTTATCCTTTCAATATAAGGACTGTACAGTAAAATGTGATCTGGGATTTTGTTTGCATAACAAAAGAAAATAACATCTTTTTAATTATAATTGTATAGGTTATGATTCAAGTAATACGTGTAAATTAATTTGATCAAATAAATTTCTAGTGTGTTTTTACAGTACATAGTTTTTTTGTTCACTTTACATCCTCAGTACGGTATCGTTAAAAACGTACCTATCTACGAGTGATGCAATATGACAGTTTAATATACATTAGAGACGTCAAAATATTTTCTTTGGCAATTAAGCACAGCACACATATTTAAACAGCGAGTTTTGTTGATTTTTAAGCGTAGGTATTGAATTGAATAGGGTTGTTTTACATTTTGATAGTACATCCGGATGATCCGGCCATTTTGTAGTCCGGCCGGTGGTCCGGTCCCGAGGTGGCCGAACTAGAGGGCGTCTACTGTACCTCAAAACAAAATGTAATGCAAAGAGGTACCTAGCAACACGTGTTCGGGAATTTGATAGCGAGAGCATAACTTCATACAAATGCCACTGGCGGATTTTTTGAGCATATAAGGTGAACTAAATGTGATCAAATTTAAATAATAGAGTGTATAAAACGTAAAGAACCATAAAACGATACTTATTTCATATTTAAATGTGGATTATTCAATCTTAAAAATGGGTTGCGTTTTAAAAAAAACACCCTGTATTTTCCTTGATGGCTGTAGATTCCAAACAGCTGTTATGATTACTTCATTTGTTTACACTTTCCTTGTTTATTTTCGTTGCTATCACGGCAACCCATAAGGCCAATGTTAAATTTTTACAACTTTAAAATTCGATTTATTACATTGTTAGATTTTCTCTGGCCAAGTTATCTGCATAAAAGACGTTTTTGAGTCATAAATTACTTATTTCCAGGCTTTGAAGGAAATCCTCGGAGCCGTTTTAGAGATAATTGTGCAAGCAAACATACAAGCAAGCACGCACGGCCGGACGATAACATTGCTCATATAAGAGTATAGGATAGGATGAAGTAATCATAACAGCTGTTTTGAATCTACAGCTATCAAGGGAAAATACAGCAAGTGGGATGAAGAGTCCATGGAGCAATAAAAAAGGTTTCTATTTATCAATTTTATGACATTGAAATATTTTATAGTAACTGGATAAACTTTTAAACATGAAATAACACCGATGGTACTCGGTCTACCAGGTACCAAAGGTTAATTTTGACCACTTCAATTGTTTGAAATGGATTCAACAGGATTTGATTCTAAACTCTTCATTAAAGAGTAAAGAAATATCCTGAAATATGGGATATCACTTCAAAAGAATACCAAGATCGTCAAAAATAAACGGTATCAGGAAACTGACAAATACTTTCTCCCTTCAAGTCATTTAAAACCAGAAAACATATATAGTGAAATGAAAGAAATTATCAATTAATTATCACACAGATATATACCAAATTTTATCAAAATCGGTTGGTAAATAACGGAGATATCGGTTGTTGAATATTTACCATAAGAATAACATTGGAAAACGTACTGCGTTTACCGCCAAACTAAAATATCAATCTTTGCAACCAGTTGACGTAGACTAATGATTCAAAAAACTAGATTGTTTAGTTTTTGAAGCCAAATTTAATGGTTGCAAGTATATTTTCTTTAAAAGTTACAATTTTTTTTGAAATTTGAAAAATATGAATTTTTTACACTTAAACCCCAATAACTTCTGAACCTGAATTTTTACAGACATGCGGGTGGTGTCATGTTGTTTACCATCGTAAGCACTAAAAACCATGAAATTTTTATCAAAATCGCTAGAGCCGTTTTTGAGAAAGTTGGATTTTTGTCATTTTTTATGGGTTTTTATAGGGTAAATACCCTTAAAAATCAAAAATTCAAAAAAATGAAAAATACGCCTGGAGATACCACGGCTTTATACCTACATGCCAAATTTCATGAAAATCGGACCACTGGTGTCGTCTCTAGCTTTGTTTACATCCACACAGACACACATACACGCACACACACACACACACACACACACAAACAAAAAACATATTCAGCAAAAACCTCTAGAATTGTTGAAGAACCTCTAGAGCCTCTAGAATTGTTGAAATCTCTTTGCCTGACTATGTTAAGGAACTAGCACGAAATCAGTTTTCTTATACAGGATTAAAATATTTAATGACTTTATTCGTAATTCTGGAAATTAAATATTGTATGAATCTAAGCCTAAATTTAAGATGAAGGCAAAAAATTATGTTAAAATATTATCTTAATTTTCTTAAACTGATTTGTTATTCGCATGCCCATCTTAAGATATTATTTATTAAAAGTATTATTTATTTAAAATATTTATTTATTAGATTATTTATTTTAATTATTTATTTCTTTTTAAATTATTTATTTATTTATAGATGGAATATTTAACTTATTTAGGTAATTAATATTAAAAATTTCAGTCCTTGAAAGTTTGTTAATTTGTTAATGCATTGTTTGTTAGTTAATTTAGACTAATTTAATATTGTTGCTAGGTTTGTATTGGCTGATTGCTGCCCTTTGTTTAGTAATATTATATGTTGTTGTTGTTGCTGTTGTTGCATGTTAACTTTCGCACTTGTTTTGTTTTGAACTTGTTAAAGAGTCTTCATCTACCCAGCTAATTCTAACAATGTATGAGTAAAATGGACTGCTGCCAACTGTCAGTGATATAAGTAGTAAAACATTAAAGATATTTAAATTGTAAAATTTTTCCGCACGTGCTATGCTATGCTATGGACACAAGTGTGCTATGTGGTTTGCAAACCACAGTTACCACACTTGTGTCCGAGAATGATAGTATAAAGAAAGAGCATAGTACTCTAAAACAGGAAAATAAAGAGTTGAAGGAGAAGATATGGACAATCGTATTATTAATTTAGAACAGTATTCGCGGCGGGATAGCGTCGAAATCGTCGGTGTTCCGTACTCGGCTAACGAGAACATTTACTGCCTACTTGAGAGGATGGCCACAGTGATCCGCATCAAGTTTAATCGCTGGGAGATATCTGTCGCCCATAGACTTCCAACCTCCAAGGATAGGCCAAACCCTGCAATCATTGTCAAGTTTGTCGCCAGGGACGCCAAACAGACATGGATCCGCGCGGCGCGGGAATGCCGCAAGCACTTGACCGCAGCTGGGCTGTGTGACTCCTGGGCCTCGACTCCTGTTTTTATTAATGATCACCTCATCCCACACTACAAGGTAATCCTCGGTAAAGCCAGGAGACTCGTCAAGGAGAAGAAGCTTGCGTTCGCGTGGTCCAGCGATTGCCGAGTCTTCGCGAGGAAGTCAGCGGACCAGAGCTGTAGGCCGACCCTCCTACGCACCATGGACGACCTGGACCAACTCGTCAACGGCTAGTTAACACATAGCACTGTCATAGTAAGCGTTTCTAATAATTTTTTTTTAAATTTCAAAGCTATTAAATATTTGTGATACATTTTTTAAGAGATTAAATCTCATATATTATAATACTTTGGCTTAAAATTGCATACTATTTGCTATCAATTTTTTGTAAAATATTCCGTTGATCAAAGCAGAATAATCATAGCAATTACCTCAGTTTTAAATGTAAATATAATTTATTACACTTTGCAGCCTTAGTTGGCTTTTCCTAGGGGAACTTGTTTCATCACTTCTTTCATGATGCATGCATTAAATAATTCATTGTATATTTCTCGTAAACACATTTTGTTATTTAAAGTATTTAATATTATTGCATGCAATGAATAACTCATTAACAATTAATTCACTAAAATATTTCTCATAAAAACATTATTTTATTTTAATAAATTTAAAATTATAGCAAGGCACCACATTATTTCTTTCCACTAATTTGAATGTTTATATTAATTACGAGTAAAGCTTAAGAATTTGCAAGTTACTTTCTCATCACAGTATTTAATCCATCATGCTTTGTAATAAAGTTAATATTTTTTCAACAGCACTTGATTTGCAAACAATTATCAAATCATGCATGATCTATTATTTTCAATCGCTAATTATGTTTGCATGTAATTTATTTTGCTCGCAGAAAAGGCCTCCCTGCAAACCTAATTTTAGCACTGCATAGTGTTAACAGATAAAAAAAAGTATCCAAGTAATCGTTATTTAGGTACTATATTCTGGCCATTTTTACGCTTCAACTGGGATAGTTAGATTTATTATAATTTAAAATGTTTTCTCTCAGATTATAGTTGAATGAAAGGATTTTATAATTTTATTTAATTATGCATTAGAATGTTTTAAGTTAAAAATATAGCACATGATTAGATGCATGTATTAGTTAGTGGAATGTGTCAGGTCATATCAGAAAATGCCATTATTTTAATTTTAATGTAAATGTTTATTTGATACTAACCACATTAATATGCCTTGAATAATTTATTATGATTACTATTATTGTTAGTGGAATGTTACATAAGTCATGTCAGAAGCATGTCACTATCTTGGTTTTCAATTGAATGCTACCATAACACTTAACTTCATTTTATATGCCTTGATAAATTTATTATTATTTATTATCATTTATTTGATTACTTATTATTTTTGAACTCTTGGTTTGAACTATTTTTATGGCTTTTTAAAGACTATAAGAGGGAATAATTATTAGAATGTCTGAGGGATATTTTTATGTTTTGTAAATCAATGATTTTCTTTGCATGTTAATATGTTGCATATAATCAATCAGGCAAGAACCTTTTTCATAATAGTAATATTTCATATTTATTTTGCTTGAGGCACAGTTTGCTAAAGTTACAGATTGTAATCACGCTTTAATTTCAATACTTAAAGTTAATTGTTTGAGTAAGGGTTTTTATTATTTAATAAACTGCAACAGCAAAATATATAATTTGATGAAGACTGGTGGGACTGGCGCGGTGCGGTGGACTGATTGACTGGACTTTGGACCGGACTTTGACACATGAATGAGGACAGGTTACTGATAGACTGCTACAAGCAAACTTACTGTGACGAATTCGACAATCACGTACAGTTACAGAATTTTTTGAATAAT
This sequence comes from Flexamia atlantica, assembly GCA_035578135.1. Classification (NCBI taxonomy): domain Eukaryota; kingdom Metazoa; phylum Arthropoda; class Insecta; order Hemiptera; family Cicadellidae; genus Flexamia; species Flexamia atlantica. The sequence goes on along the minus strand of JAQJVK010000008.1, from coordinate 2,698,118 downwards.
GGCATGACTGGAACTCTCAAAGTAATTCATTTTAATATTCGTAGTTTTTACAAAAATATTGAATCAGTTTTAATTTTATTGCAAAGCATTAATGTACCGTTCGATGTTATTATTCTCACAGAAGCTTGGCTGGATAAGGATAAGGCTATTACAGCAATCGATGGTTACGATGCGTATCAAACAACTGATAGTTGGAATCGCAACGACGGCGTCATTGTTTATCTGAAAAGCAATCTTCATGGGACTTGTACAGAAATTAAACTTGGTGATGCAACTGGACTTCAGATTGAATTTAACTTTAACGGGAGACTTTACAACTTACTATCGATTTACAGGAGCCCGACAATGAACTGTTATGATTTTTTATTAAATTTACAGCGCCATTACAATAGTTTACATTCTCAATCAACATATATTTTTGCTGGTGATATTAAAATAGATATATTAGCAGAATCAAGTAACGATACAACAGACGAATATTTAAATCTACTTTCTGAATTAGGTTTTATGAAATGTATAGACAAGCCAACCAGAGTAACTCATCAAACTAAGTCCTGTATAGATCACATAATATTTGTTAAACACTTCGATGACAGAGCAGTTACTTCTGGGGTTTTAAAAACATCCATCACTGACCACTATGCAATAGTTACAAAAATTGATAGTTCATTGGAGGGCTCAGACTCAAATTGTAACAGGGAGGAAGACAATTTGACGTATACGGACTTAAAAGTGCTTAATGAATTGGTGGGGGATCAGTCTTGGGAGCATGTATTGGCTCTGAATGATGTAAATGCATCCTGTGACGCTTTTTTAGATACGTTTAGCAAGCTTAAATTTGCTTCTCTCAAAAATAAAACCTGTAATTCACGCTTTAAACACTTAAAACCCTGGATAACAAGAGATTTAATTTATGGTATTAGAGTTCGGGACAAGATGAGTAAAATGGTGAAAAAGCAGCCTTTCAATTATCAATTAAGAGTAAATTTCCAGAACTTTAGAAATGATTTAAATAACAAAATTAAAAATACGAAAATAGCTTATTTAAAAAAAAAATTTAAACAGTGCTGGGGATCCAAAAAAGTTTTGGCAAACAATAAAGGAAATTAGTGGTGTTAAAAAAACCAAGAGTAGCTTTCCGCTCAAACAGTTTATTCAGGGGCCGGATATCGGCGGCGGTGCGGTAGCGTTGGTGGCGAATTCCTTTAATGAATATTTTGCTGAAGTAGGAGAGAAGTTGGCTAGGAATTTGCCGCCGCCGGTCGCGCCGCCGCTGGTAGACGACTCCGCGTTTGGAGCCATGCATGACTTCCGTTTGGAGCCCGTCGACGACAGCCACATTGTCAGGTGTGTGCAGGAGATGCGCGGCGGCTCGGCTCCCGGGGTGGATAATTTCCCAACTTCAGTACTTAAAATGAACATTATTAATCTTCTTCCACCTATTAAGCACATAGTGAATCTAAATCTTGTTACTGGTATTTTTCCCAAAATGTTAAAAGTATCTAAAGTAATTCCACTTTTCAAGTCAGGACCTATCAATGTTAAAAGCAACTATAGACCAATTTCTTTGTTGAGTGTTATATCTAAAATTCTAGAGAAATGTGTGAAAATTCAGTTACAGACCTTTTTGGAAAGTAATAATATTCTATCAGAAAAACAGTATGGATTCAGGAAAGGTAAAAGAACGGCAGACCCATTATTTCTAATTAACAAATGCATTGTAGAGTCAATTAATAAAAACTATAAAGTGCTTATGGTTTTTGTAGATTTAGCAAAAGCCTTTGACTCAATTGATAGAAAAATCCTTTATAAAAAACTAGAGTGTGTGGGAGTGCGGGGCGTAGCGCTGAGTTGGTTTAAAAGTTATCTTTCTGATAGAAGGCAGGTGGTTTCTATTAATGGTGTAATCAGTGATGTTTCTAATGTCAATTATGGTGTTGTCCAGGGAAGTACTCTTGGCCCTCTTCTTTTTCTTATATACATAAATAATCTAGATAAACTTAGTATTCCCGGTAAATTCTTTCTTTTTGCAGATGACACAGCAATTATGTTCAAAGCTTCAACCTGGCAAAGTTTATTTCAAACTGCATCTGCTGAAATGTCTGTTGTTAAAAGATGGTTTGATGAAAATAGTTTAACGATGAATGTTTCGAAAATAAAATGTATGCCCGTGGCGCTGCGCCCTGCAAGCGAGCTGCCCGTGACCTCAGGCTGGTGTTGCATACGTGCAGTGCCATGCCCGCCACCGCCTGTCAATGTTCAGAAGTAGAAAGGGTCGACCATTATAAATATCTTGGGGTTATATTGGATTCAAAATTAAAATGGGAATATCAAATTAATTATTTAAAATCAAAACTTATAAAAATGATTTTTGTCTTTCATCAATTAAGTGTAATACTGAGTGCTCAGGAAATTCGTACAATTTATTTTGCTTATGTTCAATCTCTTTTGCAATATGGTATAGTAGTTTGGGGTGGAGCTGGAATAACGCTTATAAATTCACTATCCGTTGTTCAAAAGTCAATAATTAAATCTGCTTCTAACAAACATAGACGCTTTCCAACAACCCAGCTGTTTTCAGAGACGAAACTACTTTCAGTTAGACAATTATGTATTAAAACATTGTTGATTTACACTTACACTCATAAAGAAGTGGTCATTACTTCTGTGGTACACAGTTATAGAACACGAAACTCTGTTAATGTTGGTTCACAGGTGCCTAGGGCAGTAAGATCTATTTGTCATTCTAACTCATACTTTATAGCGAATTTTATCTGTAGAAACATTCCAACGGATATTAGAAATCTCCAGGCTTCTCTTAAAGTTTTTAAAAAAGTCATTGACGACTGGCTGTTCGAGGTCGGCTCTGAGCATGCTGAGGTCCTCATCCGTTCAGAGTACTACAATGACTGATACATAGTAGGTCTACTGTACTGACTAAATGGCTAAACTTGACTGTCACTCACTGGCATCAATTCAGTACCACTTGTTGCATCAAAATTATTAATTTTTTTTTCTTTTTTCTTCCTCTTTTTTGTTGTTTTTAGAGAGTAAAGCGTGCCTTTACCAATTGTAAATTTTTGTGTATTTTGTTTGTAGCTGTTTCAGTTTCTTTTTCTCTTTCTGTTATAAGGTTTATGTTATATTTTCATATTAGTCATTAATGTACACACTTTCACTTTTAGTTAAGAACTCATTCTCACGCACAGACCCTCAGGCCCATGTGAGAACTTTTTTTTCCGTACAAAATTTTTGTTATATTATGTAAAAAATATTTTGGAAAAAAATATTATTCTATTCTATTATTTTAGCACATGGAAATTACACACACACACACACACACACACAGACGGACGGACGGACGCATGCACGCACGCACGCACGCGCGCGCACACACACACACACACACACACACACACACACACACACACACACACACACACACACACACCGTCACACACCGTCACACACCGTCACACACCGTCACACACCGTCACAGAAGCTGTTGGTTATCTTCCAACCGGCTTCTGATAAATTCTACTAAATCTAAATGCTTAATATTTTTTTGACCATCACCTATCTAATGAACAATTACAGCAAGAATTTAATCTTTTTTGTGACAAGCACCAGTGTATTTATGAATGTAAGTGTAGTATTATAGAAGTAGTAGATTATGTTAAATATCTGGGACTATATATAGAAAAGCGTCTTCAATGGGACCACCATATAAACTTTTTGTCAAAAAAATTGAGGAAAGTTAATTATGTTTTGTACCACTTAAAGAACTTTGTAAGAAGTGACCAGTTAAAAAATGTTTATCTTTCGTGGTTTGAAAGCCTTTTGAGATTTGGTGTCATTCATTCATTATGGTGGAACCTTTACTACGTTTCTTAATACCATAATTATGAATCAAAGACATGCTCTAAGAATAATTTATAATGTAAAACGGATGGACAGAATGGGCTACTTTTTTACTGAAAATAACATTTTAACGTTTTCACAATTATATAAGTATTCAGTTATATTGTTCATTCAGAAGTTTATCTACCAATTTGAATTTAAAGAAAGTAACAGGGTAACAAGATCTGGTCAAAATTTAATGTTGAAAATTCCATTCTTAACCAAGGAACTAAGCCGACACCAGTTTTGTTACCTAGGACCTAAAATATATAATGAGTTGTTATTGCATTCTGGTCAAAGTATTATTTTTGAAAAGAAACCGAAGGTAAAGATGAAAGCCCTTGATATTTAAAAATGGCTAAATGAAGAACAATAATTAATTATACACTCAAACAACGTATATTATCTGTTATATTTTTTTAGTTTGTTATATTTAATTTGTTATATTTGTTGTTTGTTATTTGTTATATCTCAGTTTAAATTTATTCCTTTCATCTTAGCCTGCACTGTTAATGCATATCTGTTGTTATGATACTGTTATTTATTTATTTATTTATTTATTTATTTATTTATTATTTATATATCCATTGTTAGATTTAATATTTATTTATTTATTTAATGCTAAATTTAATAATTATTTATTTGTTATTAGATTTAATAATTTGTTATGCATCGCAAGAGTATGCATTGCAATGTGCTGAAAGTATAGTGTAACGTTGCATATTGGACTACTCCACTAACTGCGCTCCCGCACGCGCAATTAGCGCATTGGGAGAAAAATTGTGAATTTTCTGTAAATTTTGTTTTTGAATAAAGAGATTTTGAACTTGAACTTGAACTTGAACACACACAGACACACACCATGCCGAAAACCATGCGGCATTTTTTTTATTCAGGCGGTTGGTTTTTTTTTATTCAGGGAGCACTAAAACGAATATATCCACTAACAACTCAAATACGAAAATTTTGACGAAAACAATACTTTCTCCATATACTATGTATAGGGGGGAGAAAGTAAAAAGAATGGCCTGGTTTTCAGTGTGCCAGTTTTTTGCGAAAACTTTGCCGCGTGCATTTTTTTAACCATCACAGGTGTATTACTGTAAAAGTATGAAATGAATACCCCCGTTGCAGCAGACATGCATACTCGGCGAATTTCAAGTGCAAAAGAACATATTTCAACCAAAGAACTATACTACTGGAACGCGCGCTGGGCCTACAGAGCGAGCCGGAATCCGCGGTTGCGTCGGGGGCCTGCAGGCGCCAGGGCGGGGCAGGTACACAGGCCGCGCCAAGGCTCAGGCATTACGATAATGCTGTTGCAGCCTATTGCAGCACTTTAAACGCCTTGTAAACTCTGAAATACTGTATTGTCATGTTTCAAAATGAATGTTGTTAACGTTTGATAATTGTTTTAACCAATTATATTTCATATTGATGATTTTAATGCAGAATATTATGACTTATTATAAGTCATAATAATCTGCTACTGGTAAATTTCTGGTAAATATTCTGTTACTGGTAAATTTTACATTTTCTTGAAAATTAGGACTAAAATGTCTAAATATGTATTAGGTAAGATAAAACAATTTTTGAATATAAAATGTACTTTATTTTAAGACAAGTTTTACAGCTTATATTTCACAAGCATCAGATGCTTGATCTACAAGTTGGAAAAAAAATTAACACTGTCAACTTTTGCCTTAAACTTAACTTAGATTTGTTTGTGATTTCAAACGTTTCCTGTTTGGCAATGTGATGCGATATAATTTAAAAAAAAATTAGCTACGGATTTGATCAACAATAATTTGTGGCTTCCATGGAATTCGTCATTGCTTAAGTGATTTCTAAAAATAACGCCTGTGAAATTGTTACATATTCTCAAGGTTAAATCGTTGGTGGTAGCCTTTTTTCAGTTAGCTTGAGTAAATATGCATATTAACGATTTTGAAAACATCATAATGTGCCCTAATTACTTTGCCTTTTGATTTAAAATCTGTAAACCTCGTGTGTGATCTAAGGTCATAATCACTTGTATGCAGTAATGAACAACATTCGCGGACGCGCCATCTTCTTGCTCCGTTTTAGCGCCCGCCCGGGTACAAATAACGTAAAAAATTCCAAAGAAGGCATTAAATTAAAGGTCTGAATCTTACAATTACTACGGTACCAATCATAAATGGTTTAGAGGCAGTTTACACATCGTAACAATCGATAACCTAGAAGCTTGTCCTAACATTACTTATAGTTACTGCAACCACGGAATAAACTTGTAACGTTCCTACAATGTGCAAACTGTCTCTAAAACATATTTATATTTGGTACCATTGTAATTGTGAGATTCATACCTTTAATTTGATACTATAATTGTGTTTTTTTAGTTTACATTGTTTTTGTAAACATCAGTTTAGATTTGACTTTGTTTTTATGCTGGCGCAGCACGGATAAATTCTCTCACAAAAACTAAGTTAATAACCAAACTACGGCTACTATTTTTTTCAAAAAATATTATTTAAAAAATTCAATTCCTTAGCAACAATATCCACCGTTTTTTATTTTACCTGACCAAAAAATACAAAAAGTAGCAGCCGACTACTTTTTTCGTGTCAAGTTTTAAAGTTGAATAAAAACTTTTGACTTTTTTTCATTTTTTAAATTAGACAAAAAAATATTTTCGAAATATAATTGATACTATTACCGTTCAAAACTAAAGGACTCCTCACATGCAAAATTTCAACCTTTTATCTCAGTGCTAAGTGGTACAAACTTCGAGTTGGGCGAAAAGGCGGAAAGTCAAACCAGCATATCCACGATTGACGCGCCGACTTCGTGCCCCACTTCAGCCCGCGCGTCCCTGGATGCAATCGAAACACACCGCTGCATGCGCCCGGAAACTACAACACGCGGCTTATGGGCAGCGCGCGTTCCAGTAGTATAGTTCTTTGATTTCAACCCAATACTGCGAGATTAGACATGTTTTCTAAGCTCTATAAGAATAACATGGGGAATGAATATGCAGGTTTGCTGCAACGGGTATGTTAAAACTGGTTGGTTTTAATTCAATATTTAGTAGATCTGAACTAGAAGAAGCCATTTACCAAGTTTTATCACGATATGTTGAGAAATAAGAGATATATAGAATTTTACTTATTCCCCATAAGGTTAACATTGGAACAACGTACTGTGTTTACCACTTTAAATACCTCGGTAACCATTGGACATAGAGCAATGATTCAAGATACTAAATTGTTTGTTTTTTTGAGCTGAATTCAATAATGTCGACAAAAATTAGATTATTTTTATTTTTGCATGTTAAAAACTAAAAAAAAACATTTTTTGAGGGGTTTATCCCTCTTTACCCTTCCTTCCGGGAGTCTGATCGGGCTGGTTTACGAACTCGTCCAATTGATTAGCACTTTGCATGTCTGTACCAAATTTCATAAAGATTGGACCATTTTTACGGCCGTTATCGTGCTAACAGACACATAGATATATATACATACTAGGAGATATACCCGCGGCTTCGCTCGCTGAAAGGATAACAAGTGTTTGGTTCAATTATACGTTTTTGTAAAGTGCAATTTTTACAAATTTCCAAATAGACTGAAGATTTTAATAATTTATCCGAACTATACGTTTTTAAGCGCTTAATTACGAACTTAAGGTTGCATCTCCATCCCAGATTCACATAAGAAGATGAAACGTTTCCTCGATGAAATTTTCTTTTTCCTTCAAATTGGCTACCATGTGCTAACACATTCTAATTTTTCAGTTTAGCCTTAAGAATATTGAAATTTCCTAGGTCATTATTATTTAACCTATGAAATTGGGTTTCTAATAGTTTGAATAAAAAGTATCCACTACAGGGGTTTGAACTTTCATTGCACTTTCATTGCCTAAACACCTGTCGGCCAATTTGACATAAAAGACAAAGAGACATGAAATGCAGTAAAGCAGAAGTAAATCCCACAAATTTAAATACAGCAAAGGGCAGAATCTATAGACCTAAAATCTGAATTTATTATTTTTATTGATATATCGAAAACTGTAAGAAAAAGTATAAAATTAATGTGAAGGCCCAAAATGAGGAAGCCTAATTCCCCTTTTTTTCAATCATATTGGAGATTGAACCACTCGTTTAGCAGTTTGAGGCAAACATTGACGGTAGACATAGTATATGTGTTTGAACTTTGCCTAAATCGCTCTCGACCAGCATGTAGAATTGGCTAAATTTTGTAAATTTGTAAGTTTTTTTGGCTAATAATGTAAATTTTTAGAGAAAATCCTCCTAAAATGTTAAATTCAGGAAAACCCCGATGCTATAAAAATAACAGAATGATATGTTCATGCAGAGTATCAAGATTCTGGTTCGATTACGTCAGGTAATCCGTAAAACGTGAGTATAGCCTACGTATGTGGAAACCCACAAATATATAATATAAAAAAACCGTAATAGTTTTGTAAAGTTTATTCTTTTACTCGTAGTAAATGGAATTTATATTTTTTGTCTCTTTAATAATAAAAATGAATTCAAAAGAAAATTATTATATATATTTAAGTTACAAAAAAGAACCCCAAAACTTATTAAATACCCATATTGAAACAAACAACCCAATATATGAAAAAGTGAGACATATATAAGAAGACAACGTCAAGCATCTTAATATTTCTATACTATACTACAAATAAGAAACATCTGTTCTCATAAACATTATAATTTTTAACTTTATAATATTAGGTTAGGTTTTTGTTTTGACTATGAAAATGGCCAAGAGCCGAAACATGTCGTCAATTTTAATTAAATAAATATTTAAATATGAACAAGAAAGGGTACTCTGTTTGTAAAAATGATAATCTCTCTAATTATTTTAGTAGCCCTAACAAGTAAATGTAATTTATTTTATATTCTTTTATACCTATAAGAGGGAAAGCCCTCACTGACTCACTGACTCACTCATCACTAATTCTCCAACTTCCCAATAACCCAGAAGGCTGAAATTTGGTACACTGTTTCTTTAGGCATTAAATAGGAAAACTAAGTAGTTTACATTCTGATCTGACCCCCTCGGACTCCGCCATGGACCCTCTCAAAGATCCCATATTATCCTTATGACAGAATACAAATTGGTGAAATGTTTATATTCAAACAGATGTAAAATGCAAGACATTTAGTGGGATGTCAAACCAGCTGTCAGAAATAGGACATAAAATAAATCACTGACTAGAGATACTTATAAGACCTTTCTTCCCCGTAACAGCTGTTAATGAAAGAGCTAATTTAAACCATTTATTTTATCTACATCATTAGAAAAAAATACTTTGCCTTTGTCTTTTAGAAAATTTCATTGATGGAATTATTACCATAGGTCTCACGGCAAGACCTAAGCGCGAGACCATGATAACTTTTCATTTTGGAGCTCCCAGAAGCAAAAAACACAATTCAAACTATATTTAAAGCTGAAAACACAGTACATTGTTCCTATAGAAAAATTATATATCTTGGTTATTACTCAACATATCTTGATAAAACTTGGTATGTGATTTTTTTATTTTTGGTTCAGATTCACCTGATATTGTTTTAAAACCACCAAATTTTTGAATCACTGTTGCAATAGACCTGCATACTCATTCCCCATTTTATTGTTATGGAAGAAATTAAATAAGGTCATGCACTTAGTCTGGAGTTCTGCTGCAACGGGGGTATTTTAGCGAATTTCCCCTATAGGGAAGTAGCTATTACCGTAGGTGTGCCACCTACGGACCACGGCGTGCCGTGCCGGTGAGACTTAAGCCCGGGACCATGTTACTTTTTCATTTTGAGGTCCCCAGACCCCAAAAACACCGTTTGTTCATTTTCATATGTATATATATGAAAATGAATCGTGGTGTAGGCACGATAACTTTTGTAAAAAAGGTCCGATCTTGATGAAATTTGGAACAAACATATAAAGCGTCATTCATGACTTCGAGTTCAAAAACCAACAAGATTGATTTACTCTAAGAAGGTTTTTTTCACAAAATAAAATTTATTTTCAAGATTTAACACATTTTTACTAATTATTTTTAAACTTAATTGTCAAAATTTAATTCAGCTTAAAAAAACAAACATTATGACATTAACATTATTAGCATTTTGAATTATTATTCTATGTTAATCCGTTGCTTAGATTTTGGATGATATTGGATGTGCTAAACACAGTACGTTGTCCAATATTGTTTTTAATTTTTCCCTCCAAAAAGTATAGTCACCCTGATTTGAGATGTTTAAAAAATACAATTCTGAACATATGATTAAATTTGCAGGTGTTGAATATTTTAATTGTGTTTATTTTGAATAGTTAGAGTTCATTGATCAAGATTTTGCAGAAAATATATACTATATCAAAAAATACAAATTTTTTTTAAATTTAATAAAGAAAGTAAGAGCATTTGGAGGGGGGGATGTCTTGGTCTAAACTGCCTGAAAATGTAGCATAATATATGGTATGTTTACAATTATGAGGATTGATAATATGTTTTATTGAAATTGGCTGCAGATGTAGGTCTGTTGCAGCAGGGATGATGTAATTACTATAAAACTGACCGTATGATTGAATTTAATTTTTTCATGAGATTAAATTATTATTTTGTTTTGAGTTCATTGGTTATATGTTTGTTGACATTTATATTCTATAACAAGATTACATTTATTAAAGGCATCACATGTATCACATGTGTGGTATTTTTGTAATCAGGAGAAAAATATCTTTCCAATGAAAAATGAAATTTTACATGTTACCATTTAAATTTCTGAACTTGAGCATTATTCTCAGAAAACCATAAATGGTATCACATTTTTGACTGGATATTTAGATTTTACGTAAATTTGATCCCACTTACAGTCTTATACCTTAAAAAATAAGGGAGTTACGGGCAATTTTAGTTTTGGGGCTCAAATGGTTTTTTGAGCGTAGCGAACGAGTTTGGTCGAATATTTTAAATTGCTCACCACCATTTTATTTGTCTTTTTACTACGCATTACTTTGCTAATTTAACCTTTCTTGAATCTCTTATAGTTTACGAGATCCTAATGGTGTGCACAAAAAAATGAACACACTGTATATATATATATATATATATATATATATATATACTAGCAGTTCCTGTGGCTTCGCTCACGACAAACACTAAAGTCTAACCTTGATTTGACGAATCTGAAGGGACTAAATGAAAAAAGGTTATATCAAGGAATTTGTAATGTAGAGGTCTGTTTACGTGTTGTGTCGTTGTATAGGTTTAAAAAACAGTTGAACTCTTATTACAGACGATGGTGTAGGTTTTTTTTACATTCATAACTCTAAAACGGCAAGACCGATTTTAAACTTAAATGTGTCAATTTTATGGTATTTCTATGCTTATTTGCCAATATAGTTTAAAATTGTTAAATAGGGTATCAATAAAGTACAGTACACTAGAAAAATCCTTTTTTCCTTTTATCGGAGACAGACATATTGTATCTAAGAAGATATAATACATCCAAGTTACCAACACGTATTGTTGGTTTAGATTAATACATTCGTTACAGGTGGAAGCTTTATCTAGGATCGCTTTTGTTTTTAGATATAAGCCTAAATTTTTAAATAGATATGTGTTCTACCTTCAGTGCTTATAACAATCACTGCCACAGAATCATAGCTTATATCAACAGGAATGACGTCACACCTTTAGATATATTGAGTCTATTATGATATAGGTTTGTCTTTATTAGATTAAACCTAAGCTTTATACAGATGTAATTGAACGACATAGTCGTATATCTACTACAATGATACTGTACTGTTCAATTGACTCGTAATGTATCTCTCACGAACATTTTGCACTTGGACTACGTACATACAATCTTAGTAGTTCATATGAAATTAAAATACAAGTATATTTAAATACATCCTGATGCAATTTGATGTTTTATCATTAACACATATTGCTTTATCGTCTACGGATTTAATTTTGATCGAAAGAAATATAACCCCTGAAACGTTGATTTAAAAGTTATAAAGCAGTTGGACGCAATAGAGTTGTAAATACAGCTTTTATCTAAAATAGACATGCCTTACTACGCTGTAAAATATTCTAACATCTGAGGAAATTATAGTTAGGACATTTTCTGGTTATATAAAAATGTACAACACATATATGATACGTTAAATCAGATACTTTATAGCTTAGTGTGACAAACACAGCTTATATCTAAAATAGATATGACTTTTATGTGATCAAATTATGTTACATCTGAAACAACCAGAGTTAAGATAATTCTGGTTATATGGAAATGTATAAGAGTTATGACATATTACAGGTACTTATATCTTGTATCTTTTATGGTATGAAAAACATCAACGCATAGACTCACACTCATATTAACAGTCTTACTTCACGCGTCGTTGCGTTGTGTTGTGACGGTTGGTGGTGCGGCGTTGGTGTTTTTTTCGTTGTGATGGTGTTGTGCTGTGCGGTTATGTTGTGTGCTGTGGCCGCTTAGTGATAATTTAATTTGGCTGCTACGCAGTTTTTCTAGTTTGAAGTCCCTTTACAAGTCCATAAGGATATTAAACTATAGAGTGTTTAGTGACACAAGCGATCAACTGAAGCACCTAATAAAATTATCTTAATTTAACTTATTGTATAAGTGACAGGAGAGGCTCTGAAGCCTAAGTTTCATTACTTACTCATTTCTTCCCAGGTATGTTGTTAAAGTTAGGCTCATTAAGACATATGGACCATGATATTTGAAGCTAAACACAAAGTTGCTTAAATGGTGGCCATGTCAGCAGACTTAATACTTGCAAAACAATAGCAATTAAAATCCAATTCATGTTTAATGATTTTTTCCCTTAATCACATTCTAGCAAACAAACTTTCTTTTGGCAAAAAGGTTTCTGAGAAAGAACTTAACTTGGCTGTTTCTAGGCGTATGGATGTTACTGGATGTTACTCTTTCTTACTCTGTTGAATGGATTCAATTAATGGGGTTTTAAGGAAAAAAAGAATGTTGCTTGCTTGAACTTATCAAGAAACGAATAACTTGTTTTGCCTACAATAAACAGCATTTTTCTTTCATTGGATAATGAAGTATACCTTTCTCGTCACCTTCTTGAAAGTGTAGTATTTGACGACCACTAGCGTGCATGGCTTGTTCATAAAACTGACAAAACTTGCTTTCATGATGCTAAAGATTTATTTACACCTTATCCACACACACTGAAAATTTCAAGAGACTCATCTCTCTTTATCAATCTTAGATGGACGATAAATTATTTATTGTATCTTATAACCTGCAACTTCCCCATGACTCATAAATTTGTGGGTTCAAGTTGTTTCACGTATAGTTACAAATTTTTGTAAACATTGTAAAAGGTCAAACACATTTTGATTCTAGAAATGTTAGTGTAAGTACCACCATGTTATGTGTTATCATGTCATTAGATAATAAACTGTGACTTTTTACTTACACTTGTTTATTTGATATATTCCTTTTCCCGTCAACCTTTTACGACATACTAGCCATTTGACTTTTGCAGCTTTTTCCGCAGCTTGAATTAGTGAATTTTACTAAACGGTTACTTGCCACTAAAATTAATTATTTTTATAAGTTTAGATTGATAAACCAAAAGTGCTTTTCTATCTCATAAAAAAATTTCTGTATAGTGACTATTGCAGCTTTGCACACAGCTGGAATAAGTGGATTTTATTAAATGATTACTAGCCATTATAATCACTTTTATAAGTCTTGAATTCTAATCAAAAAGCGCTTTTCTGGTCTTAACCATAATAGTTGGGTTTGTAGTGAAAACTTATGTGTCAATTTTCATGAATATTATAATTATTATTTTTTAAATTTAGTATCTCATTGTTTTTTCAATGAATGACTTTCAGAACAATGAGTAATAAAATAAGTGTTTGTACACTGTAGTTTAAACAAAATTAATTTATTCTAAATGCAGATAACTTTTCGATAAATACTGATTGTGACCAAACATTGAAATGTTTGTTTTTTTTACCAAAGTTTGTATCTCTTTGCTTAAAACTACTGCTATACATTACGAAAATTAAAAGAACACGGCAAATTCTTTTATGACAATCCCACAAAATTACATTTGTTTCTAGACCTACAGGAAACTCCTTGAAATTATAATTGTAGTCTACCTGATTTCAAACTGTTCAACATCAAGTTAGTAATTTTGTTGCAGAAAGATTAGTTGTGTACTCTTGATTTTTTTAATGTACAGCTGTATTTTTGTTCAGAGCTAAACAAAATTCGGTAAAAAAAAGTAAAATCTTAATGGAATGGTCACAATAATTATTTACAGTATTGCAATTTTTTATATGCATTAATTGTATTGTTTAACAATATTTACAATGTTTGTAATAATATCGGCAATATTAATTGTATTGTTTAAACTTAATGTGTACAACTTTTTCAGTTATAAAAAGAAAGAACTACATATAATACATATCAGAAGTGGGATTACAGGATTTGTTCTGTAGTTGCCTTTTATTTTAAGAAGTTAAACACTTTAAGATTTCTGAATATACTTTATCTGCAATCCTGTGCTCTTATACGAGCAATGTTATCTTGTATGTATGCTTGGTTGCTTGTTTGCTCAACGGTCTCAAAAACTGCTCCGAGGATTTCCTTCAAATTTTGGATAAAGGTTATTTTTAGCTCAAAATTTCACCGAGCAACGCTCGGTCCTCCTGGTACTAACTTAATATATACGAAGTAAATTTTACCGATACCAGAGGCGGTCATTCTTTATATCTGCTGGAGTGGTAAGTCGGTCATTCCTTATATCTGCTGGAGTGATAAGTTTTTTAGCTCCACATAACCAAAGGTTGATTTTAATACAGTCAATATCTAATGAAGACGCACAACTATCTGTGCTGCCTGTGTCTATCCGAGAGATGAGTAGCTTATATCTGTTACAAAGATAAGAGTATAACTATCCCAAGTGACTTTTTGCAATCAACGACATAGACTATATCTGAAACAGATATAGGCCTACTATTTAACTAATACAACTAGTCTGTACAAGAGGAGAATATTCGGTATATCTGATACACTAGTAACGTATTTCAGCTACAAATCCTCTTAAAAGACCTTAGAAATTGCTTATTGTAAAAGCAGATACAACTTGTTTTCATTTAACTACAACCATAGCCATCTCTAGAACGCGCACTTTTGATGACGTAATAGATTACGTTATACTCCAAGACAATTGATACAAGCTTGTATCTGTAATGGACGAGATCCCTTATATCTGCTGCAGACGACGTCGTCTGCAGCAGTTTTAACTAAACAAGGCTCGTTTTTTGATATAATATGTCTGTTGCATGCGTTTTGTGTCTATAGCCGGCACAATATTTTTCTCAGTGTAAAGAGCTGAATGTTCGGAACAGTGGTGCTGTCCGTCGACTGTGTTTCAAACTGATTCACTTAACATATATATATCAATGTGTACAGAACCCTCTAAGTAGGGATATTCAGTTTTTTTCAGTTCCACTGCCTTAAAGCAGAGGATATATTAGCGCTGACGAATAGAATAGTTTAAGCATTGAATATATAGAGCTATATATTCAATGGTTTAAGCTGGCTCCGTCGTCCGCGCTTCCACTCATTGTCCAAATGTAAAAGTGAGAATGTTTGTAAAATAAGAAAAAAACAGATTAAACATGGTCGCAAAGATTACAGCAATATAAAACACTAACATACAACTGTAAAAATATTACAACCAGCTGCTTGACTTTAGAAAGTCAGCTTGATCCGTAAACTCCAACAAATATTCCAATTGGACTGAAAAATTAAAGTTGCGCCGTCTCGTTTTCGGCACGGGAACTACTCATTTTTCCGGGATTCAGTTTCAAGACTCAACCACAAAAGGCAGCACGCTCTTCAGGCTTAAAACTATAGAGGTCGAATTAGTATAAACGCCAAATCATCGTATCAGGCATAATTACAACTCCCGCTGCCGAAATAAAGATGGTGCCATATACTGAATTTATAATTGTAAACAGATTAGGTTTTAAAATTAAACTAAATGTAACTTTTATACAGTACATAATTATGTCCCGTAAAATAAATCAATAAAACAATCATAAAACCGTGATAAAAGAAAGCAAATTATAATCAGCTGTAACAGCGTATTTTGTACATTTGTGAAGCTAACTCCCAGCTGCTTGATTGAATGAACATTGAGAATGTAAACAAAAGATCGTCCATAACACTTTTATACGGGAAAATTTGAAAAATTCGACCTCGCCAAAAACCCATTTATACTACGAATCATGTAAAATCCTTTCTTAGCGGATGCCTACGCCCTAAAAGGAACGTCCACGCAAAATTTCAAGGTCCTAGGTCGTATAGTTTGGGCTGTGCGATGATAGGTGAGTGAGTCGTATTTGACAAATATATAGTAGATATTTTATAAGCATAAAGTTCACTGTGGAGGGCTGCTAAAGTTATTAATGTAACGGACCAAGGAGTCTAACATGTGCGCGAGTCATTTGGGTGTACACACCTAAAGGCGCAATGAAATTGAATGTCTGACTTGTCAGACAGAGGGAGGATGGAAGTGCAGCCCAAGTGGCGGCGTCCCGCACTCCCGGGGCGTCTCGTTCTCATTGCGAGAGGAGGCGCACCCAGAGCGTACACGTTGGGACCCGAAAGATGGTGAACTATGCCTGGCCAGGACGACGTCAGGGGAAACCCTGATGGAGGTCCGTAGCGATTCTGACGTGCAAATCGATCGTCAGAGCTGGGTATAGGGGCGAAAATACGATGACCGACAGAACATCCTCCCTCCTGTTCCATACCAAACCTATAATATATATAAATTCAAACGAATAGTGTTTTTTGCTTCTGGGGGCCCCAAAACAAAAAGTTATCATGATCTTGGGCTTAGGTTTTGCTATGAGACCTACGGTAATAGCTTCTTCCCTATAGGGGAAATTCGCTAAAATATGCATATAATATTAAATAAACTATCAATGTGGCTCCCCAGGATGGCCGTATTCCTATTCAGATCGGTTCGACTCTCTTAAATCTAAAATCCTTTACTGAACTTGGATTCAAATCGGAGCCAGTCAGGTCCGATTAGTTGAGCGAGAGCCGATTTTACTGGTATGTGCATTTGAGTTTATCTTGAAGGAAGAGCCTGCCTGAAACATCCTAGGAGATGCTACTGATCGTGAGAGCAAACTGTCCCGGATAGTAGGCCTATCGTCCATTCAACATTGAGAGCTCCTGTTGTATATAGATATCCTCGGTGATCATCAAGTTAGAAAGTAAATCGTCCAAGAATTTATCCGAAGATTAAAGGATGATTTGTGAGTGGTTCTGTCTTCTTAAAGGGGGGTAAGGTTGACTGCCAATGTCTTACCATTCACTGTAATTCCTTCCTTCAATGAGCTGCACAATATCCTAAAATCTAGATTCCTGCAAACTAGAGGATACTGCCTTCACGACACACTTGTCACACACACAATCTACAGAAAACTATTTGAAGGCTTGACTTTAAAGTAGTTACTTTTAATTTGTAAGTAATTTTAAATAATTGTTAATAAGGTACTTACAAGTTAATTTAAACTGGCACCAATGTCCAAACGTATGCCTAACTTGTTCCAGCATCGAACGATGAAAAAGTTTTGGATGTGGTTTGTGCCAAACTGACGAACTAACATAACCTGAGAACCCAGACATGGCTCCAGTCCCGCGCGATTACCTGCTTCTCGCAATTATGCATATTTGCCAAGTTTGGTTTTTTAATTGGAATAATATTGATTACAAAAGTTGTTTTTTGCGATTGGTAAACATTTCAATGAAATTAGTGTCCCAAAAGTGGAGGGGGAATCGTCGGGCCCGGCAGCTATCTGGGCTATTTAGTTTTTTCTCGATAGTAGTAGTAGCTGATCCGTCGCATCGGGCGGTCGGCCACCTGATGGACTATTATTCGTCACTAGTTTGAAGTTAGGAACTATATGGCGGTACTGCAAACACGTGCACGCCGGTTACTTTGGTAAACACCCACTTCGTAATAATGCATAATTACGAGGAAAAAAACGTCGTAATAATGCAAATTAAATGTACTCTCACCGGGTCAGGGCGAGGTCAGGCGAGTGCGAAAGGATATTTTGCGCTCGGCATGCCTCGCCCTACCTCGCATTCAAAACCACGTGCCGCGTCTGCGTCGAAACTCGCAATCACCCTTTCCCACCGTTTTTGTATCAAAACATTTTACTTATGTATTCAACCAAGGCCAAACTACCGGATTTTTATTTGACCTATGACTATTATTGAGTATAATACATTTTTTAATTGTGTACTTTTTAAGAGTATACTTATTAAAAACGATGCCTCATTTATCAAGTAAACAATCAACAAAAATATATTTAGTATTTTTTTGAAAACCAACTTAAAATATATATATAAATTATTTGCATATCTCACTTGAAAAATAAAAGCTTTTTTAACGTTAATAGCTTTTTTCATTGCATAATATAACTTATTTTCCAGATATACAAAGTTACACATAATTCAATGCTAAAATTTTTTGATAAAACCGAAAAAATATGTCGGGCCAATAAATTGTTCTCTGTGTACCATGGTTACCGACAAGCCGACGCAGTTCATCTTATAGCCGCTAGGTTGTGTAAGCTGCGCTCTATATAGTGTCAAAAACCTAATAAAACACAGCCCGGCAGTTTAGATTTTTAAGGATATTTACCACATAAAACCCATAAAAACGACAAAAAACCAAATTTCTCAAAAACGGTTCTAACGATTTTGATAAAAATTTCATGGTTTTTATTAGTGCTTAAGATGATAAACAAAATGACACCACCCGCATGTCTCTAAAAATTCTCGTTCATAAGTTATGTGGGTGTAAGGGTAAGTGTTCAAACATTCATATTTTTCAAATTTCACAAAATCTGTAACTTCTTAAGAAAATATAATTTCAAACACTAAATTTTTATAACCAGTATCTTGAATTATTATTCTACGTGAACTGTTTGCGGAGATAATTGATATTTTAGTTTGGCGGTAAACGCAGCAAATTGTCCAATTAATTATGGCATTGTATGTATATTCTAATGGCAAATATTTAACAATCTACATACTAACCACTAATCGCTAATTACTAACCGGTTTTGATAAAATTTGGTATGTATTTATATGTGTGAGATGATTAATCGTTAATTTGTTTAATTTCACTACCGGTATACGAGTTTTCTGGTTTTAAATGACGGTTTTAAACGCCGTTTTATGTTTCTATACCTAGAAAATACGGCGGCTTAGACTTCATTTGCTGTAATAGTAGTAAGATGGGCATACTCCGCGTCTACTTTGTACTATGTAGTCGCTGGTCCGCCCGCGCGGTTTTTGGCCGAGACCACTGATAATTTATCCGGCGGCCTCGGTGCGCCAAGGACAAAGTTGGAGCTTTTCAAGCCCATTCACTAGCGTACTTCGGCCAAACATTGTCCGCTCGGACAAAATCCGCTAGTGGATGGTCCGCTTTAACAACTCCCAACTCCCCCCTCCCATGGGGCTCATGGGAGAAGCAGGTAGAAACGCTGTTTTGTGACAGGAGCACCCTCTGAGCCGAAGAACCAGTGACTACCCAGTCGTTAAAAGCAAAGAAAAAATTACATTGTACATTTTGTTTGTATAAAACCCATTTTTTTAGTTAATTTAAATTTAATCTAGTTTTTTAGAACGATCTGATATGAATAATTTTTCAGTTTCGAGTTCAAGCTGAGGTTTAGTTCAAGCTGAGGTTTAGAGTTGAGGTTTAGTTTTGGCTAAAGGTATAAAGTTGTGTTTATCACTAGGCCACGTGAGGCATAACCATGAAAGTACCTGCAACTGTAGAGTATGCTACCCGCACGCCCGCACGGCTCTCAGTCACACAGTTTGTATAACTGACGATCCTGAATGCTCCACTAATCGTAGCGGATAGTATGCATTCAGTAGCCGAGTAGTCTGGTGCCACAGATAAATTAATTTACTTCTGATTTTTAACTACTTATTGGAATTCCTTTCCTACTTAATAATATTTATTTTCATAGATACGTTTCTGTCGTTTCCACTCAATAAAATAGTAAACTTCAATATATAAACAGAGCATAGGGTACTATAGGCAGTGCTTAGGCCTACTTTTGTACTTCCGTAGTACAGTATCTATATATTATAGTTCTTTGGTAGGGCCTGAGGGGCGAAAAATGGAAGGCATTCTAGTGGCGCAGTTGGAATCGACACAAAATCTTGAGTATTTAATTTCATCTCTACGGTCATAAGCGACGCTTTTCGCATGAGGTCGTTAGTTTTCGAAGAAAACCCCGATCTGCGCAAGCAAATCACTGAACGTATTTTAGTCATCTAAATATAGACCTATTTATTCCTCAAAAGTAGGCTACACGAGGATTTTCAACCCCCATACCTACAGTAACTTGTTTGCATTAATTACGACTATACAATGTACTTTAAACACGATAAGTCAAATTTTATTAATTATACTGGGCCCTAATGAATATTTTTGGAGCATAAATATTCCATTTTATTAAAGTTTAAGTAGTTGCAATAAACCCCTTATAATACCATCAAAATAGATCCCATGACATCAGAAATTCCGGGATTTAAATGGACATGAAATAGAAATATTAATAATTTTTTTGTATTAAATACATTATTTCAAACTACTGCTGCATTATTTGTATGTATTTTCAAAAACAGGATTTGTAAAAAATAAACATACAGTATAGATATTACTAACTATTGTTATAGGCAAATAATTAATTACAATTCGTCCGCATCAATGTAGGTATGAAATAATAACATGTAGGCTATTGTTTACATTTTATGAAAAAATGAATATTTATAATAGTCGACGCAATATAAAACAACGGAAGTAATGAAGATTATTGGTTTAATTTATCTTTGGCATGTCGTCTCCCTCGTTTTTCAGCCTGCCCCGGATGTACACATACCCCAGTGATCTCTTTATACCCTTATCGGACCCTATCTAAACGTAATAGACTCGTTATCTCGGCTGGGAGCAGGTTGTCTGCAGGGCTGCCAATTTTTCGGCCAAGCGGCGCATAAATTCCCAGCCATAGTTGAATTAATTTGTTGTTGAAGATAGTGCAGCTAAATAAACAAGGTTTTTGTCCAAGAAGTGGATTAAAGTAATTATAAACTTTTTCAAACCGTAACGCTATTGCTAATAATATTTGTTTTTAAGATTCTGTAATTATTTTGCAATCCATGGTTTTTTGAAAGACTCTCAAAATAAATATTATTCAAGCTAGCGATTTTTGTTTTTATTTTGTTAATATTGTTTTTTACATTATTTTAATTTATTAATAGATTTTTTGGAAACAGTTTGTGTTTTTATCTCTGAAATAATACAATTCGTATTTATTACGAACCTTGAATCTTAATGGGAAGACTAAATAAAAAATAATTAATATCTAATTAACTTTCTAAGGTTCAGCGATAAACTCTGCGCAACGATGTTTTCATCGAATGTAAAGCGCAAGTCAAAATGGCCATTCTCTCGAAATCCGAGGAGACATAAATTATTCCTTAACTTGTGGGAAATTTCCCCGTGGTTGCCGCACTGACGCTTTGTCACATATAGATCTGGTTTTGACAGGGACTGTACTACCCATGATGCAACGTTCTCGTCCCCCTCGGATCTTTGTGGAACGAGGAGAAGAGGGGGAATACGGTGGAAGGGGGCATAGGGGAGGATGGAGATAATGAATTTCCCCTACTTCCCCTACTCCCCTCAGCCCCCTCCTTTTGTCGGAACGAAGGACACGAAACTTTGCATTTATAATGAATGTACAGTACAGTCTCGTTCAAAAGCACATTATTTTCAGAGTTACGCATAACTTTTTTTAATATATGGCTTAATTATTATGTAATGGATTAATACTGTAAAGTTATTTCTGTCCTTAAATTAAAAGCGCGTTAAGTATACAAAGTGCTGTGCTTAAAATACAAATGTTTATGCCTACCATTTTAATTATCGTGCATGAGAGGTAAAACTAGTGCAGTGATGCAGGCCAGGACTGCTCTGGAAACATTTTCTGCGTCCGTATGCGCGCAGTGCAGGTCAAAGGTCAGTGACCGTTGGCGTTGGCGCCGCGCTGGAAGTCGTGGTCTAGGAGCGTACGGCACCGTGCACCTGAGGGCAGGAGCTAGTTTTTGCTTAGGAAATAAATAATAGGGGTTTTCAGGTCGCTCTGTCAAGCGAGACATTTCTAGGCAGTTTAGCTTATGAGATAGGAAAAGGCGGTAGACCTCAGTCCCTTTTAGGAATTCCCTAAATAGTCTGCTTATTTTTAAACTTCTTACAAACAATACCACAAGGATGAGGAACTTGTTAGAGAAGACTGTAAGCCTAAATCTATGTTTATTAGTGGACAGTAATTAATTGGGCGTTGCTGTTAATAATTGGTCGCTAAAGGCGCCAATGATAGGTGTTCATTAAATTATTGAATTCAATAGATCAGTAATGTGACTTAAAAGGAAACAAAAATAAACATTTCCGTTGCAGCAGACCTGCATATTCAGCGAATTTCAAATGTTTAGATAAATCATTTAGAAGGAGCCTCAAATTAAGTAAAATAAAATTGCATGCTTAAATGGGCATACAACAATTTTATCCATAATGATAACATGGGAAATGAGTATACAGGTTTGCTGCAATGAAAATATAAAATTGATAATTTTTTTGCAATAATCCAGTAGGTCTCAACTAGATGAGACAACTGTGTTTTTTACCACTAGCGATGTTTGGGTAACCAATGGACACATAACGATAATTAAATACCAGATTTATTTATTTTTTGAGCGTACTTAATGGTCCAAACCAGAATTTGATAATTTCCTTTTTTATATATGAAAAATCCCAAAACCCCATTTATGTAGGGCTTTATCCCACCTTACCCCCCTTCCGATGGTCCGATCAGGCTGGTTTTCGAACTCGTCCGAATAATTACTACTTTACATGCCTGTGCCGATACATTTCATTTCGATCGAACCATTTTCACGTGAGTTATCGTGCTTAAAGACACACACCATGAAAATGAACGAATGGTGTTTTTTGGCATCTGGGGACCTCAAAACAAAAAGTTATGGTGGTATCGGGCTTAGGTTTTACCATGAGACCTACGGTAACAGCTTTCTTATAGGGGATATTCGCCAAAATCCAGTAAACATTTTTTTTAAGACTTAAAAACGGAAATTTAGGCCGAATGAAACTTTTTCCTTTAAACTTTCTATTTACATATAAACATTTTGATAAAAGAAATTCTCCTACTTAGATGATTATCAAGTTGAAAATAGTCTAAGCAAAATGTAAACTTTGCTTATCATTAAAACAGTAGTAATGATAGAGTAAACTTTGCTTACCAAGAAATAGTTAAACATCTGTTTTATACCTTATCATGCAAAACATATGTTTTATCTAATATACAGCCTTGACACCTGTGATTACTATTTTTAATCAACCTGGCCCTAATACCTAGTATGTGTTAAGCCTGTTTTCCACGACGACCAAACAAACAGTAGGAAAAAATACCCCCGTTGCAGCAAACCTGCATACTCAGCGAATTTCCAGTGCAAAACAACATATTTCAATCCAACTTAGCGAGATTTGACATGTTTTTGTAAGCTCCATAAGAATAACATGGGGAATGAGTATGCAGGTTTGCTGCTACGGGTATATTAAAACTGGGTGGTTTTAATTCAATATTTAGTAGGTCTGAACTAGGAGAAGCCATTTACCAAGTTTTATCAGGATATGTTGAGAAATAAGCGAGATAAAGAATTTTACTTATTTCCCATAAGGTTAACATTGGGACAACGTACTGTGTTCACCACTTTCAATATCTCGGTAACTAATGGACATAGAGTAGTGATTCAAAATACTAAATTGTTTGTTTTTTTGAGCTGAATTCAATGGTGCCAACAAAAATTGGATTATTTTTATTTTTTTATGTAAAAAAACTCAAAAAACCCATTTTTGGGGGGGTTTTACCCCCTTTACCCCCCCTTCCGATAGTCCGATTGGGCTAGATTACGAACTCGTCCGAATAATTACTACTTTACACATCCATGCCAAATTTCATTAAGATTGGATCATTTTTACGCGAGTTATCGTGCTTAAAGACACATAGATATATATGTATATATATAAATATATATATATATATATATATATATATATATATATATATATATATTTATGAAAATGAACGAATAGTGTTTTTTGCTTCTGGGGGCCCCAAAACGAAAAGTTATCATGGTCTTGGGCTTAGGTCTTACCATGAGTACTACGGTAACAGCTTCTTCCCTATAGGGGAAATTCGCTAAAACATTATTTTTATCTCTTTTATTTGAAGTAATGGTTTGTTACTGTCCATTACACCAAGCTGATGGTAATGGAAACCAGGTTTTATTATCATTAATCAAGCAATCTTCAGTAAAGACCAATCAATCAATAAACCAACCCGATTTTAACATGCTGTGATCACGTTTATGCTGTGTTTAATTTATTTTTGTGGCGTTTTAGCCTCCAATCACAAAAAAACTATTAAATGTTTTGCCAACATAGAAACTAGTTGTGTATTGTATTACATAATTAAAATAATTTTTCTTATGTTATCCAATATAACATCTTAATATAGTTCATAATACGGCAGGACAGTGATGGTTATAGCAAAATGATGGTAGATAGCAAAATTATTTCAAGAAAAAGAAAATTAAAATTAAATACTATGTTTATCAAAAATTCGATAGAATAAGTTTTGTATAAATAAAATTAAGAAATATTGTAATTGCCAATGCAAAAATGTTAATTTGTTAAGCCGAATAAAGTTATTATTATTATTATTATCAAAAGCGTGCGTTGGGCAATGACGTATATAAATTGCAACCTCATTAAAATTCACTTAATGATGGGACTTTAAGTTTCCTCGATTCATTTGTAATTAAATAGAATAAATTCATAGGGATCCAGATATTTAAGTAATGGTGATTTCCGAGGTAAATTTATTTATTGTCAATAGCAAATTCGCTGCTCTAATAAAGGGCACCTAACTAGTCATGACCAACCAACCAGTTAGTTGCTATTTGATTATAATATTTTGGATAGATGACTTGGACAAACTTTCTGTAGATTAGATATCTTTGTCTTTGCGTAAGTGCGAGAGCGACGTCGGCGTCGGTCGTTTCAGTCAATCGCTGATTGATTCTAACATTAAAGAAGGTTATAATTTATAAAATATTCTTATTATATTAATTATATTAAAATTACATTAACAATTATATTAAAATTGTTACTGATCCATATTCCAGTTTTTTTCAATGCAAACGTTTAGGAGTTCCCACTTAATGTCTCTCGCCAATACGGCTGACCAGAGCAATAGGCCTAGTTAATTTGTATTCATCAGAACGAGGTGGGAAATATCAAAGTTATGGTACCTATTATAAGCGATAAGCATTATGAAATAATAATTATTGATGCAGTTACATTAACCTTGAACGCCAAAAACAATACTTTGGACAGTTTTCATTATAAAATCTGCTAATTTCTAACAGCCGAATGGCCGAATAGACATTGGTAGAGGCTATACATACACGGCACGTCACGTCGCGTCCCCATTCGGCCGTGAATAATTTTCAATGCATGTATACCTTATATACAACGTGTACTTTACACTTTACCGCAGCAAAAAATCTGATAAAGATACGCGAAATATTAGACATAAATATTTCAACATAAATCAAGTTGAAGTGGTCAAAAACAAAATCAAATGTAAAACAAAACGCGCGGGAAGTATTGTGGCGGGGAAATTCCCGCTCTGTGGACACTAGGAATACGGAATTAATGTACTGATCTCCTGCCACTGCCATCACAATAGCGCAAGCGCCGTCTCAGAGGACCGACGACGCGCCACTGCCTCTTGTAATATCTGTCACAAAAATAAATAAATTGACCTTGTCATTGTGATCTCTTGTGGTGCTGCTCATTAAACCTCCCACCCCCTTCCCGCCCTAGCCCCAATAATTTTATCGATTCTCTGATAAGGAAATCATTACGGATGATAATATTTATTTTGCCTTTAAAATGTGAATGAGATGAGCCTAACAAGTAATTTCTTGAACTTGAATAATTGATGATATTTTTAGATATTTTATGCAAGTTAGTGAAAAACTGAATAAATTCACGTAGAACGAACATCCTGTGGATATTAAAAAAAAAACAGGTAAGGTACCGTATTTCATATGAATAATCTTTCAAACTAAAATAAACCATGAAACACCTGAGTAACAATCACGATAACTAATTAGCATGAAACATTGTTAAAATTAAATTGCTATTCATTTATCAATAAAACATAATGTTTTTATTAAAAAATAACATAGCGTAAAAACATAGTTAAAATTAAATGACTATTCATAATAACTTTTTTTATAAAAAATAACAACCATAATTTATTTATTATTAATAATCTTTCATCTCTGATAATAATAAATGGAACAAAACTTTTAATTCGCCGTTTAGTAATCAGCTGTTTTCTTGATTTAATTAATTACTTCAATTTTATACATTGAAATTACAACCTTATTATGAGCTATATGAGGAATTTAAAAATAAAGTCAATGTTATAACCTTAACTAGTATTGTCTCCAACAACAACAATTTAAACAACATCAGCTGAGGAGAGAAACATCCTCATAAATTATTCAGACCTTGAAATTATCGCCCGTGCCATAAATAACTCGCGGGTCGTTAGGTTTTTTCCATGGGTCAGTGGAGGGGGGAAACTTGACAGGTACAGTCCCGTCAAAAAAACTTAAGCGATTTAGGTTTTTTGGAATTAGACAAAATCATGAACAAAAACACGTTTCTTCTTTTTTATGCATTAATATCAAAAATAAATTATTAAAAAAGTCCTTAGTCAAAATTATTTTCATCCCCACCACTTTTTTTATATTTATACCTAGATAACGGCCATATGCGCACGCAGGTTTGAGGTTAAACTTTTGTTTAGACTGTACCAAAAGACCTTGGAAATCCGAGACTAGCCTCTAAGAAGGGTAGAAACGGCTCCCTGACGTCACAAATAACTATATCATCTTTTTTTGTTGACGCCATATGGCGAACTCTGATTGGTGGAATGGAGGATTTTGACCGCCATTTGTGTGAAATGACTCATTGTTGTGGAGGGGGGGAGGGAAAATCGGAGCCTGTGTTGGAGGCTAGAGAGAAGCATTTCCCCGCTTTCAAATCGACGTGGGGAGAAATGCAAGTTTGCGCCGGACAAAATATACATTAACTCGCGTGTGAAAATGTTATAACTCAAAAAAGTGTATATAATTCAGCCATTATGAAGTGAATACTGTTGCTTGTTGCTGTTTCTAAACAATGTGTGTTTATTGCCTAAACAAGTGAGGTTCAGTTCACTCGTCTACTCTCATGGCGACGTAAAAATAATGGCGTTGCCTTCAGTTGCCGCCTTGTCAAGCAGCTCGAAAGCTGCGACATCTAAAGACGGAGGTATGGTTTTTGTACTTTGTAAATAATATTTTATCCGTTACTTGCTATCCTTAGCCAGTTTCTAAGCTGAGACCTTTCGTGAAAGACCATTTTAATTAATTAAGGTTGGAAGTGAACAACACTGATGTGTTTTTCTCTGAGGACTAGGGACTGTACATGTAGGGAGGCTTGTTTGTTGTTTTTAAATGACCAGATAAGTTCTATGACCAGTTAGTTATATGACCAGTAGATAAGTTCTAATTTATATGAAAATTGCCTTGTCTTCGTCAAAAGTGAAAGGGATTGAAATTTCTATTGAAATAGCAAAAGTAAATCATAGCCTAATAGGCTAAATAAAACTTGACCAATATCATGGAGGTCCACTATGTCTGTTTGGAAGTTGTTATGATAACTCAATGTATTATGTTTAAATTAGGTAGCCTACCTTACATTAATAATTTCAAAATCGAATCAAGTGTCCTGTAGGCGTACCTTTTAGGCCTATTGTATGACTTCAGCTAGACCTTCAGTATGCTTATAGTGAGGCATGATGGAAAATAAGTGACAAACATGCAGTTTTGAAGTGGTCGTAGATAGGATTCCAGATATTTTTCAGACCAACCCAGGACAATTTGATGTGCGGTAAACAAACACATTCACCATCCCACAATAACACAGCCGAAGATAGTAAAATAAGATTGTTAAAGTATTATGAAGGTTTTTACTCTTTGTTTACCTTAATCCCTATATCCCAAAAGCCAGTTCCAACCTAAATCATATTATGCTAGTAAATCTTACTAAATCATTTACTGCTTTAGACAGACGACAGAGGTCAGTATAGTAGAGGTTAAGTAGTAGAGGTCATTCTCCCGCAGGGTTGCCACCTTTAGTTTTATGCTATATCTATTT
The DNA here is from genome assembly GCA_035578135.1 of Flexamia atlantica. NCBI lineage: Eukaryota > Metazoa > Arthropoda > Insecta > Hemiptera > Cicadellidae > Flexamia > Flexamia atlantica. The sequence continues at coordinate 2,669,721 of JAQJVK010000008.1, read as the reverse complement.
AGTCAATCTCCTGAAAGTCTAAAACGTGTAAATTTGTTTCGACTCTCATTGAAATGCTGCATCATTTCACATGAATCTTGAGAACAAGTTTATTTTTATGGTAAGTGTTCACTTTACGGTACTCCTCCCGAAATTGAAATTTTTTCAAAATGCAGGAAATAACACGCTGATTCTGAAAATTATAGTTTTTTTCTGCAGAAAATGCCGGAAAAACCGGAAAAAACTTTTCACCCCAGAAATGGGTCATGTGGGTACTCAAATTAACCGGGAGAACGAGCTGAACAAGAATATGCAAGCATTCTTTAGATCCGATGCATAGTAAAGGAATTACAGCAAGAAAAGTGTCGGAAAAGCTGTAAATTTTCACAAAATGCGTTATTTTTTGTTAATTTGTTATTTTTTTTTATTTGTTTGTTATGAATTTGCTCAATTTGTGGTAGCTAAGCTTAGATTGTGCTATATGAAGTTGGTTTAGATAAGTAAGGGTTAGCTTAGGTTAGGATTGGTTAAGTTAGCCTAGGTTAGGTCTGGTTAGGTTAGGTTAGCTTAGCTTAGGATAGGTTAGGTTTAAATAAGATATGATTTAATGGCAGAGTTTGTATTTGTTATTGTTAGAGTGATGGGCTATATTTTTTGTCAAGTTTTAATTTTTCCAACCTTATCTTTACTTAACAATAGAATTTCAAACGAATCCTAAGTTAATATAACTTAGATAAGTAACTATTCTTGGATTTTCTTAATGAGTCCATGCACAGAAAATTTCCACGCATGTAGGGGAGGTAAAACCCCTCCCGCCATTCCTCTTTCCCCTTCAAACTACGGAACGGGTAAGAGGAACTATTCCTTTTTCGTATGTAACTGCTATTTAGAAACATGTTTTTAATGTTAACTGTTCATTTACCGGTTGCAGTTGCAACAGTTTCTTTTCACTATTATTTAAAAGACAGCTGTGAAGAATTTTTTGTGATTCTTATTTAGATCAGAGGATGAAAAGGAAATTACGCGTACAGAAAGGCTTTTTTGTCGTACATACTATATGAAATAACACATTTTAAGGGTGTACAGTATTTTTTTCATGTTAACCATTTTTTAACGTTTAAGTTAGCTTAACAATCATAGAGTGTGCGTGGTACAATTTTCCATCTTTGTAGTGGTGAAAAACAAAAATGTAGGTCATTCCATATCAAATCAACCAATGGTTTGAACCTTGATGACTCAGATTTTTATAATTTTTTGTATATTTGTAGCACCTATCACAAGTATCAAAAATACAAAATTTTGGATTTTTATAGCTATTAGTTTTTTAGTTATATAAGGTCAAAGATGTGTAAAAATCCAAATTTTTACTTCGTTCTTGTGTCTTTAATTGTTAATAACTTGTGACCCGATTGACATAGAACATTCAAATTTGTGCCATTGTATTCAGTTTGAAAAGACCTTTAATTTGATATATAACATGTAAGTATTTGATCACTGTAGATTTTTTCCAAAATCGGGAAAAAAGGTTTTTTGAAAAATATCAAAAAGGCTCCCTTCGATTTTTATCTAGAGAAAGTATATTGTTTGCATACTATTATACTAGGTCCATGCCAAGTTTCATCCTGGGACGAGAATGCTATCATATTTAAACAAAAATATTACTTTATTGTGTACACACAGTTTTCCTAGTTCTGCATCATGTATATATTGTAGCACGCAGCACGAACGACACGCAAGTAGGCCAAAGTAAATTGTAAGTTGATCAAATAAAATACTGATTGTAATTAAACTAGAGTTTGTTGTATTATTGATAGTGGAATGCAAAAAATATATTTAACTTGAAATAAGTGGATCTAATCAAACACTGAATGTAAATTTTGCTTTGTAAAATGTTTAAATTATGTATAAGTTTATATTATTTAGCTTTTAGCGAATTTCCCCTATAGGGAAGAAGCTGTTACCGTAGGTCTCATGGTAAGACCTAAGCCTAAAACCATCATAACTTTTCTTTTTGAGGTCCTCAGACGCCAAAAAACACCATTCGTTCACTTTCATAAATATATATATATCTATATATATATTTATTTATATATATCTATATATATGTGTCTTTAAGCACGATAACTTGCGCAAAAGTGGTCCAATTGGAATGAAATTTGGCATAGACGTGTAAAGTAGTAATTATTCGGACGAGTTCATAACCAGCCCGATCGGACCACCGGTAGGGGGGGTAAAGGGGGGTAAACCCCCCCAAAAATGGGGTTTTTGAGATTTTTACATAGAAAAATAAAATTTTTCAAATTTTTATTGGCACCATTGAATTCAGCCCGAAAAAACAAACAATTTAGTATTTTGAATCATGGCTCTATGTCCATTGGTTGCCAAGATATTGAAAGTGGTAAACACAGTACGTTGTCCCAATGTTAACCTGATGGGAAATAAGTAAAATTCTATATCTCGCTTATTTCATAACATATCTTGATAAAACTTGGTAAATGGCTTCTTCTAGTTCAGATCTACTAAATATTGAATTAAAACCACCCAGTTTTAATATACCTGTAGCAGCAAACCTCCATACTCATTTCCCATGTTATTCTTAAGGAGCTTACAAAAACATGTCAAATCTCGTTATGTTGGATTGAAATATGTTGTTTTGCACTTGAAATTCGCTGAGTATGCAGGTCTGCTGCAACGGGGGTATTTTACTTTACTGGAGATTTTAATCTCTAGGCTATTGTAGGCCAACTAGAATAAGTATATTTAATTTCATAAAATTAATGGTGAACATAAAGTTATTTAAAAAAACATGAAATAATTTTTCTGAATCCACATATGGTGAATTTTATTTAACTTCATAAAGGAAAGAGAAATTGTAAAATAGAAAAGAAAACCAAACCCCTCCCCTCCCTTCTTAATCAGTTTATCTTATCATCAACTCTTGCATTTCAAGTTACTGCATAAGCCTCCCCCCCACCCCCTCTTTGAATTTTCATGTTACAGTTTGTCAGTATTTTAGTGAGTGTGGACAGCAGTGTCATTATTGGTTATGAAGACTACCACAGAGAAGAAATGAGACAGAGGTCGCATCTTATGTTGCGCTAAATATGTGTCACACAGTGCCATAGAGTGGGCGCGGGGGTAGGTGGGCGCCCGGAAGTCTATTGTCTCCCTATTGTTTTACTTCCTCGTGTTACGCAGTTACCCAAACACTACTGCCATATGAATGCGACCTCTGCTTATTTCTTCTCTGTGAGACTACTTACTTTATACTTAGAGGTGGTTTAATTGGTTTATTGGTGGTGCAATATTTTGAGTGAATATTATTCTTGAACTGAAGTGAATGGTTAATTGTTTCAAATTCATGCATTACCTAAGAATGTTCAAATACCAAGTTTTATCTGTAGTTTGAATCCATTATAAATTTTGAATTGTTTGATATATTTGAAAAAAGCAGGTAGGAAAAATATAAAAATAAGTATTATTACAATATTATGAGAATTTCTTTGTTGAAAAATATGGATAACGAAGACAAGAAAGAAAATTGGAATATATATAAAGTAAAATGTTGTGACCCTTTTAATGAAGTCCATCATCCAAAATCAGTTAAAAACCTAAGAAATGTTGCAGATTGGATGTGTTCTTTAGATTTAGGAATTAAGAGTGGTAAGAAAATATGTGACAAATGTAAGAAAAGTTGGCAAGGAAAAACCTATCGATGAGATAAATGATTTTGAAAATCTGCCTGATACAAGCTCACAAGATGAAACGATGTTTACTGATCCTGAAGCAGCTGTAGATTATTAGAACAAATCACTTGAACTGGTTGGTGATTCACCTATAAAGAAGAAAAAAGTTATTGTGCCTAGCTATAGCGTAAAAAAATTAGAACAGGTTAAGTCAACTCTAGAAAAGACACTCCTACCACGCAAAAACTTATGTTCTAGTGAAGTCCAGCAAAATCAAGAAAATGAAATTGATTCTGAAATCATACAACAGCTTAAGTTGAAGTTTTCTCAAACTAATAAACACAGCGAAAAAATAATGATATTAACAATATTACCTCAGAGCTGGAGCTGTAAAAAAATTGAGGAGTTTGGTGTTAGTATTTACATGGCCCGAACGGTAAAAAAATTAGTGGAAAAAAAGGTGTACTGTCAACCCTCAACCCGAAACGGGGAAGATTTTAAATGAAAATACTGCTCAACTTATCAAAGATTTTTATAATAGTGATGATGTCAGCAGGTTGATGCCTGGGAAAAAAGACTTTGTTAAGATTAGATCTCAAGGTACTGAAGTACAAGTCCAAAAGAGATAAATTTTGGCTAATATCTCAGAAATTTACCAGCTTTTCAAAGAAAATTACCCAAATCACCATGTTGGATTTCCTAAGTTTTGTGAATTGAGACCAAAACATTGTATATTAATTGGTAAAAGTGGTAGGCCTACTCATACAGTCTGTGTTTGTGAAATACACCAAAACTTCAAATTAATGATAAATGGTGCTGGTCTTCAAAACATAATATTAGAAGGACATGAAACCCCGCTAAAATCTTATCATGGCTATCTGGCACAAAATAATGTGTGTAACCCTCCTTCAGTTGATTGTTACATGAACAAATGCAAGGAGATTTTTGCATTCCACTATCAATAATACAACAAACTCTAGTTTAATTACAATCAATATTTTATTTGATCAACTTACAATTTACTTTGGCCTACTTGCGTGTAGTTCGTGCTGCGTGCTACAATATACATGATGCAGAACTAGGAAAACTGTGTGTACACTATAAAGTAATATTTTTGTTTAAATATGATAGCATTCTCGTCCCAGGATGAAACTTGGCATGGACCTAGTATAATAGTGTGCAAACAATATACTTTCTCTAGATAAAAATCGAAGGGAGCCTTTTTGATATTTTTCAAAAAACGATTTTTCCCGATTTTGGAAAAAATCTACATTGTGATCAAATACTTACATGTTATATATCAAATTAAAGGTCTTTTTAAACTGAATACAATGGCACAAATTTGAATGTTCTATGTCAATCAAGTCTCAAGTTATTAACAATTAAAGACACAAGAACGAAGTAAAAATTTGGATTTTTACACATCTTTGACATTATATAACTAAAAAACTAATAGCTATAAAAATCCAAAGTTTTTTATTTTTGAAATTAATTTTATATTGGTTGATTTCACATGGAATGACCCTGTAAAGATTACTCACAATTAATTGAACTTGGCACTGCGTGTTTACCAGGCCTAGAAAATATTCGCAACGAACATGTTAAAATTGAACTTTAGGTGTCTGCCTGGTGTAGGCTTATTAGTGAACAAATTAGGCAAAGCGAATATGAACCAATTATTAGATTCTTAAACGTAAAATATAAGAAGTTAGGATGTACTAAAAACACACTTTGTTATGATGCCAGATGTAGAGCCTATTTGGTTGTTCAACACCGATTAATACTTTTTGAAAAAGCCTCTTTTGAGTGATTAAACAAATTTTTAGCATGGATCGTTCCTAAGCGCTCTTTCAAGGCCTCAAGCAGCATAATCCGCCAAATGTTTGCAGGGAAAGTCATAGGTTCACCCTGGTTCGACGTTAATGAAGTCCCACCATTTTTTACGTTCACTCCCGCTCGTTATAGATCACATTCACATTTGTCAGCACTCGATCTAGTAGGCCTAAAGCCCTATACAGCTGCAAGCTCTAGTTTATGTATAGGCCTAAGCCTATACATAAACTAGAGCTTGCATCACGTATCAGAAAATCCCGCACTGTCTTGGATATCAACGTTAATTTATGCGCTTAACACTGATGCCTTCTTTTATGTTTATTGGTTCGCGAGTTTGAATCGCTAAACTAGTGGCACTTTACGTTGATCCGGTGTGTCTGCACCGGATCAACGTAAGGTATCAACGTAACGGATGGTTTTAACCCTCTCTCATCATTATATACGATTTGCTAAACGTCTAGTTAAATTCATAATTAATTATGAATACCTGCAAAAATAACCATGCATACCTGAATTATGCTCTGATTATTTTTGAGATAAGTATTGTAACAGCCATGTTGTACAAAACATTATCCCTTAAAAATAAGCATTCACATATACAATATGTAACTAATCAATTTTTATATCATTATTTATATTCGGCCATAGATATTTCTTTTCTTGCCGATAGCCTTAATTTTAAGAGCTATCAACATCTGTTTTATTTTTAAAACCATTTTTCTCCTGATGATATGAAAACAAACATTCGCTACTAATACAAGTTACAAAGTAATAGTTTCAGGGATTCTCGTTTAAAAGTGACGTATGTAACAGATGTAACAAAACTGTTAAATTTTAAAAAACAAAAAAAAACATATCTGCTTCAGCCAATCGTGATCGAGCATGTCACGTTGAGGGGCTGTGATTGGTTAACACTTCCCCTCACAAGATTCTCCATCTCTCTCGCACAGTCTCTCAAAAAGTGGTCCCATTAAGAAAATCGGTCAATAGTTATTAACTTAGTTAATGTAACCTAACCCAACCTAACCTTAACCTAACATTATGTAACCTAACCTAACCTTAACTAACTAAACCTGAGTGATTTAGTTTTAGTTAGTGAGTGACTCGTCCGAGTGATTACCAATTTACACATCTGTATGTATATAGATATATATCTAGGCTATAGGCCGATAAATTCGAACGAATTGTCTTTTTTGCCCCAAAATGAAAAGTTAATATGGTCTCGGGCCTAGGTCTTACTATGAGACCTACGGTAATAGCTTATTCCCTCTTTGGGAAATTTGCTAAGTCAATAGAAAACATGTAGGCCTACCTAGTGCAAAAATTAAACAAATCACATACTTGAAGGCTTTTAATTGGAGCTATTCAGAGCAATATTTTCAAAATATTAGGGATTCTCATTTTGTTGGTTTGTTTTTAAGAAAACAAAAATGTACAATCCATAAATGTATAACATGCTTATTTCTGTAAAACCAACAGGCTTGACAGAATTATATGAACTTATTAAAAAATATTACATAAGCTTATTACAAGATAGTGTGGAAGAATTTTTAATTAATATCAAGACTCTAATAATTTTAAATATACCTTAGGGCAGAAAAATGCTATATTTAATGATATCATATAGTATATTTCAATATTAGGGGTTAAAGAGATGCTTTTTGTAGCCTACGAGGTCAAATTTATTTGACCAAGGCAAGACCAGCCTGAGCGGACCAACAGAGAGGGGTTGAGGGGGGTTAAAGCCCTTAAAAATGTTTTGTTTTAGCGAATTTCCCCTTTAGGGAAGAAGCTATTACCGTAGGTCTCATGGTAAGACCTAAGCCCGAGACCATGATAACTTTTCGTTTTGTGGCCACCAGAAGCAAAAAACACCATTCGTTCAAAATTTTATATATATATATATTTATATATGTGTCTGTGAGCACGATAGCGGCCGTAAAAAAGGTCCGATCTTAATAAAATTTGGTACAGACATGTAAAGTGGTAATCCCTCGGACGAGTTCATAAACCAGCCCGATCGGACTAATGGAAGGGGTAGTAAAGGGGGATAAACCCCCCTAAAAATGGTTTTTTGAGTTTTTCATATAAAAAAATAAAATTTATCACATTTTTTATGACACCATCAAATTCAGCTCAAAAAAAACAAACAATTTAGTATTTTGAGTCACTGCTCTGTGTCCATTGGTTACCGAGATATTGAAAGTGGTAAACATACTAAGTTGTCCCAACGTTAACCTTATGAGAAATAAATAAAATTCTATATCTCGGTTATTTCTCAACATATCTTGATAAAACTTGGTAAATAGGTTCTTCTAGTTCAGATCTACTAAATATTGAATTTGAATTAAAACCACCCAGTTTTAATATACCTGTAGCAGCTAAACCTGCATACTCTTTTCCCATGTTATTCTTATGGAGCTTACCAAAACATGTTAAATCTCGCTACGTTGGATTGAAATATGTTGTTAGCATTTGAAATTCGCTGAATATGCAGGCATGCTGCAACGGGGGTATTTTTATGATTGATACATAGAAGAATTAGTTTCATCTAATTTTTGTTTTCACCGTTGAATTCAGCTTGAAAAAACCAATAATTTGGTATTTTGAATCATTGCTCTATGTCCATTGGTTACCGAGATACTGAGAGTGGTAAACACAGTACGTTGTCCCAGTGATTGTTAAACCAGCCCGATCGAACTAATTGAAGGGGGAGTAAAGGGGGATAAACCCCCCTAAAAATGGGTTTTTTGAGTTTTTCATATAGAAAAATAAAATTTATCGCATTTTTTATGACACCATCGAATTCAGCTAAAAAAATTTCAAAATTCTTGAGAATTAATTTTTTTCAAAACAAATTATCTAAGAATATTTCCTTGGAAACTAAAATGGATGATGAGGTTAAATGGTACGGTTTGAAATTGAAACTTGATACTCCAAACAAAGCTTGTAGGAAATAAATAAAATTCTATATTTTGCTTATTCTTAACATATCTTGATGAAACTTGGTGTATGGCTTAATATATATGAGATCTAATTTATAATAGTCTACAATCCTCGATATTTCCGTTGTTGTGGCAGTAAATCTGCATACTAATTCCCCATGTTATTCTTATGGGACATAAAAAAAATCTATATCTTCCTTATTTCTTAACATAAATTGATAAAACTTGGTATGTGGCTTCTTCTAGTTCATATCAACTAAATATTGAATTGAAACCATCCAGTTTTAACATACCTGATGCAGCAAACCTGCATTCTCATTCCCCATGTTATTCTTACATGGAGCTCACAAAAACATATCATATACGCTGTGTTGGATTGGAATATGTTTTTTTTGCATTTGAAAATTCTCTGAGTATGCAGGTCTGCTGCAATGGGGCTATTAAACACGTTTTTGGACTGTACTTTCTGCAATCCAATTATCTAAGAATATTTCCTTGGAAACTAAATTGGGTGATGAGGTTAAATGGTACGGTTTGAAATTGAAACTTGATACTCCAAACAAAGCTATGTCTAATTGGTTCCAGTAAAGTAGTTAGTTCTTAAGTCAAAACTAGTAATTACTAATTTAGTCTGTGAATCATATATTTAATTTTCATTTGGTAAGGCGATTCTTTGCGTCAAAATTGTAAGCGTCTGGAAAGTCATAGAAAGATGGGAGAGGGCTCAAATTAAAGGTCCCTAATCCGTGATGGCGGGAATATAATGACATTTTTTTTAATTCACCAGAAAACGAGAAATAACGTAAAATATCTACCATTTAAAATGCATTGGGTTCCAAAAAACGTCTGCTTTATTTACATAAAACATGTGATGCTGATACTTGATTGAAAACCATGTGGTAGGCTAGATATCAATTAGGGGTGTGCGAGTAGTGATTTTTGAAGTCGAGTCGAGTCGAGCCGAGTTTTGAAAAATACCCGCGAGTTTCGAGCTTTTTTCGAGCCGAGTTTTTTAACGTTTATAATATAATAGTCATCATGTTTCTACATAATGGTAAAAAATTATAGCTCTGGACAGCCTTAATGGCGGGTGGCGAAAATTGTAATTTCCCAAAATGTCTGCTAAATAAACACATGTTTTGGTAGAACTGTCAAAACTTTGTTTACGTTTCACCTCATTTACACTACAAAAGAATGCCCTACAATATTTCACCAAGAGATTTATTACGCAATTAAAAATTCTGGAAAATATTTGCGCAATGCATCAGCTGGTCTTTTTGTTTTGGCGATCTATCATCTTAAATTATTTGTTTACATTTAAGAATGTGTTTCCACACTTTTGTCGTCGCACTTCATGAATTGTGTTGAGCTTGCAAGCATTTAACATTAGTTGCACTTGCGGTTGCAGCAAAATATTTTCTTTTGGAAAGTACCTTTACATAAACAAATGACCATGTGATTTATTACCAAAACATTGCAGATATTAAACACTAATCACGACAACAGCGCACTCACTCACCCGCCAGTAAGGCTGTCCAGAGCTATACTATCATTACTCACATATAAATTACAAATTCGAGGTAATTAAACTTAAAAGAGTTACTGAACTAAGAGCAGATATGCAAATAAATGATACCAATAAAAGAAAGAAAACCTTTTAATAAACTCACAATAATTCTTGATTTGATATATTTTTCAAGCCTGACTTGTGTTTAAAGCTTACCTGGGTTTTGAAATGAAATGAAAACACAGACTATAAGCCATGACCATTACCTGACTCAATTCATGATTAAAACATTTCCTTTGAGTTATTCACACAGGTACATTTTTATTCATGTAACTGTCAACAAAAAAACTAAGTTCTTATTTATTTGCAACGGTTTGTAAAATATAACAAAAATAATTTTTTTACGAGATGTAATAATAAATAACCTCAAACTATAGAAAAGATAGAGTGATATAAAAATGTATGTGTCTTTAACCCTTGAGCGGGCGCTTCACCGGCAAAACGCGAGAGGGCGTTTGCGGAGTTTTACTCCGCAACACTATATTGCACAAATTTAACCCATTTTACTTGTTTTGTAACGAATTATTGTATTTAAATGTTGACAAACTTCATTAGGAATCATATTTCATCGCCGATGCAATTAATTGTTCATCTAAATAAGTGTAATATTTCAATTAAACATAGTATGTAATTTTCTAGTGTAAAATATGTATTAATTATTATTTAATTACAATTAACTTTTCCTTCCGCTTCTTTTTTTCGAAAGCGAAAGGAAAAGTCCAAAAAATGTAATAATTACAAATCCTTCGCTATTATGAATTTTAAAAATATGTATCACTGTCTGTTTAACAGTGATAAAAAACACTGAGTGCTGGGCGAGAGTGCTCGGTAAACTGAGATGGCATCTCTGAATTGCAAAAAACGAGGGTACCAAGGGAAGGGGGTGGGGGGTATAAATAGCTTAAGGAGATTCCTGGAATGAGGGGCGTAAAGTACGGGGCCGGACACGACCGCCGACACCCATTATGTCAGATTATTTTAACATAAAAAACACGTGCGGAGGAAAACTCCGCATGCGCCCGCTCGAGGGTTAATAACTAAAAGTAACTCTTTACTTCAATTATAACAAACGAGGTTTCAGTTATATTCGTTAAAAATGGATTGACATTGTGATAAATGGCCGTAATATTCTCTCGTACGTACCGATTTCGGGTAAACGGCGGGAGTAACTACTCGACTCAAACTTTCGAGTATTTTGCAAAAAGTCGAGTCGAGTTGAGTAGTGCATACTCAGCTCGAAAAAAGCTCGATTCTCGAGTACTCGCACACCCCTAATATCAATATCAGCAGATTCAGTTTGCCATGAAGGAATCTTTGAATTTTCCCTTATCAGGGGCTTTTAGCCCCTTCAAGCCACTAGTTAGTTATTAATTACTTTTTAACTGTGAATTAAAACTTTCAAGTCGTTTAATATAATGACAAAGTATAAAATATAAATAGACGAGTGAAGACAGAAAACTAACAAGGTTTGTCACACCTTCACATGAATCTTTTTCTCAATTTTGTGAGGTTAAATGGTTCTGAAATAATTTTTTAGGGGGTCATCTGCACAGTGTCTATTCAAATTTACTTGATTAACTAACTATTTATTAGGTCAGTGAGCTCTGAACTCACTCTCTTTTGTGAATTTTTTATGCATGCATTATTGACACATTTTTAAGTAATTTGTTCGTTTTTAGAATTAAATTATTTTCTGATATTGTATTATTTGACATCATCCTACCAAGGTTGCTGTACTCAAAATACACTGTATGAAAACCATACAATATGATTTTCTCATAGGCCTAGGTAATCTTGGACTTTACACAAAAGCTTATGTGGAAGCAATCTCGACTAGCTATATGAGGAATCTGGACTTACATGGAAATGCGTTTTAAGAAGAGGTTGGATAGACGGGTGCTGCTAATAGAATGATGCGGCAAAGCTTGAAACTATTGCTCCGCCGTATGCAATGCACGAAATAGTGCCGTTTATTGGTTGTAGAATGCAGCTGACAGCTGGGACAAACGTGACGTCATCCAATATAATCCCAAATGTCAAACATCGTAATTTGAGGCAAAACTTGGATTTGCGACTGACAAAAACATCAGATCTCGTGCGTAATATTGCCTAACTGGAATATTAGTTATGGTATTGTCAACTAGAATGATTATCGTACTTGAAACTCATATACCATATTCTTACATTGAAACCTTTAAGCTTAATTACAGCTAAAGATTATTTATTTTAAAAAACGAAACATCATAAATAATAATATTCAAATTCCAGACTAAATTTTTATCTAACCATATTTACGTGCTGGTATGAGGAATTCTATATTAAATGCTCAGGTATATTTACTAAACAAACTAAACCATGAGCTCAAATTAAGTAAACAAATTCTCAGCATCATAATTTTGACCTCCGAATCTACAGAAAATACTGACTACTTTATATGGGAAGATTAAAAACACATAATAACCCCCTTTGCAGCAGAACTGCATACTCAGCGAATTTCAAGTGCAAAACAACATATTTCAATCCAACATAGCGAGATTTGACATGTTTTAGCGAATTTCCCCTATAGGGAAGAAGCTGTTACCGTAGGTCTCATGGTAAGACCTAAGCCTAAAACCATCATAACTTTTCTTTTTGAGGTCCTCAGATGCCAAAAACACCATTCGTTCACTTTCATAAATATATATATCTATATATCTATATATCTATATATATATATATATATATATATATATATATATGTATGTGTCTTTAAGCACGATAACTTGCGCAAAAATGGTCCAATCCGAATGAATTTGGCATAGACGTGTAAAGTAGTAATTATTCGGACGAGTTCGTAAACCAGCCCGATCGGACCACCGGAAGGGGGGGTAAAGGGGGGTAAACCCCCCCAAAAATGGGTTTTTTGAGATTTTTACATAGAAAAATAACATTTTTCAAATTTTTATTGGCACCATTGAATTCAGCCCAAAAAAACAAACAATTTAGTATTTTGAATCATGGCTCTATGTCCATTGGTTGCCGAGATATTGAAAGTCGTAAACACAGTACGTTGTCCCAATGTTAACCTTATGGGAAATAAGTAAAATTCTATATCTCGCTTATTTCTCTACATATCTTGATAAAACTTGGTAAATGGCTTCTTCTAGTTCAGAATTACAAAATATTGAATTAAAACCACCCAGTTTTAATATACCTGTAGCAGCTAACCTCCATACTCATTCTCCATGTTATTCTTAAGGAGCTTACAAAAACATGTCAAATCTCGCTATGTTGGATTGAAATATGTTGTTTTGCACTTGAAATTCGCTGAGTATGCAGGTCTGCTGCAACGGGGGTATTTGTAAGCTCCATAATAATAAAATGGGGAATGAGTATGCAGGTTTGCTGCTACAGGTATGCTTAAACTGGTAGGTTTTAATTCAATATTTAGTAGATCTGAACAAGAAGAAGCCATTTACCAAGTTTTATCAAGATATGTTGAGAAATAAGCGAAATATAGAATTTTACTTATTTCCCATAAGGTTAACATTGAGACAATGTACTGTGTTTACCACTTTAAATATCTTGGTAACCAATGGACATAGAGCAGTAATTCAATATACTAAATTGATTGTTTTTTTAGCTGAATTTAATGGTGCCAACAAAAATTTGATAAATTTCATTTTTCTATGTGAAAAACTCAAAAAACCCATTTTTGGGGGCGTTTATCCCCCTTTATCCCCCCTTCCGGTGGTCCGATTGGGCTGGTTCACGAATTCGTCCGAGTGATTACCACTTTACACGTCTGTACCAAATTTCATTAAGATCGGACCATATTTACGGCCCCTATTGTGTTAACAGACATATTTATAGATATATATATAGATATATTGATATATATATAAAAATTCGAACGAATGGTGTTTTTTGCTTCTGGGGACCCCAAAATGAAAAGTTAACATGGTCTCGGACTTAGGTCTTACCATGAGTACTACCGTAATAGCTTATTCCTTTAAGGAAATTCGCTAAAAAGGATTTTGATTTTAATTAAGTATTTTCAACACAAATACTTCACACATCTTAACATTGAAAAGGAACTCCCAAAATAAATATTTTTTTAACACAACAATTTATTATCCTCCTTATTACAGATCTTTAATACACTCTGAGGTATTCGTCACAGCTTCTGTTTATAAATTATATTAAACGTAATGTTTCCCATATTAGCGAATGTCCCCTATAGGGAAGAAGCTATTACCGTAGGTCTCATGGTAAGACCTAAGCTCGGGACCACTATAACTTTTCGTTTTGGGGCCTCCAGAAGCAAAATAAAAACACCATTCGTTCGAAATTTTATATATAGGCCTATATATGTGTGTGTCTGTGAGCACGATAGGGGTCGTAAAAATGGTCCGATCGTAATGAAATTTGGTACAGACATGTATAGTGGCAATCCCTAGGACAAGTTCGTAAACCAGCCCGATCGGCCCACTTTCAGGGGGGGTAAAGGGGGGTCCCCAAAAATGGGTTTTTTGAGTTTTTTACATAGAAAAATAAAAATAATCCAATTTTTTATTTTTTGATTAGGATTTTTGCCAACCACCAACAATGAATTTCAAACAAAGAATCCAATTTTTGTTACCACCATTGAATTCAGATAAAAAAAACAAACAATTTAGTATTTTGAATCACTGCTCTATGTCCATTGGTTACCGAGATATTGAAAGTGGTAAACACAGTACGTTGTCCCAATGTTAACCTTATGGGAAATAAGTAAAATTCTATATCTTGATTATTTCTCAACTTATCCTGATAAAACTTGGTAAATAGCTTCTTCTAGTTCAGATCTATTAAATATTGAATTAAAACCACCCAGTTTCAATATACCTGTAGCAGCAAACGTGCATACTCATTCCCCATGTTATTCTTATGGAGCTTACCAAAACATGTCAAATCTCGCTATGTTGGATTGAAATATGTTGTTTTGCATTTGAAATTCGCTGAGTATGCAGGTCTGCTGCAACGGGTGTATTTTTATTATGACGGTAAAATAGTTGTCAGTGCGTGCGCATTATTCTAAAATCGCACCATCTCCTAATATAAATATTCCTAACAGACAAGACTTAAAACACACCAAACAGAATGTTTTTTTGGCACATTCTCTCACAATAAAGTTTACGGTCTTTTTAGGTTATACTGAATAAGCTCTAAGCTTTTATTTATAATCTTCACAAGATGGGAAGAAGCCACACACAGTACTACCATGATTTTGTCTGGATTCTAAAGGCTAGCGTATACAGACGAACAGTTGGTGCTTGCTGAAATGTTCGGTTATGTATGCCCTTTTTCCCAACATGCTGGCGGATTTGTTGAGTTCGGCACTCGGCTCGAAATACTCAACCAATACAGGTGGCTTGCCCAACTGTTCGTACCTGTATGAACTCGTTCTCAAAATGCCAGCCAACAATCTAACTAAAAAGTTC
Organism: Flexamia atlantica; assembly: GCA_035578135.1. Lineage (NCBI taxonomy): Eukaryota > Metazoa > Arthropoda > Insecta > Hemiptera > Cicadellidae > Flexamia > Flexamia atlantica. The sequence goes on along the minus strand of JAQJVK010000008.1, from coordinate 2,654,249 downwards.
GAAGTTGTCTATACCTACCTTTCTTTTTTAGTTGGACGTTCCATAAGTCAAGCCACTCAATCCCAACAAGCTCGACCACACGACTAACCGTAACAAATGTTCGACTGTTACACTATATGGTAATATGGTAATCGGAGAATATGGAGGCCTACTGGCACGACCAGCACATTTAAACTCAAACATTCTAGTACCAGTACCCCTAATGTTTTAAACGTTGGGATTGCACGCCATTAATTTCATGTTTTGAGAACAATTATATAGACTAACATAAAGCATGTAACATAAGTTCAAGACTAGCGTCATTTACATCAGCCTTCTCTTGTTTATGTCATTTTGTATTCAATGGCATTTTGTACGTGAAATTTTGTGGATATATATCTATTCAAGGGTTTTAAATTAATGAATTAGTTAAGGTCTGCTGCATCAGGTACTTTTCTGCCAAGATAAGGGTTTTTAAATCCGTTCCACCTTAAAAATAAACTGATACACTTAAAATACTAAAAAATAACTTAGTGGAATTAGAGGAAAAATCAGTACATGTCAAAATTGACGACAAAGAAAAATGCAGTTTGAGCAATAAATTGTTTTCCATCTTTTTTACTGTAAATCCATATAACATACAACTGATGATTGAACTGACCGATTTTTTTACGAAGGCAGTAACATACAACTGTCTGATTTCCTTTATGGTACAGCAATCATTAATGTATTTTAAGTAGGCTTATCATAATTTTGATTTCAGTAATTGTGCGTAATAATATTGTTGAAACTTTTCAAAAATATTAAATCTAATGAAAATGTTGTAAACACAGTGATTTCATTTATATTTTGGTTTAAAAAAGTAGAAAAACATATTTTATATGCTAGTTAATATTATAATTTTAGAATAACTGGATATTTAGTAGTATGTCACACTACTTTTTCCGATTATTATCGCGGAGTAACTTTAGTACGTATCTCGACCGCAAGGGCGACACCGAATTGCCTTTAGCCTCCTCTTAAGAATAAGCAAGATATAGAATTTTATTTATTTCCTACAAGGTTTAACAATCATTGGGACAATGTACTGTGTTTACCACTCTCAGTATCTTCGTAACCAATGGACATAGAGCAATGATTCAAAATACCAAATTATTGGTTTTTTCAGGCTGAATTCAACGGTGAAAACAAAAATGAGATGAAATTAATTTTTCTATGTAACAATTAATTAGGGCCTATAAAAAAAAAAAACATTTTTGAGGGCTTTAACCCCCTTCAACCCCTCTCTGTTGGTCCACTCAGGCTAGACTTGCCTTGGTCAAATAAATTTGACCTCGTACAAAAAGCATCACTTTAACCCCTAGTATTGAAATATACTATATGATCATTAAATGTAGCATTTTTCTGCCCTAAGGCATATTTAAAATTATTAGAGTCTTGATATCAACTAATAATTCTTCTAAACTAACTTGCAATAAGCTTATGTAATATTTTGTAATAAGTTCATATAATTTTGTCAGGCCTATTGGTTTTACAGAAAATAAACGCGTTATACATTTTTGGATTGTACATTTTTGTTTTCTTAAAAATAAACCAATAAAATGAGAATCCCTAATATTTTGAAAATATTGCTTTCAAATAGCTCCAGTTAAAAGCCCTCATGTATGTGATTTGTTTAATTTTTGCACTAGGTAGGCCTACATGTCTTCTATTAATTTTTAGCGAATTTCCCCTATAGGGAATAAGCTATTACCGTAGGTCTCATAGTAAGACCTAGGCCCGAGACCATGTTAACTTTTCAATTTGGGGCAAAAAAGACTATTCGTTCGAATTTATATATCTATATATATACAGACGTGTAAATTGGTTATCACTTGGACGAGTTCGTAAACCTGCATGATCGGATCACCGAAAGGGGGGTAAAGGGGGGTAAATCCTCCCAAAAATGGGTTTTTGAGTTTTTAACATAGAAAGATAAAAATAATCCGATCTTTGTTACCACTATCAAATTTAGCTCAAAAAACAAATAATTTAGTATATTGAATCACTGCTCTATGTCCATTGGTTACTGAGATATTGATAGTGGTAAACACAGTACGTTTCCCAATGTTAACCTTATGAGAAATAAGTAAAATTCTATATCTCGCTGATTTCTCATCATATCTTGATAAAACTTGGTAGGTAAATGGCTTTTTCTAATTCAGATCTACTAAATAGGCCTATTGAATTAAAACCACCCAGTTTTAATATACAGTATCTGTAGCAGCAAACCTGCATACTCATTCCCCATGTTATTCTTATGGAGCTTTCAAGAAAGTGTGTCAAATTTCGCTATGTTGGATTGAAATATATTGTTTTGCATTTGAAATTTGGTGAGTATGCAGGTCTGCTTCAACGGGGGGGGTATTGTTCCTGTCATAAATTTTATGTTACTAAGGTTTGGAAAGAAATTACCTACCAACATTTTGAAGTGTTAAGTATCATTTGAAAAAAATCCTAGAGACAAAAAGAGCAAAATTAATTTTCTGCTTATGTTATCTTGGTCCCATGCCTCAGATCCTCAGTGAGGGTCATGCCCATGATAGCTCACTATTCATTACATCGGAAGTTCGTTGATTAATCTGGCTGGGATCACCTAAAGGTTTTATTTGAGTTGTTTTCTATTTATTTAATGTTTGCAACAAAACAACATTATTGTTGAATAATTAAATTTAGGGGCTATCCATTTTTTGTCTCCAGACTTACTTTTAATTTTCATTTCCTAAGATGGCTTTTTTAACTTTGAAAAAAGGCAGCCATTTTAAATATGTATAAAAAACAAGCTTGGTAGGCCTACACCATATTAAAATTGGTCATCATTTTCCGTCCAGTTTGAAGTTGGCACCTCAATGCGAGAAAAACACATTTAGGTAGGATATACAACTGAGTGAACAATTTTTTATTACAAATTTAATTTTAGGCATATAATCAAACGATGAAGCCAAAGCCAACACAAATTTTTGAAATGTTCTCAGTGATTATTATTGTCTCACCTTAGATTCAATTTTTATTGTTCCATTTTTATTTGATACATTTTTATTGCATGTCCAGTAAATACATTGCTTTGGTGAGCAAGACTATTGATTTTCCCTAGCTGGGACCCCCACCCACTCTGATCGTCCTCTACTTCCCCTCTTTTCCTCACCTTACACCCCCTCCCTTTGCCACCCCTCATCCCCCCTAATGGTCCTTTGCCTCAATGTATAAACAACTCTGTCCTCTGCTCTCCCAGGATTAACTTTTCTGTCATTGTTTTATGGATTGAGTGTGATTTAAGACAAAAACCTTTTACATTAAATACAGTAAGTAGTAAACTGTGGGCTTTTTTTCTTAATGAACTATAGGCCTATGTTAAATTAGTTTTTATAACTTAGAGGATCCGAGTTTCTTTGCAGCATTAGGTTAAACTTCAATAGTAAGAAATAACAAGTAATATAAACGAAGTTCTATCAAATAACATAAACGTTCATGTATAAATAAGTGTGAACAAACATTCTCCCTAAGAATAACATGGAAAGTGAGTAACATGGAAGTGTGGTTTGCTGCCACAGACATATGAAAATGGGAATTCAGGCTGTAACCCAATAAATCTCAACAATACACCACACCACACCAATTATGTAAAGCCACGTACCAGGTTTGATTATGATATGCACAGGAATAAGCAAGCAATTTTAATGAAATGAATATAAACATGTAGCCTGCTAGAAAATAACTGCTGATATTATTAATTTCCTAAAGTTGTATTTCCCTGCCATAAGGAATACATTTAAAAATAGAAATAGTGAAATACATTCTCAATGGGTTGAAGCTATTTGATCTTAATGAATAACCAATTATATTCATAGAATCCTGATAAAGATTCCAACTATTTGACTCTACATTTACCAAAATAGGTTCCTATTTGATACCGCATTCATCAAAATTGGTTCTTAATGATCGTTTGGGTGAGTTCAGAAGAAAAGTTATCCTTTTGAATTTGTAAAAATGAAAGAATAATTTTTTGAGAGCTTAACTACACCTTTATTGTGTATCAATTTTGATAATTAATTGAGGTGTCAAGTATTCGAAATTTTGTTCTTCAAGTCTAACAGAGTGGTTATATTAGCATAAAGTCTGCTGGAGGTTATAATTCATATTCTGCGCCACAATAAAGTCACAATAAAGTTTAACACAAGAACTTTAATGCAATATTACAGCAAAAATTTCTTAGTAGGCCTATTAGTAATCCTTAATTTAAATAATTTTTTTGTATTTCAATACAAACATGAGTTTTATCAGATGATAGGACAGTTTCACTTTTTGTCATCCGCAAACATGGATAATCAGAGCTAAAAGTTAGTTTGTTGAACTGTGAAAACCTTAGTTTGTGTTTTTTTAATGCCTTTTACGAGAAACGAGCGTTAATGGCCTTTTATGTCATGTGGTTGATGAACTAGGTATCTAACAAATGCTTATTTTGCCAGTACTCACCCGCCTAATTTGGTGCCCGAATTAGTTTAACATTTGGTAGTTTATAAATCTTTAGGCGTATTATTACCACCTAAATGATCATATAAATTGTGGTTCTAAATTACAAGTCATTTAAAATCTAATCGTGGATAAGTGGAGAGCGTATATTGTGCTAGTATTTAATGTCATTTAATTTCAATAATTCACTCATTGGTACCATTCATCACTCAAGAAGGTTGTCTGATTCTTGAGGAAGTATTCATATGTGTTCTATATATTGTCAGATTTTTTTAGCCATTTTATACTCAATATACTCTTTTTCTTTTTTTTCTTACTCTTAAAAGAAAACCTTCTTTAACCATGCCACAATATTTGCTTGTGATCAGAAAAAGTCTTTGTTTAGCGTTGACGAACAGTACAGCCTGCACTTTTGCAGGGTCTCTGCACGTAGTGATTGTGAAGCAAGAGCGAGACGATGAGGCCGAGATACGAGAGCTGGCGGCCAAGATGCTGGAGCAGCAGAAGGCCAAGATGGCGAGCGCCGTGCCGCAGCCGATGGCGGCGCCGCCCCGACCCGGCATGGTGGCACCGGGACAGCCGGGCATCATGGGCTACTTCAACAAGACTGGCAAGGGCGACGCGGCCAGCCCTGATGATGGGGAGAAGTCGTCAGAAAAGCCTGCTGTCGACGACTTTAGCCAGAAAGGTTAGTTGGTTTTATCCCCTTGAGTTATTCTTAGTTGCGACAAGAATTGGCTGACTCATAATGTGGTTGGAAGATGGTCTTGATGCCCTTGAGTTGCAGGAATAAAACTGTGAGAACATTTGGTTGTATCAACATCCAAATACGCTAATTATTTTTTCCTTGCTGAGATATTTGAGAAGCTTTAAGCAAGCTTATTAATATTTTTATCATTACAGTGGAGCCCTGATACAGTGGAACCTGCCCAATTCGAATTTCTATAATTCGAAATCTTCTTTAATTCGAATATTTCTTCCGGTCCCTAGCATTTCATATACAATCAATGCTAAATAATCGTGGTTAATTCAAATTATATTTTGGATAATTCGAAGTTTTAACGCGAAAAAAGTAAATCGAAAGTCATACCGCCGGGCCAAGATTCCCGAAAAACTTTGTATCGTTGGCATGCGGTCAAACTCCCTCCATAGCCCCTTAGCGCAGGCCGTATTGTGAAGGTCGTCAGACCCACCCGCACCTTTGGCCGACTCCATTGTTTGGACGACGTGACTCACCCCTAGGGCTTGGCTTCTTTTCAAGGTCATTGCCCAACCCCACCCCCAACGTGACTCACCCCCATCCTATTGTTTTGCAACACTCCACTTATCACAGTTCATAACATTGTCATCCCTTGCAACGTCTGGTAAAAACATTAGATCTATTGCCTAACGTAACTTAGCAAACGATCTTCTTTTTATCAGCTCTGATTTTTACCAATTACGTATGTATCCATGAACGTACTGTATTCTTGTTTTATGTAGTACAGTATTGTATTTTGTTACTTGTAATATTTCTACTAATGATCATTCACTGTTGGCTACTTGATAGGATGTACTGTAAAACGTAAATTCAAGTTATTCACAATAAAGGTTTTATGTGGGTATGTAAAGTTTTATTGTTTTAAGCCTTTTAGACCAAACTTTTTTAATTCAAATTTTTGGATAATTCAAATTTTTTTATCAGTCCCTTGAGGTTCGAATTATCCAAGTTCCACTGTAATCCGAATTTCTACTTGATGTGAAATGCCATTAGGATGGGACATTTTCCCCAATCCTGTGTTAAACAATTGGTGAAACTTGTAGCTAAATACGCATATGGCCTAAAATCGTACTAAGCGAATAGAGCGGGAGCAATTTCGCAAATGACGATTGTATGTGTTTACAAAACACACACGTACTTGAGGTGGATAGACAAAATATAGAAATCGCGGGTGACGGTGGAATAACTTCTCTAAAAAAAAGAACGGCTGCGAAATTTGATTTTGGTATATACTGATCGTAGGAAGAACTTTATAACATAAAAAAATGGCCATTTTATTCTATTGCGTGTGTTTACCATTCTCGGGAATTCGGCTGGGCCGCAGAGAAATTAGGTTTGCTGAGATGATTGCACCTCTATTGATAGCAGAAAACGACAGAAGTAACTATGCGAATATCTTTTTAAAGTTAACAAACTGGTGTCAAATGTAATCGGGCCTATTTTCCGATAGCGGGTAGACAACAGGAATAAATTAAACACTGTATTTAGTAATTATTTTAATTTTAGTAATAAGGGGCTGCATCACATTGGCCGAGTAGGAGGGTGAGTTGGACAGGCAAGTTGATAATTTTTAATAATCACACGGCCCTAATTACGCTTAATCTGAAATATTTGCAGGTCGGAAATAGGTCCTGTCCTAATTATTTTGGATTACCAGCATTACTAATTGCTTAAGAGATGGTCTGTCTTTCTAAATAGGTTAGCTATAGACCTCATCTATTTTTAACTACCTCAGTATGTTCAAAGCTAAGATCTTAGGGCTTAGATCAAATTCTTGTAGTGTAAAGATGACAGATTATGAAAGACTTAACAACTGTAGACCTCGGATCATCCGAATTAATGTGGTGGAGATCCCATCCGAATAGCAAAATATCTGGACGGACAGTCCTTAGTTAAGCCTTCTTAATAAACCTGTGGCTTCTAATTTTTATGTTAACCAATCTCTAGTATTTTATGAAAACTACTATATACTTTTCTGCTCATCACATTTCATTTCTCAAACTCATTCGGATGAGTGGGGAACTGGATAATTTGAGGGTCCGCACAATTCGAGGTCAAGGTGTACTGAAGACCTCACAGTAAGGAATAGACAGTTATAGAGGTGCAGTACAGCAGATATTCATGAGTTTGGCACGTTCAAGGCTTTGAAAGTGCTTGATTACAGAGTACCACCTCAAAATAGCCGTTGCATCGTGTAAATAGTGAAAAATATAAGTGTAGCAGGCTGTTAGTTTGCATTTCTTGCTTTCTTTGAAATTGGAAGCAATGGGGAATGTTAAAAACAGCAACAAACTATGTCTATCGTGCAGGAACTCAAACATCTTGGAAAATTCTTTAGACTTACGATGCCAGATTAAATGAGCTGGACAATTGGATACTGACTTTTGATGTATGGTATATCCTTTTAGTTGTTATTAGCTGGTTTTGGAGGCGTGAGTTAATTAAGACAAATCTATTTATACTTAAATTAGGCTATTCCAACTTCACTTAGACCTAGGTCTAAACTGTTAAAACATTTATCTTTAAACAAAACAAAAACCATTCCAAAACGCATGTCACTAGAAAATTAGACTGAGAAATTTTTTTAGTTAAAAGTTTGGCAGGTTAATCAGTTTGTTTTAAAAGCTAAGCCGTATTTACTAGATGTAGTTGACACCTGTGCAAATAAATAGCTGGGCCTTATCATTCATTGTCTGGCTTATGTGGTATTTTCCACTAAAACTTTTTGATAAGTGTGTTGAATAAAAAAATATTGAGTTTTTTTACTTATACCTACTTCAGCTTTTATTGTTAAAATTTGTAGCGGGGTTTCAGCCCTACAGTAAATCTTAAGTGCATGGAAAATCAGGTATTTATAGTAGTTGATTTAGTGAGCAATAGTTATTTTTGTATTGAGGGAGTAAGTACATTACTTCCTCAAGAGTACATTATTGGCACTTGAGCTTGCCGAGCTAAACTATTTTCATTATGGAAACAATGCACTTGCAAAATATTCATAACAACCCCCCCCCCCCCCCCCCCCCAACTGCATGGATAAATACTTATTACTCAATACAAAAATAATTATTGTTTAACGCAACAAATTTATTGTAATGGACACAAGTTGATTGTAATATTATATCCTAGTTATGTTTATTTAAATATTTACCATTACACTAACAATTTCAATTGATCATAATAGTTTAAAAAATTTTGCTATCCTCACAGTTATTTCCATGAGGTTAAGACCGGCAGAACAGACTTTTGGAACCAATCAGTGTAAGATTAACTTTCAACTGTAATTACTGATTAATGTGAACGTTGTTTTTTCAGGTAGGTTTGGCTGGGTGACACTGGGCAACACGCATCTGCCTTGTATAATTAGACAGCCAGAGGAGAAGTTCTGTGCTGTGCGGATGGTGGAGACCAAGCTGCTCAACAAGTATCTAAACTACCTCCATCCGGACATCTACGCTTGTACAAACATTCACAGCTTCTTCATCACCGAACCAGAAGCAAGGCTACTTAATGAAATCAATAGCAAGCACTGTGAAAACCAGTTTGGCAAGGATACCTTTACAACAAAAGATTTGGTGGTGAAATTGAAAGACGCTCATGAATTTTTCACGTTCCTCGACGTATGTTATAGTAAGTTACTCCATAACGGCATCGATGGAAAAGAAAAGTGCGGATTTATTCGGATAAATAATGAATCCGTTGTTCCTTATACAGTTAAAAACGATAATAAATACGTGCCACTTTTCTATTTCGAAGGTGAAACGGACAATTTGAAACTGAAAGCAGAAAAACTAGAGAATTGGGACTTGGCTTATTTAAAGTTCTGTTGTAAAGTACAGGGTATAAGAAACGAACTGTTTGCCAGTGAAACGTGTTCGGTGATAAGTCTGAGTGATATTAAGAGTTATTTTCCTAGTGGTACAGTGTTTGAGGACTATTGGCCCAGTAAAGTGGTCGACTCGCAGTTGTTATTCCAAAAGGGATCGGTGTCGTCGATGAATGCGGCTAGCTGGATAAAAGCACCTCCCCCATTAGCTGTGCCGCCCGCGCCAACAACAGTGACAGTGAATAAAGTGATCCCTTCCCCCACTCCTCCTAACGCGAGAACTGCCGCCATGCCCTCCAGTCCAGCACAGGCTCAGCAGTCGCTGCACAACGGATGGCCCGGCTTGGTCAACGGGCAGGCGGCCTACACGTCGACAGCCCTGCCGCAGCAGCAGCAGCAGAGGATGGCTGCGATGCAGCATTCAGTGAGTTTCACATACCGTAATATATTGTTTCTTTAGTCTCAGTTTTATGAGTAGATAGGAATTAAAACCATAGCTTTGTTTTTTAAGTTTATAAAATAAACAAGGAAACAAGGCCATAGAAACTTCTCTCAGATTTCCCCATCTGAAATCCGTGTCATCCCATCAAATTTTTTACAGTAAATTGTCAAGTTAATTTTCTAAAATTCATTTTAGATAGTACAAATAATCATTTAGAGGTTGATTTTCCTTTTGGGCAGCGGTTCTCAACCTGGGGTTCGCGAAGCCTTGGGGTTTTGTGGACAGCGGTATGGGGTTCACGTGATAAATTGATAGGCTAATAGTGGACACATTAAAATAAAAAAGTATTCTGAAATAAATTATAAACGATTAAAAGTCAACAAATCAAGTTTGTAAAAAACTTTTTTGAGTTATTGAAATATTTCAAGTATTTATATTTTATGTTGTACCTTGGCAGTATTGACAGTGTACAGGTTTCAATTTATTGATTACCGTTTGAATTGAAGGCAGTTATTCAAGGTAGCCTATTCACAGTTTCAGATTTTGATTTTGTAGGCAGGCGGTTTCTCAAGTTTTCTTGGTATTGCTTGTAGACACTGTGAAAACAGTCTCTTGGGCAGTATTATTGTCTTTATGAATATGATTAATTGTTATTAATTTAATTTAATTGCTTTTTAATAATAAAGTGATTGCAGAGGGTAAGTAAAACAACACATATTAGCCTACAAAGATATTAACCCCTTAACCGCAGCGCACGAGTTAGCTCGTGGTAGTATTCTGTATGTGCTCCGCCACGCACGAGATATCTCGTGCACACCCTTGCTTCGTTGACCTCACGCCCGAGTTCACTCCGATTTGACGCTCTCAGCTGATTTATGTTGGTACAACTGTTCAGCTAGGTTTTTTCCCTACTAAGACTGTACAGTTGACCCTGACGAGTTGCAGACCGTTTGGTGCTGCACTCTAGTGGATTTTCTGGAACTACGTCCACTCCACAAGATCTGCAGTATCGCGCTCGTCGCATTGAGGAGAAAACCCGGCGTTTTCGTGTTGATCGTGTAATTAAACTGTGCGCTACTAAAAACCGCGGGGGCTAATTACTCAGCGCTTAAGGGGTTAATAATGTGTCTCAGAAATAACATCACACAATAAAAATTTATCTTTTACTACCTTTGACTTTTGAAAGGAGATTGATGCCAAACTGTTGGCAATCTTGGGGCAACACGTATTTAAGGTCCTGCAAGTTATTTCATTTTCCTTTGAAATAGGTATGCTTTGTTTATAAAAATCAGGAAACGCCCGACAAGAATCAATCTTTTTGGGTCGTCTTGGTAGTTCTTGATATTCTGCATGATTAAAGTCCAACTTTATTCCAATTTTCCCGTCCGGCTTGTACAGTGTAGTACAGATATCATAAACCGTAGATTCTTCCACTCTGTTCCCTGGCCTAGTCGATTCACATGCCATTGACTGTTTGACTGAAAAGTTTTGAAAAAAAAGAGTAAGTCAGATAATGTGATTCATCTTAGCTATCTAAAAGATGATGTGTATTGCTCCTGAACTGGTGTAGACAGTATTAATGGTTTATGTGGTTTATGTACCTGATGTAATCCAGTTCCTTAGTAAGTCGTAGTAGCGACCTATGTTTCGATGTTCACTTAATAATATTCCATTACTAATGTGATTCATATGGGAATGGGTGCAATAGGGGCTTTTTGTTTGTTGCCGTATTATACTGGCTTAGTTCAGTAGTAGAGAGTAGTAGAGAGTTCTAATAGTAGAGAGTAATGATATTTATTTTAATATAGTTCGCTTAATCCGAAATATTCGCTAATCTGCAATGGGTCCGGTCCCAATTATTTCGGATTAGCAGGGCTCCACTGTTTAAATAATCTGAATGTTTTTTTTATGTTTCTTTAAGGAAAATATCACAAAAATATAAAAATGTATGGTTTTGGCAACTTTTTATAACGAAATCGGTATTTTTATAAATACTTATTGGCGTATTCAGTAACTTATGCTAGATGTTTACGAGTTTTTAGGAACATTGGTTTAACCGGAACAGGCAGTCGTTTTTCGGACAGGTCTCGGTCCCGAGGTGTCCGGATAGGAGGGAGTCTCGTGTAAATGTATTTCCCTATTTTTCAAACAGGATTCAATATTACTATATATGGAGTCACACTACATTTGTGTGTGTCCTTTAATAAGAAATGTTTGTTCAGTTTCCACATTCATTTCACTGGCTAAATATAGGAGTGGGTTGGTATATATAGCATTTCTATTTTGATACTCACAACCATATCCGACCACAGGACTTCAGGCTTCTTATCTTTAGCCAGAACTTCTTTAAGTTTAGCGTTAAACAAGATGTGATCAGTGATGCTTCCAACTCTGCATTTGTTTCATCGAACCAATAGTAAGTAGCATGTTTAGTTCTGAGGTTACACATGGTGAAATTATGCACGTTTAATGTAGTCTTGTAATACAGAGCAATTGCTTGAAGATGGGGAATGTCCTTCACTGCCTGCAAATCTGATGCAAATACATGCATCTCATTATTCTTTGCATTCTTTTTGTCTTCTTTTTTAAACATCTTTGCTTCATATATCAGCAAATTATCCTTTTTGTATTCTTCTTCAGTCATGTTCTTTATTTCATACGCTGAGCATAGATCACATCTGTCCTTGTATTGATTTTTTATCTTTAGAAGCTTTTTCAAACGAATCTACTGAGGCTCAAAGTATTTTATTTTTTACCTGCGTCAGCTTCTTCCTGATGGCATCTCTCCATATAAATTTGTAGCTGAGTCATCGAGGTGAATACAGGCTCCTGGTAGAGGCAGTTGGTTGTTTTCCTACAGTAATGAGAAGGCAGTTCAGCAGTAAAAAACGTTTGCAAAAATTCAGGTACCTCCTTTTTTAACTTTGCTTGTGAAGTTCTTGTCAAGCATGCTTGTACAGCCATGCCAGTAGAGTTGACTTCTTCAACCCAAGTATTGTTATTAGGGCGTTTTTCACCACTGATCAAATATCTGATTGTCCATTTCTTTACATACCAAGTGTGTTAAAAAATATTTTCTGACATTCCTAGAGATTCTTACCATCAACAACATAATGATACTCTAAAGTTACTTTTTTGCCTGCATTTTTTCATGTTCTTCATTTTCTTTGGTTTGTTTTTCATCTTCATTGGTTTGATATTTCCTAGCTAAATCCTTACCTGACCCCAATTCATACAGGTCCAAAAATGACTAAAAATATCTTAAGTCTTCGCTCTTTATAAACACTCCGACAGAGTTGTGTTTTGGATTCATTACATAGTTTAGATTTACACTTCTCTCCCATCGTTCGTCCCTCTTTAGGAGTGTCATGGAATACTCTTCCAACTTTGTCTCTTCTATACCCCTAATACTTTTTCCCCTCCATTCTCTTATTTTAATTTTTATTTTATTTTTTAACGTTCTTCTTCAAGGAACTTGAATTGTTTTTTCCTTTTCTTCTGTGGTAAAGCAATATTTTCTTCTGAATTCAAATTGATCTGCTCTTTAGTATTTGAAGTTTCATTAAGAGTAATAGAGTTTATTGATCTTTAAACATAATTACATGCAATTGATCTTGTCATACATATAAAGTAAACAATACAGGATTTAGGTATACAACATAGAGTTTAGGATTCATAACTCAAGCAAAAAAATACATACATAGTCAAAAGTTGGTCATAAATAACAAAACTAAGTATAGATTGAAAAAATCACTGCAAACAGTCAAGCCATGCAAGCATGCACAAGCTAGCCTAAACCCTGATCATGCAAAAATCTGCTTCATAATATTCACACAGGCTATAAAAAGGCCTACCTACTATTCATGCATATATAACTCTCTTAAAACAATCAATAATAACATGCTGTGCACTCACAGGTAGTTTGTTAAATAAATTGATACCTGTAATTTCAAAAGAGGAGAGTGTCTTCGTTAGCCTAGTGTAGGGTCTGTTAATGTTGTGTTGTCCTCTTGTTGAATATGTGTGAGTGTGCCTGTTCAGAACAAAACTGTCAAAATTATTCTTAATGTAGAGAAATATTATTACATTATTCACCATTGCATTGGTTTCTTCAATATTTTCCACCTCTTCAAATATATAATCGGGATCGTCTCGATCGTCATATCTTTCCTCCGCAGTTACCGTACATCATTTGTGCCTTCAATGTTGCAGAGAATCTGCAACATTGCCTCTTTCTTCTTCAACTTTCAACTCCTGAATTATTAGTTAGGTTTTCAATAATATCAACTGGGAGATTAATATCAATTTGATCAACTAAAGCCTCGTCAATTATGTACTGGTTCACCTAAATTAAAAATAAAGAAACATTAAGGTTGTAATAGTTTTAAGTTGAAAATGGGGGAAAAAAGACTATTCTAAGAAAATTAATCCAAGAGATTTTTAGGTATATTCTATCAGCTCTTTATTTAAAATAAGTAAAGGATACTTAAATTAATAAGAAGAATTAATTTAAGTATCAATTTAAGTATTTAATTAATTTATTAATAAGAAATTAATAAGAATACATATTGAATAAATTTTTACCTGATACAGTGGCATAATTACCTATTTATTGCTACTACTGGAAACTTAATATACTCTTGTTTTCCTCTTTTACTCCTTGGGTTGGCTTGTTGTTTTTTGCCGACTTGAAGCTACCTGAAATTTTAATGTTATGAATTGAAATTGTCATAATTTCACTAAGTATTAAAGGTTGTGATGGGTATTTGCATTGGCTTTGGATTCAGAGTAGACATTCCATTCTCATAGCAAAGCGTAAATTAGTACATGTAGTTTGCTCTGTCATTAATCACAACAAAAACTTGATAAACTTGAACAAAAAGATGATTTTACAAATTTTTTTATTGAAGAAAAGCGAAAAAGTAACATCACACCTAATAAAATAAATAATAATTTCAAAAAAAGGATTAAATAAATTATGAAATAAATTAGGGGTCTGCGGGCCAGACTATCCAAGTTTGGGTTGGGTCGAGTCGGGCCTTTAATTTTGGCTTTCACTTTCGGATCTCGAAACTAAATCGGGTCAGACCAAAAATATTAAAATAATTACTTTCGCATGAATTAACTGCAACCATAGCTAAATCAAGAAATTTCATAAAAAATTAAGAGAGAACTATCTAAAAAATTAAAATATAATTCAATTTTAACCTACTTTAAGAAATTAAGATAAACAACTATAGGTGAACAAATTTGTCATGGTGGCCACTGCATCAGGAATTCGGGAAAACCGGGAATTAGCTGGGAATTTTTCAAACCGTGAAAAAACCGGGAAATAATTGTGAATCTCGAGCAAAATCCGGGAAAACGTGATCTTTTAAAGAACAATAATAAATATCGTAAAAAACCATTATTAAAATAGTTGACGAAAATTGCAAGATTATTTCGTCATCTCTATGCTATGCAACTTCCAAATACAACTAACTACTAATGCGCAACTTCTTGAAGCAGAAGCACATACGCGTCAGTAAAAAGCGCAAAACGGCAAAGAGTGTCTAGCGCCACCCTTAGCGGAAAAGCAAATCAGTGGTGAAGATTTTTGGTCGACAGGATAGTGGATGACGTTTTCTCTGCCTAGTCCACCTGCAGGGAAGCAGACAGCAGTGATGGTGCTATAGTGCAGTCGGAAGGAGGGAGGGGTAGGTAGATGATGGAACAATAAATTTCTACGCAGAAGAATTGGGGTTAAAATGTCTTTCAGAAAACGTATTCTACAAAAATTTATTACGTATAGTCAACGTAATCAAGGATCATTAGTGATGAGTACCTATTCTTAAAAAAAGTCGCTCATGTACCGCCAAGGGTTAATTTTTATTCGTATAACGTACTTTTCCATAAAAAGACAATTTCGTTGGTTTTTATTAGGTATCGATTCTTGGTTAGTTCTGCTTTGAATAACCACAAACTAGGCTGCAAAACTGACGAAGATAAAAATAAGCTTATAATTTATTATTCTGTTTTGCAAGCAAAAAAACAGCCACGATTTCAACGAGAAGTAGGCCTATAATATGCCTCTAATTAGCTGTGGCGGTTTTCTTGTCAAAACGTACAAATAAACTTGAGTATGGTATGGTCCAGTAGTTTGATTCTGTAAACTGCAGATCAATTTTACCGGCAAAGATTTCCGTCTGTCTGAAAGGAATAACCGCGAGATTATTGAAGTACGAAATATACAAGAATTGTATATATCAGTTTGTAATTATTTTAACTGCAGCCTATTTCAGGAAATTGTTTTTTGTGTCGGTCAGATTCGGCTTAGGGAAAATGGAAGATAAGAAAGCGACAAAAAGTGGTCAGGTGTTCATGCGTATTGGCAAGCGGCTCGAGGAATGTCGTTAAAAGCGTGGGTTATACTGAAGACCGTAGTTTTGAAGTGATTTATTGATAACGCCGAACAATTATCTTAGTATCGAAGATTTTAAATTGTTTTTGAAATTATTTTGGAGTAGTACCTCACCTTATGTTTTCCTTACTGTTTGTTACGTTTTTCTGCATGAATAGTTAATTAAACTTATAGGCCTACTCGAGGAGTTGGCTTACTTCTTGACTCGAAATGAAAACCCACTATTTGCCCGCCCCTATAAGAATTATTAAACATATAATTTTAAGGCGTCCGATTCGTAAAATAATTTTTGAACCAGCATAGCATTGGTTAGACTTAGTGATTTTTGCCGTAAATTGCTATCACCTATTATTAGTAAAAACAGTGATGACAGATTTGCATAAAAATCAAAATTCAAACAAAATCACAATCACCAACAATGAATTTCAAACAAAAAATTGGCTAGTCTTTTGATTTTTATCTATATGTGGCATTGTTATCTGCCATGTGTACGGCATGACAACTCGCAAAAATGAGAAACTACATTTAGTATAGCAAAATTAAATGTTTGATAGACCAGCAAATTTTTTATGATCATAATATCAACTTCAAAAGTGGTGTTTAGTTCTTTTCTGTTCTTTTCGCTGGAGTCAACATCTAATATCAATTTTGTTTTGTTATCTTTCTGGTTACCGACGATTTGTCTTACTTCCTTTTATCCTTTCTCCCTTCCTTTCTCCTCCCCCCTCCCCCTTCCATATGGATTTTGCAATATACAGTGCGCATAGCAGGTTCTCATGGAAATCAGCGACTGCTATTGCTACTGCGTTGTGAAACGTGAATTCGGCCGGACAGCAATGTGAAGCAAGACAGGCCGATGGGGATTTGGCGTGTGCATATCTTTAAGTTTTCGATCGATATTCATATTATTGCGTCTTCCCTCACTAATTTAATTTATATGGTTGATAGTTCTGCTTCCTCTACGTATCGAATACGATAAGGAAATAATTTAATAACTAACCGATAGGTCATACAACGTACGGTACACTACAAAATGCATTTGGATTACATTTTACAATCACAAGTTGGTTTTGACAAAAACTTTTGAGGACTATTTATTTTCAAGTATTTCTTGTTAACCGTTATACGGCGGACAGTTTGCCGCAAGAGTAGAGGATCTCCCGTCCACTACGCATGTTTTATTGCCGTGTATTTGTGTGTTCTGACTCATTTTGATTTAGGTACTTCTTGTTGAATTGTTGAATAGAATGCCTTATTGGTTCCGTGATTGGGTTAACCGTGACTCTTCAGCCAGTCACTGAAATTTAAAAATGTAAATTATGAAATGTGGTTTATTTAGTGCATACTCAAGCATTAATTACCCAGCGTAAAATACATGATTTCGGCGTGAAATATAAGGGTATTATAGTCTGATTTTGTTAACACCCCGATTGTACAAACGGCCGGTGGAAACTCATCTTGTCTCTTGCGTTTAAACTTTTTTTTTAAATCAGTTAATTATTAGGCTATTTTGTTTTTTCCACATGGTTGATGGATTTTAATGATAATAGACATGGTTTACTCTATTGTCACCAATTAAGGCGACTATTATGGAATTAATTTGCCACCGGGAATACGGCCGAAAATACCCGTGAAAACTGGGAATGGAAAAATTTGTTTTGAGTGGCCACCCTGTTCATCCAAAAAACTATGAGAGTCATAACAATGATTATTATAATTACAAAGCCACAATTGATCACAACGACCATAGCGCCAATAAACAATATAAACTAACTATGAATACAAATTTGAAGTTGTAAAGTTCAAGGTCAGAGCTAAATATAGGTGTATGTTTTCAAATTCCAAAATCTGAGAGATGGTATTTCTAGATAACTGTCGAAATCCTTTCTTTTTTTAATGAAATATTGTTGAGGTTATTTTTATGAAAAACTCTTGGACGGCTACAAAAATCGATAGAGTTTATCTTATCTGCCGGTCGCGGATAAACGGCAGATGTAGCTTTTCAAAACTCGCAATCTGCCGCAAAATACGATCACGCGTATTTGCTGATCGCCGATAATCGGCAAATATAGCCCTTCAAAAGTCATGGTCGGCCATGAAAAACGATTGTGTGTATTTGCCGGTCGTAAATAAACTAGCCTAAATGCAACTTTGTAAAACTAGCGATCGGCCATAAAAAACAGTCGCGTGTATTTGCTGACCACAAATGATCAGATAATGCTGCTTATTTTTGAAACTAGAGAGTGGCCGCGGTAAAGAATCTGTTGATTGCAGATAAACGGCAGATGTAGCTTGACGTAACAGGCGATTGGCTGTAAAATTCAATTGCACACTCATAAATCGCATGTAAATTCGATCGCCGGGTAAATGGCGGGTGTAACTTATCAGGCGCGGCCCGACCCGATCTTGGCCTGAAAAAATGTTTGCCCCGACCCGCTCTCTCAGACCTGCTCTTTACCCGACCCAACCCGAAAAATTCAGGGACCTGCAGACCCCTAAAATAAATAATTAAATATTTTAAACTAAGTATTTCATTAAGTTTTGTCTAAATATTTTAAACTAAGTATTTCATAAAGTTTTGTCTAAATTGATTTTGTTTTGGTTTTTACCTTAGATAAATCAACAGTCAGCTGCAGCAGCCGCAGTCACATCAACGAGGTCATACCAGCCACGAGGAATGGCCTCCACTCCTCAGTATTACTCCTCGGTGAGTTTCAAAATAAAGCAAAATCAGGGTCTCCACAGAGCAGGAAGTTTGGAAAACGGGAAACTAATGGTACTTGCCATTTTGCTGGGAATTATGTGTGAAATGAACGTGAATTTTATCTAAAATAGAGGAACTCTAGATTTGACATTAATAGGTAAAAGCGATGGAAGAACAATTTTCTTGGCAGAGAATTTTTTCTGTCTGGAAGGATAAAAGATGAGAGTTGTATTTTTCAGTTTTTATTATTCTACCAGTATTTTTTAGGAGCCTATTCCAGGCAGTTTTGTGCCGGATGGCCAGACTTGGCTTGGGTCGGGTGATGGATAGATGATAAGAAGACAACAAAAAGTTGTCACAAGGGCAAGCACATAAGTTGGCTAGCACAATAAACCGGAAACGTTGAGAACGTCTCTTTCATGTTGAGAACATTTCTTGGTTTTCAGGACAAAAGTCAATAAAAATGTGGTCTATTTAAGTTCTATTTCATTTCATGAAATATATTGTTTGAATATATTGTCAACTCCTGATTAACAAAGGGCGGGTTAATCGGGATGCGGATTAATTGTGCAGGCAAAAGGTTGATATTATTTTTGATAAATTCACTGTTTCAACATTAATACCAAATAAATACATCATCAAAAGCGGCCAACTATAAAACATTTGATATGGCGATGTAAACATAATAAAAATTATAATAATAAATACAATGCATTGCGTACAATACCAGCATATGTTTCCATACTGAGTCACGACAAGGTTATGACAGCTTAAACTCAGGCATTGATGAAGTGCGTAAAGAGAGGAGGAGGGGCGGGGGAGGAATGACTTTGACACTCAATATGCCTGTACGTAAGACAATGATATTTCATTTGATTCATTTTTATTTGAATTACATATATTATACCAGAGTGTAACTTATAGTAATCATTTTATAAGTATGAATTACTATTTCATTAATCAACAGGAGATTTATTTTCTTTTTACAATTATAATTGTATAGAGAAACTTTAAAAAGTGAAATAAAAAGGAAAAGCAAAAGTGAGAGGGCAAAGCTATCTCTCTCTCTGCCAAAGAAAAGGGGGGGGGGGGTTTATTTGTGTCAACAAATCCCCCCCTGCCCACCGTGTATTATTCGGGTCTGAACCTAGACTTGCAGTGCAACTAATTAAGATATGACAAGAGTCCCTACTGCAGTATGTCAAAATCCTACTCTTCATTGACACACATCTCATATATATTTTGTCTAATCTTTACAAATCAAATAAGATGGAAATGAAAACTGTGTGAAGCACTATTTAAGAGCTAACCACAAATCTGCCATAAATTTTCATGCCGTGTAATTCGCAGCTCTTCTAGCAGCTAAATATACCGTAGCTGAAATTCTCCAATTTCCGTCTTGTTTATAATATTTCTTCTTATTTGTCAACATCCTTTTATCAGTTGATGGAATATTGTTCTTGTTTTTTTTTCATGGAAAGGATGCTCCACCTTGTTCCAAAGTGGATCGAATAGTGATATTTCCAACATTACCCCCTCCTCCTTTCCCACAGTGTTTTACTGGATTTATTGATTACCTTTGTTTTAACCGTGATTTTGGGTTATCTGTGACACTTCTACTAGTCATTACCCTGGTTAATCGGAAATTGACTGCGTTATTTATTACACACTAAGTTATTTATTACACGTATAGACTAAGGACACATATTGTAACTGAACTTCAATAACATTGCCATTGCAAATTAAAAGTTGTGAAATATTTTGGCATGTAAATTATGCGAGGGCTGTCCAGAAAGTAACAAACGCTTTGCTGCCAATGTAGCACTCTTGTGCTGTACGCTGAAAGCTCCTTTCCTGCCTGAAACTTCAGCCGTCCCACTGCCAAATGATCATGTATTTGATTTTTACAGTGTGTTAAGTTGCAGTTCCAAGTGCATATAAAAAAATCCCACTAAGTGTTCTTGCCAAGTGAAAAAAGTTTCTTTTTTAAGTTCCTTATCATTTGCAACAAACACTTACCTGCCAAAAAATTGCATTTTTTCTTGGTGTTGGTTTAGCAGGCCTGGGTTGTCTCACCTTACAGGAAAATCCTCTGAGGGTACCTCAGCCATTTTTAACCCGGCAGAACTGACTTTGATTTGAAAACGCGATGACTGACTCGTGGTCTTTTGGACCAGGTCTTATATAAAAGTTAGTGTATTGAAAAATTATGAGTTTATTTGCACAAAAACTCCATAATGTCTTTTACATTAGTTTTGTGACTACTCTATATAGGATATATGTGCACACAAAATATTTATATAATATAAAAAAATACATATCAATTGCAGTAGGTACTTCAATAATTACTGTTATTGCGTTAAAAACACCCGTATGTTGTACAACGATGTGTATATACTGGCAAAAACTCCACAAAAGTATTGTACATTAGTGTTTTGAATATTTTATATAAGAAATATGTGCACACCAAATATTTATATGTAACATGAATCCTTAACTGACTCACAGTCGAAAAAAACACCAGACCTGTAAAGAAACTTTCATTGGACTGACTGTGAGGGTTGGAGAATGACGGGAAGTGAGTCATGATGTTCCTGGAAAGACGTACGAGAGGTATAGAGACGGCCAGCCCTGCCGACAACCAAAAAATATAATTTTTATCGAATAAACTACCAACTCGGTCTTTTAGACAGGTAAGTCACCACGGTGGCTTTGAGGCATTGGACCAGACAACTTTTTGTTTTGGGGCCCCCAGCTGCAAAAAACATGATCTGTAAAAATTTAATTTGTGTGTTGGCACAGTCGCTGTTTGTGTCGGATTTTTTTCCAAATTTGGTAAGAACATTTCTTTCCATGATATCATAAACCAGGAGCTGGGAGGTCCAAAATTACGTCATTAGGTACACACGTAAAAGCTATGCCGTTTTGAAGGGGCATCCTGGGGGGCAACAAAATTAGGTTTTGTGAGCCGTCAATCCTGGGGCTTTCCCTAAGTTGAACATACTCAAAAATTCGAAAAAAGTAAAAATATATGTCATAAGGTGTATGGGGTAAAAGTAAAAATATATGTCATAAGGTGTATGGGGTTGACAACATACTATTTCGTTATGGGTCAATCCATTCCAAGTGGTCCAGCACTGGTTGCGTACCACTTTTAGCATTTGCAGGCATTTGCAATTTCTTAAATTACTCTACAGCGAGTTTTCACAGAGTTTTCAAATTAATTTTATCTACGACCATTGCAATAATCACCAATAACGATGTTACAACTGATGTCATAATAAGGTCCATTATTAAACCAAATACAAACCTGTTGCATAAAGTTAAAATTATGTAACAGGTGTCACTTAATGATACAGGTTCTAGACCAATGGGAGCGCGGCATTTGACAAAAATTGTGTCATAATGACAATTACGCTATTCGCACATCAGCTGATTGTTGCATTACAATTCATGTTTGAGTTGACTTATCCCATCAGCTGATTGTTCCACGATTCATGGTTAAGTCTACTTATGCGCCTAATCTCAAATTTGAGTTGACCCATTCCATCATTAGTTAAAGTCATAAATTGTGTTTAACTTCGGGGAAAATTTTGTCGTATATTGTTGGGCGTAGATAAAGTAGTGTATGCAACGATTGCAGGGCCGTCCGAAGGGGGGGGCAACCGGGGCAAGCTGCCCCGGGCGCCGCGGCTGAGGGTGCGCCGCGCCGTGCCGCGTCAATTTTTTTGCAATCTGGTAGATTTGCATGAATTGTGAAGGTATGGCGTTAATAAATAGGAATACGAATCTGAAAAATGAGGCTGTAGCTAGAAATTATTCATACAGTAACACTATAGTTATCATTAATGAAAATATAGTATGAACTATGAAATAATAACAGTGTCGGTAGACTATGCAAGTTGCGCGCACATCCAATCGTCTGTTGCTATCAAACTTGTCGATACCAGTGTTGTCAAAAACCGGGTATTTTGGAGGCCGTCAGGGATTAAGAAAAAACTGGGGGTTTTAGAGTTGGGCTACGGGTATTTACCCAACAACCTGAATATAAAAAACCCGGTAAAACCAGGTGTATTTTGGACGAGCTACAATTTTTTTAACTCTAGTTTTTTTAGTTAGTAAATGTATTATGTATTCGGTATGATTTTATTGGTTTCAGTGTTACCAGAAACCGGGTATTTGCCCGGTTTTTCAGGTACTTTAAAGGCCATTCGGGGATTTTGAGAGAATTAAGGAAAATAGGGTAAAACCGGGGATTCTAGACTTGAGCTACGGGGGTTTACCCGGCATCCTAAATTTATGAAAAATTGTTAAAGCCGAGGGTTTTTGAATTACGATTTGCTTTGCAAATATCCATTGCTCATGTGAGATGAGAAAAATAATTTGTTTTCATGGTTTTGTGAACAAGTCTTGAAGTAAACATATATATTTTTACCTAGTAATTTTGAGGAAACTACGAGGTTCTAGGTGTTTTGAAAGTCATTAGGTGGTTTTTCGGGTAATTACCCGGTTTTTGGTACTTGCGGGGATTATTGCGGAAAACCCGAGTAAAAGCGGGAATGTTTTATGCAGTTGGCAGGTAAAGTGCCTAATCCTGTCTGGCATCACTGATTGAGACTTGAGTCGGGATTTGTTAATGGGTGTTGTAGTCATTTTTGTTACTGTTGTTGTTGCTAGTGACTGTTGTTACAGTAATAGTTAGTTAATCACAGTGATGTAGTTAAGAGTGAGAGTGAATACCTATTTGTAATTCATTTATTCATTTTCTTTTGAATACATTCTGAACCGATTGATGATCTTAATTTTTTCAGTCCTAGAATTACCCTTTAATGCTTTAATACATGTAACATGTAACTATACTTAACGTAAGATTGGTGGCAGCGCAAAAAGCTAACATATGCGACTAATGCTGGGGGGGTGCCGCGATGACGTTTGCCCCGGGCGCTGCCAACCCTAGGGACGGCCCTGAACGATTGTATTATGCTTTTAAGCCACTCGTGAGATATTTTGAACACTCGCTTCACTTGTGTTCTAACTTACATCTCACTCGTGGCTTAAAGACATTCATAATACAATCGTTGCATAAACTCCTATAATTATTTTCACTTTTTTATTATACTTAAAAGAGCTCAAAGTCGTTGATCATAAATGAACAAAACTTTATTTTTAAGGGCTATTTTCTCCAAGAGGAAAATATTTCTCAGCTTCAATATTTTCCCCCTGAAACACAATATTATATGTATAATTTTGATGACGTATCAAAAGTAAGAGAGGATTCACCCCTCAGAAAATATAAATTTTTAAAAATTGAAATTTTTTAGTTTTTTTCTTAATCTTTAGTAACTCTGTTGGGGGACCAGATGAAAGCCTGAAAATTTTACAGGAGGAATGTATTTATGACATACATAAAACTTCAGTAAAAATTTCAACCTTGAGATTCATCTGGAAGGTTTTTTAAATTTTTTAATTTGAGCTAATCACACAATCAAAAATAGAATAATGCCATGCAAAAAAAAAACAACACAATCAAATTTTGGTTTGCACCATTGAATTAAGTTGAAAGAAACAAACAATTTAGTATTTAGAATCATTTTTGTATGTCCATTGCTGCTGAGATACTGAAAGCGGTAATAACAATACATCGTCACCATGTTATACATATGTTATTCTCTATCTATTTCAGTGTTTCCCAACCTTTTGGTGCTCGCGTACCACCTACCACATTTTCAATATTTTGGCGTACCATCGTATGTACCCCTTCCCCCCCACCACTGAGGTATCCCCTCCAACTTTGCTTATAGTTACCCTTTGGTTTTGATTTTACTAGCTAAATTTATTTTATTTTACTTTCCAATGTACATTTTCTATCGTATTCTGATTATAAGGACATTTTGACAAATTTATTCATCTCATCTCTGCTCAACAATTTTATAATCAATTTTGTGAAAAAACCGTATGAATTTCGTAATGTGAACAAATTTTTAGGTATACGGGAAAAAATAATCTCTGCCTGTTATTTGGAACTTTACATATTTCTCATATTTCATATTGAAAATCATCATAAATAAACAATTCAAAGCATACTGTAGTTTTACCAATGATCTTATATTTAAGTATATTACAAAAAATGTATACAGGCAGATCGACATAATTAGACTGTGTGTTCAAAATAGAAAATACGTTTGGTTAATATCGTACAAGATGGTTAAATCGTACACCGAAAAACTATAGTAATACCCCGAATCAACACCCTAAAACTGGTAGTATTTTTTAATGGAAAGAACATTGTTAACGTAAAAATCTTTTGTAAAAAGAAATACTCTTAAAATGAAAGAGTAACAATGGTTCCTAAAATATGATACGAAATTGGTACATTATGACCAAAACAGATATTGGAAAAGTTAATAAAGTTAAGGCATTAAGTGCGACTATACTGTTCGTTCGTGAACCTAATATTTTACTTTTTATTACTTCTTCAGTCTTTTGCGTACCACCTGAAAGGCATTCGCGTACCACCAGTGGTACGTGTACCATCGGTTGAGAAACCTGAGCTATTTCATTTCTCTACATATCTTAATTAAACTTGATCTTCATCTAATTGAGATCAAATTCATAATTGCCTAAAATTCTTCATTTCTTGTATTTCTGTGGTGGCAATCCTGCATACTCATTTCCCATGTTATCCTGACAAGAAGAAATAAAATTTAATGTTTCCGTAGTTAATGTCATAACTTAATAAAATTTAGTATATGGCTTCTTTTAGTTGAGGACAACAAAATATTGAATGAAAACCACTTATTGTTTTATACACTTGCAGTAGCAAATTTGCTTACTCATTCTCAAAAATAAAGATTTATTGGCCAAAGTAAAATAATAAAAAATACTTCAAAATGGATCTCAAATTAAAAATACCGGAGAAATGCAAGATGTGAAGGTACGGTTCATTACCTTGTGAAACTTGTTACTTTATCGTCCACTTACCTTATGAAACTTGTTATTAGATCTCCAACTAGATGAAGTCACATACCAATTTTTATGAACATATGTTGAGAATATGAGAAATAGAGAACTCTTTCATTTCACGTATGAATAACATAGGGACAAAGTACTGTGTTTAGTGCTTTTAATATCTTGGTAAGCAATAGACATAGAAAAATGATTCAAAATACTAAATACATTTGTATCTTATGATGTAGTTTTTGACGTCCCAGCTCCCGGTCTGTGATATCATAGAAAGGGATATTCCTAAGGCTACCCTGTCATCAAGCCCAGCCTCCCCTGGTGGGGAACTGAACTTGTTTACAGATAGCTACGACACTGCCTCCAATCATGACAGTGATTGGATTTTGACAAGAAGACTCTCAAAGCCAAGTATTATCCCACCAGGGATCCGTTACCCTTGAAAAGAAGGTCATCACTTGAGGCCAGTTAACAGTTTTTTTCCAATAATGTTTCTCTTCAGTGGCAAAGTTTTTTTGAGTTACTGCTGTCGCATGTGGGTGTTAGTTGTCATTAATTAGAAACAGGATGATGTCTGTTTGCAGGATGATGTCTGTGATTAATTTTTTTCTATGTCGATTTCTTTGCATGGTTTGAACATGCATTGAAGAGTTTCACAATAGGTTTGAAATTGATTTTTTCTCCTCTTTAGCCTCTTTAAACTTGTATGGCACCAAAATACTTCAGCCAGTTTATCCTTATTGAGCAGGATTTTTAATTGATGATGCCATTTTGAAACACTATGAAAATAAAGTACATGATTTGGTCAGCAGCGAGACTGAGCTCAATTGGATCTTAGCTTTTGGACGCATACTCGGTTAGGGGGGTGTGGTAACAGCGCTAGTTATGGCAGCAAAATGTCTGTAACTTTCTGTATGGCCCTGTTAAAATACTAACTGCTATATCCTAGATGAAAGTGTTAATTATGTAATATTTTGGTTTGATTGACAGCCGCACTCGATGGCAATGGGCGCCCAGACGCAAGTTCCTCAACCCCCTCCTCTAGTCAGGGTCACCGGCCCGCCACCTACAATGGGGTATGTGTGCAAAGTCTCCCCCTTGCCTCCATCCCACACCCACTCTCTGCCCATCCTCGTCCCCTCTACCAACCTGTCTTGGTAATTAATGACTATTTTAGCACAGTTTATTTTAGCATTAGGTTTTCCTAGTACTACATGTGAGTATAGAATATTGGTCATGAATCAATGTGAAAAGTTTATTCTTTGAAAGAGAAATTTTATACAATAAATGTTGTGTTAGCAAAACGGGAACCGTGGCCTTAACATTAGATACATTGGATACATTAGTTGAAATGGCGACCTACCAGGTAACAGAAAAGTAAATAAGCCAGGAAACCCCAAAAGGTTTTTCACTAGAGTTTGTGAAAGTAATCAACTCTAATATAAAACAAATGAAAAGAATAAAACTCATGTAATACTTAAAAACATAAATTCACACATTCGGGTATCAAAAGTATAGTGTAGGATTTTAACAAGAAGACTCCCAAGGGGATTTAGAAAACAGTCTTCTTATCAAGGGGTCGTGTAGTAATGATTGCAACACAAAAATGTCTAAGGCGCTGAATTTCGCTCAAATTGTAACAGCAGTTTTATTGATCTCTTACTGCTACGAGTTTCGTTTATGTATGAAAATGAAAGTTTAAAATCTCCTCTTGCCAACAGTATCAATATTATTTCGTGTCTGGATCATTTGCTCTGTGTTGTAAGCTTTCGAAAATAAAAAGACCAAAACCGCCGTTTAGCTCTGGTTGGACATCTGGTGCACACATGGAACCGCCGTTTGAACTACAGAATATAGAGGTCTTTAGCGACCTCTATATTCTGTTCTGTCTCTATATTCTGGTTTAATGTCTTTAACGGCGGAATATAAAGATATGGTTTATGTCTTAAAACTGTGTTTTGTTTTGATTCTCAGTTATAAGCATTAACAATTTTTTTTCATTTCCCCTAAGTAAAATTAAGATTTTTTTATGTATTTTAAGATAACAAACTTAAGTTGGTAAATTTTGTAAAATTTAAACAACTGCCATATTAATTTTTTTTTCTCATAACATAATTGTACCTAATTAAAACCTTAGCCAAGGAAAAACCTTTTTTCAAAGACAAAAGAAATAAAAGCATGAAGTGAGAGAGCAATGTTTGTTCACCATACTTTTCAAGGCTACCAGACTCCCCTTTCCGTTCCATTGTTCGATGCCGAGCAACACAGCCACCTGTGATTAAATAAAGAGGGAGATAATATCCTCACATTTCAAAAATATCAAAACCTAAACTACCGGTCACATAAAACCAATGACTTCTCATATTTTTCTACTAAATTTTACAAATCATATGAGACAGAAATAAAAGCTGTGCAATATTCCATTTAATAGTTAAACCATCATAAAAAATATGATATGCTGTAAGAGTGCGAGTTGAGTCAGAGCTAAATATAGCCTTGTTTCCTGTTTTTAAAAACCGAGAAATAGTTTTTATTGAAACCTGTCAATATTCTTTCCCTTATCAGTTGAAATAATGTTGATATCCGGCGACCAATTTTTATTTTTATCACCCAGAAGCTAGATGACTGGTGATAGAAGGCTTGTGACCTTCACGTTATTGATCGACACACGAGATTTCTATTAAAGCAATAATGAAGCAAAAAATGTCAACGGTTACAAAGATTTGATTCTTGAATCTCGCTCATTGAATCTTGAATCCGAATCTTTTCCAAAGACTCGGATTCGACCAGCAAGCACCAGAATAATAATAGAGGAGACATCTGATTATGTGATTGATCATTTTATTAATAATCCTGCTTAATCCAAAATATTTTGAAATCTGATATTGGTCCAGTATTATTTTGGATTTTTGGGACTCCACAGTTAAACTCCCTCAAGGTCTCTTAACACATTTGGGATAAGTTAACAAATAAGCAGGATATTGTCACTGATGCCATTGTTGGTTTGTAGTTACCACTCGTTTGGAAAGGACGACTGGTGAGTGAGCTCACAGTTAGCTGCCTGATGGTCGATGCATGCACCAATCTGTTTTCTTGAGTTTAAGTTCTCATATCTCCACTCTGCCTTGGTTGTGTTATCTTCACAATCAGACTATGCTGTATTTCTATAAGTAACAATTATTATCATGCTTATTTCAGTAAACTAACATTTTTAGGGGTTAGCATGAAATGTTTCCTCTATTGAAATTTTGCTTCGTCCTTACTTAATCTAATATGCTGTAATCATACTATAAATGATGTTTTTCTATTATTTTGACCTGTATTTAGTTATAGTTTTATATTTGTTTAAAACGGACCAACAGCAATTAATTAATTGCCATGTATACATTAGAAAAAAATACAAATCCTCAACTTTACAGATTAATTTATAAATATAGGAAAGAGTTTTGAGTTTGACTGAGCTTGGGGCAAAAACAAAACTGACACTGAATTATAAAGCATTCGAAGCTAGTGAAATGAGAATGAAATGAGAATTACCACACTGTTTGATAGTCTGATATTTCATACGGTTGGAGATAACATTAAGGCCTGATTTCACCAAACTTTAAACCACCGTTAAGGCTCAGTTAGTTTACTATTTTCCTATCTTAAACGGACGGTTTGTTAACCGATCCTTAACTGATGGTTGGTGAAATCAGGCCTAAGACTGCAATTTGAGAACAATCTATTTGGGATATGAATGTGTATTTGGAGATATTGGACAAAAAATCTCCCATTGAGAGTTTGATAAGTTAAAAAATAACTTCTAGACTCTGAATCTTAGTTTTTCTTTTTATTATCCTTATTTTTCTGTATTTTGATATTATATTTGTACAAATCCAATATTGTCTCATGTTTTTGATTGATAGAGGTTCTTTCTTGTTTGTTGAAAGTAAAACAATCCAGCATGATCTATTGTGATGATGTTATAAATTGTACAAGATATATATAAGCCTACGTTTTATTTAAAAGTTTTTTTGCCACACTGCATGAAAAGCAGCTGTTTTTGTTCTCTAAATTGTCCGCTAAATATCACTTTTTAGTGTTGGTACAACAGAGTCGACTGTGTTTTTTTTTTTTTTTTTTTTTTTTTTGGTACTAACCTGAAACATTATTATCGTTATTCATTTATGTATGCTGAAAACACTATTGCAAGGTGAAAAGAGTTGTTTGTTAACAAAAGAAATGTAATCATTATAAATTTCATTGTAACCTCAAAAATCAACTTATGGTAAAAATAAAAACAGGTTTATATTACCTCAGTCTAACAGCTTTTAGTAAATCCACATGGACTACCGGTTTCAGAACATTATAATTCCATCTTCAGGTCGACTTCAACAAAAACCAAACTTGAACATGAGTCCATTGTCACAGTTAAAATACACATAAACATTTAAAAACACGAACGAAAAAAACATTTAAAATAGTGCACTTTAATTTGATGTGTACCGGCCGGTAGGTGAGCACTGACTGAAGAAATCAGGTGAACAGGAAGATGACGTTATCAGTGGCCAGTTGGACTTTGTACTTCTTTGTCCCTGTCCCTACTCCTTCCCTTTATCAAATTTATTCTATTAAACAGGACATTACACCCGTATTTTAACTTTTCATTTAAAACATCATCTGGACTATTTTTAAAACTATTGTAAATTTCGAGCTCTTCAAGGGTATTTAAAAGAGGAGATTTGTGGCATTTGAATTTGTTATGCCATATTAATATTTATTCATATTAATTTGTGGCATTAATATGAATAAATTATGGTAAAAAGTTCAGCAACTGCTTATTTACGCAGTATGATAAAAATGTTTTTCAACACAGGGAGCAAAAAGTACCACTTTTGCTCCTTATGATGAAAACTACTATTCTATGAACAAGGTATAACTAATGCATATGAAATTTTACTGCAATTCGAGAAATTTAAAATTTGTGTATAAATTACATTTTTGTATAGTTCTTTTTTACTTTATCATTTTATTATAAGTTTTATACACTTAACTCTTTCTGAATTTTATTTTGATCAAACTTGAATTTGATTTTAAGATGAAGAGACAGTGAATAGTCAACTCACAATTAAAATCTTTTAAAACAAAATCTTTTTTCAGAGATTTTATTCAAACCATAGCCATCATTCCAACAATACTCTATTCAATTGTTATTTTTCTATTATTTGGACTCACCCACTTATTTATTTTTTTCTTTAGCTGGTGTCAATCATGGCAACATCAAACAGTTTTTTGGTTCACTAAAACTAAAACAGAAATCCCTATTCACAGGCAACTAAATCTTTGTGGTGTTTCACGTGAAAAACTAAAAACATAACTTCAAGCTTCCTCAGACTTGCTGGATGTTCGGGTAGCAATACACTGAGCTGATGGGGCTCAACAACTGATGCGGCCGTTGCCGGAATTATTCCACAGAGTATTTTGTCCTGGCGTTATCTGTCTTATCACTGACCAACCTTCCCCTCCTCCAGGTGACTTGCCTAATTGTTTAAAAGAGTTATTCTTCTAATAACAGGAGGTAAATCTACTTAGATCCACACTTGGTTTTGAGTGCAGATTGTGTTTTTTTAGCGATGGCCGCAGATTTGAAAAGAAAGCAATTTCTTAATTTATTTTCTTTAAAGATCATAACAGACAGCATCGTCACAATTAGCAGGGTGATTTTCTTCAAGCATGTGTGCATAGACCCAACTTAGACACTTCCTTTTCCTCAATGTTTTTCTTATGTTTTTTTTTAAACGCGCCTTTAAAGTTCTTGATGTTTGGCCAACATAATTTTGACCACACACCCAAAAAACATTTTTTGTTGCCACATGTTTTTTACAGGGCTTCACTTAACTGGGCTGCCACTAAGGTGTTACCACTTCTAAAGGTCAAATTCATATTAAGTCCTTAGAAAAATTAGCAATTGAGAATACCCCATCCAATAAACAAAGTCATTCAGAAAAATAAAAGTTTTATTCATCAATTTTCCGTTAAGGATCCATTTATTTGCGTGTTCAAACTCATTTGAAAATATTGCATTATTTTACATAGCAGTCTCACATAAATTCCTGTTAAATGTACAGTTTTCATAACATATTGTGGATGTTCTAGGAATGCCACTTATTCCACATCGAACATGAATGTCCTGCCGACTGGCAGCTCCATGCATCAGATGGGCTCCATGCTTCCCCCTCCCCCTCTGCAGTATCCTACCCACAACAGCTCTGCAGTCAATCAGTCATCGATGCAGCAGGCCAAATTTCCTCCTCCTTTAATACCTGTCAACGGTTCCAATCAGAGGTAAGAATGCCTATATGGCAATTGGTTATATAAGGAGTCCTTTAATTTATTGTAATCACTCAAATTTCCAAATTACATGAGATTGAAAGAACTGCTTCCAATCAGTCTAGATGCTCATCTAAAAAAATGAAGTATTTGATATTATAATACCACTTTCGCTTTAGACTCAAGTCACCTATGTAGACAAGTTAGACTTAAGTTGCTTAAATTGAGACAGATCATGATGGGATTCCCATTTTTTCATAATTTTTTAATTTTAGAAATAAATTAAATCTGTTGTTCATTATTAAAATTGTAATTCATTCTTATAAAATCATTAATGTTATAATTTGGTGCAATAAATTTAATTCAAATAAAAATAAATACTAGGGGATTATGTATAGGTGTGTGGAGTGTCAAGATCATTCCTCCCCCGCCCCAATTTCTCTCTCCCGCATGTAGTCCCCAATTTCCCCAATTTCTCTCTTTCTTTAACCACACATTTTGTCAATTCTGGAGTTTACTCAGTTGTCATTTGTGAGAAAACACCCTTGTATTGCTGCAATGCACTGTATTAGTAACAGTTGAAGTGTTTGAATTGACTTGTTTACTTCATAATGTTTAAACATTTATTGATAAAAAAATATACAGAGTGTATCTGAAATGCACCGAAAAACTTAGGGATATTGTTCCTTAGGTCAAAACAGACAATAAATGTGCTATAAGTATATAGCCTATCTCGCTCCATTTCCATCTGTCGGTCTGAACGTATCCTACTAATATTATAAATGTGAAAGTAAGGATGTTTGTGTGAAAATCTGTCTTTCAACCACTTGAATAATACTGGACCAACTGAGCAGGTCCAGAGCCTGCAGTTGAAATTTTGCAGGAATAGAGCCACTATTCACATAGGACAGAGGCCTTTTCACTTCCTTAAAATACCCTCAGGCTGTGCCCCGTGAATGTCCTTAGCTTGAGTGTTTACATTTTATAAGGATATAAACATTCAAATAGGCCTACTGAATTTTAAACAGTTGTGAATACTAAAATTTCACTGTTCAAAGAGCAGAAATCAGCTGTAATTTTTATCATGAGCAAAGCCACGGGCAACTGCTAGTTTTTTATATGACTGATCATTACTTTTAAACTACTAGAGTTACCAACTTCAAACTTGGTACACATATGTTGGCTAATAGGACCTATCTGTGTGTGGAGAATCAAATTTCTACTCTGTACTATTTCAAAATGGCGGATGTTTTTATTTTTCAAAGCTTAATAAGGAACTATTAAGTATTACAAAAAATATCAAAATTTAATTTCCTGTGAGTAAAGGTACAATTTTAATAGTTATAACAGAAATAACGGAGAAAAATTATTTTTTTGAAGTTTCAATCGTAAATTTGGGCAAATTTAATAATTTAGTAAAAAGTAACTTTATATGATTGAATTTTCTCCATTGATAGTGTTATGACCCTATTAAAATTGTACATTCCCATAAATGAAATTGAATTTCCTATTAAAATTGTACATTCCAATAAATGAAATTGAATTTTTCAACTTTCGTCACTTGTTATTTTTTTATGAGATTCATAGTTCCCAATTCATTAAGCTTGGAAAAATAAAATCAGCTGCCATTTTGAAAAGGTATAAAGTAGAAATTCAAATATAATACAGTAGAGCGCCGATTATCCGGACGTCGATCATCCGAACCGTTGGTTAACCGAACGCCGTAATAATTAATATTTTGAACATGATTCTCAAGCAATTCAAATTCGCGCGCCAACCGGAACTCCCGTTGCGTTGGGATATCAATGTATTCTGATAGATTTCATAATAAAATTAAGTGAATAATTTTTGCTCGATCATTTTTTAGCCTTTTTACTATTAAGAATTACGTTACATATTTAATTTTAAAATGTGTTCTCTTGTTCGATGATACGAATATTCAGTTATCCGAACACCCCTTGTCCACAATTAGTTGGGATAATCGGCGCTCTACTGTAATATATTCGAGTATAATATAAAGTATAAGTCCTTTCAGCCAACAAACGTATACTTTGAAGTTGGTACCTCACGTAATTTAAAAGTTTTACCAGTCATAAAAAAAATACGTTCAGACCGACAGACGGAAAATGGAGCGATATATTTATATATATATATATATATATACATATGACATTTTATGTTTGTTTTGACTTCAGAAGTTTGTCGGTGTGTTTCGGATACATCCTGTATCTAAACCTTTTGCCAGGTGGGTTAATCTGCAACCTGAGTTTGTTACGTACTCAGTAACGAGTAGTTGTTAATTTTTACCTGTACTTGAAATATTGTAGACAAAAGTTGCACTGTACTGTTCATATTGTATCCAAGAGCGCTTAATGTAAGGTAATTTCATTCTGTGTTCATTAACTATACAGACCTAATCACATTTTATAAATTCAAAAATAGAATTTTACTGTGGTCTTCAATTATTTTGCTAAATATTTTATTAATTTCATTTGTTTTTGCATGCACAGCACTTTTTTCACCTGCAGTACATATTTTATACATTGCCTGAAATCCAAGTAGAAGTTTATTCTTCTCTCCTGCTTCAAAGGAACTCTTTTCTGAGTTCGCTGTAGTACAGTGACAGCTGGAATCTGCTGTCTATCTGTACCTGATGAGACATAACAACGTCGAAACAGCTCCACGGTCGGTACATCTGTACCTATTGTCAACCAAGCTTTCGCAAGGGACCGCAGCATAGCAGCGCGGTGGAGCCGCCACTGCCTTAGCAATGCCTGGGGGCGCTTACCTTTTGTTTAAGCAGAGGAAGTGCAACCTTTCGGTCGGCAACGAACTGCTTTGTGGAGACTGAAGAAATGTTGAATCGACCAGTTTGCCAGGTCAGTATGGTAAACGCGCGTAAAGCACGGTGTCCCATAACCGTAAGGGAGGACGTGACTAGCTCAGATGAGTCGTATCACGTAACATTTCTCAGTCGTAGCGTTTCGAGATGTCTGTCTCTCGTCAGGTGTGCGAAGAAGCACATGACGCTTTCATTCTCCGGCGAAGACCGGCGTGTGAATTGAGATTTGACGTCAGTTGGAACGTCAAACAGTGTTTGTTGCAGGGTGTAACAAGTAGAAGTTTATTCTTCTCTCCTGCTTCAAAGGAACTCTTTTCTGAGTTCGCTGTAGTACAATGACAGCTGGAATCTGCTGTCTATCTGTACCTGATGAGACGGAGAATGAAAGCATCGTGTGCTTCTTCGCACACCTGACGAGAGACAGACATCTCGAAACGCTACGACTGAGAAATGTTACGTGATACGGCTCATTTAAGCTAGTCACGTTCTCCCTTACGGTTATGGGACACCGTGCTTTACGCGCGTTTACCATACTGACCTGGCAAACTGGTCGATTCAACATTTCTTCAGTCTCCACAAAGCAATTCGTTGCCGACCGAAAGGTTGCACTTCCTCTGCTTAAACAAAAGGTAAGCGCCCCCAGGCATTGCTAAGGCAGTGGCGGCACCACCGCGCTGCTATGCTGCGGTCCCTTGCGAAAGCTTGGTTGACAATAGGTACAGATGTACCGACCGTGGAGCTGTTTCGACGTTGTTACGTCTCATCAGGTACAGATAGACAGCAGATTCCAGCTGTCACTGTACTACAGCGAACTCAGAAAAGAGTTCCTTTGAAGCAGGAGAGAAGAATAATAAACTTCTACTTGAACTTACACCCTGCAACAAACACCGTTTGACGTTCCAACTGACGTCAAATCTCAATTCACACGCCGGTCTTCGCCGGAGAATGAAAGCGTTGTGTGCTTTTTCGCACACCTGACGAGAGACAGACATCTCGAAACGCTACGACTGAGAAATGTTACGTGATACGGCTCATCTGAGCTAGTCACGTCCTCCCTTACGGTTATGGGACACCGTGCTTTACGCACGTTTACCATACTGACCTGGCAAACTGGTCGATTCAACATTTCTTCAGTCTCCACAAAGCAGTTCGTTGCCGACCGAAAGGTTGCACTTCCTCTGCTTAAACAAAAGGTAAATGCCCCCAGGCATTGCTAAGGCAGTGGCGGCACCACCGCGCTGCTATGCTGCGGTCCCTTGCGAAAGTTTGGTTGACAATAGGTACAGATGTACCGACCGTGGAGCTGTTTCGACGTTGTTACGTCTCATCAGGTACAGATAGACAGCAGATTCCAGCTGTCACTGTACTACAGCTAACTCAGAAAAGAGTTCCTTTGAAGCAGGAGAGAAGAATAAACTTCTACTTGAACTTACACCCTGCAACAAACACCGTTTGACATTCCAACTGACGTCACATCTCAATTGCTTGAAATGGTGACCTATCCCAGTGTGTATTTTAAGCAAAGTATGAATGACAGATGAGTGAAGAATGATTGTGGCGCGATCATGTAGTCTACTTACTGGCTAAGGCTGACATGTTCCTTAGACAGGACTGTTAATTAATAGTCCAACAGCCAATGGAAACTAAGAGGCCTATATTTTAACGTGGGATCCGAACCACAATTTTGCCTGGTTTATAATTTACGAACTGGTTTGGTTATGAGAACGATCTTATGAACGTAGTATTGTATGGTGTGGACGTTAAACCCCACTAGGGAACACCACATCCACAAGTCATCGTTCATAACTATCCACAACTCATGACCCCCAAATCGTTGAATTAAAGGACACGCCACTGAACCAGTCCAGTTCAAATTGTTTGAATTCAAGTTGTGTAAAAGGACCCTAAACTTCAACCTGATATCCATGTTTACGGCTGAGGACCTTTGGGTTATGTTCTGTACTGTACTGTGCTCTAGGGGTACTGCACGAAGTGTGAAGTATTTCTTTTGAATATTGAGTCAGCAGCCTAAAAATATGAATGCTTTATTCATTGCACAATAGCGTGTTATCTGAGGAAGTGCAGGCGCGAGGGTAACTCATTAATTACTAACAAGCCAATATTTTATCTATCTATCTACAATATATTTGTCAAATACCACTCAGTATAATCATCGCACAGCCCAAACTACTTGACCTAGAACCTTGAAACTTTGCATTGATGTTCTTCTTAGGGCGTAGGCATCCGCTAAGAACGGATTTTACAAAATTTGTAGTATAAGGGTCATTCTCATATAAAGAGATAATTTAAGCAATAAAATCAAAAATAAATAAATGAAAAATATATAAAAGTACAGGCTGTAGTTTGTTTTCAAATACCTTTAAGAAACTATATTCAAAGCAGCAGTGCTGAATTTTTTTTTTATTTTTTATTTTTTCTCAATTTTTTAATGCATCAAGACTCATCATGATCAATGGTTAAAAAATGTTAAAAATAAAAATAAATACTACAATGAAGCATATAAATGTATTTAAAATGTAATGAGGGTCTTAAACTATTATAATGGATACTTGATTTAAAATGGTAAAATGACTTTAATTTCATAAATTTGGCTCAAACGTTAAAAATATAAGTCTTACAACTATCAAAAACTCAATTAGTCCGTGAAAAAATTACTTAAAGAGAACATTTTTCACGAAATTTTACAAGACGTCTTCTAGTGTTAAACTGGGTATTTTAATATTTTTTTTATTTCATTATTAATTGGTATATTTCAACTAAATTCACGGCGACCGAAATGACGTGGCGGCGACCGAAATGACGCAGCCGCGATCAAAATGAACTTTAAAGGGTTTTATCGTTTAAGAAATATGTGATCTCTATTAAAATTAAACAATTTGTGATTTGGCAGAACATTTATTTTCCAAACATTATAGTATATGAAGTAATAACCTAAAAATAACAGATGGAAAGAACCAGTTTAAAAAAAGTGTGTTTTACAAAAATAAATTAAATATCTGCTTTAGTTTTATTATAATTTTGTTAGTTAGTAATAATATTCTGTTAGAAATATTAAGGTAAATGTGGTAAAGCAACGTTATGACTGTTTTTCAATGTAAATTCGTCAACTCGGTCGCCAAAATCATATTCGGTAGGCCGACCGAAATGACGATTTCCGAATTGACGATTTCACTTTCTTGGCTCTGTCGTTTTCGGAACAAGCTACCTAGATTGTTTTCATTTCTAGGTTATGTTACACCATTCAATAGCTTTTGATTGATATTGGTAGTCTAATTGTTTCTATGATTATATAAAAGTAATACTGGAGACCGAATTGATCTACAATTAAGGTACTGCAAGTTTCTTAACTTGTTTTGGTGATATATCTATTTTAAAACTGGTTTTTAATTCACGAAATGATAAGGGAACTCATGTTGCACCTTTTTCAACACTACCTCAGTCGTCAAGGATCATGGAAGACGGGAGCTGGTCTTTGTGTGGGAGTTTTAAAAACTCACGTTCGGACGCCGTGTATTTTTAGGACAGCTGATTCCATTCAATTATTAATATTGAAATGAAACTTTTTCTTTTGATATTGATATTAATTAAAAAATGTATGTTAAAACAGACATATTGACCTAGAATATAAAATATATCTAGTTATTTTATTCATTTTTACAGGCATGTAAGTTTGATTGATAAAGGTTGGGACGGCGACCGAATTGATGAATGGGAAGGCATTTTTTTGGCAACAATTTGATATTCACAAACAAAGAATTATATGGGTTGAATAAATAAACTTACACATATTTTGGGTAAATATTTTATTTCAACAAAATTATTTAAAAAATGCATTTTTTAACCTAAGGACTTAAATTATCTCTATGTGAGAATGACCCATAAAGGGGTTTTTTGGCGAGGCTGAAGTTTTCAAATTTTCCCATTTAAAAGTATGTTGGACGATTTTTGTTTACATTTTTTATGTTCATAAAACAATCAGCTGGTAGTTAGCTTCGGAAATGTTTACGTTGATACTGATGGTAATAAATTGATTTGTTTGATCATGGCTTCATTGGTTGTTGTTGATTTGTTTCAAGGACAAAATTATGTACTATATAAAAGTTACATTTAGTTTAGATAAAATCCACCATTAATTAGTTAGTGGCACCATCTATATCTCGGTAGCGGGAGTTATCGTTTTTCCTGGAGGCGTTCCTAATAATTTTTTTACTACATCTGTGCCTGTCCGATGATTTGGTGTTACGTATAATTCGACGTACGCAGTTTTAAACGTGAAGAGCATACTGCCTTTTGTGGCTGAGTCTTGAGGCTAAATCCCGGTAAGATGGAAAGAGAAAAGAACAGTGGTTTTTCAGTCACAAACAGAATTTGCTGAAATGATATGATTCTTTGATCTATTTATGTAAAAATTTATAAATTATACAAATCCCTGGTTGTAAGTTATATTTATACTATCTTTTCTACTATATTTTTGTCAAATACCACTGACCTATCATTGTGCAGCCAAAACTACTTAACCTAGAACCTTGAAAATTTGCATGGACGTTCCTTACAGAGTGTTGGCATTCACCAAGAACGGATTTTTTTATTCAAAGTTTTTAGAGGTTTTTGGTGGAGCTGAAGCTTTGAAAATGCCCCATGTTAATGTAATGGATGATCTTTTGTTTAAATTTCAAATTTTATTAAATCAAGCATATAGCTTCACAAACGGATATGTTGTTACATCTGATTTATAATTTGATTCCTTTTATCATGGTTTTATGGTTGTTTTGATGATTTTGTTAGGTTATTCGTACTATATAAAAGTTACATTTGGTTTAGTTTCGTACCTTATACGTTCAATCATAAGCTCATTATGTGGTACCATCTTTTTAGGCAGCGGGAGCTGTAGTTATTTCCTTAGGCCGGCCTTTATGTTTTTAATTACAATCATGCCAGTTACAATAATTTGGCAAATTCCTTTTTCATCTAATTCGACGGTGTCCCGGCTTTTCACGGAAAAATAAATGCTGCAATCAGTGGTTGATCTTAAATTATTATTACCCGCCCATATTTTAAGTTAAAAACTAAGTGAATCAAGTTTGAAATACTGCCCACGGATAGCACCATAACTGTTTCAAACATTCAGCCCTTTACTGTACTTAATTGATGCCCTACTAGGCAATCCAGGGACGTAATGGTAAATCTACAAAGAAATACCTTAAAATCGACACATTTGGTGTTAAAATCGGTCCGGCCGTTTTCGAGTTATGATGGTGAAAAGAAAACCTTCACTATCTACTGTGGTATCCTACATCCTACTGTGGTATCTACATTTTTTCCTACATTCCACCATAAAACAATCATATCCATACATGACATATTCTTTGATATAAATATTTTCTATTCAGTCCTCTAGATTCTTCATACCAAGGTTTAGAAGATAATTTTTATCGTGAGCGAAGCCACGACTTCTGCTAGTCTACTATATATTTGTCAAATACGACTCACCTATTATTGCACAGCCTAAACTACTTGACCTAGAACCTTGAAACTTTGCATGAACGTTCCTCTCAGGGCATAGGCATCCACTAAGAACGGATTTTTGAAAATTCCCTCAGGGCTACGCCCTATGAAACATCAAAGTTTCAATGTTAAAGTATAGGGAAGCTCATTTAGTTATCATGGTAACCTTAACATTAAATCATGAATCAAAGGAAGTTTTTCTGTTATTTTTTTCACGGGTAAAACTGTGTCGATCAGCTTGTAAGATATAAATGAAAAATTCATACACTAGCAACTAATATGTTATAAAGTTACTGTAAAAATATTAGTTAACTAGCAATTTTCCATAGTTGGCCTAAAACTGTGGACCATCATACCTGAATATTAAATAAGGTGCAGGGCTTGTAAAGGTTATTTTTTTATTTTTTTGTTATTTTTTTGCTCTTGGTTATTTTTTGTTATTTTTTTTTTATTCGGTGTTTTTTGGAATTTTGGTTATTTTTTTATTTTTTTCAACCTCAAGAACTGCTACAAGCCCTGTTTACAGTATTCGTCTGTCAGACGATCTCGTAGCAGCATCGCGGCAGACGAATCTCATCATCCTAAAATGCGTGAAAACTAAGTCTCATTGCGTGAAAACTAAGTCTCGTTGCGTGAAAACCAAGTCTCGCCGTCAAATCTAGGCAGATTTGTGATTATTCTGTTGAGATTTTCTTTTTACCAAGGTTAAGAATGTATAATCCCCAATATAACGCCAGTTTTCTAATTTTTAGCAGCTTTTTTGTGTACAAAAGGTTATTTTTGGTTATTTTTTTTCTTATTTGAGTTATTTTTTTTATTTTTTTCAACCTCAAGAACTGTTACAAGCCCTGAAGGTGGGAAATTAAGGACAGGATAAGCAGGCTTACTTTTGAGAATGTAGGCATCCCAGAAAGATCACAAAATGCACACACAAAAATGTAGGATATTTCGAGGCCACTGGCTTCTTTGTCAACATAATGCACACACAAAAATGTAGGATATTTCGATGCCACTGGCTTCTTTGTCAACTTGAAGGAGAAGGAGAGAAAGTTGAGATTATAAATTTTACTGGTCACTGGTTCAGGTGTACCAACACACGTCTTTAAAAGCCACAGGAAAATTGAAAACATATTAGTCTTTGTGTATAATCACTTGAATTTACAGTTCACTTCACTAATTAATTATAACATAAAAAAAGGTTTAAAATACCTGTTGCGTCAATTTGATCCTTTGTAGTTTAACACTACAGCTGTTTCGTACTTCAGGAGTACATCATCAGGTGGGGAATGTTGGTGTTAAAATTGCATCTCATCGGTGGATGAGCTGGTCAGAAGATAAAAACTTTTCACAAATCACATAGTCAAGGAACACGTACGAACACAGGACATTTAAACGATTAAAAGTCAAAACTTGGCCAAGTAAAATACCGATACACACGAGATGCGGCGCCGGCGGATGTAGCGTCATGACTGCCATCCGCTACATCCATTCCATGACTGTCATCCATTCAGTCATGACGCTACATCTGCCGGCGCCGCATCTCGTGTGTATCAGTATTTTACTTGGCCAAGTTTTGACTTTTAATCATTTAAATGTCGTCTGTTCGTACGTGTTCCGTGACTATGTGTTTTGTGAAAAGTTTTTATCTTCTGACCAGCTCATCCACCGATGAGATGCAATTTTAACACCAACATTCGCCACCTGATGATGTACTCCTGAAGTACGAAACAGCTGTAGTGTTAAACTACAAAGGATCAAATTGACGCAAAAGGTATTTTAAACCTTATTTTATATTGCAATACTTGATCCAGAGGCTAACCCATCATGAAATTAATTATAATATTTACATATATACAATGTCTAAGCCTGCTTGAGGGTAAAGGTAAGCCCTTTCCAAACAAGACTGAATATTAAATAAATAACAGTGAGTAATGTAAGAGAACGCGAAATGAGACAAGGCAAAATGCTGCAAGACCCTCGCGTTAGTTTGGCATCTAGTCAGCTGGGTCTTTTGGTCTCCCCAAACCTGAACCCAAGATAGGCTTAGACATTGTCTATATGTAAATATTATAATTAATTAGTGAAGTGAACTGTAAATTCGAGTGATCATACACAAGAACTAATATGTTCTCAATTTTCCTGTGGCTTTTAAAGACGTGTGTTGGTACACCTGAACCAGTGACCAGTAAAATTAAAAATCTCAACTTACTCTCCTTTCTCCTTCAAGTTGACAAAGAAGCCAGTCGCCTCGAAATATCCTACATTTTTGTCTGTGCATTATGTGATCTATCTGGGATGCCTACATTTTCAAAGGTAAGCCTGCTAATTAGGCAAAAAGCCCTTTCCAAACCAGACTGAATATTAAATAAATAACAGTGAGTAATGTAAGAGAACGCAAAATGAGACAAGGCAAAATGCTGCAAGACCCTCGCGTTAGTTTGGCATCTAGTCAGCTGGGTCTTTTGGTCTAAATATATCAAACAAAATTCTCAGTGATGTAAAATGTTTAAAGTCAAAAGTTTATAAGAAAAAAACTGTTTTTGTCTCCTTAAGATTACAAAATTCAAGGACTGTTAAATTTTTTGTCATTTAGATTAAGAGAATGTCCACTAATTTTCAAAGAAATTGCCAAAATTCTAGTCAGATTAATATAACACTGCAAGGTTTCCATCCATCAAAAAAAGGTAATATCCCTCCTGGATCATAACAATAGCAATACAAATATTATATTGTTAACAGGTATCACCACTATACGCCCGGTCAAGAAGTAATAGATCTGTCCTCTCCACCCCAGTCACCGCAGAGGCTCATGGGTAACGGGAAGGGAGCTGTCCAGTCCCCTCACTCTGATCCTAACGGACTCTGGAAGAAGCTCATCCCAATTATGGAGGCGCCTCCTTCATCCGGTGCCCACTGTCCATACAAGGTTGTTAACAAATTTTTTTGTTTATTTAAAATTAAATATTAGGATGAATTTTCAAACTTACAATCTATATCTGATGTGGTATAGTTATGTTAGGTATATAACTATACATTTTAATAAATTGTCATTAGAGGTCTGCGGGTAGTGATTTTTCAAGCCGGGTCGGGTTCGGGTGGGGTAGTGGATTACCATCAATTTTCGGGTCGGGTCGGGTTCGGGTATGTAAGTTAGAAAAAAATTCGGGTCGGGTCAGATTCGGGTATGTAAGCTGAAAAAAACTCGGGTCGAGCTCGGATATTTTAGTTGAAATTCAGGTCGGCTTCGGGTATCATTTGCCAGCAAAATATTTATTTAATTAAATTTTGATGGGCATACCAAGCAGTATTATTTCAAAGTAAAAATCTAACATATCACTCACCAACTTATTACTTGCATCTATACAGTCAATAGATATTCGTATTCATGACCAAACTTATTTTTTCAGAATAAATAAATGAAATGGTATTTATATTTTATAACAACAATATTCAACAATAATTTGTTTTCATAACAAAATTAGTTCAAATTTTAAAACTTCAGTGAAAAAAATAATAGTTAGTTTAAGAAATATGGAAGAGGCAGAAACCAGAAATTACTCAGAATAGAGAAAGGAAGGAAGGAAGGAAGGAAGGGGGAGAGAGAGAGGGAGAGGGAGGGGGAGGGGGAGGGAGAGAGGGAGAGGGAGAGAGAGAGAGAGAGAGAGAGAGAGAGAGAGAGAGAGAGAGAGAGAGAGAGAGAAAAGAAAAAAGAAGAGCTAGAAAAACAGCTGCCTCACCCTCCTTATCAGTTGGAAGGGGGGAGTGGGGGAGTTTGTTTACTCATCACTTATTAAGCCTTTCCACCAGTCGGCTGTTATCTGCTTGTGACTGTTATCTGCTTGTGTGCGAGATAATTAGGAGAAAGATTCCCTACTACGAAATGCGAAAATCTAAACCACTTGTCCTACAACCACATATGAGGGCTCATATTTTTTGTCTAATTTTTATAAATCAAATG
Source organism: Flexamia atlantica (assembly GCA_035578135.1). Classification (NCBI taxonomy): domain Eukaryota; kingdom Metazoa; phylum Arthropoda; class Insecta; order Hemiptera; family Cicadellidae; genus Flexamia; species Flexamia atlantica. The sequence continues at coordinate 2,610,034 of JAQJVK010000008.1, read as the reverse complement.
AGACAAAAATGAAACTTCTATCTCTTGCCGTTCAAGAGAAAATCTACGATTAAACAATGGACTGATGTATTTTTTTTGGTTCTTCAAGGTCAACCATATAAATATAGCAGAAACTTCCCGAATCCCACCTAATTAGGGATATTTCTTTTCACCTGTCAACATCCTTTCCTTATTACTTCAGGGATTATTATTTGTGTATTTTTTCGTGTGAAGGAAACGCTCTTCCAGTTTAACGTGTCGAAAAATAGATTGCAACAATTATCTTCTCGATATGACCTCTCGTATCAGAAGCTTGGTTGGTACGACTATTTCATTGCGTCAAGAGGAGCAAAGTTGCTATAAGAGAATACATCGATAATAAGCAGTAAGCTTACGATAATTTTGAGCCGGCAAGAAGACGGCTGGTTATCTGAGTGAGACGTACAGTGAATATTGCTTCTAAGTTTGACATCGCAATCGCGACTGTCTTTTTTTCCTCACGTTATTATATCGCGTGGATGTTGAAGACAACAGCTTTCCGCAAATCGATTTGTTGAACATTTTTTAAGTTTCGGGTTTCTTTCAGGTAGTATGTCTAGTATCTTCAACCCGATCTCTTTCGGGTAGTAGGTACCCGCCCGACCCGACGTGTAATCAAAACCTGCACGAACATAGCCCGAGACGTGTTGGAACCCGCCCGACCACTCGGGTTCACGTAATTACCCGAAGCTACCCGAATTTTCGGGTACCTGCAGACCTCTAATTGTCATAGATCTAAGAGAAAACAGTTAATCGAGGATTAAAATATAATTTATCAAACTTAGTATCTTAAAGTTATTTAAACCAATCATCAAGTTGTTTTATAATTCAAGTTATTATTTAATGTAAACTCAGCGGGTTTTAGGCATCGCTATATTAATTTCTGACAAATAACCTTTTTTTAAATATTTTCATGATATTCAAAAGTTGTTTACAATCATAAGTAAAGAAAAAAATTCTAGAGAATTGCAAAATTTATTTGTTTTTGACTTAAGTAACGATTTTTCTAGCAAATTTTAACACAAGAGTCTGGCTATTCCAAATTTGTTTGGGCTGAGCCCAGTTTGGATTAGCAAAAAAATTTTGAATAAGTGTATAATTAATAAAAGCAATGGCTATTAGGCATACAGAAGTGTGATCTTTAAGAAGTCGAGATAAGTGGCTGATGGGCGGCATAGCTGCCGTCTTTTCTGGTAAATGATAATGATTGTTACTTTTTTGGCAACGACACACATTGTGATTCCAAATTACATCCTATATATGTGTCCCTTACGGCCTTGATACCTTGTATAGTATAATCTCTATATGCAACCCTTATACTTTGCAGTCATCACTTTTGGCCCCGATTACGCAGTGCGATCACAAATTACATCGGATGTTTGCTTTGCGATCGTCACATAATTATTTTTACAATAAAATGTATGAAATAGGCGGATTTTTTGAATTGTGTGGTTTGTAGCAGTTCGACTCTTCAGTAGTAGTAATGAACTTGCTAACACTTTGGCTACCGAAGGTCCACAGTTCGGGGCAACAGGAGTTGGCAGCAGACCGAACCCAATACACAAAACTCTTGCCACATACCAAGTCATTGTGACCAGTGGTAATCCATAGACCAAAAAATATTTCCTGTATTTTACTTCTTTTGACGTAGAACATAAGTAGGAATAAAATATTAATTCAGTCCTAAACTAGCTATTTTGTGTCATGCATGTGTGATGTCGGTCTAAAGTAACATTTTATTTGATTATGTTTTGCGGTAGACTGACTGACATATGTGACGCGAGTTTTCCAACTTTGAATAGTTGGGAAATTAAAAAAGTTCCAAAAGGAACTTGAAATAGGACTTAAGTTTCGATGTGTCACTACTATGAACACCACAAGGAATGAGCAGGTAAACAAATGCTACAGAGTCACGTGGACAGTCATGATGGCCAACTTAAGAAATCTATTTAAAAAAATTAAGGTCACACTCAGAGACTAAGCGACACACATTTTTCCTATAGATTGATAAACAGGCTTCAGATCGATATAGTTTACTATATGGATGTAGCAAGTCATTTACCTGAACGGTGACTGTGTCCCATGTACGTGTCGTCAGTATACTCGATTTGACCCATGTGTCCCTTATTTGTTTAGTCGGTCCACTGGATACAGCCTCAGTATCACCTATATGGGACGCTGGTCTATTTCAAGGTTCTTTAAACCTTGCTTCAAATATACGGGACGATCGGTAGCCAACGTGTTTAATGTTATATTTTCAGGGTTGCCAGCAGCCGGGAATTCCGGGAAAACCGGGAATTATGCGTGAATTTCACACTCCGGGAAGAAACCTATGAATTATGCGTGAATTTTTCGAAAGATCCTTGAATTTTATAAAAATCATGTAAACTCTAAGATAGCGATAGTTTGGCCTGTCGGTCTATAATATGGTTATTTATCGATCAGATCGGTCAGTTTCGTGGATTTTTTTGACAAAGCATAAGTTGCCGTTCGAACGAAACACGAAGACAAAGTGATTCCAACGTTGAGAGAGCGTTGCCAAAAGAACTGGAACTGTTATATTATTCCATTCTGGTTCCGGGAACTGTTTCGACTGTCTGTTAATACGTTCCATAACGAGATCTTTTTCCGATGTAGTTTTCGTAATTCTCGCAACGAATTATGGCACGAAAGAACAGGTACTACTCATCCATGGAACGGAATTATAGGGCTTTTGTCCTATAAAGAGTCACCACTTTTATTGGCGTAGCCGATGTCAGTGCGTTCGTTTCACCAAGAAATACCGTAACTACAGTCGGAACGGAACTAAGAGAACATGTTCCGCGGCCGATACGGGACGGTCGAAACAGTTCTCGTTCTGGAACTGCAAAGCAGACACCAGTGACGTACTAGTCGAAGAGAAAACTCAGCTGATTCGGGGGCGTGCCAGTGTTCCCAGACGTACGATAATTTTGTATGTGGTACGATCCAATTTGTGTCTGGTACGATAGTTTGATTATGTTTTAAACCCCGTGTTGTATTTTATTTTCACTATTGTTAAAGATAAATTAATACCGTTTTAGTATTAAATAAACGGTATCAGGAAACTGACACATACTTTCTCCCTTCAAGTAATTTAAAACCAGAAAACATATTTAGTGAAATAAAACAAATTAACAATTAATTATCACACAAATATATGCCAAATGTTATCAAAAACGGTTAGTAAATAACGGAGATATCGATTTTTAAATTTTTGCCATAAGAATAACATTGGACAACGTACTGCGTTTACCGCCGAACTAAAATATCAATTATCTCCGCAACCAGTTGACATAAACTCATGATTCAAAATACTAGATTATTTAGTTTTTCAAGTCAAATTTAATGGTTGCAAGTATATTTTCTTTAGAGGTCACAGATTTTGTGAAATTTCAAAAATATGAATTTTTTAACACTTAAACCCCCATAGCTTCTGAACCTGAATTTTTACAGACATGCGGGTGGTGTCATTTTGTTTGTCATCTTAAGCACTAAAAACCATGAAATTTTTATCAAAATCGTTAGAGCCGTTTTTGAGAAATTTGGATTTTTGTCATTTTTTATGGGTTTTTATGGTGTAAATACCCTTAAAAATCAAAAATTCAAAAAAATGAAAAATACGCCTGGAGATACCACCGCTTTATACCTACATGCCAAATTTCATGAAAATCGGTCCACTGGTGTCGTCTCTAGCTTTGTTTACATCCACACACACACACACACATACATCCACACACACAGACAGACAGACACCACGCCAAAAACCATTTTTTTGGATTCAGGGAGCACTAAAACGAATATATCCACTACCAACTCAAATTCGAAAATTTTGACGAAAACAATACTTTCTCCATATACATTGTATAGGGGGGAGAAAGTAAAATGGATTTTTGGCAGTATTACAGGGGTTTCTTGTTAACATTTCACCAAATTTACGAGTTTCATTGGAAGAGTACGGTAATTTAGGTACATTCAAAATAACTTTCCTGGTCTGGTACGATAATGTGGCTTTTAAAACCTGGGAACACTGACGTGTCCATGAACCCTCCGAGGATAGCGTTGGGTTTACAACGATAAGGTTCGGTTAGATATCGAACTTATCTACCGAATGACAGACATCAACTTTTTAGTTTCGGCTCGGCTGTCTGCTTCCTGTCGTCGTCATCCCTCTGTTTTCGTTTTAATTCCAAACTCCAATGCCTGTCGTTTTTAACTAGTCATTATTGTGAATCGGTGGTGCTAATAAATACGTCATATCTGTACCACAGATTCTTCTTTTGGGACTCTTCCAAGTTTACAAATAAATAAATGACTGTATGACATGACTGTCCAACAATTACGCAATTAAATGTATTAGATTATTAAAATGCAGTGGCCAGGGTACTATTTTCTATACATTGTACTGTAATGTCAATGAAGACTTAGACGATGAGTAATATTTTACTTTGACTACTGACAAATTTGCCCATGTTAAAAATTGTTAATGTTGATTTCTTTAACAGAACCGTACGCTGATAACAGTTATGATGACTATAATAAATTACAGAGGAATTAAAAATCTTCCAGTACCGTACGCAATCGTCGGATAGATTAACCAAACTTTCCTAATTCAAAAATAACTTAGGCCCTAATCCTACATTCCTATAAATTGAGCTGTCTTTGGGATATTGGGATAACACTTTACTCTAAAAACGTTTCTCAGGGCCTATAGATATTGCAAGCAAACAAACTGGCAAAGAAATATTTACATTTATTTGTAAGCATCCGAGCAGAGAGCCTATTTCATGATTTCAACACTCTCTGGCTATTAGAAAAAGTTTATCCTCAATTGTTATACTGAACAGCCATCACTAAGCCTGCAGGCCATGCTTGACCTAAATTTTATCCTTATATAATTTGGAAAGTTGGGCCGGGCGTTTTTATGTTGAGACGACAATGTTTAAAGAGCCCATCGATTTACGATATTCGATAGTAGTTCGTACTACGACGATCGATATTTTAACCGAATGCCTTCCTTATCGTTGTGAACTCAACGCTATTCTTCCTCCAACCCTTCGCAGTGTGCGCATGCGCTACCTACCGCTTACAGACAAGTGATCGGGTATTTCGCGCGCTAATGACGGCGAAATGTCCTACGTCCTACAGCAAACGGAGAAAACATCGATTACCGATTGAAGGAAAACGTCGATATTCAAAAAATGGACGAGTCCATCGTTTATTTAGTACAAGGGGTAGGAGCATGGTGGAGTGTAATGTCCTCAGACGTGTATCAGCAGTAGGCCTATATTTAAAATTACAATCGTAATTTATTTGCTTCCAAAATCACTCGTATTCTATTTCCCCGCGTTCATACTGTGCATACGAAGTTCACGAAGTTCTTAGCATGCGCAGTGACCAATGACAGTGTTTCATTGATAGGGACTGCGGACGCCGAATCCGAATAGGGCTGCCGTCAGTCCATCACTACTTTGTCATGAGCTCTTGCGCTGTGTGTGAAGGCCTGCACTCGGCTGACTTGATATCCGTAGTGGCGGTGTCGAAATAACAAATAAATGTTTAAGCTATGATATTTCTTTGTTGCTTCTATTTTAAAGTTACCCGTGACATCAAATTCTCTCTATTTTGGAATCCAGTCTTATATACTCTAAATGAATCTGTTTGTACGAGCAACAATTTCTTTAGTGCAAGGGTTTTGGAATTTCATTTTTAGATGGAGTTTTTGGCCACGAGGAATCGATTTGTACTGGTTTCAAGACTGGGAAAAATCTGGTTCCTGTCCAAACCGTTTTCCCTGTCATCATAATCCGTTTGAAGTGTCCATGTCATCGTTATGGACACATTTAACCAAAACTGCAAAATAAAATAAATAACCAAAAATAAAATAAAACCTATTTTATCAGAGCACAGCTTAATTAATTCATTCGTCAATACATTGGGGTGCATTTTCTAAATCATAATAATTCATACTCACACTATTTTAATGGATGTATTAAATAGGCCTAGTGGTACAACAAAAATTATTTAAAAGTTGTGAAGAAAAATGATTCGTCCAAACTCAAACTTGACTTACCAAGTTCACACAGAACGGACGTGTGGCGGAGTCGCGGCACGGTCATATTCCTTTCCCTGTCGCTCCCATCATCCAATGCACACACGATCGATGTGGCGCGGGAGGGCGGCCGCCCGCGATCGTCTGTGAATTGTGCGATAAGTTTCATGGGAGCGACAGCGAAAGGACATATGTCCGTGCCACGACTCCGCCACTCGTCCGTTCTGTGTGAATTGGCCCTTAGAAATGACAAGTATAGGCCTTGAATTTTGACTATTTTGACCGGGAATACCGGGAAAGATGCGTGAATTTTTTGGAAACCATTTGCTGGCAACCCTGATTTTGCTAAATAGATTTAGTTTTTAATCTAACATGTTTTGATATTTACATTTTTTTTATACTTTTTGAAAATTGTTGTCTATAAACATTTAAGGCATCCATGATATTGGTAATATTTGAAACGGTATTATTGCTTCCAATATTAATATCTCATATTAATATTGTTCCAATTCAATATTGGGAGACAATTTATTGTCTTTGCAGATCCTGATAAAGAAAATACAGTACACCTCGGATTATCCGGATTAATGTGGCGGAACACCGATCCGGATAACGAAAAATCCAGATAATCCGAGGTCATTACAATATTGTATAATTAGCGATCACGTACCTTACTTAGCCCCTGCTAAATTGATGCTGCAAACGGTGTATCAAGATTGTACAACATGTTATTCTTTCAAGCTTGTTCCGCATAAGTAACATTTTTCTAACTGCGCTCGATTCTTCCTGTCACCGTACTTGTCCCAACACCCTCTTCCTTAGCTAATTGTTTATTTGATTCTTCTGCGTCGTCTTTTGACAGCATTTAGTTTCTGTTCTAAAGTTAAAACCATTTTTTTCCTTTTACAACCACCCATTTTGGAATTCAATATCAGTTCACATGTAAACACTTAAAGTGAGAGCAATAAACTAGCTCGCAGAATTGCCGTAGGCTAAGCTTATGTTGATTACTGCTAGTGCCCCAAGTAGAAAACCGAAAGACTACGTTCACCAAAATGCTATAGTGTACTGTTTTGGAGATGCGTCTCCTTTAATTATTGTGATTCCAAATGCATACAGTAATGTATTGCATTTGCAGTTTACTTGTATAAGGTGCATTTCAGACGCTAAAATCACTTTTTGCTGTGGTTTAAATTTTTTAATGTCTCGGATGGACCAGTCCGGATAATCCGGAATCCAGATAATGTGGGGTCCGGATAATCCGAGGTTTACTGTATTACATTTTTTAGGAAATGGCTTTTACATTTATTATTGTATTATGATGAATCCAATTCACCTCAATTGATTAGATATTTTGCTTCCCTCCACAAATTAATATGATAACATTAATGTTTTATTAAGAAGTGATGAAAATTAACAATTGAAAGTAATCAGTTCCAGTTTGCCATATTCAGACCTTTTTTTTGTAAGGGGATGTGGATGTTTTTTGTGCTGTTTATTGAATGGAATGAATGAATGAATGATGAATGGCAAATTCATATTAAATGTGAAAATTTAAAAAAATGTTCCTTAAGCCAACACCACCATACACCTCATAATCTTGATTCTTGCAAAATAATCCAATACAATAAAAATTTGTATATTCTATTTTTTGCTTGTAGTGCTTAATAAAAAGTTTATTTATTGATAGGGGTGTGCGAATAGTGATTTTTTGGTTCGAATCGAATCGAATCGAATAGTTTATAACTATTCCGAATATCGAATATTTTCGAAACGAATATTTATGTCAATGGTTATTGGTTCAAATGAGATCAAATTTTAAATCGCAGCATGTAAGTATAGATACCCTTTCGCAGCAAACCTGTATACTCAGCAAATTACCAAGCATTTTTTAGCAACTATTCAATAATTAATATAATGTTATCAAATCTAAAGTGTTATTTCATTGTGTTTTCTTTACTCTTGTCCTTACTTTCTCCCTCCCCTCCCTGTATTTATCTTATTTAATTATTAATAGCATTATAACAAGTCAAAACAATATAGGTCAAATATCAATTACTAAGGTACACAAAGGTACAACTAATCAATTGTTAAGAATTTAGAAATTTATTGATTCCCCTTAAGCATAGGTAATATTCATTTGAATAAGCATAATTAGGCCTATAGTAGCAATTTCAGGATTTGGCTACTTAATAATTCCTTTTCTACTGCAACCTTAATTTGTTCACTTTTCGGCCTCTGCATCCCTTTGTTCCTTTTCTTTTTAATGAATCAATTGTTCCTTTTCCTTTTAATGAACCAATAAAATTATTTGATCAGGGACTAGTATTAAGGGATTAGACCAAAGAATTACATATAAAACTTGGTTCACCAACTACTTCATATTTGAAGAAAGCCTTACAATTTTATTTGTACATTAATGCCTGAGAACAAAGATTTTGATTCCCCTAAAGTAATACTATAAAATAATAATAAGTCAGACCAGTAAACTTAACCTAAATTTTAAGATAATTTACAATTGCCATTTACTTACAACAAAGTTTATTTGTTTTACATTATAAACAGCAAGCAAACTCATTAATTATTATCATAGGCTTAAGTTGTCTAACCAGCATTGTACCGTTATCTAAAAATGACCATTTAAATCACGAATCAAAATAAACATGCTCCGCCTGATTCGTCAGATTTCAACAAAATAAAACCAATTTTTGATCATTCAACGTTTGTATTTCTACGTAATTGCTTATTTGAAAAATAAAGAAATCTGAGTGATTGAAACAAACTCGCGATAGACGATCTCGAGTTATTAACAACAACTAAACTTCAAAAGCAAAAGCAGACAAGTTTAGAACGACGACGAAATTCGAAAACGAAAAGACAAATAATAAACAGGTCCGCCAACTCTTTGCCAGCCCAAAATTATTGTACTTCATCGTATCAAAGTTGGAAGCGATGGTGATCCCTGATTCCGTTTAAGATATTTACGGCCTGAAAAAGTCGTACGAAACACCAACACGACTATTTATTTATGGGGTATTTACGGGATATTTCGTTTTGGCAACTGAATACGACTCTGGACACTGTCGGTAATCGGTGAACTCTGATTGGTCTTGATTGCAATTCTCTCTTTTACCAACTCAACAACTCAACTGATGTTTCGTCGGTATCGGATACTGGTCGAGACAGAACTGATGAAGGATGGACTATTATTTGTTATATGATTTAATGCTGTGATACGAGAATTTATCTTACGAAAAAATTCGTTGTCGGGTCGGGTATTATGCAGTATATTAACTAAGTACTGCACGACTGATCAACACGGCAGAGGGGATTTGGTGGCAGAACTGCGATGTCAGTTTTATTTTACAGCAGCTATTCATCTGTCGTCTGTCCACGTGAGGACGCAACTGTTTCTGATGTAAAAAATGGATTCGTAGTTGTTTGCAACTAAAAAAAGTATTTTTATTTTGAAAATGGGAACGTTTTCACCTACTTTTGATTTTATGCCAGTCCTTTAAATATTCGATTCGGTCATATCGAACTTCTTTGCAATCTCGAATCGAATCGAATATCACGATATTCGATTCGAAAAAATTCGAAGTTCGAATATTCGCACACCCCTAGTTATTGATCTATATGACTAAAAAAGGTATGATTTCCATCCAACTAATTAACTATCCGGTTACAATCTTGCAAGTATTTCAACCATTGCAAACTAAGGACTCCATAAAAATTCTGAAGTACACAGTTTAGTGTACTTATACCTATACTTATTGTTTTTGTTTCTTTTTTCCCTTTTTTTAAATATAGCTGCAAATTTATTGTTTTCTTAGCTGTTCTAATGTTTCTTTCTAAAATTAATCGTTAATTGCACCACAAAGAAATTATGCGATATTGCAATGTATTGATGTCTGGTATATATAATAATCTTTTTAGATTTTTAACGAATATACTAGGCATGACTTGCATGTCCAATATCGCAGATAATTCCTCTCGATGTCCTTCTGTTAATTCCTTCATAATATTTAGTGCACTATAGAATCGTCATCTATATAATATCTTTTTTAAACCACTGATATTTAAGGGTCTGCGGATCCCCCAATTTTTCGGGTTGGGTCGGGTCAGAAGCTGGTCTGAGAAATAGGGTTGAGCCAAACAATATCTCGGCCTAAGATCGGGTCGGGCCACGCCTGTTAAGTTACTCCCGCCATTGACCCGGCGATTGAATTTCCGTGCAATTTATGTGTGTGCTAACGAATTTTACAGCCGATCGCGAGTTACGCTAAGCTACATCTGCCGTTTATTGGCAATCGACAGATTCTCTATCGCGGCCGCTTGCTTGTTTTACAAATAAGCAGCATTAGCTGTTCATTTGTGGTCAGCAAATACGCGCGACTGTTTTTTATGGCTGATCGCTAGTTTTGCAAAGTTGCATTTAGTTTATTTACGATCGGCAAATACACATGATCATTTTTCGCAACCGACTGTGGCTTTTGCAAGGTTACATTTGCTGAAAAGCTACATCTTTCCATTTATCTGCAACCGACAGAAACACGCTACCGTTTTTCGCAGCCGTCCACGAGTTTTTCATAACAATAACCTCAACAATATTTCATTAACTCATAGAAGAATGGATTTCGACAGTTGTCTAGAAAAACCATCTCTCAGAATTCGGGAATTGAAAACTTACACCTATATTTAGCTCTGACCTTGCACTCTACGACTTCAAATTTGTATTCATTGTTTATTTTGTTTATTGGCGCTATGTTCATCGTAATAAAGTGTGGCTTTGTAATGTTTATAATCATTGTTATGACTTTCATAGTTTTTTGGTTGAATTTGTTCACCTAATAGTTTTTCATTTTAATTTCTTGTAGTAGGTTAAAATTGAATTATAATTTAATTTTAACCTACCAAAAATGATTAGGCCTCGATAGATAGTTATAATTTTTGTCTATTAATTTTTTATTTAATTTCTTGATCCAGCTATGGTTGTAGTTAATTCATGCGAAAGTAATTATTTAAATATTTTTGGCCCAACCCGATTTTGGCCAGAAACCCGAAAGCCAAAATTAAGCCAAAATTGAAGGCCAGACCCGACCCGACCCGAACTTAAAAAGTCTGGCCTGCAGACCCCTACTTATATTATTTGATATTGTTTTTTTTATTGTAATGTCAGTGGTAGTTTATTACGCTTCAATCAAAATGGTTCAAAACCAGGTTTTGTCATGTCCTTTTGCCTAATAGCAATCAAAACTCAATGAGAAATAAGTTTATCATAACTGGTCTGGACTCAGTGTGGCAAAAACTGGTCTGGACTCAGTCTTAGACCAGCGACGTCATTCAGATGATTAAGTGAGCTATATCCACTTGACTACACAGTTGTTGTACCTACAATTTTTTCTTATAATATTTAACCTTTCTTTAGAATGATATTAATGACTAATAATTATTTCTTATTATTAAACAAAACCTTTCGTCAAGTTTCACCACGGATTTTTGCAAAGTATGTGAACTCAGTAAGGTACTGCCCGATTTTTTTTATTAGCCATCTAGAGCCTGGTTCATAGTTGCAGAAAAAAATTAAAATAGTCTAATTATTTAATTTACTCTAGCAATAAACCAAATAGCATAAATTTGACTAACAACTAACTTCTCCCATCAGTCAGCTAATATGCTCGATTGACTTTGCTTTTGCCCTTTTAAAGTTTAGTTTTCAATTATTGGACGGTAGGTGGAACAGTGACAGTTTTGTTTACTTGCAGCGTTCACCTTGGGTTTCTGCCAACGAGCTGGGAAATAAGAGGCCCCGCAAGTGACCCGTTCAGTTTAAAACTTTCATACCCTCCAGGAGCGAGGTGAGGAACATGGTGTTGTAAGGCTCGAGGAACATTAAATATCCCGCTGATTTGAAAAGGAGTGAACGCGAATATAACGAGAGGTGATTAGGAATATACATGAATCTTTACACATTCAGCTTAGGTGTATGGTGATGAGAAGTAACTGATTCAACAGTTTTGGTCAGCCCCTTACGATTATATCTGTGACATATCATTGCAAGCCTAGACAACATTTTAAAATATGTTCACTCCCCTTTGTGTTCCCCTCCTGGTAATGGTGCCTCTTGATCAGCTGCTGATCATGATGCATTTTGAATGTCGGTGACCATATCAGCATAAATTTGTAATAAAGTAGTTTTAAGTTCAAGCTAGCATTGATATGATGCCGTATATTGTGAGGATGAAAAGTCCCTACCCACATCTGCAAATTATTAGGAGTGCTTCAAAAGTTTAGTCAGTGGTGTTAGTTGGGAAGTAATATGGGTGGAGGGGGGCAGGAGCACAAGCGGTGAAGAGAGTAAGGGAGAAGTACCTGAGCCACTGCTGGGTGAGTAATAAACTACAAGTGTGAAGTATTAAATTAAGACTTATATATGGTTCACGCTGCCAAATACTTTGAGGATCCAAAACTTCTGAAAGAGGCAGTTCACACTATATTTGCAACTGTCTCACCAAAGTTTTAAAGAGGATGAATCAAACTATGCCTTGAGAATGATGGGATTCCCACAGATGATTTCATTTCATTTCAAACATCTTTATTCATAAAGACCAAGTGTATCAGAATGGAGTCACACATGATACACAAAATATATAGTTAACTCCCGATTATCCGCAGAATTGGGTGGTGCGACTACCGCGGATAACAAAAATCGCGGATAATCCGCAAGTGTTGAAATTGGGAGAGAATAAAAGAGAAAAACATTAAAAATAAATTTATTTAATACAGTCAGGGGCGAACCCAGATTTAATTTCGGCTTTTCAATTTTTCTCTAATAATTCGGATTTAAAAAAAAAATCCTATAACGTCGCGGTAGGCGAGTATCGTGTCACAATAGACGAATATGGACGTCGCGGTAAACAAATATCGTCTTCGTGGTAGATAAATATCATTGTCGCGGTAGACACGTGTTGTCACGTTGCAGTAGACGGAAATCGTTGTCGTGGTAGAAGAATATCGTTGTCACGGTAGACGAGTATCGTCACCGCGGTAGAAAAAATATCGGCGTCGGGTTATACAAATATGGACGTTGCGGTTTGCAAAGTTCTTCAATGCGCTAGACGACTATTGTCGTTGTGGTAGACGAATGTCATTGTCGCAATAGATAAATATTGTTGTCACATCGCAGTTGACAAAAATCGTCGTCGTTTCGCGGTAGACGAGAATCATTTTTGCGTCGCCGTAGACAAACATTGCTTTCGCGTCGCGGTAAACGAAAATCGCTTTGCGTTACGGTAGACGGAGAAAGCCTGCACGCGTTTTGTATGCAAAAAAAACTTGTCAGTTCATTCCAATTTTTTTATAAACACGTTTTCTCGCTTTTTGTAGAATAATTTTTGCTCGCGGATAATCGGGGAGTTTACTGTATACAGATTTCACACCAAGCAAATAAAAATACCTGATCCATAACTAATAAAATAACATTTTCTTTTAATAGTTAATTTTCAAAAACACATAAAAATCCTAAACATTTCTTTAAAAAATTAATGTTAGTAAAAATTCTTTGCTATCAAAATATTCTTCCCAAGAGTTGATAGCTTTTTTCAACTATAAATTTCTTAAGTCATTTTTTGAAAATATTCCCACTTCTATGTCTTTTATTACCAATGGTAAATAGTTAAAATATTTTATCCCAGTAAATATAGTTTTTAGCGAATTTCCCCTATAGGGAAGAAGCTATTACCGTAGGTCTCATGGTAAGACCTAAGCTCGGGACCATTATAACTTTTCGTTTTGGGGCCCCCAGAAGCAAAAAACACTATTCGTTCGAATTTTTATATATATATATATCTATATATATATATAGATATCTATATATATATATATCTATATATATATAGATATCTATATATATATATATATATATATATATATATATATATATATATCTATATATAAATATTTAAAATTAACATGAGTACCCTTTTGTTTTAAAAATAATTTTATTTCACTGACGCGTTTCGACTATAATAGTCATTTTCAAAGTGCGACATGTTTTACATAACCTCTTATCAACTGTAAATAAATACAATATTTTATACTTAACAGTAGTCAGCTGTCCGTTATTCTTTTGTGGTGCAATTGGATTCTGTTTTAAATTCATGATTTTATCAAATATAGAGTTCTTGTTTTTTATTAGCATGGTATTTAAAATATTATTTTTATCTTTTTTATGGTTTTCATAAATATGATATTCTTCTTGGATGTTCATTTTGTTGCCTTTCTGTACTATGTCAAGAATAAACATGTTATTTTCGTAATTTTTGTATTTGTGGTCTGTTAGCGAATTTCCCCTATAGGGAAGAAGCTGTTACCGTAGTACTCATGGTAAGACCTAAGCCCAAGACCATGATAACTTTTTGTTTTGGGGCCCCCAGAAGCAAAAAACACTATTCGTTCATTTTCATAAATATATATATATATCTATGTGTCTTTAAGCACGATAACTCGCGTAAAAATGATCCAATCTTAATGAAATTTGGCATGGATGTGTAAAGTAGTAATTATTCGGACGAGTTCGTAATCCAGCCCAATCGGACAATCGGAAGGGGGGGTAAAGAGGGTAAAACCCCCCCAAAAATGGGTTTTTTGAGTTTTTTACATAAAAAAATAAAAATAATCCAATTTTTGTGGAGCTCAAAAAAACAAACAATTTAGTATTTTGAATCACTACTCTATGTCCATTAGTTACCGAGATATTGAAAGTGGTAAACACAGTTCGTTGTCCTAATGTTAACCTTATGGGAAATAAGTAAAATTCTTTATCTCGCTTATTTCTCAACATATCCTGATAATACTTGGTAAATGGGGGTCTCCTAGTTCAGACCTACTAAATATTGAATTAAAACCACCCAGTTTTAATATACCCGTAGCAGCAAACCTGCATACTCATTCCCCATGTTATTCTTATGGAGCTTACAAAAACATGTCAAATCTCACTATGTTGGATTGAAATATGTTGTTTTGCACTGGAAATTCGCTGAGTATGCAGGTTTGCTGCAACGGGGGGTATTTTTAATATGTGGTCGGCAAAAGTAGATTTTTGTGTAGTTTTATTGTTTGATTTTATTGCCTGTATGTGTTCATTATATCGTTGTTTGAAACTTCTGCCAGTCTGGCCTATATAATATTTTGGACAATCACTACACTTTATTTTATAAATGCCACATTTTTCGTATTTGTTTGAACTGTTGTTTGTTTTTGACAATTTATTGATTCAGAACAAGAAACAACGCCTTTGAGTTAATCAATAAATTGTCAAAAACAAACAACAGTTCAAACAAATACGAAAAATGTGGCATTTATAAAATAAAGTGTAGTGATTGTCCAAAATATTATATAGGCCAGACTGGCAGAAGTTTCAAACAACGATATAATGAACACATACAGGCAATAAAATCAAACAATAAAACTACACAAAAATCTACTTTTGCCGACCACATATTAAAAACAGACCACAAATACAAAAATTACGAAAATAACATGTTTATTCTTGACATAGTACAGAAAGGCAACAAAATGAACATCCAAGAAGAATATCATATTTATGAAAACCATAAAAAAGATAAAAATAATATTTTAAATACCATGCTAATAGAAAACAAGAACTCTATATTTGATAAAATCATGAATTTAAAACAGAATCCAATTGCACCACAAAAGAATAACGGACAGCTGACTACTGTTTAAGTATAAAATATTGTATTTATTTACAGTTGATAAGAGGTTATGTAAAACATGTCGCACTTTGAAAATGACTATTATAGTCAAAACGCGTCAGTGAAATAAAATTATTTTTAAAACAAAAGGGTACTCATGTTAATTTTAAATATTTATTTAATAGTAGCCCTTATAAGTGATCTTTATTTAACAATATCTATATATATATATATCTATGTGTCTGTTAGCACGATAGCGGCCGCAAAAATGGTCCGATCTTTATAAAATTTGGTACGGACATGTAAAGTGGTAATCAATTGGACGAGTTCGTGAACCAGCCCGATCGGACCACCGGAAGGAGGGGTAAAGGGGGATAAACCCCCCCAAAAATGGGTTTTTTGAGTTTTTTACATAGAAAAATAAAATTTATCGAATTTTTGTGGGCTCCATTGAATTCAGCTCAAAAAAACAAACAATTTAGTATTTTGAAACACTGCTCTATGTCCATTGGTTACCAAGATATTGAAAGTGGTAAACACAGTACGTTGTCCCAATGTTAACCTTATGGGAAATAAGTAAAATTCTATATCTCGCTTATTTCTCAACATTTCTCAATATAACTTGGTAAATAGCTTCTTCTAGTTCAGATCTACTAAATATTGAATTAAAACCACCCAGTTTTAATATACCTGTAGCAGCACACTTGCATACTCATTTCCCATGTTATTCTTATGGAGCTTACAAAAACATGTCAAATCTCGCTATGTTGGATTGAAATATGTTGTTTTTCATTTGAAATTCGCTGAGTATGCAGGCCTGCTGCAACGGGGGTATTTAGTGTATATTTCCAATCGGTGATTATCATAAGCCAGCTGGTTGTTATTTCTAGCCTTTTAGTTGTGGTGTGTTCCTAAAATGGGTATTTGATCCAAATTATTTGTTACATAAAGTATAAGTTGATAAATGAAGGGGTCCCCCGTAAAACGTTCTAAACGGCAAAATCCTAGTTCCGAGTAATCTAGTGTTGAAAGTTGAATTCTAAAATTTACGGTTTTTTAAGGTTGGAACTTATAATTGTGTATAACTTTTTAACACCCTATTTATAACATCATAATGTAGCCGTATATTGAATTTTTACTTGCCATTAAGCATTTTAAAACATTTTACGTGGTTTTTTAGGGGTTATAACGTTCTAAATGAGTGGCGCTTGAAACGTTTTCTGACGGACTGCTCTTCTACTTTGGAAGAAAACATCAGGGAGTGTAGGAATACCAACAGAAACAAAAGTAAAACTGAATATAAAACAATTTAATTGATGTAAAAGTACAATAACATAATGATAACACTGAAACGTGATAAGTCATTTTGCTAAAAGTTATCCACATGTGTTGCTTAAAACGTTTTTCTACCTACTTCTTTTGGGGGCAATTTCCAGGCCTTGGTTTCTTAGTTTTAGAAATATAGGGTAATCCAACTTTTCTATTTTAATTTCTGGTCTAATCTTTCCACTTTCTAATATTTACATCCCGTCTTTTATTTTTATTTACGCGATTTTGGTCCTTGGGTGACAGCGCAACGATCGGCGGGGATTCCATCTTTCGTCGAATAGAACGTTATTCCCCAAAAAGTCCGTGCAGTCCCGCGAAGCACGCAAACTTTGACAGACGAAATCAGGGCTACCAACTCAAATATCTTCAAAACAAAATATACCACGGTGTAGCTCATGTCCTAGAGAACCTTTTTCACTGAATATCTCAGATTTTTAAATTTTGTCATTTAGAACGTTATACGGGGGACCCCTTCAAATATACAAAGCTTGAACAGCCATAAACCCCAAAGATCGAGAATGTTTTTTACAGAGTCTAAATAGCCCAGTTTTAAACTTATCGCCATAGCTTTCTTTTGAAGGATAAGAATTTGATTAAATTTATTTGCTGATTTTGCTCCATAAAGATATACCCCAAAATACCCCCGTTGTGGCAGACCTGCATACTCAGCGAATTTTAAATACAAAACAACATTTCAATCCAACATAGCGAGATTTTATATGTTTTTGTAAGCTCCATAAGAATAAAATGGGGAATGAGTTTGCAGGTTTGCTGCTACGGGTATATTAAAACTGGTTGGGTTTAATTCAATATTTAGTAGATCTGACCTAGAAGAAGCCATTTACCAAGTTTTATCCAGATATGTTGAGAAATAAGCGAGATATAGAATTTTACTTATTTCCCATAAGGTTAACATTGGGACAACGTACTGTGTTTACCACTTTCAATATCTCGGTAACCAATGGACATAGAGCAGTGTTTCAAAATACTAAATTGTTTGTTTTTTTGAGCTGAATTAAATAGTGCAAACTAAAATTGGATTATTTTTATTTTTATATTTAAAAAGCTCAAAAAACCCATATTTGGGGGGTTTACCCCCCTTTACCCCCCCTTCCGCTAGTCCGATCGGGCTGGTTTTCGAACTCGTCCGAATAATTACTACTTTACATGTCCATGCCAAATTTCATTAGGATTGGATCATTTTTATGCGAGTTATCGTGCTTAAAGACACACACACATATATATATAAAATTTATGAAAATGAATGAATGGTGTTTTTGGCATCTGGGGAGCTCAAAAAGAAAAGTTATGATGGTCTCGGGCTTATGTCTTACCATGAGACCTACGGTAACAGCTTCTTCCCTATAGGGGAAATTCGCTAACAATAAGCAATTTTTCAAAAGCAAAAAAAATTGCATAGCACTCTCGGCCTTGGAACTATGGCCTCGAAACGTTGCAGGTTCAAGACTCAAGCTTGTCGGTTGTCGCATACTTTTAGCATTACTGTTCACTCTTGTACTGAACCGGATTACTCCTTGTCTTTGCTTGATGACGTTCAAGCACAGATCAATAGTCTATGTGGGCGAGGCAAAGGCAAGGTAAAAATACCCTCGTTGCAGCAGACCTGCATACTCAGCGAATTTCAAGTTCAAAACAACATATTTCGATCCAACATAGCGAGATTTGATATGTTTTTGTAAGCTCCATAAGAATAACGTGGGGAATGAGTATGGAGGTTTGCTGCTACAGGTATATTAAAACTGGGTGGTTTTAATTCAATATTTAGTAGATCTGAACTAGAAGAAGCCATTTACCAAGTTTTATCAAGATATGTTGAGAAATAAGCGAGATATAGAATTTTACTTATTTCCCATAAGGTTAACATTGGGACAACGTACTGTGTTTACCACTTTCAATATCTCGGTAACCAATGGACATAGAGCAGTGTTTCAAAATACTAAATTGTTTGTTTTTTTGAGCTGAATTCAATGGTGCCAATAAAAATTTGAAAAAATTAATTTTTCTATGTAAAAATCTCAAAAAACCCATTTTTGGGGGGTTTACCCCCTTTACCCCCCCCTTCCGGTGGTCCGATCGGGCTGGTTTACGAACTCGTCCGAATAATTACTACTTTACACGTCTATGCCAAATTTCATTCCGATTGGACCATTTTTGCGCAAGTTATCGTGCTTAAAGACACACATCATATATTTAATTTCGTAAGGCGATTCTTTGCGTCAAAATTGTGGGCGTCTGGCAAGTCGTAGAAAGATGGGAGAGGGCTCAAATTAAAGGTCTCTATTCCGTGATGGAGGGAAAAATAATGAAATTGTTTGAAATTCATCAGAAAACGAGGAATAACGTAAATTATCTGCCATTTAAAAAGCATTGTGATCTAAAAACGTCTTCTTTGTTTACATAAAACATGTGATGCTGATACTTGATTGAAAACCATGTGGTTGGCTAGATATCAATATAGGCTTAAGGTGGATTCAGTTTTCTACGAAGGTATTTTGTACTATAATCAATAAGGATTGTTTGTATTTTCCCTCATTAGGGACTTTTAGCCCCTTCAAGCCACTAGTATATATATATATATATATATATATATATATATATATATATATATATATATGTATATTTATGAAAGTGAACAAATGGTGTTTTTGGCATCTGAGGACCTCAAAAAGAAAAGTTATGATGGTTTTAGGCTTAGGTCTTACCATGAGACCTACGGTAACAGCTTCTTCCCTATAGGGGAAATTCGCTAAAAGACTGCTACCCTGAAAAAAAGTTGTTAAACTAGTTAATTTTATCATTTGTCTGGGAACATATCATCCAATAGACCTTTAAAAGAACATTATTGACGTGTTCATTCCAATTTAATTGTTTGTCTATTGTTAGCCCTAGAAATTTTATAGAATCCATATCTTCCAATTAATTTTCATCCAAAAAAATGTTTTATCTTGAATAATACAGGTTTTAGAGGTTAAAAAATGTAATGGACTTAGTTATTAGAGGATTTGGAAGTAAATTAATGTTCTGTAAGAATTGTGAAGTTTTAGACAAGTTAATGAATGAAGTTATTTAGAAATTGGAACAAGAAGGATAAATAATGTTATTTTCATACTTAATTGATTTATCACTCGCTTCAGGAGATAGTGGGTATATCACTGTAGTAGGGATTTTCGCTCATACCCTCTTCACCTCTCATACACAACTTTACCACCTTTACCACTCTCATATACAACTTTTGATGCACTGGTAAACTTGAGTGAACTGGGTTTTTTCACCCACTCGGTAGTAACTGTTGTTATTTTATGTATGTCAGCCATGTTCTTATTTTGATGCTTTTTAAATCTAATATGTGTTTATCATAATTATTATACTTGGTAGTTTATTAACCTCTAGGGCTTTTGGTATTTCACTCCTATCTCATTCCCTCTCATCCCTAAAAAAAAAAGAAATAAGAAAATTACAAATTTATTTTAGGATACCTTTTTATTGCACTGAACCTTTTAAGGTTTGGTTAAGACCTTTACCAAAATTTCAGAGATGCCCATCAGTTTCTCCGCATTATTAGTTATTAAAAAGAAAACTGGCATCTAAAAAAAACTCATCGCGACGAGTATTTGCTTAATTTTTCAATTTTTTTTATTTTGTTTATTGCAGTTATTTGTTTACACCAAGTGTCTCCATTCTTTTACCAATTCAGTGCTTTGTGTTATGTTTTAAATTCATGAGTAATTCATCTATGCTATTATAAAGAAGAGGTGGTTTTATTATGTTTCAGATGCAAAAAGCATACCTTGCCGAAAAAATGGTTCCTTGTATCAATGCAAAACCGTTCATCTACTCTGAACTGCTCATGACTATTCCTGATCTGGTCAGCTACTTCTTTCCAACAGTTACTTTAAATGAATGCAGAAAAGTGCTACAGGAGGTGTTGCAGATCAATCTCTATAAAGGAAATGCGTAAGTAGTTAACAAAACATTCCAATTAAAAAATCATAATTGGGGTCACAAAATTAGGTGGGGGGCAAAAAATCCCCTCTTCATCCACTAAAATTAAGTAGAATAAAGTAAATTAAATTCTTTTTATGAACTGTCAAAACTGTTGAGATATTGACATTAAGAAAGCTTATACTGGGCAGTGTTGCCCTTAAAGTTTCTTGTAAATTAAAAATGTACACAAAAGCTTTTAAAGAGTTGCCTCAAAAATTTGTTTGTAAATTATTTATGCAGGTATGTTGATTAACACTGGTATAATTGAGCCCATGCAGCAAAATCATTATCAGTGTAAAAGTTAATATGTCTGCGTGTACCTGAAAATTCAGGTAACTTCGGGTAATTTCATGAATCCAAATGGTCGGGCGGGCGGGCGGGTGCAACACTTCTCGGGAGAATTAAAAGAACACCATACAGTACATTAGTATGCACATATACAGGCTCACAGCGGAACATGTGGACGCAGGGGTGCCATTAGGTAGAGGGCGGAGGTAAAGCTGCAGTGGAACCTATTTTAAATTTGCCGAAGTGTTTTAATGCTTGTTTCTGTGGCATCTTAGCACCCGTGGCTCCTTTTAAAATTGATCTAAATACTAAATGCTTGTTTTGGCGGCATTAAACGCACTACCTTTAAAAATAGTTCCAATTACCAAGTGTTTTCTGGGAATTGCCTTTTCAAACTGTTCTAAGTGTGGATTATCTTGGCCTCGTTTCTTGCACCTGGTGTTTCTTTTGAAATTTTTTAAAGTGCAATGTGTTCGATTTCATAGCATTTGCCATCACCTGTGGCAAATTTTAAATTAGTGCAAATTAGTTGAAGGAGTCCCCCGTAAAACGTTCTAAGCGACAAAAACCTAGTTTCGAGTAATCAAGCGTTGAAAGTTGAATTCTAAAATTTACGGTTTTTTCAAGGTTAGAACTTAAAATCAAGTATAGTTTTTAATACCCTATTTATAACATCATAATGTAGCCTTATATTCAATTTTTACTTGCCATTAATCATTTTAAAACATTTTACGAGTTTTATTTGGGGTTATAACGTTCTAAACGACTGGCGCATGAAACGTTCTCTGACGGATTGCTCTTCTGCTTTGGAAGAAAATATCATGGGAGTGTTAAGAATAAATGAACATAAACATAAATGAAAATAAAACTCAAAATAAATCAATTTTATTGATATAAAAGTATGAAAACGTAATTTTGTCACATAACGTGAGACGTCATTTTGCTAAAAATTATCAAAATGTGGTGCTTAAAACGTTATTCCACTCACTTCTACTGGGGGCAATTTTCCAGGCCTCGGCTATTTAGTTTTTGAAATAAGGGTAATCAAGCTTTTCTAAACTCATTTCTGGTCTTATCCTTCCACTTTCCAATATTTACTTCACGTCTTTTATTTTTATTTACGCGATTTTGGTCGCTGGGCGACAACGCAACAACCGGCGGATAGTCCATCTTTCGGCGAATAGAACGTTTTTCCCCAAAAATTCCGTGCAGTCCCGCGAAGCACGCAAACTTTGACAGACGAAATCAGGGCTACCAACTCAAAAATCTTCAAAACTAAACATACCACGGTGTAGCTCGTGTCCTAGAGAACCTTTTTCACTAAATATCTCCGATTTTGAAATTTTGTCGTTTAGAACGTTTTACGGGGGACCCCTTCAGTTTTTGTGGTGTGTTGTAACTAAAATTTGAAATTCATATGGTACTTACTATTTGTAACAAACTCCTCTCTATTTTGCTTCATACTAACATTTCTGCATTTTGAAAAAATAATGCAATTTGTATCTCATTTTTGGGTGGTGAACTCAATAATAAAAAAATTCACTGTATAGGCTCACAATATTACTTATCTTTTAACAGTCTGAAAAATAACAAACTTTAGTGTTTTTGGGTGAAACTCTTGAGCTAAATATTAGTGTAAACTTGTCAATAAAGCATTGCTTATTTTGTATATTGACCACTAATGGTCAGAACTGAACTAAGCGTATAGAGTGCTTATGAATAAACAAAGACTTCAAAAAACCAATTTTCCAAGCCCCCCAAAAAAACCTTTATTCGCACACAAACAGACGCAACAAGTGAAACCAACTTTTAAAAAAACAGGACAGTAGTTGACATATTCACTGAGCTGGTAGTGGGCATATGCTATTAACTTGCACCCCTTGTACAAATATTTCTACTGATGGAAATCAATTTGACTAAGTATGAATTAAGTTTGGTCAGATATAAGCAAGATTAGTTTTAACGAATATCTTCAGGTCAGATTTGTTGGTTGCGCAGGCAGCAAATGCAGGTGTTGAAGGAGAACAACAAGTGCGACTCTGTGGCGGACACGCTGCCGCTGATCCAGCTGCGGGACGTGGTGTCGTTCATGCCGCAGATGAAGTACATCATGGAGCGGACGGCGGGCGCGGGGGGCGAGTCGGCGGCCAAGCGGCAGCGCACCAGCTAGGAGTGGGAGGCGGCCAGCCAACCCGTCGGTCACTGGCCGCTCCCTCCGCACGGCGAGAACCACCCCACGCACTACTGGTGAACACCCCAGTCCTTGTACGGGGCTTTGGCAAAATTGTCAAACCTGAAATTTTAATTTGTATTTTGGTTACAGAAATTAACTGAATATTGTAGGAAAATTTTTTTTGAAATAATTGTATCTTTAGAATTGCTAAAAGAATTATTTTTCCACAGAGATGTGTCCCATATTTCTGAACTGTGACAAAACAAAAGTCTGACATGAATCATCTATTCGAGAAATTTAGTTAGCTAATAATAAATCATTGTTACCTTCATCTCCTTAAATAAAATTGCTTAACAAAACGATTTAGGCCTAAAAGTAAAAAAACAAATACTGTTATTTGTCAGATAAAACTTGATTTATCTGATCAATATCATAACTTAAGCAAAAATAACAAAGCACAATGTACAAGGATGTAGTGTGTTAACACAAGTTTTTAATGATAGGAGATGGCTTGGGTTGTTCAGAGTGTCTTCATCCAAGACCGTTAAATCTTTTGTAAAGTTGTAAATGGATATGGTCAAAGACTGTTTATATTAAACTTTTCTACAGGAACATCTTTAAACTATAAGTTATAGCTTTAGAGGTCATAACTGGTTTCCCACTAAAAATTTGTTATTTTATTGGTTTTTTTTTATTTTTATGTTAACTGAAATAAATTTCTTCATTGACGTTTAGTACCACATTTAAATAAGCTTAAGTGTGTGTACTTTTATGCTTTATAGAATTATTAATTTTTTGTTAATTTTTTATGTCTTACAATTTCAGTTTTAAAATTAAAGACAGACAAATTTTGTAAAATTTTTTCGCATTTCATTGTAAATTGTTTAGAATGAAAGTTAAGTTAGGCAATTTGGCAAAATATAAGTTCCTCCACTTTTTTCCCTATATTTATATATGAAATCAGGTCATGAAACAAGACCTCATTTTTGAATTCAGCTTTGAAACTATGTGTCCGATCTTTAACTTAGTTTAAGCTTTGTTAAAACCTAATTTAAAAAAAGTCAATTGTTGGATCTTTATCAGTTAGTTGTCTAACCTTTAACAATTGCTAGACCTTTATAAACCCATATGAACATACTCAAGCAGGAATTTTGTGTTTTCACTTTTATCTCGGTTTTCACTTTGGTCTTGAGGCTACCAAGCACAGAATTGTTTGGATACATATTTTATTACTATTTTGGATACTAAGACTTCAGTACTTAAGATTTCTTCATGAAATGAACAAAAACTGGTTCAACAAAATATTTTCATTGTTTAATTTGAAACACTTTTGGTAATTTTCTCTCCGTTTTGCAGTTATTGTCTTTAAGTTCTGTAATATTTTAAAATGAATTTGATTGCAATACAAGAAAACTTAATTAAAACTTATAAGTGAACTGATACAAAAAAAACTTCTTTCAGTTTTTTTACAACATGTACTTGGTTTTACAAGGCATATCATGATAGGTATAACCGTAAATTCAGCAAGCCAGCAGGGTTCCAATTAATGAACGCCAGGTTGACATAAATAAAAGTGAAAAAACGAGGATTTCTTTTTTTTTACAAAAAATTTTTATTAGTTTCAATACTAAAATAAAATTTAATATTATATTTCAGCCTATGGAAACTTTTAAGTAAAGTATAGTATTGAGTCAACATTGCCTTTAGGGATTTTTGTAGTTTTCATTCACATTTTCTTATGTGCTATTTTTACCATCAGGTTCACCAAATTGTCAAGAGCAGGATTTGTGGGACTTAATTATTAAACTCTCCAATGTTTGCCCTAAGTGGCATGAAGTACTTAACAAGTACTGGACATAGCAGCAGGATTGTGACCTGATAGACCAATGTGAGCTAGGAGAGTCATTATTAACCATCCACCCCTAGTGTTGCAACATCCGTATTAGTGACTGAAAGAGGAAACCCTTACTTCATGACCTATATTTTAATGGAGTCTCTAAGGATTCTTATTTTTTTGCTTGAAAACTACATTTACGGTAAATTTCAATGTTAACATGAGCTTTGAATTTTAGGGCTAAATCAGTCTCTCACCTTAAAACCAACCACAAGTTGGAACTACCATGGTTTTGTTCAAAGTGAATATTCAGTCGAAGTTTAAAATTTGTATATGCCCAATTAATAAGTAAGAAGGTAATCTTTTAGTCCAAGTTAGTTGCACAGCTATCAAAAAAGGACCACATTCATATTGTTTCTGGTTTTTTTTCTTCACTTTTGAGCATACATACCTGGACAAACTCTGGACAAAAGTCAGTGTCTGCTTCATTCCTTAATTATTTGATCATGGAATCGACACATTACTGAAGGAAGATCTAAGAAATGCACTATACATTTTAATACTGTAATGCACTTTAAAGTGGAGTACTGATAATCTGAAATGATTGGATCTGGTCTCATTTAGAGCAGAATTATTACTGAAGTAAAAATATTTATTGAAGAAAATGGGTAGTTAAATTAAACTACTCTATTCACTGTTTACCAACAAGGTAAATATGTAACAACATTAAATTTAATGCCCTTTGCATACTTTTCAAAGACTTTCGGGGAGTGACTTCCACTGTTTTCTTAGATTGAATAATACGAGTGATAAACTTTTGATAAGTTACTTCTGCCGCCATTGCTCTTTATACAAATCCGCTGGTGATGGTCGAACCCATAAATTTTCAATCTGAAAACAGTGAAAACCAAAACTTAGAAATTTTCAGTACCAAATCCAAATACGAATTCCAATATGATCCAATAAGAATTTTTGGTCAAAAGTTAATATAACTTAAAAAGTCAGTTTCTGCTAAACTTCATGTGATATATATAAGCTAATTTTGTTTGGCTGCTATTTTGGTTTTTGTCACTATTGACGAGGTTGTCTTGAACAACCAAACAGTCAGTAGATAACATTATCATCTCAACAATAAATGAGATGAGGCCATTGCCTGGTGGTCATTGCTGTAAGCAAATTTCTTCTTTGTTTAGCGGCTAAAATATAACGTCTTTGCTTTATGGCTAACGAATCGTCATTCTGCAACAAACACTTTCTTTCTTTCGCTACCAAAACATATTTATGCAACCAACTAATGTTGTCTTTGTTCCACAGCCGCCAAAAATCATCGTCATTTTGTGCAAATGAATATCTTGTTTGTTCCGTGGATGACATTTATTGTCTTTTATTATAAAGTTGACGAATATCGTCCTCTTGGGATATCGTTTTCGTGTCGCAGCCCAAGAATATCACCTTCCTTCCGCAACTCAGCAATATCTTCGTTCCCCAGCCGATGAACTGTTCTGCGGAGACAATTATCGCCATCATTCCCCGGCCAACGAATCTTGCCTTGGTTTAGCAGCCGATTAACCTTGTCATTGTGTTTTATCCATCTTGCAGTTTCGATATTCAATTATCAAATCTGGAAACCAAATCCATCCCGAATATTTAGCGGATTCAAGACTCGGATTTGACCTAGTAATAGTATTTTGGAACATTACAATTTTAAAAGCACATCATAAAACTAATGGTTGTTCACCTCTTTTGCCAAATCATTCCAACCGTTTATGTACAGAGTTACTCCTGCTGGTTTAGCGCACTCAAATTGAAGGCTGTTGATATCTTTCTCAAAGTTACACCCGTCTTTACTCACTATTGGTTAACATTTTCCGATCCATTAGCTTTTGGGATAAAGTGGACTTTTGGATTACCATATTTTGAATGATCAGGACTCCACTGTATTGATATTCATATTCATCTGGAATAAACTAAGGCTTCTGTATTAAACAAATAAATCATTTTGACTAAATTTAATTTGCCAAAAACATGACAAATGATTGAATGAAGTATTTAACCTCTTGAATCCCGAATAATTGAGGTAATGCTACTGTGCTCAACCCGGGTATTTTTACCATTTTGCATGCTTATTTTAAAAAATTGTAACGTATTGAAAAACTTAGTTAACATACATAAATATACTTTTTTTGTGATCAGAATAATCTACAGAATATTAAAATTACAAAAAAATGTAAAAACTATACCATCACTTATCGGCAAATCTGGTCTCGAGGTTATGTAAACATCATCCACTTTTGGGCGAGCCATAAATGTCCGTCACCACACTGAATACTAATTATCTTCATCACAATCGTCGTTATAATTAACCACAGATATATCACTTAACCTATCATTGTCTAAATATTAATTAATTTCTAAGAGGATGCGACATTCTGGCACGGTAATCCATTGTTTACAGGCAAACTACGCCATTGCAACATGCACGTAGCATAAACAAAACATCATCTGTTTTCTAAACACCGTTGCAGTGATGCTCGGAAATCTAGAGCAAAACAAAATATACCACGAGAATCGGCGTTTCTTCCCGATTAGAATGGTACCAGACAAGGCATATTATTCTTCATCCAGCTGTCGTAGTTAGCGCGGCAAATTCAAACTGCACACGGCCGCACATACGCGGCCCGTGGGCTACCGGCGGGCTACCACGCGGACGCATATATGCGCCCGTGGGATTCAAGAGGTTAATTAAATTGACAGTATAAAAAATGTATCCTTAAATTTTTTATTTATTAGATACAAATAATTTTGACCTCCAGTGCAGTAATTGAAATTACACCAAGACTGACTTTACTTGCCGTTCCTTTCATGTATCTTTTGCATCTCCTTGTGAGGCTTATTTACATTCAAGTATTGAGTTATTACACAAGTTAATAGTAATAAAAGTAATAATGCTTTATTTTCATTTACCACAAGGACAAATCATGTTGAAACATGAAAGAATTCCTTGATCTTAATAATTTAACATCCATAAGCAATAAACAATTCATTAACCTACAAAAGTGTTACATACTGGGTGTTATTTCCAGGTGTTTTTAGCGGGGTGCAATTAATTTGCTTACATTTTGACATGATAAAAATAAATTGAACAAAGAATAATATATTTAAGTCTTAACACAAATAAAATCATTCAAGATTAATAATTAAATCCTGTGCTTTTTTTGCATAAAAGACTTTATATAGAATTATAATTGACTCAGATATTTTTATTTAGAACAAGGGAAAAGACATCCCTCGAAGTATGTATCCAGTTGATGAAAATTTAATAAAATTAATTTGACGGTAAGCTACTTAAACGTCTTCTCAGTTTTATCTGACTTAAGTTTAGGTTTCCTTATGTGATTTGACGGCTTTAGATTACAATGCATAGATGTAATTTATGATATAGTTTGTTTGAACTTTGAAGTACCGATTCAAAAATAATATTTCCTCATTTGTACTGTTTTTAACTAAGGACTTGAAAGGGTATTTTTGTTTGTTGTACCACTGTAAAAAGTCGTGTCTAGTGTATGTTTATTGTACAGTGGGCAGCAGCGTGTCTGTCCAGTTGACGCCAAAGTAACTTTCTATATTAATTTCCGACCAACGGTGCTCGTCTATTGTTATGTGAATGGCATCCATTCTTTGAACAGTGTTGTATATATTTTGACTTATTATTTTTGTAATTTATTAGCTGTTGGTGTATAAACACTTGTTGTACATAATATTGTCCTGTAAATATAAAATCGACAACATGTATATTACTTCGGAATAAGATTTCATTATATTGTTACGAGTAATTAAATTTTCACACGTTTTAAGTTAAATACTTTCATTCCTTTCATCAACCATTTTCATATTGTTTGGTATTGCCTAATATTATACTGTAACTAAATAAACATGATTGTTATAAAAGTGGGCTCTAATTACTTCTCCACCAAACCCAGTTTAAAATTATTGTTCAGGTTCTCATGCTCATTATCATAATTAATTACTTTAAAATTATGTGATTGTTGAGCCAATTTATGTTCTTTTATGAATATGTGTTAACCCTATCATAGTCCTATACACATCTTTCTGTCTGATTTATTTTTCCGAAGTTTAGAGGTTTGACAAAGGGAATGCTAAATAGAAGCAGTTGTTATATTGATAGACTGGGTGACTACTCAGAATGACCGGCTTTATATTCATTCACCTGGATATCTCTTTGTCTCTCTGGTAACAAGAAATAGTCAGATAGCTCAGAGGTAACAGACTCGCTTCGTAAAATGAAGGTCTTCAGGTCAGGGTGTCTAGCAAGCATGAAAATTGTATAAACCACTGCTTATTAAATGTTGTGTTTACCAATATCATATGACACGGTTAGTGATGTAGTTGCCAGAGCCGGAGATATATCCACAATGAATCACGCAATGCTTGTGTTCTTAGATTTCAAAAAAGCATTTGATTCAGTAGACAGAAACATATTGTTACGGAAACTAGAATTAATCGAGGTGCATGGTTATTCTCTTATGTGCATGGTTATTCTCTTATGTGGTTCCACAGTTACTTAGCTGACAGATCTCAAGCTGTATCGATCGGTGGGGTGAGGGGTGATGAGTGATATAATGCCAGTGAAGTACGGTGTGGTTCAAGGTTCAAATCTCGGTCCTATCTTATTTTTTATCTAAATAAATAACATTTCAAAACTTAAAACTTAGAGTAAACTTTTGTTATTTGTTAACGATAAGCTCATTTTTGTCACGGGAAGTATCTGGGCTGAGGTGAAAAACAAGGCGGAGCACAATCTTATGCTGCTTAAAAAATGGTGTGACAATAATATTTTATCCTTAAATACATCAAAGACTAAGTTCATGCTTTTTTCTTTACGGAAACAAACTAATTTTCATTTTAACAATTTAGTTATTCATGTCTGTGACGACTTTTCAAATAACTTTTGTTCATGCGATAAGATCGATATGGCACGCTCTTATAAATATTTAGAAATTATTTTAGATTCTAATTTGAAATGGTTTAATCATATTGAATTTTTAAAGACAAAGTAGCTTTAAAAATAAGGGGAAGTCCCCCAGAAGAAGTTCTTTGTCAGATTAATTTATAATAAAAAAAGTTAGGTATTGGTTCACTTTAGGTGAGACCCGGAATATATTTTATATGTATATATGTCGTAGCCACTTGCTGTAATTGGGCACTTCATGAAGAGCCCAACGCAGCCCGGGCACTTCATGAAGTGCCCAGCGCGCCTGGGCACATAGTGTAACTCGATTATTTTGATCAAAATTACAGCATCTGCCCAACGAAACCGGACACTTCATGAAGTGCCCAACGCTCCTTGGACACATGGTGTAACTATTGAGGCATGTTAGGCAGTTGATTTTAAATCTGTCAAAACCAATCCTAATGTTTACATTAAATCCCAATGTCCGTGTTAAAGTAGCCAATGTTACTGTTTGCTATTAAACCTTTTAATATTTATTATTTATTTATATTTATTTATTCAAATCAAAATATTTTAACATCGGTTTTAGTTACATGAGCCTTTTGAAAACATAATTAGTCTACGTTATATTTGGACAATGAATTTGTTGGTGTATGAGTTGAGTTCAGACTAAAATAAACAGTTAACAATCTTAATCTAGGATAAAACAAACACTTATAACTGGTTTAAAGTTTAATACAAATATTGTCGGTTTCAAATAGTTATAACATCAAACAGTAGTATAAAATATTATATTATCGTATATTATATTATAGTATTATATTATTGCATATAAAAGTAATCTATTTGTTCAGACAATGTCCATTACACAATGTACTTGTGAATAAAGACAAGTAAAGATAGTCTATTCCAAATTATAGGCAATGTGCTATCAAAAAAATTAATAATGATTAAAAACCGAACCGCTAGAATTTTCTAGTATAACCACTTACTTTTGAATAACGTTTAAAATTCATAGGTTATCCCTTTCTTTAGACAATGCTTCATATGAATTTCCAAATATTTGAGTTAATAATATAAACTTACATTTTTAAGCTACTGGTGTCAGTACGAATATAATAAAAGGCATATTTTTGAAAAGCTGTCAAGTAAACAGGACACCTGTTTTTTAATATTCTATAAACAAATAAAAATAATTATATAGTAAAAGCTTGATGTAATGATGTTATGTCAATTCATTCATACTGACATAAAAGAAAAACTTAAACCTAAATTGTCGTCAATGTTAATAAAATTACAAAAAAACAAAATAGTAAAATTTTATATAAATTAAATGTTTTCAATTTCTATAACAATAAGAAACTGAAGAATTGTTTTTATTATTTTTTCAAAGACCCTTATTACTTTTTTTAAAAATTTGTATTATCATGCTATATTTTAATCTATTATAAGTTTATAAAGGGTGACTCAGTAAGAAGTTAAAAAATTAAATCATGACAAAATAGGTTAATGTTAATATTTATGTTTTGTGTTACATATAAATGTAATAGGTAAAGTGTTTCATGTATTTTATTTTATTAAAGCATACAACATTTAAATCGCGACTAAATTGTTTGGTTTGTGTTTTCTGAGTTATTTTGGCTACGCATCACTATTAATATTATTATTTAAACAACCGTTTGTTGTTTAAATAATAATAAGTTTTATAGTTATATGTGTAGCCAGAATAATTCAGAAAACATAGAAGAGGAAACCACGATAAAACATACAGGCAAGAATTATTGTCTGGTTTAGTGGAAGACAATCTTATTCTTAATGTTTTACAAAATTATTTTAAAATAATTGTATTTTGTATTATTGAAAATAATACATCGGATACTACCACCAGCAACGTAAACAGCAGTTTTACGTGATTACATCAAGTGTCCAGCATCTGAACAGGACACATAGTGTAAAAGAAATAATTACAGCATGTGCCCAACGAGCGTTGGGCACTTCATGAAGTGCCCAGTTTTGTTGGTCACATACTGTAATTTTTAATGAAACCATTCAATTACACTATGTGCCCAGGCGAGCTGGACACTTCATGAAGTGCCCGGTTAGCGCTGGGCACTTCATGAAGTGCCCAATTACAGCATGTGGCTACGACATATATATATATATATATATATTCGAACGAATGGTGTTTTTTGCTTCTGGGGGCCCCAAAACGAAAAGTTATCATGGTCTCGGGCTTAGGTCTTACCATGAGTACTACGGTAACAGCTTCTACCCTATAGGGGAAATTCGCTCAATCAAACCAAATCTTTCATCCAATAGGAAAACGACGTCGTAAAAAACCAAAATGTTCCAGCCAATGATACAGTTAGATCCTGGGTTTTCGTTTGTTTACCGAGGGACATGCCTGTCGCTGGCGAACGATGAATGAAATTTCCCTCCCTCTCGCACTTACTTTCATACAGTGGCGGATCCAAGAGAATGTGGGAAAAAATAAGTGTATGTGTTTAAGTGTAGCTTCACGAAACTTGTGATCCGCCCCAATAAACGATCGCGCGTATTAGCCGATCGCGAATAAAAATGGCAAACGTAGCTTTGCATAACTCACGATCGGCCGCGATAATGATCGCGCATATTTGTTAGTCGCGGGTGAACGGCTAAATAAACTTCGCGGAATTCGTGAACGGCCGCGAAATACAGTAGCGCGTATCACCCGATCGCGGATAAATGTCCGATGTAGCTTTGCGGAACTCACGATATCGGCCGTAAAAAACGATCGAGAGTATTTGCCGATCGCTGATAAACGGTAAATGTAAAGCTGGTTAAATCTTGGCCACGGAAAAGAATGGTTAAAGGTTGAACGGACCGTCTTTTATACATTGATCGCAATATTGAGGTATATGTTGACAATGTAATCGAGCGTTATGCTATAAGAAAGGAAAAAGAAGGCCCGACTTGGAACTTATTGTTTAGTTAAAGTTTTCTGGGTAAATTATTGTAAATAATAAATTTATGGCTTGAGCCTCTAAACAAGTCTTTTTTTATTTCCCTAATTACCTAATCAAGAATACTTTAATAAATAAATCAAATAAAAAACTGTAGTGTTAAATTTAAAATTAAGCATGTTTTTTGTCTTTAGATTGTCTAAAAACACGAGTTTTCAGTTCAAATGTTCACAAATTTTCCGTGGGAGGGCCCCCGCACCCCCCCCCCCACTGCTGGGGGGTATTCCATACCCCCTGACCCCCCGGGAGGTATTCCATACACTGAGCTGGAGTATAACTGAAGGTAGCACTGTGTGTCAGAAAAGCGTGCCGTCAGGCTGCCAGGCCGCCATATTGCCGTGAGGATAGGTTAACGCGCGCATTTAAACTGACTACAAATTAACACATGAAATGCAATACTTTAAACTGTCTCTTCCATAACAGTAAGTTCAATCAGATTAATATATTTTACTTTTATTTCAATTATAATATTTAAACCTGTTCAAACTTTCCTTAGAACGTGCTTTTTGGGATTTGTTCTAAATGTATGAACAAATAAAATACATTTTGAGGACTTTAGTTCTTTTCAACCAAACAAATGTTAACTTAATATTATTTATTTAATAATATTATGTAGAACAGTCTACTAAAAATAAAAGTGGCAGGAAATTTTGTTTTGGATTGGCTGAACTTGGCTAAGCTCAGTGACCACATAGTAGAAATAGACGGAGCATAGCTATCTTACTTGCATTACAGCAAGTGAGGCCTGGGCCGCCATATTGTCTGGGTATAAAAACATAAAACGGCGCTTAAAACCGCGTAATCTGACAGTTCTCATGTTTCAAATAACTCGTAGTTTATAACATTTAGCGTTGAGGCTTAAGGTTGAAATTTTGCATGTGAAGAGTCCTTTAGTTTGGAACCATAACCATATCAATCATATTTCGAAAATAATTTTTTATATAAAAATACCCCCGTTGCAGCAGACCTGCATACTCAGCGAATTTCAAATGCATAACAACATATTTCAAATCCAACATAGCGAGATTTGATATGTTTTGGTAAGCTCCATAAGAATAACATGGGGAATGAGTATGCAGGTTTGCTGCTACAGTTATATTAAAACTGGGTGGTTTTAATTAATTATTTAGTAGATCTGAACTAGAAGAAGCTATTTACCAAATTTTATCAAGATATGTTGAGAAATAACGGAGATATAGAATTTTACTTATTTCCCATAAGGTTAGCTTTGGGACAACGTACTGTGTTTACCACTTTCAATATCTCAGTAACCTATAGACATAGAACAGTGATTCAAATTTCTAAATTGTTTGTTTTTTTGAGCTGAATTCAATGGTGCCAACAAAAATTCGATAAATTTTATTTTTCTAGGTAAAAAACTCAAAAAACCCATTTTTGAGGGGTTTATCCCCCTTTTACCCACCCTTCTGGCGGTCCGATCAGGCTGGTTCACGAACTCGTCCGAGTGATTACCACTTTACACATATGTACCAATTTTCATTAAGATTGGACCATTTTTACGGCCGCTATCGTGCTAACAGACAAATATATATATAGATATATATTTAAAGAAAGAAAGAAATTCCTTAAGTACCCTTTTTTTTTAACATTTTATTATACACAACGCGTTTCGGAAATTATTCCATTTTCAAGTGTGTAAAATGTAACCTTAAAATTAAATACATATATAAAATAAATGTACAAAGATCATATGTTTAAAATTCAAAAAAGTATAAATTAAAATTAAATTGTATAGATATGTAGGAATTTGTCGTTATATATATATTTGTCCTTATTTCTTATTTATGTCCATGAATTTGTCGAAGATTGGATTTTGTCTGTCAATTTGCATTATATTAAGAATGTTGTTTGGTTCTGTTTTTTTATGTCTGTATATATGAAATTCTTCGTCTACATTCATTTTTTCTCCTTTTTTCATTATATTTAAAACGTCCATATTTTCATTAATAGTTTTGTATTCATGATCTGTGTCAAGGATGTGTTCTGCAAATGATGATTTTTGTGTGGTTAAATTACATGATTTTATTGCTTGTATATGTTCTTTGTATCTGCAATTGAAGCTACGTCCTGTTTGTCCAATGTATATTTTAGGGCATTGGTGACATTTTAATTTATAGATACCACTTTGGTCATATATATTAACTTGTTGATTGTTTTTTGGATTACTTAGTCTTTGTATCATTTTGAATGTGTTATTTTTTGTTCTGTAGCTTACTTTCATAGGTGATCCTTCAAATGTTTTTCTTAAAGCTTTATTTAATATCGTATTGTATATTAATATATACAGACATAAAAAAACAGAACCAAACAACATTCTTAATATAATGCAAATTGACAGACAAAATCCAATCTTCGACAAAATCATGGACATAAATAAGAAATAAGGACAAATATGTATATATAACGACAAATTTCTACATATCTATACAATTTAATTTTAATTTATACTTTTTTGAATTTTAAACATATGATCTTTGTATATTTATTTTATATATGTATTTAATTTTAAGGTTACATTTTACACACTTGAAAATGGAATAATTTCCTAAACGCGTTGTGTATAATAAAATGTTAAAAAAAGGGTACTTAAGGAATTTCTTTCTCTCTTTAATTACAATAGTAGCCCTAGAAGTGAACATTAAAATAATAGATATATATATATATATAAAAATTCGAACGAATAGTGTTTTTTGCTTCTGGTGGCCCCAAAACGAAAAGTTATCATAGTCTCGGGCTTAGGTCTTACCATGAGACCTACGGTACTAGCTTCTTCCCTATAGGGGAAATTCGCTAAAAATTATATAAAATCACAAGGTTTTATTCAACTTTAAAACATGACATGAAAAAAGTAGTCGGTTACTACTTTTTTTATTTTTTGGTCAGGCAAAATAAAAAACGGTGGAAATTGTTGCTAGAGTTGAATTTTTCAAATCATATTTTTTTGAAAAAATTAGCTGACGTAGTTTGGTCGATAACTTAGTTACTGCAGGAGAGTTTATCCGTGCGGCGCCTGCATAAAAACAAAGTCAATCCTAAACTGTTATTTAAAAAATATAGTCGACTAAAAAATTCAAATTTGGTATCAAATTAAAGGTCTGAATCTCACAATTATTATGGTACCTATTATAAATGGTTTAGAAGCAGTTTACACATCACAGGAACGTTACAGGTGTATTCCGTGGCGGCAGCTTCTTTCAAAAAATGTCAGGACAAGCTTCTAGGTTATCAGTGTTTATGATGTGTAAACTACCTGTAAGCCATTTATATTTGGTACTATAGTGATTCTGAGATTCAGACGTATAATTTGATACCATATTTGTAATTTTTTACGTACTTTATTTTTTCCATGCATAGGGTCTAGAAGCAAATTTAGGCTTCACTTTGCGGTTTCTAGTGCTCCGTCTATTGTACTATGTGGTCGATGGCTAAGCTAAAGGTAAGGAGTCCTTAATTTTTAATCTTGTTTCCATGATAAATCTTATGGATGAACAAGGGACTTGAAAGGCATCTAAAGCTATTACTTTAAGGCTAACCTTCATAAAATTTGTTTCCTACAAATCTTCATGACGAGGTCTTTCCTTTAATAGGCTACAGCTAAGTAGACTTAAATAGTAAACTTCTGTAGAAATTTCCTTTAGGGAGCTCTCCAGATTAATAGTCAAATTAATCCAACAAAAACTACAGAATATTTCAAACTTTTACCTTGTTGTAAAAATTTAAATTAATTTTATCTGCAAGTTAGCGAATTTCCCCTATAGGGAAGAAGCTGTTACCGTAGGTCTCATGGTAAGACCTAAGCCCAAGACCGTCATAACTTTTCTTTTTCAGGTCCCCAGATGCCAAAAACACTATTCATTCGAATATATATATATCCATTTTCATAAATATAAATATATATATGTGTGTGTGTGTCTTTAAGCACGATAACTCACGTAAAAATGGTCCGATCTTAATGAAATTTGGCATGGACGTGTAAAATAGTAATTATTCGGACGAGTTCGTAAACCAGCCCAATCGGACTACCGGAAAGGGGGTGTACCCCCCCAAAAATGGGTTTTTTTGAGTTTTTTACATAGAAAAATAAAAATAATCCAATTTTTGTTAGCACCATTGAATTCAGCTCAAAAAAACAAACAATTTAGTATTTTGAATCACTCCTCTATGTCCATTGGTTACCGAGATATTGAAAGTGGTAAACACAGTACGTTGTCCCAATGTTAACCTTATGGGAAAATAAGAAAAATTCTATATCTCGCTTATTTCTCAACATATCTCGGTAAAACTTGGTAAATGGCTTCTTCTAGGTCAGATCTACTAAATATTGAATTAAAACCACCCAGTTTTAATATACCCGTTGCAGCAAACCTGCATACTCATTCCCCATGTTATTATTATGGGGCTTACAAAAACATGCCAAATCTTGCTACGTGGGATCGAAATCTGTTGTTTTGCATTTGAAATTCAATGAGTATGCAGGTCTGCTGCAACGGGGATATTGTTAATAATATTACAAACCATGATCAAAGAGTTTTTGCAGCTGATCTCTGGGCTTCTTCATCTTCGTCTAGGCTTCTCTCGATTCACCTTTGGCCCTAATCTAAGACCTAGGTTTTGAAAACAAACATGTCTTACCGCATAGTCTTGTTGTAAATTATATGTAATTTAGGGTTACAATAAGAAGTCAGGAAAGTTTTTAATACATTTTATTAACACAATCTTATAGGCCTAACGCATTGATTTCTTTATCAAATTCCCAGGGTGTCAAGTTCTGTTTCCACCCAAAACATATCATTTGGACAAATAATTTATTTAATAATTCTCAAACATAAATAGGTTATTTATAAGCTTGTTTGGATAAAAATTACCAATTTTAAGATTTACTTTGGTCATAAATTAACTTTCATGATATAAATAATAGATAACCCCATCGTAGGAAACCTGTGTACTTATATATAAATAATATAATAGGGAGAATTCACTAAAAAATTGAAATTTAAAGAAATAGGCCTAGAGAAAACAGGAATGATACATTTTAGAAAAATGACCTATGATCTAGGAATGAGGATCTAGGAAATCTGAAAATAATGTGCTGATGTTAAAAATGACAATTTGTAGGCCTAGTACTGGGTCACTGGAATGTTGACCAGCATAAAAACATGTTCACTGAGTACTTGAAAAAGTCGGATTCCCACCAAATATGGTATGGATGTTCTAATAAGTATTCATCATAACCAGTATAAATTTCATAAAAATATGTCATTAAATAAGGGTGTTTGTATACCAAAATATCCTTGTTGACCAGCATAATAACATGATAACCGAGTATTCTAAAAATTGGATTTTCACCACATTTTCTGTATACAAACACCCTTGACATGATACTCTAATGAGATATTAGGTTTACAGGTTGTGTAGAAAACTTATTAGAACGTTCTTAACAAATTTGGTGGGAATCCGACTTTGTGAAGTAGGTACGCAGTCAACACGTTTTAATGCTAGTCAACAATGTTATTTTTATACAAACCCCCTTAATGACATATTTTTATGAAATTTATGCAAGAATGGCTGTGTAGAACACTTATTAGAACGTTCATTCCAAATGTGGTAGAAATCCAACTTTTTAAGTACCCGGTCAACAAATTTTCGTCTGGTCAATATTTTAGATTTTCCCTTAATAGAAAGATTATTCCTAGGCCTAATTTTAGACCACAACACTAAACCGTTTTAAGTTATAAGACTTAGCATTGTCTAGTTCAGTATCTTGTTAATAAAGCTAATTTATAATTACTTCACTAAAGTAATAGGAAGGATTAGCATTTACAAACACCCACTAAATTCACAAATGGGCCTACCTTGGCTCCAAAAACTAGGATAAATATGTGTTAACTTTCGTGTATGGTTAATGTACAGACATAGGCCTGTGCAATCTTCGACTTAAAATATCAAAGAAACATAATAATTATGAAAAAAGGTATTTAATTAATTCCCAAGAAACCGTAAATATGGGACCGGCTCATTGGGGTTAGTATTGCACTCGTTGAACAATTACCTTAAATAATACTTATTTAACCGACTTGCTTGTGGAACTGGATGCCATTCCCTTTCTGGAGGGATGTTACATCCAAATGCAACACAGTAACGCACCATAATAATTCAAGAAAATTATAATGTTAAAATTAAAATCATTTCACTAAACAATCCCAATTGTTTACCATGTAGGCCTATTCCCTGACAGCCGAGTCCTCACCGCAGTACCAACCTAACAAAATCACAGCGGCACGCTTTTCGACGTCTCTTGCATTGCCAGTGCTATCTCCAGTAGTTATACTCTAGCTCAGTGATTCCATACCCCCCTGACCCCCGGGAGGTTCAGGACTACAGAATAGAAGGGCTGCGCCACTCCTTTCATCTCAGCTAAAAGCCGACAATGCCCAAACTCTCCTCCCTCCCCCCCGTAGTGACGTGGCGGCGATACACAGCTGTTGGCGGCTGCTGCTTGTCTGACTGATACGCGTGGCTATTCTATCGCTGTTTTTCATGTCCATGGGGCCTATTTTTGAAACGGTTGAGAGTTGAGTAGTGAGTCACTTGTCAATTCACCTGTCAGCTGATGGTAGCATTGTTTAAACCACCACGTGGGATGTCGTCAAAGTTTCAGACGATACATCTGTCAAACTAGAAAGCCAAATGTAAACATTGACCAATTTAAGGAATTACCTCATTTTTCGTGTCTTTAACTAAACTATCTTAGTAAATTTATAGGTAAATTTAGTTGCAAGGCATTTTATAAATAGTTCAAAGGCTATTCGAACGCTTTTAAATATTCAGTATCAAAAGGTAAACATAACCTAATTGGAAAGGCATTCCATGATTACTGTTATTACTTCCTCCAAAAGGGAAGAAGAAGAAGCTTGTTTCCTGTCAACTCACACGTTTTTACTCAACAGCCTATTGCTTGGTGAGTAAAAATGGTTGGATTGGTGAGATACTCAATGTATATGATGTCTATATTTAAATTATGAATTTTTAAGAATAAATGTCTATTCAAATGATAAACACAGATGTTGTGGGGCTAAATTCATTAAGTTAGGTAGGAATATTTTAATTTTTATTTGTGAATTCATTTTATAATTAAAAACAAATAACTTGAGAGTTGAGTGACTCAATCACTCACCAACTCACCCATTTCAAAAATAGGGCCCATAAGTGAGATATTTGGGTGGAACCTTATATATTT
Organism: Flexamia atlantica; assembly: GCA_035578135.1. Lineage (NCBI taxonomy): Eukaryota > Metazoa > Arthropoda > Insecta > Hemiptera > Cicadellidae > Flexamia > Flexamia atlantica. The sequence continues at coordinate 2,569,369 of JAQJVK010000008.1, read as the reverse complement.
ATAATCTGTATAAATTGACGAATCTTATGGTGTAAATATTTTCCAAATAAGACTTATGAATAATTTTCTACAACAACTAACTTAACGTATTGTATAAATTGTGACTTGAAAAAGTTAGTCGGCTACTACTTTTTTTATTTTTTGGTCAGGTAAGTTTCGTCTGCACGAAAGTTGTGGATGATAAAATGAACTTTACACTTTGTATTTAAACTTTTTTTCTAGCGCGTCTAGTTTTCCCAGAATCGCAGGTTGAACAGACCGGAGAGCGAGCTGATTAGTGTAGCGCGCGAAAAACCCGGGCGGCCGCGTCTTAACTCGAGCTACTGCTCCAGTTTTTCCACTTTAGGGATTTATCCCAAAGATGGGATGTGAGACAATACTTGGAGAAATGAGGGATGAATTGGGAATTTTTGTTTTTCGTGGGATATTATCTTCCGTAAATTGTAAATTGGACACACCGTTTTGCTCGTACACGCTGTTTCGCACGCCTACTCTCTTGTAAACAATTTTTGTTTGATGAATCGTTTTTGTAAAATAAAGATAGGCCTAGTATTTACATTATACACTGCCCCAGAAAGTTAACCCATAATCAATTCTGCTATGGACTATTGAGAAATATATCAGTCGTAGAATAGATTCAGGAATACATAAATCATTTAAAAAATAAAAGACTCTCAATGTGCTATTTAATTTTTGCTTCAAAGAAAGGATGTGTTGCTTCCAATTTAATTCACGGTCTAAAGTTAGACCTAAATATTTCAAATTATTTACTATACTGACGACTGCACATTTTTCCGCACAGAAAGAATTCTTCCCAATACAATCTATACATTTGTAAACTATGTAAACTATATTTGCAATTGTTGTTCGTGTCGATATAAGTAGTGTATTATTTGCCTATTTAGGTTTAGTTTAGTTTGATAAGCTGTTTATTAGTTTAAAATGTGTTTTAATAATGGTGGCCTGTAGTGAAGCTTCTTGCAGAAACGACTCCCAAACTTAGAATACTATTTATTACTATTTAACTATTTATTAGAATTATAGACATCTAAACAACAAATGTCAGTTGTCGTCCTGGAACAAGAGGAAAATCGCCCAAAAGAATGAAAAATGGGCTAAATCACGAAAAAAAAATTTCAAACTGTTGTAAGTTATTGTTTTTAGTCAGTTTATTATAACGATTTACATGTGTACTTATAAATTGAAATTGCGATATAAATCAAATTAACTCATGTTTGTTTTTTTATATATCAAAGGTTTAAAAATGTTTGATGGTAGTTATTTGTAAGACATAATGGACAGTCGTAAATAATTATGATGTACATGTAATTAATTATGCCAGACCCAATGACGGGTCGGGTGTGGCGGCAGGCGCGTCTCGGGCTCGCGGCCGAAGTACAGTAGTCTCCTTTGTTCAACCTGAGTTTCTGGGAAAACTAGACGTGCTAGAAAGAAAGTTTAAATACAAAGTGTAAAGTTCATCTCATTAGCTACAACTTTCGTGCTGACGAAACTCACCTGACCAAAAAATAAAAAAAGTAGTAGCCGACTAACTTTTTCAAGTCACAATTATGATAATACAGTAAAGTTTTCTTCATAAATAATTATTTTTCAGTCTTATATAAAACATATTTACACTGTTAGATTCCTCGATTTATGCAGATTATGGATATATAAGGTTCGACGTAGACATAATTTTTTAGAAACATAGAGGAGTGTGTAAACGAGGCAAGACATACACTGGCGCGGCGCGTTCGCCGTAGAGTCTGTATCGCCGTGACGTCACAGCCACTGCCGGCTGGCATCACTTTTTGACTCCGCGCGGCGCAGCCCTCCTATTCTGTAGTCCTGCGGGAGGTTACCCTCGTAATCCTACTTGACCCCCCCCCCCCGAACTCATGCTCTGGATCCGCCACTGCTTTCATAGTTTTACATTATTATTGTAACATAAATTTAAATATTTCAATTTTCAAATATTTAAAAGTTTGCAAATATTGATATGGTTGTTAATGGGTTCTAGGTATTTTTTCCGTATTTTCAGTCACGAATCTCACGACCGTTACTTGTGCCTAGGGTCCATTCTTCAACTTTCATGCTACTTTTAGAACAATTATGCGTGCTAAAATAAATAATGCTATTTTTTATATGATCACTAATTATTAAACTTACTAAAAAAAGAGTATTTAATTTTTTCATTTATTGCGAACTGAGTATTACGACAAAATAAGTCTGTCCCTCGATTTTAAGTAACGGCAAAATTTGCAACTTTGGACGTGACGAGCCTGATGACGATAGAGTCAGTTGGTTTGAAAGGACAGATGTGAACGGGCGTGCTTATCGTTGCTTCAGTGATTTTTCTTTATTTTCAAGTATATCAAGATTGATAAAGGTAAGTTTGTGTTTTTGGTAATTTTGATGTGTCCAAGACCGTACGTAGTTGTTTGTTACAGTAGACATGGTGTTAATTTTCGTTGATATGATATTTTTACTTGATACGCTAACCTAGAAGTCCACTTTGCCTTCTCAAACACGAGGTGCAGGGCTCCTACCAGAACAGGGACAAATAATTGTGATTTCACCACCGCATTTGTGACGACCAAAACCATTTTTGTCCCCCAGGGGGGTGTTTCTAAACGCGTTTCACAAATACTAGCTACTAACAAGGCCCCACTGAAAATACAGGCCACGCTGCAGAGATCCCAGCGCTGCGCCACGTCACACAAGTAGGCAGTGAACTAACATCCTATGTTTACATTTTATTGCTAAACGTCAAATATCCCTTGTTTGTTTACGTTTTTAGAGAATTTCCTTAAAGGAATAACCTATTACGGTAGTACTCATGGTAAGACCTAAGTCCGAGACCATGTTAACTTTTCATTTTGGGGTCCCCAGAAGCAAAAAACACCATTCGTTCAAATATATATATATGTCTGTTAACACGATAGTGGCCGTAAATTTGGCCCGATCTTAATGAAATTTGGTACGGACGTGTAAAGTGGTAATCACTCGGACGAGTTCGTGAACCAGCCCGATCGGACCACCGGAAGGGGAGGTAAACGGGGATAACCCCCCCCCCAAAATGGGTTTTTGAGTTTTTTGCATATAAAAATAAAAATTATCAAATTTTTGTTAGCACCATTGAATTCAGCTCAAAAAACAAACAATTTAGTACTTTCGAAGATAAGCTTCCGCGGGCACTTAAATCACTCCCGATATCTTCTGGGTTTCCCCGCGTAGAGATGTCGTATCGCAGTGAAGCCGACGTTTCGGACTCGTTACAGAAGTCCATCTTCAGGGAGAGCACAATTCCACTACTGAACTCAAATAGTGCAGTGCAGTAGTGGAATTGTGCTCGCCCTGAAGATGGACTTCTGTAACGAGTCCGAAACGTCGGCTTCACAGCGATACGACATCTCTACGCGGGGAAACCCAGAAGATCTCGGGAGTAATTTAGTATTTTGAATCACTGCTCTATGTCCATTGGTTACCGAGATATTGAAAGTGGTAAACACAGTACGTTGTCTCAATGTTAACCTTATGGGAAATAAGTAAAATTCTATATCTCACCTATTTCTCAACATAACTCGATAAAACTTCGAAAATGGGTTCTTCTAGTTCAGATCTACTAAATATTAAATTAAAACCAACCAGTTTAAATATACCTATAGCAGCAAACCTGCATACTCATTCCCCATGTTATTCTTAAGGAGCTTACAAAAACATGTCAAATCTCGCTATGTTGGATTAAAATATGTTGTTTTGCATTTGAAATTCGCTGAGTATGCAGGTCTGCTGCAACGGGGGTATTTCTATTTACATTTCATCACTAAACGTCACATATTACAGATCTGTTCAGCCCACAAGTCCGGTGGAATGCGCATGCGCAGTGAAGATTTCCCTTACCGCTAGTCTCAGTACAGTCAAATTTCGAAATAACTCATCTGTCAAAACATATGATTCTTTGTTTGCAACAATATTTGTAATGTTGTCATAGGCCATGTGGGATTTTAAGTTGACTATACACAACCGATGAAGGAAAAACAGTGGTTGGGGTATTCTTCTTCTCTCTCGCACTTCCACCCCTACAAGACTTCCTGGCTGAATAGATCTGTACTTGTGTATGTACGTTTTCTTGTTTTGATTTAAACGTAACTGATGAGCAGCACAGCTATGAGTCTTGAGCCAGACTTTCAGACCGCCTACTTGTTTGACGTCATAAATCCTGCAGCATGGCCTGTATTTGTAGTGTGGCCTTACTACTAACCACTTACCACTAGTTACAATTCATCTCCATTGTATCTTTACGGTTTTGAAACGGAATCTTAGTATTACGAAATACAAAATTAATTTTACTAATTCACTGACATCGTTTAGAAACAGCCTCCTGCTGGTAGATAAATAAACTATGCATTTCGTATGGCAGAGATGCAAGTTCGTTTGTGTAATTTTTAGGCTATGTTTTTGTTTTACCTTATAGGGTTATTATTTTAGGTTTACTATAGTTAGTATTTTGATATTGTTGAAACTTTTTAAATGTTAAAGATGTTTCTAGTGTAAATCAATATATATATATATATATATATATATATATATATAAAGAGTTGTGTGTTGGTACATTTCGGGCTACAGCCAAAAATACATGTCGTAGATACCTGATCTTGGTGTCTAATTGTAATCTTGTTGTTTATCAGTGCTGCATTCTGCTAGTAACCGCAGTAACTTGAACATCTATACAGTAAGTATCATAAACAATATGCGCAGTAGACCAGCCAATCAGAAAGCGTTCTGCTGGTCGGTGGCACCGGTCTGACACTTAAATGGAGCCAAGTGGTAAGCTTATTGGAGCGGGTTAGTTCGAAGCACTTTAGTTAGATGTCGTTGTAAAAACATGGTTTTCTTCTTCCTCACTAAATCAGCCAATCAAAACCACGATAACGATCTGCTAACTTCCTATTCCGTTTTCCCTGATTTTCTGTCACGACGCGACGCCGACGTGTACACAACCATAACGAGTTGGAATTAATTTGAGTATGGAAAAATACCTAAAGTACGTTTGCAGAAAGTTGTTCTAGTGTAAGTTGTTTCGCGAAATACTGTACTGCGTGATTCATATTGTGCTTAAAGCTATCGATGGAAAATAAATACGTAGATTAACTAAGTTAATTTTTATTAAGTGCTTTTATGTAAACATCTACGTATTTATTTTTCATCAATAGCTTTAAGCCTAGTTTACATTAGCATCAAAAAGTGTCGTCACTTGGACACTCTAGTTAACATTGTTGTTATTATGCCGATACAGGATTGTCAAAAACAGATGTTGCACGTCAATTGTTACAACACCTTATTTATCATTGGAGGGGTGCAGTTTTAAGTGGCGACACAAATATTTGTAAAAACAAATATTGGTGTCGTCACTCAAGACTGCATCCCTCTGGACACTTTTAGATGCTAGTGTAAACTTAGCTTTAAGCACAATAAGAATCACTCAGTACAGTATTTCGCGAAACAACTTGCACTAGCGGCAAACGTACTTAATCTAAACAAATCGGTAAAGTCATTAAAATTGAAGTCTAGCAAACAAAAAAAGAAAACGAATATAAACAAAGCAGACGACAACGATCGATATGTCGCATCGACGACGATCGATATGTCGCATCGACGACCATCGATATATCGCATCGATCTTTTTAGTTCGTAGCACTTTTATCAGATAGCGCTGCTGTTCCCTTACCACCGAGTTAACATGGAAGTGCCAACTCTTTACGAAGTTCATTATTACTCTATGTCGGTGGTGCGCACCAGAGTGACAGGACTTCTTACACTAATTATTGCGCCAAGTTCTTTTGCAAGTCGACGCACCAGCAAGTCTCGCTGCAAGCCAAATTAGCACCAACCACAGACAGCTGATTTATTATTATAACATGTTTCTTAAGCTTCTAACTCACCTTTTATTTCAAGGTTAAGTATTTATTTGTCAACAAATGAATACTATGTTTCATTCTAGAAATGAAAAATCTCACGAGATTTGGCGTAGTTTCACGGAATTTGCACGTGAACTTACTTGCTGAACCTTCTTTCAAGTGTTAGACTACCATGACGTCACATCTTATTCTTACTCTCACCTGCGCAAGATACCTACCGTATAAAGATATTCTAGGTACTGTGCTAGTAACCATAGTAGATATTTTAAATGGTAACCATGGTAACTATTCAAAGCACTTCCAAAACCCTTGACATCGGTCCCTTTTGAAACGATCGGACGATCCTGTGTCTTAGTCCTTTAAAATATCAAAACCAAACCACCATAGAGCACATCATGAGATTCCAAGCTTTAATTTGACACCAAGATCAAGTGTGTACGATATGAAGTTTTGGCTATAGCCCGAAATATACCAACACTAAACTCTTTTTTGTATTTAAATTATATTGATTCTGGTAAAATAACTTGAACGTTATAAAACTGTTGTTAGTACCGGTACTTATTTGTTAAATTATATCCTGGACGCTATGGGCAGATATCATTAATAATTTAAAAATTAAAATGACGAATTAGACGTTCTGAAACCTGGACAGTTTGAAAGAGCAGATATATTTATTCAATAAACTATAATCAAGATGTTTTGAAAACTCGAGGTTTTGAAAAATCTATTTTCAACAATTGAAAATAAGCAGCCTTGGGCGATAGGACATTAAGGAACTATATATTTTACTGGCCAGCTGACAGGAGAAAACTCGAGTGACTGGGTACTTCCGGTTGACCGACCGACTTCAAAATTGGTAGTTTTATGCTACCAACTATTCCCCACAATAATTAATAAAAACCACCATCCCCCTAAGTCAACTCTAAGGGGTAGTTGGTAGTTCAAAGAAAACTCCGTACTGACTGGGGAGAAAACCCGACTGACTGAGTACTTCCGGTTGACCGACCGACTTCAAAATTGGTAATTTTATGCTACCGATTATTCCACACAATGATAAATCACGACCATCCCCCTAGGTCAACTCTAAGGGGTAATTCAGACTGTTCGGAGAAAACCCCAGTCAGTCGGGTAGTCAGTAGGGTGTATTCTCTGAACTACCCCTTAGAGTTTACCTAGGGGGATGGTTGTTTTTTAATATTGTGTGGAATAGCTGGTAGCATAAAATTACATTTGAAGTCGGTCGGACAACCGGAAATACCCAGTCAGTCGGGTTTTCTCCGGGGATTTTCTCTGAACTACCTCTTAGAGTTGACTTTGGGGTATAGTTGTTTTTATTATTGTGTGGAATAGTTGGTAGCTGGGTAGCATAAAACTACAAATTTTGAGTCGGTCGGTCAACCGGAAGTACCCAGTCAGACGAGGTTTCTCCTCAGTCAGCTGTTCAGCAAAATAGGTAGTCCCCATTATGAAACAAATATAAACAAATTTTTTAACTGAAAGGTTTGAAACAGCTAGAAAGGACCCTGGACGCTATGAAATAGCATGTCTTATAGAATTAAAAATAATGAACTTGGCCGTTCTCTACCTGGACGTTGTGAAACTCACCCAAAACGTACACAAAGGCGCGCTCAGCCTGAGACACCAGTGAGAAATATATCAACCTGTAATAAGTAAATTGGTGAACGGTAGTGGTGTGGTGGATTTAACACTTTTACTGATCATTGTTGTGCATCAACCGGAAAATGTGTTCTGTGAATTCGGTGAGTAACCTGAGATTGTTAGTTGTCAGCATGCAGAGGACAGAAGATTTGCCTAATAAGGACAGTGGTAACTGGTTTACAGGTGACCATGGCTAAAGCGGCTAAAGGCACCCAATAATATGCAGGTTTAGAAACGATCATGACAAAAACATAATTTGCTGAGATCAATACTATGTCATTTTACCTATGAATTTTTAGAGAAAAGTTGAAAATCTACCCTAGTCTTTTCGTGGGAAAGGAAAATATACTTTGCATTTCACATAAAAACCATAACACTTTAGTATTTACAAAAATAATTAAATAGAATGAAATTGATCAAAGTTTGTCAAACACCTCTTTGTGGTTGGTACTCCTGGTCAAACTGAAAAATCTGATTGGATGGATGAGAATCACCAGCAACCAGCATCAAAGCAGAGTGTTTTTGTAAATTTTAGGTTCGTTTGTTTGATTTTGTATTGTGGCTTGTGACTATCTTTTCCAACTTTCACGATACCTTATTCACGTCGTGTTGTGAAGATGTTAAAAGGCAGATGTTAATGATTAGTTTGTGTATTTGGTAATTTTAAACGTGATACATTATGTCGGAACTAAATGAGTCCAAGATGAATTTTGCTGCTCTTAAAAGAGTAGATCCTTATGCAAAAGGTTTATTGGAAACAGCAGCTCATGTAGCTCTGTACACTTTTGTCAACAACGAGTGGGAGAAAACTGACATAGAAGGAGCACTTTTTGTGTATATCCGTACAGGTGAACCATTTCATAATATTTTAATTATGAATAGATTAAACATGAAAAATCTGGTTGAACCAGTCACTCAAGGATTAGATTTGCAGCTTCAAGATCCGTTTCTATTGTATAGAAACACCCAGGGATCAATATATGGCATTTGGTTCTATGACAAAGAGGAGTGTGTTAAAATAGCAGGTGTTCTAACCAAGATTATCCAAGAAGCCCTTGAAAGTAAATCGGAAAATGCAGGAAGACAGTCAGTAGGGAGTTCAGGAAATGTAGATATATTCTCTATGTTGACGAAAGCTCAAGAAGAGTTCAACTCTAAATCTCCAAGGAAAACGAAACCAGACTTTTTGGGCACTTCTTCGCATGACATGAACTACAATATAAAAGAACCAGATCTAACTCCTCAAAGTGTAATGGATTTTTTTGCAAAAGCAAGCAACGGTTCAAAATTTGTTCAAGATACAAATGTCAATCAGCCACCGGTCATGTTTTTAAATAACTCCCGGTCTGGCCCACCTCCTGGATTAGCTCGTATGCCTTCACTACCAATCGCAATACCCCCACAGAATGATGTTAAACCATTATTGCAGCGTCTGATGTCCAATCCTGTTCACAGTGTTGAACATATAGAGAAGCAACAAAGGGCCATCACTCCTCAACAAGGTGATTTGGCTAGTTTCCTAAAAAATGGCAACCCTATGCTGGGAATTTCTACCAGTAACAGTGAAAGCAAAAATAGTTTTTCCTTCAATAATAAGATTAGCCTTCCAATCACTGAAAATTGCCCTGTCATTATCCCAGGACTTCCCCAAAATCAACTAGAAAGCAATATAAGTTTCATGAGGATCTCAGATTCGCCTCCTAGTGTTGTACATTCTCAGCAGTTTTACAATTCAAAACTAGCCCCATGTTCTTCCCCATTGGCAACTGAAATTACACCAGAATCTAATTTGATTCAAACAGAAAACCGCCCTCTGTCCGCACCGATGGATTTAAAACCAGCATTGATGCCTCCAGTGATGTTTACTTCATCAGCCAAGAAAGACGACAGTCTGGAGACAATATCCATTGCAGCTCCACCAGTAACAAACTCTACCCCAGGTATTAGTTCTAGGCCTACTCAGGCTTGTCCAGAACCATTAACAAAAAAACAGCTGATGCAAGCAATTAATTACTTGCTGAAAAATGATCCAGAGTTCATGAATAAATTGCATGAGGCATATTTAAAGTCTTTTGCTGAACTTGTCTCCTAAACAGGTCTACTACAGTGCTCTTCTTGACTGTAGGTCGTATAGATTTCACAAGTTTTAAAAACAAATATTCAAGTTGATGAAAAATACATTTCTTTTATCCTCTTGACATATACCGAGGAGAAGATGGTTGGAATTTTGTGGAAATAGTTGTAGAATCAACTAATTAAGGTTGGTGCTATAGGCCTAGTATTGTTTGGATACATTTATTGAGACAGAGAGAGGTCATTCAATGAAATTAAGTAAGTTATTAAATGTATTTAAATGTAGTCCCAACAGTCAAAGTATTGTGCATGATTATTCTTGACCACTTCTAAGTGAGTGTAATATTTGTGATTAGACAATGACATTCAATTTTTAAAAACGTAAAAATTTAACAGGCCAGAGTGTCAGATTTCAAGTTTTAGTCCCTGATTAATGTTGATTCATTAGGACACACTTACATTTTCCAATTTCTTTTAGGCCTAGGCCTATGCCTTTAATTGAATCTCAAATAACTTATATACAATGAAGTATATATACAGTCTGTTCAATATTTAAATAAATACTGTGTAATTTATACAAGAAATTATTGTTGTGTAACTTATGTAAAAGTGAGAAAAAAGTCCTCGGAAGACACTTATTGGATGGTTGTATGGAGGATTGTATTATAACTTCTTTTGGAACATTGTTTTAAAGTTGGCCTAGCTAAGATTATTATCAAGAAAGATTTTATTTGTTTTTAGTTCTTTAAAAGTCTTAATGAAAAACTTAAAAAAATAACCGACCTATGGCCTAACTTATAAGTTAGTGTTAGATCTGAGGCCTTTCAAAGTAAATAACAATGACATAAAATTTGTCATAAAAGTAAATATTCATTACATTTTTAATGATTCATACAATTGCTGTGGTAGGTTGAAGCTTACTGTAGGCCTTCTTGGAACCTACCTATTTGATTTTTGGGTTTTGCCACAACATATAGATATGCATTTTTTATGACTGCCTATTTGGTTTTTTGTACTGTACTTACTTTTATACCTTTTTCTGTAAGTTATACAAAGCATTTTTAATATTATAAGCGGAAATGATTAGGCTATACAATTCTTTTTTGAAGGAAGACTCCATTATTCATGCAAATAAAATGTTTTGAAGAGGCCTAACCAAATTTGTTTATAAGCTTAAGTATTTTTTAAAATTTAAGTAGCCCTCCGGTAGCCCTAAGCTAATTTGGTCAGATGTAACAGTTAAGCATAGACTACATAATATTTACCAAATTTTTACTCTCAATTGATTGCCTAATCAAGTTAAAAATGGGAGTAAAAATTCTGGAATTTTATTTGAAATGTAAAATAAACATTCTAAGGTAGGAGGCCTTGCTTGTTATTGGAAAAATGTAATGGCCTTCTTAATATTATTCTTCGATGGGTTTCCCATGTTGCACATTCATTTATAGCTGTGAATATAAATTGGTTGTTTATTTTAATTATAATTTATTGTGAAAAAAACTTTTTATTTCTCCTCAATAGGTAAGGCCTAGCTTGAGGCGTGAGACATTTAAGAGTGACCTAACGTTGATTTTAGCAATGCTCCCAGATGGCATGACTCAGATCTAATGTTAATTGTTGATCATGGCAATGTATTTTGTGCTTTTAAATCATAATTTATTTTTTCAAAAAAAAAAAATAAGACTAGGCCTACTCAAGGCAGATACATTTTTTTCATAACAATTTAATCATCATGAAAAAGAAATAAGTCCTAGGTTTCAATAGCCCTAACGTAACTAGTTAAAAGAGTCCTTTAAACTTTGTTAAAAATATAAATTATGAGATGTTTGATCTTTTGTGAAAGTTACAATCTTTAGGTTGTGGTTTACCTGTCTTATGCAGATGGTTTTGTTTGTTTCTCATTGGAGTATTGATTTTTTTTAGTTGTGTCAGGTAATCATCAGAACCATTTAACTTCCTATATTAGATTCACCCATGTAGCCTACGATGAGAGCCCTAGTTAATTTTTGCTATAGCTCTAAAGAGGATATCATGAAGAGTGTATGTACTAGCAATTTTTTTTAGAACCAAGAAGGATTTTTTTAATTTAATATTTTTATTATCTAAAAGAAGATAAATTTAGTTTTTATTTGTATGTTTAGTTTGTTTGAGCGATTTAAATCAAATAGATATAGGACTAAGATTATTATCAGAAACATGCTATCTATTATACCACCGAGAATTAAATAAAAGTACAATAATAAGTTTTATTTTTTATTCAAAAGTTAATTCTTTAAGTATAGTAGACTCCATATATCTGTATCCTTTTATCTATTATCTGTGAGCAAGAGGGTATGGCATTGAGTAGACTTGAGTATTAAAACAAATGCATCAATACCAACAAATAAATAATCACAACAACATTTTTTGTCTGTGCTTAAGTATCAAAGCAAATCAAATCTCAGTTTTCAAATGTCGTTTTAGCAATCACAGTCGGATGCTCATTAAATCTTATATGTTCATACTGGATGGTTGGAACTCTTTACTTTCTTCACAGTAGGGGAGAGTGGGACAGGTTCATACAAAATCGCATCTCTCAACTTTAAGTATGTTTAGCTCCCATATTTCCAAACAAAATGTGCTGGAATTTTATTTTAATATTGCATACCATCTAACCATTATCGTGAAAGTTCTTAGATTAATTTATCTCTTATTTAGCCTAAGTATGAACAAAATATGTTTACCAAAAAACTGCACTTTGTCTGAAACTACCCCGAATTGGAGCAGTTTCATACTTCATTGGGTTAGATTCATAGAAAGGGAAAATAATGAAACAAATAGCATTAAAACTTATGTTTGTTGTTTTAAGCTGTTTAAAAACTTAATACTAATAATAATTAGGCCTAAATTTAGGGTTACACAATGTTACTTGTTAAAATGTTAACAGAAAAATAGAGCTGTATGAAGCCATGCTCCATAATGTAAATCAAGGAAGTTTTGGTACAATTTCTTGCAAATCAACTGCCCTGTAACTTATTATTAATGAAAGTTAGACCTAAAATTAGCTGTGAAAAAATTTTCATCTGTTTTAGCTCTATTTGTTAATTTCCTGAACCAACCATTTGTCATCAAAAAAAATTGGAAAAAATTAATGTTTTGAGTTTAACTGTAGGCTGATACTTTAAGTAAATAAGTATTTTTATTATTTTTTATTTATTTATTTATTTATTTTTGTCAAAGATAAATGATTTAATATTGATAAATAGTAAAGACAAATAATGTGGAAAACTGCCCCAGTCCTGTATAAAACTGCCCCGTTTCAGTGAATGAAAGTGCCCCAAGTGTAAGGCTTACCATAAATTTTCAGAGCCAACCCCGGACACCAAAAGAAAGGGGGGGGGGGGAGAAGAGAGGGACAATGAAATGAAATGGTGTGGTAAACAATGGTCTGGTGTAATTCTAAGGGTCTCGGCAAACGGACTACTTTGCTGCCGTTTTTGCTTGGGATTATCGTTTCTTGAATACTGATTGGCTTAAAACAACGATGTAGGCCTTGTGACCAAGTAGAAGATGCAGTTGAGCAGTTGTCGTGCAACGAATTAGCCCGTCGTCAGCCGAGACCCTTTTAGTTAGATATCTGGTGAAACCATAAAATATCCCTTCGTTTTGTATGAAATTTCTTTTGTTTTGTAGGCTATAAACTTTCTTAAGAAATGCTCAAAACTCAACCAATTCATTTATTTCGGGCTTTTTCCTCTCTTTTTCACGCAGGCTGACTAAAAACCCGGACGTCTCCCCGAGCGCAAGCCTGAAACCCGGACTGTCCGGGGAAATCCCTGACGTCTGGTAAGCCTACCCAAGTGTGGTTATGTTATAAATCACCATGTAATTAACTTTTTCTCAGATTCCAGTAAAAGTTAAATATCTCTAAATTGAAAGACATTGGAGAATTGAAACTTTTATTGGAAGTAGTACATGATGAGGCCTACAGGTGGTATGAATGATTTGTTTCCTGTGCTTCTGTATGGTGAGAAATTTAAACTGTATGAAAGTGCCCCTGTATGAAACTGCCCCACTCTCCCCTAGTATAATATGAAGAAAGGATTGTTGTCATCAGTTTTTTGGATTTGGGTTGTTAAAAAAATTTGTTTCACAGCTCCCTTATTCCAATAAAGTGGTTTTCTGAGTGATGTCTATCCGTCGATGTGTGTGTGTGTGTGTGTGTGTGTGTGTGTGTGTGTGTGTGTGTGTGTGTGTGCGTGTGTGCGTGCGTGCGTGTGTGTGCGTGGATGTAAAGAAAGCTAGAGATGACACCAGTGGTTCGATTTTCATGAAATTTGGCATGTAGATATAAAGCTATAATGTCTCCAGACTTTTTTAATTTTTTTATTTTTGATTATTTAAGGGTAGCCGATATTTTGGTTATGCCGACACCCTAAGTTGCGGTCGTAATATGAGAGTATAACGCTATTGGTAATTGCTGCTACCTTTTTGGAAACACCATAACTAATATTGAAAAACGTTTTTGTCAGCAGACAAAGTAGTTAATTTGTGACAATTTTAAAACTAATTTTTCACTTGATCTAAGAACTCTCGGTTTGCACTTTGAACACTTATAAAATGTTTCACGAGTGCCAGCAAATGCCACTAGCGCCCGCTACAAAAATGACAATTTTGAACACGTTTAACAATTTTAAAAAACTTTCCGAGTGCGGGCAAATGCCACCAAAACACATGCTTACCCATTTGAAAGGACTTCATGAGCGCTAGCAAATGCCACCAGAAATTAATTTTGCATATTGAACAATTTTAATAAAAGGCTCCTGGGGCACCAACAAACTCTGCCAAAACACACGTTTGCCACTTTACCATTTGAAAGGGGTCTACGAGCACTGCTGCAGTCATTACATCACGCCAGCTGGTTGGCGCCCTCTACTTGTTGGCGCCCAATACCTCCCACTTAGCTTACTCCCCCAGGCCCGGGCCTACTGGGCATATTGGGTAATACGGCCTTGACCGCGCTGCAGTGACTTATTTATGCTTCACAAATTTTATTCTTTGACTGACATGCCCTGAAGCTCATTAAAGGTGTATTTAAAAAATTTAGTTCTAATAAAAGTTGGAAAATATTTGAAGAAAAGAAAGAAAAGTACAAAAGTGGAAAGATGCTAAAATTTAAAGAAAATCTTGTTCATTTACTTAGGAAGTCTATTGGGCCATTTTAACGATCACGGACAATCTCTGTGGGGTGAGTAGGCCTACTATCTGATTTTTAAAAGATATATGAATAAATGTGAGTAAAATGCCAGATAATGCGTAAATGGCAAGAACAATCACACTAATGAATCGTTTGGCTGCAAGTGACTATTGCGGAGTACTTCAAATTTCTGAAATTGCTAATCGCGATATTCGGCGGGCATTTATGAAAAAGGCCTGAACAACTGAGAGACTTGCTTATCATCAGCCGTGACGGATGTTCGATGCAAAATGCAATTTTCTCTGTTGATTTTTAAACAATTCTGGTTTGTATTGCTTGTTTAAATACTGAATTTTGAAATACCGTATCCGGTAACCTTGATGTAACAAATTTTAAAAGACCGATTGAAAAATTTCAAGTAATGTTAAAGATTATCTTGGTGAAAGGAAAGCTCTAGGCTAGGATTGTTTGGAAAAGTAAGCTGTGTTTACACCAAAGCTGACAGTAAATTGTTTACAACTTTTGTCTCGAACACATGTTAGTGACAGGTGCTGGGGACAAGAGTTTTTGACAAAGTAAAAGATTTCGTATTTATTTTGTTCACAACACTTGGCCTTGATCATCTTTTCCACCATTGCTCAGTTCGTCTCAGGACGTCTAGAGCAGAGAATGTACTGCTTGCCGCGGTAGCGTGCGTAATCTGATTTAAACAGTTCAGACCCATAAAACGGTACTTGCTGAGCCCGTCACTACTATCTGCTTCAGCAGTTTTTGTTTCTCTGCGACACTTGGAACTAGGGCTCAATAAGAGCCTATCGCCAAGTAAGACGGGGCAGGGATAAACACAGTATCACTTAGCGTCTCCAGTTCTTCAAATATAATTCATTTGAATACACCACTGTAAGGTAAAGAGTTGTACTGTGTTTTTTGGTCCTCCAAAGTAATTTATGCTCACCCATGAAATAGCTACTTGGAGTTTAATTGGTCAATTTCAATGGAATGTATTTTCAGAACACGTTAACATGAATGATTTTGGATTATAAACTCTATCCTTTAAATGCCACATTAAACTACATTTTATTTTTAAAATTGTAGGCACTAAATGACACTAATTATAGCGTTTTAAGGATATTTTGGCGTGGGCAGGAAACCGTCATAGGTACAATGTTAACCCCCAAACACGTGAACTGCGGACAGACCTCTGTTAAAATTTTTTGTTAAAGAATGTGTAGTGACGATTTTGAACATTTGATCCTTATCAAAGCCGTAGCCAGAAAATCTTTTCGGTGGGGGGGTTTTTGGGTTCCGCGGTTACAGGAAGTGGCAAAAATAACTTTCTAACTTTTCATTTAAACGTAATTTCAACATTTTCGGGGGGGGGGGGTTTGACCCCCTGACCCCCCCCCCATTGGCTATGGCCTTGATCCTTATGATTGGGCATACAATTTGCATTTGCAAGATGGAGTTATCACAGTGGACCAGGGCAGTGGCGTTATACAAAGCGAACACGAGGTGGTAGTGTTGGGGACGGCGCGAGGGGTCTTAACATCTCACCTGAAGATCTAGTGTGAAGTATCACCAAATATAGAAAGGGGTACTAAACACTTAATATTTCGTTTTTATTTGGGACTTCCTCAGATGAGATGGAGAGAAGAATACAACAGTCAATTATTCTTATTCTTATTCTTCGAGGTTTGTTCACTCTTATTGAGTTTTCTTAGATATGTTTAATCCAGGAGCGTATCCAGGAGGGGCTATGGGGATATAATGGCCTCCCCCCCCCATCCCCGAAAGTATAAAGGGAGGTCGTGACAAAATTAGGACGTAATACTCAGAAGCAATTTTGCCTGCAGTTTACTATTGCTAGGCCTATCACAATAGTAAAAATAGTAGTATTTAAGAATCTTAACCTAATTTTATTTGTTTTACATTAATTTAGAATAGTAATTGGCAGGTCTCCAAATTTTTTTCGGAAGATTTAAATTCCTTTTTTTTGGGCGTAAGGCAGAATTTACTTAAATTTGATAAATTGTTAGAAGGTGGGATCTTATTTTACCGATCTCATACAAATAGTAAGAGTAAATTTGCAAAATTCGCTTACATCTATGAAGCATATTGCATGGGTAGTAATAATAATTAAGTAAATTTATTTTATCATCATTAATTAATCATTATTAATTTGTTACAAAGGATTTCATAATGTTTTATTATTATTCTAGGGGATAATAAAATGTGATTCATCTATTTTCTAGACTATATACTTTTTCAATATAGAATTGTGACACTCTGTTTTGGTTTTGGTGAATTTAATACTACTCATGATGTTAAGGGTGTTTGGCCGCTAGGTGACCTTGGCGCTGAGCCGCACTAGTTCCCCAAGTCGCCACGCACACCGCTAGGACCACAATTCGGAGCGCGCTGTAACTGTGTGTGTGAGCTGGAGGGAGTTAGGGGGAAAGAGAAAGAGAGGAGCACGCGCCCCCATCCCCACACGTCGCTCTCGCACCGCACCGCGGCGTGCGCTAATGCTACACTAGGTTTTACTTCTTCGTTCTCAAAGCCCTTGTCATGAGCTGTTATAGTGAGGTCCTTTTTACGGCCCGGGCCAGGCCCCGATTCTCACGCAATTGTGATGACTAGCTTATTATTGCCATATTTGAAATCATAGTTATTTTTTACGTCATAATTAAGTATGGGTTTATATTAAAGTGAACTATACCAATTTTCTTACTAATATTTAATTCAATTGTGTGTCACTTTTGCTTGCACTTCTTTTTAGTTACCGCTACTCATTTCTAAAATCAACTAAATTACTTCGTTAGCTTTAATTTGAGTTTATAATAACAATTTGGTATTAAGGTTTCACTTGACGCCTGTATTTATGAAACGAATTTTACAGTCTTGACGACAACCAAACAGTCTTGGCATAACTTACCATAAAACCAAGTCTTGGCAGTCTTGGCATAACTATTTACAAAACATAGGCTACAAATTAGGGATGTAATTATTTAAAGGAAACCTTAAGCATTTGATCAAAATATGTTTTGTGAATGAAACATGTATGGGCTGGTGTTGGCCCATATTATGCATGTAGGCTGCACAACGAGTTGCAATGTAGCACTAATTATATTAATATAATTTAAAAATAAATCACACAGTTTTGTACTTGCCTTTCGATATTTCCTAATAACATCTACACCTGTTTTGGGTATATTTATAAAGCCAATAGTCTTAAAAATCCTGAACTTAAGAATAAAAACAGTTGAAAATATGAAATTTTGTTGTGTATAAAATAAAATTATATTTTCAGAATAATTTTAAAAATTACTTAACATTTTTCCTTAGTACTTTATAAACTATGATTATAAAATACGTAAATTCCTAATGTAAAGGTAAAAAATTGCATAAAAGGATCTAAATGAAAACGAAAATTCTGATTTTTAAAAGAATTTAATATTTGAATTTATGTACAAAAACACAACAGCCAGAACTAAGCACAAACCCATTGTTTTAACCGTGTGTTTTAACGTTCAATACATGACTTTATATTTTTTTACATGCGGTTCTTTTCTTCGGTTTTCGATTTTGTGCCTCCAAAATGTAAGCCGGATCTCTTACTTTTAACTGCCTCACAATTCTACTATCTGCAATTTCTGGAAGTAAACATTTTACATAAAATCGCTCGAGGAGGGGGACCATGTGTTCCGTCCACAAACTGCTGTCAACAGATATTCGTTCAATAACGACCTCTTGTGGTGTATACACAACAAAGTCACACCATTGCCTTTTCGTTATATTCAGTAGGCCCTGAATTTGATAATAATAATTATGTTTTTTCTTTAGAGTTATTTTTTTGTCGTCGCCAATTTCCAAACAGGTTGTGTTTTTCTTTTTTTCCAAAACTACTTCTAGCTTTTCTATGACGGACGGCAAACATTTTACTTCTACTAGGCCGTACTCCCCAACTAGGCCGTCTGGGCTTGCTCCTAAATACGGATACTGCGTACTGCAGAATAGTCCGCATTCTTCAACTTTGTTCCCAGACTTTTCTTCATATATTTTGATGGCTTCCTTTTCATGGACTCTTCCAAACACTACTGCCTTGCAGTTCAGGTCTCTGGGGTATAAAATAGATTTGACAAGGTTGTGACAAGACGTGTACTCTTTCCGCTTTATAACAGCCCCAAACTTTGAGGCTGTTAGCCTATTCAGTTTTTTTCGTTCCACAATGGATTGTCATGTTGGCCAACAGTCTTCCGCTCTATGTCCTCCCACTCTTGAGACTCGTCTTTCAACAATGCCATGAAACTTTGCATTTTGGCGTCTTCAGACATATCAGGTTCAATCGCAAGAGGCCCGTATTCTTTGTCATAACCACTAGCTTTCTTTTTTCTTCGTTGTGGTTTCTCTGTGGAGAACCTAAGTGCTCTTCTAGACCGAAACTTTTCTCGTGCCAAGAGTTTCTTCTTCATGATTTGTCCAGGGCTCCTGCCATGAAGAACTTTCCATGGGCTGAGGTGCCAACTTGGTCCACTGGTGTGACTCAATCCGGCAGCATAGCACCTTCGACCATACGATCCTCTGGCAGCGTGGTTAACTCGTTTTCCACCGATGAATTTTGAAACGAGTCCCATATACCTGTAAATAATATAACACATAATTAGAATACAGATTTAATTAATTTTTAACAGTTTTCGTGTTCGTGGTATTTAAGAAAATGAAAGTCCATATTCATAATTTATGAATTAAAAACTTTGGTAAAAAACTTTTATTTTGTTTGCATTTGCAAGACTGTTTTGTTACTTTGCAAATTTTGCGTCGCGTCCCAATTAGGCCGATTCGGCCGTGTATGCTCTTCAGGGCATTTGAGTCGGGCCGTGCCGTGACGTGACGTGTATGTATAGCCGGTTCCATTTGATTACACAGGTTTCATTCGCGTCGAAAATGGACGCGACGCGACGTGACGTGACGTGTATGTATAGCAGCACTTAAATTAAAAATTTTAATTAACTTACAGGTCCATGTAACCAAAAAGTAAAATAATAATAATAAAAATATACTATAATAATATTAATAATAATAATGAAAATAATAAGTTATTTCCTAAGGCTTTCATTATGTTTAACTTGTATTTTCGATTGAAGGAATAAATCATTATTTCATTATTTCATAATACACAAAGTCGTCATAAATGTTTACATGTCTGCTGCTTACAAACATAATTCAAAATATCGTACTATTACTGTAGCAAAACCAACAAAAGAGTTTTAGGTTAGCGGACCAGAAAATTTATCATATGTATTTTCTGTTCCCTATTTATATGCGTTGGAAAATTAATGATAAAACAAAGGAACATCTACCTTTCAGCACAATTAGTCGTAGCATTCATCACGAGAGTATCAGCTCTTCTGACCATTTTATCGACGAGTTTTCTTATTTCTATCAAGAAGTCTTTGTCGATCACGTCTATCAGATTTGTATGCTGCTCCGTACCAAGCTTACAAAATGTGACCCTGCAAGAACTAAGATCGCCCAAAACATGATTGGGTGCATTCGTCAAATCTTTTCTAAGGTTTTGTACGTCTTGCAAGCCCTTTGACGGACCTAAAACAAAAAGAAATAAATCATTAATAACAAACAAGTTGATGTTAAAATGTACTAATAATAAGTACAACTAGGGGGTCCCAGCGCAAATTGCGCATTGTAATATTGTTTTCAAAAGCTGTTTCCAGTCTTGTTTACTGTTGCAGACGTTCTGTTTATATTTTATTTTGGCCGACGTAAACTCCTTGGGGAGTTTACGTCGGTCCCGATCAGACTTAAAAATAATGCATCTGCAGGAAACCGGGAAAGATTACAATTCACATTTGAAACTCTTGAAAGAAGGTCAATATTTTATAGAGCACCCTAGAAATAGAGCAAAGGCTAGGAGCGTAAAGCCCTATAAAAGAATATTTGTTTAATCACACGTTTGCCGTGTGGGAGATCATTAGCTTTCAAATGACATCCCAATCGTAAAAATTTGTTTAAGTCGGTCAAGTAAA
The DNA here is from genome assembly GCA_035578135.1 of Flexamia atlantica. NCBI lineage: Eukaryota > Metazoa > Arthropoda > Insecta > Hemiptera > Cicadellidae > Flexamia > Flexamia atlantica. The sequence goes on along the minus strand of JAQJVK010000008.1, from coordinate 2,548,496 downwards.
AGAAGGGACGTAACAAGGACGTTAACAAGGAATTTATTGTTTGAAAATACGTCTCCTTTTTTTACAATTACAATATAGTTAAATAATTATCTTTTCTTCATATGTAAGAGGTTAACTGTAGCAAAAGACCATGTAATCGAGATTATTATTCTCAATAAAGGATTATTTCAACTAATTTAATCATTGATAATGTGGTAATTTACCTGCTTGTATTTGGTGTCGTACTGTCATCGAAGAGCTTTTAAAACACATCCTCAGAATCTTCAAACTGATCAGAACTGTTTATAGCTACTGGTGTTTCGGTTTTTCTCCGTTTCCAAACCAATCTAATTATGCGAGATCTTTTGGTATTTTTACCAACGTAACGCTTTCTCGGCATTACAACAATGTAACGTCAAAAATACAATTTAACACATCACGAGCGAAATCAACGTGTACACTATTGCAGACTACAGACTTCACAGAATAGGGGAAACTAAAGGGAGGAGCGGACGGTGGACGGTCGGACCGAGGTCAACGCCTTGAGCGGCGGTTGGGGGTTGGAGAGAGCGCGCGGAGGGGGTGGTTTGAGAATGGGAGTGCGGGCGTCTGTAAAACGTCTCATGTGTGCGTGGCGAGTCAAGAGAGCGTTTGACATAGCTTCAAAAGTACATAAACAACTACGTTATTACAAATACGATTTCATTCACTGAATACTCCGACTACTCGTCGAGAATAGCGCTACAAGTTTCACTTCATTTAAAGGCGAAATATTAATTTGTTGAATTTTATACACAATATAAAGTGCGAACAAAAAAATTATTGTTCGTTTTTTTTTAATATAATCGCTGAAATCTAATGTGGGCTCTGTAACAAGTGCATCTTAATTTTTTTTTCATTTTTAGTACTACTCGTTTTCGTATTGGATATGTACCTATATCCTCGGAATATCAACTTTTGAAGACGTACTAGCGGCAAATGAGTCATAAAAAATTTTTTTTAGCTATATTACACATGTCCTTTGGATGTAACAAAAAGAGTGTATAGAGTAAAAACATGAAAAAAAAATTTTCCCAGGGCGACCAAACACCCTTAATCTGGAGAAAGATTAGCAAGGGCCTATTCAGGTTAAAATTTAATTAGGACCATGTAAATTCTAGTAAAAATATATTCATACTTTTTAATATACATACATTTATATACATATATACATATGTAAAACTTGGCTATTTGTGGACCCAGAGGTTGTTGAGTTATCCAGAACATTGGAAATTTTAATTGGTTTTAGTAGGTGTTAACAGATTTGAGTTTGACATCTAAATTTGTTACTTACATGAGTATTGTTACATATTGAGTAAACAGTCTTTGAATAAATGCCAAGTACTCAACAATTAAAACTAAATGTTCTGTAAAAAAGCTAAATTGAAGATTCCCTGTCAGTTATTTAAGTGTCGAGTTATAGAGTGTTGAGTTAGTGAGGTTTTACTTTATGTATATATATTCTATTCTGTATATATGTATACTGTATTATATACAATACAATATATATTTAATACAGTATATAGTATATAGTCTAGAAATGAGAATTAAATATGATAAAAGAATACTCATGGTTTCTAATTATCTATCTAATATACATATAAATATTCTTCAGAAATACCTGACAAGTCTTGCTTATAAAATTTTGACTCCATTAGCCCTTTGCTAATGCGATTGATCGTAAGGCCAGCAGGAGTGGCCACAACGCAGTCAGCAGCCAGTCGGAATTAAATTCCGTACGGCTTGGTTTCGCCGGTCGGACGACCAGCTGTACTGGCCACGCCCCACTCCGCGTCAGCTCGGCATTCATCTTGGCGGCTCACTCCCGTCAGCTCGGAATTATTTTCACACCCGGCAGCTCGGGATTGTTTTTATTGTAAGCCTGCAATGTTATCGTAGGGTATTTTCACTATTCAATGTTGTAAGCCTGCTGATCATTTTGTTAAATAACTCCTCACTAGGTTGCAGCACTTTACAGGCATCAGGCAAAATTTAGAAAAACAAAAACACATGTTATTGGCACTTATTGGCCAGTCCTGCTGGACAACCCCCAGCGTTTGTTGGATTTTTGTTGGCCAGCCCTGCTGGACGTCCGATCGCAAATGACAACTGCTGTGGAAAAAATCCAACTTCTGTACACTAATGGTAGCGGCCAGTAGAGCTGGCCTCGTGATCGCTACGGAATAGCGGCAAACAATCAATCCGATCGCAAAGGGTTAATCTATTAAATCCATTCCTAAAACTGCGACCCGCTGGCAGCGTCATGAGAACATGAGAGAAGAATGAGTGTGGGATGGCTGAGATGAAAGCCTTGTTAATGACAAAGACCAGCTGTTTCCTTATCTCAGGATCATTAATGAACAGCCAAATAATCAATGGCAGCTGTATCTAGATTGAAACCTTTACAACGATTTTCTCAGGATCTTGCTTAGGGTTGATCTGGCAAAATGTATCTACTTCTGTGCTATCCAGCCATATTTTTGATACAGTAGAGCCCCGCTAATCCGAAATCCGGTAATCCGAAAATCCGCTTAATCCGAAACCGAAATCAGGAAATAATAAGGAATAAATAAAAACAAGGAAAAACATTGATTAAGTGAATTCACAAATACAGTACGTTTCAAAGATCGGAAATGTAATAAACAAAACAGAACAGTGTTATTGAACGAAACTACATTGGTTTAAAAAAGTCTAACACTTTTTTGCCGAAAAGAATACCTCTCTTTTGAAGCGTAATAGCGCCAGCGTCTGGTATCGGCTGGGGTCGTGGTGGACTGTTGTTCTACGTAGCGTAGCGCTAGATCAAAGGCAGCCGCGGTGTCCGAATGGGGTACACTCTGCTCGCTGTCGTCGTCTGGTTCATCTGCACTGTCGTCGGGCCGCGCTGTTGTCCGGCTCAAAACCATTTCTACGATTTGCTGATCGGTAAAACAAACGTTTTCTGATCGTTTTTTCGACGCTTAGTTTATGTAATTGAACGTTGTATTTAATAAATTATCTTTATTTTAATAATAGTTCACTTAATCCGAAATATTCGCTAATCCGAAATGGGTCCGGTTCCAATTATTTCGGATCAGCGGGGCTCCACTGTAGTACATTAATGTACATTTCTCCATTACCATTTGATTATAAATTGAGCTTAAATTACAAAATTAATTTCAATGAAATAAAAAAGTTAAATTTTGTATTCAAGGATTGAAAGTAAAAAACTGACACTGAAAAGCCCAGGCAAAAAAAATTATAACTGGGAGCACGAAATAAAGCGGGTGAGGAGTGCGCTGCTGGGGAAATCCATATATTAGTATGTAAAGGGTCTTCTTTTCAGTCATTACTCAATAATGGCTTGACCGATTTAAATGTTTGAGGTGTCAATTTAGGCCTAAGGGTATTTCTACATAGGTTTGCCAGTATGTCTCAGAAATAAAAAAGGCATAATTTAAGTACAATAAAGGGCTGAAGTTTTAGAACAGTGGCGCTATCCATCGAGATTTGACCAAGCTCCGTTCACTTTCTTTGTCTACAACTAACTGAACACATAGTCATGCTTTGGAACAGTTCAACACGTAAACCACAGATTGCAGTGTTTTTAAGCGAAGCTGCAACTGATTGCTGTGATCTATTTAGCATTTATTTTTTGTTTGGAAAGTTAATCAACTATACTTGATTCCACACTCACCTTTTAGTACAGGCCATGTGGAAGATAGCTAATCTATTACCTTTACTGGGTACATTTGTTTACAAATGTCCTTCCATAACAATATGTTATTAACTCATCTGCTGATTACAACATAATTTGGTTGGTACAACTTAAATTGCCTTATGAAATACACAACTTACAGAAATTCCATGCTGAAAGGTAAATGTGGCACTTGTATGGTAACCATATGTTAAAGTAAACACAAATTTACCTGTAAAAGGCCCTGAAAACACAGTTTTGACAGTTCAATAAAACATTTCATTTAGTCATTTCAGCTGGGGTGTATCAGACGATTTGATTAGTATACAATTTTTGCCAACCGCCTAATTTTGTGCTCCCAAGTAACTGAAATAAGAAGCTATAACTGGTGCCAAATCTTAAGGCCCAGTCTGTCCGTAAGACTATTGTTAATTTTAGCATTGGGCTTATAGACAGCGTGGGCCTTAAGATTCGGCACCAACTATAATGATTAAATACCATTTTTTAAAGATGCATGAGAAATTATTGTTCCCTCATTTGTGATTTAGATTACTATGAATGTAACAACCAACTGTATGGGTGGATTTTACACTGGGTGAGTTAGCAGAAATAGATTTTTTGTTTCACTCGCTCACATTTTAATCAAACTGATGGCACATTAGAAACACAAGCAATTCTTGGACGGTTGCAAACGAGTCTCTGTTTCTGAATTTGTGGAAATGACTTGTACACGTCCCAGTTGCCAGCTCTCCTCATTTGTTCCTAACCTATAACACCACTCAATTTGCCAAGGCTGATTTCACCAGGCGAGTAGACTCTCCTGCCAACTAGACCCGTGTAAATCTGCCCTGTGTGCTCTGTTTTGTCGGGTGTTTATCCAAAGAATCACACTTTTTTGTGTTTAAAAGGATGTAACTGAAGTTTTTAATTCCATTAAATCAATGTATTTATTTGTAAATATTATGTATATATAATGTTATTTATGTGTGGTAGGTTATAGAATGTTATACAGGGTATGGTTTTAATATGAAATTTTAGGTCATTACTATAATATGTTAATTATTTTGAACATTTCATGGAATTTTTATTTATAATATCATCTTAATCCCTAAAGTGGAACGTTGTTTTGAATAGGCAGGCCTTCAGGCTAAAATTATCTCTGGTATAAAATTACTATCACTCATTGCTGTAAAGCCTTGTGTTTTACATGTTACATGGCATAATCTGATCTATAATTGTTTAGCAAAAATCTGTATATTCAATCTAAAACTTAAAGAATGTTATAATGTAAAAATTAAAAAAAATTCTATGAGACATTTAAGTATGTATTGTAGCCTAATGTATTGATTTTTTTAAGTTCTCAAGATTGAGTTCTACCATAAGTCAGGTAAGAAACTGCACACTCACCTTAGAATGGCAAGTAAACTCTAATAACATAAACATGAATCATTCCTCTATTAAATCATAGCCAGATATGTAACTCAAATCAAAATAAAAACTCAGAAAAGTTCATTTAAAATCTGCAATGCCTAGAGATTTTTACTTGTACCTTGTATGAAAATTTACATACAACTAAGAACTGCCATTTGTGTGTTGAGTGAGTAAAGTTTCACGAGTGAAAATGTTCATGGGGGAGACAATGTGCTTTATTCTCGAAATACACAACATTTTTCCCTCACCTGCAATAATAAATATCCTGACTATAAATATTTATTTTATTAACTAAGTAAGAAGTAAAAATATCCATTATGTTTCATCCTGCTAATAGCGCCTGCATCTGTGTAGCTGCAACCATGCATGCACCAGCAATCAGCTGATTGTTGCAACGTTCTTACTTGCTTAGTTCTTAGTTGTTCTCTCAGTTGATTGTTGTTAATGTTAATCTTATTTGATTATTCCTGCCACTAAATCAGCTGTTAGTGCCTGCATACATTGAGCTGCAACATATTTGCATGTGTGCGTTGAAATTTGAAGAGCTCTATTTTTAAGTTATTGATTTCAATGCTATTCTTATTCATAACTTTCCGCTAAGATACGAATTATTATTTTACTATCACTCATTACAAGGAATAAAAAGCGTCTAAACATAGCAGGTGGGGAAAAATGATATTTTTTATTCATTTTCCTATACTTTTACTTGAAACTAAATGAATTTACTTTTGGCTGAAAAATCTAAAAATGACGGTGTGGGAAAATTTAACAAGAATTATATGGTACAGCTTTTATATACATTTTCATGAAAATATGTCTTAATGTTCAGTTATATCTGTTCCTTTTCCTTATAAATAAAGTCCGTGATTTACTTTTCAGTCTAATATATGTTGTTGAAATTGGTAATGGCAAAGAACATAAAACATCTTTTAGCTTAAACAAACTGTTACATTGTACAAACGCTTTTGTGATAGTTGTTTCATATTTAATTTTAATGTTTATAGATTTAAGTAGTGTTAATAGAATAGGTCTATTGTACAAGACTGAGGCATGATAATTCCTCTAATTTTCTCGTGTGATATAATTGGTGAAAAACTGTAGAAATAAAATTATTGTTAGATGATGTGATTTGCAGATTTATTTATTTATCCGTTTCCCAATATTACTCGTTTTATAGCTTACCAGAGTTTACTTAAATATTTGTAAGTTAGTTAAAAATAAATGTAAAATTAGTTACCAGTAAAGAAAACCATCCTTACAGAAAATCTTCTCTACCGAATCATTTTCTGGATGGTATGCTGTGATCCTTCAGTTATTCATTTACATATTATTCAGATTGATGCTGAAAAGGTCTTGACCAAATGAATTGATTTTTTAGGAAAAAAGTGAAGACTACTTAAAGACTACTTAAATGGATTTTGAACAATAGTTATCAACTAGATTTTACTCAAAAGTTTTGCAAAATGCTCGAAAGGTCAATCTGAGTAGTTACTCCCTTCATTTACTTTAAATCCAACCATCGCGATTGAATTTTAAGGCCATTTTGCACACAGTTGAACTTTTTGAACTGCCATCCTAAAACTTCTGAAGTTTAATAGAAGTTCTAAGGTTTAATAGATCTTTAAATTTTTTCTTACTGATTTTTTTCTTTCTGATAATATTTTAGCGAATTTCCTATATAGGGAAGAAGCTATTACCGTAGGTCTCATGGTAAGACTTAAGCCAGAGACCATGTTAACTTTTTGTTTGGGGCCCCCAGAAGAAAAAAACACCATTCGTTTGAATTTTTAGATATATACAGGGTGTTTTTTTAACACAACCCATTTTTAAGATTGAATAATGCACATATGAATATGAATATTGATTTATTGATCTTTACATTTTATACAACCTATTATTTAGGTTTGATCACATTTAGTTTACATCACGTGCTCAAACAGTCCGCAATTGGCATTTGTACAAAGTTATGCTCTTTCCATCAAATTCCCAAACACGTGTTGTTTGAATTTCTTGAATAAATTTGTTGTTTGTTTTGAGGTGCTGAATATCCTGTGAATTGTTTTCGTAGGCCTTATTTTTATGTATCCCCAAATAAAATAATATAGTGGGGTCAAATCCGGGGATCTTGGGGGAAATAATCCATGACCGATAAAATAACGTTTTGGGTTGAGTTTTTAATGTGTGTGTCTTTAAGCTCGATAACTTGCGTAAAAGTGGTCCGATCTGAATGAAATTTGCCACAGACATGCCACGTCATTGTATTATTCTACGAAAAAAATTCACAAGATATTCAGCACCTCAAAACAAACATAACAAATTTAATGCAAGAAATTCAAAGAGGTACCGTGCAACATGTATTTGGGAATTTGATGGAACGAGCATAAATTTGTACAAATGCCAATGGCGGACTGTTTGAGCACGTAATGTAAACGAAATGCTTAAATAATAGGCGAATAATAACGAAACTTAAATAATAGGCTGTATTAAATGTAAAGATCAATAACACAATACTCATTACATATTTATATACCTATTATTCAATCTAAAAAATGGGTTGCGTTGAAAAAAAACACCCTGTATATATCTATACATCTATGTGTCTGTTAGCATGATAGCGGCCGTAAAAATGGTCCGATTTTTATGAAATTTGGTACAGACATGTAAAGTGGTAATCAATTGAACGAGTTCGTAAACCAGCCTAATCGACCCACCAGAAGGAGGGTAAAGGGGGGTAAGTCCCCCCAAAATGGGTTTTTTTGGGGGGTTTTCACATGCTAAAATAAAAGTAATCCAATTTCGGTTAGCACCATTGAATTTAGTTAAAAAAAAACAAACAATTTAGTACTTTGAATCAAATCATTTGGATCAATTGGACAAGTTTGTCAACCAGCCCGATCGGACCACCGGGAGGGGGGGGTAAAGGGGGGTAAACCCCCCCAAGAATGGGTTTTTTGTGTTTTTCACATAAAAAATGAAAATAATCAAATTTTGTCTTGCACCATTGAATTCAGCTGGAAAAAACACACAATTTAGTACTTTTAATCATTGCTCTATGTCCATTGGTTACCGAGATACTGAAAGTGGTAAACACAGTACGTTGTCCAATGGTGTTGCTCTAGCAGTCTAGAGGTTACTCTGCGACAATGATTACTGAACATATCATAGTAAATTAACGTATTTCAGGCAGTAGTTTGAAGTACTCTTTTGCACTTTTAATTTCCTAAATATCACATCAGAGGCTGATCCAGTTCCATTGACCACTAATGTTAGCGTGTGTTTCCGTGCCATGCTACATGGCACGCGGTGGGGGGTGGGTTTCAACGTGATTTCTTTTTGATATCATCACACGGTAAAAAATTCAGGCATTATTTTTCATTTTGCAATAATAATCTATGCACCAAATTCAAGAAAATAAATTTGTCACATTGTTAAATTTTTAATTTTTTGTTACCTTCAAAAATAAAAAATTAGTATCATTGGCAGAGATCTTATATTAGATTTTATCTAACTCAGATTTTGAGCTGACATAACTTATCTTATAAAAATAATATAAAAAAATTCTCTAGCAATTTGAATTAAACAAGTAATTTGTTATTTTTAACCAAGCAATATAAATTTTTGTTCCAAGGTGAAAAAGTGTAGCTGTGATATGCTACTGCGTGAATGTATACACACGCTGTTACGCGATCCCGTGGATTACTGCAAAGTTTTGACGTGACTATAAATGGACGATGACACTGGATTAGCCTAAGGTTATGTTTAGAAAATTAAAAGGGCAATAGGGTATTTTAAATCCTTTTAGCACGTTCGCTGCTGATGACGCACTTGTGAGTCATCCTTGTGCTGCCCCATACGATGTGCGATGCTGATGACGCACATGTGCGTTTCGCGCCATTTTATTCCCGCCATTTTTCCTACTTTTCATTTTATTTTGTGTTTTGCAAAGTGTTTTATTCCAGTTCTTAGTTTCGTACTTGACTTTTGACATAGTCAGTTTTTGGTTTTGCCATTAGTTATATTGACTATATTGTTTATATTGGTCAAATTGGCTCTTATTTATTTGATGTAATGTGCTAATGACGCACATGTGTATCATTATTGTTATTTTTGCTAAAAATGATAAAAAATGTTAAATTTTGATCTTTTAACTGAAAATGAACATAAAAAAATGTATTATACAATTATTTAAAAAATATGTATTTCAGCACTACGTATACAGCCATTAATATAGTATAGTATTATTAGCTGTGAACGTGTTAAAACCATACCGCATGAAGCCAGCTTATTTACTAAGGTATACTACATTCAATGGGCACTGTCACGGAGTATAGGGGTTGTTCACCAATCGAAAGACAACAAATTGCCTTTAGCCCATTCTTAATCAAATACTGAGTGAGGATATGAAGTCATTTTAAGGTTGTCTGAACTATTATCACTTCATTTGAAAACACTTCCAAGTTGAATAACTTAAAAATATTACATTCAGCCAAACTGAATCAAGTATTTAGTGTAACATTAAATATCCACATCAAAGGAATATTTCATTAAAGTTTTAATATATACTTTGACTTAAAACTGTATTGATAAACCTTGGTTCTCTGCTGACATACAGAGGAGAATCAAACAGATGTATCTTCTAATGTTGCACTCAGCTGGTGTCATGAATAATCATGTCATTTACTGTCGAGTCCCAGAAGGTGGAAAACCCAGTATATCGTATGATAATTACAAATTAAGAGAAAAAATACTCCTAGAGAGCATCACAAAAAACTCATAATGAGTGTCTAGTCTGTAGTGTGCCTTGACACCTTTGTTATAATTATTAGATCCTTGTGGAAGATCTTACAACTCTCAGATCGTTGGATCATTCAGCCCCTTTCAAACAGAAACCCCCCCTGTTGACACGTCATGATTTTTGATTTTATACATCTTAGTGTGATGCCATAGCTTAGTGGTAAAGTTCTGGATTGTCATTCAAATAAACTAGTAGTTTATTTCTGATCAGTCCTTTGGATCTGTGTTCCAACAGCAAGTGCGTAATTGTCCTCCTGCACACACCAGGAGCTTCAATACGTCCTCGTGCATTTTTTGCTCTCCTGCTACAAATGTGCAGGTTTCTTAGAGGAGAACTCCCTCCTCTCCCTCCTACTCAGACACTCCCTCTAGTAAAAGTGAAAAAACATTTGTTACGGGGTCAGCAACTCTAGACTTCAATTTGAAACTTGAGTGAATGAAAGGCAATAATAGTTGAGTAGAAGCAAAACTATTTCATGAAAACCTGCCCATTAATTTTGTTAGTTCACCTGATATAGAATGTCAGGTTTTGGGGTTACTAGGGTACTTAAATAGGACTTTGAATTTTTAATTTGAGCAGACACACCTTATAAAGGATGTTTTTTTTTTTAAACGCAACCCAAAACTTAATTTTGTCAGTGAAGGATTACTCCCTCCAAGATCCCGGATTTCACTCCACCATATTATTTTCTTTGGGGATACAAACATAATAAGTAAGGCCTACGAAAACAATTTACAGTATATTCAACACCTCAAAACAAACAAAATAAATTTAATACAAGAAATCCAAAAAGGTACTTTGCAAAATAAGTTTAGGAAATTCTAAAAAATAAGTTTTTAGAATTTGATGGAGAGAGCACAACTTTGTATGGATGTCAATGGCGGATCATTTGAACACTTAATGTAAACTAAATGTCATCAAACTTACACAATAGGTTGTATAAAATGTAAAGACTAACAAAACATTACTCATTTCATCTTTATATATGCATTTTTCAATCTTAAAAATGGGTTGCGTTAAAAAAAAACACCCTGTGTCCAAATTTTTGTCTAAATCCACCCTTGCATTAATATACCCCCCCACGCACATTTTGATATAATTTATGAAGAGAGAGAGGCATATTAAAGGGTGATTCCATTCTATCACTATTTGTCCTTTACTTATATTTATGGTTACAGGTTATATATAGAACTAAGAAAGCAGGATTTTAAAAACTATTTTGTACTTAAAAAGAAAAAGTAACAATGACTTAATTTAGATTAATGAAAGGACGATTCAGTTGTTCAGGTAAACTAAACCAACAATAAAATGCTCATATTTTAACCAGATGAAATTTATGACTACGCCCTACTATCAAATCAGTGATGAAATATAAATTAATACCTATATGAATAAGAATGCTGGTATAGGATTATATTTGAAATTTGTTCATTAAATTTAATTGAATGGTTCTCAATATAGTTGATGTTAAGGAAAAAATACTGGTCAATATATACCTACATTGCATAACACAACAAGAGTTTCAAAGTCATCCAAACTTCTACATTACATTCTTGAACACATAAGCTTTAAAGGCCACTCAACAAATATCAAAGTCACATACAAAATTATTTACACAGAATTAACTGATGAAATATTTCACAGCTGGTGAAACTTAATGATGATCATAATGATCATGATGATGGTGATGAGTTGTCCCACACCAAATGCGATGGCACGTGCTGGTTGGCGCACAACGTATATTGCATATACGAACGTGTGAACGAGGCGGGCAAGCGTGAACAGACGGAAAAACATGAGAGCCACAACGACATCTGGGTCTGTGAGTACAAAAAGAAGTCCAGTCACCAGGAATATTGGGATGTTCTCCAGGTCATTCAGATGGGCCCTGGAACAACAATATTGTTACAGTTAATATCTGTCTCACAAAACCTTGTCTGTTTTTAAACTAAAAATGATATCAATAAAGCAATATTCTTAAAGTTGGGAAACTGTAGTCATCCATAATATAGCTAGAGTCCATGCTGGCTTTGCTCAGTAGACTTTACTTCTTGTTCGATTGGTGTTAACAGGCCCGTGCTGAACTGGGGAGTCAGGGGGACGCGTCCCCCTGCGCCCTACCCTTAAAGGTATAATAGGCGCCCTCTTGACACCAACCAAAATTTAATTTTTGAATTTTTTGTAATAAAAACTCAAAAATCCAGATTTTTTATTTACAGCTTATTTATGCGGCTTTTTAATGCCGGCATATTAAAATATTACTTAATTATTTTGTCAAAAGAAACCATGTTTCCACACCCTTACAACTAAACAAACTATTTGCTGTGTTAAGGTTGGGGCCAGTGTTGAAAAAACCAGTGTTGAAAAAACCGGATATTTAGCCGGTTTTTGGGTATTATTTGGCTGTTCGGGGATTTTGCAGAGGATTTTTCGATAATTGTATTGTATTTTTTGTAGGTTTTGTCAACATATGAAAATTAGTACAGTAGAGCCCCTCATATCCGGCCTCGGTTTTACCGGTCCTCGGTTTATCCGGCCGCTTCTCAGAAGCCTACAATCAAATCATATTTCTCACGCTTACTGACGCATATTCCCTCTGATTATCTCTTAGATATCTCTCTGTTTGTTCACGTTTGATTATTATCTCTCTATTTATTTATGGCTCCAGTTTACTATCAACAATCAGAATGATCTAAGCTAATGCGAACGTGTACTCAGGGCCGCCCCGAGGCTAGTAGGCGCCCAGGGCGAGATTTTGATATGCGCCCCCTCAAAACTAATTGGTCTAAATACTATATTAAAAAAAAATTAATAATACAATGGACTTAAAGTTCTCACAATTATTTTATATATTTATGCTATTTTGTTGGTAGCAACAAATCAAGCAAATGGATAATTAATTTTCATTGCTACTAGTTTATTTAACGTTGTTTTATATCATCAATAAACTTGTAGACTATCATAGGTGAAACAAAACCTCTCGAATAAGAGTCCTTTGTATTTTTATAAATTGATTCCAGAGTAAAATTCATCCAACAAATCATAGCAAACGTAAATCTGAATTATTTTGTCAGACAGATCCATCTGTAAACCTGGGCCTTATTTCGTAATGGGATCACTAGTACAAGTTATAAATCACTAACAGGGGTAATTCTATGGAAAATATTTGTGATCGCCAATTTGACTAACTATAAAGTCAGTATAAACAGGTTCTTAGCCCCTGTTTCAAGGATTACTAGTAGATTAAAAATGTTGACTTTGATCTTTTTAAAAGGGGCAGTCAGCAATTTTCACTATATAGTGTTTACTAGTTGCTGTTTAATGACTTGTTAGTAGGTTTTCTTGTGAAGCCCGTTTTGAAACGGGGGTCTTGATCTAACGTAAAGGCTTACATTTGCTATTATCACAACCTCTACGCCAAAAGCACTAAATGAATAGGCCTCCTATATTTTAAAAATCTCAATTTGTATCAAGAGGACGTTAGCCTACATATTTAGCAAAACTCAATACTATTATGATTTGCGTGCTTATGTACTAGAATGACATTTTTTTTGTCCATATAGGTACTTATCTACGACATATTTTATGGAGTTTCAGTTATAGCTTATAGCTTACTGCGAATAGAAACAACCTATTTTTAATAGCCATTTGATTAAATGTTTACGCTTCTTTCGAGGATTTTTTGAGCGTTATAACGCGTCAGCGATATTTTTCTCTTATACAACTGCGGGACCCTCGGCCACGGCGCCCCTTTAGCCGCGGCGCTCGGGGCGATCGCCCCGGTCGCCCCGCCCTTGGGGCGGCCCTGCGTGTACTGGTACGTTCAGCAAGCCTCGTCTACATCACTCTCAAAAGACCACACGCGGCGAATTGCTCGCCGAATGTTTTGGCAAGTAGGATCCACCCAAATTCGGAAATAATTAACTTGAGCCAATAATAAACTACTGTTTAATATATGTATCCAGTGCGGTTATTAATTGTGTTGTTTTGTCAAGTCTCATTGTAGGTCTTTGGCAAACATGCAGATAAAAGCTATGACGTTAGCAAATACTACTGAACAGGGAAATGATTTCATTAATTCAAAACAACGGGATCAATTAATTAGTGTTCCAAGCATGTGTAGATTTGGTTTTACTCATATGAATATTTTTTAAATCATCCTAAAAGACGACTTAAAACTCTCGTCTTAATTCACTACCTACTTATTATTACTTAGGTATAAATGATCGTTTTCATAATAGGTTGGATTATTGGGCCAAGTCGTTATCCGGCCTGGGCTCGGTCCCGTGGAGGCTGGATATGAGGGGTTCTACTGTAGTGGGTCTATTAGCAATCATTAGCGTATGTCATCTGCTATCAATACTTTATATCCATGATTTAAACAAGTCCTCTTATGGTCAGTTCTTGTAGTTTTTATAAGGATTTATTTTTGTTTAGGCAGTTTTATAGGCCTAATGAAGGTTAGTGAAAATCTTACCCTGATTGAAATTGGGTATACGTAGTTAAACATCGAAATATACGATATTGTAGATCTATGTTGAATAATTTAATTTGCTACCTCAATTTTGCTTTTGTTACGTCGAATTTACTCATAGCGGGTAAACAAACAAATAACTTAACGAAAATGAACATCGTACTTATTTTGTTATTTAAGGGAATTTCACTAAAAGCCCTGGGAAATATGAATTTTCCAGAATGCGACCAGAGGGGTCAGCATTGCTTTGTTCGGATTTCTGGAGTTGCACAGTTCGTTTTTATAACTGTGAATTGCCTAAAAACGTGAGATTTTAGGTCTTATTTTCTAAAATTTCCCCGGGGGAGAACCCCCAGACCCCCCAGTGGTTGATGCTATCCAAGAAAAATGTCTAGGCAGGACTCTGCCTGGGGCCCTTGTCATACTTGTCCCCCGCCCTTTCGATATACCCAGCACAGGCCTGGGTGTTAATATATCCTGAATCCTGTTGACACAACTATTGGAACTACTTACTCCAAACTGACCATAAAGGGAACCCAGGGGCACATAGGGTTGAACTCCCTTAAATTCTCTTGTAAAAAATATATTTACACATCCTGAACCATCCATCCATCCATCCTGTATTGTAAAAAAAAACTCCAAAGCATTTGAGTGTAGCTCTTAGTTCACAGTGTACTTTTAAAAGAACTTGAAAATATAAATTATAAATTTTTCATGTAAAGTTAATTTTGTCAGTGTGGTTTTATAAAGTGCATGAAGATTTTGGACTGGAACATTTTTTGGACCTGCATCAGTGTAATTGGGGTTTCACCTGTATTGATACATGAAAATAAAATAAATAAATAAAAATGTTAATTTTAGAATCGGGCTTATGGACAGCGAGGGCCTTAAGTCTTGAAACCATTTACAGTAGTTTTTTTGATAAAATTTTTCCTAAGGGCACAATTATTAAGAAAAGGACTGAACAGTTTGTGTATTAAAAAAAATTACAACTAGGTGCCATGTTACCATAATAACACCCCAGTAGTTTTTATTTAGGTGCCACGTTACCATTTACTAACACCCCAGCCTTGTTACTAGAGACGGCTAAGGTTCATTGAAACACCTGACACCTGCATTGTTAAAAAAATTCCAAAGCGTTTGAGTTTAGCTCTTAGTTTACAGTGTACTTTCAAAAGAGCTTGAAAACAGAGCCGGCTCTACCATATAGGCGAACTAGGCGACCGCCTAGGGCGCCATGGCCTGAGGGGCGCTGGATGGTCGCGTTTGTAAAAATAGCAGGGAGCAAAAATAAAATAATAAACATGAACGCTAATTCTGGGTTTAAATTATGAGGTTATAATAATTCAGGAGTAGCTTCACATGCTCTGATCGTGTAATTACTCTTTAAATCACTTCAAAACTTATCACCAGAGGTGGAAACCCCCTCAAAAACCTGCCTTTTAATCGACTAATTATAACAATAAACAGCACCCATCATTATACGTTCTCTTGGCGCCCTCGTCGTTATGTAGTTTGAGTTTATACTTTTAGCCACCGCCAAATATACGTGTCAGGCCGGTTTTTTACACCAAAATTAACAACAGAATATTGATCAACATGGGGGAAATCTCCATGTTAGCAATAAGGCACGTCTTGTCAAAGGAACATGTTTTTGTTTTTACAGCTTTGTTCACAATAATTGTTGCCGAAGTGTTTAGTTGTTGAATTTAATTTTGCATTATTTTTGTAATTTTGTTCAAAATCATACCGTATTAAACAGCGCCTTTAAGTATCTAAACCAGGTATATAAAATACTTATTTTGACTTTTTTTCCAAGAATCAACTCCATCTAAATAAAATCTATCGAGCCTCATTTTATGAGTATAATTGGCCAAATAGTTTCATATCCTTTGAATTCCTGATGTGCAGTCGATCACTTATTATTATTATTAATAAAATAAAGTAAAAACATACGACTGAAAATTAACAGCTATGGCAGTATTTTTGTTCGATCTCGTTTTTATTTTGAGGGGGCGCCGGACAATACTCTCGCCTAGGGCGCCAAAAACTCTTGAGCCGGCCCTGCTTAAATATTGGTATAAAAGGCAATTTCTTGAAATAGTTCACAAGTTATTTTTAAGCTATATTTGTTAAAATAAATACCATCTTAAGTTCTAGTAAAGTCATGATTCTTTTTAACTTATGTTAACAGCCCAGCAACATGTGATTTTAAGTGACAAATTTTTATGTATGCCGATGACACTGCTCTCATGACTTCCCACAAAGATTTCAAAATTGCAGAAAAAAACACTCCAAAAAGACTTTGGTGAAACGAATAGCCTATGATAAAAAAGTGGTAATAAATGCTAAAAAAACTGTTGTAATCAATGATAGGTTCCGGTGAGAAATTCCCAGGAAATAATTAGTTTTTTAATAAAATTTTCCCTAAGGGCACAAATATTAAGAAAAGGGCTGAACGGTTGGTGTATTTTTTAAAAATTACAACTAGCAGGACCCATGGCTTTGCTCACGATAAAAACTCAGTATACAGTATCACCTTTTGATAATATAGTTTTGCTTTTTATATATTCTTCTTGTTGTAAAGACTTATTCCTTTAAACATGTCAAAAAATGTACTTTCATGAAACAGAAAAGGGCCTGTCTATACTAAAAATGCGACCATATTCTGCCCCCTACCAACAAAGCTCCCCTCAAGGGTGTCACTGCCCTGGTAGGCTCATGACGAATATCGGCGGTGCCCTTTGCGGTGACCTTGCAAGTGCCCTTTGCTTGTGTCGGCTATCTAGTCGATCTTGCTATCAGGTAGAGAGGGGTAGTGCTCACACATACTCAAGAAGCGAGTTTACTGAGTCTGGCTTACCCGAAGTCAGACACAGAGAAGCATTTATGGTCGTTTCTGCTTACCCCAATTTACCTGAGCTTGCCCTGATGATAATCATGGAGCAAGACATGGGGAGTGGCACCCTTGGCTTTTTCGGCGGTGCGTTGAATCTGCTCACATCAATAGCACCAGACTTCAGTCATGGACCAGCTGGGTACTCAGCTACTCGTTTCAGAGAAATTAACTACATTTTGCTATCTTATACAGTTATTAGGATATGAATTTTTTAAATCCCGGAGTTCTTTTATAGACACCCTGTATAGCTCATAGAACTTTCAACACTTACTACAAATGGAGAATGACATAATATATGTAAGATTGTATGACACCAAATGGTAGTACCCTCCCCCCAATTAATTCCTGGAATCGCCCCTGTTTATGGTCCAAAGAATTTGAAAGAAATAAGAAATTTCTCTGGATGTTAAGATAATTGCAAACAAGTTGAAGGACTAACCAACATCAACCAACCATTCTAAAGTGGTTTACAAAACTTTCAAAATGGATCTATGACAACTGACACTGAGGATTCTCCATTCTACAACACAGTTCTTGATATCATTTTAAATGGCCATTATTATATAGAAAATCACTCAGGTAAAGTGTTTCAATCTTTAAAAAATTTATGATTTTACTTATTATTTTTAATTATTAAAATTGACAAACTCTCTTTTACTAGTGGTAACGATAGATAACAAGCAAGGAAAAAATGAAGGAAGTTATTCATAGTTTTGAATGTACCATAATCAGCTGAGGGAGGTCACAGATAATTGACTCCATTACCTCCTTCGGTAATGTTGTGCCAGCATATACATTGAGATTTTCATTCACGTTATCTCAAGTTTTGTAGTATTTAGTATTTATATTATGATAGGTTTAGATAAGTAAGCAGTTAGTTCTTGGTTAATCTTACTTTTAATAAGAAATGGAACTCAAATTAACACGCTCGCGGCGGCATGGGAGCGATCGCTCCCATGCATGCAGAACCCTAATGCCATCATGGTGGGGCTATCGCTCCCAAGCTGCAACGCGTTACAATAAGATTTAGTTTTAAACCAGGATCTGAGCTTGAAATGTGAAACTTTAACAGCACTGCGCAATAGCATATTGTATTCTGTGTACTGGACAGTGCTGCTGCTACGATAGTCGTGGCGGTAACAGGAACTATAAGTCAGAGCACCAGGATGGCGGCAAGGAACACAGAAAATCTTGCTGCCGCGAACGTGTTAAAGAATAGAGACAGACTTTAAACTGTAAAAATTTGCTAAATTTTAGAGTTAACCATGACCGTCTCTAGCAACAAGGTTGTGGCCTTTAAACTTGCAATACTGCTTTTCAAGGGTTTTTTGCATTGTAAAAACCCTTAAAAAGCCAGCTGATTTCTAGTAAACATCAGATAGTGTCATATACCTGGTGAGCAACATGTTGATGCTTTGAGGTCTCCGCAGAAGAGGAGAGGAAATCATCGATGACATGGAAGTAAACAGGACAATGTAATTTTGCTACAGTACACTCTCGATTATCCGAGCCCCGGTTATCCGAGATTCTAGTCAATAGTCAATAGTCAATATTCTTTATTGAAATTTCTTGGAGAAATACAATAGGGTCAATACAATAGTGTGTTCTGTAAGTTAAAAGAATCTACAAACATTGTTTTTTATCTAAAAATCAAAATTAATAGAAAAAAGAATGCTGGTGTGATGTTATGCCTTGGTTGTTCTTCAGGTATTCCAGTTTCAGGTTTTCCAGTTGTAGAATTCCTCTAATGAGTAGAAGGAATGCTCCAGCAACCACTCTGTCATTGCTTTCTTGAAATGATTTGGTGTGTGGCTTCTTAGTTCTTCTGGAAGCAGGTTAAAAAACCTCGCTCCTCGATAAGAGGGTTTTTTTTTCAAACAAACTGAGACGGTGTGTTTGTAGAGCAAAGTTTTGTCCGTTTCTGGTGTTGTAGTGGTGATGGTCTGCAAGTCTGGCATTGTCTGTGTTGAGTGTGTATAATGTTGTTTGTAAAATATAGAGGGATACTACAGTGAGGATCTTGAGCTCCTTGAAGTGTTCTCTGCAGCTTTCTAATTGGGTTAACCCTTTTATGGCCCTGATGGCTCGTTTTTGCACAACTAGGACTCTTTGCATGTTGGTTACCGTGGTCCCTCCCCAAGTGATAAGCCCATACCTCAAGGTTGATTCAAATAGCGCAAAGTAGGCAACTTTGGCTGCTTCGATGGTACTGATTTGTTTGATCCTCCTGATTACATACACACTTGAGCTGAGTTTTGAGCACACTATGTCGACTTGTGGATTCCATGAAAGTTTGCTATCAACCGTGATACCTAGGTATTTGGCGGTATCTGTTGTCTTGAGTCCCGGGGTCCCTTCCAGATTTTCTGTTTTTGTTGTGAAAATTATTTGTTGTGTTTTTGCTTCATTCAAGATCAAATCATTATGTAGGCAGTACTCTTTTGCAATGTTTAATGCTGTGATTGTTCTGTCGGTTAATGTGTCAATTTGCTTTTCAGCCAGGATAAGAGTTGAATCATCCGCATACATGATAAGATCACATACGTTTCCCAAGGTGTTAGAGAAGTCATTTGTCAGTAGGATGAACAGCATTGGACCCAGTACCGACCCCTGGGGTACTCCTCTTGTAATTGGCATTAGCTGTGATTGTATCTTGACGTTTTTGCTTGTGTCTCTTACTGTTAGTTCCACTAATTGTTTCCTATCGTAAATGTAGCTCTTGAACCATTCGGCTTCCTTCCCTTGTACGCCTAGGGTTTTTAGTTTCTTTATAATAAGATCTAGACCTAGACAGTCAAAAGCTTTACTGAAATCTAGAAGGATGCCAGTAGCAATATTACCTTGTTCCAGTTTATCAATGATAGTTTCAATGAATTGTGCTAAAGCAGTTACTGTAGATTTCCCTCTGATAAATCCATGTTGGTGAGCGGAGAGAAGGTTATTGCGATGCAGATGTTCTGTCAACCTTCTTTGTACTACCTTTTCTATAATTTTCGAAAAGGTTGATATGAGGGAGATTGGTCTATAGTTGCTAGCTTCAGCTGGTGATCCATTTTTAAATTTCGGGTAGACTTTTGATATTTTGAGGCAGGTTGGGAAGGTGCCTTGTGCAAAAGATCTGTTCACTAGATGGACAAGAGGTGTGATGACTTCTTCTTTGCATGATTTTATAATTTTTGAGGAAACTTCATCAGGGCCAGCAGATGTTTTTGCTTTCATGGCGTTGATTACCGATAAGATTTCAGTGTGACTCGTTTCCGACAGAATAAATTTAGTTGAACAATTGTTGGTAACATCATGTTGTGTTGTTGTGTTTTTCAGACTATTTTGAGCCAAAGCCCTCTCTGCGTTGGATACAAAGAGTTCATTCTGGGTTATCCGAGGCAGCTCTAAGCTTAAATATACTTTTTATTTTCTTACTAAGTGTATAATTATGAGTGAAAAAGTGTTTATTTAAAATTCTATTATTTACAACTCGAAAGGACTTTCATCGTCGTATTTATTGGTAAATACTATATCTATTAACACATTTTGAAGTTGTCTTATTACAGCACAACCTCAAAAACACACGTAAACTCTGTATTATCCGAGGTTCGCGTTATCCGAGGTAGACTCGGTCCCGAAGCTCCGGATAATCGGGAGTGTTCTGTACTACTAACTAAGCTCACATTAGGTTTAAGAAACTAAACCAAAACAAAGTGTGGGTTGGTGTTGAAAACAATGTTTGATTCTTTGAACAACAATCAATAGATAGGTGAAATGTGTTGGTTTAGCATGTAGCAGATGTTAAACGCAAGAAATTCATAGTTGAATTAATAGATCATCTGTTATTATCTCTTTTCCCTCCTCTAAAAATCCATATTCAATCGGTTTTGTTTGTAAACACCCTGCTTTTCATGGTCCTCATCACCTAAAAGAGAAAATGGCTGGAGAAATCAGCTAAGCCATTCTTTTTAGGTGCCACGTTACCATTTACTAACACCCCAGCCTTGTTACTGGGGACGGCTGTGATTTATTGAAACACCTGAATTGTTAAAAAAACTCTAAAGCATTTGACACCTTAGATCACAGTAAACTTTTAAAAGAGCTTGAAAATATTGGTATAAAAGGCAATCTCTTGAAATAGTTCAAAAGTTATTTAAAAGACAGACCTATATTTGTTGTTTGTTGAACAATTTTTATGTATACCGATGACACTGTTCTCATTACGTCCCTCAAAGATTTCAAAATTGCAGAAAAAAACACTCCAAAAAGACTTCGGTGTTCCAAATAGCTCGGCCCATGATAAAAAAATGGTAATAATCGCTAAAAAAATTGTTGTAATCAATTTTTATTCCGCTCATAATACTCTATCATGCGCTCCAGACGTCAAAGTAATTTTTGTCAATGTCTCCCAAATCGTGATTTCACTAACTGCCAATGTCCCAAGTTAAACTCTGTTAGTGAAACTAAATATTTAATTGATCTTAAGTTAAAATGGGGACACCATATAAACTATGTTGTACATCAACTTAAACCAATAATTGTTAAATTGTTTTTAGACAGTATCTTCAAAATGTATACGAGGTACAGTCAAAAAGTTCCCGGAATGAATTTTTGTAGACATTTAGCGCGATCGCCAGAAGGAAATTCAACTTGCATTAGTTGGTACGACTCCTGGGGAGGGCATATCGGTAGTGGGGGTATAGCTAACTTTCCGTAGTACAGCACTGGAAAGCCCTTTTCGTGTTCCTGCAAGTCTACATTGTCGAATTTTGAAAAATGGTATTTCATGACCAGCGCGCGAACATTAAGTTCTGTATTTAACTTAAAAATCACACAGTGAGACTCTTGAGTTGTTAATTCAAGCTTATGTAGAAGAGGCGATGAAGAAAAGTCAAGTTTAGGAGTGTCACAAACGGTTCCGTGAAGGCCGTGAAAGCATTGAGGATGACCCTCGTAGTGGACGACCTTCAAACATCAGTTAATGACGAAAACATTGAGCGAGTACGACAACTTGTGCATGAAACTCGGAAATTAACAATTGATGAAATTGCATTTCAGGTAAATTTATCACGTGGAAGTGTTTCTTTATGATCATTTGAACATGCATCGAATTTGTTCACTTAACAAAGAAATCCGACATTTTGGACATGCAAGTACACAAAAAGCGCTTTCCAATTCCATTCCAATGCTGCACTACGCCAAGTCAGCTATACCCACATTACCGATATGCCCTCCCCAGGAGTCGTACCAACTACTGCAAGGCGAATTTCCCGCTGGCGATCGCGCTAAAAGTCTACAAAAATTCATTCCGGGAACTTTTTGACTGTACCTCGTAATACCCTGTACCCAGAGGATTTTTATAAGTATAAAATTATTAAACTTCTTTAAAAAAAGCGCAGTTTCAAACTATCAAATGTAAAAGAGCAATATTCCTTTAGAAGTTTAGAAAAATACAAATTACCAAGATAATGCAATACCTGTGGTAAGAACTCGCTCAGTCACGGAGTTCCAAAACTGTTTAATGAACTGCCTTTTAATATAGAAAATGCAAAACGTTTTGGTATAAAATTAGATTTGATTTCTTGGTTACTAAACAAAAGTCACAATTACACATTAAAAAATTAAATACCCCCGTTGCAGCAGACCTGCATACTCAGCGAATTTCAAATGCAAAGTACATATTTCAATCCAATATAGCGAGATTTGACATGTTTTTTAAGCTCCATAAGAATAACATGGGGAATGAGTATGCAGGTATGTTAACACTTGGTGGCTTTAATTCAATAATTAGATCTGAACTGGAAGAAGCCATATACCAGGTTTCATCAAGATAAGTTAAGAAATAAGGAAGATATAGCATTTTCTTTTTTCCCATAAGGATAACATGGGGAATGAGTATGCAGGTTTGCTGCAATAAAAATTTAAATATCGGGGATTTTAGACTAATATACATTAGATCTCATGTAGATGAAGCCACAAACCAAGTTTTATTAAGATATGTTGAGAAATAAGCGAGATACAGAATTTTAGTTATTTCCCATAAGGTTATAATTGGGACAACGTACTGTGTTTACCACTTTCAGTATCTCGGTAACCAATGGACATAGAGCAATGGTTGAAAATACCAAATTGTTTGTTTTTTTAGCTGAATTCAGCGGTACAAACCAAAATAGGATTATTTTTATTTTTCTATGTGAAAAAGCCAAAAAACCCATTTTTGGGGGGCTTATCCCCCTTTACCACCCCTTCAGGTGGTCCGATCGGGCAGGTTTACAAACTAGTCCAATTGATTACCTTTTTACACGTCTGTGCCAAATTTCATAAAAATCGGACCATTTTTACGGTCACTATCGTGCTAACAGACACATATATATATATATATATATATATATATATATATATAGATATATACTGTGTGTCCCAAAAGTCCCGGACCGGTTCAATGTCTTTTAAAGTAAGCCAGATATCAAAACAATATTTTGCATACCTTTTAGTAATAAAAAAACTACTTTTTGATATATGTGTCATTTCTGCCCCTGCCCCCAAAATGGGATTTTGGGGGGGTAGCCCCAACATTTTAAATGTAAGCCCCATCGTGCGACTGCTTATTATAAAGGGCTTGTTAAAAGAAACACAATGCCGCAAACCGGAGGTCGACATCATGCTCCAGTCCAAAACGGCAGCCATTCAAAAATTTAAAATGCCATGTGTCAATTAAAATTGAGTATTTTCTGTGTTCAGCAGTTCACATTTAAATTGAATAAGAACTACCAGAATACATACTAACTACTTAAAAGATACAAAAATAATAATTTCTTGATGTCATCATCAAGGCTCAACCCTCCAAAATGGTTTGGGGAGGGGGGGTTTGTCCAACCAACTCCAATATCAACTCACTTCGTATGACCACTCGTTTTAATATGCTGGATGAGTAAAAAAATAAGCCAAAGCTTGTTTTAATAAAATTTCAAAAAAACTTAGTTATTTTTGTGGCGAATATTTGGTACTTCATGTATGGAGGTTTTCCTAAAGGATAACGCATAGACCCCCCCCCCCCCCTCTGCAAGTATCGACCTTTGCCGCTGAGCCAAAGGTTGCATCAAGGCGGATATTTATTAGTAACTTTTTTTACTAAATTGAGTATTTTCTGTGTTCGGCAATTCACATTTAAATCGAATAAGAATCACCAGAACACATTTTAACTACTTAAAAAATACAAAAATAATAATTTCTTGTCATCATCAATGCTCAACCCTCCAAAATGGTTATGGGGGGTGTGGAAACCCTACAAAATTTATAAGTATTAGGTAACTTTTTTGAAATTTCATTAAAACAAGCTTTGGCTTATTTTTTATTCAGCAAATTAAAATGAGTGGTCATATGATGTGAGTTGATATTAGAGTTGGTTGGACAAACCCCCCCCCCCCCCAAACCATTTTGGAGGGTTGAACCTTGATAATGACAACAAGAAATTATTATTTTTGTATCTTTTAAGTAGTTAAAATGTGTTCTGGTAATTCTTATTCGATTTAAATGTGAATTGCCGAACACAGAAAATACTCAAGTTTAATTGACGGACGGCATTTTTTAATTTTTGAATGGCCGCCATTTTAGACTGGAGCAGGATATCGACCTCTGGTTTGCGGCATTGTGTTTCTTTTAACAATCCCTTTAAAATAAGCAGTCGCACGATGGGAGTTTACATTTAAAATTTTGGGGCTACCCCCTTAAAATCCAATTTTGGGGGCGGGGCCAGAAATGACTCATACATCAAAAAGTAGTTTTTTTTAGTACTAAAAGGTATGCCAAATATTGTTTTGATATCTGGCTTACATTAAAAGATATTAAACCGGTCCGGGACCTTTGGGACACACAGTATATGGGTATATACAGGGTGACAAAAAAGTCTGGAAACGGCTTAATATCTTTTTAATTAGATCCGTTAGAAAATTCAAACCATTCACATCAACATATATGTATGAAAACTACTTTTTGCAAGCATTACCATTTTTTGACCTCCACCAGGGGACGACCCATGAGGAGTTGATACATAATCTTTAATGTAAACATAGGTTGATATGCACATCATTTTAAAGGGCTGGTCAAGAGGAATTCATTGCCGAAAACCGCGTCTCAAAAGCTTCATCCGTTACAAAATGGCGGCTGATCAAAAATCTAATAGAATTACAAAGTTGCCTAAATATCGTATAAAAATTGTTCACAGCCTATGTTTGGAGAATCAAAACTCCGGAATTGAATGTCAGACCCAAAATCCAATTTTTTACGGTGCCGAAGAGGATATTAGCTCCAATAGGGGACGACCCACAAGCAAGGAGTCGGTGCAAAATCTTAAATGTAAGTATGGGTCCATATGCACATAATTTTAAAGGTTTAATGAAATAAAATTCAATGCCCCAAACTGCATTTCAAAAGGATTATTGGTTACAAAATGGTGGGTGATTAAAGTTTTTCAACAAAAACACATACGCTTAGGTTTGATAAACATTTTGTTTTATTCAACTTTTATTCCACCCCCCCCCCCCCCCCACCCTCCCAAAACAAAACCTATCCTATGAATGTTTGTTGAAAACTTGAAACAGCCGCCATTTTGTAAAAAATTAACCTTTTGAAGTGCGGTTTGTGGCATTGGACTCTACTTGATTAGCTCTTCAAAATTATGTCCACATCGACCTGTGCTTACACTTAAGATTTTGTACCGACTCCTTGTGGGCCATCCCCCCCTAGGAGGTAATATCTTCTACGGCACCCTAAAAGATAGGTTTTTAGGTCTGACATACATACCGGAGTTTAGATCCTTCAGACATAGAGTGTAAACAATTTTTAAACAATCTTTAAGCGAACAATGTATATTCCCTTTAGATTTTTGATCAGCCGCCATTTTGTAATGGATGAAGCTTTTGAGACGCGGTTTTCGGCAATGACCACTCCACTTGACCAGCCCTTTAAAATGACATGCATATCTACCTATGCTTACATTAAAGATTATGTACCTACTCCTCATGGGTCGTCCCTTGGTGGAGGTCAAAAAATGGTAATGCTTGTAAAAAGTGGTTTTCATACATATAAGTTGATGTGGAAGGTTTGAATTTTCTAATGGATTTATTTAAAAAGATATTAAGCCGTTTCCATACTTTTTCGTCACCCTGTATAGATATATACAGTGTGTCAAAGAAGTCCGTCCCCCCCTCTTTAATTTTATTGTATGTTAAGACAAACAATTAACCTTTGGGGAATGATACTAACTCAACCCAAATTATTTTTTGACATTACCGAAAATGTTGAGTGTCCCCCAAAAATGGGGGATTTTGGGGGCAACTCAAAATTTTTAAACGCAAACCCCTTTTGAGTGACCCCTCATTTTAAAGAGCTTTAAAAAACTAGACGAATGGTGAAAATTGGAGGTCTCTAACGTGTTTCTGTCCAAATTGACAGCTTGTCAAAATTTTGAATACAACACACCCTTGAAACCTGGCGTCTAGGTCGTTTGGAGTTTTAATTCACCTTTAGTGATTTAAAAATGAAACGATCCTGGGAAATATGTTATTAAATGAAAAAGTGGTCTCTTTTGGTGATATTGAAAATTTTGAGTGTCTCCCAAAAATGGGGGATTTTGGGGGCAGCTCTAATTTTCAAATGCAAACCTCTATCGAGTGACCCCTCATTTTAAAGAGCTTTTAAAAAATAGGTGAATGGTGGAGGCTGGAGGTCGCTAACGTGTCTCTATCAAAATTGGCAGCCTTTTAAGGCTTTGAATATGACTCCTTGAAATTTTGACAAGCTGCCAATTTTGATAGAAACACATTAGCGACCTCCAACCTCCACCATTTGCCTATTTTTTTAAAGCTCTCTAAAATGAGGGGTCACTCGGTAGGGGTTTGCATTTGAAAATTTAGAGTTGCCCGAAAATCCCCCATTTTGGGGGGACACTCAAAATTTTAAATATCACCAAAAGATACCACTTTTTCACTTAATAACATTCTTCCCAGGGTTGTTTCATTTTTAAGTCACTAAAGGTGAATTAAAACTCCAAACGTCCTAGACGCCAGGTTTCAAGGATGTGTTGAATTCAAAATTTTGACAAGCTGTCAATTTGGACAGAAACACGTTAGAGACCTCCCCAACTTTCACCATTCGTCTAGTTTTTTAAAGTTCTTTAAAATGAGAGGTCACTCAAAAGGGGTTTGCATTTGAAATTTTTGAGTTGTCCCCAAAATCCCCCATTTTTGGGGGACACTCAAAATTTTCGGTAACGTCAAAAAATAATTTGGGTTGAGTTAGTATCATTCCCCAAAGGTTAATTGTTTGTCTTCACAAACAAAAAAATCAAAGAGGGGGGACGGACTTTTTTTACACACTGTATATATAAATTCGAACGAATGGTGTTTTCTGCTTCTGGGGGCCCCAAAATGAAAAGTTATCATGCTCTCGGGCTTAGGTCTTACCATGAGACCAATGGTAATAGCTTCTTCCCTATAGGGGAAATTTGCTAAAAGGGAAAGAAAGTGTGCGTGTCAGTTGGTGAATGTGTGAGTGATTGCCATTGTTGACCTAGTTAACTGTTTTCAGTCTTGATTTTGACTTGTCCTCTTACCTTAATTATATATTTAAGTGGTAGTCCGAGTTTGTGGGTTTAGCTGTGTATGGTTTTTTGTGTGTTATTTTTAAACCTACTGCTTACTATCACGGTGTAAGGAAAAAAAGGAAGGTGTGTGCACAGTTAGCTGGTATGACATAGTTGGGCTCATGCAACTATAGCATTTACAATGACTACAATGCAAACTAGTTTATACATCTCAATAAAAATATTTTTTTGTGTAAGGTCTTAGTTCAGTTTTCATACTGCAAGATCCGCTAGTTGTACGAGCCCAACTGCGTTATACCAGCTGACTGTACAAACACCTTTCTTTTTTCTTTACACCATGCATAATATCACCTTTTATGTAAATTTATACTGAGTTTATAATTATTTACTTACATTTGTTTTTAGTATCACACACCATATTATGAAGATCTCAATTAGTTCTCCTTGAGATATTTGTTTCTTAGTTTAAGTACATTGCAATGTTTGTTGTTTAACCCAGTGGTGTCATGGTAAATTCTCCAGTGCCAGAACGGTGTGTCCGAGAATTTTGGGCAAATATAGTACCCCCCTCCCCCCCCCCCCACCGATGGAGAATAAAATGTTGTACAGGGATTCCCACTTTATTTTGTGAAGGGGATTGAAGCTA
The DNA here is from genome assembly GCA_035578135.1 of Flexamia atlantica. NCBI lineage: Eukaryota > Metazoa > Arthropoda > Insecta > Hemiptera > Cicadellidae > Flexamia > Flexamia atlantica. The sequence goes on along the minus strand of JAQJVK010000008.1, from coordinate 2,519,969 downwards.
ACTTTTAACAACACATTTCCAAATATTCAAAGTAAAAACTTTGCAAAAATTAAGCAAAACAGTCTGTTTTAGTAGATTTTTTTAAGTGTTTATGAATTAAAAAGGTTTTAAATATAGCCTAACCTTAACAACAATAAAGGTTTAATGAATTTTATTTGAAACGTTCATAGGGTACAAACTCCCTCTAACAGTGTCTTTCAATATCAGTCATTATACAGTAATGTAATAAGCATTTCTTAATAAGTCCCTTGACTGTGTTATTGGACATAGATTGAGGTGCGTGGAATGCAAAATTCATACAACCTTTTAAAAATTAAACTATTGCGACAGGATATAATTATTGTATAAATGTACTGTAATAAATTTGTTATTTCGTTTCAATAGTTTCTTAATACGTATTAATTAATATGTTTTTCTTGGGATTTACGTTTGCATTTATTTGTAAACGTTTTATTTAGCATTTAATTTTAGATCTTTTCACTTAAGGGCAGTGAGTATATTAATTGATCAAGTACACTTTTGCCAGTTTAATGCAAGTTCGACTTGACCTAACTTTCGCCGAAAAATTTGCCACTCGGGAGGGACCTTATGAAGGCAACGTTAAACGAGTTCTGCTGAACACACTGTGTTCTCTCTCGCACTGACCCACCGAGAGCGTACATATTTAGGAATTTTTTTTTTCTTTGGAATGAGGAGGCTACAGAAATACTTCGGTCGAATTCAGGACATGTTTACTACAGATGGCTCAAGTTCACCATGATTAATTGAGTTGGGGTGAATCCGACTTGCCCAAACGTTCAGCGAGCATTTTGCCGCATTAGGCAGAGTGACCTAGAACGAGTTGTGGTGAATGCCCCAATATACACGCCTTGAATTACCTGGATTCACCTTCATTCAGCAATAGTGAAGAGCCAAAACAAATAATGTAAAAAAACTGGACATTTGAAAACTGTCAACAGAACAGACAGAACGCTGACAAAATGATAAAATAACCAGTCTACCATAGTGAAAAAAAAATACCTATGCAGCCGACTACGTACTGACAACAGACGAAACTGCAACTGCACATCACACGTCACTATCAATGTATTTTGAAGTCGTATCACAGGAAAAGAATTCCGACTTAAGTCATGTTTATACATTGAAAAGAAAGCAAGGAATTTGATATTTTCAGTGATATGGGTAGATAAATTGAAATTTGAAAATGTTTCCTGTCAATTTGTTAAAGTCGGTAACGTCTAAGCGACTAAAATAGGTATTCATCAGGCGTTTACATACATTAATCTTAAAAACAAGTGCCGTAACGGCGTTCCGGCATTATAACACCACCGGTTTAACCATTAGGTAGAAATATTTGAGTTAGTTTGTGCACCGTCACCCGAGCGCTTTGTTAATTTTTGTGTATTTTAAGTTTTACGCTTCTGTATCTCTAATGATGAGCACCCAATGACAAATAATTTGGATTGTTGGGACTCGAAGATTGTAAGCTTTATGGAAATAAATTATTCTGATTGTGATTCTGATCTTGAAAAAAACTTATGGAAAAATAACAAAGAAATACCACACTAAAGATACCACATTTCACATATTCACATATATCTGTTAGAGCGACGTATGTCGTAATGACATATGTCATAGTGATTTTAAATGGAATGTGAATATTTAGAATTTAGCTCTAATATCACTCTGTGCTGGTGTATCTGGTGCTTTACAAAATGAGAGGATGAAAGCTATTGAAGATAACAGATTAAAATATAAGTATTTTTTTCTAAATTTTAGGAGGTGAGAATCCAAAGCTAGCTTCTTTGGTATATAACATTGCCAATCGAATTTTAAAATGTAGATTTGGCTTTATTATTTAGATTTGGCAACCTGTCAGATTTGCAGCGCCCATGCAAAGATCCACAAGGGCCGCCAATCCTAGAGGGGCTGCCACTGAGCTTCAGTGACTTTATTACAATTCATTGGCTTTACAATTACTGCTCCTCATTCAGAGATATCCCCTTTTTGCAATTTATATCTAATATTAACAGAGAGGGTTTAGTTACTTGCAGAACTAACCTCCTAACTCTCTCGACATCCGGGTCCTCCATCTTCACCTCCCCCTTGAAGGCTGCTGCATCCTCCGGGCTAATGAATGCCTGCAACAGATACAGCGGGTAAGTTCATAAAGTTACGCTGTACCAGTTAAATGTACCTTAGACAGTGCAACAAAGACCTTGTCTTCTCTCTCCGAGCTCAACAACTCTTCCCTTGACTAAAAGCTATTCAATAGCATACAAAATTGCTTTTCATTACTGTTACCTTCTCCATTCTCAATTTACCATACTTCTTTGATGCTAATTTTCACATAAATTAATAAACTGATAAACGCTCAGAGAATTCGCCTTCCCCAGACGTGGCATTTCCTTGTCTTGTAGAATGAGAAGTGTGTCCTATGTTTCTAGATGCTAGAAGAACCTGCAATTTGAAGGTTTCCCTTCCAACTGGACATCAGTATGGAATGTGGTTACGTAATGGGACCGGTTTGTTGCTGGTAGTTCAAGGTTGTTATTGTTAGGTACTTCCTGTTGTTTACTGAGGACGCTGACTTGGCTTCAATTGAAAACAAGAAGGGTGTTTGTCAGAGCATATTTTAAAGGAATTCCACTGGGCGACATATTTGGGGGAGAAGAAACTACTGGGTGGTGTGGAATACCCACCTGCGAAAAGGGGGGCCGGGGGTCCTCCCCCGGGAAATTTTACAAAAATTGAAGTGAAAATCACAGATTTGTACGGTTCGTCTTTTTAAGTGAATTTTCCCATTATATTAGATTGGAAACAGTCCATAGAGCCCCACTAAATTACGTATTCTAGAACGTTGTAATAGGCCAAGGCTGCCTTTACAACCTCTTGGGCTAAAATCATAGCTCAATTTCTAAAGTGAATTACAAACCTTTGAAAATTTACGAACACAAACATATTAAAGTATTCTACGTAAATCTAAAACCTCAATGTAAATTTCTGCTTTTTATTTTATGAATGTTAAAAATCATATTCTGTCTTATTATTGTTACTGATGAATGTTTTTATGTCTCCTAATCATTTTGAATGTATTTTTCCTCAATTAAATAGTATCATTTACTTTGTATAATAAGTCAAAGTCAATGATTGTATTCTCACTTTAGAACTCTGTACAGGAACGGGAAATAAAAACAATTACAATTTTAAGCTGTGTTTAAGGTAAGTACGTAAATTTTAAGTAAGTTAGATCCTGGTGCTGGAAACTAATTTTAAAAAACCCAAGGGCTATTGCAACATTTAAATTTTAAAGAGCATTGAACAGTAATCACTGTTCACTTTCAAAATTAAAAAAATTCTGTTGTTGTTTTTTATAATTTGTTTATTGTACACAAAAAACAATTGTTCGTAAATCAATATATATATATAAAAGAAGAGTTGTGTGTTGGTATATTTAGTGCTACAGCCAAAACTACACGTCGTAGACCCATGATCTTGGTATCAAACTGAAGCTTGAAATCTCATGATCTGCACTATGGTGGATGGGTTTCGATATCTTATTGGGTGTAGGCACAGGATCGTCCGAAAGGGACCTATGTCAAGGATTTTGTGAGTACTTGAGGTTTTATGTTTATATCAAAACACATGGTTTAATTTGAAAAGGTAACCATGGTTAAAGTGGTTGCCAACAGAATGCAGCACCTACAATTGTTTTTGTACAACAGGTGAATACAGTCTTATTTAGCAAATGTGTTTTTATTTACGTTTTCAATTATTTAGTAAATTTTTACTGATAGGCTATGTTATTAAAAAAAAAACATGAAGTGCACTAAAATGTAGAGATACATATTTTTTGTTTTTAAATTCAAAGATACTGTAGTAGTAAATAAGACGAAAAAATGTCAAAACGTAGGAGAAAAAGTTTGCAATTCCGTATCTTATCACGTAAATGAACGATTGCAAGAAAAAATGAAACAACGAATAGGAAGAAACATCTAAGGGTATCACGGGAAAATTCACAGCGACATCAAAAAACACTGTTGTAGCAGATTTGGAACAGAAAGGGAGACGGACGCACAAGGTGATGAAAGAAATAATCAGAACAGAGACATAACGGAGAACCTTCGAAAAAGGAATTAAACAGAAGAAGCTGAATTAAATTAAACAGTTTAAAAGCTGTTTACAAAAGGACAAGGAACAATGATTTTGGCTGTAAAGTACACATTATTCCAATAAAATGTAGATTGCATTGTACACCCGAATGTTGTAATTTGCAAGATGGACAAAATTTGTAGTTATTGCATAGCACAAAGATTAATTCAAAAAGAAAACGCACATTATGTGCTGTTTGAAAGGGAAAATAAGATTGCTATGAACAAATATGCCACCCCCGGCTTTATCAAATATAATATGTATGGATAAACATCATAATATATTGAATTTTAGATTACATTAGATGTTTAAATTCTTGCTTCCAAATTACATCTTTTGGGCTACTATATAGGTCTTCATAAGATTTTTCAACTCAGCGAAGCGGGTTAACAACAGCTAGTATTTATTTAAAACAACAAAATTTTAAATAATAATTAAATTACTAAGGTATCAACAAATCTTTTGATAAACACATACAAACTCCCTAATTCAAAAAACTGCAGAAAGAAGAAAACTTAAATTTAAAGGTTACTGGCCTTTACCGTTACTGTCTTGATACAATTTTGCATCTTCTTATTTAAACTGCTTTATGGTGCTGTGTTTAGAGTTCTTTCTTCCTTCTTCTTTCTTTCTTCTCAAAGAACTTTGCCAATGATGGCCTTTGGTCGAAAAAAGGTGTCCTAACTCCACTGAGAGCGATGTGCATTCTGGAGTTGAGAGCTTTTTGTGACAGGCCAGATTGTTTGTTTGACTTTAAAGTCGTATGTACTGATACTGCCCTTTCTGACACTGTGCGGTGTCAGAAAAATATACGACTGCACCAACTTTCTTAAGGCTGAGTGATGTTTAGATACTTTCAAAAAGTGGTACAACTTTCCAGTAGTAGATGTAGTAGTGATGTGATTCCAGTAGTAGTGATGTGATACTAGACAAAGCAGGGAGTTTTTGAGTTGCTGAGAATACTCTAAAAGATTTACATTAAGTAATTTTTTAAAGTAGTTTGTAAAACCCGATATATTAAAAATGTTAATCATTAAAAAAATGCCGGGACTACCCATAGCCACTGGGCGACAACGTCTCAGCACTGGGTGACATTTGTGTCGTCTAGCTAACATGTTATTTTATGCCCTGGTGTTTGTCGTATTTGCAATGTCTATCGTATTGCAAGTTTTTGTAGTCTTTCTTGTTAATTCGTTATCTTTGAAAGCACAGTAGTTGTAAGTGCACACAAATTTACGAATTTTGGACATTACTTTGTGGATCCGTACTTTTAGAAGAAATTGTGATGGCTTAATGTAAATTTACAGATGAAAGGATTGGGATGAGGGAAAATGGGATAGTCATATCAAGAAGGGAAAGTCATTGAAAAAGAGCGTAAAATGAGTGTAACCTTGATATAAAAAGTGCATTTTGCTGTTAATAAAAAATAAATAAAAATATAACATAAAAAATTCCTTTATTTGAAGCACTCCTCCATTGACAAAGAGGTTTTCAGGACCATTTTATAACCATTCTCTCTCTTTACACTGCTTGGAGTTATAACAAACTCACAAGTTTCATTGCACAGTTAATATTTAAAGAAATTTGAAGCAGCAATGGATCAAGGGGGCTGGGTTGATAAATATATATTTCTACTTTACATACATAACAATATCCATTGTGAACTAACTATTATGATAATCAAACAAAAATAATAGTTTTTCCCGACAAAATTTTAAAATATGTACATTAAAATTAAAATGTTTAGGACTATGGTTTTTGAAGAATAATGAATCTTGTTAGACTGAACCAGTTACAGTGGTGTACTCAGGGTCAGTATTTGGAGCAGGGCTCACTATCTGGGAGGTGTAGGTTTTTGAAAACCCGTTTTTCATAAGCATAAGAGAGGTCCTTGCTCATTTTAAGGAATTTCTTTGGATTAATATAACTGAAGTATACATTTTTACAACATTATATACTAACACAGCACCATTGTGCCTCTCAGTTTAAATAAATTGTTTCTACAATTTTGTTGGTTGATGGATAGGACTTCTGGATCGGGACTTGTTGGGGCAGGCTTTCTTTTACCCACTAAAATTTGGGATGGGATTTTACTTCCCACTTCCCTGAAGATTCCAGGAATAATTTGCTAATGGTTTTCATGGTGTGATATGTCTATAAATAATATACAATATTAAAATGTTAGTAGTAATGGGGGCAGGCAATTGAACAATGGTAAAATAACAAATAAATAATAAAAAATTCTGCATTACCAAATATGGGAAAAAATTAAGTTTGAATCATTTTAATTTATATGGACATGTTTGAAACTTTTGTTGGAAAAAACTATTACTTTTGATTGATTTCTACAAAACCAAACTTTATAGTAGTCTACAATGAATATTGTTATGCATGTAATTAGTGAACTTGTTATATAATTTGTTGATTTAATTAAGTTTTACTTTACATCTCTTACTTTAGAGGAAATGAATATTCATTTTTCCAGTTTAAGGAAAAAACAAAAAAACTATATACAAAATTTGAATCTATAAAATATTATACATTTTAAGTGTGACAGTATGCCAAACACTAGCTATCATACATTTTAAACATCAAGTGCAACTATATAAAGATTATTAAGATCGAACCACAAATAACAGAGTTATTGAAATTTTGCTAATAGAATTCAAGCAAATTTGCTACAGCTGCCATAAAACAAGCATGTATTCTATTGGAAAAATTGCAATAACTCTGTTAATTGAGGTTCGATCTTAATAATCTTTATATGGTTTTGTAGGAAACAAAATTGCACAACGTTTTGGTCTCTTGTGCAATTTTTGTAAAATTTACGGTTTTTAAGAGTTTAAGTTTTAAAATATAAAAGTGGCTGCCATTTTGAAATGGTACAAAGTAGAAACTTGATACTCCGCACCAAAATAGGTCCTATTAGGCAGCACATACGTATCAAGTTTGAAGTTGATCGGTGTAGTGGTTCCAATGTAATTTAAAATCAAGTTAAAAACACATACAGACCAACAGACAGACGGATAACCGAGCATTTTAGGACCCATGTTTATAGGAACTTTTTTCTTGGTTTTGATGTTAGTAATCACCTCCGGAAATCCTGAAACGTTTTTAATGGACACCCATATATTTTAAAGGTAATTAATATTAATAGTCAATGAATAGTCATTATTCAGTCTTCAAGTAACATAATTACAATTGAAATCGTCAGTGGTTCATGTACAATAATTTGTTTTCTCAGAATTGATAATAGCTTAAAAATATAACGTGTGAGTTTAGCTTGTGGGCTTATAAAGGCCTAACTAAAACTATATCACAGATACAGTACAAGAATTGTTGTCGATAATTTGATTAAAAATAATTAAATTGAAGGACATTAAACGTAAACTGTAAAAACTTAACAATAATTAAAAAGGCACCATAACAATTAAAGTTTGAATCATAACAATGATTGTTTGGTTAAATAAACGGTATCAGGAAACAGACACATACTTTCTCCCTTCAAGTCATTTAAAACCAGAAAACATATATAGTGAAATAAAACAAATTAACAATGAATTATCACACAAAAATATACCAAATTTTAACAAAATCGGTTAGTAAATAACGGAGATATTGGTTTTTAAATATTTGCCTTAAGAATAACATTGGACAACGTACTGTGTTTACCGCCGAACTAAATATCAATTATCCCCGCAACCAGTTAACATAAACTAATGATTCAAAATACTAGATTATTAAGTTTTCAAGTCAAATTTAATGGTTGCAAGTATATTTTCTTTAAGGGTTACCTATTTTATGAAATTTGAATAATATAAATTTTTTAACACTTAAAGCCCCATAACTTCTGAACCTGAATTTTTACAGCCATGTGTGTGGTGTCATTTTGTTTGTCATCTTAAATACTAAAATCCGTGAAATTTTTATCAAAATTGTTATCGCCGTTTTTGAGAAATTTGGATCACACTCACACTCACACACACACACACACACACACACACACACACACACACACACACACACACACACACGCGCGCGCGCGCGCGCGCGCACGCACGCACACGCGCACGCACGCACTCGCGCACGCACGCACGCACACACGCACACACACGCACACGCACGCACACACACACACACACACACACACACACACAGACAGACAGACAGACAGACAGACAGACACCACGCCAAAAACCACTTTTTTGAATTCAGGGAGCACTAAAACGAATATATCCACTAACAATTCAAATTCTATAATTTTGACGAAAACAATACTTTCTCCATATTTAGGGGGGAGAAAGTAAAAATTGATTAAAACAATTGTGCAGACATTCGACTGGGAGGCAATGTTACAGTAAAATGCTTTCATGCTCAAAAAAGTCATCCATTTCATAAAAAGGATTAGTAGCCACACATTAAGTTTTGATTTAAACTTCTTCAAGGGTAGCGATCTAGATTGAACATGTAAATTATTGAATAATTTTATACCCAATATTAAATGACTGTTTGCAGTGTTTTGTAGCCCATGCTGGGGTAAATGAATTTGACCCTGATTCCTAGTGTTGTAATGATGTATATCTCTACATATACTATATATCTCTACATCTAGTATATACTGACACTTGGAGTTCGAAAATTTATGATAGTGTTTGGCATACTGGCATACTTAAAACTTATAATTATAATTTAAGGAACCTTTATTTTATAGATTCAAATTTTGGATATAGATTTTTGTTTTTTTCCTTAAACTGAAAAATATATCTCCAGCTATGGCTACTGCCTATTACACTACTAACCGTATCATATGTTATTTTCAACACATTTTATGACATTGGTTAACACAATGTTTGGCAAGCAGCAAAGTTTTTGAACACTATTTTCAGAAATTACCCGCTCTCCCCCCCCCCCCCCCCCCCCCCCGACGCCTTGCAACCAGTTGACTCAGTCGTAGCTGAAGGGAGATAATACGCAAACTGTTCTTCAGATTTAATTAATTTTTTTTAGTTTGTAGGTTAATATTTTATAAGTAAATCTTAAAGCTGCCTTGAGGTATAATTTTCAGATTTAAAAAATCATAAGCAAATAATAAACTTATTAATTCATCCATGAAAATAGTTCTGTTCTCAGGTGGGATGTGGGATTAAATAAAATCTGAATTTTTTAAAACATAGAATCATTGGCTATGAAAGCATATTTTGTAGCCAACCTCACTGCCGAAAATACACGCGACTATTCCCTTTACCGCCTTTGATAAAGTTATTTCCGCCGTTTACCCACGCTCTGTAAAATATTTTCACGCGGAATATTTTTCATGGCCGTTAGCTAGTTTTGCATAGGGATTTGCCGTTTGCGATACGGTCGTTTGCAAGTTTCACATGGTTATATTTTATCCATTATCTGAAGAACTGTATCATAACGGCAATTTTTTAAGATGCGTAGGCGTAAATCCAGCTTTCAATTGGAGTATTTAATCTCCTTGAAGACTCTCTAAATTTGAGAATGGGTTCCCGAGATCCAGATTTGATTGTGTTATTTTCATTAAATATTTTGTATATGACCATCTGAGCCCTCCCCTCGAGGTATGCCACTGCCAGAGAGAGAGAACAGTTAAGTGATCGTGGGCCCAGGTCAAGTCCATTACATTATCATGGAAGTGAGAAACGACGTTGCAGGCCGGGCCACCGGGTTATGGTTAATTACACCAATTGACGGGATTCCTCACTGAGAGACGGAGTCACGACCTTCCCCACCCCTACTGCACCGTCGTCGACGTGGAGCGGCGGAGTCACGACCTTCCCCATCCCTCCTGCACCGTCGTCGACGTGGAGCGGCGGAGTCACGACCTTCCCCACCCCTACTGCACCGTCGTCGACGTGGAGCGGCGGAGTCACGACCTTCCCCATCCCTCCTGCACCGTCGTCGACGTGGAGCGGTGGAGTCACGACCTTCCCCACCCCTACTGCACCGTCGTCGACGTGGAGCGGCGGAGTCACGACCTTCCCCATCCCTCCTGCACCGTCGTCGACGTGGAGCGGGGGAGTCACGACCTTCCCCATCCCTACTGCACCGTCGTCGACGTGGAGCGGCGGAGTCACGACCTTCCCCACCCCTACTGCACCGTCGTCGACGTGGAGCGGCGGAGTCACGACCTTCCCCACCCCTACTGCACCGTCGTCGACGTGGAGCGGCGGAGTCTCGACCTTCCCCACCCCTACTGCACCGTCGCGTCGTGACGTGGAGCGGAGACTCGGTCGAACCCGGGGAGGGAAACGCTTTTATTAGTTAATTATTTGTACACCTAGAGGTTCATAGCAGCAATTACTGCTTCTTAATAATCTTATATGCTCTTATATCCTATCCTGTACTAAATGAACAATGTTTGAATGCTTGATTGCACAATCAAATCAAAAACGGCTCCGTTGATCGATTTCCTTTTAAATTGAAATAACTTATTTTTGGTTTAGAAATATGTTTTATGCAGGATTCATGACCAGAGGTAATCTGTAATAATGTGATAAATTGAATTTTAAAGTAAAAAAAATCTAATTCTTTAGGGTTGCCATGCATAAACATATAGAACGAAAATCCTATACTCTTATATGGAGCAATGTTATCTTGCGTGTTTGTTTGTTTGCTTGCTTGCACAATTATCTCAAAAACGGCTCCAAGGATTTCCTTCAGAGTCTGGAAATAACTAATTTGTGACTCAAAAACTATGTTTTATGCATATTACTTGGCCAGAGAAAATCTAATAACGTAATAAAACGAATTTTTAAAGTTGTAAAATTCTAACATTGGCCTTATGAGTTGCCATGATAGGAACGAAATAAACAAGGAAAGTGAAAACAAATTAAGTATTAATAACAGCTGTTTGGAATATACAGCCATCAAGGAGAAATACAGAAAGTGGAATGAAGAGTTTACGGAGAAATAAAAAGGGGTTCTATTTATCAATTTTATGACATTGAAATATTTTATAGTAATTGGATGAACTGGTAAAAACGAAATAACACCAAGCAAGGCTCGGTCCATCAGGTACTTTAAAGAAATAAAGTAATCATACCAGCTGCCAGCTGCTTGCAAACTACATCATCCATGTAGGAGAAATGCATGAAATACAGCGTGTGGGATAGAGATTGCATGGAGTATTAAAAAAGTGTATTCATAATAATTATAGTACTGAAATGTTTTATAGTAGCCTAATTGGATGAACTGGTTAGCAAAAATAATACCGAGTAAGGGTCGGTCAAAGAACAATTAAATCAATAAACAAATAGATAAATACAAATAAATAAATAAATAAATACTGCACTACTACACCAGCTTTTCGATTTAAAATAGCTGTATAGAAACACCATAACATTAGGGCCTAATAATCTACTTTTATTAGGGGACCTTTTTTATTTAGGCCTAATAATTTATTTTAGTTTTATTATATATTTTTCCTATCTATTTATGTTCTATTTCTATTATCTAGGGCCTCCTAATATCTATTAGAAAATAAGTGGATCTTTGACGGCCAGTTGGACACAGAGCACTTAATTAATTGTTGAAACGTATATTTTCCCTCCATCCTTGTACCTCAAGCTTTAAAATGAATCCTCACGAGCAACTCTACGTACCTGCTTACTCACTCGTGGAATTTAAATGTTGAATATGCTTTTATGAAAAGTAAATATTTTGGAAATTCGCTGATTACGCAGGTTTGCTGCATCAGGGTTTGCTTCCCAGGGATATTTGCTAAAAAAAGTAATGATGATGATCGTGAAGAGATCATCCCGAGCTTTAATTTGAATTAGCAAGTGTTCCGGCTCATAAACTATTCATAATTTATACCAGTCTTTGTATAACTGGTAGTAATTAATTAGCTAGTTATATACAGGACGAGAAAGTATGTGAACGTAATAGTATATTTCTTAACAAGGGCCGAAAATGAGGTTTTGCAGGCTCGGAGTCGAGAATTTGAAACGATCGAGAGCTGCAAAACCCTTTCGGCCGAGGTGCGAACGCTATTTTTCACCACACTACACAATGAAATATACTCTAAATAATTAAAAAAAACTGATTATTATTTGACTCACTTGAAAACAAAACACAGCTATGAAAATCATATGATCGCAACTATCCTGCCTTGAATGCCGTATAATTTTGTGATGTTCTGACGTTGTTTCAAGCAAATAAACGATCAGCTGACTTTCGGCCCAAGGGCCCCAAACGTTTTCAGTACTGTGGCGGCAAACAGTGTGTTTCGGTCAGCGTTTGACGTTTGTAAAACAGGTGATTTCGTCGTAGTGTGGTGAAAAAATAATTCTCCAGTGGCAAGGGACCTTTGTTGACATAACGATGTCGGATTGAGATTTGCTTATGTTCACATAAATAAACTATGAATAGACTCAAGTGCTGGATTTACGGCCACCGCGGCCCTAAGCCCAGATATTTTTGTGCGGCCTCCTGAGACCTAACGGCCTCGTCAAAAGTGGTGACGTTTTTTGCAATATTACGTTTTGGAACTTAACTATCCTCTCAAATTCACTCTAATCCTACCATCTGCGGCCCTCAATCTCCGCGCGGCCCTGTTTGAGCAGGTGGGCCTAAGTTGTATCCAGCACTGCGAGTACTGTCTGATCCCCCGGTCTAATCGAATGTGGTAAAACGTGTTTTCGGCAGATAATTATGAGCTCGATTAAATAAAAAGAATTTTGTTTGTGACTTTTTAAAACAAACTTTTATTTACAGGATCAATACAAGGTATTATACACTGCATTTTTTTCTATAATAATATAAAATTTAGAATAGAATAGAATAGAAATCTCTTTATTGCAGGAATGTAGAAAGAAATACAATTTGTACAAAACCAACTTATTTACCAACTACTTAATAGTGTACTATAATAAATCTAACATGTAATCTGTTTCTATAACATGTTAACAAAATGTAAGATACAAAACATAATTAAAAATTCCTGCAAAAGGTAGCCCTTACAGGCGTGAAGCCCAATTGAGCCCAATTGAATAGCGTCTTGAGAAACAAACAAAGGCAACTCCCAACATTCACATGAGTTCATTTTGGTAGTCTTTTCACATTACTCATCAGACTTCCTCAAATCAGCCCAGGTTGTCCTCCATCTTCTCCTTCTCAGTTTTCTAACTTCCGGAAATCTTACGAAAATAACGTTAATTGTTTCGAAATCAGAGGAAATTGATTTGGTGTAAACTTTTAAGGTAACGGCATATCGAAGTCTTCGTGTAACTGGGAATCTCTAACGAACCATGGAGCATTTACAGATATACGTAAATTAGCATAGCATGTATTTAACAAAAAGAAACGTCAATAAAAATCAAAGGTGACGATGGATTCGGAAGTTTAAATAAATTAAAGAACAAATCATTAGTCACAAAAATATTTTCCATTCAAATTTAAGTGCAAAACAAACTTCGTATTATGCATACAAGACAGTAGCAGCTAGTAACATATTGGTACATGATGATCCATTTACTACAAAATCATATTATTTGTGAATAATACTTTCTCACAGGGTTGGGAGGACATTTCGGAAGACCGGAGCCGCGGTCGGGAAACTTTTTTTTGTACTTTGAGTCCGATGCAGACGCCACGCAGTGGGCGGGGCGCGGCGTTGTTAGCTCAAGTTCCCTTGAAGCAGTCAGTTTAGGTAAAATTAAAGAGGAAAGTCTTAAAACCGTCTTTATGTCACTTAGGAAATACCGTTCAGATTATTCATATTAAATTAATATTACTTCAAATAATTCATAATTGGTTAAAAAATAGACAATATTCTTTAATGTTGAGCTTACATGTACTAAACTTAGGAATGAAGTAAAAGTGGTATACTATCCTCCTAAGAACTTAGAGGATATTCTGCTTTTGACAAAATTGAAGACAACTGCGTTCTTTTGTTCTCTTTCGTTTGGTCTACATTTATCATAAATATTTAACAGCAATTTTCCCAAATATAATAGCTTTTTGCACGTATCCAACCTGCTTTTGTTTAGGCTCGTTAAAATAACAGGAGTGCATAAATAAGTTTAACACGCAAGGACGCAACTTATCGATCCTAACAATTTATTTCTCTGACCCCTTTTCCTGGAGTCCACGCATAAATTATTTTGGGGCCCGAAACCGATATTCAACCGGTGTGATAGCTGGAACTAGAAAGGCACTGTTTGTTTACATTAGTTAATGTTTTGTTGTCGCTGGAGAGAGCGCACGCAAGTGGGACACGCACGTAACGTAAAATCAACAAACCACTCGGAATAATAACCTGGAACCTGGACTATGGCACTACTAACTACTAGTAACACTAGTAACACCAACCATTTCACACCATCAGCAAAACAGGAGTCTACCCTCTTTTTTCAGAACACAACATATTCTGCAGGCAAAGAAATTCCAGCTAATTTTTAGATTAGAAATGTTTATTTATTGGGACGATGACACCCTACGAGGGAGTAATTTGAAATGACATTGGTGGATAGTAAGCGCTGAATGGCCGGAAGACGAGTATTATGGTTAAACAGCTTTAGTTTTGAATTAAACTATGTTAGTATTGTAAGTACCTGGTGGACCGAGCCTTCGAGCTTTAGTTTTGAATTAGACAAAGTTACTATTGGAAGTGCCTGATGGTCGACTTACAATTTTATAAAATTACTATAAAATATTTCAGTGTCATAAAATTGACAAATAACAACTTTTTTATTACTCCGTGCAACCTTCATCCCACACGCTGTATTTTCCCTAGATGACTGCAGTTTTGTGATTACTTTATGTGTTAACATTTTTTAATTTGGTTGTTTATTTCGTAGCTATAGTGTGGCAACTCACAAGGCCAAATAAAGTTAAATATTTTTGACTTTAAAATTAATTATTACCTTAGATTTGCTCTGGCCAAGTAACCTACATGAAACTTGTTTTTAAAGTCAGAAAGTAGTTATTTTCAAACTTTCAAGGAAATCCTCGGAGCCGGTTTTGAGATAATTGTGCAAAGAAGAATAAAATTGGTCATTAAAAGAGTACAGTATTTACTTTTATACTTTTGATTGAAATGGCGACACACCAAGGTCTGAATTTTAAGCCTAAAATATGAATGAGAGATGAGTGTGGCGCGATCTTGCAGTCTGTTACTGACTAAGGCCAACATTCTCCAAGTAGCTGTGGCTCTTTGCTGGACTGGCTTAGGGACTACCTGGGTGGTCGCTCTCTCCTTGTGAAGTACGAGGGTTCAACCTCCATGCAATTCGGTGTCACATCTGGGGTACCTCAGGGCTCGCATCTTGGTCCACTGCTTTTTAATGTCTTTATTAATGACATTGGCCTCACTATCAATACTGAATACCTCATGTTCACTGTCGATCTAAAAGTTTTCTGCAGGGTCACAACTCCTCAGAGCTGTGCGGATCTTCAGCTGTCTTTGGACCATATAGAAGAGTGGTGCCGTGCTAATGCCATGGGGCTTAACATTACAAAATGTCAGGTTATGACCTTCAAGCGTGGGAAGGGTGGTGTTCTTCAAGACTATTTCATCAATGGCTCTGTCCTAAGAAGAGTTTATGAGTTCAAGGACCTTGGGATTGTAATGATCCCAACCCTTAGCTCTGAAAAGCACTTGCATTTCATAGTCAACAAAGCATCCTCTCTGTTTGGCTTCATCATGAGATCTTCACGGGATTTCAACTCACCGATGTCACTTGTCATTTTGTACAAGACTCTGGTCCGACCAATCATGGAATATGGATCCATTCTATGGTCACCGTATCAACTCGGCCATCAAGATATGCTGAACAGGATCCAAACCCGCTTTGTCAGACTGCTGGGATGCAGGGTTGGCTTTGGGTACCTTGGAACGCCTATCAGGGATGTTGAAGAGCAGTTTGATCTCCAATCACTCCAGTTAAGAACAACCACTCTCGATCTGTTTTTCCTCTACAAGTTGGTGAATGGTCTCCTGGACTGGTCCTCTTGTCCGGCATTGACTTTTCAATCCCTAGGGGAACACGCTCCGGGTCCATCTTCCGGAGAAGGTATGAACCATATTACTACGCCTATCACCATGGCACCTCTCGACTTCTCAGACTTGGCAGCGAGTTCGCTCCTCGGCTCAACTTCTTTGGTGTATCGGCGGGCTCCTTCAAGAGAGAAGTTCAGAGGCTTCTGCAGTGAATTCCCGCGCATCGCGGACCTTCTCAGATCCTTGCACCTTTTGTCGTGACAACTTGTTGTTCTGCTGATTAGTGATTATTATTATTATTGAGTATTAATATTGATTATTATTATTATTGATTATTGTTGATCAGTCGTATTATTGTATTTTCGGCTAACTTATTATTCTTCTTACATGTGCGTTTCAGGAGTATACTTATTTATTTAACTCATTTTTCACTCTAGTCTAGTCCACTGTTTGCTTGTTTATTTTATAGGGAACTTGTATTGAACGATTGTTTGCATGTATATTTCACAATCGATTTTCATGCTTGTTAATATATATAATTAATTGTATAATCTTATCATTATCATAATATGATACTATGTTATTATTATTCTAGTCGTCACTTATTCAGTTGCTTGTCCTTCGTTAGCTAATTTGACTGTCAAATCGATCTCAAGCAGTATCTTATATTTCATGTTGCTTCTGTTGTATCTCATGTTGATAATGTTATATTTATTTTGCTCGTCATCCTGCACACTGTACCTTATTATTCTTAAGTATTGTATAAACTGTATTGGTTGTAACCGTTTGAAAATAAATAAATAAATAAATAAAGTAGCCTGATTGTTTCTTCAGTCAGAGTCCAAATTGAATTGATTTAGTTTATAAAAAAAAACAATCGAGATTAAACTGATAATCTTCATAAGACAATTTTTCTCTCTAACCATTCCACTTGCTTATAGGTAATTTGAGGAATACCGGAGGCTGAGAGGAGTGAAAATCATAGAAATAAACCAAATCAGTCATCGATAAATCTTTCCGCTACACAGCTGATGAAACAAAAATAATAAATATTCGTTTGTTTGTGTCGGAAAAAACCTAAAAAAGACAAAATTGCTCAGTTACGATCCTTAGGTCGACATTTCTCAAACTTATTATGATAAAGGAAAATTCAACAGTTTAATAGAATCATCAGACATAACAAATTTTCCAACCCTCGTCGATACGTGTGTCAGCTGCGGAATGGTCAAGCGACGGATCTCGGAAACGCACGCTGGCAGCGGGCTAATGCTGACGTGTCACAGCAGTTTTTAGATTCCTTTTTATGACTTATTTTAGCTAAATATGAAGTAACGAATTGTGAGAACAGTGTTGTAGAGTCGCACTATAGCGATTTATAAGTATGTTACATGACGAGTTATGTTCATTGACGAAATCGTGAGGCATGGAATGCTAGTGGTTTCAGGGCCCTAAACTTTGCAACAAACTTTCACGAATGATTTCTTAATACCAATGTTAGAGAAAACTGTATTAGTTGGAATAGTATATTTCATATTAAGAGTGTAAAGTGGGTCATTACATATTCAAGACCATATGTTTGAAGTGCGACATTTATCGAGAACTTTATGTGGTCGAGAATATTTAAAGCACTCGTGTTTTGAACGATACTTTTCGCTACACAGCTGATTAACGCTGCATTGAATATTTATTCGTTTATGTTGCAAAAACCAAAAAAGATAGTAAATATTTCTTTTGCATGGAAAACATTGTTTTGCGAAGTAAACAAAGTAATTAAGAATTTTCGCAGATGACAAAATACATTACGACTAGCTGGTTTCAGTAAAGTGTACCGAAAAATACATACTTCCGGAATCAAAACCTTTATTAAATATACCACGGAATAAACAATGATTCCAAACAAAATTACAACGAAATTATTAATTCATTGTGAAAAGTGTTCGACAGTAAATCAATATCAGAACTCAAATGTTAGTTTTTGCATTACGAAGCGACAGTAAATCGTTTTCGCCTTAATCCTAAAGGAAGGATTATTCAAATGAAAGACGATAAACTTCCATCGTAGTCCTTTACAATATATAGTTGATCGATCCAAGTTCGGACATAAAGTATTCAAGCCAGGGGCGAAAAGGTCATTGACAGCTGCACGCCAAGTGTTTGACGGATCATTGTGTTGATCGTTATCGAAGTGCCGTTTACGGTCTATCGTGCAGTGGCTTTAGTTATAAATGGCAAACCGACTTGTTCTTTAGATTTCAAGTAAAGTATTGTTATGTAGGACCGATTGAAGGGTCAAAAGTATGCCTACCTATCCAAGAGGGTCTCAACAGTGAAATAAGGGGAACACCTAATGTAATACAATTTATGGGCCGCATAAACTTAAAACCTTGAATAGTTTTACAGACCTAGACATTTGATTCGTTAGACTAGATAAAATATTTGATTTACTCGTGTATTGATTAAAGTTCTCGTAGTAGTTTGGTGCTTAATGTACTACATATAATATCATTTTCAATAAATATTTTCCGAGTTTGTTATTTGAAAGAATATCAATATGAGTAATCTAGGAATTTTACACTTGTTTTAACGGTCGGAATTTGTTTCTTTGACACAGAACACACTAGCAATGCAAAAATCAAGCATACACGAAAACTTATACATCTGACATTGTCCTATACATCAGTTTAAGTATCTAAAATATTTGTTGTACGAATTCTCTTCTTTAACGGTTGATCCCTGACGTAGTTTGTGTGCGACTTTTCGAAATAATATTTTGAATTGTTATTGCGCTTTTGAACCATTTCATATATGTGCGTACCGTAATAAAACCTATACCTTAAGAGCCGTTGCGATTTCTTTTGATAGCATAATCTTGCATTTTAAGAGGAGATTTTTAACTCAGCTATAATGTTATAGCTTATTTGTTGATATCAGCGTTTTAAATGAGATTTTCAATGATTATTAAAGTTATTTCATGGCGTAAAATCCTGAAGTTTCTTGGATCCCATGCAATTCTTAAATTTTCCATGTCATGGATAAGTATATACGTTTGAGGCTTTTATGTTTAAAAATGTTATGTGTACAGTGTAAACTGCATTCATAAAGGAACTGTATGCGAATAGTGTTATAAAATAATGCATTAGCAGAGATAAATAAATAAATATGGAAAAAGCGAAAGTACCTTAGTGCGATACCTCTGGTAGAAGGTAAGAATCGACATCATGAGCATTTTCACGATAAGAACCGTGGCGTAAAACCCAAACCCCTGGAGGACAGGGTTGTCCAACCGCACAGTCGACATGTCCATGACGGATCCTTCTGGTCACTGTCGCGGGGATGGGTGGTGATGGGTGCGTATCGATAATATCGCTCTTGTTAATCGATAACAAAGATGTCGAGGAGTCTTGACCATGACGGATCCTTCTAGTCACTGTCGCGGGGACAGGTACTGGTGGTGGGTGCGTATCGATAATATCGCTCTTGTTAATCGATAACAAAGATGTCGAGGAGACTTGACCATGATGGATCCCTCTGGTCACTGCCGCGGGGATGGGTGCTGGTGGTGGGTGCGTATCGATAATATCGCTCTTGTTATTCGATAACAACGATGTCGAGGAAACTTGACCATGATGGATCCCTCTGGTCACTGTCGCGGGGATGGGTGCTGGTGGTGGGTGCGTATCGATAATATCGCTCTTGTTATTCGATAACAACGATGTCGAGGAGACTTGACCATGATGGATCCCTCTGGTCACTGCCGCGGGGATGGGTGCTGGTGGTCGGTGCGTATCGATAATATCGCTCTTGTTATTCGATAACAACGATGTCGAGGAAACTTGACCATGATGGATCCCTCTGGTCACTGCCGCGGGGACAGGTGCTGGTGGTGGGTGCGTATCGATAATATCGCTCTTGTTATTCGATAACAACGATGTCGAGGAAACTTGACCATGATGGATCCCTCTGGTCACTGCCGCGGGGACAGGTGCTGGTGGTGGGTGCGTATCGATAATATCGCTCTTGTTATTCGATAACAACGATGTCGAGGAAACTTGACCATGATGGATCCCTCTGGTCACTGCCGCGGGGACAGGTGGTGGTGGTGGGTGCGTATCGATAATATCGCTCTTGTTATTCGATAACAACGATGTCGAGGAAACTTGACCATGATGGATCCCTCTGGTCACTGCCGCGGGGATGGGTGCTGGTGGTGGGTGCGTATCGATAATATCGCTCTTGTTATTCGATAACAACGATGTCGAGGAAACTTGACCATGATGGATCCCTCTGGTCACTGCCGCGGGGACGGGTGCTGGTGGTGGGTGCGTATCGATAATATCGCTCTTGTTATTCGATAACAACGATGTCGAGGAAACTTGACCATGATGGATCCCTCTGGTCACTGCCGCGGGGATGGGTGCTGGTGGTGGGTGCGTATCGATAATATCGCTCTTGTTATTCGATAACAACGATGTCGAGGAAACTTGACCATGATGGATCCCTCTGGTCACTGCCGCGGGGATGGGTGGTGGTGGTGGGTGCGTATCGATAATATCGCTCTTGTTATTCGATAACAACGATGTCGACTATAAGATTAGAAATAAATCATTTAAAATAACAACTGAACACTTACATTTTATTGCAAAAACTAAAAAACATAAACATATTTATAAACAATATTATTTCTCAATCACATGGTTAAAACCATATGATTATCACAAATATAATTTAAAGTCACTATCTTACACTTCTCTCCCCTTAAATGGTGTCCATCTAATTTGTAGTCGATACAGGGTTTTCGTCTATCGCTCCCTCACGTTTCCTTATTTGGTCAGAGTGTTTCCTTTTTAAAAGACCTCCACAAAGAACTTCATATGAGTACAGACCATTTTGCTTTTTAATTGTTCCAGCTGACCATCCACTACCATTTTCATTTCTGATCCACACCTCTTCCCCCTCTTCAAAGATTCTAGCTCGCTTTCCTTCTTCTCTTGTTTGATCTTTCCAAACTTTCATTTCCATTCTCTTTCGGAGGTTAGGTTTTATATTGTCAAATATCGTTGGCATCCTTCGACCCAAGAACAATTCAGCTGGAGCTTTCCCTGTTGTTTTCTGTGGTGAATTCCTATAGCTGAAAAGCACATTTTGGAGTGCTAATGAACCATCCCCCAATTCCTTTTTGGTGGTATAATACCGTCTTTTCAATGTTCTTATCAGCCTTTCGACAAGTCCATTAGTTTTTGGATGGTATGGGGTTGTCTTAATGTGGTTTATCGAATTTCTCTTGAAGAACTCCTCAATTTCTTTTGACACAAATTGTGGTCCATTATCAGTTACAATTTCTGCAGGAAGTCCATATCTACTAAACCATGATCTTAAACGCTGTATTATGACAGCAGAACTTGTTGTTTTTAGACATTCAACTTCTGCCCACTTCGATAGAGCGTCAATACCTACGAGCCACATCCACCCATTCACTGGTCCTGCTAGGTCAATATGTACCCGTTCCCAAACTTTATCAGGTACATTCCATGGGTATAATGGTACTTCTTCTATGTTATCTCGATTTTCTTGACAAGGTGTGCATTTTTTTTACAAAGAATTCAATCTCCTGATCAAGGTTGGGCCACCACACGTAATATCGCGCTACAGATCTCATAGATGCAATTCCAGGATGTCCCGAGTGTAAAACTTTCAAAACATCATTTCTCATACACTTAGGCACGATAACTCTTCCAAACCACAATAGTAAATCATTTTCCACCACTAGTTCTTCTTTTCTTTGTGAATATGGTTTTAAATTCTCAGGAACAGAAGTCGGCCAGGAGTCTGTCAAAACGTAGTTTTTGACTACTTTGATTTCAGAATCTATAGATGTTTTTTGTTTTAGTTGTTCATAAGACATAATGGTGTTTATTTTATCCACATTCAAAAACTTAATGCAGGTTTCCTTCATTTGTTCTTCTTTAATCGGAAGTCTGGATAAAACATCTGCGCACATATTATCCTCTCCTTTTCTGTACTCGATTTCATATTTATATTGGTTCAACTCAAGAGCCCATCTCACCAAACGATTATTCACTATCTTTGGAAGATCTCGCGAGTTTCCAAAAATTCTCTGAAGGGGTTTGTGGTCTGTTACCAATATGAATTCCCGTCCATAAACGTACTGGTGAAACTTTCTCAGGCCATATATAATGGCTAAGGCCTCTCTGTCAATATTCGAATACTGTTTTTCCGCTGGCATCAACGTGCGACTTGCAAAAGCTATCGGTTTCTCAAGCCCATCTTTATACCTATGCATTAGAACAACGCCTAGGCCATTTTCTGATGCATCGGAGATCAATACTAACGGTTTCGTTTCATCGTAAGGAACTACCGTATCTTCACTTGATAAAATGTTTTTTACTTTTTTGAAAATATTCTCTTCTTTTGCCGTCCACTTCCACCTTGAGTTCGTACCCGTCAGCTTGTGGAGATCACTACAAATCGCATGTAAACTTGGAATAAACTTTTCATAATAATTTATTGAACCCAAAAATGACCGTAATTGTTTGACGTTAGTTGGCGAAGGAGCATCTCGAATTGCTTTGATCTTCTCTTCTGTTGGGTGAATTCCATTCTGGTCAATTTTATGTCCAAGGTATGTCACTGACTCTTCAAAGAACCTACACTTACTTGATTTTGCTTTCAACCCAGCATCTTTCATTCTTTTCAAAACTTCTCTCAGGTTCCTGATGTGTTCACTTTTGCTTCTTCCTGTTACTATAATATCATCCAATAAAACTCCTACTTGTGGCAATCCATGCAAAAGCTTTTCCATATATCTCTGAAAAATTCCTGGACTTGATGATACTCCGAAAGGTAATCTCGTGTACCTGTAATAGCCATTATGTGTTGATATTACTAAATACTTCCTAAGTTCCTCTACCACTTCAAGTTGTAGGTACGCATCACGTAAGTCTATGATAGAAAACTCTTTCCCTCCTGCAATTTTGCTTGTCAGTTCCTCGAAGGTTGGAAGAAGAACTCTGTCTAAAATCAAATTCGGGTTTAAAGTTACTCGAAAATCTCCACAAATTCTTACCGAGCCATCACTTTTCTCTACGTTTATTGTTGGAGTTGCCCACGGAATTGGTGTTTCAGCAGGATCTACTGCTTCTAGAACGCCATCCTTTACAAGTCTTGATAACTCATTTTCAATCCTTTTCTTCATTGGAAACGGAACTCTACGAGCTGGAAAATGTTTTGGTGTTGCATCTTCTGTTACATGCAGTTTTGCTTGATAATCCTTAATTTTCCCTAAACCCTCTGAAAACACTTGCTGAAAATCTTGTATAATTTCTTTAACATTAGGCTTGATAACATTTTGTTCTTTTACAGGACCTTCACTTTCCATTTTATTAATTGTTACATATGGGGGTAATTTCATGTCGAATGCTAACATCCAGGGTAACCCAAACAGCGGTTTTTCGTTTCCATTGACTACTGCAACTTTAAGTTTACGTGTCTTGTTGCCTACTTTAACATTAACATGACATTCCCCTAGTACATCTATAACATTGTTACCATATGCTACATACTTAGAATTTTATTTATCTAGGCTTGGTGATCCAATCTTTAACCAAAGGGGTTTCCCTATCATTGAAGCCCAGGCTCCAGAGTCGAATTCCATGTTTATCGGTACCTTGTTGATGCTTACCTGGATGCATGCTTGTTTGAATTTCCTATTATTACGCACATCATTTATTTCAAGGTTTTTGTTACTTCTGTCATCGTTTTCCGAATCTTCATTCACTTGATTTACTTTTTTAAATTTGCAAACCCTTGCGTAGTGTCCTATTTTTCCGCAATTGTAGCACATTTTTTGTTTAGCAAAACATTGTCCGTATTCGTGTGGCCACCCACATTTCCAACATTTTCTTGTATTTGTAGTTTTCTGGTTCTGTAATGTGTCACCATATTTCTCATGTCTTTTATTTACTTTTCTGATCTCCAACTCCTTTTGGTCACTTCTCTCAAGATTTTTATTTATGTTAGTGACATCAACTTCTTTATAAACTTCATTGTCCATTTCTCCATATGCTCTTTCCATTGATACGGCTAATTCTAACAAATCTTCTAATTTCAATTTTGTTCCATCCTCTTTCAATCCCTCAGGCCATCGTTGCCTAATTTCCACTTCAAATTTGGGAAACTTTACTCCTCCTGCAAATCTGTCCCTTACCCTTTCATCAAAACTATGTCCATATTTACAATATTGTGCCAGATCTTTAAGACGGACCACAAAACCTGAGAAACTTTCCCCATTTTCCCTCACACACTTGTCAAACTCTAATCTAGCTGAAAATTTGTTTTCTTAGGTCTGTAAACCGATCTGAAGCCTTTGATGAGTTCATCCCAAGAAACTTCCTGTATTTTTGATGGCAGTAAAAAATTTGCAACTTTCCGCAATGGGCTAGGTCCTACATAAGCCAGTAAGAGATCTCTTCTTGCTTCCTCTGCCTCACGGGATTCCTCCCCTATTCCTTTAACTTTGCATAATAGTAGAAAGTGAGCCTCATAGTCTTCCCAATTGTCTGACTCATAAAAGTTTTGGCATGTAAACCTTTCTATTTTTGATCTTAATGAATCAATTAAAGTATTGTCGTTGTTTCTATTGTTTCCACCTCTTCTACTCATTTTTCAATGGTTTTTTCGTCGCCAGTATAAGATTAGAAATAAATCATTTAAAATAACAACTGAACACTTACATTTTATTGCAAAAACTAAAAAACATAAACATATTTATAAACAATATTATTCCTCAATCACATGGTTAAAACAATATGATTATCACAAATATAATTTAAAGTCACTATCTTACATCGAGGAAACTTGACCATGATGGATCCCTCTGGTCACTGCCGCGGGGATGGGTGGTGGTGGGTGCGTATCGATAATATCGCTCTTGTTATTCGATAACAACGATGTCGAGGAAACTTGACCATGATGGATCCCTCTGGTCACTGTCGCGGGGATGGGTGGTGGTGGTGGGTGCGTATCGATAATATCGCTCTTGTTATTCGATAACAACGATGTCGAGGAAACTTGACCATGATGGATCCCTCTGGTCACTGTCGCGGGGATGGGTGGTGGTGGTGGGTGCGTATCGATAATATCGCTCTTGTTATTCGATAACAACGATGTCGAGGAAACTTGACCATGATGGATCCCTCTGGTCACTGTCGCGGGGATGGGTGGTGGTGGGTGCGTATCGATAATATCGCTCTTGTTATTCGATAACAACGATGTCGAGGAAACTTGACCATGATGGATCCCTCTGGTCACTGCCGCGGGGATGGGTGGTGGTGGGTGCGTATCGATAATATCGCTCTTGTTATTCGATAACAACGATGTCGAGGAGACTTGACCATGATGGATCCCTCTGGTCACTGTCGCGGGGATGGGTGGTGGTGGTGGGTGCGTATCGATAATATCGCTCTTGTTATTCGATAACAACGATGTCGAGGAAACTTGACCATGATGGATCCCTCTGGTCACTGCCGCGGGGATGGGTGGTGGTGGGTGCGTATCGATAATATCGCTCTTGTTATTCGATAACAACGATGTCGAGGAAACTTGACCATGATGGATCCCTCTGGTCACTGCCGCGGGGATGGGTGGTGGTGGGTGCGTATCGATAATATCGCTCTTGTTATTCGATAACAACGATGTCGAGGAAACTTGACCATGATGGATCCCTCTGGTCACTGCCGCGGGGATGGGTGGTGGTGATGGGTGCGTATCGATAATATCGCTCTTGTTATTCGATAACAACGATGTCGAGGAAACTTGACCATGATGGATCCCTCTGGTCACTGTCGCGGGGATGGGTGGTGGTGGTGGGTGCGTATCGATAATATCGCTCTTGTTATTCGATAACAACGATGTCGAGGAAACTTGACCATGATGGATCCCTCTGGTCACTGTCGCGGGGATGGGTGGTGGTGGTGGGTGCGTATCGATAATATCGCTCTTGTTATTCGATAACAACGATGTCGAGGAAACTTGACCATGATGGATCCCTCTGGTCACTGTCGCGGGGATGGGTGGTGGTGGGTGCGTATCGATAATATCGCTCTTGTTATTCGATAACAACGATGTCGAGGAGACTTGACCATGATGGATCCCTCTGGTCACTGTCGCGGGGATAGGTGGTGGTGGGTGCGTATCGATAATATCGCTCTTGTTATTCGATAACAACGATGTCGAGGAAACTTGACCATGATGGATCCCTCTGGTCACTGCCGCGGGGATGGGTGGTGGTGGGTGCGTATCGATAATATCGCTCTTGTTATTCGATAACAACGATGTCGAGGAGACTTGACCATGATGGATCCCTCTGGTCACTGTCGCGGGGATGGGTGGTGGTGGTGGGTGCGTATCGATAATATCGCTCTTGTTATTCGATAACAACGATGTCGAGGAAACTTGACCATGATGGATCCCTCTGGTCACTGCCGCGGGGATGGGTGGTGGTGGGTGCGTATCGATAATATCGCTCTTGTTATTCGATAACAACGATGTCGAGGAAACTTGACCATGATGGATCCCTCTGGTCACTGCCGCGGGGATGGGTGGTGGTGGGTGCGTATCGATAATATCGCTCTTGTTATTCGATAACAACGATGTCGAGGAAACTTGACCATGATGGATCCCTCTGGTCACTGCCGCGGGGATGGGTGGTGGTAGGTGCGTATCGATAATATCGCTCTTGTTATTCGATAACAACGATGTCGAGGAAACTTGACCATGATGGATCCCTCTGGTCACTGCCGCGGGGACAGGTGGTGGTGGTGGGTGCGTATCGAAAATATCGCTCTTGTTATTCGATAACAACGATGTCGAGGAAACTTGACCATGATGGATCCCTCTGGTCACTGTCGCGGGGATGGGTGGTGGTGGTGGGTGCGTATCGATAATATCGCTCTTGTTATTCGATAACAACGATGTCGAGGAGACTTGACCATGATGGATCCCTCTGGTCACTGCCGCGGGGATGGGTGGTGGTGGTGGGTGCGTATCGATAATATCGCTCTTGTTATTCGATAACAACGATGTCGAGGAAACTTGACCATGATGGATCCCTCTGGTCACTGTCGCGGGGATGGGTGGTGGTGATGGGTGCGTATCGATAATATCGCTCTTGTTATTCGATAACAACGATGTCGAGGAAACTTGACCATGATGGATCCCTCTGGTCACTGTCGCGGGGATGGGTGGTGGTGGTGGGTGCGTATCGATAATATCGCTCTTGTTATTCGATAACAACGATGTCGAGGAAACTTGACCATGATGGATCCCTCTGGTCACTCTCGCGGGGATGGGTGGTGGTGGGTGCGTATCGATAATATCGCTCTTGTTATTCGATAACAACGATGTCGAGGAAACTTGACCATGATGGATCCCTCTGGTCACTGCCGCGGGGATGGGTGGTGGTGGGTGCGTATCGAAAATATCGCTCTTGTTATTCGATAAAAACGATGTCGAGGAAACTTGACCATGATGGATCCCTCTGGTCACTGCCGCGGGGATGGGTGGTGGTGGTGGGTGCGTATCGATAATATCGCTCTTGTTATTCGATAACAACGATGTCGAGGAAACTTGACCATGATGGATCCCTCTGGTCACTGTCGCGGGGATGGGTGGTGGTGATGGGTGCGTATCGATAATATCGCTCTTGTTATTCGATAACAACGATGTCGAGGAAACTTGACCATGATGGATCCCTCTGGTCACTGTCGCGGGGATGGGTGGTGGTGGTGGGTGCGTATCGATAATATCGCTCTTGTTATTCGATAACAACGATGTCGAGGAAACTTGACCATGATGGATCCCTCTGGTCACTGTCGCGGGGATGGGTGGTGGTGGGTGCGTATCGATAATATCGCTCTTGTTATTCGATAACAACGATGTCGAGGAAACTTGACCATGATGGATCCCTCTGGTCACTGCCGCGGGGATGGGTGGTGGTGGGTGCGTATCGAAAATATCGCTCTTGTTATTCGATAACAACGATGTCGAGGAAACTTGACCATGATGGATCCCTCTGGTCACTGCCGCGGGGATGGGTGCTGGTGGTCGGTGCGTATCGATAATATCGCTCTTGTTATTCGATAACAACGATGTCGAGGAAACTTGACCATGATGGATCCCTCTGGTCACTGCCGCGGGGATGGGTGCTGGTGGTCGGTGCGTATCGATAATATCGCTCTTGTTATTCGATAACAACGATGTCGAGGAGACTTGGCCATGATGGATCCCTCTGGTCACTGCCGCGGGGATGGGTGGTGGTGGTGGGTGCGTATCGATAATATCGCTCTTGTTATTCGATAACAACGATGTCGAGGAGACTTGACAACCATATGCAATATCAACAATAGCAACAATTTACAAGGGCTATTTCACTACTAAACACTTTGGCTATAATAGCGATTCCGTGATAAAAAATACCTAACAAACGTAAATCTCATAATAATAAAATTGAATGTTAACATTTAGGGGCATTCTTTAAGTAAATGGTAGATAATGCGTTGTTGGATAATGCGTTAATATAATTTTAATAGCATCTTAACAAACTTTTGGGAAATAACAGTTCCGTGAAAGGAATATCCTAACGAGTTTAAATTGTAGAAATTATTATTTTACTTTTACAAAAATAATTTATTGTTTATTATTCTTGGATGTAAAAAACCATAAACAACGATTTAATTAAAGAAAAACACATGCTAACATAAATCACGCTTTGGGAAGCAGTCAGTGTGTAAATATTTCATATTTAAAATAATAAATAACAACCCCCAAAACTGATTTAACCCCCAAGACAATATAACCTTTTTGCTTCTTCTAAAATTAAATTAGAGCTGTATTAACAAACAACCCTTTCTGGAAACCTCTAGGGGTTTTATTGACAAACAAGCTGTGTACATGTTATTTTGGAATCGTGGAAACCAGCTTTATTGAAATATCGGGCTCAAAAGTCGTCTTAGAGTCACCTCCAAAAAAATAGATTATAATTCCAAATCAAAGACGTTACTGCATTTTGGGTCTGCAATTTATATTGACTGTATTTACTCAGTAACGAACGTTTAGCCAAGCAGAGTTAATTGCGCGTCACGTCCTGGCGACTTGACTAGTGTGCCAACACGTATGTCTTCCGTCCGCATCCGCGCAACTAGCCTTGGGTGCTCTGAATATTTACTAGAACAAGAGGACGTTCCACAGGATCACCCAAGTGGCAATGCGCGAGGAAAAAATAAAAAAAACATCACCCATCATAAAATAAAATTAAGAATCGTTCGTGTAATTTTCTGTCCAAGCTCTAATTGCAGAGATTTCAAGCCAAATCAACAAGAAACTCTGACTTGACCTATGAGAGTACTGTAGCACAGAGACTGTAGCTAGTATAGGACCAACCGTGTCAATAGGAAGAATATTCCGTAGTCCCATCAGTCGCCTTGACCGAGATTTGAACTTGGGACTCTTAATTGGTAGCATTGACTATAATATAGAGAATCACTTTACATATTCAACAGTACGGTGGTAATTTGTGTACCAGGTCTACTTAAGTGATTTGAACCATCGGTTCATCGGTTATAACTTTTTATAGGCACTGCGTCCATGCATGTTGGAAAGTATACCAACACGTAATAGGCTACACCGTAAGGTATTGGCATGGTGTAATACCTTTAAAAAAGAGAGATTAACCCGTAAAAGCCCCGCCTGGAGGTCAATGTTATCACTTAACTGCTTGTAAAGTCAAGGTGGCGAGGCGACACGACGATGCGTCTTCAGTTTGAATGTTTTACAATAATAATTATCTATATA
The DNA here is from genome assembly GCA_035578135.1 of Flexamia atlantica. NCBI lineage: Eukaryota > Metazoa > Arthropoda > Insecta > Hemiptera > Cicadellidae > Flexamia > Flexamia atlantica. The sequence goes on along the minus strand of JAQJVK010000008.1, from coordinate 2,489,986 downwards.
GTCAACAGGTAAATAATAGAAAAGTAGAAAAAAGCGCAATGAAGTATTTGCTTTAAGAGAGAAGTTTTTTAAAAATTACTTAAACGTTAGAATTTTTATAAGCACAAAGAGTTTTGGCAAGTATCCTAAAATAATCACCATTGTTCATGTAGGCCTAATATTGAGGTTGCATTAAGCATGATTTCAACAGATTTAGATAGAGATGACTGATGACTCAACAATAGTGACGCAATTAACTATATACGCTGTAAATGTGTCTTTTAACCAGTTGGTACTTCAGTTCTGCCTCTGTAACAGGCATGAAAACTGATTTTAAAAAACCCATTGTTAGATGTACCGGTTTGACACAGAACATCTATGGTTTTATTTACGTTTCGAGTCTTTGTAATGTACTATCTACAATAAATCCATATCAAAATGCAAGTTTGTAGATAAAAAATTATGAGTTTTTTTTTAACAATTTACGTTTCCTCCGAGGTTTGTGAGATTAAATTTTAATAGGTTTAACCATCCCACAATGATTTTGCATGACAAAATAATTTAAATGGTAAGTAATAGCCCGCATCACTTCGTGACTTAAAAACAACTCAGTGAAATAGGATTTAGATTCATGTTAACTATGTATGGAGTTTAGCTACGTAAAATACCTTTCATTGAGGAAGTGAGTGAGTTTTGTGATTTTTTTTCATTTTATAGACTAAATATTTGTGTAATATAGTACAGGAATAAAATTGCCAATGATTGAACTTCTCATCGGGGAAAACTTTTAAAAATAACTTATCACTTTAAACTTGAAACATCAATACGGGTAAGAAATTCCTCACAGAATTTGAGAAGTTCATTTATTTCATCTGCTTTAAAAGTGTCTATATACGTTCTACACTTTGAAATTTCGACAGTGCAACAACGTTCATTTAGCATAAAATGGGGGTTAGTTTACATGGATCTTCATTGCTTGGCGCATCTTTATGTCTCTGTTTTTAGAGTTTTATTTTCAACAGTATTGAATCTTTATGTTAATTGTACACATTATCTACGCGTCAGTTTCTTGTACTGTATTCATCTTTGTTAGGTCTTAACCGTCTTAACAATAAACTGAAAGAAGATGGACAAACCACTGATCTACTGATGAACTAAACTTTAAATAACATTTATAAAATAGCATTCGCTGTAAAAACAAACTATTCAACGCTCTTAGAGGCCAAGGAATTAAATTTTCAAATTGGCCCACTTTTTAATTTTTCATCTTAAATGTATGATTGGGAAATTGTTACCAAAGGAAATAACATAACTTTCTATGAAATGTCTTCATTAAATAGGCATATTGTTATTGGTACATTTCAAAATCGAGGAAAATAGGCAGGCTAACCGTTATCACTTCAATATTTCTCGTACTCCAAGTACATTTATAAAATACAAGTTTTAAATTTATAGTGCGTTTTAAAACTTTGAACCGACTGGAAAAAACATTACTTAATTACTAAGTTTTCCTCCCTTAGTAATGATTAGTCCAACCCAAAACTCCAAGCCTACAACACAATCTAATTAAAAGGAAATTTATTGACTTGGCGCGGTTCATGATTCGTTAGATTTTATTTACTTAAAACTAAATGGAGGTGCATGTGCCTAAATACAGTGTGATCGTGTAACCTGTTAACTTGTAAGAAAAAGAACCATTTTATTTACAAACACGTATATTATCAGTTTTAATTGTACATTATTTCTCCTACCTTTACTTTTACTTTTTTAAGAACAATTCTTTCGTAATAACAATTCAATACTTTTTTCCCTGACATGGCATTGATGCTTAAATTTAAGTAATGACATTTTAATTCCCCATACTGTGTTTATTTAGGCTAGGTAAGGAAATAGATGGGTATTTCAGCAGATGTGTCCAAAATATATTGTGAAACGGCAAACGTGAAAACGGCAACCCTGTGAAATTCAAAAGATTCTTACCTTCTCGGTAACTATAATAATTCCCTGCTTTACAAAAAATAATTATTATCATTTTATATACAACTTTCAACATTTTCTCACTGTTCTTTAATTTACTATCTTTAAATTATTGTTGGTCTTAATATATGAGATTATACAAACTTTGATTGTTTCAAGAAATTTACATTTGACTTGCTATTTTAATTAATCAGTTCTGAACAAGCTGGTATTTTTAATTTTACACAAATTCAACTTATTACCTTAAAACCATAATATTTGAATGTTTCCAATAAACAGGCTTTACTTTAATTTTGATTTGATTTTGCAGCACAAACTACGATTTTCAAAAAAACTTTTAATTTTAATAAAATACTCATGAGAGCTTGTAAAAAGTAACAACCATTTTGACAATGCGCTGTAAAATAAGAAAGATGGAAATTTAATAAAAACGAATAAGATACTCATGTACCTCTTAGAATCTGGCTGCCTGCATCTTCTCCCTGGGGCGTCGTGGCGCTGGACCTCTGGTGTCGGCGACGTCTGTAGACTCAATGCCCTCTCGGCACCCCTCTTCCTTTACCCCCCGGGTACTTCCCCCACTTACTTTTCATATTATGAGCATCTTATTTGTTTCTAGTTTAACTAGTCTCAACACGTTTTAAGCACAACTAGTTTCAACTCGTTTTAAGATATTAATCTGCTGACTCATGAGCAAATTATTGGACAAAATTATGCAGGATTAACTGTTGCCGGAATTATTAAAATTAAATAAAATATCGTAGATACGGTACAACTTCAATTTTTTTGATTAATATTAAACTAATATTGATATTTTAAAAGTTAAACATTGAAACGTTTGAACCTTTGAACGTTGCATCAATGTATTGAAAAATGTATCAATGCGTTTTCATTGTCAATTGTTTTGTTAAAAAAACCATCTTCAGAGCACCTCCTGAGTTACTTATGTTCCTTTTCAAGTTTCCTTTACAGTAAATTAAGAAAATTACAGACTGTTTGTCTTAGAATCAATAGGGCACATTACTCTTCCTATTTTTTGTTGTCTTAGAAAACGTCAATGTTTTAAGAAATCAAAATCATAATGTGGGTGAATGTTAACTGACTTTCGCTAACCCTGCATTCAGTGGAATATCTATAGAACTATTTCAAATCTTGATAATCTTTTTTGTTATAAACAAATGTGAATTGGGAACGGTTCACAGGTTTTACCACAGATAACAGCACTTACGCTGGTATTTCAAGTCTCCTGTGTGAAGGCTTTTCATGGGATATTTTCCAAACAAGCAAAACGTACATCTTTAAGTAAGTCTTTACAGAGTAATAGCTTTAATTTGATACCAAATATGTGAAAAAAAATAAATTTCTAGAGGTCGATATGCTCTGGACAAAATCCCAGATATTCTTATCGATGAGTGAACGAAGTGAACGAATCTATGTATCAGCGGAGTTGAAGATTCGTTGTCCGTCACTGTGTGAGTGTGTGAGTGTGTGAGTGTGTGTGTGTGTACGTAACGCGGTAACTAAAAAACCGCTACACTAATCAATTCCAAATTTCGCACAAACGTTAAGTATCTCACAGGGAATATGCCATTAAATTATGAAGCATATTGGTTTAGTATTTTTTGAGTAATTTAATATTTTAACTTGCAAAAAATCATCATAAGTTTAACATTGGGCAATAATTTACTTTAGTAAACTACGGGATACAAATAAAGATTGTTTCAAAATAAAAGGAAAATAACAGTGGAATTTAGAAAAAAAGTATTTCACGAAACACTTAAATGACATGCTTCATGCCTATCAATTGTTAGTTTTTTAAGTCTACGTTAAAATGTTTATTATTGAAAAAAAACAATGCCTAGAAATATAAAAATTCAGATAGGTCATTTCTGTTTTGTTGCCTCAGTCGAAATAGTTTAAATGAATGACGCTAGATGGAACCAACAGGAACACATTGTCATGTTCCTTTTACTAACAGCTGATTCCATATATTTAAGAGAAAATATTTATTGATTGTTCCTTTTAGGTACAATTAATAAAACGCTAAAAAACAATGAGTAAAGATACTATTGCATGTACAAAAGTACATTGATGAAACAAATGTGAATTTTATCCCAGCAAACGCAATTTTTGTATAAAATTGCGATAAAAAATATATTTTTATAGCGCAATTCGTATTAATAACAAACTTTTGTGCCAAGAAGGATGCATGCGATCAGTTATATTAGTTATATTAAATACGTATGAAATTGAATTGAGAATGTAGGATGTTGTAGTTGTAGATGTGTAGATTAATGATTTGTTTCCTACATAATTTTACTATACATAATCAAGCAAGAAATTCACAAAAATAATAATTAATTTTGCATATATAGTAGTATAATCTTCTACTATATATTTGTCAAATACCACTCAGTGGAAACATCGTAGAGCCCAAACTATTTGACCTAGAACCTTGAAACTTTGCATGGATGTTCCTCTTAGGGCGTAGGCATCCGCTAAGAACGGATTTTACAAAATTCGTAGTATAAAGGGGTTTTCGGCGAGGCCAAAGTTTTCAAATTTTCCCATTTAAAAGTATGTTGGACGATTTTTGTTTACATTTTTAATGTTCTTAAAACTATCAGCTGGTAGTTAGCTTCGGAAATGTATACGTTGATACAGATGGTAATAAATTGATTTCTTTGATCATGGCTTCATTGATTTTTGTTGATTTGTTTCAAGGACATAATTATGTACTATATAAAAGAGTTAAGTGGCACCATCTGTATTTCGGTAGCGGGAGTTATCGTTTTTACTGGAGACGTTCCTAATATTTTTTTATTACATCTATGCCTGTCCGATGATTTGGTGTTTCGTATAATTCGACGTACGCAGATTTAAACGTGAAGAGCATACTGCCTTTTGTGGCTGAGTCTTGAGACTAAATCCCGGTAAGAAGAAAAGAACACTGATTTTTCAGTCACAAACAGAATGTGCTGACATTATATGATTGTTTGATCTATTTATGTAAAAATTTATAAATCATTATACAAATCCCTGATTGTAAGTTATATTTATACTATCTTTTCTACTATATTTTTGTCAAATACCACTGAACTATCGACCTATCATTGTACAGCCAAAACGACTTAACCTAGAACCTTGAAAATTTGCATGGACGTTCCTTACAGAGTGTTGGCATTCACCAAGAACGGATTTTTTTAATTCGAGGTTTTTAGAGGTTTTTGGTGGAGCTGAAGCTTTGAAAATGCCCCATGTTAACGTAATGGATGATCTTTTGTTTAAATTTCAAATTTTATTAAATCAAGCATATTAGCTTCACAAACGGATACGTTGTTACAGCTGATTTATAATTTGATTCCGTTTTATCATGGTTTTATGGTTGTTTTGATGATTTTGTTAGGTTATTCATACTATATAAAAGTTACATTTGGTTAAGTTTCGTACCTTATACGTTTAATCATAAGCTCATTATATGGTACCATCTTTTTAGGCAGCGGGAGCTATAGTTATTTCCTTAGGCCGGCCTTTATGTTTTTAATTACAATCATGTCAGTTACAATAATTTGGCAAATACCTTTTTCATCTAATTCGACGGTGTCCCGGCTTTTCACGGGAAAATAAATGCTGCAATCAGTGGTTGATCTTAAATTATTACTTCCCGCCTATATTTTAAGTTAAAAACTAAGTGAATTGAGTTTGAAATGCTGCCCACGGATAGCACCATAACTGTTTCGAACATTCAGCCCTTTACTGTACTTAATTGATGCCCTACTAGGCAATCCAGGGACGTATTGGTAAATATACAAAGAAGTACCTTAAAATCGACATATTTGGTGTTAAAATCGGTACGGCCGTTTTCGAGCTATAACGGTGAAAAGAAAACCTTCACTGTCTTCTGTGGTATCCTACATCCTACTGTGGTATCTACATTTTATCCTACATTCCGCCATTAAACAAACATATCTCTCCATGACATATTCCTTGATATAAATATTTTCTATTCAGACCTCTAGATTCTTCATATCAAGGTTAGACGATAATTTTTATCGTGAGCGAAGCCACGGGTTCTGCTAGTTAGTTTTATAATAATAAAGTCACATATTTGGTGTTAAAATCGGTACGGCCGTTTTCGAGCTATAACGGTGAAAAGAAAACCTTCACTGTCTTCTGTGGTATCCTACATCCTACTGTGGTATCTACATTTTATCCTACATTCCGCCATTAAACAAACATATCTCTCCATGACATATTCCTTGATATAAATATTTTCTATTCAGACCTCTAGATTCTTCATATCAAGGTTAGACGATAATTTTTATCGTGAGCGAAGCCACGGGTTCTGCTAGTTAGTTTTATAATAATAAAGTCAGGATAGCCAGATTCAAAAATAAGAGGATTAGGTCGCGGATCCATGGACGGCTCATCATTGGCGCCGTCCTCGTGACCAGTTATTCCGCACCACACAAGCGGATCAAGAACCCGAGCAAGAGCTCTGGGAGCTTCCGTAGGCCAAGGCAAAGAATAAGCAAGCTTCTGAAACTGAAAAGGCGGTCCAAAAGGCGAGGATCCAAAAGGATAAAAACCCGGATCTCTGCGCCACTAAAATTGTATATACGAGACTGATTACGAATGGGGTTGTTATCCTTGCTGGACGGAAAATATGCCCCTGGCAGATCCAGGTTTACTGTGGATTTATCCAATGTCAATGACTATTTTATTGTCCCCCGCCTCCTGGGTGATGAATATGTCCGTGACTACGCTCAAGGGGTTAGATGGTTCGCTTACTTCTTTCTTCAAGTACCCTAAACAGTAACCTGTAGTGATTTTAGAAACTAAACAAATGTAAATGGTATTTTTCCAATGTAATATTGTCGCATAATTTAAAAAAATGCTGGTTTACACGGGAGAAAAAAAGCATTCAAATCATCATGGCTTTAAGCCCCCCCCCCATGTTCTTTTGCAAACAACCGCTTTGGCGGGAGGGCGTGGGGGGCGAAGCCTCCCCATGTCCTTTTGCAAACAACTGCTTTGGCGAGAGGGCGTGGGGGGCAAAGCCCCCACACTTTCTTTTTACAAACAACTGCTTTGGCGGGTAATTAGTCGCTGATAGGTTTGTAGAGCTAAGTTTATTTAAATACTATTATTAAAAAAGCATGTAAACCATCATGGCTTTATAATCATGGGCAGTCTAAAGGGGGGGTGTGGGGGGGCGAAGCCCCCCCATGTCCTTTTTAAAACAACTGCTTTGGCTTGTAATTAGTTGCTGATAGTTTTGTAGAGCTAGGTTCATGTAATACTAATAGAAAAAAACATTTAAACCATCATGGCTTTGTAATTATAGGTAGAGGGTAGGGGGGATTTTGGGGGGCGAAGCCCCCCCATGACTCTTAGCAAACAACTGCTTTGGCGTTTAACTGTTTTAAGTCGCTCATAATCTTGTAGAGCTAGATTTACACAGTAAAAAAAAGCTTTCAAACTAATAAGGCTTCTTAGTCATGGTCAGTGTAATGGCGAAGATGTGGGGGTAACAAAGGCCCCCCATGTCCTTTTGCCAAAACTGCTTTGGCGGGAGGGCGAAGCTCCTCCATGTCCTTCTACAAACCACTGCTCTCTTGTCTAATTATTCGCTGATATTTTTTTAGAGGTTAGTTGATTTAATACTATTAGAGGAGATTATTTAAACCATCATGGCCAGTTTAAAGGGGGGGTGTGGGGGGGCGAAGCCTCCCCATTTGCATTTGCAAATAACTGCTTCGACGTGTAACTGTTATTAGTCGCTCATAATCTTGTAGAGCTATAGATTTGCACAGTAGGAAAAAAGCATTCAAACGATCATTTCTTCTTAATCATGGGCAGTGTAAAGGGAAAGGTGTGGGGGGCGAAGCCCCCCCAAGTCCTTTTGCAAACACCACTTTGCGGAAAGGCGCGGGGGGCGAACTATGTTTATTTAATACTATTAGAAAAAACTTTTAAACCATCTTGGCTTTATAATTATGGGCAGTGTAAAGAGGGGGATGTGGGGGGCGAAGCCCCCCATGTCCTTTTTTAAACAACCGCTTTGGCGGGAGGACGTAACGGGCGAAGCCCCCCCACTTTCTTTATACAAACAACTGCTTTGGCGTGTAATTAGTCGCTGATAGGTTTGTAGAGCTAGGTTTATTTAAATCCGTAATAAGAAAGTGCAAAACCCGTAGGGCTAAACAGAATGAGTCAGAAAACACTGAAAAATTCGTTCCTATGTCAATCCCTTATGTGCCGGGATTATCGGAAAAAATTAGAAGAGTTGCTAGGAAGTTCAAAGTTAGAACCGCGTTTAGGACACAAAACACTCTTAGGCAATGTCTCGTAAAAACCAAACCAAAAAATGGCACTCAGGGATCAAAAAACTGTGTTTACAGAATAAACTGCAATAGTTGCTCTAGGCCGTATTTTGGCGAGACAAAAAGACCTTTAAATGTTAGAATCAAAGAACACAAAGATAACACGAGGAAGGGCTTAGTGGATAAATCAAAAATTGCTCAACACTGCTGATCTGTAAATCACCAGATGAATTTTGACGAAGCAAAAATAGTACACCGCGAACCTCATTTTTTCAAAAGAAAACTAATTGAAGCTTCATACATAAAACTAGCAGACCAACCAATCAGTCAATCTTCACTTGAAATAAGGCCAGTATGGCTACCAATATTAAACAAAGAATTGAAAGACAGGGAAAATAAAGTGTCAGCAAATATGGTAATTACTAACAATTCTGTTCAAAATTCTCATAACATGTTAACCCGTAGCAAGGCCAAGGGGCAAAATCAGGTTAAAAATTAACTAAAAAAACACAAACAGACACACGGAATTTGCATATCACATGTCTCTGTTTCAGGTTTTCGCCACCGGTAGCGCGCCGTGATTTGGTTGGCTGTGGGTGCCGCCATTTCCGTTGCCGCCGCCATTTGCTTTTCTCCCACCAGTCTCAGCTCAGCTCTGATTGGGTGTGGACGTGCTCTCTCCTGCCTGGTGATTCTTGATACTTGTGATTCCTGTGTTATTTTGTGTATTGTTTTTCTTTTCAGCTTATTGTTTTCGTGACTGCTTTTACAGTTCTCTGTTTTAGCTGTGTTTTTCTCCAGGTTTCCTGGCTTTGTGTTACTAATCTTGTTATGTTCTAGGTTTTCTTCCACCTGAAGACGGGATCAGATTCCAGATCCCGAAACGTCGTGAAACTTGTTTTTTACTAATCAGTGATGGCAAATGTCCGCAAAAATCCTAATCAAAATATTTAAATACTATTATTAAAAAAGCATGTGAACCATCAGGGCTTTATAGTCATGGGCAGTCTAAAGGGGGGGTGTGGGGGGGCAAGCCCCACCATGTCCTTTTTAAAACAACTGCTTTGGCGTGTAATTAGTTGCTGATAGATTTGTAGAGCTAGGGTCATTTAATACTAATAAAAAAACATTTAAACCATCATGGCTTTATAAACATGGGCAGTGCAAAGACGGGTGTGTAGGGCGAAGCCTCCCCAAGTCCTTTTGCAAACACCTGCTTTGGCGGGAGGGCGTAGGGGGCGAAGATATTAATTTCTATTAAAAAAACAATTAAACTATCATGGCTTTATAATTATGGGCAGTGTAATGAGGGGGGTGTGGGGGGCGAAGCCCCCCCCATGTCCTTCTGCAAACAACCGCTTTGGAGTGTGGGCGTAGGGGGCGAAGCATGTTCTTCTTACAAACAACTGATTTGGCGTGTAATTAGTCGCTGATAGTTTTGTAGAGCTAGGTTCATTTAATACAAGTAGAAAAAAACAGTTAAACCATAATGGCTTTATAATCATGGGCAGTTAAAGGGGGGGGGGTGGGGGGCAAGCCCCCCACGTCCATTTGCAAAGAACTGCAATGGCGTGTAACTGTCATTAGTTGCTCATAATCTCGTAGAGCTAGTTTTACACAGTAGAAAAAAAACATTCAAACTATCATGGATTCTTAATCACGGGCAGAGTAAGGGGGGGGGGGTCGTGGGGGGGCGAAGGCCCCCCCATGACCATTTGCAAATAACTGCTTTGGCGTGTAACTGTTATTAGTCGCTCATAATCTTGTAGAGCTATAGATTTACTCAGTACGAAAAAAGCATTTAACTATCATGCCTTCTTAATCATAGGCAGTGTAAAGGGGAAGGTGTGGGGGGCGAAGCCCCTCCAATTCCTCTTGCAAACACCACTTTGGTGGGAGGGCGTGGGGGGTGAAGCTATGTTTATTTAATACTATTTAAAAAAAGGATTGAAACCTTCATGGCTTTATAATTATGGGAAGTGTAAAGGAGAGTTGTCGGGGCGAAGCCTCCCATGTCACTTTGTAAACAACTGCTGTGGCGTGTACCTCTTATTATTCGCTCATAATCTTGTAGAGCTAGATTTACACAGTAAAAAAGCATTCAAACTATCATGGATACTTAATTTTGGGAAGTGTAAAGGCGAAGTTGTGGTGGGGCGAATCCCCCCCACGTCCTTTTGCAAACATCTGCTTTGCGGGAGGGCGTGGGGGACGAAGCCCCTCATGTCCTTTTACATCCAACTGCTTTGCGGGAGGACGTGAGGAGCTAAGCCCCCCCATGTCCTTTTACAAACAACTGCTCTGCCGTGTAATTGGTCGCTTGTAGAGCCATCGATAGTTTTGTAGAGCTAAGTCTATTTAATACTATGAGAGAAAAAGCATGTAAACCATCATAGCAGCTCAAAGGGGGGGTGTGGGGGGTGAAGCCCCCCATGTCCTTTTACAAACAACCGCAAAATGAAGCCCCCAAATTATCTTTTTACAAACAACTGCTTTGGCGTGTAATTAGTCGCTGATAGGTTTGTAGAGCTAGGTTTATTTAAATACTATTATTAAAAAAGCATGTAAACCATCATGGTTTTATAATCATGGGCCGTCTAAAGGGGGGGGTGTGGGGGGGCGAAGTCCCCCCATGTCCTTTTTAAAACAACTGCTTTGGCATGTAATTAGTTGCTTATAGTTTTGTAGAGCTAGGTTAATTTAACACTAATAGAAAAAAAAACATTTAAACCATCATGGCTTTATAATCATGGGCAGTGTAATGAGGGGGTTGTGGGGGGAGCGAAGCCCCCCCGTGTCCTTTTGCAAACAACCGCTTTGGCTTGAGGGCGTGGGGGGCGAAGCCCCCTCATGTTCTTCTTACAGACAACTGCTTTGGCGTGTAATTAGTCGCTGATAGTTTTGTAGGTTTATTTATTTAGGTTTATTTAATACCATTAGTAGAAAAGCATGTTAACCATCATGGCTTTATAATCATGGCCAGTTAAAAGGGGGGGCGAAGACCCTCCATGTCTTTTTTAAAACAACTGTTTTGGCGTTTAAATAGTTGCTGATAGTTTTGTTGAGTTAAGACGGGTCGCCGGAATTGTATCCCCCGGATTTATACCCCCCAGAAAAAACGCTACGTCATTTTGACGTCACAGGACGGGGGGTACAATTCCGGCCGCGAACTTTTAGGACGGATAAATTATTATGTATTTTAATCAACTGACATTTCACGGTTGGCTTAACAGCTGCATACTTGATATAAATCCAATTAAACTTCTTAAGTCCGCCCCCGGAATTGTCCCCCCCAGATTTGTACCCCCCGGATTTGTACCCCCGTGTCAAATTCTTAAGTCCTACCCCGGATTTGTACCCCCCGGATTTTTGCCCCCCGGATTTGTACCCCCCGTCGCCAAATCTTCAAGCCCTACCCCGGATTTGTACCCCCCCGTGGCCTTATACTTAAGTCTTATACCTCGGATTTGTACCCCCTGAGCTCAAATCCAGTTTGACCGACCATGGAAATATACCGGGTCAATATTCGTTCTTGTTATTGACTTTTTTAATTAAATTCTCGTAAATCAACGGCTGTTCGATAAATTATTGCCTAATATTATTCTACGAATATGTCTTATTATTATTATATTGTGTAGTCTTATTCATCATTAAGTAAGCTAGAAAATCTGTCAATAATACGCGATGAAAGTATTGGATAAAACATTGTTTTGAATATCTAAATTCATAAAAAATTTGTTAGTTTGATTATATATGTTTCACGTTTATGGTCTCGTATTCCGTTGGACTGTATGCCATGAAACTAGGTATAAATATGTAAAATGTCACGGAGGAGCTTTTTTAGCCATTCATTTCGTCCTATCTCAATCGGGGGTACAAATCCGGGGGGTACAAATCCGGGGTAGTACTTGAAGATTTCGAGACGGGGGGTACAAATCCGGGTTAGTACTTGAAGATTTGGCGACGGGGGGTACAAATCCGGGAGTACAATTCCGGGGTCTGACTTAAGATTCTGACCATGGGGGGTACAAATCCGAGGGGTACAAATCCGGGGGGTACATTTCCGGGGTCAGACTCAAGGGAAATAATTTAATTGCAAACCATTTAGGTGTTGATGATTTAATAATGTATTGGGGGGTACATTTCCAGTCGAGGGCTGTTTCTCGAGCGATTTAGGCCCCGCCTCCTGTGACGTCAAAATGACGTAGCGTTTTTTGTGGGGGGTACAAATCCGCTACCCCGATTCATTTAATACTAGTAGAAAAAAAATTTAAACCACCATGGCTTTATAATCATGGGCAGTGCAAAGGGGGGGGTGTGGGGGGGCGAAGCCCCCCCATGTCTCTTTGCAAACAACTGCTTAGGCATGTAACTGTTATTAGTTTCTTATAATCTTGTAGAGAGTTAAAAAAGCATTCAAACTATCATGGCTTCTTAATCATGAGCAGTGTAAAGGGGAAAGCCATGGGGTTTAAACTATCATGGCTTCTTAATCATGGGCAGTGGAAAGGGGAAGGTGTGGGGGGCGATGCCCCTCCAATTCCTCTTGTAAACACCACTTTGGTGGGAGGGCGTGGGAGGCGAAGCTAAGTTTATTTAATACTATTAGAAAAAAGCATTTAAACCTTCATGGCTTTATAATTATGGGCAGTGTAAGGAGGGGGATGTGGGGGGCCATGTCCTTTTGCAAAAAACCGCAAAATAAAGCCCCCCATTTTCTTTTTCCAAACAGCTTTTTTGGCGTGTAATTAGTCGCGGATATGTTTGTAGAGCTAGGTTTATTTAAATACTATTATAAAAAAGCATGTAAACCATCATGGCTTTATAATCATTGGCAGTCTAAAGAGGGAGGTGTGGGGGGGGGCGAAGCCCCCCAAATTTTTTTGCAAACACCGCTTTGCGGGAAGGCGCGGGGGGCGAAGCTATGTTTATATACATATATAAAGATCATTTATTAAGTAAATAATAAATTAACACCTTCTTATAATTTACAAGTTGCTGAATAACAAAGGTTGCAGAATAACAAAGGTTGATGAATTTTGAAATATTATAAAAAATGGTTGGATAATTAATCATTGGTATTTGCTATATAAATGGTTCTTTAAAATGTTAATTGAATATCTGATGGCTGTTGTCGAGATAATTTTTAAAGATTCTTTTGGGAGGTGGAACTGATTCCAGAATTTTTTGAATAAATCTGGAACAGTTCCTCTTGCTCCAACCATCAATCCAATGACTTCTACAATAGAAAGTCTGTATTTTGTTTAATGTCATCTCTTGTTCCACTATATATATCTTTCTTTCCGTTAGTGGTTGATTATGTGCTTTTTCAAATCGGACAGTTGGATCAAAATTATATCCATGTTTTTTCTTCTTGTCAATGGCAATGATATCACACCTTCTGATGGATCCATTGTTTTCCACACATGTCACTTCTTCGAAGACTTCAAAGTTCTGCTTTTTCTTCAATTCATTTGCTATGATTGATCTTATTGTGTGGTGGCGTTTATTTCGTAATAGTTCCCCATGGGGGCAAGATCCAAGGACGTGTTCAATAGATTCAAATTGATAAGTCTCGGCGTCAGGACAATGCCTGCACCGGGTTCCATCCTTGGATCTGCCGGGGACTGATCTCAGAGGTGCCACATCACCAATGATTTTCAATGCGTCTTTGTATTCAGAGTTTGACAGTCCACATTTTCTGTGAAAATGGATATTTTCCGATTCGCTCTCTTGGAATAAAATGACGCCTCTACCCTTACGGGGAAGAGAGCACCATTTTTCATACTCTTCTTGCTGTAAGATTTTTCTTAATTTTTTTGAAGAGAAACGTTTTGAATCATATACTTCTCTACTTAATCCTAATTTATCTATGCAAGCTTCATTTTCTTTTTCTTCATTAAAATTTTTGTACTATTAGAAAAAAAGCTTTTAAACCATCATGGCTTTATAATTATGGGCAGTGTAAAGAGGGGGATTTGGGGGCTTGCAAACAACTGCTTTGGGGAGAGGACGTAAGGGGCGAAGCCCCCCACTTTCTTTTTACAAACTACTGCTTTGGCGTGTAATAAGTCGCTGATAGGTTTGTAGAGCTAGGTTTATTTAAATACTATTATTAAAAAAGCATGTAAACCATCATGGCTTTATAATCATGGGCAGTCTAAAGGAGGGGGTGTGGGGGGGCGAAGCCCCCCCATGTCCTTTTTAAAACAACTGCTTTGGCGTGTTATTAGTTGCTGATAGTTTTGTAGAGCTAGGTTCATTTAATACTAATAGAAAAAAACATTTAAACCATCATGGCTTTATAATCATGGGCAGTGCAAAGGGGGGGCGTGGGGGGCGAAGCCCCCCCAAGTCCTTTTGCAAACACCTGCTTTGGTAGGAGGGCGTGGGGGGTGGAATTTGTGGGGCGAAGCCCCCCCTGTCCTTTACAAACAACAGCTTTGGCTAGAGGGCGAGGGGGGCGAAGCCCCTTCATGTTCTTTATACAAACAACTGCTTTGGCGTGTAATTAGTCGCTGATAGTTTTGTAGAGCTAGGTTTATTTAATACTATTAGTAGAAAAGCATGTTAACCATCTTGGATGGTCAGTTGAAAGGGGGAGGTGTGGGGGGGCGAAGCCCCCCATGTCCTTTTTAAAACAACTGCTTTGCCGTGTAATTAGTTGCTGATAGTTTTGTAGAGCTAGGTTCATTATTTAATACTAATAGAAAAAGAAACATTTAAACCATCATGGCTTTATAATCATGGGCAGTGTAAAGGAGAGTTGTGGGGGGACGAAGCCCCCCATGTCCCTTTGTAAACAACTGTTTTGGCGTGTAACTCTTATAAGTCGCTCATAATCTTGTAGACCTAGATTTACACAGTAAAAAAAGCATTCAAACTATCATGGATTCTTAATGTTGGGCAGTGTAAATGCGAAGTTGTTGGGGGGCGAAGCCTCCCTATGTCCTTTTGCAAACATCTGCTTTGCGGGAGGGCGTGGGGGACGAAGCCCCTCATGTCCTTTTACATCCAACTGCTTTGCGGGAGGACGTGGGGAGCGAAGCCCCCCCATGTCCTTTTACAAACAACTGCTCTGCCGTGTAAATAGTCGCTTGTAGAGCCATCGATAGTTTTGTAGAGCTAAGTCTATTTAATACTATTAGAAAAAAAGCATTTAAGCCATCATGGCTTTTTAATAATGGCCAGTGTAAAGAGCTGGATGTGGGGGGGGCGAAGCCCCCCCATGTCCTTTTGCAAACAACTGCTTTGGCGGGAGGTTGTGGGGGGCGAAGCCACCCATGTTCTTTTTGCAAACAACTGCTTTGGCTTGTAATTAGTCGCTGATAGTTTAGCGTTGCTAGGTTTATTTAATACTATAAGAGAAAAAGCATGTAAACCATCATGGCAGCTCAAAGGGGGTGTGTGGGGTGGCGAAGCCCCCCCCATAGCCTTTTTGAAACAACTGCTTTAGCGTGTAACTGTTTTTAGTCTCTCATACTTATTTAGAGCTAGGTTTACTCAATACTAATAAAAAAAACATTCATACCATCTTGGCATGTTATTAAAGGGGCAGAGTATATCTGGAGGGTTGCATACAAATGCTTTGGCGTGTAACTGTTTTTAGACGCTCATAGCCTTGTAGAGCAAGGTTCACTCAATACTAATAAAAAAAGAAAAACTCAAATCATTATGGCACGTTAATCATGGGTGTCGTAAATGGGGGGTGCGGGGGGCCAGGCCCCCCAGTTTCTTCGGCAAACATAATTTATTAGTGGCTCATAATTTTGTAGAGCTAGGTTTACACAGTAAAAAAAAGCATTCAAACCGTCATAGCTTTTTAATCACGGGCGGAGTAAAAGGGGTGGTGTCTGGCCGGGGGGGGGGGGCGAAGCCCTCTCATGTCCTTTGGCAAACATAATTTATTCGTCGCTTATAGTTTTGTAGAGTTTGCTCAATTCTAATAGGAAAAAACATTTAAACCATTATGGCTTGATGAACATTTCGTCAGCTGTTCAACAACAAAACACAAAAAAACATTTTGTCGCCACAGTGTGTGGCCAGAGCCTAATCGTCAATTATTTTAGAACTTTTGAAACAATACAAACACGTTGCTCGTAAATTAACAAAATAATGCTTTGGTAATATCTGAGTTCACTCATCCCATTACGCGCAGAATAAGCGTACTCCTAGTATAATTTAGTTGTATAGATGGGTACAAACTTGTTGATTTTTAGACATGGTATGAAAGGCATTTAAAATGGATAAACACTGAATAGAAATATCACAATTTACTGGGTATCCCTCGCCTAATTGTTATCCCGCGGAAATTGTCAGTACAATCAGAACAGTCAGTCCACAAAACACAAACAAATTTAACTTGACCAACGTTCCCGGATAACTCCGCCGTAAGAGAATCCCGGGACGCGTTCTTTGGTTAGTGTTGTTTTATGTTAGTCTTTATTTTTACCGCTTTAACAAGTTGCCCAGAGTAGCAAACAATAAGTTATACCAAATAATTATTTCATAATTGACTCTGCATCATTAGGAGTATGTAGAAGTGGAATATAAAACGAAACATAAATTCAGAAGCATGAAATAATTTTTAGGGCCAATATTTTAACATGCCAAATCAAATAATCAACTGATGAAAAATTGAAAAACAGTGAAATGCTTTCTATGGGCATGAAGACTCCTTGCAGGTAGGCATAATGGATGTTTAACCGTATTTTATCGGTCCGAAATCTTACCTCCCGGTAAGTTAGTTATATTTTGTGTCAGGTTAATGCTACCACTACAAAACTTTTCCATCAACTAGGGTCCGGGGCCGCTCTTAAATATTTTGATTGGATCAAGACCGAATACGAATGGTGACTAGAAGTTCTAGCAAGTTTTTTTAAAAATTAAATTAAAAAACTTTAGTTCTGACTGTACTTTTTTAGCGCTTACCTTTTTCCTAAATCTCTGCATGGCAGTTAGTGTGGACATCAGCAAAGTTTTGATCATCAGGATCGCAGCGTAGAAAGCAAATCCCTGAAGAACCTGGTTGTTGGCATTGAGAAGTGATAGATCCATGATGAAGAGCTAAGGTCACCCAGACACAACAAGCACTACTGACTGACTGACCGACAAGTCTGACCGGTCAGGAGGAGAGAGAGAGGAGCGTGATGGCGGGAAACTAGAAACAGGTGTGATGTTAGTAAACAAACGCGACGCGGGCAGCGCGGCCAGCGGCCGGCCACGGAAATACTAAATTAAATGTTAGACACCCCTACTCTCGCTGCACTTTCAGTTGGCACCGAGAATTGTGCTATGGAGTGTTGATAAGATGTAGATAATATGTTGGTCAAGAGGTTATATAACTGCAAATGTCTGAAGATGCTCAGTCCACTTCGTCTTCTCCCAACGGTACATTTGTTATTCTGCATTTGTTTACGGAATATGATTTATTTTAATGGAAGGTCCTATTGTTCTCTAAAAACATTACATATTTTTGAAATTAACGCCAGTTAAAATTAATGGGTTCTGAATTTGGCGGTTGATGATCAGAAATGAAAACAGAAGATCCTGGATAAGAAGACGCTCGGTAACACGAAAACATTCGTTATATAACAAGCACGCTGTTCAAACCCCATTGCCTAAACCTTGAATTTCCATATCTTTGTTTTCCGTTCATTCCCTACAATTGATTTAGACATGACCTCCGGACTTTGTTTTGCTAGTCAACTTAGTATTCACTTGTTTACGTTTTCTGAATCGCTTCCAGTTTACAAATATCAAACATCCAGTATAGTAAACAATAATTGCTGCACCCCAACCCATACAATACATTATTTTAGAATACATTCAGGGTGTACTTTTCAGATATTCCCAAATTGTTTATTTCAATAAACAAGTAAATCGCTAACGTGATCAAACCTCAACATACATGAAAATTTCTTATATCAAAATAACCTTGTGTGTTATTGATTTTGGAGGAGGCGATTTTGAAGAAAACTGGTACGTTACTAAGTTTTAAGTCCTCAAAACTATAATTTTTAGAAAGGAAAATTGTTTTTATAATTCATAACCATGAAAATTTATCTACTACCAACGTATAAGTAACCACTTTTCAAACTCTAGGAACGTTCTCTCAAGTTGAGCCCCTTCAACCAACCATTGATGCGATTTGCACTGCTTGCACGTGCGTGCTTGCGAACAACAGACGTTCAGGCGTTTGTATACATTAATTTTACATTTTGGCAGTTTGTTATTCCATACATCATTAAGTAAACTCTTTTTTCATCACTCTGTATACGAAAATTGCCCGTTACCGTACAGCTGAGATCTACGAAAACTCTCGATTTCCTTACGTCAAAACAAGTAATGATCAGCTGCTTTTTCGGTACCCAAACATTTCATTCCCGTACCCAAACAAACCATTTCCGTACCAAAACAAAATTTTGCCGTACCCAAACAAACGAATTCCTTAATTTGACAGTTCAACCAGCTGACTTTATAAACTAAAATAGACAGTTCAGCCTGTATTGTGTTTACTTACAAAAAAATTACTAAATTATAAAGTGTTGGGTCATTTTTTATAAGTTTGGTCACTTATTTGCATCGTGATGAAAAGTACTGATCACAACTCGTCACAAAAGTACCATTTCGGGGCTCGATAATGTTTTACTTGCTCGGCTTACGCCTCGCAAGTAAAACACTATCTTGCCCCGAAATGGGCTACTTTCGTGACTAGTAGTGAAATATGCTGAAAAATTAGCATATAATCAGCGAAATATTACCATACTACAAAACGTAAATAGGAAATTATTTTTTTCATCACAATTCGCCATTGCCTGAAAAATCGAAAATGGAAAGTCAACTCATAATTTTATATTTCTATACAGTAAACGTCAATTCTCCAGCACCGTTCCATTCCCAATCTCATCAGCCAAGCCTCTATTGACAATATGTATGCAAACACTGGAAGGCTGATGAAATTCTCCCTATTCAAATCAGGTGCTTAATAACTTTCTCTTCAAATATTCCTTACCTATTACTAAACAATGTTGGCAGCTAGAAGATCAATTCATTTTTGAGACATATATTGTTATTGTACGTAGTTTTTACATTTTTATTTCTCCTAAACGATTTTAAGTTTTTTTGTTCATAAAACGTTAAGATAGTAATCGAAGTAAAAGTAGCCAACTGGGTAGATATTTCAAATATCAAAAAGTGACAAAGTACTCAATAAATTTGTTACTACATATTTATTTGTTATTTCACAAAGTCCTGTTAGTTTGCTTTATGTTTACCAACTCGTTTAGTTCTGTTCCATCGTCATCGTAAACGATGTTATCTATCATGGATTGTTTATCCTAACATGATTTTAATTTAGCCCACATAAATAATTACTTTATTGACTTGGATTTAGAATGGGTTTTTAGGCCTTATACTGTTATCATTCCAATAAATTGAACATTTGCATTTATTCGTGCCCCTAACATTTTCTTTAAAAAGTGAAATAATGAACACCGAACACACATTGAACCTCCCAAAAGGCCTAAATGCGATTGGCATGAATGGTCAGCACTTGAAAGATGTGAGTAAAATAATTTCAAATGCAGTTTCAACAAGTAAACATCACCCACACCACCAAGGTACCGATAAGAGAATAGTGGTGATTGGAAGATAGCGCAAGTCAACATAAAACATCGGAATACCTGTACAGCTGTTGAACATGCATCTCTCCTTAATTATTGGTAAGTTCAGTTTTAGATTATGTTTAGAAGTACTATGATCATTTTCAGAAAAATTTCAATGACTGATACGTTAAAGTTGAATGTAAAACATACGCGGATGTTGCGACACAAAACAGTTTTAGAATGTGATATCAGTTATATACGTAAGCAATATAACTCACTATATTGCGTGGAGCAGTTTTCATGAAATAAGTTTGTACTTGATGCTATAAGTATCTTCTATTAATCAAATTAATTCAACAGCTGGTTAAAAATAAACTGTTGGTTTTTGTTGAATTATCAATATATGTACATTTATAATGTGGTTTGAGTGTAAGTATAGCACGTGCCACAGCCAAAACTACATCAAATTACACCTTGGTGTGAAATTAAAGCTTGGATTCTTACATGATATGCACTATGGTAGTTGTGTTTCGATATCTTTAAAGGATTAGGCACAGGATCGTCCGAAAGGGACCCATGTCAAGGATTTATTTGTTTATTTGTTAGGTTGTTATACTCAACTAGCAGATATACCCGCAGCTTCGCCCGCTGAAAGGATAGCTAATTTTAATTCAATTATATTATGCCTTGTGCAATGTTTAGGAATAATTAACAAATGTACTGATTTATTTGGGCCATGGGCATGTAATTACACCCTTAATATGCAGCTGATAATTCCACTCTAGATGAAAATGAGAAAGTGTTCCACTTCCTCTAAAAATGTTCCCCTCATGATTAGCAAATGGTATGAATTTAGCTTCCTCCCATTTCCCAATATAGAGAATGAGGATAACCCGGAATATAAAATAAAGAGGATGCTAAGGATGGAGTTTCGACTTAACATCAATCTGAATTTAGTGCGGTTTTGAAAATAAACCGAAAACTATAAGAAAAAGTAGGAGGTAAATGTCTTGGCCAAAAACCTATTTCCCCAAAAAGTTTCTCATTAAATTATTAAAATTTATTCTTTCAGTAGATTGGTTCTCGTACCTTTTCTGTTCCCTTAAACTATTCTACAGTACTCCCATCCATTGTTAAGAAAAAATAAAATGGCCGCCATTTTGAATTATTTTAAATACTGTATTTTAGCCGTCCGAGGAAGAATATTTTATAAACCTTTCTTTTTTCGCATCTAAAGCGTGTAAAGAATATTTGGGCCAAGTTTCATGGCCCAAAGTCTTGTAGTTTTTGAGAAAGTAAGCTTTAAAAGCTAAAAATGGCCGCCATATTGTATTTTATAATATACTATATATAGGCCTTTTGAGACAAAATATTGCAATATCCTTTCTTAGTACGCATCTAGAGCCCATAAAGAATATTTGTGCCGAGTTTCATGGCTCTAAGTCTTATAGTTTTTGAGAAACTGTGATCATGTCAGTCAGTCAGTCAGTCAGTCAGTCAGTCAGTGCACTGTGGTAGTTGTGTTTCGATATCTTTAAGGGATTAGGCACAGTATCAGTATCGTCCAAAAGGGAGCCATTGTCAGTCAGTCAGTCAATGGTTTTTGGCTTATATATATATATATATATATATATATATATATATAGATTCCACATTTACCTTTCAGTGTGTTTCATAAGCCATGTGTTTCAAATAGCAAAGAATAGAAGCAAAAGAAATAGAATAGCTATCTCCCATAAGGTCTGTACTGAAAGGTGAACGTGGAATTGAATATAGATTTTTCTTCGTTTATATCAAAACATATCTATAGTTTATATGTTTAATTTAATAGTTTAATTTGAATTAGTTACAATGGTTAGTAACATAATGCAGGACTTACTAATACAACAAGAAAAAAATAATCTCCCGAGCAAAGCCGGGGTTACTAGTGTAATATGTAGTTTGGACCTTTGAAATGACCTTTTGATTTTCGTTATACATGGAAATTAAATAAGGTAAATGAAACAAATACAATCAGGTTCAGCATGAAATATTGTGTTATTAAATTATTCAAACAAAAGTATCTTGTTAACTTAAGACTTTCAATATTTATAAGCACTAAAAAATAAGTTTGTTTCTTGATCGGCCTTTGGTGCATTGTATCTGATTCAATGCGCAACACATCGACGGTACGTCCTGAGTGCACGCCGCCGCGCCGGTTCCGATTCCGATTCAGTTTCAGATTATCGGCGCTTGTTAAGGCTGAATCAGATTTTTTGTAGGTGGTCATAGTGGGGGCATGAAAGGCTTCGCCGACGGCGAGCAGGTAATGGAGTTGCCAATGTTGTGTACATTATTTCACCATTGATTGCACAGCTAATGCAATAAATACCTAATTTAATAAATGCCATTAATTACACGGCATATTGGTAATTTAGGAGGCCTCTGCGGAAAAGATGTCGGGGAGAAGTAAAAAACCACGAAGCAAATTGATTATTTTACAATGGTAGCCTAAACGGCAGCAAAGCAAGCTTAATAACAAAGATAATTTATGCTCGCACAGCCAGCACATAGTCAGGATTTAATTTGTGTACATTATCTCAAGTCTCTCTAGTTCGTGGAAATCAACAAAAAATGTATTGAGATAGTGTGACGAGCAGATAAGGAAACAACAATGGACTTACAAAAAATTGGAGGCGCATAAGGAATATTTTAACTCTACAAACCATTTTAGCTTACTGATATAATAACCTATCATTTCAAATTTTACGTTTAGTTCCTGTTACTCGAATTAGACCATTATTCTTTTTAGTTTGATAAGCTGCTTTATTTGTTAGAAAATCCTTATTTTGTCTTATCCACTAGGCCTACAGTCATTGAACATAAATTTAGAAGAATTGATCTTGCACAAATAGGTTGTTTCACTAACCTTCAACGCCGAGTTCAAACGAAATTTCTTTCCAACATTTATCTACAATATACAGTTTGAATATGCTATGAGTATTTAATCCCAGATTAGTGGGTTTCTTACAATATGAAAGATTAAAGCTGGTAAATCCATTAATCAGCTGAATGAGGAGGTGTTTCAAAATAAAATGTCGCTATTAAAAATGGCGGCTGGAGCAATCGGAAACTGGAATCTGCATCCGGAATGAATAATACACTCCGGTGAGCAGGAGCCTGCGCGCAAGCTCGGCTTCCGGCGGCCACTATGGCCACTTCCGTTAAAATATGAGTGTCAATCCTCTCGCTGAAAATCTGAATCTGAGTCGGAATCGGAACCGGCGTGCACTCAGGACGTACCGTCAGTCCAAGAATCAGTACCACAGGAACAACCCCACCACAAACAACAGGGACTCGGCCAAAATTACAACAATAGCACTCCAAGTTTCCATACTAAAAGTGCAAGTTATTAGTGAGATTTCAATATAGTAGTTTATGCAACGATTGTATAATGAATGTCTTTAAGCCACGAGTGAGATGTTCTAAATATCTCACGAGTGGCTTAAAGGCATAATACAATCGTTGCATACACTATTTTATCTACGTCCAACAATATACGACAAAATTTCCCCCGAAGTTAAACAAAACTCATGACTTTTAATAATGATGGAATAGGTCAACTAAAATTTGAGGTTAGGCAAATAAGCAGACTGAACCATGAATAGTTGTGGAGCAATCAGCTGATGGGATAAGTAAACTCAAACATGAATCGTAATGCAACAATCAGCTGATCTGCGAATTGCGTAATTGTTATTATGACACTACTTCCGTCAAATGCCGAGCTCTCATTGGTCTAGAACCAGTACTCTAAAGTGACTCCAGTACTCCAAAGTCGTCATTAGAGTACTGCTTGGTTTTTGGTGTTTTAATGTATATCATTATAATGTTTATTGTAATACCATAATAGGTGCTTATTGCAATGGTCGTAGATAAACGTTTTTATGAAACGTTTAAACGTGTTTCATAATAGTTGTTAGTTTAGAATGGTCTGTTGTGAGCAACATCAATGAACATGTTTTGTTTGAACGGGCTATATCAAACAACTTTTCAAGTGTAAACATGCTTGAACAAAATTCATTTTTATATCCTTAATAATATTGTTGGAGAGAGACAACTTATATAATCGTTAGTTGCAGTTGTTATCCTTAAAACATAATTACTCAAATAATCGAAGGATTTGAGTAATCCTATAATAATATAATAATATAATAAGCGATTTGAATCAAAAGTCTGACAGCAAGCTGTTTTGGAATGCATTAAACTTTTTTAAAAAAAGATCAGATAATGTTGCGGGAAATATTTCACCCGATAGCTGGAATGATCATTTCAGGAATTTGTTAAACCCACCGCTCTTGGCGGGTCGCGTAAGTTATGCAGCACCTCTAATCAAAAATGAGAGATTAGATAGTGAATTAGCCTTATCGGAACTAAAGACTGTACTGGCACGCGCAAAAAATAATAAAGCCCCGGGTTTCGATCGAATTCCTTATGAGTTTTTTAAGTTTGCCCCAGAGCCTTTTCTTTGCAAATTATTAATCGTTTATAACAAAATATATAAAAGTGGGAATGTACCGGGAAGTTTTAAAAGGTCAATAATCTTTCCATTGTTCAAAAAGGGGGATGTAAATTCAGCGGAAAATTATAGAGGACTATCTTTTATCGATTGCGTGGGGAAACTATTTAGGCTTCAAAATTGGATTACTGAAAATCATATAATGACAGAGTTTCAGGCAGGATTTCGTCACGGGTACTCGACCATAGATAACATCTTTAATCTCTCGTGCATGATTAAATTAAGATTGGCAAGCAAGGGTGGTAAACTCTACGCCTTTTTCGTTGATTTCAGGGCTGCCTTTGACACCATTGACCGTAAAGCTCTTATTTATAAGTTGTCATGTCTGGGTTTATCTACGCAAATGATAACAGTTTTAAGCGATTATTATAATGGCACCTCGGCGGGAGTGTGGTGTAAGGACGGTGTCACCGACAGCTTTGATACTTCTATGGGGTTAAGACAAGGCTATGTAGGTAGTCCTAGCGCTTTTTGTTTGTTTGTAAATGACCTGCCAGACGCGGTGGGGGGAGGCTGCATATTTGAAGGTAACAAAGTAAATATATTGATGAACGCGGACGATATAATCCTTCTTGCGCCAACCGCGACGGCCTTGCAGCACATGATAACAAATCTAGAAAACTACTGTGAAACTTGGAATTTACAAGTAAATCTGACCAAATCAAAAATTATGGTGTTTAGAAACGGTGGCAAACTGCAGGGGGGGGCAGATGGTGGTACAAGGGTGAGAGAATTGAAGTGGTCAATAGTTACAAGTATTTAGAGATTACATTTACTAGTACGTTATCATGGAATTTGCATTTAAATGAAAAATCAATGTCAGCAAAATTCGCGTTAAATTCAGTATGGGAAAAATTAATAATAAATCGTGACGTTCCCTTAAATAGTAAGTTTGTTTGTTTCAATTCTGTAATAAGGTCAGTTATTTGCTATGGGGCGCAGGTTTGGGGATTGGAGGAAAAACTGCTAAAACTGTTTATTAAAAAGTTATTTCGTCTTCCTTACACCTAACTATGTGCTATATTTAGAAACAGAATTAGACAAATTATTTTTTTACACGATTCATTTGAATTTGATTTACATTTTAAAAGTGTTATCTCTTGAAGCAAGCCGTCTTCCGTACATATTAACTAAACAAATTATTTAGAAAAATATTTTTTGGGCCCGAAAATGGAAGTTAATGGCTGAAAGGTATGACTTAAATTTTCAATTGAATTTTGAAAATGGTAACCTGGAAGAATTAGCACTGCAATTAGCAAAAGTAACGGAGGCGGTAAGATCCGGATGGTGGGCGGAGTGTGTCGGTAGAGCTCGCACTTCCATGTATCACAGTCAGCTGTTGTCCCTTGACCTTGAACTCGGCGACGGGAGTCCACTAAAAGTCAACGACGTTAATGTTATCTCTTGGGCTATCAAAGCAAGAGCGGAACTAATCGATTTAAACTACAAACCTTGGCTCCAAAGAAATTATCTGTGTTCGTAGTGTAATTTTAGTGAAAATGAAACCGCTTTTCATTTTATAGCTATATGTCCGGCCTTTGCTCATATGAGAAAAATTTTTTTCGGAAAGAGTTCTTTAAGTAAATAAAATAGAATATAACGAGTATTTAAACGGAAGGAATTGGCGGGTGCTTACTAAATATTTAAAAACTGCTTGGAATTATAGATGGGAACTAGTTAAAGAATTTAATTTTGATTGAAGAATAAACTATGCAATCTCTTAACACACTATTTAAAGTTTCTCCTAATTATTTTTTTCTCTTAATATATTTATGTATAACTTTCTTTATTTACAAATATAAATGTTGATTATATTTGAAAAAGTAATGTTTTAACGAAATGTATTGTACTTTGACTTTTACATCTTTGTACCTTACAAGACAATTACTTAAATAAAAACCAAGGATCGGTTCACTACTTCCAAAAATATTTCTTTGTTTGTTACAGGTAAAAATATAATCTGCCAACCACAACAGACGGTTAGTTTTTAACCATTGTTGTAATATGCTTTGTACAATAATTTGTAACCTTTGTATTGTTTTTTAAAAATAAAGCATGTTTTTCTTCTTTCTTTCTTCTTCTACTCAAATAATCTGCACGAAGTCATGGAACCAATCGAAACCCAGAACCTTCAAGAAGACATAATTTTTCTTTGGTTAGTTTTTCATGCAACTCTAATATATCATGATCAGGACCCGTTGTGACACTCACGAATAAACACTTTTCGAAACATTGCGATGGTTGCAATACAATTTCTAATAACTTTAAATAAATGCAATATGTTTGAAATTAAGTTTCTTAGATGTGCTGTACTTGGCGCTATACAACTGAAAAATAAAACAACAATTATCAACACAGCAATTGCAATTGTTTGCAATGCAACAACAGCACTGAGCAACATTGCATGTTGCATTGTTTGCAAAATGTGTCGTTGCAATTG